>CM057449.1:1425352500-1426572500 GCA_016271365.2 Neoceratodus forsteri
TAAGGAGATCCAAAATATTAGTGCCTCTAGTAGCAGATGAAACTAATTGAGTTAATCCATTATCTGTTAATACCGATAAAAATTCATTGTCATGCTTTTTGTGTCCTAAATTAGTGGTCCAGTTGATTTGGGGTATATTAAAATCGCCCAAGATTATTGCATCCTTTAAATATGTAAAGTGGATTAAGTCATTTATTAGGGCTTTCCATGAATTTGGATCGCTTGATGGGAGGTTATAGCAATTTCCAACTGTTATTTGTTGGAGTCCCTGAGGTTGGATTACCACCCAAATACTTTCTGAATCATTTGGGGCTGGAATTTCATAAGAGGGGATATCGTCTCTAATATAAAGACACACACCCCCTTCCTTCTTGAGGACTCTATTTTTATAATAGAGTTGATAACCCATTAAGTGTTGACTCAACTGAGAATGAGAATCCCACCAAGTTTCAGTCACTGCAATTATTGCTAAATTCAATAATTTACTTTTTGCCTCTAACTCTGAAAGTTTGGATATATTTAAGGAACGGGCATTTAATGACAAGATGTTAAAAGTTTTTGGTGACACATTCTTGGATTTGTTTAGAGACATGAGTAAGTTCCCATTCGCCCCCATTTTTATTAGTTTAAATAATTGTTTATAATGTTCAGAAATGTTTTACCCAACATTGTACTACCCCTTCTACTCAAATGAAGGCCATCCCAACAGTACAAGGGGGATTTGTCCACAAAGTTTTCCCAATGGGTTAAACATGGAATATTCTGTTCAATGCACCATTTTCTAAGCCAGTTGTTGGTAGATTTAATTTTATCAATCAAGTCCTGGGTTGCTCTGGGAACTGGTAAAATTTCTGAAAAGCAAACTGTACAACCCCTATCTACAAGCAAATTATTTAATGCCACAAAATCCTGTTTAAGTTTTTTTTGGGTGCAATTGTTCAGAATATCATTTACACCCGCATGAACTATAACCAAGGGATCTGGACCTGCATTTTTTAGAATGATAGGAATTCTGGTAGTAATATCGTTTAGCTTTGCCCCCTTAAAACTAGAGCAGGTTCGATTTGATTTATCTGGGTTACAAATGGCCCTATCTAGATGTTTAACAAGGGAATCACCAAGGACAAATATCTGCTTTGGAACATCTTCAATATTTGATGCCCCAGCAGATTTAGGCATTTCAGAAGAAATTTTAGAAACTGTTAAGTGAGAAGATGGAGTAGCCAAAGTAGAAGTAGCAGCTGGTACGAACTCATTTTGACTTGTCTGAATTTTATTTTTTGTCAAGGTGATTTCCAAAGGTATAGGACTCAAGAGATTATTAGTTTTTAATCTTGGAAAATTTGCCGGAATGTTTGGAAGAATAGTTATTTCCTGGGGTGTATTGTCATTTAGTGCTGAAAATCTATTTCGTAACGGAATTTGAAAGGATTTAAATATTTGTCCTCCTCTACGTTTAGTTTTAGATTTAGGAATCATTGCCCACTTTTTCCCATCTAGCTGATTTTGTAGGAATTTATTTTCTAACCCAGTAGGTTCAGGCACAAGAACAGCCGTTTGGGAGTTACCAGGAATAAAAAGCTCAACCGCCTGGTCAATGAAAGATTCTAGACTTTTTAAGTCACTATCGACTGGTTTTGGTCTAAGAAGCATAGTAATTTGATCTTGAAGAGTAGATATCAACACACAATTTTGACAAATTGGTTCAGTCTCCAAGATATCTAAACCAAGCATCCTACAACGAACACATTGCTTATAAGAAATATCCTTTTTTTTTTTTTTTTTTTATAAAACAAATTCTAATATACGTTGGTAGATTGAAAATAAAAGAAACTTACTCCGCTAAGGACACAATTTCAGTTTGTAGAGATACACAAATTTTTCACTATACATGCTATACTGCTAAAACACGCAAAACATCACGGGATCGCACAGCTCTTTGCGCCGCCTTCGCACTCATCAAGCGCCACTCGCCTTGCTCGCCCATCGCTATAACATAATACATATAACTCCCCAACCTGAAGTAGGAGTGAAGGCTCCCCGAACTGCTTTTAGCCTCTTTACAAACTGACAAATTTAAAAGTACAGCCCCCACGCCAGTTGAAGAGTGGAGAAATACAAGTTAAAAGGTGTATTAGATTTCTGGTTGGACTAGTAGTCCCTCTGCCCGTATTATCACAGGGCTCTGAATTGTAAAATAGTACAGCAGCACCAAATTTTGGTATATTTTAAGAGAGCACAGCACAGCAGTATTCCCTCCTGTCAGCTTTACTTTTATCTTTAAAATTGCTTCTACTATTTAGAATGGTTCAGATCCTTTGAGGCATTTCTTATTTAAAGTTTATAAATTAACTTTAATTTTGATGCTTAATGAATTGTTGTGGGTTGCTAGGATATCCTGTAATAGATTTTAGCTTAATGAAAATGGCTAGTATATAAAAAACAATGAGTGCATGAGTATTTAGTGTTTTTTAAAAATAACATTGATTGTTTAATTAATTGGTGGGGCTATATAAAACAAATTGCATGCAATAGTCTCTTAACCTCTGAAGAAGTTCCGCCTAGACAGAGCAAAACGTAAGGTCTTTTAACCTTCACGGGCATTTGTTGTAGTGGTATGCATTGCATCCTTATATACTCTTTTATATGTCTCTCTTGGCACTATGAATCTTTTCAATGCCTTTTTGTTGCTATCATAGTCCTGCCATTGTATATAGCACTTATATTTTTATACACTGTTTTTGTTAATATATGTCTTTTTGTATTGGAGGAATAAAAGTATTTTTTACACTAATACAACAGTTTCATTTACATAATTTTCTTTCTTCATCATCCAGAATGGGTGCTTTATTTTGAGGTTTGGAACGAAAATAAAAAGGCTACACAGCTTCCCTTTGTCTCTCTGAATAAGGCTTTTCTATCAACATTCTTTACATAGATGCTAACGGCTAATGTTTGGCATGAGGAGAGGCTTGCTGCAATACAAGTGAAAGAAAACCCACCCCCACGGTGCCTACCTACTACTCTACATCCTGTATTGGAGCCGCACTGACTCTATCGCATGTTTCTTCTGCAGCTAGCCAAGAATTGGAGCTTTTGAATGAGTGCATACTGTATACAGTATGCATTCATTCAGAGCTCAGTCAGTGGCTGGCCCAGAGGTGTGTGTGTGGGCTGCACCAGTTGCTGGCTCAATTACAGGATGGGGTGTGTGGGTGGTGACACTGCAGGGTGGGTGAGGTCCACTAGACCACCAGGTATTTGGGTTTTGATGCATTTATGGGAGATCGGGGCTGATGCAGTCCACTGGACCACCAGGGCTGATATACTATTTAGTGTGGGAGATCGGGGCTGGCACTGCACATTGTACATTTCAACATGGATCAGAGTTGGGGGGCCACTAGACTACCAGGGAATATGATATGTTTTCTTAATACTTGCATGGATGATTGGGTTTGGGGAGGGACACTGGACTACCACGTTGACTTGCATCACGTGCTCCAGGACTCCTGTGTCCATGCCCCCATCCTTACTTTTCCCCAAGTTAAGACATGCTTTTCAACTGCAGTAATTCACACTGCACTATATGTCACGCTGCCTCCGGTTGCATGGTGCTATTGCGGCTAACAGGTTGCGCCGGCACTATTTTGGCTTTTGAATATGGCATTCTGGAGCTATTGTGGTACAATCCCAGTGCAAACAGTTTGCGCTCAGCCCAATTGTTTGAATATCTGGCCCCAGGTCTCCTGGAATAGAAGTATGTCAAAGTTTTGTACAAATGAAAAACACATACAGTTATCACATTTAGTACTTATTCCCTAAACATTCCATGATAATGCTGACACAGAGAAAGGTGGCACATCCTTAACATAGGAACATAGAATGTGTCAGCAGAAAAGGACCCTCAAGTCCACCCTATAACCTTATTCTTTTTTATATATATCTATAGCTGTTTGATCCCCGTCGCCTCCTCCTGCCAACTGGCAATGGGGGCACATACACATTTTACAGGTTTTTCTCCCCTAGCCTCCCCCCAAGGCCCCAGCACATGGCCATGCGAGTGTGTGGAGGCACACTATGCACCCTGTGGTGCCAGCTCAGCCTCTTCCACCTCCTATAACTGTTTCCTGCCCCCTCTCCACCTACGCTACCCATCCGACCTCCACCCGGTGCGAGCAGAACTACGGGGGGGCGCCAACCCACGATCAGGAGAGGTGAGCTGCCCATCGGCATGCTCAATCCTACTCCACCTCCTGCCTTCCAGGACGGGCTCTCTCGATGACCCGAGTCATTTCGAACCTGGGTCTCCGTGTAAAAGCAGGTGTGGGATCCAGCGCCAACCCTCAGCACCACCGGCCGGCTCTATATCCTTATTCCTAATTCCTTTGCGCTTTCTGACTCATCCAAGATCTCAAATCTGTTTAGGGCTGTTTCTATCAAATAAGTTTACATGTTATTAGTTTTGTTCCCATACAAAATAATATTATAAGGAACATCGGTAAATCTTTGTGGAGTAAGGGTAAATTTGGGTGCAAAATTCATACTGTGGTGCGAATTCTATGGGCCTCTCAGAGGGGACTTGGTAAAATCCAGACTAATCCCAAAATGGTAAAAACTGGACAGGCGGAGTCAGGCAGTCTGGACACAATTTGCACAGTCCAGTTGAACCAGTCGGCTCGGTGTTTATTGCTTTGGTCTGGCTGTTACAGATTTCATCTAGCGCGTGAGTATGGGTGAAATCCAGACCACTGGGCTTGGACCAGACCATTTCAGTGTTGGTCCGGTCCATGTCTGGTGGTCCAGATTTCACCCATACCCATTGCCCTACATAAAATCCAGACCAGGCAGAATGAATGGACTAAAATGGCAAAACCCAGACTGACTGGTCTGGCCAAGACAGCCGGACTGCACAAGTTTCACCCAGTCTGGCTAGTCAGATGGGATTTTTTACTGTTTTGGGTCTGGATTTTACTGATACACAATCTATAGGGATTCCTGCATTTTACTGTGAAAAAGTACTGTCTACATGGAAATTGTTCCCTTAGACTTGTATTGGTTCTAATATGAGGAAACAGAGCCATACAGCTTCCATAGGAAACAATGCAAACTATACAAAATTACAGGAACATTTCTGAAGAGTTACAGGAAAAAAAAGACCAGATTGATATAGGAGCCCTGCAATTTGAGTAGTCCAGAGACACAACTCAACGTAAACAGTGGTGAAAACCACTCTTCTTCCCGATTGACCATATTAGTCTAAACTAGCCCTGTTTTCAAACTGTGGAGCCTCTTACTGATTGGTACAATATTATTAAATGGCCAGTCAAATCAGACAATGTTCTAGGTTTTTTTAAAGCGTGTACCATAAAACGAACGCTAAAAAGAATGTTCATGCAATGATATTCGATCGGCATATTTACATAGAAGCATATCCTATTGTTGTGAAAAATGCTTTGTCCATATGTTTTTACAGCGTTCTTGCGAAAGACATCACTAATTTATGGATAGTGGGTGCTGTCGTTTTTATAAACAGAGTCTCTTTATCTCAGATGACTCAGATTACATTTCCCTCAACCCTTTACAATACCCTAAGTTGTCACGGGTTATCTTCCCGAGGCTGTTATCTCATCTTGGAACCCATGGTTGAGGAGGAAGGTGCTCCCGTGATTGGCTCTTTTGGACCTGGGTCACCTTCCATATCGCACTGAGGCACAGAAATATGAGTACAGACGGTGTGACTAAACTATTGATAGGCACCTTGGAGATGGTTGCAGCTGCTCTAATCCTGGCAGAGAGGAATAGTGAGCATTTACAGAAGTGGGTTTGCATACTCTGTTTCACTGTTTTGTGGCCTCATGCAACTTTAGATGGGTTGGTCCCTTGGGCTTGACCTTCCAGTGGAGAGGAATTGTACCAACCAACAGGCCAAATCAGGATCTGTTTCATACGTTCTGCAGTGCATTCCACAGAATACAATTTAGAGTTAAGTAAGTAAAATGCTGCCTTCTGTAACCCTCCTGTAATGCTCCTGCAGAAAACTAGATTAATTTATTACCTTATGAAACCTCATAAAGGTGGCCACTGTTGACTGTGATGGGAAAAGTCCTGCCTTTCCAGCTGTTTGTCTTTTAAGTTCTAACTTTACCTGCAGTGCTAAAGCTATAGGAAGTGACTCTAGTGTTGGTGTAGTGGGAATACTGGTTATACTACAAGAGTGTCTTATGGGGGGTAGAGCTCGGCCCCACTTCCCTTGGTGAGCACTTGGGGGGGGGGGGTTAGCTGCATATTGCAGCCATTTATAAAAAGTATGGACCAGATGCAGTTTCTGCTACATGGCAAAAATGGCGGACAAGATCCGGGGTGATGACATGAACAGGGTTGACTCCCCCACCACAGTGGATTGGTTAGTTTTGGGGGCACAGTCCCCTGAGAACCCCCCTTGCCACCCCTACATCCTACCACTACTGTGCTGCTGCTACTACTACTAATAGTTGAAGTGCTGACAAGAACACAGATGTCATCAGATAGAACTTATTTATGATGCTGAAATCAAATTTTTCCCATCCAGCAGAAAGTGTACCTGAACCAAAATTCCAAGTTTTATAAATTTTAAAAAGTTTAAAGCCTTATACTTTTACTGGCTTAGTTATCATGTGATCACACTGGAGACATTATATATGCCCACGTTCTCAGCCCGCAGTCTCCATTTTTGCTTTGCTGCTGGCTGAGCTGGTGGGTGATTCCAGGAGCTGCAGTAGCACAAACCACACAGAGCCACTATAACTCAGAAGGAATTTTTAACCTACAAGCTACTTAATGGGGGCCTTTAGCAGTGACTCTGGGAGTAGTATAAGCAGTGTGTCCCCGACCCACTCCCTGCGTGTCCCAGAGCAGGCCTGTTTCTGCCCTCATATCCAGGGCCCATTTCCTGGTCTCAGTCCAACCATGTGGCCCAGCTTGCAAGGATCTTGGGCAAAGGTTGACGATAGGCCTAAACCCCAGGTGACAGCTAAGATTGCGAAGGGAAGGACATGATCACTGACCTTGCAATCCCAGACCACAACCCATCTCTCCAGGCCATCTCTACAAGTACCAGTAAGTCCCGGCTGTACAGGGCAGGTGTAGGTCCATGCTGGGAGGTCTGTGTCTGGTGCAAGATGAGGAGTCACATGTAGAGAACACCAGAAGGGGCAGAGCAACATACTGTATACCGTGATAACAATTTCAACACGCTACATAAATGATGATTAGGTTGCTTTTGCAAAAGTTATTTCCCAGGGCTATTTCAAATTGTTCAACATGCTCTGAATCAGCTTGTAAGATGGGTGGCTACACCTTCATCAGCAGTACTAAATATTCATTCTTGGGAACCATTCCAATTAAAGAAATTTTCTTAGGTAACCCAAATACCCAGATGGTCTGTTTCTGCTGGCACATTCGTATGTTCGTATGTTCGTAAATTCCACCCAAGCAAATGGTACAAGTATTTCTTTCCTGGAAACACAACAGAGGAGGGGCTCATCCTCTAGTTTCATTTGCTGTGTACTTTAGAGCTTTTCCAGATAAGTTTAAAGTGTTCTAGAAGTTGCCTAAGTGGCCTATGCTGGAAATTGCAAAGTGGAGGCCTGAAACTCTATAAATGTGGTTATGTACCACCAGAAAAAAAGGTGTATTTTAAATCCAATGTATTCTAGTTTTAAACCCTGTGTTTCTGACAGAGGTTGGGGTGGGGCAGCTATAAGGATATAGAACTGTAGAACAACCTGGATGGAGGTCTAATACAGCTGATTAATTTACATTCATTACTAGTTTGCCATAAAACAGTGGCAGGATTTCTAAGGGTAACTGAGCCGCAAAAAACAGAAATAAGTATACCGGGAATGGAATGCCTGACTATGCAGAGTCTGAATCTCAATCAGACCATGCCTGTGTCTGGCATGCATGCTGAGGGGTCTGCTGGTATATTGTCTGCTTGGTTTGTCTGCTTGTGGTTCAGTCTGTGGTGTCTAGGGTCTAGTCTGGGGCTCCAGTCCTGGTTAGGTAGTAGTCCCTGTGGTGGCCTCCGGGGGGCAGTCTGGGGTAGGCCTGGTCTAGTGTCTTTGTGGAAGTTCGGGATGGGGTACTTTCAACCCTGCTTGCAACCCTGGCTTCACTGCCAGCTTTGGGCCCTGAAGATCTGGTAGCAGATGGCCAGATGATCATTGGGTCTGAGCCTAAAGGTGCTACATGCTGACTGCAGCGACTTTGTCCTAATTTTATATCAAGATTTATAGCTCTCTGAAAAACCAGGCTGAAAAAGAAGAGCTCTAAGGAGGACACAGAAACAATTCATTCTTCTGGTGTCAAGCACTAGTACAAGACCTGTTGTTGGCAGAGGTCATGTTTCCACCTGAGGTCTTTGGTCAGGTCTGCTCAGGTTCTGCTGCTAGTGTTATTCTGTGACTGGGTTCAGGGCTGGGTTTTATTAAAAGAAGAAGCTCAAAAAATAACAGTTTTACAACCCCAGCATAATGGGCCTGTTTCCCCTGTATCTGTGGGCCCTCAGGCCAGTTGCTGAAGCTGCTGGGTAAGCTCTGCAAGTTCACATCTTTATTAAGAAGTAAACACAGGGCCAGCCTGCTGGCACAGCGGTAGCGCTACCTCTTGTGATGCCGACGACTCAGGTTCAGAAGCAAACTTGAGCAACAGAGGCCTGGCCAAGGAGAGGAAGATCAAGCGTCCCACTGACTGCTCTGATCCTCTGGGGGGGGGGGAGGCTCCCGGCACTTGCCAGGCCCCTGGTGGAGGCCAGGGGTCCAACAGCCAGTGCAAGCAGTCACTGGAGGCGGGACAGATGTCAACATACATGCTCATGACATTGTTGCATGTCCTGCCTCCTGGGGAGTAAAACCATAAAAACCTGAAACCATGCAGGATGCCACCCACTTCACTCTGCAAGTCCCGTGCCACCAAACCGTGGCACTCTGGAGCTGTATCCCCTTGTCCTGAAGGAGAGAAAAGGGGGAGCCCCCTACCAAAGGCCCACCCTGGGTGCAATCCAGGGTGTAACTCCAATGGGTAAGTTCCAGGGGCGGTGGACGATGGGGCTGGGCATGAGGTAGGGTTGATGGGGGCGGTCCTTGAGAAGAAAGTATAGCAAATAAAAAAAACAAAACAAACAAATACATTCAGAACATTTTAACAGGCATTTACATACATTTGTTTACTTTAACAGCATGAAGGTTGGTCAGAAAAGAGATCCAGTGCCCCATATTCAAATGTTAACTGTCATTAGTGCCTTTACTAATCTAGATTTGTGCCAGCCCTCTGGGCAGGCCATACTCAGAGGCCCCCGGAGTGATATCCAAATCTGGCAGTGTAATTGTGCTGCCCACACCACTGCACCTATGCAAATGAGGGAGTCTGTCATGTATAAAGGTGCAATGGTATCGACAGCCCCCAGATCGGTGCTGTTTACCAACGCCAAAAACCCTGACTTAACGCAGCGTTAAGGCTACACCCCTATCCTCTGAAGGCAGGGTGGTTGTACTGCAACCACCCATCCCAGGCAGCCCAGTGCCCCCCAGTTGCCCCTGTAATATACTAGAAACCTTGCCCTGGTGGTATAGTTGTTCCCTCCTCCCCCTGACTGCCGCTGTCATGCACCAGTATCTCTTCCCTGGTGGTATAGTGGTCCTCCTTCCCCAGTCGCAGCTGCCATACACCAGTATCCCTTCTCTGGTGGCATAATGGTCCCCCTACCCCTCAACCACCCCTGTAATATACCAGTATCTCTTCCTTGCTGGTATAGAGGTCGCCCCCCAACCTTCTATTATACCAGTATATTTTCCCTGGTGGAATAGTGCCCCCCCCCCGCCCCTACAGTATACTATTATCCTTCCTGGTGTTATAGTGGTTCCCCCCCTGACCACCTCTGTCATACACTAGAAACTTCTCTCTAGTGGTAAAGTGGATCCTTCAACTAGGTGCCAACACCCCCCAACCCTAGTCACCAGTCCATCAGAAACAGACGATGGTCAGCACAGCCCACCGCTCACCTCCTCGGCTGGCCACCATATGAATGTCAACGGGCACAATCACCCAGAAGGTGAGCAGTGGGTTGTGCTGCCCACCATATGTTTCTAATGGACCAGTGACTGAGGTTAGGAAGTGTGGGCAGGGGGACAGCAGTGGGTGAGCGAGTGCTGGCATGCAGTCAAGGAGTAGGAGGTTCACTATACCACAAGGAAACGGTTACTAGTATATGACAGGGGCAGTCAGGGGTGGGGGGGACCACTATACCACCAGGGAAGGATATTGGTATATTACTGGAATGATCGGGGGGGAGGGAGACCACTATACCACCAGGGAAGGGATACTGGTATATAACAGGGGCAATCGGGGGAGCGGCACCACTATACCACCAGGGATACGATAGGTGTCGCTAAACATGGAAGTGCTATGGGGCTGTTGCACACATGCAAATGAGCCCATAATGGACATGTAGCTGGCCCCCTATCCCTTTGTATACCCAATGAGCTCATCTGCTTGCTCTTGCAGCATATGGCCCACTGGAACCCTGACACAATCCTGTTTCAAGCAGCACTGTCTCCTGTGGGCGATATTCAGCCTTGATCCATGTTTGCACAGCACGTATCTACTTAGCGCTCTGCCAACATGGCCCCATGTTTGGTCAGTATGCTCTGTCAGTGTGTGCTGACAAGATGAGTGTTGCTCTGAGCTAGCAGTGCACTATTACAAGTGCAACAGGCTGCGCTGCACTTGCAGACAACTGAATAAGGGGGACCCCAGTGTCTTACACATTGTAAAAAAAAAAAAAACTCTGTATATCTGCTGCAAACTCATAATCTGGTTCTTCACTTTATGCTGGGGGGGAGACAATTGTGACTCCATGCATTCCTGTTTAAGGGGTATTAATGTTTTAGGCCAAAAACAAGGAAAGGGTCTGGCCTAATGGTGGAGAGGGCTGTGTGGTATCTAATGCCTTACCTCCTACTATGACAGCAACCTGTGCTCAGGAATGACCATGGGTTGCTGGGGGTTGGCAGGGTGTGGGAGGATTGAGTGTCCCAAGGATAGCTCTCTTCTCCTGGGGAAGGGGCAGCCATACTGGCATTTGACTCCCATGGGGTGGAAGCCCAGTGGTCGTACAGGCAATGAATGGCTGAGGGTCAGAGCCATAGATATGCAGAACGTGCCTGCCTCTATGTGAACATTTCCAATGTGGGGCATGGTGGGGGTTTGGGAGAAAACAGAAAAGGGATCCTGCCTCAGGATGAAGCCCTGCGCTCTTTAGAAACATAGAAACATAGACTTTGACGGCAGATAAGGACCGCTTGGCCCACCTAGTCTGCCCATTTCCCTACCTACAGGATAAGCTGCAGATCCTAGTTAAGCAACAGCCTATTTCTTCCTACTCCCCACAAAAATTGCCTTATGTCTGTCCCATGCATTCTTGAATACTCCCACAGTTTTAGACCCCACAACTTCCTCAGGAAGGCTGTTTCATGCATCCACTACCTCTCTGTGAAAAAATACTTCCTCACATTGCCCATGAACAGCACCCCCATCTTCAAATTGTGTCCTCTTGTTCTTGCACCTCTTTTGGAAAGGTGCTAACCTCTTGACTTTGTTGATTCCACTGAGGTACTTAAAAGTTTCTATCATGTCCCCCCTCTCCCTCCCTTCCTCAAGGGTATATATATTAAGCTCCTTTAGTCTCTCCTCATATGGCTTCTCTTGCAGACCCTGCACCATTTTAGTTGCCCTCCACTGGACTGCCTCTATCCTGTCTATGTCCTTGCAGAGATGGGGTCTCCAGAACTGGACGCAGTATTCCAGATGGGGTCTCACCAACTGTCTGTACAGAGGGATAACAACTTCCTGTCTTCTGCTGCTGATGTCTCTCCCTATGCATCCCAGTATACCCCCAGCCCTCCCTACTGCCTTCTCACATTGCTTGCTAACCTTAAGGTCATCTGATATGATTACCCCCAGGTCCCTTTCCATTTTTGTTGTTGTTACTACCCCCCCCCACAACCCACTGTGTAATCTTCCCTTGGGTGTCTGTTTCCCATGTGCATTATTTTGCACTTCTTTGCACTGAATCCAAGCTGCCATACTTCTGACCATTCCTCCAACCTTGCCAAGTCCCTTCTTATCCTTTCCACTCCTCACTGTGTATCAACCCTGCTGCAGATCTTTGGTGACATGCGATGAAGAGAGCTCCTTGATGTTGGGAGTAAAAAGCTGTATGAAAAAAACAAAACAAGGAAAGAGGTCATTCCTAAAAAGTGCAGACAGGCATGGGTACCACTGAAAAAAATTGCCTTTATCTCTAATCAGTATAATAACCTCTTAGTTGAGCCACTATTTGGGAGACAAATTTGTAGCCTTTTACTTTGGTGTATTTGCAGGAAGGGTAATATATATTCTATTAGGACTACAGGGAACACCTTTTATCCAGGACACTTAGGCCCTGTCCTCCCTTAACACGGTCGAGTGATAACGTTTTTGAAATTGTTACCGCTCTTACCCTGTTGGTGCATCCACACTTGCATGGTGAATTTCAAGTTGTTCATTCTTTCTGGATGAATTGTGTCCACACTTTAAAGAAACCGTGTTAGGCAGACACAGTTCATGACCAGGTTTACAGCGCGTCTCACCATCCATCCCAGGGACCAACAGATACCGTGCCAGGAAACAAGCAACTGATTCCTGTCCACACTGCAAAGGTAAGCATGTTTGTATCGGACCTGTGTTCAGAACCATGTTAAAACCCTAAATCTGTCAAGGTTCAAACACGATTTTCTGACACAGTTCCAAACCATGTACAATGAGGATGCAAAGTGTGTTAAGGGGTTCCCGTAACATTTTAACCAAGCTGTAATATTACGGGACCTCTAGTATGGACAGGACCTGAATGATCAAAAGGTTTTACTGACTTAAGGAATTGACTGCTTGAATCTTTATTGTGGATTATAGATTCTGGAACTGTATTTGCATCAAGTGAAAGTCTAAAACCTCAAGAAGCAGAATTAAATCCTGGGATCCTGTATTTTGGACTTTGCAGTCTACCAAAGGAAAAAAGAAGATTTAAGGGGACACAATTTAAAATTATTCAATGAATGTTGCTGTTTTGCATAATCTGAGGTCAAGTCTAAAACTGGAAAAATATTGCTTACGCTTATTCACCAGAATCCCTAGTTATTATGGAGCAATGTAGACTTTTTTGTTTTTGATTTTGAATTACTGGATTGTTACGTTGCATAGAGAAAGGTGGCAGGTAGAGGCAGGTGGTGCGAGAGGAGGTGGCAGCAGTGAAGGGAGAGGTGGCTGCAGCAGCGGCAATGGCGGAGACTTGTGGAGGGAGGAGGCAGCAAGTTCATCAACAGTGATAAATGGAGGGAGGAGCAATGTGAAGGGATAGCACCCAGCAGTAGCCCGGCAGCGCTGTGCAGTTCATAAGTTGGGCTCACCTGCTTTGAACAGAGTGGATCAAGTCTGGAAGGTACAACCCAATGGCAGCAGCGTGGTTAGTGAAACTGCAGTGTGGTACTTGGTGACATCACTGTGACATCCACTGATACAATCTCTACCACCAGCCAAAGCGAGCATAGGTTCATAGGTAGTATATGAGTACAGTAGGCTATAAGGCATGACACAATTTACATGAGTGAAGTTAGCAGCAAACTGGGAACCATGGCAACAGGAAAGGATGAGGAGGAGGTATACAGCAGAGCTACAGGCTGCATTTGACTATGGACAAGGAGCCAGGACTCAGAAGGCTTAGAAAAAAGTTATTGAAAGTGGTGCTGGAACAGGAGTTTTAACCATGGTGTTTACTAGATGTACGCAAATACCTTATTTTGGTTATTCGGCTAAATATTCATATTCGGGGCCCCGAATATTTGAAAATTCATTATTCATGTACCTGTGGGGGGATTAAAAAAAAGCAACCTCCCACCCTCCTCCCCAGTCCAATTTTCTTAAACTACAACCCCACATTCCCCCACCCTTTTCAACAAAGCCCCATCCCGCCCTCCTCCCACCCCCAGCAGCCACAATGTAATGTTTATATTGGTTTAATATACAGCTGAGTCCCACAATGGGTGACCGGCGCAATCCACCTGCCATAATGGCTGGCTGCCGTATCCTCAAACTTTTTTATTGTAAATAAAATCATCCTCCCCCAGCAGCCCCCAACTCCCACCCTTCTTCCCCAGCACCCAAATTTTATAATGTGAAGCCCCCTCAGGGGCGGCAAAGGCAACCAGCACAACCTGTTCTCTTCCACGGCTGGCTGCCTATTTCTGAATGGAAACAGTCCCATGCTTGCTCACTGAGTAAAACGGCTGATCACATGATTTTTTTTTTTTTTATCAAGTACAAGAGAAAGTGTTATGAGTGCAACAGCTGACCACTGACTGGAACTGCAGTTTCAGAAGTTTTTGCAGCTGGAGTGAAGACTGCAGACTGGTCATTCACAATTAGCAGAGTGATTTTTACATTTAAACAAACATGGTGGCGGCAGCTGTTGCTGTCTGCCACAATCTAGAAGCCCGACTTTCATCAGGTGCCCAATCCCCCTGTCAGCATGTCCAACCCCCCCACAAGATCGTGTGGCACACTGGGAGCCCACCCCAGTGTGGCTAACATCAACCCCACGAAAGTCATGGGGCACACTGAGAGCCCACCCCAGTGTGCCCAACATTTGTTTTGTTCACCTCTAAAGAAAGAAAACCATCCGTAGTGTTTTGTTTCTTTTTCTGTACCTGAAACAAAGAAAATGGTCCCTCTCTGTTGGCGGTGCCCCCTTCCCCAACCTGCACCCACCCTCTGTGCACCCCACCTCCCCACATCCCCCTCACCCCCAGAGGTCCGGTACTGTGATCTTCGGTGGAGCAGGAACACGTCTGCACTCTTCAAAGCCAACCGCGAACTGAAGAAATGCTGCTGAGCTGTATAATGGCATAAATGGGGCTTCAAATTTTCAATATGGAGTTCTTGGGACCCCACCTCATGAACAAATGCTGTGTCTTCTCGTTATTCAGTCCCAAAAGAGCATTTTGCGGTCACTACGCTGAACCACCTTTTGGGATGGAGTAACAAAATGACAGTGCCACTGTTCATGAGGTGGGGTCCCAAAAAGCCTATCTTGCAAATTTGGTGGAAAAATTCCAAAAAATGACTGTGTTACAAGAGTGCATTGCACAGTTTCCACGCACGCTCGGAATTTTGATAATTTTTAATAACTGCACGCCCGTAAATTTGACAATTTTTAATATTTTCATTCCAGATTTTCAACATTGCCATTTTTTATACCTCCTTATGAACCGTACAGCTGTCATTTTTCACATCCTACCCAAAATGTGTTTTCGCGCATGTGGCACACAATGGCGCGGTCGTTGTGCGAAATCAACGTTCAGGACACATTAACAAAATCACAGTGACAATGTTCATGAGCGGAGTTCCCAAAATGCCTATGTTGAAAATCTGGTTAAAAAGATCCCCAAAATAATTGCATTACGGGCGTGCGTTGCGCAGTTTCTATGCACGCGCGTGACTTCACCAATTTTTAATATTTTCACTCCAGAATTTCAACATTACCATTTTATTACACTTCCTCATGAACAGTACAGCTGTCATTTTTCACATCCTGCCCAAAATGTGTTTTCGCACCTGTGGCATCAAATGGCACAGTCGCTGTGCAAAATCACCTTTTGGCTAACAAACTCATAGTGCCACTGTTCATGAGGTGGGGGTCACAAAAAGCCCATGTTGAAAATTTGGAGTGAAAATACCAACAAACGCCCAGAGTGTAAGGGTTTTCAACCATAACGCCCCACCCTGTAGAGACTGACAGGCATCAGGGGTGTGTCTTGGCAATGCCAGCTGTAATGCTCATGCCATTCTACCCCCACCCTGCAGTCAGTGACAGGCATCCAGGTGTGCCTTGGACTCTTCAGCCCCAAAGTTCATCTCATTCTCCTATACCGCACCCATCTCAGCGTATTTCCTTTGGGAATGGGGTGAGCATAAGGCTGGAAGACCCTGAGGCACACCGCAACACTTGTCAGTGTCTGCGGGGTAGGGTGAGGTGAAATGGCGTGAGCATTATGGCCGATGACCCAAAGGCACAACCCAATGTCTGTCACTCTCTGCAGGGTGGGGGTGGGGTCCGTGGCAGTTCACTACTTCACTGCCATTCCTATTATGTATCTCTCTAACTCCTGCAGTACTAATGCCAATGCCAGCAAGCCAACATTCGGCATTGACAAATGCCTGTTATGAGCAGCTATTTAACTGACTACTTAGAGGTACTTTTAGTATGCCTTCACTAGGAAACAGCACTGCTCCCTCACAGTATCTTTATTTATGACAAAACACGACAGTCACAAAAATGGTGACTAAAAGTACCTCTAAGTAGTAAGTTAAACGGATGCAAAACTTGCATTCTGTGTGACCCTGAGCAAGTCACTTAACTTCCCTGTGCTCCCAGGTTGCACCGGTAAAAAAGCTTTCAGCTTAGTGTGTCTCACCTGGTTAAATAACGAAAAAAAAAAAAAAAAAAACTTGTAAAATGATTGTTAATTGTGAGTGACCACTCCTGTCTCCACTCCGACCGCAAAAATGTCTGAAGCTGCAGTTCCAGAAAGAGATCAGCCAAGCAATCAACACTGTCTCTTGTGCTTGACATAGAGAGAGAGATGACCCTGTCAAACAGCTGATTGCTTCGCTTGAGGCCTATTTTGAACATGTGTGTCCAAGTATGGACAACACAAGTGCATACAGTCACATAAGCTATGCATCAGCACAAAAGATCAGCGTACGAAGCCTGAATTTTGTATCTGACATCACACTGACTTGATCTTCACTGTGCATCAGGGCAGGCAGGATTTTTTTCTAGCAGTATGACTTCTGCAGAGTCGGCAGCATTGCGAGACATTGAAAGGCTGCAGCAAAGAAAATTAAGACTGACACACAAGAGGTTCGGTGAGAAGCTTTATTATATGTAAGCTCCCCAAATGGGCTTACCTGTGAGGGCAACGGCCCTGCTCCCTTGCCATTGTCCTATCAGTGACACTGGTGGGATTTGAGCCAGATGGCCCCATTGGTGCTCTACGTCTGCAGCCGTGGCAGTTCTGTGACCCTGGCCCATGTATTGAGAGTGTCCCGGGATCCGACTGTATTTATACACTTCTGGGAGTGTGTGGGGGCCTTGTGGTTGTCTGGTGAGGGCAAGAAAGCCGGATCACCGCAAATGTAAATAAAAAAGATTGTGGTTGCACTCCCTCTGCGCATGCACAGCTGCTGAAGTTGGAAAAGTTAAAGGAACCAGAGCTCCATTGGTGGTTTTGACCAAGCAGACACTAATAACATATATCCCTGGCTCTAGGAAAAGCAGGGGAGCAAGAGACAGAGTAAAACAGAAACTGGAAAGCCTCCAGTTTAGAAGGGAACTGTTTTCAGCCCTCTTAAGGGCATATGTATTAAACAACATGGATGGGATTGCTTTGGGCTGATGTAAACATAAATGGCAGGCCCCATGGGACTACTGAAAACGGGGCTGCTGGGACTGGGGTCAAAGGGCACTGAAAAGCCCAGGACTGTGGCAGCCAATCAAGTGAGGACGGTGAAAAGAAGATAAATAGGGCTGGCAGCCCACCAAGAAGGGGGAGAGAGACAAAATGGAAGTGGAGAGAGGAGGTGTGGGCTTTCCGACCAAGAGTTGCATTCCATGACTTAACCTACTCAGTCTCTGGCAAGAACAGCAAAATATAAAACTTGGAGGTTTGCAGCCAGAAACAAGAGAACGGTTTTGGAGTGTGTTGCAGACAGCTAGGAGCTGGAGTGCTCAAGCAAAGAGATAGAGAGAGAGAGAGAATGACCCCCCCGCCTCTCACTGGGGGGGGGGACGTTGCACATGGCCCACAACGGGAGGTGTGTGATCTAAGAAGCTGGGCCACCATGCCCTCAGTGAACAGTGGCCCAGACTGGCTACACAGACAGTCAAATCGACGATGGCCCCCCACCTGGAGGGGGCATGGTCCAAGCTTCCAGGGGAGGGATTCCAGGGGTTACTTAAGGGCAGGGCAGAAGGGTATTCTCCCTTCTCTGACCCTGCCGCTGACCACAGACATCCCACCCATCCACCCTTCTCTGGTTTCACTTTGGCTGCGGCAATTGTTGTGGACTGCAAGTTTGATTAACCCTCACGGGCCGCCATTTGAAGTCGCAGAAGGGTTTAGGGGAAGGGGTGTAAATTCAGGTAGGATGGCTAAAATAAGAATTTTGTGGTATTAGGTGACCCAGGCCCCTGGTGGCGCGACCTCGGGCGGAACCACGCTACAGAGGAAAAAGGGCACCCAAAAACACGGCGGGCATGGTAGGGGTTCACGGCTGGAGGACGGGGAAGGCAGCCCTGGGCAGGCACCAGCCCTGCTCAACTGTCATGATACCCCAAGATGCAATTGAGTTGGGGGGGAGGAATTGTCCGAGGGAGAGGCATGGCCCTGGGTGGGTCTGCATGACTTGAGGGCCAGAGTTCCCCCTATTGGAAACACCATACCATCTGAATTTGCTGCCCCAGGGGTCTTTTGCATTTGTAAATGTGTACAATGTTAAGAATTGTATATAGAGTTTTATTTGTTGTAAATCAAATGTTTGCTGTATAGTAAAGCTGCAGCCTTTTATGCCAAGAAACTGAAACCTGGTGTGTGTGTGTGCATTTATTGTGGGTTTGATTGTGCAAACAGAAAGCTGAAAGCTGCAGTGAGAACTGAGAAACTGTGTGGGAATGTGTTGCCTGATGTTCCCAGACTGAAACTTTTACAAGAAGACTGAGCTATCATGTCCCACTCCTGAGAGGTAATTCTGGGAGTGCAAATTCCAGCAGGGGGGAGAGTCTGAGAGGGGCTGTGCCAGGGACTGAGAAAGGGCCAGCATTTCTGTGAATAGAGAAACTAATTGCAAGAGAGCTGGGTCAAGAGACTGTGTAAAAGCGTAGCTGTAACTATTCATTCAGGGTGTGAAACAGAAGGGTCTTGGGGACCACGTTTCAGCAATGGCTAGATCAAAGAAGAAGAAGCGGACCAGCAGCCGAAAGACATCTAGAGGCCTGCCTGGTGAAAACTGTCTACAAAGGCCTCCAGGCAAAGTTGACAAGGCCAGGCATGTGAACAGCTTCTTCAAGTTTCCAGCTCCCCATTTCTGCAGCCTTGCAGCTACATCACCCGGATACTTCCACAGTACCATGCTACGAACAGATTGACTGCACTTCAGCCGGCTGAGACCCCCTCTTACTTGTATACCACTGAACTGTAAGTACCCCGTGCTGTGACTTTGGGGAGTCTTTTGTCAGCTAGCTAATAGGTAACGGGGGTAAGGCCTGGGCTGGACTGCACCTAGTAAAAGCTGTCCCCAGGCCATCGGTTACAGCTGAAAACCATTAAAGCTATTTTGGCCCTGACGAGAGATCCCAGGCCTGCATCACCATCCAGTGAGGTGCCCACCACATCAAAGGACATTCTAGGGTGCACCCTAAGGTATGAGACAAGTGTAGCCACACCACTCCCCGACTGTCTAGGGGCACCTGATGTTACATGGAGGGGAAGGGGCCTACTCCTAAGGAAACCCAGCACCGAAACATTAACAACCTGGCAAGAAACACAGTAAAGTGTACCTTACCGAGGCCTGGGTCCTATTCACAGAATGATGAAACTGCTACCCCTCACACCTGCTTCAGATACTTTGCCAAAACCATGGGAGACCTCTTCTCTTTCTCATCTTCTCCAGCAAAGTCGCCTTCCAGCACCTTGGCCCAGGAAGCACAGGATCAAACACAGGCTGAAACTTAGAAGCTCCCCCCAAAAAATATCTGTTTAGAAATTAATTAGGTCCTCTACAATTCCTCATAAAGCTTTAAAAACTATCAGCACTCTGGATTCAGCAACAAATCAATTTATTTCACCTAAGGTCTCAATGATTTAAAAAAAAAATAGACCCAGGGGTCCCATTGCTTGCTTAAACACCTTCTCCTCCAGCTCCATGGAGCACAAACTTTTTACAGGGCCAGGGGGCACATTACTGGGAGAACAGATGACCTAGGCAGCATTTTCCCTTAGGCAGATACTGAACCCTTAGATGGCATACCCTGGACCCTTTTCTGGATTCTTCAACAGCCTGCAGAGCCAACACAAGAGCCAACCCAAGCTGTAGATCCAACCCACCCTCTGTCACTGGTAAGCTGATCTCTGAAACTTACTTGTTCTTTTCCTTTTCACCCTGGTCAGACATTCACCTGTGGAGAAGCGAGTGACTTACTCCCACCTGGTCCCGTACCACAGGGACACAGGATTTTCCTACCCTGACCAGTCTCTTGTATCCATTAAGTTGCCATTAAACGTGACTGCCATTCCACCAGTTTTCCCTTACTCCGACGATGGGAGGGGGGGATTCTCCTGAATATCTTTGGCCTGCATCCCCACAACCTTACCTCCTGTGCTTGCTATAGGACACTGGGTTCAGAGGGCTTCCCAAGGCCTTATCCTTTTTACCTGCGGCCCACCCACACAGCTTGTGACCAGGCCCCGAGACCTCTCCCTCCAAGCAGGCCCCATAATGGGTGAGAAACCTCCTGCACCCTCTTATTTCCCAAAGCTGCACCACCCTACCACACCAGGAACCAAGAGGAGAACTGCCACAGTGCCACCAACCCTCCCCTGGAGGAATCCTGTCACGAAACCCCCAGCCCTGGCAGTGCAGGCATAAAAACTTCCAATGGGCCTGGGACCCACCAAACTCCTACCCTGGGTACTCTCACTGCCCCCTCTCCCTGGAGTCCCATTACTTCCTACGACACTGGCAGGCTAATTACTGTCCTCCCACATGCATCGTCCACTGTTGCGACATCGCTGTACATACCGGCACTACCTTCTCTTACGAGAGGGGGGGGTTCCCTCCTAGAATCAGACCCAACCTGGACCGATGAGCTCCTCCCTGCCTGCCTGTCCTGCCATCTCCCAGCCAGTCTGCCCTCTGTCTCTTTCCCACGCCCTCAGCTTTTATGGGCTCCAAACCTGCCTCTAGTGGCACTTCAATGTATAGTCTGGGATAGTGTGTCCCCCCAACTACCTACTGAAACCTTTACCGGGGGGAGGACACCAAAAGTGGAGGACCTTACTTACTCGTAAGCGCCCCCTTAGTGAGAGGGGGCTTACACTCTTTCCCCACCCAAGGGAATTATTCCTCGAGGGGAATGATGGCACCAGCATGTCACAGTGCCCAAAGCTCTCAACACATTAACACCCAACTATCTAAGGACTTCACTCACTTTCAGAACTGGCTTGAAGTCGACAACCTAGTACTCAATACATCCAAAACCCAAGTAATGCTATTCGGCTCTCAGGCATGCAGATCATCCTGCGTTTGCCTCCTGAACATCAGGTGTATAAATGGCTCCCCCCTCACGATTGCTGAGGAATTTAAGTACTATACTTAGGTGTCACCCTCGACCTGGGACTAGACTTTCACCTCCACATCTCAAATCAGTATAAGGCTACAAATTCTTGAATCGACCTTGCTTACCATCTCAAACACTTGCTCATCCCTAATGCCCACTTCGCCTTTGCCCAGAGTGTTCTCCTCCCTTGTCTACAATATGGTTTACTACTCTTTACAAATGCCCCCTCAACTTATTTACACAAGTGGGACATCACTTACGACAAAATCTGCCACTTTCCACTCTCACCTCCACGCCTCGCATCACTGTGCTTTCTACTCTTCCTTAGGGTAGCTATCCCCCTCTGCCTCCCGAGGCTATGCCCTCGGTTGCTTCATTCACAAGCAACTCCAGGCTCACCCCCTAGCCATAAACATCCCACTACTGCCCAGTTCCCACTCCACCTACTGCATCAGGTCCCTGGACTCTACCTTGCTCGCCATACCCAGAAAGCACAGCCCTGACGGGTTGGACCCCCAAGTTACTAAAGCTCTCTTCACGAGCTATAACCCCACCCAACATACTGAATCTATCCTTTTCACTCTCTACCATCCCCCAAGCCTGGAAAATGGCCAAAGTCTCCACAAGGGAGGCTACCTTTGTCTCCCGGGAACTACTGTCCCATCTCCCTACCCCCTACTCCCTGCTTTGGCAAAACTCCAGGAAGCCCTCATACTCCCTGGGCTCACTTCCTTCTTTGACAGCACTTCCTTCCATGTCCCCTTACAGTCAGGTTTCAGTATCCTCCCTCCTCCATGTAACAGACTCTCTTCTTGCCTCTATGGACAAAGACCACCTCACCTCTGCCATCTTCATAGACCTGGCAAAAGTCTTTGATTTGGTGTCCCACCATCTCCTCCTGAATAAACTGGCCACCTCAGGCCTCTTTCTCTGCAGTGAAATGGTTCCAGTCCTACCTCTCTGACCACCAGCAGGCTGTACAATTCACCAACACACTATCCCCTCCTGTCATTACCCATGCAGGTGTCCTTGAAGATTCTATCCTGGGGCCAGTTCTTTTCTCTATCTTTATAAACAATCTTCCTTAAATAGGCATTACAGCAAACATTCACATCTATCCCGATGATATGGTGCTTTACCTGTCAAGCTCCTCTAGCAACGCACCTGAAGCCCCTTTCCAGCTTGACTTCCTCAGTGTTCTACAGTGGTTTATTTATTTAGTTTTTGTTTACCGGGTAAGTGCACTAGCCATGAAATGACTATTTTCAGGCACGACCCAGGAGAGTACAACAAAGAACAGTGGAACAACAGCACACATGGTTACAGTAATTAACAAGTAGAGGGGTACAGTAAAAGCTATAATACAAGGGTAACAATAAGTAGGAGTTACAATATATTGGTAAACATAAGACAAAAGGGCATCAAAATTTAATAATAAGTGCAGGAGTCATGGATTCTACCTGATGAGAGACAGTATTAGGTCCAAAAATAAGGTAAGTGGGGGGGAGAGAGAAAGAAAGAGAAAGAGAGAGAGAGAGAGAGAGGTGAGGAGATGATCGGCTGTAATATAAGATAGGGAAAAGGAGGTGTTAAATGAGAGAGGAAACAATCAAGGAGTAGGAGGGAAGATGTTAAGAATATTGGGGTCAGTAGGTCTAGGGTGGTTTGAAACAGGAGCATTTACAGGATAGGATTAGGTGATTCCGGTATGCCTTCTTGAAAGCGTCATGGGATGAGGCCTGGCGAATGTGTAGGGGTAGGGAGTCCCAGTGTTGGGGGGAAAACAGGCAAATGCACCTGCGCCTTTAGAGGTAGAGTACCTGGATATGAGAACAGGGGCAGAAGCTGCCAAGCGAAGGTCATAGAGGGATGACTATGTTTGAAAGAGGCCTGCAAGGGATTTAGGAGTTTGTGATCTGATAATGCTATCAATTATGGATCCAAAAGCATAAGACCGAGACTCGGGGGGTGGAAGCCATCCAAGGTCAGAGTAGAGGGTGCAGTGGTGTTTCAGACGGTGACAGGAGAGCGCATACTGACAGATATTATTGTAGTTAACTAGATTTGCTTGCAATTGTGTAGGTAACAACACCATAGTTTAGAGAGGGCAGTAGAACTCCACGGGCTATAGCTAGTCTAGCTGAGGGGGTGAGAGCATAGCAGGTTCGATAGGCAATACCAAGTTTGGTAGTCACCGACTTACAGGTTTGAAGGATGTGGGTATCGAAAGTTAGAGAGGAATCAAGCGTTAATACCGAGATATTTAAAAGAGCTGACCACCCCAATGGATTTACCACTTAAGGTGGAAACTTTAAAATCGTTTTGGGCTTGTTTGAGCTTACAGCTGGAGCCAAACAACATGGCTTGGGTCTTTGACTCATTTAAGATGAGTTTGTGAGAATTCAGCCACTGTTGGATGAGTTGAAAGTCATGGGAGAGTCGTTCATTGATATCAATACATTTGGCACTGGTGTACAGGACAATGTCATCTGAGTACAGCAGGGAGGCAGTCTGTGGCAGATTTGAGTTGATATTGTTAAGAAAAATAGAGAAAAGCAGTGGGCCTAATATAGATCCCTGGGGGAACCCTATGTCAAGTGTGGTCGTATCTGAGGAGGTAGAGTTATATTTTATGAATTGAGTTCAGTCAGATAGATAACTACCGAACCAGTTTACTACATTGGAGGAGAAACCAAGAGATCTGAGTGCAGCAACGTGAAGAGCGTGGTCAACCAGATCAAAGGACTTGGTCATATCAATGAAGATGGACCCAGTAAGGAGAATAGAGTCCATGGCCTTAAGGACATCAGAGGTAAGCTTGAGTAGGGCAGTTGTGGTTCTGTGTCCCTTTCGGAAGCCATGCTGAGCTGGATTTAGGAGGTCATATTTAAGGAGAAATTCAATAGTTTGGGTAACTACAAGTTTTTCTAGAATTTTACTAAAAGCAGACAGGATTGCAATGGGCCTATAATTGAGTGGGTCTTTGGGGTCACCTTTCTTGAGAACAGGGGTTATCCTTGCCATCTTCCATATATCAGGGACATGACTTTGACTCAGCGAGAGATTAAAGATCTTGGTTAGGGGGGCAGCAATGATAGGAGCAGCTAGTTTTAGTAACTTGGGCTCAAGACTGTCCAAGCCCACTGCCGCATCCTCAGGTATATTGTTTAGCTCAAACCAGCTCACAATGAATACTAAAAAGACTGTATCAATGACCTTTGACTGCTTCCAGAAACTCGCTAAACTCCAGTCCCCCCCTTCCCCCAAACCTTTCACACTCTTGATTTTACCAGATTGGAAAATGCATCTGCCTTCAAATACCTGGGATTCTGGCTCAACCCCAGGTTGGACTTCTCCCACCACATTGATGCCCTACACACCAAACTCCGCCCCAAACTAGGAGCTTTGTATCATTCCAAAGATTGTCTAACCCTCCCAACTCATGAACTTGTCACAAAACTGATTTTTCACTTGTTTGATTACAAGGATGTGATATATGGCTCAGCTCCCTCCCCTTCACTCACCAGACTTGACACCCTGTGCAATGCCATCTTCCATTTTGACACCAATCTTCCTCCCCTTACTCACCATTGCTCACTGTACTCTGCACTCTCAGTTCTTCCTCTCTCCCTCCTATGTCAGCTTCACAGTGTGTCCTTCATTGCTAAATATTGGTTTAATTCTCTTCCTTCTTATCTATCCTCCCTCCTCTAGTCTGCCTGCGCCTCCGATTACCCTCTTCATTCCAGAGACTCAAGCACCTTTTCAATCCCTCAGGTGCACTCCTGTACCGCACAGTCTGCCTTCTCCTGCCATCTCCCCTTCTCTGGACCCTGCTCTCCTCCCCCTTATGGTTGTGCCACTCCCTTTCCTCTCTTAAATATAAGCTAAAACTCTCCTTTCAGCCCTCCTACCCCTGCTTCCCCAGGCTCCCAGTTGATACCTCCCATAAATTCCCTTTCACCAGGCTGATAGCCCCCTTCAAGATAGCTTTCTTAGCCCTGAGTCTGTGAGACTCTGTACCCTATCTGCATCAGCCGTTCCTAGTTGTTTAAATCCTAACCCTGTTCTGCCCCCTCATCTATTCTTCCACTGCTTTATATTCTGCTCATGCAATGTAAAACGTAGTTTTCCCCACTATTCCGTGCTTTGTTGATGAAACATGGATTTGTTTTTGTTCAATGTTACTGTTTTTGTAATGTAAATAATTGTATAAAACCCCTCTTCCTTTTCCCCAGGTTGCAAGCTTAGTGTGCCTTTCCCAGTTACCAACTTTTAAATAATAATAAGTAATAGTACCCAAATGTTCATCCAAGATGGATGAGCAGTCCTTCTCTTATTTTGGTACCAAGTACTGGAACTCTCTCCCCACAACAGTGCACTGCTCCACCACCACCTTCTCTTTCAAAGCTGCCTTCAAGTCACACCTCACCCCATCCATGACTTGCAGCTCTTTCCAACCCCCCCTGCCCACATTTGCTTGGTCATTTCATAAACTGTTCCTCACACCTTCAGAACATCTCTGTCACAACTCTTTATTACCGAAATAAGTATTTGTCTGCTTGTTATATGTTGATACTGTACTGTTCTAAATTTATGCACTTGCCTTATTCTAAATGTTCATTTTCTAACTATTTCTCACCCTGCAATATTTCTAAGTGTACTTGCCCTCACCCTAAAACTGTTAGCTGGCCATGTTTGTATCTTGCTCGATTTTAATGCACTTGTATCTTGCTTGACATAATGTGCTTGTGTTTTTGACCTAATGTTTTCTTGTGCTATGTACTCTTGTGGGTTCTTCCTGAAAATAGGCACTCAGTTGTTTAGTGTACCTACCCAGTTACCATAAACCAAATAAATAAAATATGTTAAACTTGTATGCCCCTAATGAGCTGAAGGGCAGGAATTCTTTCTTAAAAAATATTCTTTATTTGTCCCATTATCACCCTCCACACTTAATATTATAGGTGGAGATTTTAATACCATACTTCATCCAGAACTGAATAAAAAATACCCTGGATGAAATAGATGTAGGGAGGGAAAAGAAGAGAATGGTTTAAGACAACTAATTACTGAACAGGGCTTGTATGATGCTTGGCGTCTCGTAAATCTTAAAACATTAGCTTTTACATTTTACTTGGTTCCACAGCATTCTAATTCTCATCTTGGCATGCTGTTCTGATTGGGAGAATGGCTGCACATTGTGCAAACTTACCAGTTAGGGCCAGTTACACTATTGGACCGTGCCCCAGTTTACCTGAGGCTGGCCATTACACTGAGCAACAGCAGACCCACCAATGGCATATGATAAACTCCCTTCTAAATAATCCAGAATTTGTACAAATGATAAAACAAAAAAACAGGCACATTTTTTCTCTGTAACCATCAAAATGATATTATAACCGCCTCCCACTGGGCTGCAATGAAAATTGCCATCCCAAACGAGATTATATCATGTGATTTACATAAAAAAGAAGGAAGCAGAACAGCATAGAACATTAGAAAAGGATCTGTTTGATTTGGAGGTAACACATAAATAACTCTAGATGACTCCTCCTACCTAAAATAAATGAATGTCGAGCTACTCTTTGAGTTTTTGAGGAACAAAGAATAGAATAGAAACTGTGTTTTGCTAAACAAAGGTTTTATGAAGGGGGTGGCAGAGCATTGGAAGTATTAGCTTTGCAAATTCAGAAACAAACAACAGACAAGGCAGTGCTTGGTATATGGAGCCAAGCACCCCAATGTAACATAACCTCTCATCCAGGAGAGAGAGCTGAAGTATTTGTGACCTATTACAATCAGCTGTATACAGCCAATTGGGGACCCACTCATGATCTGGCTATACAGACCTATTTAGGTAAATTAAAGCTGCCAACTCTCACCCCAGAGCAACAAGCTGCTCTGGATCCCCCCTCACTAAGGACGAATGTACCCTAGCAATAGAAAATATTAAAGCAGACAAGGCCCTGGGACCCTACAGATTTTTCCCTGAGTTTTATAAAATATGTAGACATCATTTGATGACAGAACTGCACAAAGTCTGCTTGGCTAAGTGGAGGGGAGAGGGGGCCCCCATCCCCTGGAGAACAGCCCAGATTTCTGTCCTTTTGAAACCAAGTAAAGAGTCACTGCTTTGAGAGTCAAACAGGTCTAGTTCTCTTCTTCCAGTTGATCTAAAAATCATGACAGCAGTAATAGCCAACAGTGTGCAGGGGGTGGTGGGGTCCTTAGTCAGCCCAGATCAAACCGGATTTATCAGAGGTCAAACTCTGACTGATAATATCCGACACCTCCTCAACATATTACACTCCCAGAAAGGATAGGACATGTTTCAGTTGGCCATCTCCATGGATGCGGAAAAGGTGTTTGACAAGGATGACTGGGCCTTCTTCTTCTGCACCCTGGAAAAATTTAGATTTGGGCCTAATTTTCCCACAGGTCTTTCTAACTTATATACTTCTCCAGAGGCCATGGTTAAAGTGAATGATGTAATGTCCTCTAGATTTTCACTTCAAAGGGGTACTAGACAGGTGTGCCATCTCTCCCCTTTACTTTTTACATTGTGCATAGAGCTCCTGGCAGCAGTTGTGTGAGCTGGGGATACAATTCAGGGTATTATGGTGGGTAATAGCGAGCAAAAGAGCAAAAACTCTCCCTGTATGCAGACGACACCCTATTTTACATTACATTGGTAAACCTGAAACCTCTATTCCAACACTGCTTAAAGCCCTTCACTCATTTGGCCATATTTCATGATATAAATTAAAGGTGTCCTGTAATGTTAGCGAGCACAAAACAGTGACTCGAAAAAGCAGCAAGGACAAACAGTGACTGCAGTTTTGGCAACTTCATACTTTCCCTCCTCAACTTGTGCCCCCCCGGAGTTGTTTTTTAGAGTAAGGGGTGTGGTGGTGAAGAACTCCCATGGGGGTGCGGGGGGCCTAGCCCCCACAAAACCATAGTCACTGTTTCTGCTATGTTCACTATTTGTTATTCACCGTTTTGTGCTTGTTATTATCACATAGAACCAAAATATATTTTCCCAAATCAGAGACTCTGGTGATACCTGGTGTAGGTTTTCCATCAATTCAGAAGCCACTTCCCCTTTAAATGGGCCTCTAATAATATTGTTAAGTATCTGGGTATCAAAGTCACCCCAGTATTTAGCAATCTGTGCAAACTAAATTATTTCCCTTTGCTCAAAGACATTGCTCGGGTCCTACAGATTTGCACCTTATTACCTTTGTCAGTAGGGGGGGATCAGAAGTGTTATAAATTAATATCCTCCCTTGGTTAATGTTTTTCTTTCAGACTCTACCCATTTCTCTGCCAAGAGATTTTTGGATACAATTACATAAGTTAGCCAAATGTTTTTTTATGGCAAACTAATGGGGCCTGAATAAACAAGCATACCTTTAATATACCAAAATAGAAGGGTGGGCTGGGGTTGCCCGATTTTTATTTTTTAGCAGCATAGGCCTCACACCTAATCCCTATACTTAAGCAAGCAGTTAATATACTATAACTGGTATGTTTTGGAAACTCGGGCTGTCTTACCAGCCCCATTATGTACTCTTCCTGGAGTAAAAATAACACCTAAACTTCTTAATAGCATTCCCAATCCCTGGACTAAACACACTTTAAGCATCTTGGAAAAAAAATAGATTTTTCACTAAAACACCTAATGAGATAGCCCCCCCTTAGTATCATTATAAGGGATCTAGAGTTTACCCCCATGTATAAGGACCTGGGCTTTTTGGCTCGGAATAGGAAAAAATCGATAAGCTACAGCCAGGTAATACAAAATGGGCAACATGTATCTTTTAACCAGCTTAAGCAAGAGCATGGGACTCAAAATTATGACTTTTTCCATTTTCTGCAAATTCACCATTACATGTATACGGGTTCTAACATGGCACATTTGGGGAGATATATGACCCCTTGGGAAGAATTCCTATTCTGGGCCACACACTTATTAACCAAGGAGTGCTACATTTCCTCAAGTTATAAATTACTGATTCAGTCAAGGGGCCACTCTCTGGATAAAATTAGACAATTGTGGGAACAAGAATCAGGGTCTCAATTTATGGACCAAAGCTAGGAGAGGATATTTGAGTGGTGGGTGAAGGGTTACAACCTCACCAACGTGGCATGAATATAGATGGAAAACACTCACTCAATTTTTTCATACTCCCACCTTCACAAAACATTTCTCCTAGTCAAATCATAATAATAGTTACTGGGGAGGCTGTCAGGGCATAGGAAACCGTTATCGTGTTTTCTGGAATTGCCCCATAATTGTGCCCTATTGGACCCACATTTGTGTGGAATGGAGTAACATATGGGGTACTGAAGTTCAACCTGAGTTCTAACAATACATTCTAGGGATGCCACTCCCTAGCTTAAAGGGGCACAGATATCAAGAAGTTGTTCACATAGTGTGCTTAATGGCTACCAAAGAAATCACAATCCAATAACTCTCCAAGACAATACCTACGGTGCAGGAGTGGAAGACGCAGATGGAGTCTGTGGTCAGTTCAGAAAGATTTATGGCTATTATACGTCTGACACTGGAAAAGTTCAACAAAAAATGGGCCAGATGGCAAGTGTATACTCCCCTCAGGGAGTATCTGAAAATGTTAGCCATTTTGGGACACTAATGTACTTTAGATTGGGATTTAAACCCTCATAGACTAGTAATTCCTGGTATACGACTGCCCTTCCACTTCTGGCGGATCATGAGTGGGGTCGCACCTGTCCTTAGCTGAATGATTTTAAATGTATAATCAAAGAAAACATGACACCACAGTTCTGGTTCTTTTGAACTTTATTTATCCTGTTTACTTAGTTATATGATATCAATGAATGTCTTATATGGCTTTATTTTTAACATTAATGATATTAACAAACGTTGCTGGAAAGTTCTGGTACACCTTAATATTTTACTTTTTAGATCAGTATTAACTGTAATGTGAAGCTGTCAATCTGAACTTCTCGATAAAAATGAAGTTACAAAAAAAAAGGGTGCGTGAATCTATCACTCCAAACTGTAGTACGATTACTGATATATGCCATGCAGCACTGTCACCCCTATAAAATAATGCAACTTATAAGAAGTGTAACTAAAACTTTGTAAATTAACCAGCTCAATGACGCTGAGCAGTGTGGGTGGGGGTGCCCTGGCATGCTGGCAACCTGAGTTTGTGCCCCAAGCCTGGGATGTCAGCAGTAGAGGCCACAGGAAGGGGGCAGAACATCAGGCTGGATGCTCTCCTCCCAGGGTGGGTGGCTGCACTGCTCCACTCTTTGGGAGACACCTAGAGGCAATTGTTGTAATGCCCTTTGCAATGTGGATGACCACGCATCACTGGGCATTCCTAACCCAGGGCTGTAGTGTGCAAGTATGCTCAGGCAAGAGAAAGGTGAGAGAGCTCAGGGTAAAACTGGTAAAAAAAGTTCCTGCGATGACGGCAGCATGACAGGAATGACCTATGACTGTCCACACTCTCACAGCATGTGACCAGGCTGTCCCCTCCCCTTACATCTGATCAGACACTGTAATCTTATTTCGCATTCCAAGTACACCAAAAGCCTGCCCAGTTGGTACAGAGGGTCCCTACCTCAGGGGGTAAGCTGAGGTTGTATGACTGTGTGTGGGGTGGGTGCCTGTATAGGAAGAGGCTCCAGTCCAAGCAGTAGAGTCTCGGGCATGAAGCAAACTGAGGACACAAGCAGAAGTATCAAAAATAAAGCAGAATAAATTTAGTAATAAAAAACCTTTTGTGAAAGAGCAAGAGTTGAGCTTGCTATGTCTGGATTTGTTCAAGTATGGAAGTCAGAGTGAGCAAATTAATATTTATTTATTGTAGGTTCAGAAATACCTTTGAGTCAGAGACCCCTTTACAAAGGTTCTACGTCACATAGTTTACATACACAGACATACAGGATACATAGCAGTACATCAGTACATAGTCAGGTTGTTACAGAAGCAAATTGTGAGGCTAACAGTGAAAAAACTAGGAGAAATCAGTGCACATGCCAAACATATGGGACACAGACGATGGGCTAGGCTAGACAGATACAGGTGAGTGCAAGAGGGGTAGTAGAAGCCAGCCAGTGGCCTTAGACAGACAGACAGACTAGTGTGAGGTGTTTCAAAGGCAGTTGCAATGGTTTGAGGACTGTAATAGTTCTCTTAGAGAGGTTTTGAAGGGTCCAAGTCTGATCTCTTTGGCAAGTGGAGTGGGCAGGCTGTTTATCCAGGAAGGGACTCTGTAGCTAAAGGACGTTTGGAGTTGGAAAGTACAGCAGTGAGGGATTGAGGGGAGCTGCTTTCCAGAGCCATGAGTTTGCTTGAGTGTCAGGGCCGGTCAAAATTAGTCGTGTAAGTCCTGTGGGGGAGAGACCTAGGGCAATTTGTTTTGCCATGAGACAGGTGTGGAACATAATCCTGTTGTCAAGGTTCAGCCAGTTGGCATCATTGTATAGTGAGCATGTGTGAGTTAGGTGGTCACAGCCCAGGGTGAGGTGACAGGCTTTATTTAGGGAGACACGAAGTCTTTGGAGGGCCGAGGTGTTCGCCGCCCCATAGGTGATTAAGCCATAGTCTAGCAGGGAGAGTACAGAGGAGGAGACAGCTAGCCTAATTGCATTAGGGGTAAAGCAGTGTTTGAGGCGATACAGGAGCCCAATCCACACATTCAGGGCATTAGATAGGAGGTGGATATGATGATGGAAAGTAAGTGCCAGGTCAAGGGTAACACCCAGGTATCTGAAGGAGTCCACTTGTTCCAGCGAGGTCAGGTTGGCAGTTCGTACTTGAGGGCAGAGATCCTTTCTGGCATTGAGTGGGTGGGAAAAGAACATAACCTTGGTCTTGTTATAGTTCAGAATAAGACGTTGTGAGGTGAACCATTTTTCGGCGCCACTAAAGGAGGATCGCAGGGTGAGGTGGAGTTGCAGAGGGTCCGAGTTGGAGGTGTACAGGACAGCATCGTCCGCATAGAGGAGAAGGTTCCCTGAGCAAAAGCTGGGGAGGGAGTTAAGAAAGAGGCTGAACAGTAGTGGGCCGAGGACGGACCCCTGTGGGACACCTGAGAAGACAGGTAGCTTATTTGATAGGATGTTACTAATTTTGAACTGCTGGGAGCGGTTGGACAGGTAATCAGCGAACCAGCCAAGGGCATCCTGGGAGAATCCAATGTTGGTCAGCGTAGATAGCAAGAGCCAGTGGTTAACAGTGTCGAACGCCTTTGTGAGGTCAATGAAGACAGCCCCTGTGATTTGGCCTTCATCTAGTGTGGAATGAATGTGTGTGGTGAGTTCCAGGAGGGTGGTAGTGGTACCATGTCCCTTCCGGAAGCCGTGTTGCTGTTTGCTAAGCAGGTTGTATTTGTTGAGCTGGTCCGTGAGTTGATCCGCGACGATCCTCTCAAGGGCCTTAGATAGGGGAGGGAGGATGGAGATAGAGCGGTAGTTAGTAAGGATGCGGTCCCCAATTTTAAATATCGGCATGATGTGGGCAGATTTCCAGCAGGAGGGGAATTTCCCATGGCATAAGGAGCGGTTTAGTATATGAGTGAGAGGGTTGAGCACCTCAGGGAGTGAAAGGTGAAGGAGTTTCAGGCCTAGGGTGTCATTACTGTAGCGGCGGTGATTCAGGGCCATTCTGAGATAAGGTTCGGTGCATTTAGGTGAGATGTAGTGCAGACGAAAGGGGGGGCTAAAGGGGGAGGGGTGACAGGGGGTGGGTCAAAGAAGTTAGTGGGGAGAATCTTGCTGAGGTTCGAGAAGGCGTCATTGAAGGCTGCAGCCATTTGGGCTGGGTCAGAGGTCAGGCACCTATCAACCATAATCTGGTTAGGGGTAGTGTTGAGAACATTGCCACAGAGGTCCTTAATATTAGCCCAGAACTTTTGCCCAGAGCCCCAGGTGTTTGTTAGGGAGGTCTTGTAGTACTCACCTTTTGCTCTGTGCAAGTACCAGGTACATTTGTTCTGAGCCTCTCTATAGTTCTGTCTATCAGAGGGCAGGCCAGTCTCGTTGGAGAGGTGCCATAAGGAATCTCTGGCCTGCATGAGGTCCAGGAGATGGCCAGTGATCCATGGTGCAGGGTTGCCTTTGGCCACCCTTTTGGTGATAGAAACACAGAAACATAGAATTTGACAGCAGATAAGGACCGCTTGGCCCATCCAGTCTGCCCATTTCCCTACCTACTGGATAAGCTGTAGATCCTAGTTAACCAGCAGGCTACTTCTTCCTACCCCCACACCCTAGAATTGCCTTATGACTGTCCCATGCATGCTTGAATTCCACCACTGTTTTTGACTCCACAACCTCCTCTGGAAGGCTGTTCCATGCATCCACATCCCTCTCTGTGAAAAAATACTTCCTTAAATTACCTCTGAGCCAGCCCCTCTATCTTCAAATTGTGCCCCCTTGTTCTTGCACACCTCTTTTTTTGAAAGATGCTACCCTCTTGGACTTTGTTGATTCCCTTGAGGTACTTGAAAGTTTCTATCATGTCCCCCTCCTCCTTTCCTCGAGGCTATACATATTAAGCTCCTTTAGTCTCTCTTCTTATGTCTTCCAGTGCAGACCCTGCACCATTTTAGTGCCCTCCTCTGGACAACTTCCATCCTGTCTATGTCTTTGTGAAGATTGGGTCTCCAGAACTGCACGCAGTACTCAGATGGGGTCTGACCAGCTGTCTGTACAGAGGGATAATAACTTCCTGTTTTCTACTGGAGATGCTCTCCTCGCATCCCAGTATCCCCCAGCCCTCCTTGCTGCCCTCTCACATTGCTTGCCCACCTTTAGGTCATCTGATATGACTACCCCAGGTCCTTTCCATTTTGTTGTTGTTAGCATCTCACCCCCATTGCGTACTCTTCCCTGGATTTTGTTTCCCAGGTGCATTACCTTGCACTTCTTAGCATTGAATCTAAGCTGTCATACATTTGACCATTCCTCTAACCTTGCTAAGTCCCTTCTCATCCTTTCCACCCCGCCTTGTGCATCAACTCTATTGCAGATCTTTGTGTCATCTGCAAAGAGGCATACTTTTCCTTCCAGTCCCTCTGCAATGTTGCTTATAAAGACATTGAAGAGGACTGGTCCTAATACTGAACCCTGCGGTACCCCACTAGTAACCCCCTTTCTTCAGAGTGGGCTCCATTTACTATTACTCTCTGTGTCCTACTCTCCAGCCATTTCTTTACCCAGGCTATCATCTTGGGACCCACTCCCAGGCTGGCTAACTTGTATATTAATCTTTTGTGTGGGACTGTGTCAAATGCCTTGCTAAAGTCTAGGTAGGCCATGTCCACAGCCCTCCCTGATCTACTACTTGGTCACCCAGTCAAAGAAATCTATCAGATCTGTCTGGCATGACCTTCCTGCTGTGAATCCATGCTGCCTTGGGTCCTGTGCCCCTCTGGCCTCTAGATACTCAACAATTCTTTCCTTCAGAAGTGATTCCATCATTTTCCCTGTCACTGAGGTTAAACTAACAGGTCTGTAGTTTCCTGCTTCTGCCTTCCTCCCACTTTTGTGAAGGGGATCACATCTGCCTCCTCCAGTCTCTCAGGTACCACCCCATCCTCCCATGATTTATTAAAGAGGGTAGTCAGTGGTGTCACTAGTTCTACCATTAGTTCTTTAGAATTCTGGGATGAATCCCATCAGTCCCCATTGCTTTGTCCACCTTCAGTTTTAAGAGTTCTTTCAGAACCCTTTCTTCTGTAAATGGGCTGGTATCAACTTCTGTATCCAGAGTGTTTCTACTGTTTGTTTTAAGTACCTCCCCTCTTCATTTTGTAAATACTGAGCAAAAATATTTGTTTAGTATCTCTGCCTTTCACAGTCACCCTCTGCCCACCCTCCTCCCTTTATTAGCCTCACTATCCCTCCTTGGTCTTCTTAACTGAGTTGGCTATCTTTTCCTCGGTTTGGGCCTTTCCTCGGTTTGGGCCTTTGCTGTTCTGACTGCCTTCCCAGCTGATAGGGACAAATTTGTCGCATGTGGTGTTAAAGGCGAGAATGAAGAGGTCCAGGGCTCTGTCTGGGTCAGGGGCCATTGTAAGGAAGAACCAGTCTATTGTCCTGAGATGTGCTTTGAGTTGAGCAAGTTTGCCCGGTCCAAGTTTGTGCTGGTAGATTATTTTAGGGGTGGACTTAGGTGATTTGCATGTCCAGTAGCAGAGGACCAGGGAGTGATCACTAAGGGCATTTGGTAGAACAGTAGTACTAGTGATTTTAAGGGGACGGTTGGTGAATATCAGATCCAGCAGGGAGGAGGACCCGGAGCGCAGGTTCAGTCGGGTAGGGGATAATATGACTTGCGTAAGGTCTTGGGCAGTGGCTACATCTATGAACGGTGCAGCAGCTTTATGAAGCCAGTTAATATTAAAGTCACCAAGCACGATTTTCTCTGCTTGTGGCGGGAGAGTGGCCAGGTAGGACAGTACTTAGTGGAAGGCCGCCTTCTGGTCCCTGGGGAAATGTAGACCGCAGTGATGGGGGGTTTGGAGTTGCCCAGAGTGATTTTGATTGTGAGGGCCTGTGATCCAGAATGTAGCTGGGGGGTGGGAAGTGGCTGCCCACGTAGGGTATCTTTGGAATATATGGTGCAGCCCCCCCCCCCGCTTACCCAGTCTATCTGCACAGTATAAGTTGTACCCAGCGAGGGTTAGCGATGAGTCCGGGGTCAATGGAGTGAGCCAGGTTTCACCAACCACTATGATATCGGGCTGGTGCTGGTGGACCCAGCCCTGGAAGGAGTCCCACTTTTTTAGGAGGCTGCAGACATTAAGGGTGGCAATACGCAGGCCGCTGGTTGGGGGTGAGCAGACATGGTAGTTGTGGCAGGGCCAGGGTTAGGGTATACGTTTCCCAACGTGAGTAAGAGGAGGAGAAGGAAGAACCTGCAGATAGGGTGCCATTTCGATGCTTTGTGAGAATGTACACTGTGGCCCAGGTGCCCTTTCGGGGAAGGGAATGAGGGGATGGGGAGGTTAGTGATGTGGGTTGTGGGCAGTAATAGGAGCTGAGGTGAGGGGGTAGGAGGTAGGGGCTGGGGTTGCAGGTGGCGAAGCTGGCAGGACTTGCAGGGGGAGCAGAGTGTGCTATGTGTGGAGTGGTGTGCCTGGGAGAAAAGAGACGGTGGGAGTGCAGCAAGGAGAGTCCAGTCTGTACAAAAGGTGTAGGTGGCTATGGATTCATTTCTAGATAAAGTCTCAGGAGTCTTAGTTTGCTGCAACTGCCAGTCATGCAGCCATAGGGGACATAGGAGTGGTGATTAGTCCAGGAGGGTGGCAGGGGGAGTTATTAGATCAGCTGGTTGAATGTGTAGTAGGAGGATTAGACATGGCATAGCAGCTATGACGTGATGCCTGGCCAAGGGAAACCAGCAATTGGTGTGGAGAAGCAGCATTTCCCCTAGTGGCAGCGTAATATAACCTGCAGATGGAGAAATGAGCTGATTGGTTCCTGAAGCCTATAAAAGGGAGTGCTCACCAAGGGTGGTGGCGGGGGTAGTGGGGAGCCGATGCTTGCATCAGCGGGGCCTTCACACACACACACACACACTCACACACACACACACTCCTCTCCTGCTTGCAGAGGGCTGGTGCTCCGATTAGGACTTCTGTACCTGTTGTGCAATTTCGGGGGTTGGGGAGGGTTCATCCGAGACCCTCGTGACCTCCGTTTTGAGACTCTCTATTTTGGATCCTGGTGACCTGAGGAGAAAAGGGGAGAGGTAGGTTTAAATACTGTCTCTGAGCAATCGGGGGCGGGGGCACAGAGAGCCGAAGTAGCCAGTTACAAACTGGAATTATTTGCCTCGAATTAAGGGGTTTAGTGATTTAGCTATAAACACTCGTTTCCTTGCTTGCATGCACGCAGTTTAAATTTTGTGCTATGTGGGGGAGCTTGGTGAGCTGGGGCTAAGCACCATGGAGACGGAGGAGACAAAGGCTTAGCAGGGCCGTCCCTGTTGTGTAGCAGCAAGGTGCTCTGCATGCAGGTGAAATGAGTGCAAGTGGAGGGACACAGTTTTGCTAGGCTTCTAAGTTCCAGAATTTTAGGTGCAGCAAGAAAAACACCCTGAAAGTTATGCTTTCGTCCTTAATTAAGGTGCAGCTGAAAAATACGACTAAAGGTCACTGTATACAGGCATGCCAGGTAACGACTTAAAGAGTAGCAGAAAAAATCACTTTTTGGTCACAATTTAGTCAAAATGTTACAGGTTACTTGTTATTAAGGTGCAGTAACAAACGTATGAGAGCTCCCTGTTTTAGGCATAAACAAGAAACAAATAAACTATCTCCACATCTGCGCCGACTGAAACTGTTATTTGAAAATGGCGCCTCACACACACACTCATCTCCTGCTTGCAGAGGGCTGGTGCTCCGATTAGGACTTCCGTACCTGTTGTGCAATTTCGGGGGTTGGGGAGGGTTCATCCGAGACCCTCGTGACCTCCGTTTTGGGACCCTCTATTTTGGATCCTGGCGAACTGAGGAGAAAATGAGAGAGGTAGGTATAAATACTGTCTCGGGGCAATCGGGGGCTGGGGTACAGAGAGCCGAAGTGGCCCGTTACAAACTGGAATGATTTGCCTCGAATTAAGAGGTTTAGGGATTTAGCTGTAAACACTCGTTTCCCTGCTTGCATGCATGCAGTTTAAATTTTGTGCTATGTGGGGGAGCTTGGTGAGCTGGGGCTAAGCACCGTGGAGACGGAGGAGACAAAGGCTTAGCAGGGCCGTCCCTGTTGTGTAGCAGCAAGGTGCTCTGCATGCAGGTGAAATGAGTGCAAGTGGAGGGACACAGTTTTGCTAGGCTTCTAAGTTCCAGAATTCTAGGTGCAGCAAGAAAAACACCCTGAAAGTTACGCTTTCATCCTTAATTAAGGTGCAGCCGAAAAACACGACTAAAGGTCACTGTATACAGGCATGCCAGGTAACGACTTAAAGAGTAGCAGAAAAATCACTTTTTGGTTACAATTTAGTCAAAATGTTACAGGTTACTTGTTATTAAGGTGCAGTAACAAACATATGAGAGCTCCCTGTTTTAGGCATAAACAAGAAACAAATAAACTATCTCCACATCTGCACTGAATGAAACTGTTGTTTGAAAATGGCGCCTCACACACACGCTCATCTCCTGCTTGCAGAGGGCTGGTGCTCTGATTAGGACTTCTGTACCAGTTGTGCAGTTTTGGGGTATGAGGGAGGGTTCATCTGAGACCCTTGTGATCTCCGCTTTGGGATCCTCTATTTTGGATCCTGGCGAACTGTTGTGCAGTTTTAGGGGGTGGTGGAGGGTTCGTCCAAGACCCTCGCGACCTCGGCTTTGGGACCCTCTGTTTTGGATCCTGGCAAACTGCTGTGCAGTTTCGGGGGGAGGGGGAGGGTTCGTCCGAGACCCTCATGACCTCCGCTTTGGGACCCTCTATTTTGGATCCTGACGACCTTGAACTTGGATGCCTGGGAACATCTTAGAGTAAGTAACTAGCAGAAAGCCTTTTATGGATTAAAAAAAAATATCTGTTATCTGAAAGAACAGTATACAGAGTGGCCCACTTCTCTTATTACATAGGATCACCATAAAACATTGTTGCAATAAAGGTGACCATTTGAGAAATTACATTACACTGAGAACTGTTTTTATGTTTGCTTGCACACATGTGCAAGAAACATAGTGCCATCATTCAAGTTTTCAGAGGTGTGGCAGCCCTCTTCCAATTCAGTCAGTGTGTTTGCAGGTGCGGCCGCAGTTCTCCAATGCCTGCTGGAGCTGTCTATGACAGCTCCAAAATGCAGTGGAGTACAGTTGAAAGGGAGTTACGCTTCAGTGAGCAGCGATAAGATATCGCCTGCTCATCGCGCGCGCCCTCCACACACACACACACACACACACACACACACACGCGATGCACGCATGCATGCTGTATGCTTCGCCCCCACGCACACACTGTGTAGCGAAGGGTGACCAATCCTGTCAGCTGTGTGCTGCGCCCCAGCAGAGTTATATATGCCACGCTGGGTGCCCACTCAGCGTGGCGCACATAGACATTGGCAGCCGACGGGGTGCCTACCTTTGGCTTGCCCACTGTCCCCCAATACAGGGTGCCACACTGGAGTCCACCCCAGTGTGGCAACAGATGCTATTGCCAACGGGGTGCCTAATCCCATCAGCTTCATGCCCCTGCCCCCAGCCATCCTTGTGCCATGCTGGGAGCCCACCCCAGCATGGCAAATGTCCCACGTCATCATTTAATTAAAAAAACCTGAAACTTAAATGGTCCCTCGCAGTCTCTGCCCCACCGCACCCACCACTGCGCACCCTGCCCCTCATGCCCCTCACCCCATGCCTACCGGACTCCGGCACGACGATCGTCAGTGGACCCGGGAACACGTCTGCACTCTTCAAAGCCGACCGCGAACTGAGGAAATGCCAGTAAGCTGTATAATGTAATGAATAGGGTTTTTTCAACTTTGCTGCATATCTCAGCCATTTTTTGGAATGTTTGCACCAAATTTTCAACATGGGGTTTTTGGGACCCCTTCTCATGAATGCTCTCACTGTCATGGCATTCATTGGGCCCAAAGGGTGATTTCACAGTCACTGCGAAATCACCTTTCGGGACTGAGTAATAAAACGACACTGCCACTGTTCATAAGGTGGACTCTCAAAAAGCCTATGTTGAAAATTTGGTGGAAAAATTCCTAAAAATGACTGTTTTATGAGTGTGCGTTGCACAGTTCCTATGCACGCTCGTAAGTTTGTGAATAGTCAATATTTTCCCTCCAGATTTTCAACATTGCCATTTTATAATACCTCCTTATGAGCAGTACAGCTGTCATTTTTCACATCTTGCCCAAAACATGTTTCCGCCCATGTAGTGCACAATGGCACAGTTGGTGTGCGAAATCAATGTATGGGACACATTAAAAAAATCACAGTGACACTGTTCATGAGCAGAGGTCTTAAAATGGCTATGTTAAAAATTTGGTGAAAAAATTCCTAAAAATGACTGTTTTATGAGCGTGCATTGCGCAGTTCCGACATACGCTCGTAAGTTTGTGAATTTTCTATATTTTCACTCCAGATTTTCAACATTGCCATTTTATTACACTTCCTTATGAACAGTACAGTTGCCATTTTTCACATGTCGTCCCAAATGTGTTTCCGCACATGTAGCTCACAATGGTGCAGTCGGTGTGCGAAAGCAATGTTTGGGACAGATTAAGGAAATCACAGTTACACTGTTCAGAAGCAGAGGTCTTAAAATGACTATGTTGAAAATTTGGTGACAAAAGTCTGTAAAATGATTGTGTTACGAGTGAGCATTGTGCAGTTTCCACGCACCCTTGTAAGTTCATGACTGTGTAATATTTTCAGTCCAGATTTTCACCAGTGGCATTTTTCTACACTTCCTTATGAACAGTACATCTGTCATTTTTCACAACATGGCTGAAATGTGTTTTCACACTTTCACTGTAGAGATGCGTGGTCGCTGTAGGAAATCATTGTTCGGGACAGATAAAGAACATCAGAGTGACACTGTTCATGATCGGAGGTCCCAAAATGCCTGTGTTGACAATCTGCTGTAAAAAATCCCCAACCTAATGACATTACGGGTGTGCGTTGCACAGTTTCTATGCACGCTCGTGACTTCACCAGTTTTTTTAATATTTTGACTGCAGATTTGCAACATTGCCATTTTTTACACCTCCCCATGAACAGTGCAACTGTAATTTTTCACATCCTGTTCGGAATGTGTTTTTGCTCCTGTGGTGCTAAATGCCATAGTCGCTGTGCATAAGCAGCTTTCGGCTAAGAAACTGATATTGCCACTGTTCATGAGGTGGGGGTCACAAAAAAATCATGTTGAAAATTTGGAGTGAAAATACCAATGAATGTCTGAGGTGTTAGGGTTTCCAACCATAACACCCCACCCTGTAGAAAATGACAGGCATCAGGGGTGTGACTTGGGATTCTTGCCTGTAATGCTCATACCATTCCACATCCTGCAGACAGTGAGAGGCATCGAGGTATGCCTTGGACTCTTTGGCCCCAAAGTTCACCCCATTCTCCTATACCGCACCCATCTCACCATATTTCCTGATGGAATGGGGTGCGCATAAGCGCCAAAGACCCCAAGGCACACCGTGACACTTGTCAGTGTCTGCAGGGTAGGGTGTGGTGAAATGGCGTGGCCGTTATGCCTGATGACCCAAAGGCACACCCCAATGCCTGTCACTCTCTGCAGGGTGGTAGTGGGGTTGGCTTCAGTTCAATACTTCACTGCCATTTCTATTATGCAGCTCTGTAACTTCTACACTACCAATGCCAATGCCAGCAAGCAAACATTCGGCATTGACAAATGCTTGTTTATATCTTGGGTTAGTGTGCTCAGCCCTTGTTTTTCCATCATTTTACCATTTAAATACCAAAACACACACTCATCCACTTTGTCACCCTCCTTGCTCACTGCTCTGTGCCTTCTGTCTCTCTCTCTCTCTCTCTCTCTCTCTCTCTGTCTCTCTCTCTCTCTCTCTCTCTCTCTCTCTCTCTCTCTCCCCATTTTCCCCCTCCTGCACTTTCATCCCGGGTATCCTTCTTCTGCATATACTTTGGAATCCATTCATCAGCCCTATTAGTGTCTTGTTTAATGTCCAGCTTTCAAGATCAGCACTCCATGATTTCATAATTGGGTACCTAAGTGTCCTGTGATAGGCTGATGCACAAACTTTGAAAAAATATCAGGACCTCAGTCCTAACACCTCCTCACCCTGCTGACCATTCTTCAGTCTGTAACTTCCAAAGCTCTCTCTCTCTCATATGGAAACACCATCTGTATGAATAAATTAGTTAGGGGACAGAAAAAGAACAACAACATCATCTGAGCAAATAAAATATTTATTGTCTACTCTATGACATGTGTATAAAACAAGACACGTGAGTATTTACATTTCTAGAAGGAAACACTGTTCATAACACACCATGATAAACATAGTGGAGCTGGTTCCCCTTGCTGGGAGGGGCACGGAGTGCTGTAAAGGGTATCCCCATAATCACCTTTCCCAGATGAGTAAACTGTCATTATCCAATCATATTCTTTACAGCATTCCATGATGTCACAACTGGGTGACTAAGAAGCAGAGACCACAAAACAAAAGGTGGGTCAAGGGGTACTGGGCTCCAGTGCTGCTCGAGCACACAGGTCCCAAATGAAAGCTTATTTGCACTGAAGACATCAGTGTGGTGTTATCTGGTGAAGGCATGCTCTGAGGCCCAGGTGGCTGCTGTGCAAATGTCTTGAATCATGGCACAGTTCCTCTCCACCCGAGAGGTGGAGAGTGCCCTGGAGGAACGTGTCTTCAAGTCTTCTGCGGTGGGAATCCCATGGGCCTTGTATGCTCCTGAAATGGCTAGTCTGAGCCATCTGGCTAACGTGGCCAGTGAAGCAGAGGCACCCAGCTTGATGCCCCAGAATATAACTAACAGTTCTGCCCAATTTTCTAATTGGGGCAGTCAAGTGAAAGTAATGTTTGAGATTTAGTGGGATATTCAAGGTCATCATTACATCTTTTTGCATATCGGTGGGCCCCAAGATAAAAGAGGGCATGGAGATGTCTTGCTTTAGATGGAATTTATTGGCAACCTTGGACAGAAAAAAAGGGACTGTTCTGAGAGTGGCTCCATTGGTCAGAAATTTTAGAACTGGTTCTCTGTAGGAGAGGGCTTGGCTGTCACTGGATCTGTGAGCTGAGCACACAGCTATCAGAAACAAAGTTGGGAATGGGCCTTGCAAGATTAGATGTGTTATATAACCACCTTGCTAAGTTCGTTCTTGACACCCCCCAGCATACACATCACTGTAGATTATATAGGACTTTGAACTGGTTGCCTTTAGATCAAAGAAGACAATTATACAAAACAAGTTTGATGTTTAACAGTTACAAAACACAGTTTCCAGAACACATCAATGAAAATGTGAAAATAATGGTTCCTAAAACAGGACTTGTGTCAGTAACCAGCGCTGAATTTGAGATTCCCTTCAACAAGTCAAAAATAGGATGCTCCTCTTTCTATTATAGAGGTCCTCAATTTTGGAATAGTTTTCCAAGGTCTTTAAGGTCACAAAACAAACAAATGAGTTGGAGTAAAATTAAAGACTGGTTTACATCGCAAGCCTCCTCACCTAGGGCATGCTGTCTGAACTATGAAAATGGATAATTGCTCAATGGCAAAAAAAACTGTATGCCAAACAATCTATTCCTAAGTCAAGAAGTTTTATCATATGTTTAGTTTTTATATTAGGTGTTTTATTCTTGAAATGTTGAAATTCCTGAATGTATTTGTATCACAGTTGTTATAATGTTGTTGTTCTAGTTTACTGTAACCAGGTTTCTAAGAAACAAGGTGTCCCTTGTAAATGAGCATAAGTTCAATGGGAATTTTTACCTAATTCATGTTGTCATAAATAAAGCTAGTACTACTACCACTAAAGTATTTAGAGTCCCAAAATAGAAAGGACTGAAATGCCTGGGTTTGAACATTGCTTTTGTTAGGGCATCTAGAACCATGATGAAACCAGTAGGGGCCTGGTCCTTGGCCAAAGATTTATAGTTGCTTTGAGGAAACGTAACACATGGGGATGGGTGCCAGGTGGCGTGCCATCAATATTTTCTCTGACTACTTCAGTGGCCACCCTTTGGAGTCATAATATAGCTGTGGCCAGACCCTTATCAAAACTGTCTTGTAGAAAATCCAAAAGTCTATGGGATGGTACATTGTAGGGAGTCAATATGTTGCTCTGTGCACTGTTTGTTAAACATGTACCGATGCCTGTTATATGTACAATTACTGTAGTGGATTTATGTCTGGCCTGTAAAATGGTGTCTGCCACCTTTGCAGAATATCCATTATCTAGCAGTCTCTGATTATGAGTAACCATGCAGTCAGGTTGAGACTTTGCGGATGTGGGTGCCATAGCAGCCACTGTGTGAGCAGATACTGGCTGACTCTCAGTCTCATTTGGTTGTCTTATAGCATTTTCATCAAGGGGAGGTATCACATCTTTCTGGACCAATCTGGAGCAATGAGTACCACTGTCGTTCCCATTCTCTGAATCCTCTTGAGTACCTGGGGGATGAGAGAATTAGGGAAAATATGTTAGCTATTATAAATATCCATTGGATTGACAGGGCATCTACTTCTGCTGGCTCTTGCCCCTTGTACCTTCAGAAAAGCAGTGGGAGTGGTGAGTAGTGGGTTGCAACATGTGGCCACTAGATCCATGTCAAACAGACCCCACCTTCATGAAATATTTTAGTGTATGCCCATTCAACCAGTCTACCTGGGTATTGAATTTCCCTGCCAGGTGACCCACTGATGGACTCGGTATTTCTCTCCACCCAGTTGAGAAAGATTAATGCTTTCCAGAACATCTGTGTGTTTCTTGTTCTGCTTTTGTTTGTTTATGTATGCCATTGTCACTTTTTCATCAATTCTGATCTGGATGTGCTGTTTAATATTTGTCTATGGAAATATATGAGGGCTAGATGAATGTCTTAAAAACACTGAGTGACAGCTTGGCATTCCCAGGTGACCATGTTCCTTGAACTCTACAATGTCCGAGGACATCCCCCTAGTCTTTGAGACTTGCATCTGTTTCTAGTGTTCTCTTGATTTGTAGATCAACATGTGCCTCTTGTATGAGACTGTTGGGAGCCAATCACCAAAGCATGGAGAAGATTGCTTTCAGTAGTAGAGTCAATCAGTTTTGATAGTTCTGGCAAATGCAGTTTCAACAGGGACAATGGTTTTCCGTTTTTACCGGTAACACCGGTAAAAATAAACGGAATCCTGCTTGGTTTGAGGATTTTGAATTCTTGTACCGGTGCCTAACCGAAATTGCATTTCTCTGCACAGAATCCCTAAGATTTCAGCATATTTTTCAATGTTTTTATTTTCTTTTTCTATGCCCCCTTCTCACAGCATCAGTCTCCACTTTCAGAGATCCCTAGGCTGGGTATCCCTAGCTTCACCCCAGGTAATGCTCAGGAGCTCCTGTGAGCCTGCCCCATCCTGCCTAGGTTGTACCCCCAGGTGGGAAGGAAAGACCCCAGGTCACCCCTCCACAGTCCTTTAAGTGTGTTGGGCAGCCCAGTGGGTCCCTCGTGGAAACTGGTTATGAAGTCTGGGGCAGCTGGGTCCCTTCTGCCAGCAGCCGATATGGGGTGATTGTTACTGGTTTTCTGGTCTCTGTTCCTGAGGGCACCAACACTCAAGGGGATCCAAGGAAGTAGGGCAAATGGACATGCCGCTACTCCAGATCCTGGCTAGCTTCTTCTCTTCCCGATTGCTCTGCAGTCTCATTGCACCACCACCTGTGGTCACCCAGGTGGCATTAAAGCAGCAGGACCTGCAGGCCACCATTGCCAGAGGAGGAGAACAGCCCCCCAGGTGCTCGATCCTACTCCCCTGGCCAGACCTCTAGCAACGGGAATTCACTTCTGATCCCGAGTCCCTGGCATTGCAAGCAGTAGTGCAACCTCAGGCTATTTACAGTGCTCTGTCAACTATACACCCACTTTGGTGTAAGAAAACATAAGCAGATGGAGAGGGAAATAATTCAGTTTTAGTAAAATGTTGCAGTGTTCAATGTTCATAATTTGCACTGTAGGTACTGTGCACTATTATTGAAGTCATATATTAAAACATTATATACGGGTGTTATGGCTGGCAGTATAGCCTAGTGGTTAAAGTAACACTCAGTGATCGAACTGAGTACATTTAGAAGACTTGGGTTTGATTCCCACAACCTCCACTTGCATACTGTGTGACTCTGAGCAAGGCACTTAACCTCCACAGTGCTCCTGGGTCACCTCTGAAAACAGGCAGCTTTGCCTAGTGGGTTTATCCAGTTTACAAAAAAATATAAAAAAAATACCAATATATGTTTACTACATCATACGGTTTTTGGGGTACCATGTAATTTCTTCGAGTTATACTCAGGCTGCAATGATGTTGTATAGGTAAATATAAATGTTCAGATACATTTTGTGTTTTATAAGCTTGTTTTTAGACTTTAGTCAGGTTTTATTGTATTTTTTGCATGTGAACATCTAGGATATAGATTGCTAAGCACAGGATCACTGTTACCAACTAGTTTATTCAAGTTTATAATCAGCAGGGCCATCCAAAATCCTCAGTTATTTGATTGAAAATTAGTCTGAATGAAAGTATGTTCACAAGGCACAAGCTGCCTTACTACTTATTTAGGTGAATGGGATAGAAACATAGACTTTGACGGCTCACCTAGTCTGCCCATTTCATCATTTGCACCTTCTCTCCCACCTGTTGTGTGTCTCTGTGACAACAAAAAGTTTTCTGACAGACTGCTTTAATAAAAAGCAAATGTTTAGTGTTTAAGTGCACTTATGCTTGGCCAGTGGAATGGAAAGCACATTCAGTGACACACGGAAGGTAAGACCCAGGGGCTGTATGGCGCTGGTGCGCGAGAGTGGTGCTCAATTCACATCTGAGCTCAGACATGAAAACTGAGACACACTTTCATGGAGACCAAGGGAAAAAAGGAATCCACATGTTTGTGAGATGCATTAGAAGGTCCTCCACTAATCATTTGTGAATTTTTTGTAGGTGAAGACACTATTTCAAAGAAGCAAATTCAGGCATTTTTTTTTTTGTTGTTGTTGTTCCTCCTACCCCCTGGCCATCCACTCCTTCAGGCCTGCCAAGTCCCCCTATTACTGCTGCTGAGTCCCCACCACCATCATCCACTGCCCCTTATGGCCATGCTACCAGGTAACCTGAAGTAACCCTTCATCGGTGGGCCCCTACCCCTGTGGGAGGCTAACAGGGGAAGACAATCACCCTAAAGAGCTTCCTGAATATCCCAGGCATGGCAGGGGTCAGAACAGATAAATGTGTCTGGGGCTTCATGCTTATGGATGGACCAGAAACCATCCTCTGGGTGGCCAGGAAGTATTTTTCCATTTTCATGAGAGCGTGACAGGCCACATGATGTCAAGGCACAAGCTGACGTCCATTATGCTGTCTTCTGCAATGAGGGCCAATGTGTTGCCATGCCTCCAGCCTCCACCTGGGGCCAGTAAATGCTGAGCTGTGAATATACCCTCCCTCCCTCCCAGGAGAAGGTGAGTAGTCGTTGGACACTCAAGCCTTCACCCCCCCCCCCGACCAGTCCTCCAACACCCAAACCTGTTCCCAAACCCTGGTCGGTGGTGTCACAGGCAGAAATCCAATTCAAACAGTTAAATGATAGGAAAAACAAATGTGGTCCACCTTAGTAGTGGTGGTGGTGGTTCAGATTAATTCACATCTGTGTTCTAACAGGCAAAGAGACTAAGTAATTTGTAACTTTTGCATGTGGGGTGTGGGTTTTGAAGAAAGGGGATCATAGTGCTGTCACTACTGCCATCATCCCTGATGGATGTGGACTGCATTGTTGCTACTGCCACCACACCTGAGAGGCGGGGGGCTGTAGTGCTTCTGCCATAACCACTGGTGGATGGGGAATGTTGTACTGCTGCTGTCCACCAGAGGAATGGGGGCCATAGTGCTGATACTGCCATCACACCTGAGGAATGCGGAACGTGGTACTGCTGCCATCACACCTAATGGATAGGGACTGCAGTGCTGCTGCTGCCATCACACCAGAGGGATGGGGGCCTTGCTGCTGTTTCCATCACACCTCAGGGATGGGGCTGTAGTGCTGTTGCTGCCATCATATTTTGTACCTAAAACAACTTTAAATTGGTACAAGGATGGAAGAATGTGCAATAGTGGAGGTCAAAACTGCTAAAATGCATGTTAGCAGAGTTGAAAATTGTTAAATAAAGTACACTAAACCAAACACCGGTAAAACCGGATTTTGGCTTAGCAGACACCGGTGACAGTACCGTTTTTCACAATGTGCAAAATAGAATTTGCCCTTTCTCAATCCCGGTAAACCAGTGTCCCTGAGTTTCAATTCTTTAACAGGAATTGTTGCAGTGGTCTCATATGCCATTGTCCCCAGGTGTGTAAGTCCACAGTATGTAGGATGCCATGAGTCCCAGGGGTTGAATTAGATCCCAAAATGTTGGTCGTGAGTTCTTTAGAATTGCTTTGCATTGGCTTATGATGTTGCCTATTTGTCTTTTGTCAGGCGAACCTTCCCTTCTGTTGTACTGAACAGTGCTCCCAGGTGTTCCGGTGGGCCTGTTGTGTTGAGGCTGCTCTTTGGTTGATGATCCATCCATGGTGTGTTAATGCTTGCTATCCCTTGTTTGTTGCCCTCAGAGCCTCCCTTCTGATTCATGCTTTTATGAGCCAGTCGTCTAAGCATGGAATCACATGTATCCCCTCCCTGCAAAGGTTCACTCCTAATGCTGCCAAAATCTTTGTGAATACCCATGATGCTGATGGTAGTCTGAATGGCACATATTGGCATTGGAAATGATTGTCTAGTATGTGGAAGTGGAGGAATTTGTAATGTAAAGGGTGAATAGAAATGTGAAGGTAAGCATCCTTCAGGTCTACTGACATGGAGAGTCACCTGGTCTGACTGCTGCAATGGTCAGCTTCAAGGACCCATGTTTAAACATTTGTATTGGGCAAATTGGTTTAGAAATTTGAGGTCCAGGATGGGTCTCAAATCAAATATCTTTGCTGGAACCAGAAAGAAGGTGGAGTAGATACTGGTCCAGTCATCTTGGGGCACAGGAGCTATTGTCTTGTGCCCCAGAAGTTTGTTTAGCAACTCCCTGAGTGGAAGTAGTGGCATCCATGATGGAGAGATACAGGATGGAAGAAACCTGCTTGCTCTTGGAATCCCATTGACCTGTACAGAGTATCTGAAGTGCACGTCTTTGAAGATCCATTTGTCTTTGATAATCATGGCCAAGGTGCAAGCATAGTCTAGCAATCTGCCTCCCACTGGGGTATTGGTTTCTGGGGCCTGTTTTGTCTCATGCATGTTGGTTTCTGTAACACACAAGGTCTGCACTCAGGAGAGTAAACAATAGCGGTAAACTGAAAAAATAATAAAGTACAAATACAGCTGAGGTGCAAATCAAAGAAACTTAATGCACAAGTCAACCATAAAAAAAACCAAAAGTGAAAATTTATAACAAGATTAGCAAAGATAACGTCCCATTATATACATTAAAATACAAATGCTAAAGTACAGAAGGGAGGGAGGGAGGAGAAGGGGGAAAAGAGATAATGCTGGAAGCAGAACACAGACACAAACAAGAAGTGCAAGCTAGCAGTAAGACATGACAGGCTGTGTGTTGTGCTAGATCGCTGCATGCCCTGTGTTGTTGTGAGTCATAAGGCCGCAGGCTGAGTGCTTTTGACCACCCAGGAAGTATGGCAATCTAGCACAACGCACACACTGGAGTATCTTATTGTACGTATACAATGGTTTTTTATTAGTAATTCTTATAATCATGAAGAAATACATAAAAAATTTAAACTTTACTAGAAATATTACTCAGTCCCTCCATCTGCTGGAACTACAGTGGTGTCCCCCAGGATGAAATGCAATTCTGCAGCATTTTGCAGCACTCTGCAGAATGCATGGGTGTAGCCAGGCATACTCCAAGTACTCCATGGTGTGCAATTTTATTTAAGGGGGGGTAGCAAATAGGCTCTGAACTGCTTCCTTTTTTCATGAAAACTAACAAAGAAAATGCTGAACGTTTCTGTAATTGTATTCATAGGAGTTGAAACTAGAAGGTCTGGTCACTAATACTGTCTTTGCATCCCAAGGTCAATGCAACTTTACAGGCTATGGGCTGGTATGTGGGTGTCTTAGGGAGCAATGCATGGCATTTGTATTTACCCATGCATGGCAACAACCATTGTCACGAGATATAAAAGTTGTATTTATTGTGCCAAATGAGGCAACAAACACGGTCCTGGTGTACATTTCTATATATTTGGGGGTAGCACACCCTAAAAAGGGGAGAGGGGTAGCAGTGAGTCTACTTGGTGTGCAGATCTGTAATCCCTGGCTACACCCCTGGCAGAATGCTGCAGAAGACCTACTGAATAAAGCAATTTAATATCAATGGTAATTAGTCCCCTTTGTTACTCAGGAAAATGTGACACTGCCAGGATGAAGTGAATGCCACAGTTTCCTGCATGTCAAAGGGGTCTAATTGCCATTGAAATTACTTTGCTTTATTCAGTAGGTCTGCTTCAGCAAACTGCAGAGTGTGTTAAAAGTGAGTTTCATCTTGGGGGACGCCACTGCACGTTGTATTTACGGCTTTGTTTTAGGACATTGTGCTAAGGAGGCTACTGTAGTTGTGGTTTATGTAGTTTTCTTTTATACCCCCCACCCCCACCATTTGTTGACTGTGGAGGGTGGGTTAGTTTGTGCAGCCTCACTACACCTACCTGGTTAGCAAGTCGGGTCTGAGAAACCTCACCAACACTTTTCTGTTTGCTTTGCTGCTTGCCTGATCATTTGTTGTCTGCTGTTCTTGTTTTTTTGGGGGGGTTGTAAAACCTTATGCTGACTGGGTAATGATAACACCCCCACCACCACCACCACCATAAGGCACTGACTGCTTGTTAGAGCAGCAGGATGGCAGGAAGGATCCAATCCAGGATTGGTGCTTGCTGTTAGCTGGGTTTCTGTTCTTTACTTTTTTTTCCAAAGTTTGATCAGGAAAGACATACTGAGCTGGTAACAGTTCATTTCCAGATGCATCTTTATGGAAGATTGACAACTGACATATGAGTGATGAGAAACGGGAGGGGGGACTATGTATATACATGGCTATTTTAGTGTATTTAATCTTTTTTTGTATTTTGATTTAACTTTTGACACTGGAGCACTTTGTATCATTCCAGCATCCTTCTGAGTAGCACCTTAAGCTTTTATCTTTCTTTAATTCTCTTTCTTTAACTTTTTTCGAATTAAAGGGGATCTCTAATAGTATGCTCATGCTGCTTGGCATTGCCTTTAAGAACATGGTATAAAAACTCCTTCTCTAATATGCTTGTGACCAACAGGGCATACCAATGTATTACTTGCTGCCTAGACCTTCGGTGCCTTTTGTACTCAGCCAGGGTCAAGAAAATCCGAGCTAAAAAATGCCCTGATGGCCGATCACACTATAGGTGGTGGTATCTCCCCTGGCTCCTCCTCCTTGCATTACTTATGGCCGAAGATATCAAATCAAACCCCGGACCCTTAAACCTGTCCACCAATATCCCGACTGCATGGAGCATGGGTAAGGGGCTAAGAATAGCTCATCTAAATATCAGGAGCTTGCTTCCTAATCGAGATGAGCTATTAGCGTGGGTGGCACTCTATAAACCTGACATCCTTGGAGTGATGGAGACCTGGCTTAAACCCTCCATTCCTGACTCAGTCTGCGCACTCACTGGATATGAGTTCACTCGCCTGGATAGAGCTGGGGGTAAGAGGGGGGGTGGCATCCTAATCTACTACAAAAGCCACCTAAAAATCTCCCTAGTATCTCACCTGCAACCAGAAAAGTCCCCCTGTGAGCTACTACATGTGCTTCTGCTACTTGGGGATACAAAGAAACTGCACCTAGTGTGTTCCTACAACCCTCCTAGGGGAGGTCTACCAGGACTTACCACCTTTGGACTCAGTTGGTCCCTGTGTTGGGAAAATGAATTAATTATCATGGGTGATGTCAATCTAAACTGGGAGAGTGGCAATGTTAAGAAATTTGAGCCCCAACTTGCCAACCTTGCCCTGACCCAACTAATCCAGGACCCGACCAGACAGACGGCAAATGGTTCCTCCAGCACCCTGTTGGATTGGATCATGTCTAATCATCCGGATAGGATCGCATCAGCAGGCACGTTATCCAATTCCATCTCGGACCACTCTCCGGTGTTCTGTGTCTGGAAAATTCCCTCCCCCAAAGTACCCCACAAAATCATACAAGTCAGAAACTACTCCAGGTTTGACCTTGGGGGGGTTCCTGGAGGATGTAAGACTTGCTGACTGGTCTAGGGTGCTTGGGGCTTCAGATCCCTCAGTGGCAACCTCTTGCTTCCCTGCCACCTTCGGGGCCTTGCAAGACAAGCATGCTCCCAAGGTCACTCGTAGGGTGAGGAGAACTGCTACCCTCTGGCTAAATGGTAATCTCCTAGCCCAGATGCGGGACAGAGACAAATGCTGGGCCCGTATCAAAGGATCCAATGACCCTTCCAATTTTCAAAGATACAGGCACCTCAGGAATCAGTGCAAAAAGGCTATCAGGGCAGCAAAGAGTGACTGCTGTAAGTCTGCCCTACTTAGCTCTGCCAGAGATCCCAGGAGGTTTTGAAGGAATATCAAATCTCTTGTCAGGGGGTCCTCCCATCCAGGGGTCACGAACATGGTTATAAATGGAGTCTCATGTAATAACCCACATACCATTGCCAACTCCCTAAATACTCACTTCACTGACCTCTCGGCCTTCACTTCTCTTTTCCCAGCTGGTGAGAGCTCGTTTCTCACTCCTCCCTCCACGTGGCAGGAAGGTCATCCCTCTCGGTATATGTTTTATCTCAGGGCTGTATCAGTTCAGAACATGCAGAGATGACTAGCCGCTCTCTCCCAGCACTCTAGCCCAGGCCTTGACAACCTGGAACCTAAGCTTCTTAAGCTTGGTGCTGATTACATTGCCTCTCCAGTAGCCCACATCTTTAATCTATCCCTTAGTTCAGGGATAATCCCTGATATCTGGAAGGAGGTGAGGATAGTCCCCTTTCTGAAGCAGGGCAATCCTAAACTACCAGACAATTATCGCCCAATTGCTATCCTCCCATCCCTTAGTAAACTCCTAGAAAAGGTGGTGGCCGAGCAACTCTCGGAGTTCATCCACACCCATGAGCTGTTGTCCCCGGCCCAGCATGGTTTTCGAAAGGGACATAGCACCACAACCGCCTTGATTTCGGTTACATCAAGTATCAGGTCAGCCATGGACCAGGGCAAACTCTCGGGTGCCATATTTATTGACTTGTCAAAAGCCTTCAACCTTGTTGACCACGAACTACTTGGAGCACAGCTATGGTCACTTGGACTCTCTCCCCATGCCATGAAATGGCTAATGGGCTACCTGAATGGTAGAAAGCAGCGTACCTACTTTAACAAGGTCCTCTCAGAGCCCCAGCCAGTGACCTCTGGAGTCCCTCAGGGCTCGGTACTGGGTCTCCTCCTTTTCTCCTTCTTTATTAACCAACTACCTATGGTGACTTCCAACTGCCGAGCCACCATGTATGCAGATGACCTGGTGATAGTGGCTCATTTTCAAAATCCCATCGCCCTAAACCAGTGCTTGTCTGACAATTTCAACAAAGTCTTGTCCTGGGTTACTAACCACAAACTGGTTCTGAACCTGAAAAAAACACAGGCTATGCTCTTTGGTTCCACGGCCAAAATTAAAGCCTCATCGGCCTTGCTCAACATCACTAGTGCGGATGGCCCCTTGCTGCCTACAGTGAACTCAATCAAGTATCTTGGGGTTACTCTTGACCCCCAACTTGACATGGGGAGTCATATCCTAAACATCTGTAGGACAACGAACAGCAAGCTTGGCCTGGCCTATAGGGCCAAGTACAACCTAACTCCTGCAGCTAGACTCGCCCTTGCGAGAGGTGTGCTTCTTCCCTCCCTCAGCTATGGACTTCACCTATTTGCTCGGTCCCCCCAAACTCATCTCACTCAGTGGAACACAGCATATAATAACATCTGTTGTTTCACTCTAGCTGTCCCCCGACTCACCCACCGTTATGTGCTATACGACAAACTCCGCTGGCTCCCCCCAGCCAAATACCTGGAATTCAGGGTTGGAAGCTTCTTAGGGAAAGTGGTTAATACTGGCATCCCACAGGGACTGGCTCTGCTTCTACCAAAAATGGATCCTACTCCCTACCACCTTAGGTCCCTGACTGCAGGGATGCTTAAAGTCCCCTCCACCTGTACCCTTATGGGGGATCGTGACTTTGCTGCATATGCGCCCAGACTCTGGAACTCACTCCCCGATCGTATCCATTCGGCCCCCTCCCATCGGAGTTTTCGCACTTCCCTGTGGACTTTTCTGAAGCTAACATCAGTGTGTGACTGTCCCAAGCCCCCTAGAGTAACGTATCATGCTGACAGAAACCATCCAAGTTATCGCTGCTAAAGCTGTTGATACTTTCCGTAGCTTAAATTGATTAATATCTACTCTATTCTCAACTACCCATTTTTCCCAATTTGTGGGCATCTTCTGTGTCCACAGCACTGCTCTATGGACATGGGTTGTTTTGCCTACTCCCAAGTATTGGTGGTATAGCCTACTTCCCAGTATTCTGGTACAGCCAACTCGTATGTCTTAGAAAACTGTTGACCTATATATAATTTGCCACTTGAGTCTGCTAGTTCCCAGGTTTTGTCTACTAAAAAAGTTAAGTTATACACTACTAAGCTGCACTGTGGATCATACTGCACTCCTATATAGATCCTCCTATTGTCAGCTATGTATTTCTTCCCATACGTTGTACTATTGTTGATTGGTATTTCTCTTTTTCTCACGTTTTCTTATTTAATGTAATATGCTATCCATCCTTGTTGTACCTTATCTGTATTCCCCATGTTGTACTCTCCCGGGTCGTTCCTGAAAATAGACATAATACTTGTCTAGTGTACTTACCCGGTAAACAAAAGCTAAATAAATAAATAAAAGCATAATGGTCCCTTAAAAAGCACGAGTTCCGCAGGTGTTAAACTCATCTTGCCAAACTGACTCACTGGTTGGCTGCAGTAACAGCTTATTATTGGGAGAGAGAGCAGATACTGTAATGCTTGAATGCCTGAATTGCATTTCAATATGTTTTTTTAATGTTTTCCCAGACTGATTCAATTACTACCTGTGTCTGCTGTAACTGCTCATTACGGGGCCGGGGATATTGTGCTGCCAGAGTTGTGTTTAATATGATTTTCAAAGTTTTCCCTGAACTGACTCACAGGTGAAGCAGAAAACTAGTGAGTTAGTTTGGTGAAACCTTTGGGAAGCATATTAAATGCAATTCAGGCAGCATAGTACCACCTATATAATTCTGGGGGTCCTGTGCTGCTTAAATTGTGTTTAGTATGCTTCTTGAAGTTTTCCCCAAACTGACTCACTAGTTGTCTGCTGTAGCTATAATTGAAACCGGGAGGTGGGGGGAGGGTCAGATGCAGAGGGTACTGTACTGCTTAAATTGTGTATTAACATGCATTTTCAAAGTGTGGTCCTGAACTGACTCACTTTTCTTATCTCTGTAACTGTGATGTTGGTTATTTTCATATATTTTTTTTGTAACTGTGTAACCATTTAAAGGGCTGATCCTACTTGGGGATGGGTGTTACTTGCTGTGCCTGTGAATAAGATGATCAACATGAAGACTCTCTTCACTGTAAAGCCAAGGTGGAGCATTGGTGAAAAGCTAGGCCACTATGTCACAGTCCTACTAGGTGGTGGGAGTAAGATGTTGGGCCTGTGTGAGAGATGGTCTACTTTGACAGCTCTCATCACTGTAAGCCCAAGGGGAATATTGGTGAAAAGCAGTTTGGGTGACATGGTGCTATTTGGTGTGGAGTGGTTTAGGTGGTTATGGTAAATGAACCCAACCTAGGCACCATTTAGCCCACTCCAGCCCTGTCACTGTAATTACTGTAATTTTAAAGTACAATAATTTTGTTAATCACTATTTGTTTTCAACTGCAACATGACTTGGCTCATACTTTGGTTTGGGTGCCTGTGGGCTAATGGCGTATGGGGGTGTAGGTAACCAGACCTGAACCAGTGCATCGTTTACCTTACTATAGCCTTTGGATAGTTAATGTAATTTTAAGGCAAATAATCAGTAACTGTATTGTGGGAACATTATCATTTTGTTCTGTTCACTGAGTGATTGCTGGTACTTTGGGCATGAGCAAGAACATGAATGATTTTTGGCAGGCATGGGTGCTCCACATTAATGTGTTTTGAGTAAGAAGATAATGTGTGAGCACAAGAACTGGTGTGAATGAACCTCTGACTACCTTGGCGTAGTACGGAGGGTTATCATCACAATATAACATCGTAAGTAACAGCTAGTCTGTTAGTCTGACATTGTTGATGGTTTAGAGCTTTTCTTACTGTATGAGTATGTATGTATGATACATATTTCAAGTTTGAGAATACGCCACAGGTTAGATGCTGCAGTGTTGTTGGGGAGAGATACTGCGGAGGGGGGTAGCACTGTGGGCAGCTGTGTACAAATTTTAAATTCCTGGCTACAGCCCTGACTATAAGGGCTGTAAGGGCAGCCCAAGACTGCAGATCACAACAAACGCCAGTCCAGGTAGGGCAGGGCAAGGTTTAGCTGAGTGCTCAAACCACCAGCTTCCAATATGCCAGCAGGCAGCGGCAAAATACAGGCAAAAGCAAACAGCAGCAAAGAAATGGAAACAAAAAGCAGCCAGCACTGATAATATTTATTGGGGGGGGGGCTGTAAAAAAAACACTCCAAGGGAACGATCCAGCCTGAAAGAAATGCTTAGGCTAATTTAACAGAAAACACAATACTAAAGGGTTCTTAGGAGAACGCTACAATGATATACTGAGAATTAAGCAGGAAAAAGCAAAAGTAAAACTGAAAGCAGCAATGGGGCCAATGCCCCAGTGATCATGGCATCGTGGTTTGCAGCTGAGCCCAGTATAAGAGTCACTCCACACTCAAGCTCATTACAAAATGGTCTTTCTGTAAATTCAATCCAGGCAGCTACCTGTCGGACCTAAGAAATGTTAAATGGCAAAGCCTCTACTTATCCACCACCATAGATGAAGCAGTCAGCATACTCAACAACAAATTCACCTCCCCTGGCTAACAAGCATGCACCCCTAACTAAAACTCAAGTTCACAAGTTCTCTTACTCTTGGTTTACCCCAGACCATAAATCTGCATTCACTCACCATGACAGATTGTGGTCCAAAGCCAGGCACACTAAGTCTCCAGCTGATTGGCAGGCATTCAGAGCAGCCAGGAATGCCTGTGTCAAACTTATATGTACTGCCAAATCAAATTAGCACACCACTACCCTCAAGCAGGCCAATGGGAATCTGGCTAAAATCTGGAAGACTCTAAAATCAGTTGAAGGTCATCAGGCTGCTCCCTCCATCCCCTCCAAGATTTACCTCAAAGGTGTAGACATTGAAAACCACGATCAGATCCTCGAAGCGCTTAATTCACACTTCGCGACCGCCAGTTTGGCGTTCAATTCCTCCCTTTATGCCGGTCTTGTCAATCCTCTCCTGGACAACAGCCTTCCCCAATCTCCACTCTCTCTCCACCCCTTCCAGTTGCAACCCATCACTTTCAAAGAAGTAGAAGACCTCCTTACCAATCTAGATACAAGAAGAGGGGTGGCACAGATGGTTTAGAACCTTTCTTCTTAAAGCTAGGACACTTCTACCTCACAACCCCCATAGTCCACATCTTTAATCTTTCCATCGACATAGCTACAGTTCCCTTCTGTTGGAAATCTGCCCGCATCACCCCTCTATTCAAATCTGGTGACCCTTGTGATCTCAATAACGACAGGCTCATCTCTATCTTGCCTATCCTCCCTAAAATCTTTGAAAAACTCATCTATTCCCAACTAAAATATCATTTCGAAACTTACTTTCTCCTTAACCCCTCCCAATCCACCTTCAGACCCAATCACAGCACCATCTCGGCCCTCGTGAAAGTTACAAATGATTGGGTTACTGTGCTTGACTCCAAAAAGGTCACTGGTGCTATCCTTTTGGACCTCAGCAAGGCGTTTGACACCGTCAACCATAACCTCATTGTCAGAAGCCTCGTTAACCTAGGTGCCACTCCCTCAATAGCCCAGTGGTTCACCAGCTACCTCTCGGGTAGATCCCAGAAAGTTAAGGCTAATGACCTATTCTCAGTTTTCTTACCCATCACCAGAGATGTTCCTCAAGGGTTCATACTAGGACCTATCCTTTTCTTCCACTATATCAATAACCTTGACGCCAATATTAAAAACTCTAAACTCCATTTCTTCGTGGATGATACAGTCTTGTATATGTCAAAACCTACCATCACCGAAGTCAGAAACGAACTCTAAGCCAACTTTGCTCAGCTTGAATTGAATCTCATCAACTGTAAACTGCTACTAAATGCCAAAAAGACTAAAACCATGTTCTTTACCCTCAACAACTCCATCAACTCTTCACCAAATCTGACCTCGCAGGTTACTTTAGGAAAGTTTACATCTCAGTTTGCATCTGTTAAATCTGGAGTTCCTCAGGGATCGGTGCTGGGCCCGCTTTTGTTTAATCTGTACACAAATGGTGCTGGTACCCTAATAAAATGAGTGTGGCACCATTCATATACAGATGATGTAATTTTGTATACTGAAGGTGTTTCTTCTCATGAAATTCAGGAAACGCTTCAAGGTGATTTTGACATTTTACAAAAAGTACTATAATTCACAAAACTTGATATTAAATAGTGAAAAATCTCAAGTTATGCTTTTTTGAAAACAAGCAGGTGACTGTAACAAGTTTATGTAACCCCCCTACAAATGGGGGTTCCTAAAAATCTTCCCGGAGCTTGCCTAAATGCTCCCTGCCCAACTGGTGTTTGGCATAATGCTACCAGATGCAGGTGTTGTGAGTGTTTTTAAGGCCTCTAGTACTGTCTCTTCAAGAGCTGCCTGCTCGCAGTCTCCAGTGGCTTGTTCAAGGGGGACAGGGGGTTCTCTGCTTGAATCCCGCCTGAGCTGCAGTGGTATCGCTCCAATTTTATAGTCGCTGTAAGCTCAAAGGGGAGCCCTTAAGATAGGTGTAACTGTTTGGCTATAATCATTTAGAGTATTAGTGAAGTTACAGTTTGTCTAACCTGCTTTCATTGCAGCTGGGACTTTGTGTGCTTGGCCCCTCCATTTTGGACCTGGATTGTTGAACTGGGCCAATGGGGTAAAGAGCGGTAACTAAAATGGAGACCGCTTGAGCCAACCAGAATCAGGACTCTCTTTAGAGCCGACTGGCCATAGGGGATACAGCCAGTAATTCTGGGAAATTAAGTTCTGGACTGTGGCCCTTTTTGCACCAATAAGGGCCGAATTAAGTGACTGGCATCTGCAGCCCACCAATGGGATCGAATGGCACCCGAACTGAGTTTCCCTGCCCAAACTGCCAAGGGGCAGAGTTATTGAGGCAGTGAGTGAGGATAGAGGTCTGGGCTCCTGCGCCATTGAGTTTTCACTCGGGAAGCGCGTGTGGAAGGCCAGATTCAGGCGGATTGGTCGCCAGCGAGTGGCGGACTAAATCCGCTGGGCAGCGGTCAGAGGAGGCTGTGCAACAGCGCAGCTACCTACCAGGCTCACCCTGTAGAGGACTGGAGAATCTGCTTGGTCTGTCAGGAAAAGTGAAGCTGCATTGCGACTTCCTGATTAGCTGTGAGTTCGCTCAGGCCCTAGGAGCAGCTGCCTGGTATGGTACCCCTCTGTTGTTACATATAAATGTGTTGAGAGTCTCACCACACGCTGTGTCCTGAATGAAAGAGAGAGAGAGAGAACTGTGCTGTCTCCAAAGTAGTGAGTAAAGTATCAGGGTAGCTCCCTGTGATTTGATTTATTGGTTGCAAGTTTGGGCTGCTTCCTTCACTGGCTGCACGAAGTGAGCCTGCTGGCTCTCAACTACAAAAGTGATATTTTACAAGTGTTTATTCTTCAGTGCCACATCCAGCTGCACCAGACTTGGCTAGCCCTTTATTGCCTGGGTACCCAGTGACAGTGACTGTTACGGATGTTAGCCTATGCACAGAGCTCTGATATAGTAGTGAGATTAAGCTAATTAACTTGATTTCCCCCTGTCCTTGTTAATCCCCCCCGGAATAAATCAGATTGGTTGTTTTACAAATATACACTGGCTGAACTGTGTGCTTAAGTTCAAATACTGTGTCTGGGCAACTGTGTTTGGCATCTTATTCCACAGGGGGTCCCAAGAGTTCAGGGGATTACACCTGTCTGGGGAGGTAAGTGTACATTGCTGGAGTACTGTTAATAAGGTGTGGGGGCCACTAGTGGGAAGACAGGGGGGTTGCAGTAGCCCAGATGGCTGTGACCAAGTCGATTTCGACTGTCGGAACCCTGACCTCTGGGTGGAGGCACCCGCCATTGGATCCAGGCCCCTCAACCTGTTGTTGGCTGAACAGGCAGGAGTAGTGGCCCTTGGGATAGCACCCCCTTGGGGTTACATTTACTTCAAATTAAAACACTGACTAAACACACATTAACACAGGTGAACTCGTGCAGACATTTGGGAATATGGTTAGATACAAGACTAAAATGGGATTTACATACAGAAAATTTGATTAAAAGATTACACGGTAGACTAGGAGCTTTGTATAGACTGAAAAGTTCCATACCTAACAAAGTTAGGGCACATTTAATCAATTTCACAATAATTCCATTATTTGATTATGGGAACATGGTGTATGCCGGTGTATCAAAAACTGTATTGGAGAGGTTAGATATAGCCTTGAATAGATTTGCAAGGTTCGCTTTAGATGCACCTCGTTTGGCACACCGGCACACTATGTACAGTGCCTTAAACTGGACCAGCCTCACTGAGAGTGGAAACCTGCACATATTGCACCTAGTTCATCAACAACTGAACCAAAAGACTCCTTCTTACCTGGACAACTTGTTCCAGATACATACACCTAGAGCAGATTTGAGATCAGCACAACATTTGGAACTAGCAATTCCAAAAACTAGAACGGTAAAGGCAAATTCTGCATTAAAAGTGAGTGGGCCTAAACTCTGGAACAGATTACCAGATTATTTGAAAACAAAGATAATTGCCCCTTGGCATAAGATTAAGAGATGGTTAAAATCAGAAGTTTATCAAACTAACTGACAGTGCCCCCAGCTTAAAGTAAGCACTTTTTAATTTTCACTCTTCATTACTCATTATTAATTATTAATGATCCGTCATTATGATTACATGGCTATTGCTATGCCATTATTAAATGTACAATGTTTATGTCTAGACTTTGTACTTTTGTATTTGTTATGTATGTTGATACTTAGGGATAAACAAAGCTATAGGCGCAATAGAGTATTTTCTGTAAATATGCATTTTCTAAAGTATTGTGTGTAACTGTTTATTTTATGTAACTGAAACTTTTTATGGCTTGTACTGGACCCCGTTGAAAATTAGTCTATCCACTCAAAGGGTTATCCTTTTCCTGTATGTATAAGGCATACTCTTTTACAAGCAAACAAACAAATGTCTCTATCACCTCCCTAGGCGAACCCCTTGAAACTGTACCAAAATTCAAATAACTAGGAGTCTGGATAGATAGCAAACTTTCATTCAACGCTCACATCAACAACCTCACATGCAAACTCAAAACCAGGTTAGGTTTCTTATTCAGAAACAAGTTCTTATAACCCGACTGAGTTTAGGACTAGACTTGTCCAGGCCACCTTCCTGCCCCTACTTGATTATGGCGACCTAATATACAACACTACCTCTGCATACAATCTACATAAATTAGATGTCCTCTTTCGTCTAGCTCTACGGTTCATAACCAATGCACCATATCGAACCCACCACTGTGACCTATATGCCGCTGTCAGCTTGACGTCACTCTCTACCAGATGCCTGATACGCTCTGGTACATGAATGATTAAAATCCTTCTGAATAAGCTCCTGGGATACATATCCTCCCTCGTTCATATTTCCTGGATATTTCCCACTGTACATACTCCCTCAGAAAATTGAACCTCATCCTCTTAGATATTCCTAGGTCTCGTACATCCTTTGGGAAATGTGCTATCTCTTACACTCTCCCTTCAGCATGGAACCAGCTCATCTGTACTTAAACTTACCAGCTTTGTTTCTGTCAAATTCTTTAAAGTTTTAACTGGAAATAAATTGAAAGACATATGCAGCTGCAATTTGATTTACCTGGTGACATCCTCAGGCAGTTCGCTAACTCAAGGTTTGCTTTGTAAATATTTGTATATAGTTATATGTATATAAAATGTATCCCTGTATTCTGTTTATTATGCACCATGACTGCATGTGTTATGTCACTATGTGCCACGATTGTATGTATTCTTCATTGCCTTGTATATTTATATGTTCCTAATTTATGTTCTCAGGACCTCCTTGTGAATGAGTCTGCTCAATGAAGTTATTCCTGCAATAAACTTGACTTGACTTGACAGGCTAAGCAAGGAAACAGCCTTGAATCCTGAACAAAATAGAGCAAAATGATTCTGGATGCCTATAAAAGGCATAAACAAAAAACAAACTGAGCAGGGGGAGGGAAACATTTAAACAGACTTACCGAAAGTAGCAGGGTGAGTATTATTGTATTGTATTGTATTTAATTCTTGGATTGTAATACCTTTGAGCTAAAAGCTTGTTTACAAAGGTTGCATGTCATAACTACAACGATCAGACAAACAATACAAATAAGAGAATCGAAAAATGTGTCATACAGAGGATTAGGCGTATTTTGCTGAATATGACAGGCAGAAGTAAATCTGTCGGAGTTGGACTTGTCTGGTTTAAAAAATTACAAGAGAACATCAGATAAACTGGTGCACTGAGAGACAAAGTGAGCAGCATTTGTACATTATTACAGCATTAGTTCAAGCAGGAGAGAATCAGACAGAGCTGGCCTAGTCTGGTTAAGGGTGGGTGACGAGGGTGGGGAGAAGGTATAACATGGAGGCAACGGGAGGGTAGTGAAGGGGTGGACTGGGGTGGTGACGGGGTGTGTGGGAAGGAGGTGGAGGCAGGAGGGGATGGGGTGGAGAGAGGGGGATGGAAACAATGGCAGGTAGGTTAGGGGATAGGTGTGATGATAATGCAGGGAGAAGGTGAGGCAATGCTAATTAGGATTGGCAGTCACAGCTGCAAAGTGTGGTTAGGTGTTGGTGAAGTTTTCTCTTAAAGGGTCCTATTGTAGGTTCAGACATTACGTCATAGGGGAGGTCATTTATCCAACAAGGCACACAGTAGGCAAAGGATCGTAAAGGCTCAGGACCAACTGTAGTGCGACTAGCCGATAGAGATGCACCAGCAAGACTAGGGGAAAGGTCAGCAGGAAGGGGAGGAGTCAGGGTTGAGGTCCTGGTACTTTTTTCAAAGGTTGTGCATCAGCTTATCAGAGGACACATACGTACCCAGATGTGAAATCACAGAGTGCTGTAAAGGGTACAACTGAATAGTGTTGCATTTTACAGCCTCATCTTGTCACTACAAGTGCAGGACAACATGCCCCTCTGTCTTGTGGATTAATAGCACTGTCTCGGTCAGAGCTTCAAACCTTAGTCAATAGTTTACAAAGATGTGAGTTCCTTGATGGGCATGTAACCCCCCTGTTACCCGGGATTACTAGAATCCCAGTAAGACCTAGTGGTAGGCAGGGAAGGCAGCTTGTGAAACTCCAGTTAAATGGATTTCACACTGTTTCACTCTGTTCTCAGTCTCAGCTGAGACTGAGGATGACATCACCATAGAACTCTTGCAGCTGCATGAGCCACACTGGAATCTGCAGTTGGGAGTTAGGATAGAATGTTGGGGATTTTTGAAGTGAGAGTCTGTGTGCAGTCTTGAAGAGAGGAGCAGCACAGCAGGCTGTGGACAGGCTCTTTGAGCCTAAAGCTCTGATATAGAGCTACTGTAGGGGAGGTGTGTGTTTCCACCAAAAGAGGAACACAGTAAGCTGTTTGTGAAGTGGTGGAGACCGCTGTTACTGGTCCCTGTGCCCCATCCCTGAGGGGATGGGGGTGGAAAGGTTTGCCTGTCATTCCAGGGGCAACCCTCCTGGTTCCACCTAGTGAAGAAGCTGCTTTATTCAAGTTGTGCTGTGGCACCAGAAGCTGTGGGAAAGAGATTCCTGTGAGGAATCGCCTGTGGGGCACCTGCAACCAAAGGGTGAGTTCGCTCTGACATAGGACCTATGTTTTCACCTGAACTGTTGTAAAGTGGGGGTTGGACTGCTTAATCAGTGGAAGGCCTAGAGTAATGGGCTAAGCCAAGTAAAAGTATGTTCAAGTCCAGCACAATGGGAAAGCAAAGACAAGTAGCGGAAATGTGACAGGCATTTACCCTTTAATCTACGTTGCCAAGCTTTACAGAAAGAGATGTTAAAGGGGAAGTCTCCCATAGTTCCACACCAATATTTTCCCAACTCCTTATGTGTAATTGTTGTGTGCCTCCTCCAGATGCCAGCAGTCCTATTGCTGTCCAAATCTAGATTATAAATAAAAACATACAGCCCCCAAAAGTTATCAATATGTTTGCCCTCCATTTTACCATCAATGTTGCTGGAAGATGATGTCATCAGAGCAACAGATAATGGTGCTGCACTAAATGCAGTTCCACCAGTAGACCAAACCCACAGTGTTTGGTTCCCTACTTGAGTAATGGAGGAACCCTTTAAGTGTAGTGCACATCCTGAAGTGCAGGTCTAATAGGGACTAGGACCATGTGAGTGTGATGCAGCACTGATTTGAGGTATTTATATACAGTATTCATATAAGGAAGTGCCTGTATGTGTTGTGTTACTGTTTCTGTTAGCAAAAACAGTTTACCAATAAATGACTCTGGGTACAACAAGAGTTTTAAGTGGTATTATGTTGTGTGTGTGTGTATGGTAACAGTCTCTGTTTTCATTGACACCAGCAGTGAGAAACAATCTTGCAAATAGGCCCCTTTCCCTTTGCAACTAGGCAGTCAGTAATTGGATGGCTGCTGTAAGGCAATAAAGAATTCAGCTATGAGGAAAGCATCAGCTGCAGCATATGGAAGAAGGCTAATCTAGTAGTTAAAGCACAGGCACAAGCACTGGGGTAACTCTAGTTCAAATCCTACGAGAGTCCCTTACTTTCTAACCCTTAAGAAATTTCCCTAACCTCCTTGGAAACTGTGATGGCCCCTCAGGTCCATGACTTTAAAAGTGCCCCAATTCCCATTATAAATCATAAAGCAGTGATGTGAGAGCTACAGCACTTCACTTTCAAGGTACTAAGGATAAGCTCTGACAGCCCCCCGCTTTGTAATGCCAGCATTTGAAGCAGGATGTCCCTCACAAATCAGATGCTACACTTCAGCTGTTGTAGGTAAAGAAACTAATCAGTCTCTGTTTGTAGTACTTTGTATCTTCTTAGCTCATTCCTCCCATGTCATATGCATTCTGTGTCCTGGTATTTCCAGTCAGAAACTCAGATTTAAGGAGCATTTGAAATGTAGAACAATACACTTTATAAAGTAAATGATGTAGCTCTCCACTTTCAAGCTGCTGAAGGGGGATGTGTATAAGTCTGTCTTGTGTGATCCTTTGGTAAACTGCCCAGGCTCATCTAGTAATGAATCTTATCAAGGGTGTTCACCTGGTTCAATACAGAGTGACTGATTGACTGCTCGACTGATTGATTGGTTGATTGACTGATTCAGTCTACTGCTTTCCACAACATGTTACAACTGTCTCACAGAGAGAAATGAGCAGTACAGAGAAACAGCTTTTGTTTCCAGTGAATGAAATGCTATTAGATGTATTATTTGCTCTACACATACAGTATTATGGTTACAAGTACTACTCCTTGTGTGAGTTGCATGACAAAACTGCCTTAAGCCATTGCAAACTTAAACTAAAATCAGGCTAGACAGCATTGATACCCTTATGTTTTGTTCTACACTGTGGCTGCAGTGACATCAAGGAATGGGAGGGGCTATATTACAAGTGACTCATTTGCATGTAAATGGAGGCTTGCTTGACATTTTACTACCTTGCGTCAGAGCCTCAAACTCTAGATATGTGTTGCAACAGAAGAAATGGCTGATCTCTTATTGACATATGTACAGTACTTGATGTAATGTATAATAAATACACCAGACATATCCAAATCATACATATACAGGAGTCTTCTCCTTTAAGTATGTTCAAGTCCAGCACAATGGGAAAGCCAAGACAAGTAGAGGAACTGTGACATGCATTTACCCTTTAATCTACATTGCCAAGCTTTATAGAAAGAGATGTTTAATGTCCAGAGAAATGGCCAGGTATGAATTGTGGAAGCGAGAGGTGGGAGACCCCCCATCAGTAGTAACCAAATTCACCTCTACGGATTTGCTCTGCGGCACTTTTACTTTCTCTCAGGTACTTAGCCAGTGCCTGAGGAAAGTACCCAGACGTGGGATTAAAAAGAAGTTTCCCTTATGGAGTCAAAGGCTCTTAGGTGGTTTAGGGAGCCACCAGAAAATGTTTCCATGACAAATGGAAGGTGTTTGAGTGGCCGCAGGGGAGCCGAGCCAGGGAAATCCCAAAATAGTGTACAAGTTCGGGCTGTGTACCCAAAGCAGCATGCAAGTCCAGGCTGTGTGCTCGGTGGGTTCAGAGCCTGAGGGCTGAAGTGTTGAGGAAGTGTTCTGATTCTTTTTAATCTGCATTACCAGAAATGTAGCCCCATGGGGGTCCGTCTATGCTTTGTTTGTTCTGCTTGGATGTGAATAAAAGCCATACTTTAGAATCCCATTCCTAGTATTGGACATTACAGTTATTGCTTCCTGTGTTCGGATTTACTTGGGTGCCCCTGTGCAGAGTAACCAAACCTAGCCCTTGTGCCGAGTAACCTATTCCTCCCTGAACCCAGTCCCCCATGTGGTACTGCTGTCAGATTCAAACAGCATACCACCTGTCATTTGCAAAAAGGCAGGGGGGTTGGGGTTACTGGTAGGACATCTCTGGAATATCCTGGAGGCTCACCTTATTGCATTTTAAAAGAACATTAGAGAAGCCAGTGGCATTTTTTGAAATTCTGATACTACCTGCTTCCAATGAATTTTCTTATTACTAGCAGAACAACTAATAAGAATACATAGCTGAGGAGCCTGGAAATAATTTTGTAAATCTAGAGGACATGTCCTCTCATTTCTTTTGCTGCCTTCAAAACGTTGTACTTTACAATTGCATTTTTCCTGGTCATAGAAATCTTTAGATTTCTGTTTTCCAGTTTCTACTTGTAGTCTCTCACCCAGGGATGGGCTACCACAGTCCCTGCAGTTTAAAATTGCATCAGATAAAGGGTTACAATGTTAGCTGCAGGTTTATAGAGAGTGAGTCAGGACACAGGAAATGGGAAGAGTTACAAAGTTATTAAAAAAAAATAAGTAGACTAGTAATGGTTTCTGTTGTAGAGTGAGAAAAGAATTTAGAAACGCAAGAGTTCCACACCCTACACTGGGGGCCTGGGCCTCCAGAGGATCAGGACTGGGGTAAGCCTGCTGATCTTAAAAGTGGTGGCAGAGCTCCAGGCCTGGATGCAGCACAGGTGAACCCCTGGTCCTGGTCCCCAGAAGGCCTTCCTGCCAAGCTATCACTATGCAGTCCAACATAAAGAAGAGAGGGGACGAAGCCATACAGAGGACAGCAGTGAGATTCACAGGAGATATACCTGATAGATTATGTAACAACATGTCCAGTATATTTAGTATGGGTGTCCCATTTCAGGCAGGAGTTGGGGGAGAAATCCTGACTCTGAAAAGTTGAGACCGAAGGCTGAAAATGTGACCATCTACTATGCAACTGTGAAAATAGGCAAAAGAAACCCAGAATGTGTGCTAGAAATCTAATGAGATAAATGCAGGCCACTGCAATGTAGACAGCTCACTGAGAGTTTCGATTTGTGGTAGATCTAAGGAGGTTGTGAGAAGACCTAGGAAAAGCCCTCTACAGTGATAAAAATTGAGGAATAGCATCTTAAGAGTGAAAAATTAACACAAGAGGGTCCTTGACTAAATATTTTGCTTGAAGGATAACCCCAGTATTTGGGTTTAGCCACAAGCGCAGTCGATGAGTTTGACTCTGTACAAAACTAATAAAGACTATTAAAGAAACTGGATGATTTAGAAGTAGGAGCAAAATCACAAAATTGGTGGGACATTGGCTAGGAGGAAGGATGCAGAGGGTAATGGTTAATTGTGAGTACTCAGGAATATGAGATGTCATGTGCATGGCTCTGCAGGGATCCATGCTTGGGCCAGTGCTCTTCAGAGTATTCAATAGGGTATTGGAAAGAGCATCAAAAGCAAAATCTGCCTTTTTGTCAACAACACCAAGCTCTGGGGCAGGACTGATAGTCATGATTGGGTCTAAGAATTGAGGGAGGACTTGGAAAAGCTGAAAATATGGTCTAGAATGTGGCAGCTGGACTAAAATGTGAAGAAATGCAAGGTTATACATGTTGGGTTGAAAAACCCAGTGACTAAGTATGAGCTATGGGTGGGGGTTACTGTCGCTGTGTCAGAGGAGTTGAAGGACGTGTGGGTAGTAATCATGAGCTCCTTCAGGCCATTTGCACTGTGCAATAAACCAATGGGGAAAGCAAACAGAATGTTGGGATGTACAGTGGAGCCCTCCAAGGTGCAACACAATACTGCAGCATGCTGCAGCAGAGTTACTGCAAGAAATCAGGCAATTTCAATGGCAGTTAATCCGTTTTATCATGAAATGTCCTGTGACACCGTGTTACCTTCTGGTGAGTTCTACTGTATAAGCAGGGGGACCAATAGCAAGCACAGTAGGGTCATACTACCCCTATAGAGATACCTGTTATTCCCCCACCTGGAGAATTGTGTCCAGTTCTGGAATCCCTATCTGAAAAAGAATGTAAATAGGTTAGGGGCTGTTCAGAGGAGAACCATGAGAATAGTGCAGGGCCAGGAAGAGAACATACAGTATATGAGCAGAGGCTGGAAAGCCTGAACTTGTACTCGATGGAGACTAGAGGGCGAGGGGCAATATGATTGAAACCTTCAAATATATAAAGGGTATTAACAAAGTGGACCACAGTGAGTTGTTCAAAAATAGTGAGGGTACGAGTACCCGCGGGATTGGTAGTAAGTTGGTGGGGACAGGCTTTGGAGGGACACCAGGAAGTATCACTTCATCTAGAGGGTGATGGAGGGATGGAACAAGCTGCCAGTAGAAATGGTAAATGTAAAATCCATGGGGAGCTTCAAGGGGGGGTAGGATACATACAAAAGAATGATCAAGAAGTTGGGGTTGGGTGCAGGGAACTTGAACCTAAAAAGGACAAGCACCTCCACATTGAGCACACTCAATAGACTGCAAGGTCTTCTTCTGTTGGCCTCTTTGTTTCTGTGGGGCAAGTGAGAAGCCTGTGTTTGCAGAAAAGTACCTGTTACCACCAAGTCTGTAAAATGTAACCTGTACAGTAAAGTGCTATGAAGTACTTGAAAGATCTAACAAGCATTTGTCAATGCCAAATGTTCACTACTGGTATTGTGGTTTTACCAGGTCTTTCTTGTACACATGTTTACAATATATTTACCCAGGCTAGAGCAGATGAGATGCAGTGTCACATTTTCAGTGGCATCCTGCTTTGACACATTGTTAGATTGTAATTACCCAGGACAGGGCAGCTGAGAGGCAATACATACTTTTAAGTGGGCTCCCACATTTTGATCCCAAATATCCAATAATTTTTTTATGACCTGACGTTATGATCAAGACAGGTGGAATATTTAAAATCCCATCCAAAGGCGTATGTGACTATGGAAACAAGTTTTGGAGGTGATTTGAGAAATGACACCTGCCATGTTTAGCAGGTGAGGTAGCACAAGGGATACGTTGAACATTAGGGGCCACAATCTGCAAAAAATAAAGTTATGAGTAAATGTTAGGACATGTTAATGTTTTCTAATAAGTTAGCTGTTTTTTTCAAATTTTTACCCCAAATTTTCATCATAATCTTTTTATGACCACTCCTGAGCATGACAGGTGTCATTTATAAAACAATTGCCAAAACGTCACTTTGTGCCACAAGTGTAAAAACACATTTTGGCCAGGATTTGAAAAATGGCAGCTGTCAAATTCATGAGGTGCTGTGAAGAAATGGCTATGTTGAAAATTTGGAGTCAAAATATTGAAAATTACCAAAGTTACAAGGCTGCATTCGTAAATTTCAATATAGGCTCATAACTTTGTTTTTTTTATTTAATATTTTTACCCCACATTTTCAACATAGCCTTCCTGTGACCCCACCTCATGAACAAGGGCAGATACATTTTCAAATCTTGCCTGAAAGGTTATTTCGTGCAGCAACCACAACATCCACTTTTGGGACAAATTTGCCTGCTTTCACTGCCATTGTTCATGAAGTGGCATCCCCAAAAAGGACATGCTGAAACTTTGGGCTAAAAATATTCAAAAATGACCAGGTTATAATGAAAAGTTCAAAACCCACTGAAATACATTAAACTACATGCTTGATTTTCTCAGTTCATGGTCTAACATTGAAAAGTGAAGACGTGTCTCCAGTCCAGAGAGGATTATGGCATTGGACCCTGGTAGGTAAGTAAGAGCTTGGGGGTGTGGGGTGGTGGGTGCTGATTGGGAGGGTTGGGTGGGGGACAGTAACAGCAGCAGCAGCAAGAGACATCGATGAACAGTTTTCTTTTTTACAGAGTAATTTTACATAAAAAAAACTATGAGGGACAGTTTTCTTTATTCAGGTACCAACACTGGGGATTGAGCACCCCAGTGTTGATGTTATGTTTGGTGGCATGGGGGGGCTCCCCAGTGTCCAACAGTCAAAACGAACAGGGAAGGGGAAGAAGCTGGCATGGGGGATTGGGCACCCCTGAACCTGAATTTTAATATGGAAGGGGTGGGAGACACTGAGGGAGGGTTTTCGATATGTTTGCAGGACCAGAGTGGGCTCCCCGGTGTCACACAATCAAAATGGGTGGGATAGGGGGTTGTAGTTCCTTCAGGAGTGCTGTAGCCAGCACCGGGAATGACGTGGGGGTTGGGGACAACAGCAGGCTGATCATGACAGATCAGCTGTGCTTGCTGGGCAGTATTACATAGATCAAAGGAAAGAGACACTCTATGATTGGGGCAGCTCTCTTCTTTGAACTACATGAAGTTTCTGCCCAGGAAGCCAAACAGTGTTATGATCAGCCTGGCTGATGATTGGTGTCACACTGATGAACCCGTTGCAGACTGCTCTGCATTGCACTGACAGTGCCACACCTCTCAAAACCCACTCTCATAACAAAATGATTATTGTGCATGCGCTCAGTGAACATAAAAATGGGACCTTCCCTCCAGCAGCATAAAGCATTGCCTCCCTCATTTGCCTCAATTGTTTGAAAAAAAAAACACTGCTTGACTGAAGAACCTGTGTGGCTAGTGAAGTTTGTTTTAAGAAATTAAGTCTGATGCTTAAAGTGCCCCATGTTTTCTACCTTACACAAGTAAATTGTGACCCTGGCTAGCCCCTTCTGAAAATAGAGGTCCTTGTAGTAATCCAAGTCACTCTGGGAGCTAGGGGTTACATGTTCAACTTCTGAGGAAGACATGTCGTAGAAATCAGGAAAAGATGCAGGTAACAAGACAAACCATTTATGTTACTGGATTCAACTCAGTACAGGATTAGCACTATAGCACAGTGGCTAGGGAGCCATTTGCAATTCCCAGTGACTTAGATGCTTGCCCCAAGCCTGGGTTACTGCTATGAGCTGGTAGGAGTTGGTGGCACTAATTGCCAGAATGTTTTTATTCATAGGAGAGGAAGACAAATTTACCTCGCTTTGTAGCTACAATGTGATGTCATTTACACCATGGACTAGTTGTGATGAGTTTGATACTGAGGTATGGAGGAGGAGGAGCTGGCAAAGTTAAAAAGAATGAAAAACAGAAAGCATGCCCATTTTGTGCCACCACGGACGGTGACTGAGAATGGGTCCCCACCTATCCAGCCAGTCTCCACCTCATGGTTGCCCTCACCACACAGAGCTCAGAGGGTATCAGTGGATCATGTCTGTCACTGGTGAGCCTTTCCCTATGGAATGGCACAGGAGTAGAGAGCTACTGAGAGAGTATATGGGCCTGGTAGTGTATGAGCTTACTATGGGTCCATAGAGAAGAGTCACTGAAGTGACATCAACAAACTGGTAGTAGTGCATGACCTTAGGGGGTCAGACTATGCATAGAATGTTGTGCCAGCTTTCACTTTATGTGACAAAACTGTGAAGTTTAAATGAAAAAAGTTCACTGTGGCCAGTTGGCTTTGAGGGTGCATTCATTTTAAAACACTGTTGCATTCTGTGATGCCATAGACTGCTAAGGGAAACAATAATGTCTATAAAGCACTAAAACTCTGTAAATATTTCTATTTGCAAACTAATATTTGACTGTTATGTACAATCAGAAAAGACAGAAAGAAACAGAACTGTTAGAGAAAAATACCATGCAGTGTACTGTACTTCCCACAATCAGACTAATAATAAAAGAAATCATGTACAGCTAAGAAATGGACTTTGTTCCATTGTGTATTTAATTTCCATTTTGTTGGCACATCCCTTGTCTGCTGGTATTGTAAAATTATCTTTGTGGACCACATGGTGTATAGTTTTAATAAAGGCTCCTTATCAACTCACTGTGCCCAGGTGGTCATTGAAGGGCCAGAGTGCTCTTCTATTTTTTTGTACTGAGCCAAGTGCAGAAAGGCTGTCTATTGCGAGTACAGTTTAGGACAAATGGCTGCAATACTCTTTCTGTTGTCCACACATACTGTCACATAGGGTTGCCACCTTTTAAAAAACACAAAGTGGGACATTTCTTACTGAAACATGATTTTTCACAGGACAATATGTAACCTCGACCAATGCAACAGACTTGTCTTCTCTAAATATTCAGAATTAAGACTAAGTGTTGTTTTATTCGTTCATTTTGTTTCTTATCATTTTAAGATATTTTAGGTAAGGTATTTTATTTTTTTGCAACTTTTAGAAGAAAGTAAGACAATATTATTTCTACTTTAAGATCAGGGCATGCAGCATTTTTATGTTTGCTTGCACGCATGTGCAAGAAACATAGTGCCATCATACAAGTTTTCCAGAGGTGTGTCAGCCTCTTCCGATTCAGTCAGTGTGTTTGCAGGCGTGGTCGCAGAGCGCCAATCACTGTTCCAGCTGGCTATGATAGCTGAAAATGCAATGGCATACAGTTGAAAGGGAGAGCTCTGCTTGAGTGAGCAGAGCTCCCCCCCACACACACATGCACACACGCTGCATGCTCATGCACCTTCTCCCTCCCCCACACTGTACGGCCGACGGGGATGCCCAATCCCCCGTTGGCTCCATGCCCCCTTCAAAGCATCCAGGTGCCACACTGGGAGCCCACCTCAGCGTGGCAAAATGATGTTATAGCCCCAGGTGCCTAATCCATCGGCTCACTGTCTCTCTCCCCCATGCTGTCACCAATGGGGTGCCCAATCCCCATCGGCTCCACGGTCTCCCCCTCATACAGGGTGCCATGCTGGGAGCCCACCCCAGCATGGCAGACAGATGCCATGGCCGACGGGGTGCCCAATCCCCCATCGGCTCCACGCCCCCAGCTGTCCTTTCTGCCATGCTGGGAGTCCAACCCAGCATGGCAAACATCCCCGTCATCTTTTCCAAAAAACCTGTAAAGAAAAAAACAGTACCTCGGCAGTCTCCCTGCCCCCACAACCCGCACCCACCCACTGCGACCCTGCCTCCCCACACCCCTCACCCCATACTTACCTCCAGAGTCCGGTGCGATGATCTTCGTGGACCAGGAACACGTCTGCACTCTTCAAAGCCGACTACGAACTGAGGAAATGCCGTAAGCTGTATAATGGGATAGATAGGGTTTTTTCAACTTTGTTGCATATCTCAGGCATTTTTTGGAATTTTTGCAGCAAGTTTTCAACATGGGGTTTTTGGGACCCCTCCTCATGAATTCTTGCACTGTCATGGCGTTACTCAGGTCAGAAGGGTGATTTCGCAGCCACTGCGTGAAATCACCTTTCCGGAATGATTAATGAAGCGACACTGCCAGTGTTCATAAGGTGGGCTCTCAAAAAGCCTATTTTGAAAATTTGGTGGAAAAATTCCTAAAAATGACTGTTTTACGAGCGTGCATTGCGCAGTTTCTACGCACGCTCATAAATTCACAAATTTTCAATATTTTCACTCCAGATTTTCAACATTGCCATTTTACCACACCTTCTTATGAGCAGTACAGCTGTCATTTTTCACCTCACCCAAAATGTGTTTCCACCCATGTAGCACACAATGGCACAGTCGGTGTGAGAAATCAATGTATGGGACACATTAAGAAAATCACAATGACACTTTTCATGAGCAGAGGTTTTAAAATGGCTATGTTGAAAATTTGGTGAAAAGATTCCTAAAAATGACTGTTTTATGAGCGTGCATTGTGCAGTTCCTACGCACGCTCATAAGTTTGTGAAATTTCAATATTTTCACTCCAGATTTTCAACATTGCCATTTTACCACACCTCCTTATGAGCAGTATAGTTGTCATTTTTCACATCTCGCCCATAACGTGTTTCTGCCCATGTAGCGCACAATTGCGCAGTCGGTGTGCGAAATCAATGTATGGGACATGTTAAGAAAATCACAGTGACACTGGTCACGAGCAGAGGTGTTAAAATGGCTATGTTGAAAATTTGGTGAAAACATTCCCAAAAATGACTGTTTTAGGAGCGCACGTTGCGCAGTTCCTACGCACACTGGCAAGTTTGCGAATTTGTAATATTTGCACACCAGATTTTCAACAGTGCTATTTTACCGCACTTCCTTATGAACAGTGTAGCTACCATTTTTCACATCTCGCCCAAAATGTGTTTCCGCACATGTAGCACACAATACGAACATACGAACATATAAAATTTGCCAGCAGATAAAGGCCTAGAGGTCTATCAAGTCTGCTCGAATGTGCAGCTAGCACCCCTTATTCTGCAGCTGCCCCTTCCTTCCACCCTTCCCCTTCATTAACCCTCCCCCAGCCTCGTTTGAAGCAGTCCACTGTTCTACTGCATACCACTTCAGCAGGTAACGCATTCCACCCAGCCACCACCCTCTCTGTAAAAAAGTGTCTCCTCATCTCCCTCCTGAACCTTCCTCGCTCCAGTCTCATATCACTGCCCCTGGTGGCCCTCCCCTCCCTTACTTTGAACAGCCCCTCTGTACCCGTCTTGTTTATTCCTTTCATGTATTTAAAGGTTTCAATCATGTCACCCCTGTCTCTCCTCTCCTCCAGTGAGTACATGTTCAACTCCTTCAACCTCCTCTCGTATGATAAGTCCCCCAGCCCCTTGATCATCTTTGTTGCTCTGCACTGCACCCCCTCCAGTAACTTAATGTCCCTCTTCAGATACGGACGCCAGTACTGCACGCAGTACTCCAGGTGTGGTCTAACTAATGACCTATACAGTGGCAGAATCACCTCCTCCCTCCTCGAGGGTATACCCCTTGCAATACAACCCAGCATTTTGTTGGCCTTTGCAGCTGCCTTCCTACATTGTGCCAAGTTGTTCATTGACCCTGTAATGAGCACACCCAGATCCTTCACCTCCCCTCTGTCTGGGCTAGCTGCACTCCCCCTAGCTGGTAACCCCTCCTTGGGTTCTTCATCCCAAATGCAGCACCTTGCACTTTTTGGCATTAAAGCCCAGTTGCCAGGTGTCTGACCAGGTTTCAAGCTTTGCCAGATCATCCTGCAACCCTGCCATCCCCTAGGTCATCCACCACCGCGCCTACCTTGGTATCATCAGAAAACAGACTGATCTTGCTCTTGATGTCCCATGATATGTCTGCAATGAATATCCCAAACAACACTGGTCCCAACACTTGAGCCCTGTGGAACACCGTCACTGCCCTTGGGTATGAGAGCCCCCTCCCACCACCACCCTCTGTTGCCTTCCTGCAGCCAGTTTCCTACCCATCTCACCAGCTTTGCACCCGCCCCTGTGCCTACTAACTTCCTTCCCAGCCTTCCATGTGGCACTGAGTCGAATGCCTTACTGAAGTCCAGATACAGGACATCCACTGCATGGCCCCTGTCCAGTTGCCTAGTTACCCAGTCATAGAACTCGACCAGGTTGGTTTGGCAGGATCTGCCACATATGAAGCCATGCTGTCTGCTGTCCTGTAGTCCTTGGCCTCTAGAGGGCCACCAGCCCTCCTTCAGGATAGTCTCCATTAGCTTACCCACGACGGATGTGAGGCTCACTGATCTGTAGTTTCCGGTTTATCCTTGGAGCCACTCTTGTGGAGGGGCACCACATGAGCCATCCTCCAGTCCTGAGGTACACACCCGAATGTAGTGAGGCATTAAATAGGTCTGCCAAAGGTCCTGCAAGGACCTCTGCCAGCTCCTTCAGTACCCTGGGTGGATGCCATCTGGGCCTGGTGCCTTGTCCACCCTCAGTGCCTTCAAACCCTCTCAAACTCTGCTCTCCATGATTTCCCATCTGTCACCACTCCCTGCTTCTGCCATTTCTCCCACCTTGGGTGTTAACCCCTCTTCTTTAGTAAATACTGAGCAGAAGTACTCATTTAGTGCTTCCGCCTTATCGCACCCTGCTTCCACCCAACCCCCCTCCTTCCTAATCCTTACTATGTGGTCCTTACAGCTCCTTTTCTCCCTGATGTACTTAAAGAAGTCCTTCTCCCACTTCTTAATGCCTTGTGCCAGCCTGAGATCCGTAGATGCTTTGGCTCCCCTTACTGCCCTTGTCACCTCCTTTGATTCTGTCAAGTACTCCTCCCTGTCCTCTCCCTCCCTGTTTTCTTGTACTTCCTAAAGGCAGCTCTTTTCCTCCTTACTTTTTTCATGACCTCCTTGCTCAACCAGATCGGTTTCAGCCCTAGCCTTCTTGCTCTGGGCTTTGCAGCAGGTTTTGTTTGCCTCCACTAGCCCCAGCTTTATGAGCTCCCACCTCTGGTTAGTGTCCATACTAGATTGAATTCTGGCCAGGTACCCTTTTACCACTTCCCCCATCCTCTCAAAGTCGGCCCTCCTGAAGTCCAGCACTATTGTGCCAGATTTCACTCCTTCCTTGCCCATATCCAATGTGAGCCATACTGAGCGGTGGTCACTCCCTGACAGCGGTTCCTCCACTGTAAGTTCTCTCACAAAGTCCCCATTTGCCAGCACAAGGTCAAGGGTATTTCCTAACCTGGTTGGTTCACTGACCATTTGCAGCAGGAAGCTGTCCTGGAAGGCATCCAGCAGTACCTGCTCCCTTCTGTTCCTGGCTGTTGGGGTGCTCCAGTCCACTCCTGGCATGTTGAATGTACAATTGTACAATGGTACAGTCGGTGTGCGAAAACAATGTTTGGGACAGATTAAGAAAGTCACAGTGACACTGGTCATGAGCAGAGGTCTTAAAATGGCTATGTTGAAAATTTGGTGACAAAACTCCATAAAATGACTGTGTTACGAGTGAGCATTGCGCAGTTTCCATGCACCCTCGGAGGTTCATGAATTTGTAATATTTTCAGTCCAGATTTTCACCAGTGGCATTTTTCCACACCTTCTTATGAACAGTACAGCTGTCATTTTCCACAACATGGCTGAAACGTGTTTTCACACTTTCAGTGCAGAGATGCGTGGTCGCTGTGGGAAATCATTGTTCGGGACAGATAAAGAAAATCACACTGACACTGTTCATGATCAGAGGTCCCAAAATGCCTGTGTAAACAATCTGCTGTAAAAAAATCCCTAAACTAGTTACATTACGGGTGTGCGTTGCACAGTTTCTACGCACGCTCGTGACTTCACCAGTTTTTTTAATATTTTCACAGCAGATTTTCAACATTGCCATTTTTTGCACCTCTCCATGAACAGTACCGCTGTCATTTTTCACATCCTGTTCGGAATGTGTTTTTGCACTTGTGGTGCCAAATGCCATAGTCGCTGTGCAAAAGCAGTTTTCGGCTAACAAACTGATATTGCCACTGTTCATGAGGTTACAAAAAAACATGTTGAAAATTTGGAGTGAAAATGCTAACGAATGCCTGAGGCGTTAGGGTTTCCGGACCATAGCCCCACCCTGTAGAGTATGACAGGCATCAGGGTGTGACTTGGAATTCTGCCTGTCATGCTCATACCATTCCACCCCACCCTGCAGCCAGTGAGAGGCATCAAGGTGTGCCTTGGACTCTTGAGACTGACTTCACCCATTCTCCTATACACTTATCTCACCATATTTCTTGATGTAATGGGGTGCGCATAAGGGCCAAAGACCCCAAGGCACACTGTGACACTTGTGAGTGTCTGCAGGGTAGGGTGTGGTGAAATGGCATGGTCGTTATGCCTGACGACCCAAAGGCACACCCCAATGCCTGCCACTCTCTGCAGGGTAGTGGTGGGGTTGGCTTCAGTTCAGTACTTCACTGCCATTCCTATTATGCAGCTCTGTAACTTCTACACTACCAATGCCAGTGCCAGCAAGCAAACATTCGGCATTGACAAATGCTTGTTCATGTTTATTTTGGCAGGACACAGTTGCCCAAATCAGGACTGTCCTGCAATGAATCAGGACAGGTGCTAGCCCTACTGTGAAACAGAGTCCCTACTGGAACAAATGATTTGCAAAGTTATAATAAAGCCTGTTTCCTGATGAACAGTAAAGGCCAGGGGTTGTGAAATGCAGGAAGTTCTACACCTTTTGTGATGTCAACAGAAACGAAAGAAGAGACTTGCTGTTTCCTGTTTTTTTGTACTGAATGTTCAGTTTAAGAAAGGTGGGAATGCTAGCCTAAGGCATGCAACTAATACAACTAAAATGTACAGCACATCCTTGTTTTTGTTATGCAAGAATTATAGGTATTGCAGAGACAGTGTTATCTCATGGTCAGACTGCAGAGTTGTAAACCTGGAGACCTGCAGTATATTTAAATCGCACCCCCTCTACCACTTTCAGTTTTTACTGTGTGACCTTCCTCCCTTCAGTTAACTTCCCTGCATTTAATCTGCTGTGGCTGTCACTCTTTGTACTTAATCTGCATCAGTCTTTTTTCCCATCAGTGCACTGATAATGACATGTAAAGTGATGTGAGATGAAATACATTGCATATCAGAGATGCTGTATAAAACTAAATCCCTTTCTGTTCTCATCTTTCCAGGGTGCTTAAAGAAAGTCAGAAAAGCAAAGACTAAATACTAAATTTTAGGAATAACAATAGTGAACAAAATACATTTTACAAGTATAGTAATAGGGGTGCTTAAAGTCTCTGGAATTCATTTTGGTTACATAAATCAAAATTTCAGAAATTCCAATTCAGAGTCCAATTCTGTTCCGGCTCTGGTAAAGCCAGCTGGAGAGAACTGGAGATGTAATCAGAGTTTCTCATTCTGCATCCTAGTACTGCAGCCGCACTACACCCACTCACTCCAGTTCACAAAACAAGGAAGAAACCTAAAAAAAAAACACCCCTGGCTGAGACCTCCCCTTCCCCGTCCTTGTGTCTCCCATCCCCTCTCTCCTGCCTTGTGTGGTGAATGATCATGCTACCTGCTGCTGGGTTATGGTAGATTTTGAAGGGGCCCTCCACTCTTGACTACTCCTGCCTCTGTCTGCTGAAATCCAGTGGAGCAGGTGAGGTAAATCTCCGTGGTAACACTCCTCCAGTGTCCTACTTCCTTCAGCCCACTCGCATCCTCAGATGTCCTCCTGTCGAACATATAGTAGCCCAAGCATGGTGCCAGTCATCTAGGCTGACCCATCTGGCCACACCACACCCAACCAAACTGCAGTGTACTGCTCAGTTTGCGCAGCCCCTCTGCATCCCCCACCCAAGTCCTTCCTGACCCTCACTAGGTCTTTGGTCTAATACTCAGCCTACACTTGACCTGACCTGGGCTACTGTGGCCCTCAGACAGTGCCACACAAAGAGAAGTGGGTCACCGCATCACTAGAAGGAAGTGAAACTGTCTAGGCCACCAGACTTACCAGCACCAGCAGTAAAGGTAGGGAGACTGGGGACTTGAGGAGGAGACACAAGGAGAGCCTCCTAGTGTTTTGTGTTTGCCACATTCAGACAGATCGGCACCCAGAATCATATTCTGATTTCAGTTCCAGTTCTGATCAGGTTTATCAGAATTTGGATTTTGGTCCTGCAATGCCAAAATTTCAAATTCCAAACAACATCTCTGAATCCAATGAATTCAGTTTTGCTTAGTGGATTCCCAGCAATCCTATACAATAGCTGCCAATAAGTCTGTTGTGTAGAAAACAAGGAAGTGGCCAGCCCAGTGGTGTCGAGGGCTAAGGCGCCATGTGTGCCTTACTTCTTACCATGCCAGTGACCCGACTTTGGGTACAAGCTTGGGCTGCTGGGGGCTGGCCAGGAAGGGAAAGGATTGAGCATCCGATGGACCGCTCTCCTCTCCCAGGGGAGGGAAGGTTGTAGCTCCAGTCTCCAGTGACACCCAGTGGAGGCTGGGTGTGCATCATGATTGGAGCTACCAAGGACGTGGTTAGGGGTGATGGCAGATGTCTGCAGGCTGGGTGCAGGAGTATGCTCAGCCAGCGCTGGACATCATTGCACATCCACACCTCAGGGGAACCGGGGTCCAACAGAAACTCCCCTTTGTGTATGCGCACAATGATGCACCGACACCTCCTGAAAGATGCCCCAGGTCAGTGGAGGGCTGGCAAATTGAGGATTCAGTCTCTCTCTCTCTCTCTCTCTCCCAGTGCCCACCAAGGTAAGTTGTAGGCATCACCGGCCATGGTTGGCCTGGCGGAGGATGCTGATAAGAGGAGATCTGGCGTGGAGCAGGGGTAGCCCCCCCCCCCAGCTGCTGCAGAGGTACAGAAAGAGAATTGAAAACAAGCATTTGTCAGTGCCGAATGTTTCCTTGAATGGTGTATGTGGCCGGGGTGTATTGTGTAAACAAATGCTCACCTACTGCACTGCTTTGGCAGGCTTGTCAAAATGCGGATGACATTATAATAGTGTTGTTCTGCCCTGAAACCATGTACTGAATTTAAAGAGAAATAATTAAATAATAGATGGCTTCCCATATATTATGCTACTGGTACCAGCTAGGACAGATTAATATCAGGTGGCTAGTGAAGTTGCAAAGAACATTTCCTTTTTTGTATGCCAAAAAGGAACATAAAGCAATCATGCAGAAAGTTCTGAAAACACCTGGAAGTTCTGCAAATCACAGGCATATAGTTCTCAACTGCTATGCATTTCACATAAGCTATGTATTTTACACCCAAACGTACCTCTGCCTTGCTCTAGATTTACTGACATGCAACATAATTTTGGCTTTTTATGGACACCAGGATTATAAAAAAACAAGTCAACTAACTTGATAAAAACATTCTTTATTCCTTAACATATTATGCATGCTATTCTTTAACATATTGTTCTTTAAAATAAAATCTGCTACACATTATGGTCCACATTCTGTGTTTTGAAGGCCTGTGCTCTGCATTTTGAAGCTAAGTTGAGAGGTATGTGCAAGCAGACTCAGGGGTTGGGGCTTTATGGTGCTGCTTAGCGGGTTTTATTTTTTATGAAATAGAGACTTTACAAAGTAATCTGATTTTACTGGAGGATGAACATCTTCTGAATTTTTGGTTTTATTTTGTGAGCAGAGGTAGCAAGGACTGAGGGGGGATAGCTGTAGCTCCCCTCTTTGTACTGGAGAAGGGGTAGCAAGGACTGACGTGGACAACTGTAACCCCTCTGTGCTCTGTGCGAGCATCTCCTTGTCAGGATGAAGAGGGGGCAGCAGGTAATGGCCAGGGTAGTACAGGGTCTGTGTAGCTGGCTCTATACAGACATCATCTGGACTGAGTGGCCAACTAACAGGCAACATTGGACCAGAGGACTTGTCTGAGAGGCTACATGGAGCAAGTGAGGTGGACTAATAGCCTGAAACTCAAAAATCCGATCCTGTCAGCGATGCAGTTGCAGTACTGTTTCAGTTTAGGTATCATGACAAGCTGCTTGCCCCCCCTGTACTGGTCTTTTTACTGCAGGGAGGCACACGAGTTGAAGAGGTGCTGTGGAAGGGAGTGGGTCAGCGCTCATCAATTTAGCAGCACAACATGACTCCTAGCCTCCTCCTTCCCCTGGGTTCCACAGTCACCAACCTGGGCAACAGACTGGCTTGCTGAGGCCATAAACAATTCAATGGACTGGACTCCATACAGGGTGGAGGGACTCTACTATCATGCAGCTCTTGACAGAGCTCTCCTCCACAACTTCATTCATTGGCAGTTCCTGCTGCAAGGAGCATCCAATTCTGAACCCAGTCCAAAGAACAGGGGCAATGGGGACTTGCATACAAGTATAGGGCTTACAGGCAGACTAAATGGGCCTAGCAATCCTTATCTGCCGACAATTTCTGTGTTTCTATGATGTGGGTTTCAGAGGGATGGGAGCATCAGAAATTAAGCTGCTTTCACCCTTGTACTGCTCTGTTTACAGCAGGAAGTTGCAAGAGTGGAACAGCTGCTGCGCAAGGGAGCAAGAGCAGCTCTCATCAATTCTCTCCTCCTTCCCCTGGGTTCCATGGCCGCCAGCCTTGGTGATACACTCCTTGCTGTAGCCATAAACAATTCAATGGACTGGACTCTATATGGGGCAGGGGGACTCTACCATCATGCAACTCTTGACAGCGCTGTCCTCCACAACTTCATCCGTTGGTAGTTCCTGGTCCAACGAGCATCCAATTCTAAACCTAGTCCAAAGAATAGGGGCAACAGGGAGAACGTGGGCTTCAGAGGGACAGGGACATCAGAAATGCAGAGTGAAACAACACAGAGAAGAGTGAGGGCTGTGCAGCATGGACTTGAGCACTATGATATCTTACCGCTGAGTCTAGCACAAGCTAACAATGGTAGCATTCACTCAAGTAGTGCTTATTTGAGCAAGTAGCATAGCAGTAGTATATCATAATGCATGCTAATTCCATGATGTACCGCAATGCTACTTGGGTGGATCTGTAGTCCTCCACTATCTCTGGTCTCAGGAATAAATAGGGAACTTGGGCAGACTGAATGGACCATTGGACTTTTTCTGCCATCATTATCTATGCTTCTCTGTATTTATCTGTGGCAGACTGTTCAGCATAGCACTTAACAGACAGCAAACTTTCATGCAATAAAAAAGTGTTGTGTTATGTATGACCTTAGTACACACACAGACACATACACACACACAGTCAAATCATTACACTTAAACAACGTACAGGTAATATGCTGCGGATCTCTTACTTGAGGTCTAGGGAACAAGAGGTAGAGGTTTTGAAGGAGTGACAGCTGTTGGACCTATAAAATAAAATATAGGAAAGGGGTCTCAAAGAATCATTAATTCTTAGAAAGTAAATACGAAGGTTAGGACAGGTTAGACAGAGTAATACTTACCTAACTGGGAAGGAGTCAGCGTCCTGCCAGACCTATAAAGTAATAAAAAAATAGATAAATATGAAGAAAATACAGCAGCAAGAACACAGACAGAGAGTGGAGATATGAAAGGGTATATGACAGCATAGGAGTAACGAAAAGGGGAGCATTAGATAAAAAGTTACAGATAGGACAAAGTAGGAAGATAGAAAAAGACAGAAATACAGAGAAAGATAATAACATAATAAACAGTAAAATAACAGAAACATTTTATGTGTGTGGGGGAGGGGGGAGCCGCAGCAGAAACCACTTATCGCCCCGTTGCCAGTAACTAATAGTAACAGCTCAGGTAGGCAAGTGGAGACTCTTTTGGCCTAGTGGTGCAGCATGAATAAAATAATTTAGCATTGGTGGTCCAGGGTGCTAGATATGTCCCATGAGAGGCCAGTAAATTATACACATAACATCCCTGGTGGGCTGGTTTTCCTGGTGGCCAATGTCCAATACATTCAAATAAAATATAAGAACCCTTTCCCTGGGGTCTAGTGGAGGTCCCTGGGCCCGATAGTATTTAAATAGGCAGTGAGGTGGAGTGCATGGAGGAGGACCCACTGAAGCTGCAGCAACAGTAGCAGCAAGTAGTGCAAGTGACAGCCCGTGTGCCAGGCAGTACTTTCTACCCCATCAGGCTGTGGCGGGAGGGGGGGTGCAGCAGCTGCATTAACCCCAAATATTATTACTCCTTTACTGTGATTATTACTCCTGTGGAGTGGCCCAAGGTTCTGTCCTCACCCCCATGTTATTCACAGTGTACATGCTGCCCCTGGGTGAGGTCATAAGGTGGTTTGGGCTTGGGTTTCATTGCTATGCCAATGATACCCAGTTGTAGCAGTCTTTTGCACTGGGAAGAACACATACAGTCGATGTGCTAAATTAGTGCTTGTCCGAGATCCGGTCATGGATGTCGTCTAATTGGTTGGGACACAACCCAGGGAGACTGATGTGTTGGTGGTTGAGCTGGGTTGGAGGGGGGAGTGGGGGACTCTGGAGAGGATTTAGGGTGTTTTATTGTCCCAGCCAAACTGGAGGCCTCCGCTAAAATAAGAAATGTGTCCATCCTTCTGGACAGTGAGGTGACACTTGATGCTCGGGTGTCAGCAGTTGTCCGGAATGGATTTTACTATCTGCAAAATACTGCCCGAATAAGTAAGTATTAAATCATGATAGACTATGGTTCTGCTGTGGAATTGATCTATGGTTGGGGAGGGTTGGGGTACAAGGCCAAAGGCCAAGTGCCTCCAACCACACAATCATGGATTAATTCCACAGTAGAACCATGGTCCGGAGTGGTTTAATGCTCCTGTAACATGGCAAGAGTGTCAGCAATATTGTTGAATCCATACAGATGGTTTGCTTATGTAGATCAATAATGCACAGACACACAGAGTTTGATATGCTGTCAGATTTATAAAACAATGTTGCGCCAATGTAGCGCTACTTACAAACGTTGAGGGTGTGATGCCTCAAGATAATACAATGTACTGTGAGGATGAACTTTGTACACTTAGAGGTATTTATTTATTTTGTTAAAATCTGTTCATAAATAATAGCAGTTTTACTCATTATATCGCGCATTTGTCTTCCTGCAAGTTATATCACTGCATTCTGGGATTGCACGTATGAGGCTGCTTTATTGGTATGCATGCTTTTTCATGGCTACTTCTGTTTACATGCTGAGAGACTCATACTTGAAAACTATGCACTTTCATTTAGCTGATTATTGAACTCTACATAAAGTTCAGAAAATGTTACAGATTTGCAGCATCGGAACAGTGCTGCTGAAATGTAAACTTTGCTGGCTAAGATACATGTTTCATTTTCTACAGCAGCATTCATAACTACTGACATGCTCCACTAGATGGTCCAGTGAAAGCAAGGAATTCTGCTACAATGTGTAGTGGTTCAAAAAGGTACTACATAAGCAACCATGGTTCTACTGTGGAATTAATCCATGGTTGCCTTTTAGTCACTTGTTATTATTCAACCAATTAGATTTTATAATTTTGAAGTTCTACAGAGAGCCATGTTACAAGATCCCTTATTCTCCCTGACGATCTGACCACACTGATAAATGTGTTTGTTACCTCAAGGTTTGACTACTGTAACGCCGTCTATCTCGGGGTCAGAGGGGGTGCAATGCAGCACCTGCCACTTCTGCAGAAGGGTGCAGCCCAGCTATTGATGGGTCTCCCAGATTGTGTCATATTATGCCTGTGCTGTGCGAACCGCGCTGGCGCATCTCCTTTAAAATAGGTCTGTTTACCTATTAGGCCCTGCATGGGCCAAGTCCAGGGTACCCTAGGGAGCTTCTGCATCCTTACACTCCTGGACAGTCTCTCCAATCAGTGGGGGAGGCCCTCCTGGAGGTCCACAGAGCAAGAGTAAAGTGTTCAGGGGATCGAGCTTTTGAAGTGGCCACTCCAATCCTCTGTGACTGTCTGCTGGGGTACCTGCAGGAGGGCCCCCTCCCTGGAGATAATGTAAAACAAAGCTGACATTTTTTTTCTTTCAACAAGCCTTGAGGGACTAAGTAATAATTAAGTGTGACAAGCAGTCTAGGGTATATTTATTTATTAGAGGGTATTATTTACATGTATTTTATATTGGTGTTTGATTATATTGTTAGATGTTGTCTGTTTGTTTTAATATTTATATCCATTTTTTGATTTGGAAGGGTGCCCTAAGCCTTCGTGGAAGGGTGCCTAAAATAAATAAAATCTACTACTAGTACTTTATTCCTCCCTCGCCCCCAACACACAGCACAGGAGGGAGGAAGCTACCACTGACCAGATAAATATATATTTTTTCCAATTCTCTTTTATGGTGCCCCACCGTACTGGAACTCTCTCAGGCTACCAGCTTGCCTGCCACTCTACCACCCACTGAGACCCCAACCTCCTCAAAGTCGTTAACTCTTCCCATGGGACCCCGGCCCCTAGGTCCGTGTGGAGTTCAAGAGGCAGAGGTGGAGGTCCAGTTATGGACATGTGGTGGTCAGGCACTGTGGAGCCATAGCCTATCCAGCCAGTGGGGAGGTTTCTAGGTACTTTCCCACCTCCCCTGAGCATGGCGTGCAATGACACCATGGTGCATGGCAACCCTGCCGGCATCTGCCATGCTCAACCCACGTAACTATCTGGACCGCTATCCTGCAGTGCCCCCGGTCTCCACCGGGGGTCGCTGGGACACTGGCCATCCCCAATACCCTCCCCCGAGAAAGGAAAGCCATCCTGAGGATGCTCAATCCTTTCCCTCCCTGCCGACCCCTGTCACCCGAGCTCGCTCCCGAACTTGGGTCACCAGCGTGGCGTGAGGTGTGGCGTCCAGCGCCTCAACCCTCAGCACCACCGGGCTGCCAGATAAATATTATTACACTGTGACCATCAGCCCACCCACATAAAAATAAATTCTATAGGAATCACAAGCATGTGGTTTTCTGCAAAAAACACATGCAGATACAAAGAGCTCCAAGGTCTTGGAATTATGACTCCTATACTTTTAGCACCACTTCAAGAAATAGAGGAAGCACCCCATGGGAGGCAGTTTAGTGCTGTTAAGCAGGACACCAAGGTTTAAATCCCACCAGTAAGCTGTGTGCCCTTTAGCCAAGTCCCTTCACCTCTCTTCTTCTCTGTGCTTCTCCCACACTGCTCAGCAATGTACCAAATACATAGTGCATGAATAAAAAAATTTAAATATTCACTGCAGTTAAAAGTGAATTTGAAATGTGGCTGCAGCTACACATAAATTGCATGACTGAAGATGCCCAGGTGCACCCATTCAGGAAAATGTGACATTCAAGACCATAAAATGTTTCATTGCTTCTGTGAGAACATGCTTTCTTGGTACATGTCGAGAGGGTGATTTTGAAAACTATTTCTGATGAAGTCCTTTGTTACTCAAGGCATTCTCACTGTGGTTCTAAAGGCATATACACTTTCTGGTTTCCTCAAACATTTTGTGGTACATATAGTCTGTGGTGTCCTGATCCTACAAGCTACATTTGTTTCTTGCCCCCCAAAAAGTCCAACTTATATGATTGCATCTTTGTGCTTCTCCAATGTGTTACTGACACAGTGCTTGTGTTCTTTAACACAGTCACACTCTCTCTGCTGTGGATTTGTAATGTTTTGCTCCTTGCCTGCTTCATATCCTAGCAGGCCAGGTAAAAGTGGGCCACAGCAATACAGCACCTGAAGAGATGAGAAAGGCATGGCACTCTGGAAGGGCATAATTAGCAGGTTAGCAGGCAAGATCAATTTTGGCTATAATAGCCACAGTGTTTCTTAAAGCAGCCCAATGTGGACTTCCCGGTGACGTCATCAAGCCAAATGGAAGCTTAATCTTGAGCTCCACGGTGGTGGTGTGAAAATCCAAAGTAATCCAGTTCTACTACACGACAGAGTGCACTTTTAGCCGAACCTACTAATAGAAAAATGAGCCAGTTATCAAAATCGAGAGGCAGAAGCTCTACTAAGCCATCTACTAGACGCAGATCGAAGCCGGACCGCAGCCCGAGTGTCCCACTGTCTAGGGCCTTGGAATCGGTTGCAGCCTCCGGCGGGGAGGAGGAAGAAGAGGAGACCACTTCACAAGGAAGCTCCCTGGATGGCAGAGCAATGGCACACATTGTTAAAATACTCCAGAGGATAGACAACAATGTGAAAGATATAAAGCAAGACCTGAAACATTTGGAACGGAGGATGCAAGACCTTGGACCAGGCCTAGACGGGCTCTGCGAGGACTCCATGTGGCTCAGCAGAGTAGTGATCTATCTGGCCAGAAGGGAGAGGGAACTCACAGCAAGGGCCGAGGATGCAGAGTCCAGAGGATGAAGGAAAACAATACGAAATTTTTGGATTACCCAAGGGCACAGAGCAGGATGACCCAGTAGAGTTTGTCAGGACCTGGCTCCAGCAGGAACTAGAAATCCCCAGTACTGAACCCTTGGAGCTTGAAAGAGTTCATCGTGCCTTGGACCCAAAACCAAAAAGTGATGCCCCTCCATGTTCAATATTAGCCAAGTTTACCCGTTACCCAGTGAAGGAGATGGTTCTGCGTAAGGCCTGGGGCAAACATGACTTAAATTTGGACAGGAAATGGGTGTTTCTCGATCACGACTTTCCGTCTGCTACCATGCAGAAGAGGAAACGAGTCCTGGCGGTGATCAATCAGTTGAGGGAGCAACAAATCAAAGCTTACCTTCGTTACCTGGCAAAGCTGCTGGTACATTGGTCCAACGGGCAGCAAGCTTTATGATTCCCTGTTGCACGCCAACAAAGTACTACAAAAGGCAGGGATTGCTCTTCCAGATCTTCAGCAGGACTTATCAGAGCAAACTCTGCTGCAACTCCACTGGACAATGACGGGTAGAGGACCCACGAGAGGAGGCGTGTCTAGAGGTGCAGGCTCTGATGACCAGCTGTGCAAGGACTTGCTCCAACTGGGAAAGGGGCTACAACAAAACTGAAATCCATCATTGTGGACGATATGGTTTGACTCTCTTTTCTCTCCTCTTAGGGACTGTCCCAAAATTGTAGGTTTCGGCCTTTATGTAAAGCAAGTTAGCCACGTAGGTTACTGTATAGGCATCCGATGTGGGCTCTGTTTTGCTTGTCACTATATGGTAGCTGTGGTTTACGGGGGTGAATGGGGATGCTAGACATTTGTGCTATGTTCTGAATCAAAGAATCCTGGAGGGCCCCAGGGGCGATTTTGGGGCTAGCTAAAGCTGGAGTCAAGGGTCAAAAGCCTTTCAATAGATTTCCCCTCATGGGGAGACTTTGCTGGGCCTGGCCTGATTACTCTACCATATGAAGGCGTAATTTCGGTCCTCCCGGCCCCTGCTGGGGAAAATCATTAGTCAGAGAGGGTTGCACGGTAGGCCTGTTCATTTACGGCAGAGGATTTGAGTTCAGCCAGGGCAAGGATGGGCCAGATGGAAAACTGGACCGGCTAAAGGTTATAAAATGGGGCCAGAGAGGGGTTCTTAAGGCACTCGGCTACTAATTTGTTCTTTCACAAATGTTAGTGTAAGCACCGGTCGAGGTTGAATCCATCGCGAGGCGGGTAAGTCGGTCTTCCCATGCCTTCCTTACCTGCCTTGCTTAAAATATGACCACTCGTGCCAGAAGCCAGTTCAGGAGATAGGTAGCCCATTGGAGGTCAGCTGGTCTTGCTTTTCTTTTTCGGACTGCGCTGCCCCCCATCATGGATTTGCACCTTCCCTCTGAAAGCTCACCCTGGGAGACTGCCTTCCCAATTGCCTCTGATTAGAGGTGCGGGGGGGGCAGGTCTTGGGCTATTCAGCAGTCCATGCTCCTGGGCGGAGGGAGCTTCCCTCCGATTAAGGCCTTAAATGGCCTATCTGTATATAATTCACTATTGAGAGTGAGGGTTTCTCTTCTGGGGAGTGCGCTTGTAATTGGTTATACCGGGGGGGGAAGGGGAAGGGTATCAGGTTCGGAGGGTCTCGGGGGTAAATGGAGGGCTGGGAACTGTGGTGTCTCTGGAAGTATACGTGGTGTTCTGTGTGTCATCCTTCAAGGCAACTGGGACTTGGGTGGTTGGAGTTCAACTAATAGGCATGAAAGGGGGCAAGGGTTGAGAAATTATAAGACTGGTGCATTATAGGGACCCTGAAATTGATTTTGTACAATGTCAAGGGGCTGGGCTCTCCTGTAAAGAGGCATAACATATTAAAGGATCTTGCTAGGGCCCGTTGTGATATTGGTCTCCTGCAGAAAACCCACCTCTCTGCAGTAGAGCACAAAAAATTATGTTGTATGTGGGTTGGGGAGGTTTTTGCCTCGTCCCACAAAAATACAAAAAAGGCGGGGGCAGATATCATGGTAAGGAAGGGCCTTGGTCTTACTCAGCTTTTTCAGATAAGGATGGCAGACTGGTGGTTCTTTCCGGAAAGGGTGCTGATAGGGTAATCCACGTTGTGAATATTTATGCCCCAACACCTGTCAATCTTGAGTTTTACAGGTACTTCTTTGGAGTGGTTGCCTCACTCCTAGAGGGCCAAGTGGTTATAGGTGGAGATTGGAACTGTGTAGAGGATACAAGATTGGATAGGTCAGGAGGAAAGGGGAGTTGGGAAAAAAGTGTGAGTTCCAAGACTCTTTCTCATCTGTGAATGGAGACTGGGCTGGTGGACACGTGGAGGGACAAGTATCCTTCCAGTAGGGACTTCACCTTTTACTCACACCCGCAAGGTTCGTACTCATGGCTAGATAGATTTTATTTGCCTAAAGCTTGAGCAGGGTCTATTAATAGACCAGCAAATTTACCCCATATGCCTGTCAGACCATGCAAAAGTTAGTCTTACTATTTTCCTCAGACCGCGACACAGACACTCCCTGTGGCACCTGAATGCTGGGATTCTCAAAGATGAAGCTTTTGTCTCTAAAATTAAAGAGGTGATAGACAATTATATTAGAGAAAATACAGGGTCCGTGTCAAAGGTGAAGTTCCTCTGGGATAGATTAAAAGCGGTGGCAAGGGGTGAAGCAATTTCATACGCAGCACAACAAAAAAAGGACAGGCAGCAGAAGCAGGACAGCCTAGAACAAAAAATTAGGGAGCTAGAGGATATACATAAAAAAGGAGGCCCGTAGCATATTAAAGGAACTGCAGTCAGCAAGGGAGCAACTGCAGCACCTCTCTCGATAAAAACTGAGAATGCCCTTAGGTTTATAGCACAAAAATACTACATGGGGGGGGAATAGAGCGGGCAGGTTGTTAGCATTTAGCTTAAGGAAACAGGAAGCTGACAGGTACGTCTCTGTGGTGCATGATCCAAGATTGCCAGGTGGGCTGATAACAAGTGCTCCCCAAATAGCAGATTGTTTTAAAAGGTTTTATGAGGACTTATATAAGTCAGAGTCCTGTGCTAGCCAACCAGACATGATTAAAACATTTCTTAGTGGTTTAAAGCTGCCCAGAATCTCCAGTGCTCTCGAAAAAGAACTAGATCGGCCCTTCTCGCAGTTAGAGTTGATGGAGGTAATTAAGAAGCTTAAGCACAATAAAGCGCCGGGCCCTGATGGCTATATAGCAGAGTACTATCAAAGGTTCTGTGATAAGTTATCTCCGTTGTTACTTGAAGTGTGCAACAGAGCCCACACATCCTCAGAAGCCCCAGATACTTGGACACAAGCCCTAATATCCGTTATTCCAAAACAGGACAAGGATACCACCTTGTGTGGTAGCTATCGTCCTATCTCGCTGCTAAATTTGGATGTTAAGATTTTAGCCAGGATGATAGCGAATAGGCTTCAAAGGGTGGTGACCCAATTGATACACCCGGACCAATCAGGCTTCATGCCGGGGAGGTACCTCCATGATAATGTTAGAAGACTGCTTACAGTGATGGCTCACTCTCTGTCTAGGGGAAAGGGGGACCCAGCAGTGGTGATCACACCTGATGCCAAAAAGGCATTCGATTGCCTTGAGTGGGGGTCCTTAGGTGAGGTTCTTAAGAATCTTGGGTTTGGCCCCAAATTTCAAGCATGGGTAGACACCCTTTACACCAACCTCTCAGCAAGGGTATGACTGAATGGAGTACTCTCCCAGTCTTTTTCCATCAGAAGAGGGATGAGACAGGGCTGCCCCCTCTCACCCCTTCTTTTTGCCCTAAGTATGGAGCCCCTGGCGGAGGCCTTTCGGTTGCATGAGGGCATCACGGGGATTACAGTGGATGAGGTAGACCACCGTATCTCTCTATATGTGGACGACACCCTACTTTATTTGAAAGACCCCCTGACATCCTTACCAGCTGCAATGGCTATGCTCAAAGAATTTGGTTCCATCTCGGGTTTTAAAATTAACGAATCCAAATCAGAAATAATTTCTTTGGACGCCCCTGTCTCCTCATCGGTAAAATCCATGACCAACCTAAGATGGAATACCACTAGTTTCAGATACTTGGGGATCCACATCTCGAAGGATCTTGGCAAGTTATACCAAGTAAATTACGTTAAACTGTTGGACAGTGTGAGAGAGGACTGGGCCAGGTGGGCCACTTTGCCGCTTACTGTTACGGGCAGGATAGAATCGGTGAGAATGAATATCCTCCCAAGGATGCTCTTCCTGTTCGATGCAATCCCCCTGTGCCCACCAAGGAAGTTCTGGTCGGATATTCAAAAGCTGATAAGTAATTTTATATGGGCGGGGAGGAAGCCCAGGCTGGGCTGAGCCTTGCTGAAGTTGCCTAAGGGAAGGGGGGGGGGTTTAGGGGTCCCTGATTTTAAGAGATATTACAGAGCAGCTCAATTACAGTACTTGGCGGCATACGCATCCTCAGCAGCAGTGCAAAGCTGGGTCAAAACGGACCTACAGTTTTTAAAACCACACACCCTCTCATCAATCCTTTTTAACAAAAGGAATCCCAGGGCGGTACAAGGACTACCCAGTCCATGGTTCAAGACATTGGTTACAATATGGCTGCATACTGTAAAAGAGCTAAGATTACAACCCTTGGTGTTAAGGCAGGGAAAGATTCTTGACAAGGCAGATTTCCTGTCAGGGAGGAAGAACCCGATGTTTATACATTGGCAAAGGTTAGGGCTTGGGAAGTTCTCACAGCTATTCACTAGAGATACCATAAAGATCTTCACCCAGGTTCAGCAGGAGTTCAATATCCCATCCTCTGACTTTTATGTTTTTTTACAAATTAGGCACTATTTACAAGCGGGGAGACGCAGAGCAGAGGCCGGTGACATCAGCCCACTCCTGGAGCTCCTCCTTGAGTTACTTAACAAGTCTCCATGTAAGACACATCTGATATTTAAGTTATACTCGGCAGGGGATTCAGTGGGCTCAGACTCTAGATCCCGGATCCAGACTCTCTGGGAAAGGGAACTGGGTCTGGGGGAGGGAATACCAAGGTGGGAGGTAATTTGGAAGACGGCACACAGAACTACAGCCTAGTCCACATGGAGGGAGTTTAGGTGGCAAGTGCTCACCAGATATTTTAGAACACCAGCAATAACCAAACATTTTGGACAAACCTGCTCAGATAAATGCTGGAGAGGTTGCGGGCAGGTTGGGACACACGAACACATTTTTTGGAGCTGTCTCAAACTCAGGAGTTACTGGAACATTATAAGTCAAAGGCTGAGTCAGATTTTACAGGTAGGAGTTCCGGAACAGCCCCGTTACCTGTTGCTGGGGGAGCCTCCTCAGGGATTGAAAGGCACTAAAGCTAACTATTTATTTCCAATCTTGTTAGCCGCAGCCCAAAAGGCTATCACCAGGCTGTGGCTGTCTGACACACCCCCAGGAGAGGAACAGTGGTTGTCGTGTTGTAACCAAATTAAAGTAATGGAGAGGCTTATGGCCAACCTGAATCTATAGCCTGAACTATAAAAATCTTGCTGGTTTCCATTTTTTGAGTATCTTGGCACCAAAGAAGGAGTTACAACTTTGGAGATTTTGGCCAGAGAAGTCTTAGACTGATGGCAAGATATTGTATAAACTCCAGCCTCCATGTGGAGCAAAGTTACTCAGGCACCATTCATGCATCCTATGCTGTAATAGGGATTGACATATATTCACCACGGGAGTTGGGAGGGGGGGGGTGAACTGTTTGTTTCATGTTACTGTGTGAGTAGTGTTTAATCTATTTCTCTTTCTTATTCTCTCTCTTTCTTCTTTTGATGTTGTTTAGTAGCTATTAATTAAGAGGCTACAGATCTAGAGTAATGGGGTAACCCAGGTGAGAAATGCATAATCCAGCCTAAGACATTCTAACTAGCCTTGAAAATCACCTTATTAATTGTATATGACTGGTCATTTAATTGTATCTGTAACCGATACTGTCTAAATTTGGGCATGTATAGGATTTTACTTCTCGCAAAAGTGTATTTTGCTTCTTTTATTTTTCCCTTTCCTGTAAGCTGTCATTGTTTAAAAAATGAAATAATAAAAAATTACAATTTCAAAAAAACGGCAGCCCAATGTGCAAGTGAGATCTACAGGGAGCTGTACATAATGTACAGTCCTGTGCTCCTGTTACTTACACCGCATGTAACGGGATTTTACTGTGTAACTGCCTGCACCCCCCTCCTGTGTCTAGGGGCTTCCAGGTGTTATCTCTGAGGTGGGTACAGTGGCACACTAGAACTCACTGAGAAGCATTCCCTGGCCCAGACACTACTCATATAAACAAGCATTTGTCAATGCTGAATGTTGTCTCGCTGGCATTGGCATTGGTAGTGCAGGAGTTAGAGATGCGTAATAGGAATGGTAGTAAAGTACTGAACTGATGCCAACCTCACCCTCACCCTGCACAGACTGACAGGCGTTGGGGTGTTCCTTTGGGTAATCAGCTATAACGCTTATGCCATTTCACCTCACCCTACCCTGTAGACACTGACAAGTGTTGTGGTGTGCTTTGGGGTCTTTGGGCCTTATACTTTCCATAAGGAAATACACAGAGATGGGTGCAGTATAGGAGAATGGGGTGAACTTTGGGGCTGAACACTCCAAGGCACACCTCGATGCCTGCCACTGGCTTTAGGGTGGGGGGGTGAGGGTGGAATGGCGTGAGCATTACAGCCAATGATCCCAAGTCACATCCCTGACACCTGTCAGTCTCGACAGGGTAGGGTGTTACAGTTGGAAACCCTAATGCCATAAGCGTTTGTTGGTATTTTTCACTCCAAATTTTCAACATGGGCTTTTTGTGACCCCACCTCATGAAGAGCGGCACTATCAGTTTGTTAGCCGAAAGGTGATTTTGCACAATGACTGCGCCATTTGGCACCACAGGTATGAAAACACATTTTGGGCAAGATGTAAAAAATGACAACTGCATTGTTCGTGAGGAGGTGTAAAAAAATGGCAGGGTTGTAAATCTGGAGTGAAAATATGAAAAATTGAAGTATGAGCATGCATAGAAACCGCGCGATGCATGTCCATAACCCAATTATTTTGGAGGGTTTTTTTAACCACATTTTCAACATAGGCATTTTGGGACCTCCCCTCATGAAAAGTGGCACTGTGATTTTGTTAATCTGTCCCAAAAGTTGATTTCCCACAGCGACCACGCCATTGTGCACCACAGGTGCGAAAACACATTTTGGGCAGGATGTGAAAAATGACAGCAGTACTGCTCATAAGGAGGTGTGAAAAAATGCCAGTGTGAAAATCTGGCATGAAAATATTGCAAATTTGCGAAGTTACAAGGGTGCATGGAAACTGCGCAATGCATGCTTGTAACACAGTCATGTTATGGTCTTTCAACACTAAATTTTCAATGTAGACATTTTAGGACCTCTGCTCATGAACAGTGTCACTGTCATTTTCTTCATCTGTCCCTAAAATTTATTTCCCGCAGCAACCGTGCTATCCTGCGCTGGAAGTGCAAAAACACATTTCGGCCAGGATATGTAAAATGACAGCTGTATTGTTCATAAGGAGACGTGGAAAAATGCCAATGTTGAAAATCTGGAGTGAAAATATTACAAATTCACGAAGTTATGAGTGTGCGTGGAAACTGCACGACACACGCCTGTAAAACAGTAATTTTTTGGATTTTTTCCACCAAATTTGCAACATAGACTTTTGAGAGCCCACCTCATGAATAGTGGCATTGTCATTTCGTTAATCAGTCCTGAAAGATGATTCCACGTAGTGACTGCGAAATCACCTTTTGGGAGTGAATAATGCCATGACAGTGAATGAATTCATGAGGAGGGGTCCCAATAACCCCATGTTGAAAATTTGGTGTCAAAATTTCCCAAAATGCCCGAGATATGCACCAAAGTTGGAAAAACCCTATTTATGCCATTATACAGCTTACCAGCATTTCTTCAGTTCACAGTCAGCTTTGAAGAGTGCAGACGTGTTCCCAGTCCACCAAAGATCGTTGCGCTGGGCTCCGGAGGTAAGTATGTGGTGGGGGGTGTGGGGAGGCAGGGTGCGCAGAGGGTGAGCGCGGGTTGGGGAGGCCACTGGACCGAGCAAGGAACCTTTCTGTTTATAGGTTTCAGAAAAGAAAACATTGCAGAACGTTTTTCTTTTTGGCAGGGGCCCCAGTATGCCACCCGAGTCTTTTTTAAGGAGCTGTAGCCAACAGGGATTGGACACCCCATCGGCACATACCAAGTGGGGGAGGGGGCAGAGCAAGGGGATTGGGCATCCCCGCACACAACAAATGTGGGAGTGGGCTCTGCTGGCAAACTGATCTGGGAACAGGGGACCGGGGCTAATGGGGATTGGGCCCCGTTGTCAAAGAAAGACTGTAGAGGGTCGATGATGCCGAGGGGACTGGGCACCCCACAGCACACAACTGAAATAGGAGGGGGGGCATTATGCTGATGGGGAGTAGACTCCCCCGTCGGCACATGAACTGGGTCAGAGTGCCATGTTTAGTGGAATGCTTCACCAGGAAGGGCACGTCGAGAGACGTGTTATTGTGCCACTGCATGACGAGCTTGCCTCTCATTGCAGCAGCACTTTTGTTAGATCTGGTGGCCATGCTACGTATTGCTGGTGTCAGCGCCTGCATGCTGGCTTATTGGGGAATGAGGAACACACCTACTGATGCATGCCCTGCATTTACCCACCGTGACCACACCTCCAAATCTGCTACTACTGTAATATGTTGGCTGGCACGCAGGCGCCAGCCAACATAAAAAGGAATGGGCCTACCTTTGCTGTCTTCTAAAAGTGAATTGCACCTTGAAAGCATAAGGGACCTAGAAGACACTTGGGTTTCTTAAGGAAATGTACACCTCAATATAGGCATAAGAGATCATCCGGGAGAAGCTGTAAACCTGAAGAGGAGGGAGTTGGGCATAGATCACCCCCTGCTCAATAGAATATTACACCTTTGCTTCAGGACGTGATAAAATATTGAAAACCTAGATGTAAAAAGAAGTACTGTATTAGAAATGTATCTCCTGGTAAGTGCTATGAGACAATTCCATGTAAGAGCTGTACAAGTGATGTATGAAATAAAATCTGAGTTTAAAAAAAAATAAGAAAACATAAGAGACACCCCAAATTTGGCTTGGATCCACGGCAACACCTTCTTCTTCAACAAAGCCATGGAGTTCACCAACCCCAGGACCAAGATCCATAGGGAGGATATTGGCACACTGGGAAGATAATTCTCAAATAAAAAGGAAGTTAAGTTCAACAGTTCTAATTCATTGGCAGCTATACATACAAAGGAGATCGACTCAAAAGTATCCCCCAGTAAAATCTCTATTTCTCCTGGACCCAAATGATCTACAGGGCCCAGGGGTTTGTCACTTCCCTTATTCTTTAACATCTGCTCCATGAGGCATAAACTATGATACATTAGGCTGGCATTCAACACAGGAAGGGACAGATTTTTACAGGCAGTACACACAAGGCTCCCTGTTATTTTCAAACCCTTGGACAGTATGCCCGGGATGAACCCATTCCCCAGGAGCGCAGGGCTCCATACTCTCTGGCACTGTGTTACTTTCTCCTCATCCATTACTCCCTGGTCAGGCACCTTTTTTCCTACCAGAGAAGTGAGCAGCCCCTCTCCACCTGACCCCAACATCCATAACACCCTACAGGGAACCCAGGAATTTTCCTCCCCCTGACCAGACCACTTGAAACTTGGAGCTTGAGCATTCTACTATGCGCCCTCACTAAACGTACAACTTACAAATTCAGCCCGGCCAAAGGACCAAGACCTAATGGGCCTAAAGGCCTGCTCATAAATGGAGGCTCCAGAGCCTGCTCCAGACTTGGGCATGGCAGACCCACAACGCACCCAGGCCATGTCCCCTTTCCAACCTTCTTGCCACCCCAAGCTGTCCTGCCATGAAGGTCCCCAGGCACTGCCACCACCCAGGAGCCCCAAACAGCTTGAGGAAACCTGTCTATTACCAAAGGCCCTCCAGCTCACCTAGGGTGTCCCTGAAAAGATGGCAAAAAGGAAAGGCCACCTGAACATCTTACTGGGTCCCCTCTTTATACTCCAGAGCTTGATGAAAGCATCAAGCCAGGAGGGCCACCCAGAGCCTGTCAAATGACCTGTGGTCCGCCCAAACCTTATGAATGGTGCCCCAGGACCTGCCCCTCCAAGCAGGCCCCTTGAAAAGAGAGGATGCCCTCCTGTGCCCTGTCAACAGACTGGATCACCCCATCACACCTGGAAATGGGAGAGACAATGCCACTGCCCCATCCCCTGTGATAGCACTGCCATGGCTCCCACAGCCCTGGAGACCCAGGAATCTTCAGACATGAGAAATATTGATGGGATCCTCCCTAAGGCCCTACATCTCCCTCCTACTGGGCACACTCAAAACTCTGCCCCGGGAAACCCATTTTTCCAATGATGCCACCAACTACCTGAGCACCTCCCTCAGAACACCCATAACTCACTGGCGCCTCTATGCTTCACCCACCAATCCTGTCTACTCACTCGGTGGGGGGGCCCTTTTTCAGGCCCAACCCAGACCTCCGAACTCCTACATTTCCTGCCTCTCCTTCCCAATCTCTCCCTGGTTCCAACCCACCAGCCAGACCCTTACTTCCTATCTACACACCTATTTATACCGTAAAACAATCTACTCTCTGGTGTCACCAATGGCAGTCTGCCAGAATTGCACCCCATTTCTACCACGTATTCTATCTCTGGGGGCAACAGATGAGGAAGGGGTCCCTAAAGGGAGCACAAGCCCTTCTCAAAGGAGAGGTGGCTTACAACAGTGTGTGTGTGCCACACACACATACTCCTCCTGACATCAAATTTCACTCTTCCTCATTTTTCCTTTGCCTAACATGCTAATTTAACTGTAAATGCAACACTCATACTGAACCCATTAAAAGTCAAGGTGAAACAGAAGTTTACCAAATTATGTTTTTGAGGACAATCCTTTCTTGGTGAGCACTGGATCAAGCTGCAGCCTGCAATATTAATAATTTTGTTGAACTGTCAGCTGGAGTATGCTTCCCACTCTGCCATGGAAGGGGAAAGTGGCCACAATCTCTTTACGTGCTTCATAAAACCAAACTAGAGACAGTCAGCTCTAGGGGTTAGAGAACGACAAGGAGAGCACAGGTTTGAACCCTGTTACAGCCAAGAACAAATTACTTAAGCTTCACCAGCCCGGTGATGCTGAGGGTTGAAGCGCTGGACGCCTTACCTCACACCATGCTGGCGACCTGGGTTCAGGAATGGAGTCAGGTCGCTCGGGGTTCAGCCGGAAAAGGAAGAGCAGAGCATCCAGAGGACTGCTCTCCTTGCTCGGGGTGGGGGATTTGTGCTGTGCACTATCAGCTGACACCTAGTGGTGGCTGGTGGTCAGCGCAAGCATGCAGCCATGTAAGGGGTTGACCCACATCCAGGGCAATTGGCTGCCTCCATGGAGGTGGAGACTGCCTCCCCGCCTATTACATGGACGTGGGTGTGGGCGAAAACAGTGGAAAATTCTGGGACTCGGTAGGACCCATTATGGCCGATCGCTCTGGTGATCCACCCCCGACACCAGATTTGACATACTGGGGGCCCTGTCGGATCTGGCGGCAAGCGTGAAGTATATGGAAAAAACTACTTAAGCTTGTAAGTGCTCCAGTACACGCAACTGCAAAGATAAGTAGCAGCAGGACCCCACCTATCCACCTGTATGTACCAAAGAAATGATTATATATATATATATGTAGTATCTAACACAAATGATGCTGTGGTCAAGTTAGGGGAAAACATGGGTGTTGTATTATTGCTGGGTCTTGGCCTGCTTTGTAGACTATTGCTGGGTCTCGGGTCCCACGGGCCCATATAACCCTGGGCTGCTGCACAGAGACTAGCTTTTTTATAAAAAGCCACCCACCATTTACGTACTAATAGTGCAGTACACAATGCAGGGGGGCCCACCTAGAAATGTCCAGGTATCCGGTCTGGCTAGTCCAACCCAGTTAAGAAACACTGTTTTGCATTTGTTTTTGTGGTGTCCATAATGGGAGTAACAAGGGAAGGCGCAATAATTTGTTGCGGGGGGCCGCGAAAGGTTTGTTGCCATCAGTGTAGTAATTAATCTGCATTGTACACATATGCCAAATGCCAGTCCTGTGCTCAGCTGCTTGCCAGCTGGCTTACTCCAAATGAAAGTACTGAAGCACTCTGTCATTGGAGCACTTCAGTCCTTTCAAGTACACAAAGTTTACGCCCGTGAAACTGTGACCACTGTCACACTCTGCTTCAGTGGTCATTGGTCTGTCAGGGCCAAGCTCAATATAGATTTCTCTACATTGGGCTAGTCCATGACACACCTTTGAAATGTCATTCTCTGAAGCAAAGCAAAATGTTTCTTATGCACATGCAAGGAAACATGAAAAGAGAGCGAGAGAGAGAGAGAGAGAGAGAGAGAGAGGTTTCAATACAATTTACTGCATAGTCCCAAGAATTTGAGAAGCTAACCCCAATTCTCTGTCTTAGATTCAAAATGCTTTTGTCACCCAGTCAGATTTCTACCTGCAACTGAGATGTCAGGGCTGGTAGATCAGAAACAAGGTGGAATCTTCAGTGGAACAGATTGCTCAGTAGGGTTCTGATCTACATCAACCTATCTAATGCGTGAGTGGTGCTCTCATCAGAGATTTCTGAGGTTTGGAATTCAGGACCCATTTTTCTCTAGCAGACCCTCCCTTTTATGCTGGTTTCAGCTCCTGAAGCTTCTTTTTAATTTTTTTATTGCCATTTTGTGCTAGTTTCCCACAATCCACCTCCACTCCTTCTAGGCTTACCTGCCACTGAGTGACCCTGCCATGACAATCCAGTCTACTGAAGTGTACTTTACAATGAGAAGCAAAACACAGACCAGCTCCCTGATCACGATATGATGGAAGTTCAGTGCATTATAGTTGTAGTAGTAGTAGTAGTAGTAGTAGTAGTAGTAGTAGTAGTAGTAGTAGTAGTAGTAGTAGTAAAATGCTTTATTTCTATTCAGGGTAGAACTCTTAGGACTAAAGAGACATATTTTCAAAGAAAGATGGCCTGTGTACAAAGCATCAGTTACAGTGCAGGAGAAATACATACTAACTAGGAGACAAACAGTATCAAACATTATAGACAAAACCAACAAATTACATCAACATAACTTAATATTGGTAGTATGTAAACTTAACACAAAAGCAATATTTAGAAGCAGTCACAGATGTGCATATACTCCTCTGAGATCCAATCCTGAAAAAAACATTAATTTATCTAAGTATCTCAATGCTGATGCCAGTTGGTTGCATTGAGCAGCTACACTGGTCTCACCCTCTCTTGGCCATTACTGCTCATGCTTGGGGTACTGTGTGCTTTGGATTGGGGGAAGGAGACAAGCCTCCCTGGTAGAGAGGAGGAGCCTATTGTAGTAGGTCCTTTCTGCACAGCTGGAACTGAACAAGCAATTGGGTATGGGGCCAGGTGTCAGCACTTCCATGCCTCCCACTAGAGGGAACCCTTGCAGCCCTGGCACCCAAGGTTGAGGCACAACTAATAATAGTAGTAAACATTTTTATTGTTATCCAGGATTTTCAAACTTTAGGGCAAAAAGACCAATTTTCAAAGTTGTCCTGTATGAAAGTAAACAATATACAATAAATTATCAAACAATGACATAATTGTACATATAAAGTGCTCACTCAAGGTATTACACGAATACAATACTTTTATCATACAAAAACATCAATTTCAATAGACAAACATCGCATAATCACTTAAAAACCATTTAAAAAGAAATACATTCAGTAAAGAATACATCATTTAAACCTTTTTTAAAATGGGATAAATTTGTTACTTTATGTAACTGAGGGGGCATTTTATTCCAAATTGCTGCCACCTGTGCTTTGAATGTCATAGCTCCATATGTTGCATTCATTTTTGGAAATCTGTGACCCCTATACTTTATATCTCTTAAATCATGAGAATAACCCTTACAGTCTAGAGACAAATCTAAGTTCCCATTTATCATCCCATTTTTTATTTTATAAATGAATATGGAGTATTGTTTTTTTAACCGTACTGGTAAGCTATCCCAATTTAAATCTTTGTACGGAGTACAATGATGAGTATTGAAACTACAATTTAAAACAAATCTTGCTAATCGGTTATATGATATAATCAATTTCTTTAAGTTTTTTTGACCCGCTAAATAGTATACCATACTCCCGTATTCCAGTACTGACATTATTAATTGATTTGCTATTAACTTCTGAGTTTGTTGATTTAAAATCCCTGATGACCTACGCAGAGCTCCTATTTTATTGTTAACTTTTTTATTGTGTTGTTTATATGTCCTAAAAAATATAAAGTATAATCTATCTCTACATCTAAGTATTTATATTGATTTGTAACTACCAATTTTTTCCCATCCCTCATTATTATATCCCCACCTACAATCTGTTTATTGGGAAGTTTAGTTGTTTTTTTATCAAAATACATAACCTGAGTTTTTTTTGTAACTTAACACAAGTTTTGAATTGAAAAAAACAGTCCTGCAAAATGTCAAAATCCATCTGTAGTTTTGCCACCATTCCATTTTGAGATGCTGCTGATGCTAAAAGAACAATGTCATCAGCATAAAGCCTAATTTGTGTATGGGTAGTTCATTAATGTATAACAAAAACAATAATGGCCTTAAGATTGAGCCTTGGGGAACACCTCTTGATGTACTACCTACTTCCGAAAAATGTCCATTTATTACTACTTGCTGATTTCTATGGGTCAGGTAGGATTTAAACCATTGCAAAGGACCAGGAGCAATCCCAGTCCTCTCCATCCTCTCACATAATAGATGGTGATCAACCAAATCAAAGGCTTTGGACAGATTGACAAACACTGCACCTGTGGACTCCCCCCATCTAGAGCCACTGCCACTTTGTCCACGAAGTCCATGAGCGCAGTGCCAGTCGAATGACCCACCCTAAAGCCGTGTTGGTATTTTGTCAGTTTTTAATATTTTTCTAAACAACTATACAATTGGCCGAACACCATTCATTCCATCAACTTGGAGAGGATGGAGAGGACCACAACTGGTTTGTAATTAGAAGGATCATTAGGATCACCCCCCACACACACACTTGAAAATGGGTACTATTTTTGCTGTTTTCCAAAATGAGGGAAAATATTTTCCATCAGACTTTGATTGACTAAATCAGTTAATATTAGTGACAAAATATCTACAGCATCTTTAATAAATTTGGTTTCTAAATTGTCTAAACCACAAGGTTTATTTAGGTTTAGTTTTATAATCTCTTTCCTAACTTCTGCAATTTTTATTTTCCTAAAATAAAAAAGGGGACACTTTTCATTGTTAGTTAATTTATTAACTGAATCAGTTTGTGCTGATGATCCAACTAGAATGACTATATCCGGCAGTGTTAAAAAATAGTGATTTAATAACTGAGCTGTTACTTTTGAATCAAGAAGTTCTCCCCTATCATTATATATTTTTATATGTGGTTTAGCTCTCAAGAGGTTATCTAATTCTTTAATTAATTTCCAGTATTGGTTTGGATCATGGGTAGCCTCAATTTTGGTATTATAAAATTTCTTTCTTGCCAATCTAATTAATCTCTGACATTCATTCCGCTTTGCTTTAAAATTGACCCAGTCTTCCTCTCTTCTTGTTTTATTTGCTTTTTTCCAGGCTCTATCCCTAATGCAGATTTTCTTTTTCAAGAATTCATTTATCCAAGGAAGATGCTTTTTTTTTTTGCTTTAATTTTTTTAAATGGTGCATGCCTGTTACAAAACTCCAGGAAGATTTTTGAAAATTCTTCAACCCCCAAATTTACATCTGGAATTAGATTTAATCTATCCCACTTTATACTATGTAAGTCAAAAACAAAATTGTTTAAGTGATAATTCTTAAAATTTCTTTTTAGGATAATCTTTTCTCTCTCACTTATTTGAATTATATCTGTTATAACACAGTATACTGGATTATGGTCACCCAAATTAAGAGGTAAGATTTGACATTTTTCAACTGAAAACCCCTTGGAAAGAAATATCAAGTCCAACATACTCCCCTGACTATTTACCCCCATCTTCCTAGTACTTTGAGTTATTATTTGGTTAATATTTAAAATCTCTAGACTTTTTTCTAGTTTCAATCCCCTGGGTTTACCCCAGGCAGCATTAAAGTCTCCAATCAATATTAATTCTTTGCCATCTGATAAGAATGCTAGTTTTGATGCCAATACCTCAAACTTATCAGTATTTATCTTAGGAGGAGAACATATTATACTAATTAAAAGTTGTAACCTTTCAAATTTAACACACAGGCATTCAATTCCTTCTAAGATTCATTGGAAAACTACTTCCCCCAATCCCAGTCTTTCAGTAGTATATAAAAGAACCCCCCTTCCCCTATCTAATCTAAAAAGATTATAACCATCCATGAATATTTCAATATTCTGTAGAGCCTGAGATAACCATGATTCAGTTAAACCTGAAATTCATGCATTTTTTTTACTATACTCCTTGCATTTTCCAACGTAATTTTTAACCCTTGTTTGTTACTTTTTTTCCTTGGGGCCAGATTCATCTCCACATCACCTGCAAGCAACACAGACATACTAAAAATAAATGGTTTTGAAAACTCAAAATGAGGTTCTCTAAGTACAGACTTCTGTGTTTTAACCTGATTAAATAACCTCCATTGATTAGAAAACATATTTCTTCTGGTCCTATGAATAGACATTGGACCAGAAGAAATTGACAAAAGCCCATAACGCAGTAATGGCAGTTTTTTCCTGTTGCTTTGCTGGGAATGGTGTAGTCTCAAGGTCCCAAAGATCAATCTTTTTCAGTTGGTTAGTGTATACTACAAGCACAACACAGTAAATTAAATATTTCTGCATGACTGCTAATTTAGTAAGCAAGTTTTAAATAAACTTTAAATTGTTAACAAACTCTCATAATGCTGGATTTCTACCAACTTATCTAAATAAATGCCAGAAAAACAAAATGAATACAGCCTTTCATTTGAAATTGAAACTTTTTTGATGCCGAGTGGCACTCGCACCACTCACGGTCTCGCTACCACGCTTGCTCGTAGCAGCGAGCGGCTTTTGTAGAGATCTGCCCCTCCTCCTCTGCAGACGCAGACTCACAGTCCATGCCCCTCTCACCAGCTGCCAGTTCCACAGGTGTATCTCCGTGAAGAAATGATGGACTTCACATATGCAGGGGGGAGCTTAGGCACAACAGTCCAGCAAACAAATAAGTGGAAGCAGCAAACAAACACAACAGTTTAAAGCAGGCAAGTTGCAGGTTGAGCTAAGGAACTAAGCTTAGTTCCACACCAAATGTCTCCCATGGGTCACCAAGTGACAGCTGTTCTTCAGGGACTATAGGAGCCCGTCCCCACAGAAGAGCAAGCATACATCAGACTTCACTGCCCTCTCCTCCTTCTCCTGATTGGACTGTGGACTGAAGAGTGGAACCCAAAATCCCTAAGCTGAAGGCAAGCACCTTAACTACCAGGCTATTTGGGTGGACCCAAACTTCAAGAGTCTTCATACATCTTAATGGTGAGCATGACTTCCATTCGAGGGAGGGTCACCATGAGTCACCTATCTGTATATTGTATCACAGCACTGTCAAGATCATTAGCTTATATACTGTATCAGTCTACAAGATGAAGCAGATCATGTAGGATCATAGGTGGATAGTGAATATGTAAGAGATCACCCTTCAAGCCTATCATTACCGGGAACCTTTGGGGCAAATATTTCTAAAGATGTGGCTTGAGTGTTCCAATATGTTCATCTCTGGTTTAACTCCCTACCAGTGGACAGATCCTCTGCTCCCACGTTGGGATCTTTTAAATGAAAGGCTAGGCAACACCTTGTCACTGCCTCTAGCTGTGATTGCTTCCACTAACTTGGCATTTGCTGCACTTATACTGGCTGTCCTCTGCCCACTGTCCACTGCCAACCCTCCTCACCCTCTACCCACTGTCATTACCTTCCCTCTACACTCCCCCACCCTTTGTCCACTAACAATACCCTCTCTCCACTACTAACCCTTTATGCTCCCCCCACCCACTTGTCCACTAACTACCCATTCACTCCCCCAACCCCTGGAACCCTACCTCTACTTCACCCTACCTCTCTTTTACCTCTCATCATCGACGAGGCCTCATCGGCTGACCCTAACCCCTCCCCCCTTCTTTCTGTCTTCCTTTATTTCCCTTATCTGCCCAAAGGACAAAGCCCCTGGCTGCTCGCAACACCCCTGTTTGTTCTGCCCCACGCTCCTTGCCCAACTTGTACACCTCCAATGACAACAATTCCTAGGTCCTCCTGTATTATATTCTATGTTTTTTCATTAGTGTTATTCAACTCACCTTGTAATGTATTAAGTACTGTATACTGTTTCGTAACACCTTGTCTGCCTGTGTTGCCTGTTTTATCCCAAGACGTGGAACCTATGTAAAGAGCTTACAGCTCAAAGGTATTAATTCCAAGAATCTAATAAATAAATAACATAAATAAATATCAACCAAGAATAGAGAATATAATAATAGAGACTGTTCAAATCAGAACACAGAGAATTGCATCAGCCACAAATGCCTACAAATTTTGGGCCAGATGACAGGCCTTTGAGATGGTCTACTGGGCCAGATTACACCCCAAGTTCTCTTCAGGTTCATTTTTCTATCTCGCTGATTCCCGGTCACGGATCAGTACTAAGTCCCAGTATGAATCCTGTGCTAAGTACACAACTTGGCAGAATGGTGAGGGGGGAGGACTAAAGTCTCTTCTGACAGGCTCTCCTCTCTCTCCAGTTTTGGGATGATTCTTGGAACCAGCAATACTCTGACAGTTTAGATGTAGTTTTAGTTCACACCACAGTGCAGTACATGTGTCCCCAGAGGAGCTGAGCCACCAGATAATTATCCTTGAAATGACAACCATTTATTAGAGTTGATTAGATTAGATCACTGGAAGGTCAGTAAATGTCTGAATGCTGTTTAGAATCATTTACATGGACAGACAAGGTGGGCTAAGAAGCAGAATGATGGTGACAGAGGTGAACAAATTAGAAATTGGGTGGTAAAAATCTTGAATCCCTCTGGTGCCTTATTTAGCAGGGGAGCTGATCCCCTACCAGACCAGCCAAAAGTATATGCACCTGAGGGAATGGCTGCTGAATAAACAAGTGTTTCAGCACATGTTGGGGATACCACACATAGTCTGCTTTACTATAGAGAATACTCATAAGCACAATGGGCCCTATGCACTATTGGAGTGGAGTGGCTACATGCGCGTATCTGGAACACGTGCGTATCTGGAGCACGCAGCCACTCTGCACTCTATGTGCCCCCCCCATGCAAGATGCACTAAGGGGGGGGCATGCAGGACCAACACACAGATCTTCCCAGGTATGCAGACTGCACCACACCGAGGGTGGGCTATGGGCATGCCAGCACTTTGCACCAAGCACAAAGGTGCGTAGTGCTGGCCACGGGTGTGTGGAGGGGGTGCAAGATATACCAGGGGGAACCCTACTGCAAGCCCCCTACACTCCCCATGCAACCATCAGGACTCTGCTGGGACAGGGCTGATAGCCCACCCACCCAGACTGCTGCCACCTGCCCCTGCACATAGTACGGGGCCCCTACCAGGTGCCCCCACACACCCCTCACACACCCACACAGGGGCACTGGATAAAGGATGCTGCCAACCCACACCCCTTCAGCTCCACAGTGCCACCCCTGTCACCAGTCCCCATTGCCTCAGGCAGGATCTGGACATGGGGTACAGCCCTCCTGCACCACCTATGGACCACCCTCCCCATCACAGTGCACGCTCCACTCCAGTGCCACATCGGAGGGCCAGCAGCATTGCCCTCCAATCATCTCCACAGCCACCGGCCCTCAGACATCCACAGGGTGCATTGCCAATGCGTGCTCTGCCATGCAAAGGATCCACTCTGTGACCTGGTCTGGGCATCCGACTGGATGCCCAGCCAGGTCCGTGACTCTGCCCCTGACTGCCTTGTGGTATCCTGAATGCCAGAGGGGTGGGACCATGAACAGGTGGCCAGAGGTCATGAATGATGCCAGTGCACACCTGTCCACAGGTGCGGAGCACCGCGGGCGAGCAACATGCCTCTGGCACATATTATCCACCCCATAGTGAATAGGGCCCTATGTGTTTACAACTGATACAAGTATCCAGTTGCATAGTCACCGTATACACTATCTGATCTATTTTTGAACTTTTGGAAGCTTATCTTTTGCAAAAACTACCACCTTTGCAGATCACCAGATCCACAACCCCCATGTGATGAATTTACTCTGATTGACTTGTCTTTAGGATACACAGGGTGCCCTCTTTGTTTGCAAAAAAAAAGTCCTCAGCCACCAAATGACCACGGGAATGGCTGCTGCACCACAGAGACATGCGATATAAAAATACAAAGGAGCAATGCGCATACACCGTTCATGGGAGTAGGCAGTAGAAATGGCAAGATGTACCTTGTGTTTTGCTTTGGCTCCCACTGGTAATAAACTGGCACTAACATTTTCAAAATCCAACACAGCTTTTGGAATGCTTATTTCTACTGCTTACTGCCGTGAACGGTGTGCGCACACCGCTTCTTTTTACCTTCCCAATGTACTTACCTGGCTCCTGTTGGCACGCAGTCAGCTAGGTACTAGGTCCTCCAGATTCTTGACTCATCAGCACAAGCTACGTGACTCACAACCATCACCCACTCTGAGGAGCAGAGGTCCCCACTGCGTCCTTGCACACAGCCATGCCCGCTGGTCCCCTGCTGACTAGTCCAACTCTTCACTGCTGCCCAATCGCATTTGCTCATATGCTTCTTGCGCACTGATGAGTCAAGACACTTTTTCACGCCAAACAAAAAGGCTACGAATAGGTGCAGAGGAGTGGGTGGGGGTATGACTTAATTTTTGCCAACACTTCTGGGCTCGCTTCATGAGTCAGTCACAACAAACATGGAGGGGACTTAGTTTTTGCCCTCACAACAAACGAACACAAATGATACACTGGACAACTTAGGGGAAAACATGGGTGCTACATTATTGCTGGGGCTGCTTTGCAGACTATTGCTGGGGCCTGGGTCCCATGGGTCCATATTACCCTGCACCAATGCACAGAGACAAGCTGTTTTACAAAAAGGCCCCCACCATGTACGTACTAATAGTGCAGTATACAGTGCAGGCGGACCCACCCGGAAATTTCCAGGTATCCGGCCTGGCCAGTCCAAACCAGTGACCGACATTGTTTAAAACAATCACAGTTTTGCAGATTTTTTGTGCTGTCCATAATGGGAGCAACAAGGAAAGGCGCAACAATTTTGGGGGGAGAGGATTGCTGCTATCAGTGCAGTAACTAGGCCACGTTGTACACATATGCCAAACACCGGTCCTGCGCTAAGCTGCTTACTGGCTGGCTTTATTATGTAAATGAAAGGAAAGAAGTGCTCTCATTGGAGCACTTCATTTCTTTCAACTAGAGAAAAACTTCCAGCTGTGAAACTCAGACTAGTGTCACAGTCTGGTTGCGTTCTCATTGGTCTGTCAGGGACAAGCCCACTGTAGATTGCTGTGCATTGGACTTATCCCTGACACACCTTTGTAATGTCATTCTACCACAAGACGTTTCTTGCGCACACACAAGGAAACATAAAAAAAGGAAAACAAGGAAGTGCAGTGTTGCAAACAGAACAGAAGTGCTATCTTAAAACACTGGAAATAGAAAACAAAGTAGAATACCTGTTTTGGCTATTGGGTCTTCCTCAGAACTGATCAATAAAGAAATACAATGCTCACTCATAGACATAAAGGAGAACTGCACTGAATCTTTGAGTGATTTTTTTTCCCAGTATATGCTTTTTTCATATATTTGATCCATTTCTGTTACAGTTCCATCTTTACTGGCCTTTTAGTAAACACAGAGGATGTTTCTGATTAACACACTGCAGTAAAGTACAATTTTAGAAGCGTATGAAGAAATTTAAGCCCCCTCTAGGCCATAGAGTTCCAGAGCAGAACATGAATGCATTGCAAAAACAATGTAAGTTCTTTAACAAGGACATCAGGTACATCATACAGTTCTTAAAATGGTGCTGTCGGTTTCAAAATATCCCAATTTTTCCCACAAAGGCTGATTTTCAAAGGTGGGACAGGGTGATTTCATTTTTCTTATGAAATGGGGAGCACCCACAGCTTGCTTTAAAGAAGTTATAGTTATCCAAGTCCTATTTTTACAGCTGATCTGTTACAGTGCTGGACAGCTTTTCTGAACAGATCAGAAAATGTGACTGGAGCGAGATGGCTATGGGTTTCAGCCCTGGACCCGGCTTTTATTCCAGCAAAGCTGGATCATAAGTTTTGCTCCTGGTCATGATTTGGCCTCGTCCAGGCCTATCATTTTTTATTATGAAGGTGATTTTAAGTCTTTTCAACAGCTGCAGACAGAGTTCCAGCTCCTCTGCTCAGATTATTACAGATATATACACATTAGACATTTTTAGACTGTACTATTGGCCTTAGAGTTGAATCACAAGCAACAGCACCCATTTTTAAGTTGCTTCTAGCAGTTCAAATGGAAGTCTCCTCTTATCTACCATTGCTATTGTGCACTTAGTGAAGTCCCTATTTCTGTAATGGATACGGTGCAATTCCACTGGGAAGCAGAACTATCTTCAAACGCCGCAGGATGGAGGACTCAGGGTAAGAGTAACTGGCAGCCTTGAAACAGGCTGTACACCAATGGCTCTGGGAGGCTGAAGAGCACATGGGCAGGCAGTCAGGAACTGAAAATGACTAAACGCTGCATTTGATTTTTGCCGACTGCAGTACCTGACCACAGTAGTGAAGTAAATCACTTGAGGCTGCATGGTTTGGTCTGCATATTTCTTCCGGCAATACCACAGGAGGAGGAAGGCACTCCAGACAGATGGGCAGAACCTTGCTTCCCTCTAAACTTCTATACTGATTGGTTCTAAAGGGGAGGTGCTAGGGACCCAACCGTTGTCTCCCTCCCCCCCTTACATAGTCTGACTTTATGCAAGTACTCACACTGTTTGCTGGTGTGTTTGTCAGGGAATTTCCTCATTTTTACCTAGCAGGGATTGCTGTGTTTATTTTGATTGTGCTTGTTTGAACCTAATAGGGATTGTTGTGTAGGACCTAGACATGCTGTTACCTTTGCTTGCTTTGCAGTGGCAAGGATATCGGCACACCGCCTACCTATTGTTGTAGTTTGATGGTTTGGAACTAGGAGGAATTTGAGTCTTCAGGTTACTTTATTAGTTTGCTAGCAGAGTGAGACTTCATTAACAGTTCTACCTAACAGCTTTTTCTCCACCTCAGTACTTGGCAAGGCAGTGCACTACATCACTGGGCAGTCAGCCAATTGGAAGGCTGCAAAATTGAGCAAGGAATTCAAACTCTGGGTAACAGGGTATAAAACTCAGAGGGTCCACTACCTCCATCTAAACGCTGCAGGTCAGAGGACTCGGGATAAGAGTAACCAGCAGCCTTGAAACAGGCCCTACTCTGGCAACTCCAGGAGGCTGTAGAGTGCCGGGGCAGGCAGTCAGGAACTGAAACTGATTAAACACTGCATTTGATTTTCACCGACGGCAGTACCTGACTGCAACAGTGAAGTTGATCACCTGAGGCTGCGCGGTCTGATCTGCATATTTCTTTTGACAATACAGGGAGCAGGACAATAGGAGGAAGGCACTCCAAGAAGACAGGCAGAACCTTCCCTCCTCTACCCTGCTATACTGATTGGTTCTAAAGGGAGGCGATAAGGACCCACCCTCCTTCCCTCAACCCACCCACCCTCCCCTTGGCTGATCACTCTTTGCTAGGTACAGCACCCACCCATCTCCTCCTATGACACATGAGGGGGCATTACTAAAGGACACATTTCCATAAAACAAACAAACAAAAAAAAACTGTCTTTTTTCTATCTTTCCTTCTCCCCTTACTCTGCTGTATGCACCACAGAAACCAGCCAGTCCCACTAAAATAAAAATGGACATTGTCAACTGCTGGCACTGTGGAACCACCTTCAATAGAACTGTGATCCAGTGCTTAGGTAACTGTCCTACATGCTGGACATTTGGGGATCTAAGGTCTCAGCTCCAAGCAGCATAGTCAGAGATCACCTTCCTCCAAGCCCAGTTGCAGCGAGGAACATTAAAAAAACTGTTCGCCTTGTCCCCAACATCAATTCAGTGATCCACACACCCCAAAGGATCACTCACCCTGGAGGCTGGCGGGTGGCGGGGAAAGGCACTAAAACCACTGCAAATAAGAGCCTACATAAACCCAACATCTCAACAAATCCAGTAACAACAACAAAGTTCCTACCTCTTATATCCGAGCCAATCACCTTGGCAGAGGATGCAGCAGGTCACCAGCTATCACAACAAAGACACACAAAAATCAGAACAGACCAAAAAAAGCAACAAAAAACAGAATTATGATCATAGGAGATTCCATGATTAGGGGAGTCAATCCCTACTTACAGCAGGAAGGACAACCCAAGGTACTGATGAGATGTCTACCTGGAGCATCCGCGTGAAGAGACACTGACCACATTGCAAATATAGTATGGAAATCGGGGGGCAATACAAATGTCCTAATTCAACCTAGGGACAAACGACCTTGCCAGTCGGTCGGCGAAGAAGACCAAGGATAGCACCTGACCAGACTGGGTGAAAAGTTAGCATCCTTTTTGTCCGGCATCTCCTTCTCTGAAGTTCTGCCTGTATGGGATAGGGGTGGAGGCAGGCAGAAAATCAGGGAAAAAGAAATGGGTGAATTCAATGCCTGACTTAGAGTCTGGTGCCATGGGAAAGGACACAACTTCGTAGGAGATTGGCAGAACTTCTGGGAGAGGGAGTTCTTTGAATTCAAAGGCCTCCATCTGACAAAAGAGGGGGTCAGGGCACTGGGACAGAAGTTCAATGTTTTTGCAGGTCATTTAAACTAGGAGAAGGGGAGAGGGGTCTTGCACCCATTATGTTGCATGGGAAATCAGTCGCCCCTCCCCCTTAGATGGTGAAATATAAGCAAAGCATTGCATGGTGAGTACCATAAAGGGAAGGCTTCACAGATCCCTATACGAATATAACAAAGGTACAAATGGTACATGAATGGAGACAGAGAGGGGAAATCTAGCAAACATGGGTGAAACATAGAAACATAGAATTTGATGGCAGATAAGGACCGCTTGGCCCACCCAGTCTGCCCATTTCCCTACCTGATGGATAAGCTGCAGGTCCTAGTTAACCAGCAGCCTACTTCTTCCTACCCCCATCCCCTAGAATTGCCTTATGACTGTCCCATGCATGCTTGAATTCCACCACTGTGTTTGACTCCACAACCTCCTCCGGAAGGCCGTTCCATACATCCACAACCCTCTCTGTAAAAATACTTCCTTAAATTACCTCTGAGCCACCCCTTCTATCTTCAAATTGTGCCCCTTGTTCTTGCACACCTCTTTTTGAAGATGCTACCCTCTTGGACTTTGTTGATTCCTTGAGGTACTTGAAAGTTTCTATCATGTCTCCCTCTCCTCCTTTCCTCGAGGCTATACATATTAAGCTCCTTAAGTCTCTCTTCATATGTCTTCCGGTGCAGACCCTGCACCATTTTAGTTGCCCTCCTCTGGACAGCTTCATCCTGTCTATGTCTTCTTGAGATTGGGTCTCCAGAACTGCACGAGTACTCCAGATGGGTCTCACTAGCTGTCTGTACAGAGGGATAATAACTTCCTGTTTTCTACTGGTGATGCTCTTCCTATGCATCCCAGCATCCCCCAACCCTCCTTGCTGCCCTCTCATATCGCTTGCCCACCTTTAGGTCATCTGATATGACTCCCCAGGTCCTTTCCATTTTGTTGTTGTTAGTAGCTCACCCCCATTGTGTACTCTTCCCTCGGTTTTTGTTTCCAGGTGCATTACCTTGCACTTCTTAGCATTGAATCTAAGCTGCCATACATTTGACCATTCTCTAACCTTGCCAAGTCCTTCTCATCCTTTCCACTCCACCTTGTGCATCAACTCTGTTGCAGATCTTTGTGTCATCTGCAAAGAGTCATACTTTCCTTCTAGTCCCTCTGCAATGTCGCATATAAAGACATTGAAGAGGACCGTACTAATACTGAACCCTGGGTACCCCAACTACTAACCCCCTTTTTTCAGAGTGGACTCCATTTACTATTACTCTCTGTGACCTATTCTCCAGCCAATTCTTTACCCAGGCTGTCATCTTGGGACCCACTCCCAGGCTGGCTAACTTGTATATTAATCTTTTGTGTGGGACTGTGTCAAATGCCTTGCTAAAGTCTAGGTAGGCCATGTCCACAGCCCTCCTGATCAACTACTTTGGTCACCCAGTCAAAGAAATCTATCAGATTTGTCTGGCATGACCTTCCTGCTGTGAATCCATGCTGCCTTGGGTCCTGTGCCCTCTGGCCTCTAGATACTCAGCAATTCTTTCTTCAGAAGTGATTCCATCATTTTCCTACCACTGAGGTTAAACTAACAGGTCTGTAGTTTCCTGCTTCTGCCTTGCTCCACTTTTGTGAAGGGAATCACATCTGCCTCCTCCAGTCCTCAGGTACCACCCCATCCTCCATGATTTGTTAAAGAGGGTAGTCAGTGGTGTCACTAGTTCTACCCTTAGTTCTTTTTAAATTCTGGGATGAATCCCATCAGGCCCCATTGCTTTGTCCACCTTCAGTTTTAAGAGTTCTTTCAGAACCCTTTCTTCTGTAAATGGGCTGGTATCAACTTCTGTATCCAAAGTGTTTCTACTGTTTGTTTTAGGTACCTCCCCTCTTCCTTTGTAAACACTGAGCAAAATATTTGTTTAGTATCTCTGCTTTCACAGTCACCCTCTGCCCACCCTCCTCCCTTTATTAAGTCTCACTATCCCTCCCTTGGTCTTCCTTCACTCCCTGATGTACCTATAAAAGGTTTTATCCCCCTTCTTAACTGAGTTGGCTATCTTTTCCTCGGTTTGGGCCTTTGCTGTTCTGACCACCTTCCCAGCTTCCTTTTGCTTTAACTGATACAGTTCTCTGTCCTGTTCCTTCTGTGATTCCTTGTACTTCCTGAATGCTTTCTTTTTCTCTTGAACCTTCACTGCCACTTCCTTTGAGAACCATAGTGGTTTCTTACCTCGTTTCGTTTTGTTTATTTGCTTTACACAAAGGCTTGTTACCTGTGTGATGGCAGTTTTTATTATTCCCCATTGTTCTTCCACCCCTCCTTCCTGCCCATTTGCTAGTGCATTCTTTAGGCACTCACCCATTTGACAAAGTCAGCCTCCTAAAATCCAGTACCTTTGTCTTTGTATGGCTTGACTCTATTGCTGTGTTTATTGTGAACCATACTGTTCGATGGTCACTAGTTCCCCAGATGGCTACCACTTCTACATCTGGATCCTCTCTTCATCTCCATTTGAGAGAACCAGGTCTAAGATTGTTTCCTCTCGAGTGGGCTCCAATACTAGTTGTCTAAGGCATGCCCCTGTAGGGCATCTAGAATAACCCCTACTTAGAAGTGGCTGCTGCAACTGCACTCCAGTTAACATCTGGCATATTCAGATCACCCATCAGCAATATCTCCCCTTTCTGCCATACTAAGTATACTTTCTATCATTTCCTTGTCCATTTCCTCCCCTGAGAGAGGTCTGTATCTAACCCTGTGTGGATTGTGGTGCCATTGCCAGTCTCCAAATTTACCCACAGTGCTTCTTCTCCTCCCTGTTTACCCTTTTGTTCTGTTGCTTTGATTCCTTCCCTTATGTAAAGAGCTACTCCTCCTCCTCTTTTACCCTCCCTGTCCTTCCTGTAGATAGTGTATCCTGGTATGTTTACATCCCAGTCATGGTTTTGTGTGTACCATGTTTCTGTGACTGCCACGATATCCAGATGTTCCTCCTCCATCAAGGCCACTAATTCAGGAAGCTTGTTACTCAGACTACGGGCATTAGTACTCATTGCTCTCCATTTTTGATGGCTTTACTTTCTGTTGCATCCCCACTGACCTTCTACCTCGGTCTTTCCCTATTTAGTACCCCTGTTTTGTAGGGAGAGGCTGGGATTTTCTGCTGCTTATCAGTGCCTCCCCTTGACTAGTTTAAAAGCTTGCCAATGAAGCATTTAAACGATTGCTCAAAAGACTTGTTCCCTTCCTGGACAGATGCAGACCATCCTGCGGTATAGGCTGGTGTCCCTCAGGTGGAACCCCAGTCCCCAATGAAGCCAAACCCCTGTGCTCCACAATTTTTTTTCAACCACTCATTAAACTGCATGGTGTAAAGTACCCTTGCCTCACTCATGCCATTTACAGGCAGCACCTCTGAGAAGGATACTGTGTGTGCTACTTGCCTTAGGCCTCTCCCCAGTTCTACAAAGTCCTTCTGCACTGCTCTAAGCTCATGTTGAGCCAAGTCATTTGTCCCTAGGTGGACAATGACATCCAGCTCAGACTCCTGTGCAGGTGTTCTCGTGATCCTGAGGATGCGCTTCCTGTCCCTCCAAGCCATGGCACCAGCCAGGCACTTTACTTCAGTTTTCCCTGATCCCCCCAGTTCTATCCCCCTAATAATTGAGTCCCCCACCAGGAGCTGCTTCCTTTCCTTGTGGCATCCTCTGCCTCCTTCCTATGGGCCTCCCTTGTGACAGGTGTCCTCAGCCTCCTTAATCTCCTCCGTGGGTGCATCCATAGGGGAGCTGTGCTCCCCCAGAAGTGGTGTATGGATTGTGGAGTGGAATAACTGACTGGGTGTGCCTCTGTTCCACCCTCCTCACCCTCCCTGAGCCCACTGTGGTCCAACTGCTGTGCTTTCTTTGCAACCTCTGAGGTAGTGGTGGTGGCTCTGGTGCTCCCCTGGATGGGGGTTCCTTCCTACCATCCAGTCTGGCCTGGGGAAGGTTTTCTTACTGCTGTCCAGTGTGGCCTGAAGGCAGGCGCTTCCTCCCTCAGGGCAGAGAGTTGTCTGCAAATAGGGCAACATCTCAGCCTCCAGAAAGACTCCGGAAGACTGCTGCCCACAGCCATTACATTGTACTACTCCCACATGACTATGTTTTTTTTTTGTGTGTGTGTGTGTGCTTGTGTGAGTGATTGGTTTGTTATATAGAAATAAATATATATTATACTATTGTATCGTATATTTTTCAGTGCTGTGTGCTAGAGAGGATATGACATTGATATGCACCTTGCACACTTGAGGAAATGATGTCAGAACCCCAGGTATAAAGGAACTATTTCCAGGGGTGGATGAGGTGAGGGGTGGGAAGGGGTTGGGCCTAAACTGTGCCCTCACAAAACAATCAGCCAAGAGCTCTGACCCACCGCTGCGATGAGTGCCTTCCTGTCTGCAAGATACTATACACAACAATTTGACAGAGAAAATCCTGCTAACGAAACAGAGAAAATCCAGACATCCAAGTCAGACACAGGTAAACCTCCCCAGCCCCAAAACAGCCTGGTGGTTTTGTGCTCTGAAAGCAGTCAGCCCCAAAATAAGTCAGCTGTGCTTTGAACTCTTCCTGCACTGAAAATCTTAAGAATTGTAACAAGACTGTCTTTTCCTGATAATTGTAAATTCCTTCTTTCACCTTTCAGTTAGAAGCAGCCTCCACCTGCAGTATATCTGCTACAAAGCAAAGACAATTGAAAGGTTCCCCTCCCTCTGTTGTGAGCACAACTCGCTTTCTTGCAAATCCTATGTTCAGTATTGCAGCTCCCAACAAGAGATAGTTTGACTAGGAAAAATATTAGCTGTTCACCAAGTATGGAAGGCAATGTCTACCATTGTCCGCAGTCAGGCGAATAAGATACCAGACCTTACTGCCATGATGGCAGAAGCAGACCTGGACTGGGTAGCAGTGACAGAAACGTGGTTCAGTGAGAACCACAGCTGGCATGTATCCATCCCAGGATACAACCTATTCAGAAGGGAAAGAAGGGGGGTAGCTATCTATGTAAAAGAGGGGATCAATGCTACTGAAATCCAGGGGACACACAGTGAGGCAGAGACCCTCTGGATTACTCTCGGAACCGGAACCAGGGCCCCCATAAGAATAAGAGTGTTATACAGGCCACCATCTCAGGAGATTGAAAAAGATAAGGAAATGCTAGAAAGCATACTAAAGATGGCTGACAAGGAGGAGTTACTGCTGGTAGGAAACTTCAATTTACCAGATGTAGACTGGAGCTCCTACACAGCTGCATCAGAGAAAAGTAGAGAATTCCTGGTGGCACCCCAGGGAGCGGACCTGAGCTAGCTGGTGGAAAACCTCACTAGAGAGGAAGCAGTCCTCGCCCTTGTGCTAATAAACAATAGTAGAGTCTCAAACGTACATGTGGGAACCCATCTCGGATCTAGTGACCATAGGACCGTATGATTCACAGTAAACACAACTGAGGCTATCAGTCACTCCAAACAGAAAATCCTGGACTGCAGAAGGGCGGACTTCATCAAAATGAAATACTATCTAAAACAGAATCTGGCCTACATGGCAGAAGGGGGAGTGGAAGAGCACTGGAAGAGACTGAAAGCTCCAATAACACTAGTTACATCACAGCGTGCCATGACAGTAAGCAAATCCAAAAGGAGAAGAATGCCACTCTGGTTCTCAAGGAATATAGCATCAATAAACAAGCATTTGTCAATGCCGAATGTTTGCTTACTGGCATTGGCAGTGGTAGTGTAGAAGTTACAGAGCTGTGTAATAGGAATGGCAGTGAAGTATTGAACTGAAGCCAACCTCACCACCACCCTGCAGAGAGTGACAGGCATCGGGATGTGCATTTGGGTCATCAGGCATAACGGCTACGCATTTCACCACACCCACTCTGCAGAGACTGACAAAGTGTGACGTGTTCCTTGGGGTCTTTGTATATCGCACCCATTTCATTAGGAAATACAGTGAGATGGAGTGCGATATAGGAGAATGGGGTGAAGTTTGAGACTAAGAGGCCCAGGCATACATCGATGCCTCTCAGTGACTGCAGGGTGTGGAATGGTACGAGCATCACAGGCAAGAATCCCAAGTCACACCCCTGATTCCTGTCATTCTCTATAGGGTTGGGCAATTTAGTTGAAAAGCCTAATACCTCAGGCATTCGTTGGTATTTTAACTCCAAATTTTCAACATGATTGGTTTGTGACCCACCCCTCATGAACAGGGGAATATCAGTTTGGTAACGAGCTGCTTATGCACAGTGACTACGGATTTAGCACCACAGGTGCAAAATATTCCCAACAGGCTGTAAAAATGACAGCTGTACTCTTTCATGGGGAGGTGTAAAATGGCTATGTTACAAATGTGTAGTAAAAATATTTAAAAAGGTGAAGTCACGCGTACATAGAAACTGTACACGCACACCCGTTATATAAGTAGGTTGGGGATATTTTATATCAGATTGTCAACTCAGGCATTTTGGTGCCTCCGATAATGAACAGTGTCACTGTGATTTTCTTTATCTGTGCGAACAATGATTTCCCACAGCGACCCGCATCTCTGCACTGAAAGTGTGAAAACACACTTGCCATGTTGTGAAAAATGGCAGCTGTACTGTTTATAAGGAAGTGTGGAAAAATGCCACTAGTGAAAATCTGGACTGAAAATATTACAGAGTCACGAACTACCGAGGATGCATGGAAACTGCACAATGCTCACTCGTAACACAGTCATTTTATGGACTTTTGTCACCAAATTTTCAACATAGCCATTTTAAGACCTCTGCTCATGAACAGTGTAACTGTGATTTTCTTAATCTGTCCTAAACATTGCTTTCGCACACCAAGAAGCACCATTGTGCGCTACATGTGCAATAACACATTGTGGGAGACATATGAAAAATTGCAGCTGGACTGCTCATAAGGAAGCTTAATAAAATGGACATGTTGAAAATCTAGAGTGAAAATATTAAATTTGCAAACTTACGAGCATGCATAGGAACTGTGCAACGCACGCTCGTAAAAGTCATTTTTAGGCATTTTTTCACCAAGTTTTCAACATAGCCATTTAAGACCTCTGCTCGACCAGTGTCACTGTGGTTTTGTTAATGTGTCCCATACATTGAGTTTGCACACCGACCGCGCATTGTGCTACTACATGGGCGAAACACGCTTTTGGGCAGGATGTGAAAATGACAGCTGTACTGCTCATAAGAAGGTGTGGAAAAATGGCAATGTTGGAAATCTGGAGTGGAAATATTGAAAATCGCAAACCCTCTGACGTGCGTGGGAACTGTGCAAACGCACTCATTTAAAACAGTCATTTTAGGAATTCTGTCACCAAATTTTCAACATTGCCATTTTAAGATCTCTGCTCATGAACAGTGACACTGTGATTTTCTTAATATGTCCCATACACTGAGTTCGCACGACGACTGCGCCATTGTGCGCTACATGGGCGGAAACACATTTTGGGTGAGATGTGAAAAATGACAGCTGTACTACTCATAAGAAGGAGTGGAAAAATGGCAATGTTGAAAATCTGGAGTGGAAATATTGAAAATTCGCAAACCTATGAGCGTGCGTAGGAACTGCGCAATGCACGCTCGTAAAACAGTCATTTATAGGAATTTTTTCACCAAATTTTCAACATAGCCATTTCAAGACCTCTGCTCATGAACAGTGTCACTGTGATTTTCTTAATTTGTCCCGTATATTGATTTCGCACACCGACTGCGCCATTCTGCGCTACAAGGGTGGAAACACATTTTGGGTGAGATGTGAAAAATGACAGCTGTACTACTCATAAGACAGTGTGGTGAAATGGCAATGTTGAAAATCTGGAGTGAAAATATTGAAATTTCACGAACTTACGAGCCTGCGTAGGAACTGCGCAATGCACGCTCGTTAAACAGTCATTTTTTGGAATTTTGGCATCAAATTTTCAACATGGGGGTTTTGGACCCCCTTCTCATGAATGATGTCACTGTCATTGCAGTATTCAGTCCCAAAGGGTGATTTCGCAGTCACTGCGCAGTCACTGCACGAAATCACCCTTTGAGCCTGAATAACGCCATGACAGTGACATCATTCATGAGAAGGGGTCCCAAAAACCCCATGTTGAAAATTGCAAAATTCCCAAAATGCCTGAGATATGCAATAAAGTTGAACCTCTATCTAGCCCATTATACAGCTTACGGCATTTCCTCAGTTCACTTTGAATGAAAGTGCAGGCGTGTTCCCGGTCCACCGAAGATCGCCGTGCCAGAGTCCAGAGGTAAGTATGGGGTGAGGGGTGTGGGGAGAGCTGGGTGCGCAGTGGGTGGAGTGCGGGATGTGGGAGGGGCTCGGGAGGCCGCCCGTGGGACAGTTTTGTTTACAGGGAAAAAAAAAAAAGATGTCAGCGGGACCCGCTGCCACGCTGGGGTGAGCTCAGCTGACTCAGGACTGGGAGGACATTCAGCCGGCAGGGGATTGGGCACCCGTCGGCAAAAATTAAAAAAACCAATGCGGGACCGTTTGCCACACTGGGGTGGGCTCCCAGCGTGGCACAAGGACTTTGGGGGAGGGGCGGCGTTCAGCCGACAGGGGATTATGCACCCCGTCGGCAACATGACGATTGCCATGCTGGGGTGGGATCCCAGCGGCCCAGAACAGGAGGACGTTCAGCCGAGCGAGGATTGGGCACCGTCGGCAACATGACCAGTTACCACGCTGGGGGTGGGCTCCTAAGCGTGGCATCAACTACTAGAGGACCGAGACTATGCAGCTGAGCGTGAGGATTGGGCACCGTCGGCTTCTCACGCTGCATGCGGAAGCCCGACGCCTTGCGGCTAGGAGGAGCTGCGCGTGAGCAGCTTCTTATCGCTGCTCACTCGCGTAGCTCCCCTTTCAACTGTATGCCACTGCATTTTGGAGCGTGTCATAGACAGCTCCAAAATGCATTGGCTTACAGGGGCCGCGCCTGCCAGCACAGTGCCTGAATTGGTGGAGGAGGTGACACACCTCCGAAATCTCCGATGAAGGCACTATGTTTCTTGCACATGCGTGCAAGCAAACATAAAAAGGAGTAACAGAGAGCATTCAGGAGATACAAAGAAACAACAAAGGACAGTGATAAGGAGGCATATAGGGAATTACTGAAAGAGGACAGGAAGGCCATTTGGAGTGCAAAAGCTCAAACAGAGGAGAGGATAATGAAGGGGGTCAAACAGGGTGACAAAACTTTCCGCCGATGTAAGAGGGAGAAGAGAAACAGCAACAGGTGAACAGTTAGATTAGCTAAAAAAACAAGGATCTGCACATAGAGGGTGACAAGGAGAAAGCAGAGGTACTAAACCAATACTTCTGCTCAGTTTTCACACAGGGAAAAAGCAGGCAAAGGACCTTCTTTATACAGACAGAACCACCACCACCTCAAGGGAGCAGACACAAGCCCTTTCACAGAGGAAAGAGTCTTGGAAGAATGCAAGAAATTAAAGGTTGACAAGGCAATAGGCCCAGATAAAATACATAGAAACATAGACTTTGACAGCAGATAAGGACCGCTTGGTCCACCTAGTCTGCCTATACCTATTGGATATGCTGCAGATCCTAGATAACCAACAGCCCACTTCTTCCTACCCCCCCACCACCAGAATTGCCTTATGTCTGTCCCATGCATTCTTGAATTCACCCACTGTTTTTGACCTCACGACCTCCTCAGGCGGGCTATTTCATGCGTCTACCACCCTTTCTGTGAAAAAATACCTTCCTCACATTGCCCCTGAACCGCCCCCCCATCTTCAAATTGTGTTCCCTTGTTCTTGCACATCTCTTTTTCAGAAAGATGCTACCCTCTTGGACTTTGTTGATTCCCTTGAGGTACTTGAAAGTTTCTATCATGTCCCCTCTCTCCCTCCTTTACTCAAAGGTCTACATATTAAGCTCCTTTAGTCTCTCTTCATATGGATTCTGTTGCAGACCCTGCACCATTTTAGTTGCCCTCCTCTGGACTGCCTCCATCCTGCCTATGTCCTTGTGGAGATGGAGTCTCCAGAACTGCACGCCGTACTCCAAATGGGGTCTCACCAACTGTCTGTACAGAGGGATAACAACTTCTTGTTTTCTATAGGTAATGCCTCTCCCTATACATCCCAGTATCCCCCCAGCCCTTCTTACTGCCTTCTCACATTGCTTGCATACTTCTAGGTCATTTGATATGACTACCTCCAAATCCCTTTCCATTTTTGTTGTTAATAACCCCCACCCCATTGTGTACTCTTCCCCTGGGTTTTTGTTTCCCAGATGCATTACTTTGCACTCCTTTGCACTGAATCTAAGCTGCCATACTTCTGACCATTCCTCCAATCTTGACAAGTCCCTCCTCATCCTTTCCACTCCCCTTTGTGTATTAACCCTGTTGCAGCTCTTTGTGTCATCTACAAAGAGACATACATTTCCTTCTAGTCCCTCTGCACTGTCACTTATAAAGACATTAAAAATTACCGGACCCAGTACTGAACCCTGCAGTACCCCGTTAGTAACCCTCCTTTCTTCAGAGTGGACTCTGTTTACTATTACACTCTGTGTCCTGTTGTCCAGCCAATGTTTTACCCAGGCTACCACCCTGGGACCCATTCCCAGGTTGGCTAATTTGTTTATTAATCTTTTATGTGGGACTGTGTCAAATGCCTTGCTAAAGTCTAGGTAGGCCGTGTACACAGCCCCTCCCTGACCTACTACTTTGGTCACCCAGTCAAAGAAATCTATTAGATTCATCTGACATGACCTTCCCACTGTGAATCCATGCTGCCTTGGGTCCTGTGCCCTGCTGGCCTCTAGGTACTCAACAATTCTTTCTTTCAGAAGTGAGTCCATCATTTTCCCTACCACTGAGGTCAAGCTAACAGGTCTGTAGTTTCCTGCCTCTGCTTTGCTCCCTCGTTTATGAAGGAGAATCACATCCACCATCCTCCAGTTCTTAGGTACCACACCATACTCCCATGATTTGTTAAAAAGGGTAGTCAGTGGTGTCACTAGTTCTCCCCTTAGTTCTTTTAGAATTCTGGGGTGAATCCCATCAGGCCCCATTGCTTTGTCCACTATCAGTTTTAGGAGTTCCTTCAGAACTCTTTCTTCTGTGAAAGGACTGCTATTGTCCCCCCTATCCAGATTGCTTCTATTGATTGGATTAGGTACCTCCCCCCTTCTCTTCTTTTTTGAATACGGAGCAGAAGTATTCACTCAGTAGCCCTGCTTTTTCATTGTCCCTCTCTGACCCCACCCTCCCCTTTATTAAGCCTCAGTATCCCTCCCTTGGTCTTTCTTCACTCTCTAATGTACCTATAAAAGGTTTTATGCCCTTCTTAACCGATTTGGCTCTCTTTTCCTCGGTTTGGGCCTTTGCTATTTTGACTGCCATCCCCGCTTCCTTCTGCTTTAACTGGTACATTTCTCTGTCCTGCTCCTTCTATTTCCTTATACTTCCTGAATGCTATATTTTTCTCCCTAACCTTCCCTACCACCTCTTTTGAGAACCATAGTGGTTTCTTCTTTCATTTTGATTTGTTTATCTGCTTCACACAAAGGCTTGTTGCCTCTGTCATGGCAGTTTTGATGTTTCCCCATTGTTCCTCCATCCCTCCTTCTTCCTCCACCCCTTCTTCTTGCTAGTGCTTTTCTGAGGCACTCTCTCATTTTGACAAAGTCAGCCCTCCTAAAGTCAGTACTCTCACTTTTTTATGGCTTGACTCTGTGGATGTGTTTATCGTGAACCACACTGTTTGGTGGTCACTTGTTCCCAGACGGCTACCCACTTCTAGATCTGAGATCCTCTTTCGTTTCCCCTTTTGAGGTCTAAGATTGCTTCCTCCTGAGTGGGTTTCTAACACTAGCTATCTGAGGCATGTCCCCTGTAGGGCATCGAGAATACACCCAATGATACTAAAGGAGCTGGGAAAGGAGCTGGCAACCCTACTGGCAGATCTCTTCAACAAATTACTGGAGTATGGGGGGGGTCCCGGAGGACTAGAAAAGGGTCACAGTGGTACCACTTCATAAAAGTGGCAGTAGAGAAGAAGCAGCAAACTATTGCCCAGCCAGCCTCACCTCAGTAGCTGGAAAACTAATGGAATCCCTACCAAAGGAGAGAATAGTTTTCTTGGAAGAGAGTGGACAGCAGGACCCAAAGTAACATGGCTTCACGGCAGGAAGATTCTGCCAGACTAACCTAATCAAATTCAACTGGGTAACCAAAACAATGGACAATGGTGGTGCGCTGGACATGATATACCTGGATTTCAGCAAGGCCATAGACTCTGTCCCACATAGGAGACTAATAAACAAACTGGAGAACACAGGTGTAGGCCAAAAAATTGTAAACTGGATCCAGAACTGGTTACAAGATAGGACCCAGAGAGTATTTGTAAATGGCACTCTGTTAGAGGAGGGTACAGTAACAAGTGGAGTTCCACAGGGCTCAGTACTGAGTCCAATCCTTTTCAATCTATTCATCAGAGACATAGCTGTCAACCTAAATGAGAAGGTATGCCTATCTGCAGAGGACACTAAGCTCTGCAATTTATTTATTTATTTAGTTAGTTTTTGTTGACCGGGTAAGTGCACTAGACAATTCTTGCCTATTTTCAGGCACAACCCGGGGGAGGGGGATACAGATGAATGCCAACTGACCTTGAACCAGATTAAGCTGTTGGTGGTATTTTTAGTGAATGAGGGAAATTTGGGCAGGACACCGGGGAAATTCCCCTACTCTTGCGTCCTGTGAGCTGGGGGAACCCTTTTCCTGTGGGACCAAGATGGCGGCTGACAGCAGTGGAGGTCGGACGGTTGCTGTGCATTTGCAAGAATCGGTTTGCGATGGGAAGGTATGGCTGGAATGCATTCACGAGATGGCCAGCTTAACATACCTATACCCTCACAGCAGGCGTCCCCGTTTCACAATGCAGGAGTCATCGGTAATGAAGAAACAGGTGAGGGCCCAGTTTATTGGTCAGAGCCTGTGAATCCAGTTTTGAGTCTATCAGAGGATGGTCTTTCTATGGTGCCTCAGGACCAGTCAGCGTCTTCCCCTTTGGTTGTTGCTACACAGCTAGAAATCAAGCGTCAGGGCCAGCCCGGTGTGCTGAGGGTTGAGGCACTGGCTGCCACAGCTCGCGCTATGCCGGCGACCCGGGTTCGGGAATGAGCCTGGGTAGTCGGGGGTCAGCAGGGGAGGAGAAGGATCGAGCGTCTGTAAGACTGCTCTCCTTCTCCGGGGAGGGAGGGTGAGATGCCTCGGTGACCTGGCGGCTTCTAGCGGTGGCTGGGGGCTTGGCAGGTCATGGGCAGAACTGGAGGGACGTGCTGTGGCAGATGCTGGGATGGGGCACGTGCGGTAGCGTGCGCGCTCTGGTCCCTTGGCGTCATTGCACGCCTCAGACGTATGGGGAGAAAAGGGAAAAACTTTGCATGCTACTTGATGGCTGGACAAGCAGCTCAGCCGGCTTCTACTCTGGATGCTCCCCCGATCCGAAAACTCCCCCGGATCCCGTGGCGGTGGTTGCATGCCCACCATGGCAGATCGCTGTGCAGGTTGGAGGTAAGGGGTAGAGCTTGGGGATCGGAGGCAGAGCAGGGGCTGAAGGTCGGGCCAGACTGGGGGGAACCATCGGTAACACCCCCCAGCCGCAGAGGAGGAGATAGAAGTATAGCAAAAAGAAATCAAGCATCAGGTTTTGGAGCCCGCTCTAGCGGACTACAAGCAAGCTCAGCTTTCCGTGGAGGAGGAAAAGAAACACAAGCGGCCCGAATTGGACTCCCCCTCGGGCCCTCCAGGTAACACTACTAAAGTGTTAAGAAGTTATTCTAATACACAAAACGAGGATTTGCCCCCACCCCAGATGTCTTCTTTGGGAGATACATGGTCCCCTTAGCGGGCTTTACAGCAGGCAGGCTGGATAAGGTCCAAAACTGGCATTTGGGTCGCTGACCCTGAGATCCCGATTTCGGGGGTTCCTGGGGTGGGAGAGCCATCAGCATCTGCAGATACTCCTTTGGAGGAGTTTTCCATTCAACAAGATCCCCTGCCCACTGATGTTTTGGTACAGGAAACAGTGCTTGCTGCCTCTGGAGCCATCTCAAAAGTGGTTAACCCTGATCCCTTACAGAATACAAACTTTGCATCTCAGGACTCTGTTCTCGTTGATGGCTTAATTTCTTTCTCCCCCCTTACTGATTTGCACCTTACGACGACTCAGGCCACAGGAGACAGTATGGGGATGGCTGGGTTGATTATTGAACATAACAAAGAATCTAATGGTTTGCCAGTGCCTCCTGCTACATTTGTTAGTCTATTTAAGAAACCAGTGACACTGGCTAAACGATGGAATGCAGTTCACTTAAGGTTTTTGGGAACTACTGAAGATATGCCTGACCGATTTTATATTGGCAAAGTTTTGATTAAACAGTTATTGGGTTTTTCTCTGGGTGAAGTTTATGCTCTTATTCACTCCCCTGGGGACAACACGTATGATATTAGCTTTCGCACCCTTAATTTATTGAATAGATTTTGGATGAAATATGCTTTACTTAAAACTAAACCTGCTTGGTCTCATTTTCTGGCGATTCCACTGACAAAACAATCCTTTAAAGTTATAACTGTATTATTTAGGAATGAGGGGGTAAACGTGTAAGACATCACATATTGGTTAGAATACAAATGTACGCTCCAGGGTAACCCTGAGCCTATATTGGATTCTGAGGGGTTTTGGAATGGAGAGTGGAGGTATAAAATTAATTTACTATAGACAGAGGATGGCTTACAGCATTTGCCAAGTTGTTTTTTACCTGGGTAGGGATAAAGGTTTTATATTCTACCCAGGCCCACCACGGCATTGTTACAAATGTGGTTCTCCTAGGCACCTTAGTAGGACCTGTGATATTGTGAAGTGTGTGAAGTGTGGTGAAAGGGGACATGTTTTTACTGATTGTCATCACCCAGTGAAATATTCTATTTGTGAGGATGCTCATGCTTTCTTTGACTGCCCTTTTGCAGCCCAAAATAAATCTAATGGGGATTTTTGTATACAGGATTTTTATATTAATACTGCAGTTAAGGCTGCATTGAGACAACGGCCTTCCCCCCCCAAACGGGTGAGACCACAAACGTTTCGGGTACAGGAGCAGCCCCAGGTACAGATTTTTACTGAAGCTGATATGTCTGTTGTAGACCCGGCTCCTGTGCTGGCCTCTTTGCCTCCTGTAGCATCTACTGTTGTAACCGCTATATCAGTAGATCCTATGCCCCAACCTATGCCTCCTGAAGGGGACTTTACAGTGGTTTCCACTAGGCGCCGTAGTCTTCGTTCTCGGGGTGTGGAGAAACCTGTGTCAGATATTGAACCCTTGGTTTTACAAAACAACTACCAGGTACTTCTGGATGATGGTGGAACTGAGTCTGATTCTACCTCGGTTCTCTGATCTCAACCAGAGGGTGTCTCTGATGTTGACCAGCCCCTGGAGCAACTGGATACTAGGGAAAAAAAAGGACTAAGTTAGGGATGAGGAAATCTACAAAAAAAAAATAATGATGTTTCTTAGGTTGGCTTGTTTAAGAAAATTGTTATGTTCATTTGGGTATTTTTGCATTGGTATTTAATTTCTTTTTTCCTTTTCTGTATATGTCTGTGTCTTATAATCTTTCTGTGGCCTCTCTGAATGTTAACAGTATTCAGTCAGAGAGGAAGAGGTTGTTGATTTATTCTTTGTTTGAAAACGAAGCTTATGATGTGGTATTCCTCCAGGATACCTGTTTATATTCCAGGGAAGATGTGAATACGGCAATGGTTGGTTGGAGGTGGGGAATTACATATTGGTCCCTGGCTGAGGTATTATGCAGTGGCGTTGGTATTGCTGTGAATACTCCGATGGCTAAATTAATTCACCTGGTAGAGCTCTATCCTGGGCGTGCTTTGATGGTAGATTTAGAAGTGAATGGATTACAGGGGCGTTTCATAAATGTGTATGCCTCACAGACGAAATTTGACAGAGCTGGCCTCTTTAAATTAATTTTGCCATCGCAACATTATTTATTATTTACATCGCAACATGTTTTTCTGGGCGGAGACTTTAGCCGCAGTAGATATCAGAAAGATCGTGGCCTTCGCACAAACAACATTTTTTGTGATGTTCATTGTCTTAATGACCTATTGGCACAATCTGGTTTACAAGATGTTGTACTAAAGCGACCCGTATTGATTTTTGGTTTCTCTCTGATTCCTTGAATGTTATTCATACTAAAACTATTCCTTTGACACCTTCTGATCATGCCATTATAGAGGTTACAGTTTCCAGTCATACAAAGATGCATCATGGTCCAGGTTACTGGAGATTAAATTTAGACCTACTGCTTATTCCTACGGTTGAGGATGGTTTTTTGGCTTTATTAAAAACTAGGAAATTGGTTTTTTTGCCTCTATGATTGTTCTCGAGATTGGTGGATAGATATTAAACAGGATATCCAACTTTATTTTTCATGTATTGGTAAAATTAATGGTAAATATAAAACCAATGAATATGCCCTTCTTAGGGCACAATTTCTAGACGCACACTTTCGAGCAGTACAAGGGGATGTTTCTATTCTCTCCACTTTACATACACTTCAAGAACAATTGAACAAAATATAATTTAATCGGGCTAAATCCTTGGAGACTGAAAGACGATTTGGGACTCAAGGGGATAAAGCCTTTATGGATGCTTCTCATTTTTTTGCTTATCAGAGGCAGCAAAAATACATGTCAATAGTTAAAAATCAATATGGGTAGAGATGCACAAAAGCAAAAGATATTCTTTCGGCTGTGGAGTCCCATATACAATATTTGCTTAGTCCACTTGTAACATCTGTGGTTTCACATGTCCCTTGGTTGGCTCAGTGTGTCTGTTGCCCCAGTTATCTGTTCATGATAAACGGATGTTGGTTTCAGACATCACCCCATTGGAAGTCACCACTGCCTTCTCTTAAACGAAGTCTCGCTCAGCCCCAGGCTTGGATGGGCTTCCGTATGAGTTATACAAAATGATTTTTTCTATTTTATTATCAGAATTTACTATGATGTTGAATGATGCATTACTTATGAGAATTTTGCCTTCTAGTATGTATGAAGATTTGGTGTTTTTTTTGTATAAAAAAGGGGATCGAGAAGACTTGTCAAATTGGAGACCTCTTACATTGTTTGAGCAACTGACTGTTAGTACATGCTGAGTTTTTATTACATCCTTCCCAAACTTGTTCAATTCCTGATAGGCACATTACTGACAATTTGATCCTTCTCCGCGAAATTATGCAAAAAGGAGCATCTGGGGAACTCACAGGTTTAATAGTTAGTATGGATCAGGCTAAGGCCTTTGATAATGTGAGGCATGCATATTTATGGGACTGTCTGGAATTCTATGGTATTCCATGCATCTTTGTACAATGGTTACGGACGTGTTATGCTCAGGCTACAGCCCAAGCTTACTGTAATGGTTGGTTGGGTAAAAAGTTTCCGGTTTTAAGGGGTGTGCATCAAGGTTGTCCCTTAAGTGCACTTTTGTACTTATTTACATTGGACCCATTAATTAGAACTGTACACACTTCTTCTGATATACATGGTGTTTCATGTTCTAGTAGTGACCCCGAAATTAAATGTACAGCATATGCGGATGATATTTGTTTTATTATCAGTGACATCCCTTCTGCACATTGCTTAGAAATAGTTTTGCATGAATTTTCTTTATGTATAGGTGCTGTTATAAATTATAATAAGTGTAACTGTATACCCCTTCAAGTTTTAGATATCTCAGTTGCACATGTAATAGATATTACAGTTGTACGGGAAACCTGTCCGATTCTTGGCATGCATTTTGGAGCAGGTGATTTGGATTATATCAACTGGAAAATTAAATTACAGGAAGCCCAAGCTAAGGTAAACATATGGAATAAGTGGCGGTTATCCAAATTAAAGAGGGTTTTTTTGGTTAAAACCTTTTTGTTACCCCATTTTTATATTTAAGCTCAGTTTTTAGTCTCCCCTTGAGTCTGGAAACACAGATTTATAGTTGTTTTTTTTTCATGCATTTGGGGTAGCAGATTAACCTATAAAACATAGTTTACTTCTACGCGATTGTAACCAGGGAGGTTTAAATATGATTTGACCTGTTAATTTTTTTACTATGTTTCTGTATCCAAATCTACGGTCTATAATTAATAGAATTCCCAAATTTTGGACACCATGGCTTCAGGATTCAGTGGGGGAGATGGTATCTATTTGGCCAGAGAACGCACCAATCCCTAGACAACGGTCTATAACTGCTCTTTCTCCCACTATGAGAGTATGTTTTGGGAAAATAAAATTATGGGCAATTTCCAAAGGCTCCTTTATCCAATTTTCCAGAAAGGAATTGTATGCATTTATAATACAATGATATTTTCAAGATATAGTCCCATTTTATATTTATGCTCCATATCAACATTTGGCAATGACTAATATGCTGTCTTCCCCTCGGATACCCAGTAATATGTGGGATATGTTGTGGTTGTCCCTTTATGGAAAACTTAATGTTAGAGTAAATTTGAAACATAAACAGATTTCGGAACGATATTGTCCAAGTGAAACTTGCTCCCATATAATTGAGACCATGGAACATTTATTTTTTGAATGCCCATTTATTACAGAATTTTGGAGTACTGTCCAATCTAAGTGGCCAACATCTCTTTTTATTCAGTTAACCACAGAAATATTGTGTGTAGGTATTTTACCCTTTTTGTGGACTAAACACGATAGGGTTCTATGTGGTTATTTCTTGTGTGTTTTAAATTTTATATTTGGTTTGTCCGCTGCTGGCTCACTATTCAACAACGTCTCTTTTCTACAGAAGAATTGTTCCATTTGGTGGATACTGCTATGAAGAATTTTGACTTCATGATCTGCGTAATGTTTCATCACCTTTATTTAAATCCAGATGGGACTCGGTGGCTTGGTTGTGACTCTTTGTACACCTTAAGGTGCCTTTAATTTAATAATATATACTGTAATTACTTACAAATATAGGTTGTACTGTCAGTGTTTCCTTTTCTTTTAATTTAGATTTAGCTTGTGAGCTGTATCATGAGTTCAAATGTGTTTTACTTTACAAGTTATGTTGATTTTCCCTACTCCTGTTAATGGAGATTTAGGATTTTGTACTTTTGTGACCCTTTAAAAACTGTTTCTTTAATGTATACCATAATACTTTTTTATGTTTCCCCATGTTTTGTAATTATTTTTGTGAGTTGTATCACATTGTGTTTATGGTTTACTTTTCAGTTTAATAAAAACCCCTACTCTTTTTTCGATAAGCGCCATGGGATCTTTAACATCCACCTGAGCTACCACCAATCCAGGCAGATAGGACCTCGGTTTAACGTCTCATCTGAAAGATGGCACCTCAGAAATGCAGCACCCCTCTCATGCTGCACTACAGTGTCAGTACTGGGATAGTAACCCAAGTGCCAGATGTGGGAACTGAACCCACAGCCCTCTGATCTCCTGGCCTCAGAGGCGAGTGTGCAACCTACAGTGCCACTGACACCTTGCAATACAGTGGACACAGCTGAAGGGGCTCTAATGATGGAGCAAGACCTTAAAAAATTTAAAGAATGGTCAGGTCACTGGCAGCTGAACTTTAATGCCAAGAAATGTAAGGTTATGCACCTGGGGAGATGTAACCCGGGGAAGAAATACTTTCTAAATGGGGAACAGTTGGCAGCAACAGAACATGAGTGTAATCTTGGGGTTATTATCGCCAGTGACTTAAGGATAGGTAAGCAATGTGAAAAGCCTGCACAAAAAGCCAGCAGCATCTTGGGCTGCATAAGGAGGGGCATAACTAGCAGAAAAAAGGAGGTGATTATGCCACTGTACAGGTCCCTGGTGAGTCCTCACCTGGCGTACTGTGTCCAATTCTGGAGACCTCACCTACAGAAGGACATAGATAGACTGAAGTCTATACAGAGAAGGGCAACAAAAATGGTGCATGGTCTGCATCACGAGCCATATGACATAAGGTTAAAACAGCTGAACATGTACTCCCTTGAGCAGAGAAGAGACGGGGAGGGGGACATGATAGAGACCTTCAAATACCTGAAGAGTATAAATAAGTTACAGGCTCAGGATCACCTTCAAGTAAACAATTGCACATGGACCAAGGGTCACAACATGTGTCTGAAGGGGGGTAGGTTCAAGAGCAACCTAAGAAAGTTTTTCTTTACAGAAAGAGTGGCGGAGCCTTGGAATGGCCTCCCATCAGGGGGGATCATAAACTGTCAGGGAATTCAAGCTGGCATGAGACAGACAGTGTGGTAAACTTAATACAGCAGCTGGGGGGGTTGTATACATGGGCAGACTAGATGGTCCACATGGACCCCATCTGCTGACATATTCTATGTTTCTATTGCACTAACTCCACAGCATTAGAGCATAATTTGGAGTACACAACATAGAACCACTAATTCTTACATCTGGCGTGAGTAGGGATGGAAGGTATTAACCCGCTATTTTCATACCCCACAAATAATCACTAAATGTCATGCCTCTAAACACTTATCTTGCTGGAGGGGTCGTGGATGCAAGGTATCAACACACATCCATGTGCTATGGTCCTGTCCAGTACTAACCCCTTTTTAGCAACCAGTGGAGTCAGTTCTTGCAGAACTGTTTCCTAAGCTGAGCAGCCTAACACCAGTAATGGCTATTTTATTGTTTCCCCCACAAGTAAAACATAAACACCAGATTAATCTACTCAGTGTTCTTTTAATAGCTGCTAAAAAGTGGTGACCAAATTGTGGTTGCAGCACTCTCCGACGCAGGTAAAACAGTGGGAAGATATTGTGTATGATATTTATACTGTGGAAGAAATGACAGCTCAGTTACAAGATAAGCTTCCAGCCCTGCTGAATAGATGATCAGTCTGATTGCTATATGTCTCTAATCATAGATAGGATATTATTCCATAAAGGGGAAGGAGACTGTGCTCTAGGCTCCATAGTCCAGTTGATTCCTTGGACATTTGTTTCCTACATCAGTCACTTTTTCTGAAGAAATGACCCTCATATGTGCAATAATTTATTGTGTCCTCTACCCATTACTCCTATGCCCATATGTATTGGCTAAAGTGATAATGTCATGCAAACTGCATAACTGCATGAAGCTGATGTGATGCATTGGTATTGTACAATACTGTATGTACCACTTAAAACTGAAATGAAAAGAAAGCTTCAAAATAATGGTACTGCCCCCCAGAGTGTAAAGCTGAAAGACCCATTTAGAATTTACTAAAGGGCCAGTACAGATGGAACAAAAACAGAATGTGAACCAGTATTAGAAACACAGTTTCTACAGAAAACACAGGCTTGCAGATTCATGGTAGTTCTCCTTTAAAGGGACACATTCAGGTCTGGTGGCCATCATAGTTTGAAAACCCATGAAATGCTCTTTCAAATTAGGTACTGGGGTTATTCGTAGCTGGCAGCACTCCAGAGACAAACATAGAAGCGTAGAAACATAGATTTTGTGGCAAGAAAGGACCTTTAGGCCCATCTAGTCTGCCCCTTGTCTCTGCCTATTCTGTCAACACTCACCCTAGTTGTTCATAGGTGTCACTTCCTCCCCATTCTTCTACCTACTATGCTCCTGTGCTTGTGCCATGCATGCTTCAAGCTCCCCAGTCTTTGCCCCCACTGACTCCTCTGGCAGGCTCTTCCAGTCATCCACCACCCTTTCCATGAAGATGTATTTCCAAGCATCTCTCCTAACCCCACCCCTTAGTTTCATTGCATGCCCCCTTGTTCTAGTGCCTTTCTTTCTCTGAATAAGACCCTCCACTTGCACACTGTTCACTCCAGTGAGGTACTTGTAGGTTTCAATCACGTCCCATCTTGCCTTCCTCTCTTCCAGAGAGTACATGTTGAGTTCCTGCAGCCTTTTCTTGTACGTCTTCTCATGTAACCCCCTAACCATTTTGGTTATTGTCCTCTGTACCTCCTCCACCCTTTAATGTCCTTGCAGAGACGTGGCCTTCAGAACTGGACACAGTACTCCAGGTGGGGCCTCACCAGTAAGTGATACAGCAGCAGCACCACCTCCCTCCTTCTGTTAGAAATAGATCTCCCAATGCACCCCAGCATCCTGCTGGACTTTCCCACTGCTTTGTCACACTGTCCAGCTACCCTGAGTTCATCAGATATGATGACCCTAAGTGTCTTTCTTGCTTGGTGACTGCAAGCTCCACACTCCCCCTCCATCTTATCTACAGCCCCTGGGTTCTGCTGTCATAAGTGCATAACCTTGCACTTTTTGGCATTGAAACCAAGTTGCCACCCCCTTGACCATTCTTCTAGTTTCCTTAGAACCCCTTGCATTCTCTCTACCCCTTCATAAATGTCAACTCTGTTGCAGATTTTTGTAACATACACAAAGAGACATACCTTCCCCTCAACTTCTTCTGCAATTTCACTTATGAAGACATTGAAGAGGACCGGTCCCAGCACCAAACCCTGTGGCACCCCCACTAGTCACTCTCACATTGCCTGAGTGGTTACCATTTACCACCACCCTTTGCCTCTTATCCATTAACCATTTTGATACCCAGCTTGCCACTTTCTCCACCACCTCCAAGCTGCTTAGTTTCTTAACTACCCTTCTGTGTGGATAGCCATACTTAAAGTTCAGATAGGCAATGTCCACTGCTCTCACATGATCCACCTCCCTGGTAACCTAGTCAAAGAAATCTATGGGATTCATTTTGACATGACCTCCCCCTGTGAAACCATGCTGCCAGTGGTCCTGCAGCTCCTTTGCCTCCAGGTACTCCACAAGCCTCTTCTTCAGTAGTGTCTCCATTAACTTCTTCACCACTGATGTGAGACTGGCCAGCTTGTAGTTGCTAGCATCCTCCCTACTTCTGCTTTTGTGCAGAGGCACCACATCGACCCTCCTCCAGTCCTCTGGAAATTCCCCAATCTTTAAGGAGGTGCTAAACCGTGCTGCCAGAGAGGTGGCTAGCCCAATGCTCAGTTCCTAGGACTCTTGGATGAATCCAGTCTGGCCCTATCACCTTATTCTCCTTTAAAGATTCCAGTCCCTTTCAGATCCTCTCCACCAAGAATGGACTACTGTCCATTCCCCCCCCGTTGCTTACTGCAGCATGCTGGTCCACCCCCCCACACACACTCTCTACCATGAAAACCTAGCAGAAGTAATGATTTAGTATTTCCACTTTCTCTTGATCTTCCTGTACATAGTCCCCCTGCCCTCCTGATTCTCATTATTCCTCCTCTTGTCTCCCTGTTTTCCCCACATACCTGAAGAAGGTCTTGTCCCCTTTTTTGACCTCCTTGGCTATCCTCTCATCCGTTAGTGCTGTAGATACCCTCACCTTCCTTCGTGCCTCCCTTTGTTTTGCCAGGTGAACCTCCCTGTCTTCATTCTTCTGGGTCTCCTTGAGAAACTCCTTGAGTTGTTTAATTGGTGGTTGAAGGTAAGGGGTCAGGAAGAGGGGTACCACTTTGTAGTGGACTGGGAGGGGTTCTGGCCTCTGGGACAGGAGGCTCTTCAAGGGTGATGGCCTTCACCTTATGAGAGATGGGACCAGTGCTCTAGGGCAGAAGTTTGACGTTTACATTGGACAGTTAAATTGACTGCGGGGGTGACAAAGGCTAGGGGAACCACTGAGAAAGGAGAGAAGGTGGAGAACCTAGATATGGCTCCCCCTGAACAGGTGACAAGTACCAGTAAGGTGGGTAACAGTAAGGTTGAAGTTCAAATTATGTTCGGGGAAAAAGTGAATGGGGAGAGTTGACAAAGCCTACATTCATAGAAACACAGAAACATAGAATCTGTCAGCAGATAAGGACCATACGACCCACCTAGTCTGCCCATTTCCCTACTCACTGCTGCAACCCTAGATTCTATTTTATCTGTGGTTCTCCTGCTCTGCACATCTTCAGGGTACCCTTATGTCTGTGCCATGCAGTCTTGGACCCCTGTATTGTTTTTGCCCTCACCACTTCTGCTGGAAGGCTATTCCATGGCTCTACCACCCTTTCAGTGAAAAGGTTCTTCCTAACATTACCTCTGAGCCTGCCACCCTTCAACCTCATATCATGCCCCTTTGTTCTTGTGCAGAGTTTTCTTTGAAATATGCTTTCCACCTGTACCCTGTTTATTCCCTTAAGGTACTTGAAAGTCTCATATTTCCCCTCTCCTTCTTTCCTCCAGTGAATAGATATTAAGGTATTTAAGTCTTTCCTTCCTTGTAGGGCTATTGGTACAGTCCATGCACCATGTTCTTTGCCTTTCTCTGGACTGCCTCTGTTTTGTCAATGTCCTCCCAATTTTTTACTATAAGAATGGTCAAGACTTGGAAAAGATTACCTCAGGAGATAGTCAACAGTACTTGTTCAGCAAGAACAATTAAAATTAAGGAGACTATGGAAGAATAAGGGAGAAGGAATTTGAAAAAGCAAGAAGGGATCAGGAGAAATATGGAAAGGGGTCTGTTTTAATGCCAGCAGTCTGGGAAATAAAATTAGGGTTTTATTTAACTCTAAAAATTGATTAGTGTTTTGCTCATAAAAGTGCTAAAACTTTGTGAAAATGCATAGCTCTTGTCTCACTGTGTTTAACAAACACAACACTTCTAGAACACCTATATAAATACTTTCTGTACAGTTAGTATTGTCCCAAGGAAAAAAAACTGCTAATCAATTATTTAAAACCCTGACAATCCGTGAGCTCGAGCTCCAGGCAATGGTGGCAGATACTGAGAAGGATCTAGTAGCCATCACAAAAACTTGGACCACAGAGAATAATGATTGGGACCTGACAATCCCAGGCAACACCATGTTTAGATGGGACAGAGGAAAAGGTAAAGGAGGAGGCCTATATGTCAGTGAGGGCATAGCAGCAATTGAGGATGGAAACATCAGGGGAGGTAATGGGGAAACAGAATCTTAATAGGTTCGGCTCACAGCATCTTCATGCAAGAAACTATGAATGGGGTGAAGAGACAGATAAGGAGCTAGGGACAGAACTAGAAAGGGGATGGCAAAAGGGGAGGTGGTGGTAGTGGGAGATCTAAACCTGCCAGATATTGATTGGGTCATTCCAGCGGCCAGGAGCTCCAGAAGTCAGGCCCTGCTGGATACATTGCAGGACTGCTTGCTGGTACAGCTACTTAAGGAACCCACTAGGCAGGCTTCCATTCTCGATGTGGTGCTTACCAGCTCGGAAGTGATAGGAGGAGTGATGGTAGGGGAGCCACTAGGGTCCAGTGACCATAACTCTATATTGTTTGAACTGACCCTTGAGACAAGAAAGTCCTCATCAAAGGCTGAAGTCCTAGAATTCAGAAGGGCAGACTTCTTTCAAATGAGGGAGCTGGTCCAAGACAAGTTAGTCAGAGTGGACAGCATCAGCAATGTAGAGAAAAGATGGAGGAAATCAAGGAGGCCATTCTAGAGGCAACACAGTCTTGCATTAGAACAGTAATCAAAAGGAAAAGGTACAAGATACCAATATGGTTCTCTGGAAAGGTCAGGGAAGCAGTGAGAACCAAAAAGAAGGCCTTCACCAGGTACAAGGGAAAAAAAAGGAAGGAAGACTGGGGAGAGTACCTAATGAGAACCAGGTAACCCAAAATGGCAGTCAAAGAAGCAAAGGCAAACACAGAACTGCGTATGGTGGAGGGGGTTGGGGTAGGGAAAAACAATTTTTTGATATATTGGGGGAAAAAAAGGAGGGAGGAGAAACTGTTAGGCCAGCAGAGGGAGGTAGAGTAACTGAGGGGGGATGGAAAGAAAGCAGCCATTCTTACTGATTACCTTTGCTCTGTATTCACAAGGGAAGACAGAGGGCCTCTGCCAGACAGTGGCATTAAAGCAGCTGCAAGGGGGATCTCTGAGAAGAGGCAGCAAGTATTTCCCAGTAAAAGGGTTTGGAAAGGGCTAGCAGCCCTAAAGATAGATAAGGCCCTAGGGCCCGATGGGATGCATCCGAGAGTGCTCAAGAAATTGACATGGCTGGTGGGGTTATTCAATAGCTCAGTTCAAACAGGGGTAGTTCCAAAAGACTGGAGGGTAGCAGATGTAGTCCTGCTTCATAAGGAGGGGACAAGGAGCAACCAGGTAATTACAGACTTGCCAGTCTTACCTCTGTTGTGGACAATAGACAAGGATAATAGATAATAGATAAGTATAGGCTAGAGACAGGCAGCATAGGGTGACCAAAATGATTCAGGGCTAGGAGGGCAGATTTTACAAGGGTTGGCTCAAGGCATGAACATGTACTTGCTGGAGGCCAGATGAAAGAGGAGAAATATGATAGAGACTTTCAAGCCTCTGAAATGAATGAACAAGCTAAACTGCAAGGAACTACTGTATTCAGAGTAAGTGGTGGATCTAGAAAATGGGGGCATGAGTGGAAACTTGAATTCTGATGGCTGTGTAGGCCCACTGAGACAAACTACCAGGAGGAAAGAGAAGTGAGAAAGTTTTATTTCACAGAAAGGATGGTAGAGCCATGGAACAGTCTGCAATCTGATGTGCTGGACGTTGAAACTATCAATGCTTTCAAACACAGTTGGGACAGAGTGAAGGGCTTAGTGGTTGTTCAGGGTGATAGCAGTGGGGTGCCGGGGTGGGGAGCCTGGGGTGGATAGTGTGGGTTAGAACCCTGTTTGGACAATAGGTCACAGGTTTGTTAGGGTTTATGGGTAGACTGGATGGACCAGTAATCTTTTTCTGCCATCCTTGTCCATGTTTCTACATTTTCTCATACTTTCTAAATGCTGTTTTCTTCCCCTTCACTGCCTTTGCTACCTCCTTAGAGAACCATAGTGGCCTCTTCCTCCTCTTTCCCTTGCTCACTTACTTCAAACAGCATTCTGTTGCCTTGGCTATAACCTCTTTAATCTTTCTCCATTGAGCATCCACTCCCCTCTGCCTTATGCCCTTTTGAGGCATTCTCTAGAGCAGCTTCCTATTTCTTTAAAATCTGCCCCCCTGATGTCCAGAACCCTCATCTTAGTGTGTTTTTTTTTCCCTGTCCTATGCATATGCCAAACCACACAGCACAGTGATCACTTGTATCCGGGGGACTACCCACTGTGACATCAGCAATGCTGTCTCTGTTTGTAAGTACCAGGTCCAACACTACCCCATCCCTAGTAGGTTCCAAAACCAGCTGCATGAAAAATGCCTCTTGTGAGGTATTGGGCTCCCCTGCAGCTGGAAGCACTCCAGAAACATAGACAATTGAGTCTGTTCTATATTAGTACTACACTGCAGCCATTTGTACAACATTGTGATGCCATTCAGTAACAAACTGCACCTGAGTCAAGCACAGCATGTTCTTGTTCCCTTCAATGACATCACAACTATAATTTGGAGGCCAGTAGTCAAAATGCTGGCTAGCCCAGCCATCCCTCCTTTCCAAGCCGAAGACCACCTTTAGCCTGTCAGTTGTCAATTTCTGACTGAGCACAAAGCATGCGTGATTGGGAGGGAAGGGTAAGGAGCAGTCTGCATCACTGATGATGCACGGCAGGTATGTGCTGCATGCTCAGTCAGCTGTAGATTAGGGAGCGGGGAAGAATGGACTAGCTTCATGCTTACTTGTGCCTGAGGGGTGCTAGTGTTTTTTTAAACATTGTTTATATTTTCTGGAAATCTGACAATGCCAACTATTGAATAATGACTTGCTGAGTATCTGAGGTGCCAAGGATGAATATATGCCGAGTATTTGAACGGTTACTTGCCCAACCCAATTGTACATTAGACACAGTAACTGTACAGTAATGATATTGAAGGGAAATGTTCATGAACAGTGGCTGATGTAGTTTGAAAGCCCATGAAAAGTTCTTTCAAATGAGGTATTGGGCTCACCTGGAGCTGGAAGCACTCAGGAAATATAGACAAGTGAGTCTGTTCAACATATTATTACTGTTTAACAGACTCATTTGTCTATATTTCTGGAGTGTTTCCAGCTACAGGTGAGCCCAGTACCTCATTTGAAAGAACTTTACATGGGCTTTCAAACTACATCAGCGACTGTTCATGAACATTTCCCTTTACTATCATTACTGTATAGTTACTGTGTCTAATATGCAGTTGGGTTGGGCAAGTAACTTTTGTCAAATACTCAGCACATATTCATACTCAGCACGTCAGATACTCAGCAAGTCACTATTTGGTACTTGGTATTCAGTCAAATTTCCAGAAAATATAAAAGATGTTAAAAAATCACTAGCACCTCCAAGGCAGCCAGGCCTAGTCCCATAATCATCCCTCCCCCACCCATTTCCCACCATCCACCCCATCCCCTTTTCTTGCCTTTTAAAACAAATTACAGGCTCCTGGTATTGTGCCAGAGGTTTAGAGGGTTTTTAAAAATCAATACACCCTTCCTAGCTCAACCTCCTAATTCCTAAAATGCCATCATAGTAACTTAGCCCCCTATCCTGACCCTGTGCCAGGGATCTAGGTTCAGTAATGGACTGGCTGGGTGGTGCAAGAGGGGCTGGGGTAATGCTGCAAAGTGGCAGCGCTCCCAGCTGGATAGGAATGGCATCAGGCTCTAGAAGCACAGAGACCCTCGTGTAGGATAAGGGTGCTACAGTGCAGCTTGCCAGGATGCAATGCAATTCTGCAGCAGAGTTACTGCAGGAAGCAAGGCAATCTCAATGGCAGCTAATCTTGTTTGTCATGCAGGAGTCTGTGACACTGCTTTGTATCCTGGCAGGCACCACTTTGGATCCCCCACAGGCCATTGACTGCCAGTGAGCAGGGTTGACTAAGATCACATCTAGGTGCCATTTATTTATTTATTTTTTTGATGACTGGGTAGGTGCACTAGACACAAAAGTGACTATTTTCAGGCATGACCCGGGAGGCCAACAACACAGAGAGATACAGGTACATGGAATACAGTGTCAAGAAATATGCAATACATCACATATCAGAAGTGAAACAAGATTAAGACAATAGTGGTACGAAGGCACGTAAAGGTGTATTATACAAATAGAAGGTAAGTGCCGTTGTGTAAACGGTTATAGTAATATCACATTTAAAGTGCAGAAGAATGCCATTGTATCATTACGGTGTAATATACATCCATCTGAAACTGAAAAAACAGCTATTGAGAGGAGGTAGGGAGAAAGGTAATGCAGAGCTATAGCCTAGCGAGAGAGAGGAAGAGAGAGGGAAAGGGATGGGAAAGAGGGAGGGAGGATAGAATTTGTGGGGGAAGCTGAAGGAGCAGGGTGCCATGGGAAGGAGGATGGTACTGGGAGAACACTGGGGGGAAACATGCTGCTATCGGGCTGATAGTTGGCAGTGTTCTTGGGCCCCACCCTATAGACCCCCACCGAAGAGACTGTGGGTTTAGCAGAAGATGGGTCTGGGGCTTCTCCTCAGGGGTATACCCCAAGGTCTGAGGACTGCGCAGATGGAGGGAAATGAGAAAAGCTGAATAAAAAGAGTTTTGCAGCAAGAAAACACATATTTAATAGCAAATAGTATGGTCAACAGGCCCAATTCCTGACAATATGAACACATTCAAAGGTTCTGATAGCCTCAGATTAGAAGGAATATATATTAGGAGAGAGTTCTGAAGGGTATGCAGAACTTAAAGGTAAACAAATCCCAAGGGCTAGATGGGCTGCACCCCAGGGTACTGAGGAAAATGAGACAGGCCCTGGAAGTCCCCATGGCATACCTATTTAATGAGCCACTGGAAACAGGAGATATGCCTGTGGAAAGGAGGGTGGTGAATGCTGTCTCCCTGTATAAGGGTGGAGATATAGCAAACCTAGAAAATAACAGGCCAGTGAGCCTGACGTCAGTAGTGGACAAACTGCTGAAGCCAATAACACAGGAACAGAAAGATTACTTCCTAGAGGAAAACAGCCTTACAAACAGAAATTAGCATGTGTTCGCAAGGGGCAGATAGTGTCATACGAACTTGACTGATTTTCTTCCCCGTAATGATACACTGTAGACGGTGTATAGGAGACAAGCAGCCTGTAGATGGTGTATAGGGGACAGGCAGCTTACATTTTGCACCTGGATTTCAGGAAGGCCTTTGACTCAGTGCCCCATAGGAGGCTTTTACAGAAGGCAGGGGACTTTTGATTAGGGGAAAGGCTGACTAAGTGGATTGGGAGCTGGTTGGCAGCTACAACAACATCACACAAGACCCACTGAGAATGAAGCCTTATCACCAAAGTGCGCATCTTATGTCCGCACAGGTTGATGAATGGCAGTGGGGGGGGGGAGGGGGTGAAAGAGGATTTGCACCACCATAGAGGAGACCCTAGCGTTAAGCACCAGAATAGAGTTACACTTCTTACAGAATTTATTTAGGGGTACTGCACCAGCACAGAGGTAGGGGAGGCAGCATCAAGCAAGGATGAGCCACAGGGCAGTGTGTCAGGCAGCACAAGGGGAATCAAGAAGCATTTCATTTTGTTTTGAGACACCGTAGTTAGATGGATGGGGCGGGTAGTATGCCACTCAGGATGGGCGAATAGATCTGTTCTGTGCCTTTCAAGGATGACTGCAGAAAAGTTCACACCTCAGCTGGAGAGGATACTTACTGGTGTGGGGCAAAAGCTAGGTATTGCAGTACATTTAGGTACTAACGACTTTGCAAGCTATATCATGAAGGAGGTTAGAGATAGGACAAGGTTATCATTTTAATGATGCTGTCAGTGCCATGTGTAGGACACAGCAGACAGAGAAACATGATGGATTTTAACTCGTGGCTAAAGAGTCGGTGTGAAAGGGAGAGGTACCACTTTTCTGGGGACTGGGGAACCTTCTGGCAAGGCAGACAGTTATTCATTAACAATGGCCTGCATCTAATCCTCTGGGAAACCAGTGCTTTGGGGCAGAAGTTGGATGTTATAACAAATCCAATGTTAAACTGACTAAGATGGAGAGCAGAGTAACAGGTAGGTTGCAGGATCACACACAAGCATATGAAGGGAGACATGCAGCCTTTCCCCCATCATGCATAAACCCAGGTCACACCAAAAGCACAGGGCAGGGTCATAGTCATCAGCGTCAGTGGCTCAGTAGGTAGCACACTCACCTCTGAGGCCGGGAGATCAGAGGGCTGTGGGTTCAGTTCCCACATCTGGCACTTGGGTTAATATCCTAGTACTGACACTGTAGTGCAGCATGAGAAGGGTGCTGCACTTCTGAGGCGCCGTCTTTCAGATGAGACGTTAAACCGAGGTCCCATCTACCTGGATTGGTGGTAGTTTAGGTGGATGTTAAAGATCCCATGGCACGTATCGAAAAGAGTAGGGGAATTTCCCCTGTGTCATGGCCAAATTTCCTTCATTCACTAAAAATACCACCAACAGCTTAATCTGGTTCAAGGTCAGTTGGCATTCATCTGTATCACCCTCCCTCAGGTCATGCCTGAAAATAGGCAGGATTTGTCTCGTGCACTTACCCGGTCAACAAAAACTAAAATAAAAAATAGTAGCAATACCAGAAAGCCAGGCATCAACACTGTAAATACAGTAGGAAGAAAAGCAAAAATGACAACAGGCAGGTTATGTACACACGTGAAACATGCACAGTCAATACACTGGATGACCTGCATGCTGTAATGGAAGCAGATGATTTAGACATTTATGCCATCACAGAAAAATGGGCAAATAAAAGTATCAGTTAATACCTAAATGTTCCTGGCTGCACTCTATTTAGAAGGAGTAGGAAGTGTGCCAAGGGACGCGGTGGCAGTGTTTATAAAGGAAGGCATAATCTCAGAGGATAAATCAGTCCTGGGATGAGGGGTGGAGTCAGTATGGCCCCAGCTAGAATATGGTGGGAGAAAAGATACAAAACTAGAGTTATGTACAGACCACCAAATCCGGAGTCAGACAGGAGTAAGAAAATGGAAAGAGGAATTAAAGATAGACGTTAGCCAGGCAAGGGCAGTGCTCAGGGTGGACTTCAACCTCACAGGCATAGAGCAGATTGGGGCACTCTAACAGCAGTAAGCGAAAAACTCAGAGGTTCCTAGAAATGGGGCAAGGCAACTTTTTCACATAATGGGTGCATGGACCCACTAGAGGGGAAGGAAGCCTGGATCGGGTACTGTCCAGCCAGGAATGTCTCAAACAAGAATCCAGACATCCAGAGTTACCACAGAACCATCAAATTTGAAATTTTTCTGGGGCCTGAGCAACTTAAAACCAGCATGATGAGACAGTAAAGATAGAAGGAGGATGGGTACCACTTTCTTGGGAACTTTGGAACCTTCTGGCAAGACAGCAACTGTTCACTGTGAATGGTCTGCATTTGTGCCTGTAAAGTATAATCAAGATACAGTATTCATAGACAAGCAGCTGGAAGAACTAGACGGGGCAGAAAGTAAGTGAGCAGTGATTAAATGGGCAATACTGGAAGCCCCAATGCTTGTATAACATTTGTGACAGTAGAGGAAGCCACACTGGCTCAACAAGCAAGTGAGAGTGGCAGTACAGGACAAAAGAGAAACATTTAGGTAACACAAAATGGACAAAAATGTGTCCAACAGGGCTGTATATGAACATAAAAATTAACCAGCAGAAGAAGGCCTATGGTCTATTGAGTCTGCTTGATGGGGAGCGCATTCTTTATGTGTCCCTCCACCACCCCCTCCCTGGACACTTTTACCACCCCATGACTTTATACCACCCACTCTTGAAGCCACCCACAGTTCTCTGATTCACTACCTCCTCTAGTAGTCCATTCCACCCTATCAGCAATTTTTTTGTGAAGATGTGTCTCCTGGCCTCCTTCTGGAACCTACATCCAGCCAGTCTGTAACTGCCCCCCTTGTGTTCTTGTTAATGCTGATCTTGAAGAGTTCACTGGTGACAACCTTGTTAATAACCTTCAGGTACTTAAAGATCTCTATCATGTCCCCACTTTCTCTTTTGTCCATGAGTACCTATTCAGATTCTGTAGCCTCTGTTCACACAAGACCCCCCCCCCCCCGCAGACCCTAAATGATTTTGTGGCCCTTCTACGCACTGCCTTCAATGGGTTAATGTCCTTTTTGTAGCAGAGGCTCTGATTCTACATGCAGTATTATTATTCCAGGTGTGGTCTCACTATCGATATGTACAATCGCAGTATGACCTCCTTCCTTCTGCTGGTGAACCCCCTGCTTATGCAACGTAGCATGTACATAAAGATAAATTAGCAAGAAGTAAAGACATAATATGGTGGGTTAAAGTGAACACAGAATTAAGGGCAGCAGGACTGAAAAAATGTCAAGATGTTTAATAGGTATTTAAGGGAAAAACATCAGACAAAGTATAGCACAGAAAATAAAGAATGGAACAAGCATAGAGGAAGATGAAAAAAGCAAACATTAAATTGGTACTTCACCTCTATTCTCACTATAGATTGCACTGGGCCACTTCCAGACAGCAAAAATAGATTCCAGGGTAATAATTGTAATAGGTTGGGGATAGGATGCAACTAGGAAAAGGGTTCAGAATGATCTGCAAGACCTTAATGAAACCTAATGTCCAGAACCAGACAGCACTGTACCCGAAGCTACTGAGGGAAGGGAGTCAGTCACTGGCAGTCCTCTTGGCAGAGTTCTTTAATGAATTCCCAAGTATGGCAAAGATGCTTGAGCACTGGAGAGTGGCAGATGTGGTCCTCCTGCACAAGAACGGGGTTAGGGAAAACCTAACTAACTATAGACCACTGAGATTGATATCAGTAGGGGCTACGTTGCTGGAATCAATCATAAGGAACAGATAGCAGACTTCCTGAATGAAAAACAGTCTTACAGGTGAAAATCAACACAGTTTGATGAGGGGAAAGTTATGTAAAATGAACCTGACTGACTACTTCAGCTGTTGACACAAATTGTAGCTAGGGGGCCAGCCAGTTATACACTGGTACCTAGACTTCAGTAAGGCATTTGATTCACCGCATCACAAGAGCCTTATCCAAAAGGTGGGGGAATAGGACTAGGGAGAGACCTAACTGAGTGGACTGGAAACTGGCTGTCAAAAAGATCCCAGAAAGTGATCCTAAATGGATACTTCTCTGATATCAGAGTAAACTACCCATCTCGGGGTGGGCTTGCTATCCTGTCCTTTCTTCCCCTTTCAGCTTAGTTTATCTTTGGGCAATCCCTTGTTCTGCCCCCTGGGGGTTGTGTTTTCCTGCCTGTATTTAAGAAGATGGTTCTGGGAAAAAAAAAGAGAGAGAGAGATCTGGTGGGTTGGTGAGGGCAAGTGTGGCTAGGGTGTCAAACCCCCGGGCTGGTAGGTGCCGGCCTGGGCAGCGTCAAGGCTACGTGTTGGTATCTCCGCTAGAGAGGGTGGCAGGAGTTGGCGATTATTGTGGTCAGGGTCCTGGTGGCCTAAAGTCTGAAGAAATGCAGGAAGTGGAAGAAAATTTGGTGACATCTAGAGGTTTGAGAGGTCCTGGTGCCCATTTTTGGGAAGGTGTGGCAGTGGAACTATCACGGTGGTGACAGAGCCATGACAGGGCCCCTTGAAGGAGGTCATTTTCCCAGTTTGGCACACTGCTGGAATATGTTTAGGAGGTCTGCATTCTAAGATTCATTTTTATCCAGCCTGCCGTGCTCATGTCTGGGGCAGGTCCTGTGTTAGGCCCTAAAGGAATGCAGGGGAAAGATGCAATGAAGGAGGAAGCCATTTACTTATTTTGTTTGGGTAGATCACTGCTCAGTCCCAGTTTAGAGGAGGGGATCTGTATTGGTTTGGGTTTGTTGGAAAAGTGTACAGGGTGATCGCAGTGAGGCAATTAGGCTGCAACGATTCCCCGGTTGCTTGGTTGGGTTCCGGGGTGGGTAGTAAGACACCCCCCCAGGTGTGGTTGGATTCTAATTGGTACCTTTTGGGTAGGGGTAAGCCTAGTTTCTGACTCGTGAAACCATGAGTGGAGCCTGTCCTGGTCTATAACATCCAAGCCTGTTTGGTATTCTGGCTGCCCGGTGCTTCTGTACCTTTGCATATGCTGTCTGGCCCTTATATCTCAGCCCCATGGAGCTGCTCCATTTATTTATTAATTTTGTCTAATTAAATATTCAAACATTTTTATTTTACACTGTGTGAGCTGGAGTATTTAAATGAACTAACTTAATTACGCCCTTTAAAGAAGGCTTCCATCTCCTCCTTCCACTCAAGCCTGAGGAGATTAAAGTGGTGGTCTGGTTCTCATCTACCCGGTAAGGGAAGGCCTGTTTGTGCTTGAGAGTCTACCAACCAGGTAAGGCCTTACATTCTTCTTAAGCTGCCGTGCAATGTTCTGGAAGGTCTCTGTTCTGTGCCCCCCTGCATTTTAACATCGGGACACCTAGACATCAGGAGGGAGATGGGGGCGACATCAGAAAGACCACAAGTGGAATGACCCAGAGTTCAGTCCTGGGGCCAATACTTTTCAATATAGATAGATAGACAGACAGATAGACAGATAGACAGACAGACAGACTGACAGATAGATATCAGTCACATGGGGTGGGATTATGAATTAAAGTAATCCTGTTCATAGATAACAAAACACTCTGCGGAACAGTGGGCAATTATGAGGGGATCAACTGCATGAAAAGTAATGTAGAAAAGCAGAAGCAGTGGTACAGAATATTTCAGTTAACATGCATCAAAAAATGTAAAGTGATGCACATTGATGTACTATGGTTCGATTGACAGTAGGAGATCATCGGATCTGTCCTGGCTGCCAACCCACTACTCAACGGAAATTGTTTTCAAAGAAACCATTTATAATTAATACACCAATCTTTTTCTAAAAATATCCTTGCTAGGAGAATCAATTACAGAGTTCAGGAGGGCATTCCAAATCTCAACCACTCTCCGAGTGTTAAATTCAATCTATTTATAGTTCTGCCTGTAGCTAGAGCTAGTTGCCTATGATGTCCTCGTGTTACTCTTTTCTTGATATGATATTTAAACCCCATGGATTTTGTAAAGCTTCATCCTGTAGAACATCATACAGGAGTAACAGATCCCCTCTCTCTCATTCTCTACGTACTTCCAAGGACATTAACCCTAGAGTTTCTAGTCCCTTTTCATAGGTTTTGTTCTCCAACCCTCTAATAATTTTTGTGGTCCTTCTTTGGATACCTTCAATTAATATTCTTTTTAGATACAGAGCTGAAACTGAGAAGAATAATCCACATGTGGTCTCACCAGGCTTCTAAACAGTGAAAGTATAATGTTTTGTTATGTAAAACAAAATGCCTTCTTATACAACCAATTAGCTGTCTTGCCTTTTTGTTTATTTCAGAGCATTGTTCTGATGATGTTAATTTGTCTGAAACAACAGCACCAGGTCCCTTTCATATGTTGATTCTGTAATTTGTTACCCATAGATGTAATACTTGGGCCTTTATTTTTGCGCCCCATGTGAATTACTTTACATGTTTCTATGTTAAGTATCAATTTGACAGTCTTATTGAGATCACATTGAAGGCTGCTGGCATTTGACACATCATCCACAGTGAATAATAATTTGGAATTATCTGTGAGCTTTTGAAACCAACCAGACGTACCTCCTCCCATGTCTTTGGGGAAGATGATGAGTAGGGAACCCAACACTCCCCCCTCCCCACCACCCCCAGTACTCTGCTTGTGACATGAGACTCTATTGATAGGTGTCATTTGAGCCTAACCCTTTGGGCCCTATAATCTAACCAATCCCTAATCCATCTGGTGATGTAAATATCAATACACATTTTCATAAGGTTAGTTATATTACCCTCGTGTGGGACCATATCAAAAGCCTTGGAGAAATCAAGAAAGATTGCATGTACAGGGGTGGAACTATCAATGATTTGCTTACAGGTTCATAAACTGTTAGAAGGTCTGTGAAAAAGGATCTTTTGGCTCTAAACCAATGCTGTTCTCATCATTTAGATGGTTTAACTTGACTATTATCTGTTTTTTGATCCTTCGGCATGGATTCCATTGTCTTACCTAATAGTGACGCAAGGCTAGTAGATCTGTAATTAGATGTTAATTTTTTATTTTCTTTAATATAAATCTGTATGACATTTGCCATCTTCATATCCTCTGGAATCATTCCAGTTTCAAGTATCTATTTACTATTTTAGTGAATGGATCAACTATTTCACTAATAGCCATTTTAATGAGTTTGGCATAGATTTCATCAGGACCAGATGCTGAATTTTCTATTATATATTTCACTTTGTTATATGCCTTATTTCTGGTGATTTTATTTTTAAACAATTCCTGTGAAGATATAGAAAACTGAGGTGCCAAGTTCATTTTTTAAGGCTTGGTGAATACACTGGAAACATTTGTTTAGTGTTTCAGCCATTTCCTTCTCATTTGTCAGTATTTTATTGTCTTCCTGATTTGGACCCACTTAAGAATTGTCCTTTTTAATGGAGTTAATGTACTTAAAAAATTTTTGTCTGTCAGATTTGTTTGTTGCCAATTTGTATTTCATATTTCTTTTTGCCTTTTTGTTGCAAATGTAACATTTTTGAGTGTTTCTTTGTATTTTTGTTCATTAGTAATTGTTGGATTTTTAATCATTGTTTTGTAAGCATTATATTTAAGTAAGGATTAACCCACAACAGAGCCTGGGTCTATCAGGTATTATGAATGACTGGGGGGGCTGGACCATGAGGCTGAAGGTCAAGTGGTTCCAACTACCCGGCCATATATTAATCCCTGATACACCCATGCTCTGGAGTGGGTTAATTCACTTGTGACATGGGCAAGAAAAAGGGTTCAGCTCCCTGTGGAGAATGTTTTCTTGCCCATGTTACAGGTTCTTATATGTCTACTTTTCTGCTGTGGTATTCCATGATTCAGTGGCCTGTAAACTTCCTGCTTTCACTCACAATTTAGATTACTAGTTGATGGCAGAGTGGAGAGGTCTTACCAAGTGTTTTCTCCATGTATTCTGGGAGAACAGGAAATGGAGATTCTATTGGCGGAACCTCTCTGTGTAAAACAATAATGCAGACATTTTATTTATTGTGTTTTATTCTGTGTGGGCTCTCACTTTTCAGGAAGCAGACTCAGGGTCCCCAAGCACCACTCATGGCAGTTGCTCAGCTTGCTCAGCACCACCTGCATCGCTCATCACTCACCACCATGGCTGCCATGCCACCCGGCTCCCGCAGCTGTGCCCGAGCCCGCTCGTCCAGGATGATGAACTGCAGTGGCATCAGACACCCCTTGGAGTGCTGCATCACCACCGAGTTAAGGTTCACATTGAGAGAGCCCCGGATGCTGGAGGACGGGAAGGCGAGGTACAGCCGGCAGTGCACAAGCAGGCAGCAGTTTCCTTCTTGCCATAGGAGTTTCTTCAACCGATGGTGGTCGATGCTGCTCATTGTCATCATTGAGTGATGGATGAGTTATGCAGCAATCTGTACTTATTGTATAATTCTTTTAATACTATTATTGATTAATTACTCTGGTGCTACTCGGAAGTTTATCAGGTTTGTAAACTGCATCTGTTCGCCAGTACAGGTACTGCACCATACGTTAATTTTGGTGTGCACATACATTAATTGAGAATTCATGTATGAGCATGGTGACAACAGCTGATGCTGTTTTTCCAGTCATGCACAACCCTTTGTCATGCCCATGTTACAAGTGAATTAACCCACTCCAGAACGTAGGTCTATCAGGGATTAATGTATGGCTGGTTGATTGGAACCACTCGGCCTTCTGCCTTAAGCCTCACGGTCCAAACCCACCCCCCCCCAGCCATACATTAATACCTGATAGACCCATGCTCTGTCGTGGGTTAATCCTCACATGTTTTTCCTTTGGCTTTTATTCTGGACGGCTTGATAGCAAAACGTATTCTATTATGATCCTCATTGAAGAAAGGTGTGCCAAATCTACAGTCATTTATTACGCCAACTGAATTTTTAACACTAAATCTAGTATGTGATTATTCGGTGTATTTCAGTATATCAGCTATTGTAAGTTATTTTCAGCTAGGGTATTGAATAATTTCTTCTCAGATCTATTATTTCCAGTTTCACTGTCCCATTGGATGCCTGAGTTGCTAAAGTTTCTGAATACTATAATATTATTTTTAAATTAATTTCTTTATTTCACAGCTGGTACATTTTGTAGGTACTGTTAGGTGATCTGCAGTACAGTCCCATTGTTAGTGATGTTCCATCACTGCCCTCCTATTTAACCCAAACAGATTCAGTAGGCTGTGTTTGTTGTTTGATGTTGTGCTTAACATCATGTGAGGTATAGATTATTTAATTGAGAAATAAAGCATAACAGGGGTGTGTGTCATGTTGGGGTAACATCATGTTTTATATGGTTGAAGCTTAAGGCCGCATGCCGAGTACATTCAGCACCTGAGAAGTGACATTATCCCAGCACAACACACATCCCTGGAGTGCATTATTGTTATTATACAATAGCTTATTTGTGAAAACAAAAAGAAAAAGTATGGAAAATACATTGTTTTATATTTTTATTGATTTTTGTATGTGGAGGTATATGTGCTTAAAAAGTTGATGCATTCTATTGTCTGCAGTAGGTAGCTTTGCTGCTACTTGTTCTCTCCCCTCCCCACACTCTACTTCTTGCGGTATGTGATGTATTCAGTGATCCCCCTCCTAAATTCCTACTTAGTGTTGCCATTCTACTGTTTGTGGCATTGTTTTTTTAATCTGTTTAAAATTTGCAGAAGGAATGGAGTAGTTCGGTGACTGCGGTGATTTGAGTGTTGTTAGTAGTGGAAAATAATGGTGGCATTTGGGTAATACAGCAAGCACTGCTGGGCATGCACTAATGCACAGTTACTTCATGGACAGCATGTAGCCAGCATTATTCAACATAAATTAATGATTAGTTTGTTGCTTCCCTGGGACTGGAAAAATGGAAGCCGTGCTTAGCCGTGGAGTATGAGGTGAGGGCATGCTCAATTCAGTTGCCTTGTGAGCCGTGTCTGTGAAGCCACAGACATGAAGTCTCAGTTGGCTCGGTGGTGGTTTTAAAGCAAGTTGCGGTCTGACAAGAAAGTGGATAAGACACTTTCTTTTGGGGTAGGCAAGTTGTATGACACAACTGGAGCATGGGAGGGAAGTATGTCAATTGATCTATTTTATGTGCATTTGTGAGCAGGTCATGTGGCTGATGGACCTTGATACAGTGATATTGTGCTGGAATAACATCACTGTTCAAGGTGGCTACTAACCAATCAGAGGGCAGGACTTTTTCTTTCCATTGTATAATAAACAATGCAACACCTCTATGCCTTTGTGAAGATCTGTCCTTTCTGTAGAGCTTATGTCCCTCAATTCCTTTCTCTGATGGCAATAATTTCTGGATGTTGCATGGATATCAGTAGTTCAAATGATTCCTGTTTATTGTTCATACTTTAAACATTAAAATAGACACAGATCATGGTCTTATTATTTAGATTATTTATTTTTCTAAGTTTTTCACTATTTTATATGTATTGATGTTATCCAATATTAAATCTCACCCCATTGCGTCATTTTCTAGAATGTTCCTCATGGTAACTCATCACTTACCGTATGCTCCCCTTGTACTCAGTTTAAGCTCTGTTAATTGATCCCTTTAGTCTAATACCCAGAATGCCAGTCCCCCGCCTGCTTGGATATAACCTGTATTTTACAGACAGATCATTGGCATTCTCAAACTCTGCCAATACAATGTAGCATCAATAAAGTCAGTGTGCAGCAAAGTGTATAATAAAAAAATGAAGTCTGAAATCCTTTTCTCAGTTTGGGACAGTATATAGGAAAGCTACTAGGATATTGGGATATATCGGGTGAGGTTTCATTAGTCGAAACTAAGTGGTGATATTGCTGCTGTACAGGTCATCAGCTTGACTTCACCTGGAGTACTGCTTGTATTTTTGGAACCCTTGAATGGAAAAGGATAAGAAAAGGATATATACAATTTAGAGAAGGGCAAATGGTTCAGGGGCAGCAAGGTAAGACCTGTCAGGAAAGATTAAAGAGCCAAAATATGTACTAACTAGTGGGCAGCAGAAAGGGGGGGCATAATAGAAACCTACAAATGCACACAGGGACACAACAGGTGAACACTTCAAATTTATTTAAATTAGGATGTAACACAACCACTATGGGTCACAAACTCAAACTACTGGGGGATCTTTCTTTCTTTCTTTCTTTCTTTCTTCCTTTCTTCCTTTCTTTCTTTTCTTTTCTTTTCTTTCATAGGAAATTTCAAGCATCAGACTAAAGTCCTTATAGCTTGCCAATCCCTCCCTTTAAGAATCAGTAGTTCTATTTTTATAGAAAATGTCCAGTCTAGTTTTAAAAGTATCCATATTAGGGCTATCGACAAGTATATCTGGGAGCTCATTCCAGGATGATATCACCCTCTGACTAAACCAGTTTTTCCTGGCCTTTAAATTCCATCTTGACAGAAATAACTGCTTGCCATGCCTCCTACTCCTGCTCCTGCTGTTTATAAGTGTAAATCCCAATTATTTCAGTAGAGTCATATCCTTTATGACTCTAAATAGCAAACACATGTCCCCTCTAAACCTCCTGTACTGAAGAGAATACAGGTTCAATGCCACTAGCCTTTCTTTATATGATCTATTTTTGAGGGTCACAATAGCTTTGGTTGCCTGTCTCTGCACCCCCTCCATTCTTAGGATATCTTCCCTTTTATATGGGGACCATACTTGGATACAGTACTCCAAATGGGGCCCAGCCAGAACACTATACAGCAGCATCAGTACCTCCTTCTCCCTGCTGGTGATATGTCTCAGTATACAATTTAAATTTTGGTTGGCCTTTTTTATTTGGTCATTACAATGAGCGTTACATTTTAAATTGTTATTAATCTTTACTCCTAGGTCTCTCTTTTCCTGTGTTACTTTAAATAGATCTGTACCAAATTGTAACTTGTACCAATGTTGTTTTTACCCAAGTGCATTATTTTGCATTTAGATACATTCAACTCCAGTTTATTCATCCTGGTCCACTGTACAATTTCATTTAATGATTCTTGCAAAAAAGTCCTTTCTACAGAACTGTTCATGACCGACCCTACTCAACAATCGTCAGCAAATTTGTAGAGCCAAACACTTAGGTTTGTTATTTTTAGAGTGGAAATGTAAATATTAAATAGGCATGACCCCAGAACTAAGCCCTGGGGATCCCACTCGTAATAGGAGTCCAGTCTGACAGTGCCCCTTTTATAGTGACACTCCGCTTCCTATCCTGCAACCATTCTGATATCCACTTTATAATGTTGGTCTCCAGCTTAATCTCCCTTAATGTATTTAACAATTCTAAGTGAGGCAGTTTGTCAAATGCCTTAGCGAAGTCCACGAATGCAACATCCACTGAACTACCTCCATCTAATTCTTTGTTAACTTTCTCATAGAAAGACAGATTAGTTTGACATGACCTTGATTTTGTAAAGCCATGTTGCAGGGGGTCTATCTAACCCTGCTCATCTTGAAAGGTGAGAGTGTTTTCTTTTAAAATGCCCTCCAGTATTTTCCCCATAATGGGAGTTAGGCTCACTGATCTAAAATTTGATTGATCCAATTTTGGTCCCTTTTTTCAATAACGATACTACTGTTGCAACCTTCCAGTCCTGTGGGACCACCCCCTGTCAAGGGAAGATTGAAACATGTGGGTCAGAGTTAATTATATATGGGCCGCCATCTCCTGTATTACCCCAGGGTGGATGTTATCAGGTCCTGATGATTGATTGATTGATTGATTGATTTTTCCTTCCTTCCTTCCTTCCTTTCTCTGTCTTCCTTCCTTCTATCCTTCCTTTCTTTCACTCTGTATTTATTTAGTTATTTATTTGTATTTGTTAAACACATTAAAAAAAATCACTGGAGAATTTAATCCCCATTTACAGAAGTCACCCAAGCATTAAGTGTATTAACATGACATACATACCATATACGGCCATATTACAAAATAATAGACATATTAAAATAAAGAATACACATTTTCCAAATGCCACAATGAGTTTCTTATAGCATTTTTACCATTTTAATGTATCTTCAAAATAATTCAAGATGTACACATTTATATTCGTATAGACTCTAACAAAAAAACATGCATAGTTTGAATTTTAATCCAAAAACAATCACAAATGCAACAAAAAGAAAACAAGAAAAAGAAAAGAGATTATAAAAACAAAACAAGCACTATCAAGGAAACAACTAAATCAACCACTACTTGGTCAATGTAACATTGCTAGATATTTATTATTTGAAGGTAGCTCCAAATGGGAGGAAGTAAAGAAGAAATTTGTAACAAGGATAATTATCTAAACTGTTGAGAATATACTGAATAGTCTATCAACCTTTCCAAAATTAGAGTTTTTCAAAATTATGTAATGAGGGGAAATTCCAATAACTTAAGACAAGTCTTTTTGTTGCCATAAATCCTAAGATAATAATATGCTGACTAGGACTGTTAAAGTTACTTTTAGAAACAAAAATCATTAAAAATAAATAGCTCAAATGTAAGGGTAATTTCCAGGTTAATAAATGTAGTTAATTCTTTTCTAGTAGATTTCCACCATGAAGATATTTGTGAACATGACCACAACATATGATAAAGGGTTCCTTCACCCCCACATAGATGCCAACAATATCTATTTAATTTATCATTTATATGAAAAATCTTACTGGGGGTGAAGTACGCCCATTCAAAAATCTTAAGTGGATCTATTTTTAGCATCAGAAATTATTTTAGTTGAGAATTGTCTAAGTAATATCCATTTAGATGCACGCAACAGTACAGGAAGATCCTCATTCCAGTTTTCTATAGTCCACTTAAAAATATCTCCCATATCATCTATCAAATTCTTGACTAAATGAGAATAAAACTGGACAAGAAAACTAATATTTTTACTATAGGCAATAATCTCATCAGTTTTACCTGATGATATTCCCCATGTTTTGGAATCCCCATGCTGTATGCCTTTTCATTCTAAAAAAAATTATGTCTAAGAGTCAAGTAAGGCAATTAGGTTTTGTTGGGGTCTTCCCTGATGGTAGCTTGAAAAAAAAAAACCCATGTAATAAAAGCATTGTTATGAACGAAGTCCAACTGGTTTTTGGATAATAACTGATCAAGAATACCATGAAGAGTACAATATAAATTCTTCTCAGCCCAGATATTTTTATTATAAAGGATAGGTGATAACCTGAAATGATGATTTGCTATGGCTTTTTTCCATCTCATAATACAATGTGAATTCCATTTATAACTGGATTTTTAATATCTTTTAGTTCTTTTCTCCAGCCTCCTGGCATGAGTGGTTACATACCTTTGTTAGACTGCTTGCATTGGCCTGTAGGCATTGTACAGCTGTGGGGATGTCCTCCTACATGGCAGCCACTTATGTGCCTACATGCATGCGCACACACACAGACACACAGACACAAACACACAGACACACACATGACCACCACCACCACCAGACTATTAGGGAAGGCTGGAGTGCTGAATGGCCTGTGATGCAGTCAAGTGTGCTTTTCATTCCAACAGGTCATTATTTACCAAAGAAGGACTGATGCTGAGGTCTTTATTTTTATTTTACACTTCCTATCAAACAACATCTTTCCCTTTTGCCATTAAAAGCTGCCTTTAAAGCTGAATGATGTTTGTTCCATGACACCAGAGTATTGTTTATACCAGATGACACAATCAGTGAGAGTGCATTTCACTGGAAGCAGGTTTCTGTTTACACTAGAGGTCCCTTATTGTGAGATATGAACTTGCAGGCACCATGCTTTACATCATACTGAACATTCCATGAAGTTTATGTAAGCAGTAATGCACAGTAGGGTGGATGTTGTTGGACTATATTGTACCCACCTGCCCAGGGGCACAGTGAGACCCAACACCACAGCCTTACAGCTCCTAGAAGGGCAGGTATTTTATTTTTATTGTTTCCTTTTTAGCTAGTTTTTCAGTCTTTTTTATTTTGTTATTTGAAGTAGCAGCACGTGTGGAGGAGAAGTGCTGTGACTGATGGCAGCTGAGAGGAGTGTGATCAGGAGACACATTGAATGCAGTTGGGAATTTAGTGTTTCTGTCACCAATGTGGTTCAAGTGTGAGCAAGAATGATGGTGGTGGTAGCACAGGACCGAGGAAAAGGTGATAGTGCACAGCTGAGTTACTTCTTATTGCTGCAGGGATTCTGGAGAGTGACTGGTCACCACTTGGCAAGTGATGTTTATCGATAAGTTTCTGAAGGCTTATTTCTGAATGTTGTGTTTGTTCTCAGAGCAGCCAAACTTGAGCAAATAAAATAGCTGCCAGTCAGTCTCTGAACATTCTGTGGTGAGTACAATGCTAACACTGTGTAATGAGTCAGGGCAGCACTTGGACTTCTTTTTTTGTGGTTTCTGTTGGTACATACAGTAAATGTATGCCAGAAGAATGGAATTAGCCAATCAGGGGACTTGATTTTTCAAACCCAATCAATCAGACTGTAGCTCTAAAAACAGCTTTTTGTAGAACTTCCTTTTTAGACATTTGTATGTATTCCTCCACAGCTGCAAAGTAGTGCACCCCTCTCTGATTTTTGCTATTTGCTGCTCTATGTTAAAGGCATCTGAAGGGGTAGGGGGATGCTACTGTATTGTACCTCAGAACTTCTCAGGCTATTAACAAAAAAACCTTTTAAACTGCTGTTTATATCATCTGTCCAGATCAGTCTAACAGATTTGTTATAGTTCTTTCAGCAACCTAGGGGCTAACTCATTTTCTCTTGGGTTTTGTGAAAATGAAAGTCAGACTTGGTGTCAGATTACAGACAGTGGAACTGCAGTTTGTTAGCTGTCATTCCTTTCAGTAGGACAGGTCGGAGGTAAGCACTGGAAACAGAAGCCTTGAAGAAAATAATAGAATTTACATTACTCATTCAAGATTCCATCAGGTCATCAGAAAAAAAGTCTGAGAGAATTTGTGTAAAAACTAACAAATGAAAGATGCAAAAAATGGTATGCACACTGGCCTCTGAGACTGAAAGATCAGAAGGCTGTGGGTTCTATCCCCACACTAGGCATGTGGGTTAAAGAGCTAGTGTGCTGCCTAAAACTAATATTAGATTTTAAAAGCAGTCAACCATTACCTTTTATATTTGAGGTACTTTTTCTTTTCTCTTTGTTTAATTAGAAGATTGTTTACCTGATGTTAATATGTGTGATGTGTGAAATGGCACTCTGTGTGGCAGATGACATGGCTAGCTATACTGCCCCACTACATCATCAGCATTGTGACCTCACTGACTGTGACATCATTGATACTTAGGAACAGCAATTCAGTGACTGCCAGGTCATTCACCTGTGATTTCACTGTCAGTGAAACCACAACGCTGATGATGTAGTGGGGCAGTAGAGCTAGACATGTAAGCTGCTATGCTTAGAGCTGTTCCACACATCCACCACAACATTATGACATAGAAGACTCTCTGATGGGCAAAAGAAAAAAGAAAGGTACTTCAGAAATAACCTTTTATAACTGACTACTTCTTAAAAAGTATATTATTTCCCTGTCTGCCTAGTTTGGCATCACTAGCTCTTTAAATCTCAGTACTGACACTGTAGTGCAGCATGGGGGGTGCTCCTGTCTTTTCTGTCTGCCTGTTCAGGTGGATGTTAAATATCCTATGACACTTCTCAAAAAGAGTAGAGGAATTTCCATGGTGTCCTGGCCAAATTTCCCCCATTCACTAAAAATACCACCAACAGCTTAATCTGGTTCAAGTAAGGATTTATGCCATGTTACAATTTCAGTTGGTTACCATCTCCCCCCCCCCCCGACCGTCACTCCTGAAAAAGGGACTTCTAGTCTTAGTGGGCTACCCGGTCAACAAAATTCAATAAATAAATAAATTCCCCCATTACGTCTTATGGATTTCATATAAATCCAGATCATTCCAATGCTGTCTTGACATATAATTTTAATACCTAACAGCAAATCAGAGTCCTTTTCCTGATAAAAGGCTGCCAACATATTACATTTAAATAAACAACAAAGTCACAAATAAGGAACTAGTGGCTTATGGAAAAATCTACAGGGATTTATACAGGGATTTGATGCTGCCGCTACAGGGAAAATACAGGAAAAATGAGGACTTGTTACAGGAAAATGGTTATTTGGATCTGGGAGCACTGTGATAATTGTGACTAAACAGCATTATATGGGCACCAACAAGAAAACAATTTTGATCATTTGGTAGCTCTTCACAGCCCTATCAGCTCTGGCTAGAGTTTGTTTTTAATGTTAGACACTATTGATGATGATACATGGTAAGACAAATGGGGATATATTGAGGAAAAGTTGGGCTTGGTAATAACAGCCCTTTAATGACAACAAACAGACAATATTTACAGAGCTTGTGTTCGGGACCTCAGGACTGGTGCTACACTCAATATACAGTCCATATTGTTAGTATAAGCTCTGTGCTGGCTTGTAGGTCTCTAAAATTACTTTAGGTGTTCCCTTTATTTTCTGCCAGCAAGCCTGAGAGGTTAAGAATGCCCCCGTGCTCCCACAAAAAGTGGATTTTTGCAGACTCTCATATAAATTCCTATACATAGGAAGGAGGATTCCTCCCTGTCCTTTGCATGAGCTCAGCTGATTATGGCCTGGGTAGCTTGTAGTACAATAGAGTCACACAAGTAGCCCTACTGATTACTCTGCTGGCCATCCATTAAAATGTAATGTAATCCACCCAGTCACCAAACAAAATAAATAAATGTAATTAGTCAGACAGGAACTGGAGTACAAGTATGAATAAATTAATAGGCGTTTCAAATTCATTGACCTAATATTGATTGCTATTTAATTCAAAATGTCAGTGAAGGCAGTAAAAGAAATAAAGCAACTTGATTGAAAAGTAATAATAAGGATGGATAGGTTAGAGAGCTAGAAGCTAGTAACAGACTAGGCAGCATTGATCATAACATATTGGCATTTAATATTAGTAAAGCTTAACAAAAAGGCAAATGAAACTTCAAAGCATTTTCTAATTTTAATTAAATAAAAGCAGTGGCAGCACAGTAAAATTGAAGAAATAGGTTAAACTGGAATTGTATTCAAGAACTGAATAAAAGCTATGGCAACACAGATAAATTGTAGAAATTGGTTAAATGGGAAACGTATTCAGGAATTAAATAAAAGCTATGGCAGCACAGATAAATTGGAGAAATAGGTTAAATGAGAAACATATTCAGGAATTAAATAAAAACTATGGCAGCACAGATAAATTGGAGAAATAGATTAAGTGGGAAACAAATTCAGGAACAGTGAGGATTTATAATAATTTTATAAATTAGGTAAAAAAAATGCTTTCCTTCAATTAGTAAGCAAAAAAGAAGGAAGATGAGAAAAATATTACATTGAGGTTTATGAATAAGAAGAAATATGTATATAAATTATAAATAGTAAGATATGCATGAAAACTGTGCTACACAATAAAACATGAAAGAGTGAAAGCATAGGACTTAGAGAAGCAAAAAATATAAATTAAGGAACCTATAACTCTGCAGCACAAACTAACAGCAAGAAATTCTTTACACACATAAGAAAAATGAAAAATACAGAAATACCCTGGACCATAAAATGCACCAGTTAGTGGAAACCTATTTGGTAAGGATGGTGATAGAAAAAAAATTCTGAATGATTATTATTTGGTGTTGATTTCAAAACCTCTGTGGAAATGGGACATATGTCCTAACTGATGCTTTTTATTCCAGTGCAAAAATCCACTTTTTGTGGGCGCACGGGGGCATTCTTAGCCTCTCAGGCTAGTTGGCAGAAAATAAAGGGAACACCTAAAGTAATTTTAGAGACCTATAAGCCAGGACAGAGCTTGTACTAGCAATATGAGACTGTATATTGAGTTTAGCACCAGTCCTGCAGGTCTCAAACACAAACTCTATAAATATTGTCTGTTTGTTATCATTAAAGGGCTGTTATTGCCAAACCCAACTTTTTCTCAATGTATCCCCATTTTTCTTACTACGTATCATCAATAGTGCCTAACATTAAAAAAAAAAATTGGGTTTGAAAAATCCAGTCCCCTGATTGGCTAATTCCATTCTTCTGGCATATATTTACTGTATGTACCAACAGGAACAACAACAAAAGAAGTCCAAGTGCTGTCCTAACTCATTATGCAGTGTTAAACAAGCCTTAAAATCCTTTTTATAGATCAAGGCCTATGGTGGAAGCGATTGACTGATTTGGGTCTGACTTTATTATTGTTTTATGGAGTTTTGTTGTATTGTATTAATTATTTATTGTATTTTATATCAATGTTTTATTATGTTGTGATTTTATAACTTGTACTGCGCTTTGATTTTTTGAAAAGCGCATTATAAATAAAGAATATTATTATTATTATTATTAACATTGTACTCACCACAGAATGTTCAGATACTGACTGGCAGCTATTTTATTCCCTCAAGTTTGGCTGCTCTGAGAACAAACACAACATTCAGAAATAAGCCTTCAGAAACGCACCGATAAACATCACTTGCCAAGTGGTGACCAGTCACTCACCAGAATCCCTGCAGCAATAAGAAGTAACTCAGCTGTGCACTATCACCTTTTCCTCGGTCCTGTGCTACCGTCACCACCATCATTCTTGTTCACACTTGAACCACACTGGTGACAGAAACACTAAATTCCCAACTGCATTCAGAGTGTCTTCTGATCACACTCCTCCCAGCTGCCATTAGTCACAACAATTCTCCGCACAGTGCTGCTACTTCAAATAACAAAATAAAAAAGGCTGAAAAATTAGCTAAAAAGGAAACAATAAAAATAAAAAAATGGTTCTCGCAAAAAAATGTAAACACTTCTGCTGGCAATCTACTAGTGGAAGGACCATTTAAAACAAAATGCTGTTTTTCAATCATTTTGAATAACATTTCTTGTTTTATAAAACTTTTTTCTTAAACAAGTTAAACTAAAAACATTTTCTAAGTGCAATAATACACAACAGGGTAGGTGGTGTCGGATTATACCTGCCCTTCTAGGAGCTATAAGGCTATGGTGTTGGGCCTCACTGTGCCCCTGGTCAGGTGGGTTCAGTAAAGTCCAACAACATCCGCCCTACTGTGCATTACTGCTTACATAAACTTCATGAAATGTTCATTATGCTGTAAAGCATGGTGCCTGCAAGCTCATATCTCACAATAAGGGACCTCTAGTGTAAACATAACCCTGCTTCCAGTGAAATGCACTCTCACTGATAGTGTCATCTTGTATAAACAATACTCTGGTGTCATGGAAACAACATCGTTCAACTTTTAAAGGCAGTTTTTAATGCCAAAAGGGAAAGATATTCTTTGATAGGAAGTGTAGAGTAAAAATAAGGACCTCAGCATCAGTCCTGCTCTGGTAAATAATGATCTGTTGGAATGAAAAGCACACTTGATTGCATCACAGGCGCTTCAGCGCTCTAACCTTCCCTAGTGGTCCAGTGGTGGTGGTGGTGGTGGTGGTAGTGGTGTGTGTGTGTGTACATGCACATGTGGGCACGTAAGTGGCTGCCATGTAGGAAGACATCCCTGTAGCTCTACAATGCCTCCAGGCCAATGCAAGCTGTCTAACAAGGGTATGTAACCACTCATGCCAGGAGGCTGGAGGAAAGAACTAAAAGACATTAAAAATCCAGTTATAAATGGAATTCACATTGTATTATGAGATGGAAAAAAGCCATAGTAAATCATCATTTCAGGTTATTATCACCTATCCTTTATAATAAAAATATTGTGACTGAGAATAATTTATATTGTATTCTTCATGATATTCTTGATCAGCTGCAATCCAAAAACTGGTTGGATGTAGTTCATAACAACGCTTTTATTACATAGGAGATTTTTCAAGCTACCATCAGGGAAGACCCCAACACAACCTGGTTACCTTATTTGACCATTAGGCATCATTTTTTTTTTAGAACTAAAAGGCATACGGCATGGAGATCCCAACACATGGGGAAAATCATCAGGTAAAACTGATGAGATTATTGCCTGTAGTAAAAATATTAGTTTTCTTCCCCAATGTTATTCTTATAATTTGATACATGATATGGGTGATATTTTTAAGTGGACTATAGAAAACTGGAATGAGGATTTTCCTGTACTGTTGCATGCATCTAAATGGATATTACTTAGAAAATTCTCAACTAAAATGGCTCCTGATGCCAAAAATAGATCCACTCAATTTAAGGTTTATGAGAGGGTTTACTTCACCCTCAGTAAGATTTTTCATATAAATGATAAATTAAATAGATATTGTTAGCATCTATGTGGGGGTGAAGGAACCCTTTATCATATGTAGTGGTCGTGTTCACAAATGTATTCATGGTGGAAATCTACTAGAAAGGAATTAACTACATTTCTTAACCTGGAAATTACCCTTACATTGGAGCCATTTGTTTTTCATGATTTTTTTTTCTATTAATAACTTTAACAGTCATAGTCAGCATATTATTATCTTAGAATTTTTGGCAATAAAAAGACTTGCCTTAAATTATTGGAATTCCCTCTCATTACATAAGTTTGAGACGCAACGCTGGTTACATGAATTTTAAAAAACTCTAATTTTGGAAAGGTTGATAGACCATTCAGTATATTTTCAACAGATTAGATAATTATCCTTGATACAAATTTCTTATTTTCTTCCTCCCATCTTGGAGCTACTTTCAAATAATTAATATTTAGCAATTTTGCATTGACCAAATAGTTGTTGATTTAGTTGTTTCCATGACAGTTCTTGTTTTCTTTTCATAATCTCTTTTCTTTTCTTTTTCTTGTTTTCTTTTTGTTGTATTTGTGATTGTTTTTGGATTAAAATTTAGACTATGAATTTTTGTTAGAGTCCATACGATTGTAAATGTGTGCATGTCTTGAATTATTTTGAAGGTATCTTAAAAGTGATAAAAATGGTATAAGAAACTTGTTGTGGCATTTGGAAAATTTACATTCTTTGTTTTAATATGTCTACTATTTTGTAATATGGCTGTATATGGTATGTATATCATGTTAGTTCACTTAATGCTTGGGTGACCCCTATAAATGGGGATTCAATTCCCCAGTGATTTCTTTTATGTGTTTAACAAATACAAATAGATAACTAAATAAATACAGAATGAAACAAAAGGAAGGAAGGAAGATTCACCCATTAGTTTGAGTTTGTGGCCCATAGTGGTTGTGTTACATCTTAATGTAAATAAATTTGAAGTGTCCACCTGTTGTGTCCCTGTGTGCATTTGTTGGTTTCTAATATGCCCCCCTCTTTCTGCCACTGAAGAAAGCTGAGGGGTACCCCTCAAACATCATCGAATGCATTTGTTTAAATTTAAAGAAGACCTGAAAATAACCCAAAAACCTGGAACCAGTGCATAGCTCATTCCACTGATGTAACATCTCGAATCATGAGGCAAACATCATCTGTGTAGTCCATCACTTTCCCAGCTATTGAACCTATCTTGTCATATAATAAGATTTTTTTTCAATTTTTAATTTTATTCTTTTGGTAACCAGGTAAGGCCCACTAGGTTCAAGTGCTTGTTTTCAGGAGCGACCTGGGAGCACTAGGGTGGTTAAGTGACTTGCTCAGGGTCACACAGTATGCAAGTGAAGGTTGTGAGAATCAGACCCAGGTCTGCTAGATTGAATGAGTACATCTAGCAGACCTGGGTCTGATTCTCACAAACTCCACTCATTCACAGCTCATTACTCTAACCTCTAGGCTATACTGCCAGCCCCAGATAATCAAGGAGTCCTGCTCAGTTTTATGTAGTATGGGGGTCCAAGCACAATACATATAAAATGGGACTTAAGGAGCACCCTTTCCTGACATCTTTGAAGACTTTTCATGCAGATCCAACCCAGCCATTCACAACTGATATAACAAAAGTTGTGTTATATAAGTAGTGTATCCAGTTTGCAAATACCTTCAGAATACCATATAGACATAGCATAAACTATAATTGTTCAAGGGAGACTCAGTCAAAAGCCTTGCGTTGATCAACAGATAATTAAAAGCTATGCATACTTCCAGTGTTATCCCTCTTCACTATTTCTCTTAATAACAATAACTGATCCAGTACTACCCTGCCTCAGATCAAACAAGCCTGGGACAGGGCAACCAGATGTTCTATTACTGAACCCAGTCTGGTTACTATGATTCTGGGCCTGATTTTTGGAACCCCGGGAGATCAGCACAAGTAGTGCCATAGTCCTGTTTGAGGGAAACTCCAGGTATGCCATGGACCCTGTGCTGTATTTTGGAACAATAGGGGTCCTGGCATCAAAGTCCCCGGAGATGCCGCATGCCGTACCTTGCACCAATCTGATGGTGCACCAAAGGGGAATGACAGAGACTGCCATCATCCCTTGCCCTGTGCCCAGTTGCCCCACTATGGACTGCAGGTGTATTCAGCACATGGAGGAACAGCAGGAATGGGGCCACAGACAAACCTGGTGAGGGGCCCTGACCATCTGGCTTAGTCAGGAGCTCAGACACAGCCCTGCCACATACCTTTGTGTCCCCCCATCACCCATCATCTGCAACCTCTGGCAGACAGGGTACACAGCAGTACACAGGTCCTGGCCAGTCGATCACCACGGGGCAGATCAATACAGGAGCAGATTCACTTTCGGGCCACCGTGGACAGCAGCAAGGAGGGTGCAGACATCAGTACCTCATACCTGGACACTGCCTACCCTCCTACAGCTGGTGGTAGGGTCTGTGCCTATGTGGCACCCCAATGTTCCAGTACTGACACGTGTCCTGTTGTTGATGCGAGGGGCATTAGACCAGCTCATGGCTGGTCTAACCAAGACCAAGATTTGCAGCCACAGTGGGGCTTTGAAAATCCCAATTTAAGGGATGCTGTAACCCCACTGATGTGCAAGCCCTCTTCTGACAGATCATACCCCCACTTTCAGGGGTGCCAAGTTTTGAAAAAAATTGTGGGTGCTCAGGATAATTATAAAAGGCCGGGGCTGGGGGGCTGGGGCCGCCTAGGTCCCCAGAAGCTACAGGATTTTTCATGCTTTGGGGTGAATTTTGGGGGTATTTTGATACATCTTAGAATAAATATGCCACCATCACAACTACTCCACTACAGAGGATGCAAGTCTCTTTAACTCCTATTTCTGACCCCTCTGCTGTTGCGAGTCTTTGAATTCCTACTTTACTACTTGTGCCCACTTATCCTTCCTCACCCCTCCTCCTTTCCTGCCTTCTTCTCTCGTGTCATTTGTTGGACAGATGGACACTTCTGGACAGGACAGGAGGACTCTGACAGTGGCAGACTTTGCTAAGGCTCGGCTCAACACACACAATACACACACACACACACACACACACTTACAGGCAGCCACAGACAGACCACTGCTGCCATATATTTATTTTATCCGCAAATCCTACTCACTTTAATTTTGCCACAGACCCCTCTTGAATCCACTATCTGAGTGTGTTTCATTTTGTAGCTTTTAATATGGACAGACGGAAACTTGTCTGGACAGGAGGACTCTCCAACAGGCTTGGTTAAGGCTCATCTCACCCTGACCCTCACACATGTGGTCACACAGAGGGACACATTTACCTTGTCATGGGCCTTATGCACAGCAGTAATCATGGGCTTCTCCAACACCACCCTGTCCCCCACAGAAATGTGCTGCCCCACAGAGAAGTACTGTCGACTCTGACTTTAAAGCAAAAATTCTTAGTACTCTAAGATGCAGAAACAAACAAACTTTGTACACATAAAAGCATGCATTTCCATAGTGTTCTGAGCTTTTATCTCCTTAGTTTATTACAGTGCCCCACATTAGAGGGCTAGTGTCTACATTGTCCCACATTTTGAGGGTTTATGTCCCACACATTTCAGTAATAACAGATTGAGAGGTTATTTATTGCACCAGTCATAATTTCTGCACATCATGGGACACTTTTCTTGCTATGCTTGCTGTTGCTGCAGGATCATACATTAGCGTGCCCCAAACCCACAATTAAATATTGAAATAAGGGAGCTGCTGTGCCTTCCAAGCCTTCTCTTCTGCTTTTCTTTTAACAAATAAGTCCATACTTTGCTTTCCTTGCTGCCTAATGCTTCCTTCACATAGACAAAGTTCTCCCTGGGACCCTGATAACTCTCACAGCCAGGTCAACTGTGTGCACTCTACACTACCCACAAACACCTATTCTTGGCCTCCGACTCAATGATCCCAAGTCCTGAGTAGCTGACAGACATAAGCAAAGCTCACCATCCTCACCCACCATATACTGGTTGGCTGGCTGCCCACACTATCCTAACCAGGATAATGCTGCCTCACTGAGTGTCAGCCATGCCTGCACCTCATGCCCTCACCCACTGACTGAATTCCACCCTCTACACAGTACTGACAACAACTTTGGCTGTGGCCTTGGTTTGGGTTGTACTCGCACTGACCTGATTCCATCTGATCCTCCTTCTTTGACCTGTCACCTCACTGGGCTCCTCCAGTCTCAGATCAACTCAACCTCAACCACCCCGTCCCTGGCTAAGTTCTGATCTCCTTCTTTCTCTACAGTGACATTATGGCACCAAAATCTGGGGAAGGGATGCACACATACAATACAAAATCACACCACCAAAACAAATGTCAGCAGTGCACAAAGACAACTGGAGCCAGGGAAGGTCATTGGAGGCAGGTGGTGGGTGGGGAGGGTTATCAGCATCGTAATGTTACATCAGTCAATCTGCGGTTCTGTCCTCCTGCCCTTGGAGACAACTTACAACACTGGAAAAACTGTAAAGCAATGCTGTGCATAACTTGCATAAAGTCAACACACAGCTACCCAAAAGGGCCCTCAAAACAAGGGCCCTTGCCCCTGTGCAAGCATAATTTGAATAACAGTAAATCCAGTCCTGGTCATTCAGGCTTAGGCAGCCACAGAGACTAGAGACCACACATTGTCTGCTGCCAAATTTTGTTTTTATCCCCTAGTCATACTGTACTTGGAACTTTCCTTTCTTTTTTATATTAGTTTAGGTTATGTGTGACAAGTTGACAACTCGTGATTGAACAGTCAGCAGCAGCAGCCGCCCGCACGTTGCTAGCTATTTATTTATTTATTAGCTTTTGGTAACTGGCTATGAGCTGCCAATGCCATGTACACATAGTCAAGTAACTGGGTTAATGAACAGTTGTTAAAAAAATTACCCAGGCCACATCAATATTCTTTTTTTTTTCTAAGTGATTTTACAACTTTTTTTTCTGACTTAAACATGAAAGAACATTTGCTGTGTCCCGCATGCATCTCTTACTTACTCCGAGTGAGAGTCTGACTGCAGTCTGCACCCCGGCCCACACACTAACTAACTCACTTGCTGCTGAACTGAAGGACTCGCCTGGCAGCTAGATCATGCCACAGGATTGGAGAAGGTCAGAGCTCGGAGGACACATGCTGTCCCTGACCGCTAATGCACCATGACTGTCCCCGGCGGTGCCTGATGCTTGAAGATGCCAGCCAGTAAGCTGAGCCCACCAACACACACACACACGCCGTCGCAGATGCAGTTAAGTTCCAAGACAGCGCGCAGGCATGCGCCTGTGCAGAGTGAGTGTACACACGTCATGTGGGATGTGAGACGGAGTATTTTGTTCGTTGTCAGCCGCTGGGTGGAGCCGCTGCTAATGCCAACAATGGAACGGAGGAGGAGGAGGAGAAGGAGATTAGTCTGGCCAGCACTGTCACTCATCCCAAACAAAAAATAATCATGAATGAGTGGACATTGTGGCTCTGGACTGGGCTGGTTGGGGTGACCAGAGGTGGGCTGAAAATTGAGGGTGCCCATTTTAACTTTGTGGGTGCTCAAGCACCTGAACACCCACGCTGTCGGCGCCCCTGCCCACTTTGAATGCAGGGGTGGCACACGGCCACTTCAGAATAGAGGCTTCCATTTTTGTCATAGCCTGCATTCAAAAATCAGGACTGCTGCAGGTTTTGACTCAAGGTGTCCCTTGTGTCATTTCTGTTTAATGCAAGCACCTTTCATTGAAAATTGAGCCCTTTGTGTTAAAAATGTTCAAATCTGTATGAAGTAGACAGATTGTTCTCCAATTTGAGAGATCCTCCTTTACACCATTTTTATGCAAACAAATCAAAAGTTCTTCTCTCATGTTATGGGTAGTAGTTCCATGCTGAAGCATAAAATTGTATACTTGTGCTTACTCCAGTGAGATAGCTGGGGCAGTTAACTTATTCATTTAACCATGAAGCCATCTTGTGCTGGGCACTCTGTGCTCAAGGATTTTATAGTGGCAACAATTTCACCTGCTGAAATATCAGCCATGAGTGTCAGGTGAAATGGTTGGGAATCTTAGGAAGTTAAAAACCTGAGAAAAACTGGTTCCTTCCTGAAAGTGAAGTGAAATGAGGGCCAAAACATTATTTTAATAAATTGAGTCACTACAGACAAAATGTGACAAGAATCAGTATGAACCATTTTTTGTTCATCCTGGATTCAAATAATTGTTTTCTTATCCATTCATTTTTAGTAAGTTTCAAAAGGATAGCGCTGAGGAGTTTTCCCTTGGGTGCCAAATTGTTGTGCCTTTTTCATAGTGTAAGCACCCTTTGGGGACTTACTAGTTACATTTTGGTTGCTAGGGGGTAGCTAGGAAAAGAGAGAGAGAGAGAGTTGTGGTGTCACTGAGTCTGGGATGTGATGCTGCCTGCTGACTGCTGGTGGGGCCCCTATGTGAAGGGTATAAATAGCAGGGGATATTGGCACCAAAAAGGGATTGGGGGAGAGACCTATGGGGAGAAGAGCGAGGGGCTTAGCCCCCAAGTTTGGCCAGAGGGCCATGGCAGGGCCAGGATGGTCCACTTGCAGCCCTGGCCCTCCACCAGTGAAGACCCGTAAATTGGAGGGCGACGGTTCAGGTGTACAAATAGGGGAACAATTGAGCACAGCAGAAGGGGCCAGTCAGTGCATTTGGGAGCTAAAGCCTGGGGAAAAGAAAGAAAAAAGGAGTCCCACCAAGTGAACTTCGGCACTTTGGTAGGGTAAGCATCAATAGGTCCTGATGTCTTAAAAAAGAGAGATTGCCCATGGGTGAGTTCAACTGTTGGGTCAGAATGGTTTACTGTGGGTGGGCCTGCTGTGGCAGAAGGGCCTGGGGTGCAGCTTGGAAATGGCAGCCCTTGCAGTTGAGGGTGTAACAGTGGCAGAGTTACCCTGATCCCAAGACTGGAGGCTGCCATAGAGCTGGGACCCATGGTGTGAGCTGCTTGTGGAGGTGGGGAAAGTCCATTTGGGGGAATAATGTTTGGGACCCCAGCAGGGTGGCAGTCCATTGGGTGATCTGTGTGGCACTGGCAGACATCCCCAGATGAGTCAGTTCATAGGTTGGAATCACTACATGAGCAAAGCATGCTGGTAAGGACTGGAATCAGGTTTGGGGCACCAAAAACTGCCGGAATAAGGCCCAGCCGCCAGCCGAGGCATAAGCGACTGGATGTCCGAAAGGGTTCTGGTGATTTGGTTCTTGCTATAAGAACATCAAATGAAAAGTAAAGAAATAAGACATTGAAGGGGAAAGAAGAGTATGCTCCATAAGTAAAAGCCCCCAGGTGGAGAGGGTGCAATATCGGGCTGGTGGATAATTGAAGAGAGTGAAAGGGTTTGGGACAGTGGCAACATCTCATGCTGTCATAAGCACACAGGAAAAGTTTAGGAATAAAGCTGCCTGAAGACAGAGTAAAGGGAAAGGAATGTAACTGCCAGAGAGAGAAGGCATGGAATTGGGATATGAGTGGCTAGAGTTATCAGTACCAAGCTATCTCAAGTGGAGGCCCTGTTTTGGCCCCAAGAATGCTGCCAAGAAGTCTAGCCTTTACAGCTTATGGGAGTTCTGCATAAAATAGTCTGTTAGCACAACAGACTGTTGCAGTAGACTTTCCAGCTGTGTCTGTGAAAGAAACCCACCATATTTAATACCCCCTGCTCCATGGAGTGGCTGATACTGTTTTCAAGTTTAATTAAATCATTTTTGCATGTTGATCTTGGAGTGGACAATGAACTTAATCACTGTGACTGTGCATGCTTGCGTGCTAACCAGTCTTCTCCTGCAGCTCCGGAACACACAGCAGCTGATTTGGTTCCCCTGTTACCATGATCTCCAGTCACAACATTCAGCAAACTTAGGTAACGAGTGCTTCTATTCTAATTCTTTGGACTGTGTTGCTTGGGTTGTGAAGTGCCCCCTTCCACCTCCTACCATCTGGATACCCCTAGACAGGAGGGGAAGGCTTACAATAGTATGCACTCAGAGGTGATATTGTGTCATATTCTGTTTTAACCTCAGAATTTGTGTGGCATTATCTTGCCCAGTGGACAGTGTCAGAGAAAATTATTTCTGCTACTGGTTACGCTGTGACAAATACTGGAAATATTCAGATTTGGTGCAGTGTGTCCCATGAAACCTAAAAACATTCCCCAGTTCCACCTCTATGTACTCCCACCACCCTATAAGATCATCATGAAAAATCATGACATTCTTCCAAGCTGAAATTAATTCACCTAAGGCATTCTGAACCGTGGGGTCTGTAAGCAGAGTAGAGTTCAGTTGTCAAACCTGCCCCCAATCCAAACTGTAACCCTGAGGAATCTCCTAGTATTATAGACACCATTTGATGGTTCAAGAACTCTAAAGGGCACGTGGATTCCTGATGGATTTGTTTACGAGAAGGCACAAATAGAAAATCAATCCTAGTCAAAAGATGACCTTTAAAAAAGGTAGGATTTGTTTTCCCTGTATGATTAAAACAAGCATCTGAGAGCTCCACTGATTAAACCAGTTTGGCAAGAAAGGACAGGTCACAGAATACTTTCTAAGTTTTTGCACCCTGGTCCAAAAGAGACGAGCCACAAATAAAATCCCTGCTGAATATCAGACATTTTGTTGTTAATAAGTGTGGCCAAATGAGTTTTAAGAGATCCATTCTGGTAGTCTTGGTCTAGGGTACACAAATAATTACAAGTCTATATGCCTGTTTCTGAATTTTGACATGCCGTATTAAACTCTGCCAGGGGCAAGGCCTATGATCTTGAGTACATCCACCTCAGGGGTGTTAAACAGTATATTTACCACTGAGCATGATTCTGTACCCAAGGACCAATAGGAAGAGCCTATTTGCCAAGCTTTTTTGGCTGAGGAGATCTCCAATAACATGTGCAATCTGGCGTCCTGCAGGAAAATTATCTCACATTTTGAGAGCTGATAAAAGGAGAAAGATGTTATTCTCTTTTCGATTTTGTTAGTAATGTTAACATTAGTTGTTGCAAAAGTAACATTTAAAGTATGTATCAGGACAAAAAGAAGAGTTAGCAACCAAATGACCCCTCCCATTGCAGCCTACTTCTTTCCCCCAACCCCTCTCTTTGTTCTAGGGGAAAGGAGGGGGCAGGGGGAATATCAAAGGGATGGGAGATATCGAAGGGAAGGGAGAAATGGAAGCAAAGAGGGAGGCAGATCCCTTAGTAGTTACTGGGGGGTCTGCAAATTCAAGCAGACTGGATAGACCATAAAGCTTTTTCTGCTAGCAATTTTCATATGTTTTGTATGTCTCTCTCCTTTGTACTAGAGGCATCAGATGTTGACTCCTCCATCTCTGAGGATGGGTCAGGTTGTGAGGAGGGGACGGATGAGGCATCCGACTCCGACTCCTCCTCCTCTATCTCACCCCATTGTTTATCCACTTGCAAAGCATTGTATCTATTGAATATAGATATTGGATCTGTATTTTGTACTGTGGGCTTGAGCTGGCTCTGTGTCTGCCACCTTCTGGTGACCATCCTGAGCTTGTTGGTATCTGGTGTGGATGGGTATGGAATACTATACTAAGGCTCATACTAAGGCATAAAGAGCTGAGTAAGGCGGTAAGCCCAGATACACTCCTGTCTCTAAAAGTAATAGGAAATTAGGTTTTCATTTAAGATATATTTGTCCAGTTTTTGTTTAAATTCAGCTTTAGTTTTAATGCATGTTATGTCATCTCATCAGGGAGGCTTTTCAATGGATTAACTATACACTGTGTATAAAAGGATTTTCTTTTTTCCTTGTGAAATTTACACGGTTTCAGCTGTAACTTGTGACCTCTGGTTCCTTTAGTGATGTTCTTTAGTTTTATGTCACTTCCACAAACTTATTATGAACCCCAGTCTCAGATGTAACAGGATAATCTGCAATAGGCTCAACTGGGGGAGGGGGGAATAGTACCTGAAATCCCCTGGTGGTCACCCCCACATTGTTCCAACAGGGGACCTGTAGATGGAGTGACCCCTTTCATAGAATTAGAAGGTGGTTCTACCTGGGGGTGGAAACCATAGGGCATAGTGGGCTCAGTCGTGTCACTGCATGAGAAAGAAGGTCACTCACACTCACTGGGGCGCCGTGTCTAACAAACTTTGGTCTGCCAGAGTTGGTCTGATTACAAGCTTTTTGGGTCAGTGTCACAAACAAATTTTGTTCTGATTGATCATCCTGATGACGAGATCATGAAGAGTAGGGGAGTTTGCCCAGTGTTATGGTCAACATTCCCCTATCAATAAAACAGGCCCATGTAACCCACCCCCAGGACGCACCTGGAAATAAACTATCACAGCATAGCATGCCTTTCCTGGTCAAAAAAAGAATACTATTCTAGCATGGATCACCCCAGTCCCCTGACTGACCTCAACACCCCCCAAAAAAACATACCTCTATAGGAGTTCAATGTAACTGAGTCCCAGTTAGAACCTACAGCAACCCTGTTCATCCTTTGTATACAGGGCCCAGACCTAAGGAGGATACTATTGAGGAAGAAGGTTTAGTTTAGTTTAGTTTAGCTTAGTTTAGTTTAGTTTATTCAGTGTGGGATTAAATACCTTTGAGTCAAGGATTTGTTTACAAAGGTTCCAAGTCAGTCAACATTACAATACAAACATTACATACATTAAGCAAACAGTAATACAAGGATTCATATGTACACAGACAGTAATGCCTATTAATTTCACTAGTATAAAATAGTAATAAAATGGTTTCAGTAGGGTACAGAAAGAAGTTGCATAAGGTATGCATATGTTAAAATGGCAATCTCACAAGGGCTTATTAGTACAGTGAAATAAGCAACAAATGTAAGAGTGCAATACATGTAATAAAAGTGCTTATAGCCACCAAGGGCGGTTTCTAGGTAGTCTCAAGAGAAAGTATGCAGTGGTCCAGATCCCAGGGATGGGACCACTTTGTCGGGAGGAGGAGGGGGTATCAGCCAAAGGAAGACATCATTTAAGGAGGCAGTGAGGATAGTGAGTGAGCCAGGAACTGGTGTGTGGGGGGCAGGTGGGTAAGGGGGGGGTGGGATGAGGCTAGCACCTGGGTACGTAGCGGGTAGTGAATAGGGGAGGGGGGTTGGTGGGGAGGTGCAGAGGATTGCAGAGGTTGAGACATGAGTGACAAAAGGTAAGCGCAATTAGCACAGGCATGTACAGGTTTCTGCAGTCTCAAGGTGGGATCTGAGCCCTGTTTTGAATTCATGAATCTTGGTGCATTCAGTGAGGCCAACCGGTAGCTCATTGTACCATTTAGGGCCTTGGTAAAAAATGGATTTCTGGGCAAGTTTAGTGCGCTTAAAAGGGACCTGGAGCTTATCTTCCAAGGTGGGGAACTTCTGGAACCAGAATATGAAGTGGAGTTAATTTTAGCCAAAGATGCTGTATTTCTGGTCAATAAGATTAGAAGGTACCATTCAGAACATGAAGATGAAGTGGCAGTTCCACTTTGTTGCTCTTTGAGAGTCATCACACACATGATCAGAATAAAATATGACTCATCTGGTACCTCCAGCAACCTGCCCATGCACACAGTCTACCAAGATATATATGTAACGGCCAGGTCACTGCCTTGTATCACATTTGTTAATACCCCTGAGTAAAAAGTCATGGGTTGCTAGTTGGAAATAGTTTAGATAGGAACCTATGTGTGCTGCATAGACAAAATGTTATCTGTTTGCTGTATGAAACATAGAAACATAAAATTTGCCAGCAGAAAAGGACTGCTTGGCCCATCCAGTCTGCCTAGATGTTCCCAGCCTAATCTGTCTCTGAAGATCGTACCTGGTCTCCAGCAACCTTCCCTCCTCCCTGTCTATTTTCTAAGATAACACTGTGTTTATCCTTAGCATGCTTGAAGCCCCCTCTGTTCCAGGCATCCACCACTCATTCAGTGAAGAAGTATTTCCTCACATCTCTCTTAACCCCCCTCCCAGCTTTTTCACATGCCCCCTGGTCGTGGTGCTTTTACTCATTTGAGAGAGACTCTGCTCCTGCACCTTACCCCCGTAAGGTACTTGTAGGTCTCCATCATGTCACATCTTGCTCTCCTCTCTTCCAGGGGGCATACAAGTTGAGATCCCTCAGTCTTTCCTCATAGGACTTCTCATGTAGCCCCTGTATGCTAGAAACGTGCAATTGTCTAAACAGCTAAACATTGCTGCACTGTATGTATATGTATATTGTTGCTTTACAGACGGGCTCTGTTGATTCTGACTTGATGCAGACATCAAGTGTTTAGAAGGAAGAGAATGTAACCCCCCAAGTGTGGGGGCATACCTGACTCCACAGATCCCCAACTTCAATGCCATCAGCTTCTGCTCTCTATGGTCCCTGACATTGCAAGTGAGGGATTTAAGAAACTCTGCAGGAGGGAAGACTGCATAATTTCTTTGGCACCTCTGTGTGTCTGTTAGAGATACATAGAGAGAGAGAGAGAGAGAGAGAGAGAGAAGCAGTGCATCTTTTACAGTACACAATGTAATTGCATACTAGCCCAGCATGAAAGCTATAAGTGGTGTTGCAGAAAATATTCCTAAAGACGCTTTTGCTGTGCTGCAGCTGAAGCTCATAACTGTAGCTGCCTAGCTATGGAAGAAAACTGTATAGAGAGAGAGAGAGAGAGAGTAAAAACAGACAGAGAGGACTCACTTGGAACTGTGTCATTAACCATGCACATGTAAGAAGATCCCCTGGTCTGGGAAATTGTGAGTAAACTCATGGCTTGCCCTGCAACAGAAACTTGTATCATAGTGTGATGCAGTTAATGGATTAACCCATCCAGCTGGGATTTGCAAATACTTCTTGAAGGTTTAAACATTTTCAGGTTCAGGATTTGAACCATTCTTTTCCAGTTAGTGATGTTTCTGTGGTGCTCAAAGCTGCCCTCTGGATGCCAGCCACCCCAGTCCTGCTCCTCCGCTTTCCTCCAGGACTTATCTTTGCGCTAGTGCAGCATGGCCTGGGTGCTCAATGGGGTGAAGGGCTACTAGGTGGCTAGGGTCAGCAGCAGCTCGAACAACCATTTTTCTGTTTTTTTTCTCCCTCAAGGGAAGGCATGCAATGCCACCCAGACATCCCCAAATATGCTTGCATGTGTGGAGCATGGGAAGCTGCCCCTCCCTCCACTAAGCTGATAGCCCTGTCTGCCTTACCCTCAACCAATGCTAACGGACAGGCAAACACTGGGCATTGAAACCCTCCCTCCCAGGAAGAGGAGAGCAATCCTCTGGACACTCAATCATCTCCCTTCCTGGCCAACCCCTGACAACCCATGTCCGCATCCGAACCTGGATCACCAGTGTGGTGTAAGTTGTGGTATCCAGCACCTCAACCCTCAGTGCCACCAGGCTGGGTCTGGGGTTTGAAGCATTGCTTTATTTGTTTAAGTGTACCACTGCTGGTGAACCATGTGCAACATCATTGAGCCCACACTGTTTCTACAGCTTGATACCCAGTGAAACACTGGGAAATTCCTCATTGATTTAAAGGATACCAGTGGTGCCAGTGGGGCAAGGATAGAACCCACAGTACAGATGACCAAGAGAAAGCCACTGTACAGTGCATATGTGGTGTGGAGGCAGGCACATCATGGGCTGAGATTACAAAGGCATGTGAAGTACAGCCTGGGGGAATATTATTTGGCTGCACCGAGGAGGATGTGGAACAGCAGCCCCTATATTTAATTTGGGCTGGACCGGGATGAGCACTGAAGAACCAGGGAGGCTGCATATATCACTTTATTGCCTAACCACACACCCCACACTCCCACAACCCTTTTTCCTATTAGAGCCTGCAGTCCCCAAATAACATTCCTTATTCTGTTGTTTGATTTTTTTTTGTCTGTTCAAGTATTGTTTAAAGTGATAAGTTGCATGCTAATTGGGGTAAATGTGTGGGTTCACGGGTGGGGTGATCCAGTGGGGAGGTGCTGCATCCCATGGGGTTGTACCGTACTGATACCAGGTGCACTTAAAGAGCTACTACTGATGCCTCAAAGAAAAACTTTGAAAAACATAATAATTAGATACAATTCAGCCTGCTTTCCATATATGTTCTATATATTTCTCTTTCCCATTTTTTATTACTGAGAAAATCTGCATGAATACATCTTTAGTCTTTAGAGTTCCCTTACAGTTCATCTGCCTCTATAACTTACTCCCTACTTCAAGTCATAATCCTCTGCTGTGACATCACAAACTCACAATCTGTTAGCATGATAGTAACTGTGATGTCACAAGCAGTGCATTATGACCTCAAGTAGGGAGAAAGCAACAGGAATAGCTGAACTCTTCAGGAACAAAGATTTTGTTTTAATGCAAATGACCTCAGTGGTAAATAATGTGGAGGAAGACTACAGAACTAATGTGACATACAAACTAAAGTGTGACTAAATGTTTTGTTAAAGTTGTCCTGAAGGTGTCAACCACTCTTTAAACCTTTCTTCTGGTGAAGACCCCATGTAATTTACTTAAACCTTGGATATGAACCCCTCAATCAGGAGTTTCTTTACAATAGCCCCTCAACCTCATGCCCACAAGGCAGGAGTGAGAAGCTCGACATCCATGGCAACCTGGATAGAAAAGCATTCAAAATGAATACCACCGCTAGCTGGTCTCATTTCTGGTCACAGTCTTCAGCATTTACAGACTCAGATCAGAAGTACAGGAAGATATTAATGTTCCTAATATTAGAAAATCAGCTAGGGTAAAATCCTTTGCATTTTCTCTGTCAGCTACCTGGATCAGGCTTTCAGCTGACATCCTCAGTAGTGTAAACATAAATCAGTGTTACTGTGTTCAAGGTCATAAACACACCTTTCTCATGTAGCTGAATTTCAACTATCAAATTCAACAATGCTCTTCTTTTGCCTTCTACTTATTATTTGATGTACATTCCTGTGACAATGTTGTTTTCTTTCATTATTATTTGACTTTCTGTAAGCTAAGGAAACAGAATATATCAGACCTGTAACATGTACAGCATGTACTGCTGCTTCTGCTATCCTAGTCATAACCCCCTAGGACCTTCTTGGGAACTAGCTGGGTAGCCTAAATGAGGTCTTCTTGGTGCAAACATTTCTTTTTTTTTTACATTTAAATTTGTATTGGTATTTGCAACAGACAAACATATACATACAAACACAAGTCGACAGAGCTACTGTTGTACGTTAACATAAGAAAATAAAAACCATTGATTTGAGAGTCTCAAGCTGAATTACTGGCAAATTGATTGTAAAATTTAGAGTGTGTGACATAGTATATAACATATAGTATGAATATATATTCCCCACAGTTAATACAGAAATCATCTTCAGGTTTATTAAATTAAACCCGCTTGCCCCTCCCACCACCCCCACCCAAGACACAAAGAAAACAGAACAAGAGCCACCTCCCATCCAGCAGCACTCAAGCAGTTAGAAATGATGGCTTCACCGGACAACCCAGGGTGACCTAAAGTGCCTCCCAATTCAGGTTACAATCTCTTTTCTACTCTGAGCACCTGCTTGACTATATTTTTAAGTCCCCCAGGTAGTGAAAGCAGATGTGTGAGGAGGGGGCACACGGGAGTAAAGAAGAGAGATGGAGAGGCAAGGGGACAAGTATCAACCCAGAGTCCCAGGGTAGACACTAACCCTCCTTATCTAAGGGGTGGGTTGAGGAAATTAAGTATTATTAAGCTGCCCATGTAGGATTTCAAGCATCTCTATTTGCCCTCTGGAGCCACCAATCAAGGGACAAAGGAAGAATCATTTAACATATAACAAAGTTGTCAGTGGGTCCATCTAGTGAGGAACTTCTCCTCCCTGCTATTAAGATTATAAGTTATCCATTACATATGGTATACTTGTTTAGTGACTGCCCACCAGTCCTGGATAGTAGGAATTCTGGTGGTCAGCCAGGCTTTGGTTATAGCCTTTTTTGCTGTAGTTAATAGAATGCGTAGGAGGTATCTAACACTGGGACTTCTAAAGGCCTTAGGTAGCAAAAGGAACAGGTACATCTCTGCAGTTAATTGTAGTTACACCCCAAATAGTTCCTGCAGGTGCGTCTGCAACTGCTGGAAGAAAGGAGTGAGGCCAGGGCATGACTACATAATGTGGGTATGACCAGCCCGCACCTCCCTGCACATGCGCCAGCAGGATGTGGACCCACTGAGTATGTAATGACCGGCCACTACTGGTGTTCTGAAGTATCTCATGAGGTGTTTCCAGGCAAATTCGTGCCACTGGTACGAGCTAGTGATATGGGAGGCATATTGACATGCCTGATACCAATCTTCAGGGGAGAGTGGAAAACCCCACTCCTCCTGCCACTGGAGCCTTGTATTTTCTGTGAGGGACTTATTCCGGGCAATCAAGGTTTGATAATAGGTGGAGACCAGATGTCCCTGGTTTGGCCTGACGTTTAAATGGACCTGTCTGTTCACCAGTGGAGGGCACTTCTCCAGTGTTCGAACCGCAGTGGGCATGACCTCATAAAACTGGCATAACTGAAGGTATCGAAAAAGGTCCCTGTTAAGGAGGCCATAGTGTCTCTGTAGTTCTGCATATGTCAGGAATCCACCTTGGGTTATAACTTGGGATAGGTATCGCAAACCACATCTCTCCCAACTCCCAAATCATCGGTACAACCTATCTGGGGAGAATGGCCCAGGCTGGGAATTGGACAAATCAGGGGTAAGAAAGCAGTAATCTGATGTGTTTTCTTAATGGTGTGCCAGCATCTGAGGGAGTGCTGAAGCCAGGGATTTGTGGTGCAGCTTTCGCCTAGTGCAGCTCCCTGGTGATACAAAGCTTGGAAATAGGAATCATTGTCAAGAAGGGCTTGTTCAATCTCCAGCCAATGTGGTGTAGCTGTGACATTTTGTCTGGCCATCAGGAATGTCAGGGCTGCTGCCTTGTGGCATAGTTGTAGGTCTGGAAAAGCCATCCCTCCGCTCGCCTTAGGGAGAGTGAGTATTTTGAATCTGACCCTGGGTCTTTGCCTGGCCCAGATAAATCTGGAGATAAGCTGGTTCCATTCCTTAAATGCTCTCTGGGGAAGCAAGATAAGAACATTTTTAAACAAGTAGAGGGCTGTAGGGAGGGTGACCATCCTAACCAGCTCGATCCTTCTTGTGAGGCTAAGGGGGACCGTATCCCAGTGTGCCAGGTCTGATTTAAGTTGCACAGTGAAAGGTATGTAGTTATTTTTGTAGGCCAGGTTGTAGAATTGGGACAAGTAGGAGCCTAAGTATTTTAGTTTTGTTAAGTCACAGTTACAGGGAAAAATATCTTGTATAAGTGGGGAGGGGGAGTAATGAAAGGTGAGAATTTCTGTTTTTGTTATGTTTAACTTATATGCAGAGGTTTCGCCGAAATCATCTAGAACTTGCTTGACCACTGGGAGTGTGTTCTCCAGGTCCTGCAAATAGAGCAGTACATCATCTGCATATAGTGCTATGCGAAGTTCTGTATTCCCCAAAGTGACTCCCCGAAGGTTATGGGCCTCACGGATATGTTGCACTATGGGTTCTATGAATGCTGCAAACAAGAGCAGAGATAAGGGACATCCCTGGCTTGTTCCCCTCAGCAGTGGGAAGTACGTGGAGTGGTGTCCGTCTATTCTCACACACGCTCTGGGGCTTGCATAAATGTTTTGTATCACTGCGAGGAGAGGGCGGAGAAGTCCTAACCTGTCCAGCACCTGGTAGAGGAAAGGCCATGCAACTTTGTTGAATGCCTTTTCAGCATCAAGACTAACTAGGACTGAAGGGTTAGATGAGGACTGCATCTTATAGACAACATGCAGGGTGCGCCTGATGTTATCCGTAGTACAGTGAGTGTGCACAAACCTCGTTTGGTCCCTCTCTATCAGTGCCGGCAGGTAGGTATCCAGTCTATGCGCTAATGGACTCATAAATAATTTATAGTCTGAATTTAGGGCTGAAATTGGCCGGTAGGAACCACAAAGTTGTGGGTTCTTGCCTAGTTTATGGATAACCGAAATGATCGCATCAGACCAAGACGGTGGAGGGGAGTCACCCTCCAGGACGGCATTAAACAGCTGTAGGAGCTTAGAGAGTGTTTGTAGTTTAGTTTCCTTATAAAACTCAGTGCCGAAGCCATCCAGGCCTGGGGCTTTAATTGATTTTGCCTTATTGAGTACTGCCATTAATTCAGCTTCTACAAAAGGTGCGGTCAAAGTCTCAGCCTGTTCCACTGTGAGCCTAGGTAACTTAATATTGTGCAGATAGTCTGCAATCAGGAGGTCTGAGGGGCTTGGTGCAAACATTTCTAAATAAAAAAATAAATAAATGTTGCACTCGTTAACATTGTGTTTTATACGTTATTTAACGTGGCGTTTTTGGTGGTTTGGTAGATAAATACCTTTGCAAAACCTTAAGTGTCTCAATGGATTTCCACAGATTGTGAGGTAAAGCCTCCATAGAGTTTGTTCCAGATTTTTCAGATTTCTGTTGGCCCAATTATAAGCAAAGGGCCCAGTTCATAGACATATGATCATATGAATTTAGAAACAAAAAGGATCCCAGGTAGCCAGCCCATCAGCGCAATGGTAGCGCTACCATTCACAATGCTAGCAACCAAGGTTCAGGAATGAGTTTGGGTTCTCAGAGGCTGACTTGGGGGGGGGTCAAGCATCCCATGGGACACTGTACTCCTCCAGGGAGGGACAGCAGCTTGTTCTGCTGCTCTACTGCCACCTAGATGACCACTGGTGACAGTGCAGTCAGGAGTGGCTCATGAAGAGGGAGGACATCAGCTGGTGCCATGACATGTATGCTAGTGTGAGCATGCACTTGTGCACCCTTGCTGCCAATGTCCTAAGGAAAGGGATGTAAAGTAGAAAGACCCCAACTAGCAGGATGACGCTGGTCACCTGCAGGCCCCACATCTGGCTACTCAGACGCCACCTGCACACATACCAGATCCGTTCTGCAGCACAGAGTGAAGGATGCCTCTGCTGACACCTGCCAGTGGGGATCATACTCTAGGGGAATGTTGAGAGGTACAGATAAGTCCTTACAGATGCCAATGTGACAGGGCTGGGGCTGCCAAGCAGATGGGGGCCAACTGGTGCTTCACGGACATAAACAGCAGTAGCTGCAAAAAAAAAAAAAAGATCCCCGATCCATTGAGTTCTTTCTCTCACCAACTCAGATGGGTTGGCATACATGTGATTCACATGTTACCAGCCACTATGACTCCAGCCCTGTTACCACTCTGGGAGCCTACAGTAGCTCATGGCCAGCATCCACAACCTACTGGCCACACCTTTTCATGAGAGTGGATCCCTGTGCGATCATGGTTGGAGGGTCCAGGGACACAGCTTGCCCTCACACCATGCTTCAAATCAGGAGCTCAGATCAGTCAGCTGGTGTATCACTGTACTACATGAGCAGGGATTTCTGGGACACTACAGTCCCCCTTGGACTGCTGTATCCCCCTGCCAAGTGGGACAAATATTAATCAAAATACAACATTGCCTCCCCAAAACAAAATCACAGCACCCTCTGCCATATTGAAGGGCTGCTGGACACTGATAGGAGGCTCATTTAGGACCAAACTACATATCAAGCTGGCCATAGCGTGGCAGGGATTGGCATGGATAACAAATCAGGGGCCAATGTGGTAGCCCCAGTAAACTCAACCTCCACCACTCCCCTCAATGTTCATAACTATTCTCAACTGTTTTTAAAGCCTGCTGTTTAATATCACTCTTCTTGTGACTAATATAAACTAGAATACAATAGACACTGTATCTTGATTCTAGGGGGCATCAGGGCTAATTCTAGGCTGCAAAACTAAAGCTTTTACATGGTGAACATGAAATGAACTGTGGCATTGTATCAATGGACTGCAAAGCAAAAATGAACAGCAGCGATTAACACAGATGATTGAAAATGAGAGCAGAATGAATTGCCTTCATTTTGCTAGCAAGGACTACTGCTTTCAGAGCAAGATAAGAGAATGAACATACACCAGTCACCTTTCAATTTAGGAATAGCATGAGGGGTATTATTAGAATAAATAATACTGTGGCTGCCATTCTAACATGCAGTCAGGTGCCTCGGTTCTACACCATTTATTGCAAAAACATCACCATTGATATCTCCAACTCATTTATAGCTGGATACAGCTGGCAATGATGTGTAGAAAGGCAGGCTAAACTATGTCTGCACATACTGTGCTGTTCAAAGCATCCAAACACACTCAGAACAGACCTACCAGGTGTTTCTGTCACAGTAGCCCCACAGCCAATCAATGGAAGCATCACTTGTTCAGTGAATATTTGCTTAGTGGATAAAACCAAACAACATCAAGAATATGCAGAGCCTCACATCTTCCTTTGTTATCTTATGTAGTTACAGAAAATCAAACAGGATTCTAGGATAATGCCCAAACACTTAAGTACTCTGGCACAATCCAAAGTCATAATTATTAACTGTTCTCAGCAGGAATTTAATTTCATTTCAGTCCTTAATAATGTGGCCATTGTTTCCTCTCTTTTACAGGCAGATGGTTATCTGGAAACTAGACCTAAGTTGACTTGTTAGAAATTCAGGCAACCTCCAAACCAGAGTACAGTACATGGGGTATAAGAAAAACATTTACAGGCATTTTCAGTAGTCAAAAAGGGAGAGGAGGAGCTATCTTGGAAATGGATATCCATGAATTTGTGCTGAACTGCTTTTCCGTACTACTGAATCATATAGTCACCTTATTGGGATGGAGTACCTTTTAGCAAATTTCATTTGACTTTTATTGAACTAAACCACCTTCTGACGCCCATCTAGTAAATAAAACTATGAGACACTCAGACTATCTAGGGCGCTAATACTACTAAAGGAGGTAGCTGGGAACTCGCTGTTGTCATTCTGTGTCAGAGCAAGGAGTAGGGAGAGCAATGGAAAGGTAATCTCAAAATTATATAAACTCAGTAGAGACCTCTCACCAATCAAGACTAAATATCCAATTCAAATGGGAGACAGAAATGGAGGTTACAATACCAGATAAAGCATGGGATCAGAGTTGGGAAAGAGTCAATAAGATGATGGCTTTTTCGTCCCGGCAGGAATTTAGGAGGCAGGTAATTTCAAGGTACTTCAGGACACCTGTAGTTACCAAACACTATGGGAATCACCCAACAGGTGAGTGTTGGAGAGGGCGCAGACAGGTGGGCACTCATGAACATATCTTCTGAAGCTGCCCAGAGACTGAACCTTTTTGGGTGGATGTCTAACAGACAATGGCTACTATACTACACGCCCAAATCCCAGATAGCTGTGATACATTAGCATTGGGAAGATTCCCCTTGAGGGTTGGTGGAATGGGAGGAAAATACCTGTTCAATATTCTAATAATAGCTGCAGCTAAAACTATCACGAGTCACCGGCTCACTGAAAAATCTCCAGAGGAGTCACAATGGATAGCTTGCTGCATACAGAGTAAAGAGATGGAAAGGATGACAACACACCTCCATTTACAAAAGGATACATTCACGGCTAGGTGGCTACCTCTCAATGAATTCCTGAGTGAAGGAGAGGATATCCCATTGTTAGAAATCCTGGCAAAAGACTCCTAATTTTAAACTGGGTCAGTTGAGCCACCCCCTTGCCCACCCACTGATGAAATAAACATAGTGTATAAAATTACCTACAGGTCAGCCATACTGGGACGAATAGTTTGGCTAAACAGAGACCTGCATGTAAGATAACACATTTATTTATTTTATTTAGTTTTTGTTGACTGGGTAAGTGCACTAGCCAAATCCTGCCTATTTTCAGGCATGACCCGGGGGAGGGGGATACAGATGAATGCCAACTGACCTTGAACCAGATCAAGCTGTTGGTGGTATTTTTAGTGAATGAGGGAAATTTGGCCAGGACACCAGGGAAATCCCCCTACTCTTTTTCAATAAGTGCCACGGGATCTTTAACATCCACCTGAACTACCACCAATCCAGGTAGATGGGACCTCAGTTTAACGTCTCATCCGAAAGATGGCACCTCAGAAGTGCAGCACCCCTCTCATGCTGCACTACAGTGTCAGTACTGGGATATTAACTCAAGTGCCAGATGTGGGAACTGAACCCACAGCCCTCTGATCTCCCGGCATCAGAGGCAAGTGTGCTACCTACTGAGCCACTGACACTGCATTTCACAATGTTAAAGATGTCAACACAGGTTGCTTCCTTTAGGAAAGAAGGGTAATTGTATGTCAAGTTAATAAATGTTGTCTAGGTGTTTAAAAGTTTACACTATCTACAGTAGAATCAATTGTTCAAGGAACAGGGTAATTCTCAGTAGTTTTAATGATTAACAGTATGATTTGCCCTGCTCTATGCTCTTGAAATGTATGATTATGTAATAGTGCTCGTTGTTTATCTACTGTATTTGTGTTGTTGTTATGACGATAATAAAAATTACAATAAAAAAAAAGAGAATATCTAGGGTGCTCAGCTGGTAAAGCACTTACAGTAGAAAGCATCCAGGATTCCTTGATTCAGTACCTCATTCCCAGTTAGGTCATATTATCTGGTTTTTCATTACAGCTTGTGTTTAGAATATCAAGTGGAGCGTATACCATACTAAGAAATTCCTTAATTCCAGCTGTGACAATAAGAGATGGAGCATCAAACATTTTGAGGGCAGATAGGAGATCAAAAAAACACAAATGCTTGTGAAATATCTGACAAATTAGCAAAAAAACAACAAAATAAAACACAGGTTTTGCCATTTTAAAACCTTAGTCTCCATTGCAATACACACAGCACGGTGCTTACTGGACACCCATGGTCCTTCCCGACTAGATCCCTTCTCTGTGGATCTAGGTAATACAAAACCCTTTCTGATTCCAGCCTCAGGGGTTCTGTAGAATGGCAGTGTCTGCAATATTATTGTTCCTAACACACACACACACACACACACACACTTTTATCGCAACCAAATACATTTTCCCGTAAGGAAAATGGAATAGTCACATTCAAAAATATGCCATTTACCTTCATGTGTTAGGGGGAACAGGGGCATGACTCACAAATTTCAGAGCTGCAAAAGTGAGATGTGAAAATTCTGCCTCTTCACAAGTGATGATAAACTGCATATTTTGAGTTAGACCTTTGTATATTTGATTTATACAATATCAGTTTACTAGTTATATCTTTTAAATCCATGGGGCCTTATGCACAATGCCAACACACCACAGAAACCGGGTGCATTGGCATTAATATGCGTGAAAGCCACAGAGTGGGGTCCCATGGACCCCGTGCGGCATTCATGAACCGGGCGTAAGACAGTCGCACACCCGATCCCTCGACCACGTGGGCAGCAACACACCAGGGGTGGGGGGGCATGCCAGCGCTATGTGCCATGCACTGCGGTGTGGTAGTGCTGCCCACGAGGTGCAGAGGAGGGCACAGCTTACAGCAGGGGAGACCCTACCATAACTCACTATGTGCCCCCTCGTAAAGTGCCCCGCCAGTTATGGCAGACCCAGGCAAACATCCTCCATGCCACCCCAGCACACTAGGATAATGGCAAGGGCTGTGGCATCTGTGCAGGTGGGTACCCATACAGTGCTGGACACCTCCCCAAGGACATGGCAGCCCATTCCTGTCTATCCAGGCAAACCTTCCCCCCAACACCCGGTAGTGTTCAGGCCTCCCATCCCCACTCCAGGACCCCAGCACCCACACTGGTAGCCATTGCCCCCCCATGGCACCGACAACCTCCCCTCCCCCATACCTACAGGTTGGTGCCACGGCATGGGATGGCCAGTGGTACAACCCTCCACACACCTCCTCAGCTGCTGGTTGTCCAAGTGCTACTGGGTGCACACTGCCTATTTATAGGGGTGCACTTCCAGCAGCACATGGACGGCCAGCAGCCAGGGATGGGTGCGTAGGGCTGTTCCACTGGCCATTCCTGGCTGTGGCACTGACAGGCTAGAGGCAGGGGGGAGGTTGTCAGTGCCACGGTTGGTGGGGGGATCACTGCCCAAGGATGTGGGGGTGGGGATACTGGGGGTGGCCCGTGGTCTGGCACCAAAGAGGCTTCTGTGTGAGCAGAAGGGGTCACAGACCACCTTTGGGGCTCAGGAGTGCTGGGTATGGTGTTGGGGTCTTGGAGGGGTGCTGGTGGGACAGCCTGGAGGACGAGGGTTGGGTACCACAGCTGGAGGTCCATCTGTGCACCGGGAGGGCACCATGCAGTTTGGGCTGGTGAGGGTGTCCACCAGACATCAGGGCCATTCCATGAGGGTCCGGGTGCCTGTGGTGGGCATTCAAACACCCGGACCCATGCTGTAGTGCAAGAGATCCATTGCGGAATAATTGCCAGGCATCCAATTGGATGCCCGGCTGGGTCCAGGAGTCTTCCCATGGCCGCCCTGTGCATGAGGGGGCAGAGCTGCAGACAGGTGGTGGCCGTTAGTGAATAACAGCCAGTGTGCACCTGTCCTCAGGTGTGGAGCTGCACGGGCAGGTTACATGCTTTTGGCATGTAACTTGCACCCAATAGTGCATAGGGGCTATTGTTTGTATATCATGTTACTGTTTTTCTTTGATTGCAACTGCTGGATTCAGTGCTGCACATGGCTATTGTGATGTCATCAGCATTGTAAATACTGCTCTCTAATTGTTTCAGTATTCCTCTGTGACATACCCAATTTTTGCAAGATAATATTTGTCTTACTATATTGAATCAATATAACTAAGCAATAAGGCCCAGGGGTTATGTTAATGGAATGTTAATTACTCTCTAGGGATGTCATGTGGCATGAGGTGTAGCAGAGTTCCACATGCCCCTCATGGGTGAATAACTGACCATTAATGTAACGCCTAGGAGTAGTTTATTGCTATTATAATTAAAATGTTTTTTTTAATATCGTTAAACCTTGTTCAGCATATGATTAAGCTCTATATGTATGTTTGTAAAAGATTAAAGGGACACTGTCAACCTTTGAGCTGAAAGTTTTTATCCCTCTTGAAATGATGCCTGTAACCAAATCTATAATTTCCATATGCCATTTAACTGCCACATGAAAACCCATATTACCACTTAATATTTGTTTTAGTGAGCTTTTTATACTTCACAGTTAAGGAGGTGACCTGTTCTTATTCCCAAGTGTTACTGCTCAGGCACATTCACATTGGTTAACATGGTGCCAGAGCTCTGGCAAACTCAAGCATAATGAGTTTAGCAAATTTAAAGCATTCCAATCTGAATGCATTTAATGGTACTAGACAGTGCCCTTCTCTTGGGAAAGAAACTCCTTTTGCAAAGGGGGGGATTATAACACAGCTAAAATACAATTTAAAAAGTAAAGCTGTGATTCTGAACATGCAAATCAGTGCAGACGTGTGCTACCTAGATTTCAGTAAGGCTGTCAACAGTGTTCCATATAGGAGGCTAGTAAGCAAGCTGGGTAGCTTTGGAGTGGGACCAAAGGTGGTAAACTAGGTAAGAAATTGGTTAGGGGATAGGCGACAGAGGGTGGTAGTAAATGGAGTTCACTCTGAGGAAGAGAGGGTGACCAGAGGGGTGCCTCAGGGATCAGTGCTTTGACCAGTCCTCTTTAATGTCATTATAAGTGGCACTGCAGAGGAGCTGGAAGGGAAGATCTGCCTCTTTGTGGAAGACACCGAAATCTAAAGTAGGGTGGACACTCCAGGGAGGGGGCTGGAAAGGATGAGCAGAGATCTGAGAAAACTAGAGGAGTGGTCAAGGGTATGGAGCTGGGTTTCAATGCAAAAAAGTGCAAAATAATGCACTTAGGGCTCAAAAACCCAGAGGCAGAGTACAAAATGGAGTGGTATTGCCGACCACCATGCTGGAAAGAGACCTGGGGGAAATCATATCTAATAACCTAAGGATGACTTGGCAAAGCAACAAGGTAGTATGAAGGGCTAGTGAGATGCTGGGGTGCATAGGAAGGCAAATGGTATTGCTTCTCTATAGATTACTAGTAAGGCACCCTCTAGATTACTGTGTCCTGTTGTGGAGACCTCATCTCCAGAAGGATATAGACAGAGTGAAGGCAATCTAGAGGAAGGCAACTAAAATGGTGCAGGGTCTGCATCAAAAGCCCTAGGAGGAGAGACTAAAGAACCTCAGTATGTACACCCTGGAAGAGAGGAAGGAAGGAGTAATATGCTAGAGACATTTAAATACTTCATAGGGGTGAATACAGTACAGAAGGAAAGTATTTTTTAGAAAAAAGGTGCTCAAGAACAAGGGGACATGCTATGATGATTGGGGGGGGTTGATTCAGGAGAGATATGAGGAAGTACTTCACAGAATGAGTGGTGGATTCCTGGAACAGCCTTCCAGCGGAGGTGGTGGGGGCAAAAACAGTGGTGCAGTTCAAGAATACATAGGATAGGCATATGGGAATCTTAGTAGAAAGGAAAGTAGGGTAGAGAGAAAGAGCCGGAGATCAAGTAGGGTCTGTGGTTTTACTGTAGGAAGGGAAAAATGGGCAAACTGGGTGGGCCAAGTGATCCTTCTCTGCTGCTAAATATATGGGCTCAATTTTCAAAAGTTGGGACTGGTGCAAGGGGACCTACGGCAAGGAGAAATGGCGCAAGGGGCTCCTTGCGCCGCACCTTGCATCTTCAAACAACCCACCAGCCACAAGGGTGACCAGATGGCTGGTCGCCATCACTGGCCACAGATGCCACAAGCCTGTACTGTAGCTTACAGTAGTCCCCTTTCGTGTGCTGTTGGGTCGGTGCACAGGTCGGCTTGTGGCGACTCAGGGACTTGGGGACCTCTGTTCTTTTAAGATATGGTGCAGGGTCCCTGGCGCACCTGACTTTGCTGCAGGCAGTAATGTGCCACACACTGAGCTGTCATCTGAAAATCGAGCCCTATGTTTCTATGTTTATGTTGCTAATTGTCACGATTGGGAAGTCAAGAGGTTCACACATAACGTTGCTGTTTTCTTAGACAGTGAATCAGAATTTCAAGATATATTGTACAGTATATGGGTGACCATACACAAAAGGTTGTGTTTCAATCGAGGGAAGTAATAGCATCATAGAGACCTCAAGAAAAACAAATCTGTTCTCTCTCACTCATTTATTTAAAGAAAACTACAGCTGCCATGGTCTACGACATCATAATTTTAGTGCGATGTCAAAGAATGAAAACACACTAGCTGAAGAAAATGACTCCTTTGAGTGGCAGTGGTATGAGGGGACAGTTCAGCCATTCAGTTCAAAAAAGAAAAGTTGTTTTAGTATCGTTGTGACATCACAATGATACCACAACATTTCTTGGCCTTTGAACTATATCACAACAAGAATATTGTCTGTATGGAAATCCATACACTATAGCTGCAAACCATATACTATAGTATGTCTATTACTTCAGCATATGAACATGACAAGTGTCATTTACCAAATCCCACCCGAAGCATGATTTTTGTGGAATGGCCACAAAAACAGGTCCGAGAGGAGGATTTAAAAAATGACACCCATCATGTTCATGAAGTGGGGCAATAAAAAGACTATGTTGAAAATGTGGGCTCAAAATATTTAAAAAATGTCAACGCTGAAAACGTTTTTTCATAACATGGTTCTTTTTGGGGATTTTGACTCCAAATTTTCAACATAGTCTTTTTATTGCCCCTCCTTATGAACATGACAGGTATTGCCCAAAACATCATTTTGTGGCACAACCGTGAAAACACATTTTGGGCAGGATTTGAAAACTGACACCTGCCATGTTCATGAGGTGGGGTAACAAAAAGCTATGCTGACAGTTTGGGGTCAGAATCTCAAACAGTAGCAAAGTAATTGTTAACACTGAAAAATATTAAAGTTATTTTAAACCTGTACTACTTCTTAATATTTTGACCCCAAATTTTGAAATACAGTAGCCTTTTTGTTACCCCACCATATGATTAAGAAAGGTGTAATTTTTCAAATCCAGTGTGAAAAGGCATTTTGTGGAGGGACAACGAAAACTTGCTTTGGAGGTGACATGAAAACTTACACCTGTTATATTTATGAGGTGGGTACAAAAATGGCAATGTTTAAAATCTGGGACCAAAATACTGAAAAATGAGGAAGTTATAAATAAATGTTCAAAATGCATAAAAAAAGCCATTTACTGGACCTTCTTTGTTTTCAGTCAGTTCATGGTCAGGTGCAAAAAGGACAGCATCATCAGCAGTCATTGAGAGGATTACTTCATTTGACCCTAGTGAGGTAAGTGACAGACTGGGGGGTGGGGTGCTGAGAGGAGGTCAGCATGGGGGGTCAACTAGAAGACATTGCTTGATGGTTTTCTCTTTTTCAGGTTAAACACAAAAAAGGGAAACAAGGATTGATGGTTTTCATTTTTCAGTGACCCAACACTGGGGACTGGATACCCTTGTGACAGTGCATGGTTTGGTAGCACCAGGGATTGGGCACCCTGTTCTCATGGAATATGGCAGGGCAGGGCTGTGTGTTGTTTGGAGGCACAAGAGGTTGGGCATCCCAGTGTTAGACTATGGGGGGAGTGTTGTTTGATGGCACCATGGGCTGGGCACCCCAGTGTCACGGACTGCAGTGAGGCTGTTGTTTGCCAAGCACTGAGGGTTGGGCACCACATTGCCAGAATGTGGTGGGGGAAGATGAAGTGCCACAGAGTGGCTTATTATTTCAACAATGCCAGTGGTGGTATGTTTGGTGGTAGGGGGAGATAAAGTGCCACAGAGCAGCTTAGAAGAACAGCAGTGTCAGTATGTGTGGTATGGGGGGGTTAAGAATTGCCGTGCTGCTGGAGCAGAAGAGAGAGATTGGGGAATGCCAGTAAATGCAGTTTTAGAAGCAGAAGAAGGGATTGGGCAGGAGCAGTGGTGACCATGGCTATAGGGAAACACAAGTCAGGGCTGTTGTATAACATCTCTCCCATTCCCAGGACACAGAGAAATAAACTAGTGAATAGCATCATATAAGTGGAACAAAAAGCACAGGAAACATGGCCTGTAGGAACTACAAGTTGCACAAGAAAACCTACTTCCAGCTTACATTTTCCAGCCTTCTTTTTGGCCAAGTACTTCAACGCCAAAAGCAGAAGAATGATGAGGAGTGGGCAAAATTGGGGTTGAGACTGGGGAGTCTGATGCTGTGATAGGTGAAGGATGACCAAGCCCTTAAAAGGAAACAGTCAGCACTAAGGGCCCCACACTCAAGTGTGGGGCTGTTCCCAATGTGTACTTTGTGTGCAGAAACATTTGAGATTCAATAGCTTACATTGCATGTTAGAGCTTTTCATAATCCCCTTCAGCTGGCATCAGAGCAGTAGGCAGCAGAGGGAGATTCAATAGTCTACTGCACATGTTAAAGCTTGTATCATCTCCAATCAGATGTTTTCAGGGTCTACTTCTCTCCAGGGGCTAATTACAGTCCTCTGTGACTGTACATAGCCCAGGCAGTACAGCGGGACCAGTAAAAAAAAAACACAACTTATATAAACTCTAACATGCACTACAAGCTATTGAATCTTCTCACTGCTACTTACTGCTCTGATATCAGCTGCAAGAGATTCTGGGATTCATAGTAAAAAAGATGTCAGCCTAGCACTAAGCAAAATTAGTCTGATATAATCTACTATACTACCGTAACTGGTAAGTAAATCAAAATGCTTTTTAATAGTTGCTTTTAACAAAAGAAAATACTTGTTTTTGATGAAACAAAGTTACCATTTTTTTAGCTTTCACAGTCTATCCATTTTATTAGTACAATAAGACATGTAAGGATTGTGCATGATGCTGATCTTATCGCACTTCTATGGATTGAAAGCACTCTGCATATGGCGTTGTGCCTTAGTACACCTCTGGGTGCGTGGTTACATCAGCATCATGCATGACTCAGTGTGTCTTATTGCTTAGGTATTCCTAGGTTTTGTGCATTCTCTGTGTGTTTTTTGTAAGCAATAACACACAATGGGGTAGGGGTTAGTCTGGATAAACACACATCTAGGGGCACAGTGTGACATGGGGCCGAAGGCTGAGTTGCCTTACTATCCCTTTCTGCAGACTAATCCACACCCTAGAATGTGTTATTACGCTTATAAAATGGGTATATCTTTAGAAGTATGATACAGCTTAAAACATTTATGAATTATTAAAAAATGGTTAAAGAGCTAGTGGAAACAAAACAAAAAGACAGGAAAATAAAACAAATTTTAAGAAACAGTTGTAAGTTTTCATTTTTGAAGTATTTTTCTTCTTTCTTTTGCTCATTAGAAAGTTTTCTAAGTGATAATATTGTGCTGGATGTGTGGAACAGCTCTCAGCCTGGCAGCTGACATATCTATCTCTGTTCCCCCTGTTACATCATCTGCACTGTGATCTCAATGACAGTGACATTATATGCAACTGACCTAACAGCTACTGAGTGGCTGTTCCTAAGCAGGAGTGATGTTGCAGTCAGTGAGGTCACAATGATGTATATGTAATGGGGGGAACAAAGCTAGATATGTCAGCTGCCAGGTAGAGTGTTGTTCCACATATCACACCTACTAACACAAGATAAACAAGCTTCTATTTAACTGAAGGGAAAACAAAAAATACTTCAGATATAAAAGGCAATGGTTGACTGCTTTTAAAAACTAATATTAGTTTTAGGCAGTACACTAGCTCTTTAATTTTATTGCAAGCAGTTTCTCTGCTTGCCAATATGTTGCCCACTTAGCACTAGGGGTGCTGTGCTGTACCAGTCTGCAGGTAACTGACCCATCAGGTTGCTACACTAGGTCACCGATAAGACCCTGATTTTATTTTAGTCTTGCCAGCAGCAGGCTGTCGTCTGCAGTAGCTACTTTTACAAAAGTGCCATCAGTCTTATTCACTGCCAGTCAGGACTGACAGCAAAAGAGTGTGGATGACTCAAGTGAGGGCTGTGGGTCAGGAGAGACAGCCAAATATATGGACCTGCATAAAATAAACATGTTCTTAGTACTTTTGTAAAACATGATGTTTTTTTTTTTTTAATTTGAACTGAATGGATGAAAGCACAGCCAATTGCTTGGGGGAAAAATGGCGACTGAATCAGTTTTTGAAAACTCTATTGCTGCTCAAGGACATTAAACTGTACTAAGGACACAGGTATGGGGACTTTTTTATTCTACCTCTGATTTAGTGCAAACAAAAGACATGGGGCCAGATTTTCTTTTTTTTTTTTTCACTTTATCTTTTTATTGAAATTTGAGTATATAAGAAAGCACGCATCTAATACAATAGAAGACTATCCTCCATGTAAGGTATAAAAGATCACTTAACAAAACACAGCATTTAGGGTAAACATATTGGAGAAGCCTTATATACATGTATTGATAATAAAACACAAACCTAGACAGGATGTAAGTGGAGAGCAGAAGGGTTACAATCAATAGGGTATTATAGGATCAGAAACAGCAACCATGTACGAAATACATGCTAGGGCAGGCTATGGCAAGGCATTCAGTAAATTGCAAAAAATGATAAATATGGTAATATGAACAATGTTCAGTAATGATGAGGTGAAGATAAAAGTGTGCAAAGAAAGAAAGAAGAGAGAGAAAAGCAAGGAAGAAGGGAAGGAGAAAGGGAGAAAACAGGGAAGAAGGGGGAAAAAGAGGAGAAATCTGTGCACAAAACTTTAGAGAAAACCTAATCTAAGAGCAAAATAAGAAGGAGGGCTTAATATCCTTAAGAATTAGGGTCTAGAAGAACTAGATTCGATGTACTTGAAGTAATCCTGTCAACATCTGTCATATACAGTGAGTCAGTTATGAGTAACATAAGATAATCTGTCTAGGGAGGCATACTGAGGGAGGCTTTGAAGAACATCCGAAAGAGAAGGCACCAGAGTTGATTTCCATTTCATTAGAATCAGACGTTTGACCAGAAGAGAAAGTATGTTTAGCCATCTAAAATGTGCATGTGAGAGGAGAGAGCTATTGGGTATAAGGATACCTAGAAGGAATAGCTTGAGGGTCAAAGGTAGTTTTGTCCTATTACTTGGAGGCAAGTAAACAGACTTTATGCCAGAGCTTATTAGTGGGAATGCAAGACCACAAGATATGAAGTAGATCCCCATTGGCCAAATTGCAGCACCAGCAATTATTATTATTTAATGGGCCCATTCGTTGAAGCACAGAGGGGGTTCTATACCAAAGATATAGGATTTTAGTTTGTATTAAAGAACTACGGGCATCTTTAAAGGTATTATGTGCAATTCGACAACAATTACCCCATTGTGCATCTGAAATATTGTAGTTAAGAAGAGTACTCCATTTATTTTTGGCCTGTATAAACTAATCAGGTAGATTTTCAATAATGTCTTTGTAAAAGGAGCTATTTAATTTTACTGATAAATTAGTCCAGTGCGAGACGTATGGGTTTAGAAGAGTATGCTTATACACTAAACTAGAGAGAAAGTTATAAGCTGCCCGAATCTGTAAAAACTTCCAGAAGTCCTGTTTAGGAAGTTTCCATGTGACTTGCAAGTCTGAGAATGATCTAAGAGTGAGTGAATTCTGGTCCAAGATATCTCCAAGAAAGGAAATGCCTTTGTTCCTCCATGTACGACAGAAAATTGGATGATCTTCTAGAGTGAGCAGTGGATTGCCCCATAAAGGGCATAAAACCAGGGTGTTGGATTGGATTTCAGAAATTTGTGGGTTAGTTTCCAATAAAGAACAGAGGATGATATAGTCGGGTGAGATTTTAGTTTACAGGAAATGGGATTAAAAATGGAGGAGGTGGGAACTCCTCCCGGGCACAATGCGGATTCCATTGCAACCCATAGTGGTGAGTGAGGGAAGGGTTTCTGAAACCATTTAATAGTTTGGGCTATTCAGAAAGCCCAGAGATAGCCTTTGAACCAGAGGAGTCCGAATCCCCCTTTTTTTCCAATGTGATCGAAGTTTGTTGCACTTAAATCTCGGTGGTTTCCCATCCCAGATAAAGTTACCTATTAATTTATCAATTTCAGCAAAAAAGGAGGATGGTAAGACTAGAGGAATATTGGCAAAGAGGTAAAGAATCTTGGGAGAAATGGACATCTTAATGGCTGCAATTTTCTCCATGAAAGAGAGATTAAGAAGCTTCCATCTGTCCAGAATTGTTTTGAAGTTATCAAATAAGGGGTTAAAGTTAATGTCCCTTATCTTCCCTAAGTAACTAGTAATTTTGATTCCTCGATATGTTATACCCTGTGGTGACCAGTGGAATCCAAGAGGTATGTTCATAAAGGCTTTACAGTGGTCATTAAGGGGCATAGTTTGTGATTTGCCATAATTCAAAGCAAGGCCAGAAACTTTAGTAAAATTATTAAGCAAATCAACCAACAGGGGCCCAGCCTCATTCAGGTTTTCGAGTAAGAGGTCAATTGCGTATGAGAGAGAAACATATCTTGAATTGCTCACAGGTTTGCCCATAATGCCAGAAGATTGACATAAACAAGCAGCCAGGGGTTCTATGGCTAAAATAAACAGGGAAGGTAACAGGGGACAGCCTTGTCTAGTTCCCCTTGCTAGATGAAAGTAAGAAGAAAGGGTGGGATTACTAAGTACTTTAGCAACAGGGGAGTTATATAATAGCTTGATCCAGGAGCAAAAGGTATGAGAAAGACCAAAATAAGATAAACTTGATGAAGGTAATCCCAGTTTAAGGAATCAAAGGCCTTCTCAAAATCAACAGCTATGGCTGCAGCTGGTGTCTTGAGGGATTTGGCTTTGTGAACTAAATTAAATGGGGCCAGATTTTCAAAGGATGAAGGAGGGCTTGCATCAAGCCCTGCATTGAACCCAATTTTTGGTGCAACTCTGCCAAACACCTTTGCCACAACTGCACCCGATTTTCTATTCCCTGACACAGTTGTGACAGTTTCCTCACTTTAAGGGAGCTTGCGTCACATACAGTATCCCCAAATGCCTCAAGCTAGACCTGGAGGAAGCTGGTCTAACTTGTGGCATTTAGTACGCAAGCGTGATAATCCCATTCACTGGCCAGTAAAATACTGCAAGCCCTGTGCACCATGTGATCAGTGTACCAAGGGCTTGTAGTATTCTCAGGGCTTTGAACATCCAGCTCATGGTGAGGAGCCTGGCTTAGCCAATCAGGATTCAGAACTGTCACCACCCATTCTATAATGTTTATGTATATGCTAATCACCCATTCTATAATGTTTATGTATATGCTAACAATGTCATAAAACTTGGATTTTAAACTGCAAACAGTTGAGAGTAGAGCATATGATGCTAGGGGCAGGATAGAATGCATTGTAGAGGGCTCCAACCTTTCTTTAACATTGTATTTAAGGTTGGCAGGAACTCTACTCCCATTGTCTGCCCACACACACACACACACACACACACACTTTACAAGCAAGGATGAAATAGGTATTCTGTACAAATATGTTTCTGCCTTGTTTTAGTAGTAAGGTCTCATAGGTAGAGTGTTTGAAGATAAATGTCCATGTAGTTCGCCAATTTCAAAACCCATATCCCCTAATGTTATTGAGCACACAAAACTCGTCCAGTTTCCTCTTTAATTCTGTCATATTTTTACTGCCTACCACTTCCTGAGGTAGTGAGTTCCCAAATGTAACCACTCTCTGGTTATACCATTTAGATATTTTATTTGAGTGCCATAACTCCCCTCTTAGTTGCAATGTGTGAGATCTCATACTGTATGTTAGTTCTCTCATTGCCAAGCCTAGGCAGTCCCATAAGTCATGATTGGGTAAAACTCAATACGGTAGACATATACCTCCCCTCAATCTTCTGTACTCAAGTGAAAACATTCCCAGATGTTCCAATCTCTTCTCATAATCATAATTTCTAAGGTCCTTATTTAATCTAGTGGCTTTTTTCTGCACTTTCTCTGGTGTTTTTACCTCTGATTTTTTAAATGGTGCCCAGACCTGGGCACAGTACTCCAAATGTGGTTGAACCAGAGAAACATACAGGGGGACAATGACCTCCTGGTCCCTGCTATTAATGTGTATAATTACACAGTTCAGTATTCTATTCACCTTTTTTGTGATAGCTTGACAGTGACTCTTGAATGTCATGTCCCTAAAAACTGTTATACTGGGATCCCTTTCCTCAATCACTTCCCTCAGAATTTGATCACTTAATATGTAGTTTGCCTTAATGTTCCTTTTGTCCATATGCATAATCATGCATTTATCGGTATTAAACTGTAACTTATGTTTGATAGCCCAATCCTCAAACATGGGTAAGGCTCTTTGTAACCTTACTGAATCTTCCATGTTTTCCACTACAGTACCAGTCCTTGAATTGTCCATGAATTTAATCACCCAGATACCATCCTCACAACCCATAGAAGCAATGTATAGGTTGAACAGACATGGTCCAAAGACCAATCCCTGGGGGACTCCGCTACCCACATTTGACCAACCTGAGTAGATACCCTGTATGCTCACTCTCTGTTTCCTATTGGTTAACCAAGATGCAATCCATTTTGTAATACTTCCATGCAAACACAACTCTAACAAAACTTCAATTAACTTGCAATGGGGTACTCTGTCAAAGGCCTTCGTGAAGTCCAAAAACATTATGTCCATCAGTTTACCACGTTCCAAGACCCTGCTAACCCTATCATAAAATTCAAGAAGGTTTGTCTGACATGACCACCCATGGGTAAATCCATGCTGAGTGTTATCACACTTACTGGTTTCAATTATGCATTTACCTATATAGTCCTTTATTATACCCTCAATAACTTTGCCCAGAATGGATGCCAAGCTCACCAGCCTATAGTTATTAGGTTCTTTCTTGTTACCCATTTTATAAATAGGTACCACGGTTGCTGTTCCCAAGAGTCTACAACTTCCCCCTCATTGAGTGACGGTCCATTTTCTAAACCTAAATCACAGGTGGTGGTCCTACTTTGTAAACTTTCTAGTGTTGACTAGATCTCTACGAGTGGCCCAGGACTCCACACTCGGACCTCTACTATCCTCTGTTTTTATTGATGATCCGCTATCTACCCATAGAGATTTCCACATCCACATATATGCAGACAATAATGTGACCTACTGTAGTGCTGTTGCTCTAATCGGATATCAGTAATGAGGACGAGCATGATGGCGGACCCCTCCACTTTAAACCATTCACTCCTTGACTGGGTTTCCTCCACCCACCTCAAAGAGTCCTAACTGTGGGCATTCTTTCTGACATGTTTAATGACCACCTTATAGCTTACTGCGTCCATAAAGTCCACACTCCTCACTCACCCCTGTATACCGATGGATCCATTATTATCATTCACTCAATGCAGACACTGTGCTATACAACCTACAGAACACCAGTTGGATAACAGTATACTCTGCCCCAGATGTTGACTCAGCCATCTCCAATTTCACTCTCCTCCTTCACAAAGTTTGGGACAAACACATCCCTCTCAGGTGCCACAGGGTAAAAAATCGACATATTCCCTGGGTCTCTGCAGACCTCATCCACTTATGTAAAGCTTGTGATAAAGCCTGGGCTCAGTATAAAGCTTCCCAAGCACCTCTTGATCTAAGTATATACAAGGCACTGTGCAACTCTTGCGAAAAGGCTATCAAATAACCAGACCCATTCCCATCTCTCATCTGTCCACTGTGGGGTCCCCCCAAGGGTCCGTCCTCAGTCTGACGCTCTTCTCCCTCTTCATCAACGAACTGCCGTCCATCCACACCCATGGGCTAGCCACCTTATATGCCGACGACCTTGTCATCCTACATAGTGATTGCGACATTGGCTCCATCAATTCCTTACTAAACTCCGACTTCAAGGGGATCCAGTCCTGGCTGGCTGAACACAAGCTCACCACCAACCTTAAGAAATCCCAGGCCATGCTTTTTGACTCCCTGAGCAGAACTAAATCCTGCCCCACCCCCCTTCTAATCCTTGGGGCCGATGGCTCGCCCCTGCAGATGGTTCCCGTAGTCAAGTATCTCCGGCGTCACTCTGGACCCCCAGCTGGACCTCTTCCTACACATCCAAAACACCTGCAAGGCCACAAATGCTAAACTTGGACTCGCCTACAGAGCCAAAACCTGCCTCACCCCTGCTGCCCGGGTGGCTCTAGCTAGGGGTGTTCTCCTCCCCTCCCTCTGCTACGGACTGGTGACCTTTGCCCCCATACCAAAATCCATCCTCTTGAAATGGGATACGGCCTACAACAGCATCTGCCGGTTCGCGCTTTCTGCCCCTTCCCTCACACACTGGAGTGACCTCTACGCTCACCTCGAGTGGCTCCCTTCAGAGAAGCACCGCACCTTCATAGTAGGTAACTTCATAGACAACATCGTCAGATCAGCCACCCCTGCTGCCCTTGCCCTTCCCCTCAACCCTGACCCCTCTACCTACCATCTTAGATCCAGGGCAGCACCCAACCGCCCAGTCCCTAGGACACGCACCCTGCGGGGATCGGGCTTTCACCACTATGCGAAATTGTGGAACTCATTCCCAGCCCTAGCACGAGTCTACCCCTCCATACTGGGTTAAAACTTCCCTTGGAACTTCCTGAAGAGGCCCTCCATTTGCCCCTGCACCTCATAGCCTTGCCCCTCTATGCTGACATGGGGCCTCTGTACCTCAGACCCACGCCTCCTCCCTGATAACCTGGTCAAGCTTGACAAACTGGATCACTCTTACTGGTATCGTCTGCTCTCCCTTGCAGGCAAACTTGACTCACTCACTACCTATGTATGCCCTAGTCTTATCTCTCCCGGGTCATCTGTAACCACCCCCAGGCCCATGTGTTTTTTACTGAATATCACCATGCTATGTAGTCTGATATTTCACTGTATGCAAAAGTTGTATTAGTCACTTCACTGTATGTAAAATTGTATTGTCACTGTACCTGTGAAACTCAAGTCTGTAACTCTCCCGGGTCACACCTGAAAATAGAATGTCAACACTCTAAGAATTCTGACATTTCACTATATGCAAAATTTGTGTTAGTCACTTCACTGTATGTAAAAAATTGTATTGTCACTGTACCTGTAAAAACTCAAGTCTGTAACTCTCCTGGGTCGCACCTGAAAATAGGCACTTGGATGTCTAGGGTGACTCACCCGGTAAACAAAAGCAAATAAATAAATAAATAAGTCAGCAAAGGACACCTCTTTCTGTTCCCTTCTTCACACCACTAAAACCTTCACTTCATACTGTTATTGACTCACCTGCCCAATCCACTACCCTAATCATCTATTAGTGGTGCTATGGTTACTAAATCAGCAGCTGTTGCAGTTGCCCTGAACTCCTTCTTCACTACCTGTGCCTTACTCCCACCTACCTCTGGCCACTCACCCCCCCTTCCACTTGACACCACATGCTCCCGTGGCTACTCTTCACCCCCCATCTCAGTACAAGAAGTCCAAAGAGCACTTGCCTCACAAAGAATCAATAAATCTAGCCCTGACTCTATCAATCCCTGTCTCCTCAGTATTTCCGCCCCCAAAATATCCCTCCCCTACATTCTAAACCACTCATTCTACCAATGCACTGTCCCTCAAGCCTGGAAAGATAGCCCATGTCTTACCCCTTAACAAAGGAGGTGACTCCTTTACCCTGGGTAACCACAATCCCATATCACTCCTCCCCGTTCCAGCCAAAATTCAAGAATCCCTTGTCCTTACAAGACTTACTGACTATCTAAACACAATAGATTTCCTCTCTACCTTTCAATCTGGTTTCAGGGCAAACTACTCTACCACTATCTCCCTTCTGCATGTCACTAATTCCATCCTCTCCACCATGGACCAAGGCCACTTAATTGCAGCCATTTTCATCAATCTTGCCAAGACATTCAAACCCATCTCCCATCCATTCCTTTTAAACAAACTTTCCTCTGCTGGCCTCTCCCCAGAATCTGTACATTGGTTTAACTCATATCTCTCTGGCAGAACCCAAGTTCGCATTGGTGAAGCCCTCTCCACCCCTCTCCCGAGTCATGCAGGTGTTCCCCAAGGCTCCATTTTAGGCCCAATATTATTTTCAATCTTTCTAAATGATCTTCTGACAGCATGCTCTGCAGCAAATGTACAGATGTATGCTGATGACACTGTTCTCTTTGCTTCTGTCCCCTCCACTGCTATAGTCAAATCCCAGCTCCAAGCTGATTTCCACTCAGTCCTTCATTGGTTTGACAAAAACCTACTAAAAGTAAATGTTAAAAAAAAATGGTGTCAATGACATTTGGTACTCCCATAAAAACTAGTAACTCTCCCCTCCCCCCTCACTTTCTCCACACTAGAAGGCTCCTTACTGGACACAGTCCCCCATTACAAATACCTAGGGGTCTGGCTTGACTCCCGTCTAGACTACACAAAAAAAATTGAGCATATCCATTCAAAACTTCGCCCAAAACTTGGTATGTTATTCAGAAATAGAGAAGCTTTCTCCCTATCTATTCGGTGGCAGCTATTGACCAAAACGATTATCCCCACATTTGACTACGACCACGTAGTATATGACACCACCTCAGCCTCTCTTCTAACCAGGCTGGACTCCCTATACAATGCATTTTGTCATTTTGCCCTAAATCCATACAATCCCTCCTTTTACCTGCCCTTTTCTGTTTCACTTCCTGTTTATCTGCCCTTCTATGGGTTTATGTGATAACGGTGAATGCCTAAAGGTGATCGCCATCATCACTCAGTCAGAGTGCTGAAAACATTTTCAGCACTCTGACAACCCCGGAGCCTCAGGACAATGGCGCCAGGACAGTATTTTACTGCTTTCTGTGGGGGGTCTGTGCCCCCCCCTTTTTTGGGGGCTTTGCCCCCTGCACCACCCTACTTATGGATTCTCAACTCCAGGGGGGTGCATGTCGGAGGAGTGAAGGCAGGAAAAGAAATAAAGGTTTGGGCCTGGCACAATAAAATTGCACCGGCGCCTGGACCAGAACCCAGTACCTCTCTCACCACAACCACTAGCCAACCCCAATGCCACAACGCAACTCGGCCAGCCACCGCAGCGCCACCCACTACAGCCTCTCCACCCCCTCCCAGCCCATGCTCGCCGTGATCGCTCCCACCCCCTGCGTATGCATAGAGACATCCTGTCTCCCAGTTCACCCATAGCCTCATCCGGTCGCCCTACCCTCCACACCTCCATGAGGGATTGCACCGGGAAGGAGTCATCATAACAGACAGTGCCCTTCCTCATGCACCCACCTCATGGGTTACCCCCTTCTACATCCCTTCTACCTTACCCCCTTTCTTTCCTCTCCACTACCTTTTCCCATCTCCCCCGTGAACATACTCATGCTCAGTCGTTAAGGTGCTCCCAGCCTCCCTCAACTATTAGCACTTCTCCCTTTGTCTCTAACTCTTTCCTCCACTCTTTCTACTCACTGTCTTGTCACCATTTCTTTTAAAGTTGCAGGTACCACCCCTTTGGTTGTCACACCAAATGTTTTCTTATTGTTTTACTTATTTGTCTTATTGAATACTGAAATTTCATTTCTTACTGATCCACCCTGTGTACCAGTCATTTGTGCACCAAGTATTCTACCATGTTACATTGACAGCTTATCAACACACCCTGTATAATATACCCTTTTGACTGTACAGTACTGTGTTTAAATATTAAATGTATTACAATTTGTTGAACTACTTCGTAATTGTACCTCCCTACTCCCTCTCCCCTGAGTCGAACCTGGAAACGAGCTCCAGCACGGTGTTCCTCTCCCAGTCAACAACTTTCAATAAATAAATAAACAGCTGAATTTAGCTCACACAGTTCCTTTTAGCAAGCTGTCTTCAGCTCACCTTATTTACCAGTATCAGCATTAACTGGGATTTTCCCCAGACTGATCGACCATTATATTATTAAAAAATCTATTTACTCCTTTTGCATTAAGTTTTTGAAATTTGTATTTATACCATTTTATACTGTTTTGCATTTTATTTTTCATGCCCCCAGTGATCACGTTCCCCCTTATATATTTAAGGGCGCATGTGTGAGTGTTCTTACACATACCTGCACTCACCTGAACAAGAGAACGAGAAGACAGTTCAGGAATGCAGAGCTGAACCTTTGAACTTCTATCTTTTAATTTTTTACTCTACCTCTAAAAGTGCTCCCTAATGCTGTTGGCATTGCTGGCACTTTTTGTTAATGGTACCAAGTCTTTCTTTTCAACTCGGCTAAGAATTAAAAGATCTGGGACCTGGAAACCGCACTTTAGGAATTACCATAGCACTCTGCAGGTATTTTTATACTGAGTTTTTAATAAAAAAAAAACTTCCTGAAATATATAGCTAGTCTGCCTTATTAACCTTGGCTCCTACATCGCAAACTGCAAAGCTGTATTTTGTTTTATTGACATATGAACCTACTATAACAGAGGCTAGTAATCTATCAGCGCTCCTAGATTTCTCAGTTTTCTAATCATTTTCCAGATTTTCAACTACCTCTCAAACACACCCAACATCCAGAAAGGACATGCAAGGAGCACGTAAAAGGAATATAACAGTGACCAGGGGAAACTTGATTCCAACAAGAGCTTGGAAGTGTTTTTACTCAGAGATAGCGGTAGACCACAGTAAGGACACTCAGGATGCAATAATTGGACAGACTGCTTCAGCAAAGTTACTTTAATTAAGTAACTGTGGGACACACATTCTCCAGAACTCCAATCTGTATTTGCTGACACAATCTGGGATGCTGAGGTTGAAAACCTAATTATTTTACAACAAGAACTGCCTGAAGCACAGACTGATGATTTTCTTCTTAAAGTTGTTCTTAAAGTGTCTAGTCTTTTTTATTGTTTCTACTATTACTGGTGCAAATATTATTTATTTGCAAATATTTGTTTTACAGTATAGCCTATTATACAGTCCTGTTTAGCAATCAAGAAATCAAATTCTTTTTTCACCCCAAAATGTTTACTAGAAGTTAGAAAATGGTGTTAATTAAGGACAAAAAGGATAATAGGAGCATTTTTTGCGAGAACTTACAGATAACCACTTCCAAACCAGCAGAAATCAAAAACTCTCTTAACATATGCAGATGCTTTAAAACTGAACTTGTACACAGAAGGTCAGGGACATATGTTTTTAAACATATACTGAAGATCAGGCTTTGACACAGGAGACAGAGAGAGAGAGAGAGACAATCAAGTAAATAAGACCCCTGGCCAGTCCATTAGAAATAACCATAATAACTGGCAAGAACTGGACACAACTAATACAAATCTGAAACCTGGATGTGACAAGAATAAATAAAAAAAGAAAACTGTCAAAAAGAAAAAAAGGAACAGGTTTAGAAATTAGTCAGAAAGACATGATAACAGACCCCCCCCCCCCGTTATCACAAAAAATTTTAACCAAGTAGTGTTAGAGCAGAAAGTGGAGGATGGACCCAATGCTTCTTCAAGCCAACATAATACTCCAGAAGAACCATCCATCACTAATTCACAATTAGATCAGGGAGCTCATGAGACTAAATTAGAGCTTTTTAGCCCCCTGGATCTCTTTGCTAACTCATATGTTCTACTCCCTGAAACCCCATCACCTGATATACCATCAGTGCTGTCAGGCTCCCCTGACATAGTAGTTGCGCATTAGATAAGGAAGCAGAGCAGATAGAACTAGATCCAGCTTTTTTAGTGTTGTGCCCAATAGCTTATCCAAATACACAATAAAAGCATTGGTACATCCACTGATAGCTAATCTAGTCCTCCTCAAAGCTCTTAACAATATAAGGAACTGAATGGATGGTTTCACCAGGCTGGATCAAACACAGACTGAAGCCATATATAAGAAAATGGAAAACATTGAACAGCATCTAGAAAGTCAAAAACTCTAATTTTCAATTATTGTTATCCCTGAAACACCCAAAGATAAAGGCAGAGTAAAGCGCACAAGCCTTCCAATGAGGAAGAAAAAAACAAAAGAAAGAATAAGGACAAAGTGAGGAAAACAAAAACTTCATAGAAACTAGGCAAAAAATAGATCCTCCGCCTGTCTCACTTGTGACAGAAATTATCATAGAAAATAATCAAAATAAAGATCTAATATCAAGAGAAAAAAACAGGTAACTAGGAAAACAGAAGATACTAGAGACATCTCTAAGTCTGATAAAGGGCCACAACATATAGTAAACTCAGGAAAACAGCAGAGATATCATCTCTCTCTCTCTAGGTAACAATACTGATGGACCAAAGACACTAAAGAAGCCGCAAGTAGAGGTAAAAAAAAAACAAGAAGTAATAAAATTGACAGGAAATGAGGTTGTTATTAGAATCCTTGATATTTTTGTAAAGCCTGATAAAACACCAGACTCTCTAAAAGAAATAGACACTTTTAATTACAGCAAAACTAGGAATAGCAAAAGCTAAAGAAAACATGCTAGCAGTTTTTAGAGATTAGGGTGAAGATTTCTCTCCCGCATATGTTATGGTATCAGATATTGACTTTGTGAAGAAACTCTGGTCCAAACATCAGAGACTGAATTTGCTTGGCTTGGAAGTTCCCCCGCCAGTGACTTGGCACACAATAAATTGCAAGGTCCCTATAGAAAATTAATCTATAGACTCAGGACATTTTGAAACATGTTGTCTAATTTAATCTACCCTAAAATGGAATTTTAAAGGTGAAATATCTTCAATAAGGAAATCAAAAGAAAACAATTGCCAAACACTATATTTGGCATTGACAGACTTCAAGGAGAAAACAAGGCTGTACTCATATCCTTCGTATTGGTACTGCTGTCAAGTGCACTGAATACGAATCTTGAAAGAATGTGGAATATATTGAGAGAAGGCACCCTCGACTGGAGGGGTATCAGATAGATGTTAAGCTCAAATCACCTAAAACTGCCCAGCAGATATTAGCAAAGTCATCCAGATTTGATCATGCAAACATATTGACTGTTGCTATGAATGACATACTGTAAATCACAAGAATGATAGGTACCCAATACCTGATATGGTGGATTGACTGAGTGAATTGGGGGAAGATTCACTAAGCCATATTATTATTCAACAGTACAAGGATGATAATGCAAACTTTCTGTCTTGGAATATCACTGGTTTATCATGTAAATTATGGTATTTGACCCTGACTGGATTTCATTTAATTTAAACTACAGTGTTATTCTCTTTCAAGAGACCTGGGCTCAGAATGTAGTCAACATAAATGGGTTTCAAGTAACACACTCACCAGCAATTAAGCAACAGAAATTCAGAAGAACTATGGATTAGCCACCTACATTAAAATTAGAAAAGGGATTAACATATTGGAAATATTTATGGTGGAGCAGAACTACATAATCCTAATCATAAAATGGGATTCCCAACCTTTTATCATAGCTGATGTGTATATCCCAACAAAAATCAAAAAAAAAAACACTCACAGGCCCATGGAGATATTTGGGAGAACCTCTCCATGGACTTAGACCTCATATTTAAGAAATGTTCCAATTGCACAATATTAATTGCTGGTGACTTTAATGCCAGAATTGCTATCTATGATAACATTACATTGTTAGAAACACAAGTAGACTTGGGTAATCTTAGAGAGAGACAGAGTAATGATAAACACATGAATGAACATGGGAAAAAAATGATAACGTTTTATTGAAGAAAATACTTTACTTATACTCAATGGAAGAACTGCAGGACAGAGTAAAGGAAATATTACAGTACTTATTTCACCCCAAATGGGCAGAGAGTAATTGACTAAACAGTGTGAAAAAGCTGTGGGGAGAGCAAACAGAATGTTGGGGTGTATAGGGAGGGGCATAACAAGCAGGAGGAAAGAGGTGGTGATGCCACTGTACAGATCACTGGTGAGGCCTCAGCTGGAGTACTGTGTCCAGTTCTGGAGACCACATCTCTGGAAGGACAATGACAAAATAGAGGCAGCCCAGAGAAGGGCAACAAAGATGGTACACGGACTGCACCAGAAGCCCCACGAGGAAAGATGTAAGGACCTTAATATCTATTCACTGGAGGAAAAGAGGGATGGGGAGATATGTTAAAGACTTTCAAGTATCTTAGGGGAATAAACAGGGTACAGGTGGAACGCATATTTCAGAGAAAACTCTGCACAAGAACAAGGGGGCATGATAGGCTAAGGGTGGAAGGCTTAGGGGTAATGTTAAGAAGTACTTTTTCACTGTGAGGGTGGTGGAGCCATGGAACAGCCTTTCAGAAGTGGTGGGTGCAAAAACAATAAGGGGGTTCAAGAGTGCATGGGATATATGTAAGGGTACCCTGGAGATGCGCAAAGCAGGAGAGCCGCAGATCAAATAGGATCTCAGGCTGCAGCAGTGAGTAGGAAAATGAGCAGATTATGTGGGCCATATGGTCCTTATCTGCCAACAGATTCTGTTTCTGTGACTGCATTCTAGGCAGCCCTGAAAGCTATCACCTATTTACTTGCTTACTTATAGGAATGAGACCAGAGAGTGATCATGCCCCTCTAAGCTTGAAGGTAGTAACACACGAAGAAGCTGTCCCTCACGAAGACACTTTGAACCCTTTTTCCTCACTCACTGTAGTGGGGAAACAAAAACTTAAACACTCTGAACTATATGTGGAAGAAGTGACTAATCTCCTAGACAGCTGTCAACCCACTCTAAACACAGAAAAACATTAGTAAAATTAAACAAGATCTGGTCATTGAATATAATTTAGACCAGCTATATGAAGCAATAAAAAATAAAATATATACCAATGCCAACAGGGAAAATAGCATAAAGAGCAACTTCTGGTATGATTTCTCTTGCAAGAAGGCAAGAAAGATTACAAAAAATTAATAAACTGGACCAAAAAACATCCTTCAAGAGTAAATTTTAGTAACCTAAACAAGACCAGAAAACAATATACAAAGTTTTTAAATGCAAGAAAAGTAGAATTCCAACAGAAACAATGGACAGGAATGTATCATATAATCCAGAAATGGATAATAAATGCTTTTGGAATTTGGTAGCAAAGGGCGTCAATGAGTTTCGACCCTCCTTCGAAGTACAGTATATGTTCCTAAGGAGTTATGGGTCAAACATTTTAAAGCAATGTTCACTAAAGTAGACCCACTAGGAATGTATTCAAAGACTCCAAAATGGCTAATAAATGCAGAGAATACTCCACTAGTTGTTACAACAGGAGAGGCAGAAGCAGTCATTTTGAAACTAAAGAATATTTTTTTTATATCTCATACTTTCTTTAATGTATTTTCTTGTATAATAGCTGTAATATGTTATAATCTCCATGTTTCCCATTATGGTTAATCAATACACTTGATTTGATTGATTGAGTGAATTTTGGAAGATCATAGTTAATGGATCTGACAATTCATCAACTCCCTAGCAGCTCTTGGGTGTAGCCTGTCTGGTCCTGGGGATTTTCTTAGATCCATTTCTAATAATCTAACTGTGATGTAATTTGTGTCCAAGATGAATGGTCTACCAGGTTCTCCTTTTCAATGGCATTTGTCAATATTTGTTTTCTTATTGAATATTTTTTATATAGATAGATAAAAACCTTTATTTTTCCATAGAATGAAACTTACAGGACTAAAAAGCCTTGTTTTAAAAAGTTGTACTGATTTCAAAATGGTTTCAGACAAAGAATATACTAAATAAACACACATATATGGTTCATACAGTATACATGGACAGAGGAAGTTCATTTCATATCTTATACTGATAAACAGAAATAACAGACAAAATATTTAAACAGCTAAACATTTGTGTAAAATCACCAGAATTTAAAAAGTGACATAACATAACTTTATATATGAAGAACGAAAACATATAAGGTAAGAAAAATATTGAAATACCCTTCAACCACCCCTCACCTACACCCTAAGGAACCAATTAAGGTTTGTTTAAAAGCAAACACATATACTCTTCTATTCAGTGCCAATGCCTCTTTTAAAAGGAGGCCAGATTCTTAGCATGCCTAATCACAGGATCTAATTCACTCAGCAGTTTTGACAGATAATATTTCCTCTGCATTTTGCTATAGGAATTGTGAACAAAGGGAACTATTAGACACATGTTTCTAAGGTTTCTTAGATTATGCTCATAGTTCTTTTTATGTGCATATTTGGATTGTGACATATTATCTCCTTCAAATTCCATATAGGCCTTAACTCCAGTTTTCTTTTTTCTCCTAATTTCAAGAGAATCCCAGTTTAATTGTTTTAACATATCGAAGTGATGAGTATTAAAATGGCATTTCAATACATAGCTAGCCATCCTATAATATGTCTTATTTAATTTGTCCAGAAGTGTCTGGGTAGCATGCTAATATATCAGACATCCGTATTCTAGAGTGGGCAATAGTAGCTGCTGGGCTATTCTGTTTCTTGACTCCTTTGACAAAGTAGGGACTCTCCTCCGAAAGACTCCTAACTGGTAATTAGCCTTGCTTACAATATTTATTATATGTTCATCGAAAGTAAGCCCACCATCTATTTGTACTCCTAAGTATTTACAGGTGTTTACTACCGCTAATCTATCATTATCCAATGTGTATAATTCTAAATGGTGTTTTTGATCTTTTGTTACTCCCTTTGATTTATATTCTAAAACTTGTTTTTTTTTTCTTGCTCAGTGCCATTTTAGACTTAAGCAGTTCTGTAAAGCATCGAAATCTGACTGCAGCAAGTTTTGTAATTAATTTCTATTTTCAGACTTACCTATTAATGCCATATCATCTGTGTATAGGTACAGCTTTCATTTTTGAATCTTTTGTGACAGGGGATTTACAAAGATCAGGAACAGTAAGGGGCCCAGGATTAAATCCTGTGGTACCCCTCTATATGTATGTTCCTTCTCTGATAGTATACCCCCAGCATATACTTGTTGCATTCACTCTATAAGGTAGGAGAGCAACCATGTTTTTACAGGGTCTGACATACCCACCATGAGATTCTCTCCATCAAAATATTGTAGTCAACTAAATCAAAAGTTTTCAAGAGATCGATGAACACCGACCTAACACACTTGCCCCTTTCCAAACCACCTGAAACAGTGTCTATGAAGTCCTTCAAGGCAGTGTCTGTCGACATCCCTGCCCTCAAACCAGCTTGGCAATGTGTAAGAAGCTTGTGCTTTTCTAAAACTTCATAAATCTGATTACATACTAACCTCTAAAATACCTTTGAGATAGTAGATAGTAGATAGTAAGGCTATTGGTCAATAATTGGTCTGTTTACCTTTTTCACCTCCTTTGAAAATTGGGATGATTTTTGAGTTTTTCCATGATTCAGAATATATCCCTTGTTGTAAACTGGAGTTGAAAATATTGGTCAACACTGGGGTTATCTGGCTGGCCCACCAGCACAGCGGTAACACTACCACTTGTGACACCAGCGACTCAGGATCAAGAGCGATCTCTGGTTGCTGGAGGGCTGGCCGGGGGAAAGAAGATCAAGCACCCAACAGGCTGCTTTCCTACTTCAGGGAGGGTGGGCTGCAAGTCGTGCCACTTTACTGCCACCTGGGTGACCACAGGTGGAGGTGCAGTGAGACAGCAGTAATCTGGGTGAGAGGACGTCAGCTGGGATCTGGAGTGGCAGTATGTCTCAATGTGCTCCACCTCCTTGAATCCCCATGAGTGCCAACGTCCACAGGGCAGAAACAGAAAAGTGGAAACCCCACACCAGCCACCTGTAGATGGGACCCAGCTGTCCAAAGACTCCATAACTGGGCTCCTCGGGGGCCCAGTCAGACCACCTGACACACACTCATGGACTGGGGGGAACATTGCAGGGGTCTCCTCCCTCCCCACCCAGGGAAAAACCATGGCAGGATGGGGGTTGGTCCATCAGTACCATAGAGGAGTTACCCAGGGTAGAGCTACAGGCACGCATACAGCCTAGGACTCCACGAACAAAGGTGGATGGTGTGAAACGTAAGGAGGCATAAAGAGTAAATAAAAAAAACACTGGGTTATCTGATCCACAGAGTATTTTAAAAAATGTTTTTTCAATTTGGTCTGGTCCATAGCTTTTTGGGGGTTTAGTTACTGTATTTGTTTATGGACCTCTGTTTGTTTCAACTTTTCAAAAATAGAATTTTGGAAGCTTGTGTTCATCTTTTAATTTGTATGTCCTTGTCCTTTTACTGTCTGTTTCTCCATATGTATTATTTTCTATTTGGGTATCAGGGAGGTGGGGAAGTAATGGTTTAGACTATGTATTGGCTGTTATATTGTCATTTCCTCTCCTTTCCCATCGCTTGATTTCTATATCTTTCTTTATATTCATTTCAAGTTGTTTTATCAGGTTCCAGTATTGTGCTGTTTTCTTGTTTGATTTATTTTATTCCAATAATACCTGTTATTTGCCATTCTGATCATACTTTTACATTTGTTTCTTATTATTTTGAACAGCTCCCAGTCCTCAGCTTGCAAAGTCTTATTAACCTTTTTCCAAATCCAGTCCTTCCACCTAAGATATATATATATTCCAGCTACCCATGGATGGTGTGTTTTCCTTTCTCTATTTCTTTTAAATGGGGTATTCTTATTAGAGATGTCAACAAAGGTATTTGTAAACTCCCTAACAGCTAAATCCACCTCAGGGATCAGATCTATATGTTCCCAATTTACTTTCCCTACTTCTTGTTGGAAATATGTTTTATTAAAGTTCTTAAACTCTCTAATATATTTAACTAAGGCCATTTGATCTCTGTCCATTTTTTTCAATGTCACATTCTATATACTGTAGCAATGGTCGCCTACGATTGCTGTTCCCACTTTATTTCTCAATACATTTACATCTGGGGTCTTAAATAATAAATCCAGAACATTGCCCTTACTTGTACAGCTACTCTTGTTGGGATATTGATATGGGACATGCCTAAGGATTGTAGTTCAGTTTCAAGTTTTATTCCCTCTTGGCTCACCAAATGCATAATTGAAATCCCGAATCAAGATAGTTTCCTTTGTTCTATTAGGGATGACAATTTTGAGGAAAAGGTCTCAAAAGCTGTCACTTTTACTTTGGGGTGTGAGTAGACTACCCCTATACAGAGTTTTATTTTCAGGATATGGATTAATAACAATTCCATGCCATCCACATTCCCCCCCAAAAAAGTACCTCTGATTATCCCCACTTCTAATAAATAATGCCACCCCACCCCCTCTGCGTGGTTTACCATATCAAAAGACCTCGTATTCCTTTATTGTGATCTCAGAATCTAGGTGTCATTTTCAGAGCCACATCTCAGAGATGCCCACAGTATCATAGTCCCCTCTAAGTAACCAATCCTCAAACATGTGCTGTTTCACTACTAGACTTCTTGCTTTGTCATGAGCAATTTTAATACAATTCATGTTTTGTATTGGACCGGGGTTCATTTCAATGTCCCCACTTACCAGGGCCCAGATAAGGCAGAGGATTTAACCCCTGCCTGAGTTAGCACTGACCAGTTTAAACCCCAAAAGTAGCCCAGTAGTACTAATTATTAATTAAGCATTTAGGTTGTTTTTCCAGTGGTAAAACTATTTCTTGTTTTAAAAGTAGATTTTGCAAACAGAAGCCTCAAAGATTTGAATGCAACTTGTTGTGGTTTAAATTGTGTGGCTGAAGGAAATTAATTCCCCACTAATATGGCTGTTATCCCTAACCAAAACACAAATGAGAACATCTTTTCTAGGATAAAAGGGGATATATGGCTGTACAGGTACAGAATTCAAAGAACCCAAAAGATCACTAAAAAAAAAAAAAAATACCACCAACAGCTTAATCTGGTTCAGGGTTAGTTAGCATTCATTTGTATTTCCCTCCCCCGGATCGTGCCTGAAAATAGGCAAGATTTGTCTAGTGCACTCCCGGTCAACAAAAACTAACTAAATAAATGAATAAAATACTGAAATTACTTTTCCTCTGCTATGTAACAAATATGTGAATTCAAAAACCCATTTCCTTCAGTGTCAAAAAAGAAGACCAACCCATTTTTATACAAGTTACTCTTCCTCTGCTATGTAACAAGTATTCAAAAGCTCATTTCCTCCTGCGTCACATTTAAAATAAAATACCAGCCCATTTCTATACAAATATGGAACTGTCCCCCCACTTCCTCAAAGTAATTTACATGGGGCAAGGAGGGGAGTATCTTGTCAAAATTTAGCACAGTGTTTTACATAAAAAGGTAGAAAGGAGGAAAAGCTACCAAATAGGATTTTTTTTTTAATTTTAGATTTATGTATTAAAGATCTGTAGAACCTTATTTAATAACCTAAAACTCCTTCATTATTTAAGAATATCTATTATTTATTTCATAGAGTTCAGTATATATATCTATGCTAAAATAGCGTCTATTGAAACAGTAATTTTAATTTAGCTAAATCTGTAACATACCCCAGGAACAAGATTTTACTCAGTTTACACAAAAGTCCTCTGTATTGTTCCTATGCAAATTTTGTGTTCAAGTGGCACCGCCACTCACTTTCATGCAGTGTGCTGCATGAGTTAATATACCTGACTGCCCCTCCTCCTCAAAACAGGTGCTCCCAGTGCTCCTCCTCCTACCAGTCCGGTGCTGCTGGTATGTGTTCGGGATTGGGGAGGGCTGACTCAAACTGCTGATGTAACTCACTGCTGGCGCTGGAGCAAGAACAGTTAAAAACAAGCAAATAGCTTTTAAACAGTTTGGGCAGCAATAGTTGGTGTTCTGTGAGCAGTGTGCTGCTCGAGTTTATTGATGAGAAGTACTCAGTTTGTATCTCTGCTATCTGTGCAGCTTCTGTGATGAGCTCACCTTGTGAGTCCACTAGGGGTCCAACCTTAATCCCCCCCTTTGTTATTGACATACTTATAAAAGGATTTATACTTGTCACTAGTTTTAACTGCCAGTCCTACCTCAAAGTCCCATTTTGCCATCTGGATAGCCCACTTAGCTTCCTTGAGAATTCCTTTGTAATGTATCAATCCCCTCAACTCATTACTCAACTTAGCTCTCTTGTATGCCCTTTTCTTCTTATTTATCAATGTCGTGACACTAGGGTTCATCCAAGCCAGAATTCTACCTGCTCTATTATATTGTTACTCTCAGGTATGTATGTTTTAACCAAGCTATTAAGTTTGTCAATCAAAAGATCCCACATAGTTCTTAGTGTTTTACCTGCAAATTCCTCCTTCCAACCACACCCTTCTAGATCCCGTCTCATACTAAGGAAGTCAGCCTTTCCAAAGCACAGTGTCCTGGTAGTCCCTTCTAAATTAATGGTAGACTCAAGTAACCTAAATTCCACCATAGCATGGTCACTGTTTCCTAAAGGTACGATCACCAGACAATCCTGCAGAGCACCACTCATATTGCTGAGTCAAAATCTAAAATGTTCTCTTCTCCTGTGGGTTGTGAAACATGCTGCTCAAAACTCACCTGCCCAAAAGCTTCTAAATATCTCTCCTCAGTGAGTGCTGTACCCTTATGTGTTCCCCAGTTAATCCCTGGTAGATTAAAATCCCCCATGAAAATGTCTTTATCTGCTGGGTTTAGTTTTTCAATCAACTCACACACTGCAATATCATCTTCTTTTGCCTATGAGGGGGGCTTATATGATACAGCAAGAATTATCTTAGCACTGTTTTTGAGAGTTAGTTTAATCCAAATCTGCTCCTGGTTGGGAATATTCATCTGTAGCTATTGTGAAATAATAGTGTCTGCTACATATACATCTATACCACCTCCCTTTCTGTTATTCCTTACTTTATTATAGAGTGTAAATCCCTGGATATCCCTGTCCCCATGATCTATACTTTCCAATGGATCTACGATGTCAGTTCAACAACTGTTTTGTTGACCAGCATCACAGTGACAGGCTCCATGTCGACCATGATTTGCAGTCGGCAGGGAGACGTGCACATCGGACAGTGTTTTTTCTTTGGGGAGGTTTTGGCCGCCAGAACCCCCCACGCAGAGGGCTCTTCCCCCCACAACCCCCATACTATCAGATTACAACTTTGAGTCAGAGTTGGTTCAGGGAGGGAGTGCAGAATGGGGGAAAGTGTTGCCGGGTCCCGGGTGGACTTCCACAGCGACATGTCGATGTTGTCGGCATCGACGTATGACGCTGTAGAAGTGTCGCTGTGTGGGAGGTATATCCTTTCCCACCATGTTTCAGTCACTGCACAAATCTGTACAAACTGAGGGCTTAATAATTACAACTCACCACATTTCTGCACCAAACTCCTAGCATTGATCCGTAGACATTTCCACCCCAGAAGATCAGTAACTTTTTCAGAGATACTTCCAGTGCCCAAGGCAAGCACAACAAGAAAGCTGAGAACAGATGAATTTAATGGATGGCTAAGAACCTGGTGTCATGCTAAAGGGTATGGGCTGTTGGGAGAGTGGGTAGGGACCTGGGAGGACAGTAGTCTCTATGCCAAGGACAGGCTACACTTGAGTGAGGAGGGAAAGAAAGTGTTGAAACAGAGGATGGAGAAGTACATAGAGGAAGTTGGGAATTTAAACTAGGATTAGGGGGTGGCAAGTGGGCAAGAGACATGCAGAGACCACAGGTTGGGAAACCATATGAGCTTACCCCCATAACAGTGACAAAGGACAAATGGCAAGTACTATTGGTGATGCTAGGAAAGGAGGGTAAGATGGGAGGGGGGGAAGGGTGGAAGGTGGTTACCCTTAATGCTAGGAGCCTTGGGAGGAAAACTGCAGTTACAGGTGCTCATGGCAGTGGGAGAGGTGGACATTGCAGCCATCACAGAAACATGGGTCACCCAATACAATGACTGGGATCTGTCTGTACCAGGGTACAGGTTATTTCGTAGGGACAGGATGATTGGGAAGGGAGGAGGTGGCACTATATGTGAAGGAAGGACTGAAGTGTGTAAGGGATGAAGGGGAGGAGGGTAGTACGGAGTCACTTTGGATGTAAATCCAGGATTCCAAGAATAGGATTCTCAGAATGGGAGTGATGTACTGGCCACCCTCTCAGATGGAGGAGTTAGACAGGAAACTATCAGGATAGAACAGAAGGACTTGCAAGAAGGGTAGTGTGGTGATTGTGGGGGACTTCAACATGCCAGGAGTGGACTGGAGTACCCCAACGACCAGGAATAGAAGGGAGCTGGTACTGCTGGATGCCTTCCAGGACAGCTTCCTGCAGCAAATGGTCAGTGAACCAACCAGGTTAGAGAATACCCATGACCTTGTGCTGGCAAATGGGGAGTTTGTGGGAGAACTTATGGTGGAAGAACCGCTGTCAGCGAGTGACCACCACTCAGTATGGCTCACATTGGATATGGGCAAGGAAGGAGTGGAATCTGGCACAAGAGTGCTGGATTTCCAGATGGCCAACTTTGGGAGGATGGGAGAAGTGGTAAAAGGGTACCTGGACAGAATTTAACCTAGTATGGTTACTAACCAGAGGTGGGTGCTCATAAAGCTGGGGATAGTGGAGGCAACCAAAACCTGCTGCAAGGTCCAGAGCAAGAAGGCTAGGGCTAAGAAACCGAGCTAGTTGAGCAAGGAGGTCATGGAAAAGATAAGGAGAAAAAAGAGCTGCCTTTAGGAGGTACAAGAAAACAGGGGGAGGGGAGGACAGGGAGGAGTACCTGACGGAATCGAAGGAGGTGACATGGGCAGTAAGGGGAGCCAAGGCATAAACAGAGCTCAGGCTGGCACAAGGCATTAAGAAGGGGGAGAAGGACTTCTTTAGGTACATCAGGGGAAAAAGGAGCTGTAAGTACCACATAGTAAGGTTTAGGAAGGAGGGGAGGGTTGGGTGGAAGCAGGGTGCGATAAGGCAGAGGTGCTAAATGATTACTTCTGCTCGGTATTTACTAAGGAGAAGATGGGGGTGATACCCAAGGGGGGAGAAATGGCAGAAACAAGGGGGGAGAGGGTGACAGATTGGTAAATCATGGAGGGCAGAGTTTGGGAGGGTTTGAAGGCACTGAGGGTGGACAAGGCGCCAGGCCCAGATGGCATCCACCCCAGGGTACTGAAAGAGCTGGCAGAGGTTCTTGTGGGACCTTTGACAAACTTATTTAATGCCTCACTACACACTCAGGGTGTGTACCTCAGAATTGAAGGATGGCTCATCCACAAGAGTGGCCCCAAGGATGAACTGGGGAACTGCAGATCGATGAGTTTCACATCCATCATGGGTAAGCTGATGGAGACTGTCCTGAAGGAGAAGCTGGCGGCCCTCCTAGAGGCCAAAGGACTACAGGAGAGCAGACAGCATAGCTTCGTATGTGGCAGATCCTGCCAAACCAACCTGGTGGAGTTCTATGACTGGGTAACTAGGCAACTGGACTGGGGCCATGCAGTGGATGTCCTGTATCTGCACTTTAGTAAAGCATTCAACTCGGTGCCACATGGGAGGCTAGGAAGTAAGTTAGAAGGCACAAGGCTGGGTGCAAAGCTGGTGAGATGGGTAGGGAACTGGCTTCAGGGAAGGCAATAGAGGGTGGTGGTGGGTGGGGAGCTCTCACACCCAAGGGTAGTGATGAGTGGTGTTCCACAGGGCTCGGTGTTGGGACCAGTGTTGTTTGGGATATTCATTGCAGACATATCATTGGACATCAAGAGAAAGATCAGTCTGTTTGCTGATGATACCAAGATAGGAGCAGTGGTGGATGACCTAGGGGGATGGCAGGGATTGCAGGATGATCTGGCAAAGCTTGAAACCTGGTCAGGCATCTGGCAACTGGGGTTTAATGCCAAAAAGTGCAAGGTGCTGCATTTTGGGGTGAAGAACCCAAGGAGAAGTTACCAGCTGTGGGGAGTGCAGCTAGCCCAGATAGAGGAGGAGAAGGATCTGGGGGTGCTCATTACAGGGCCAATGAACAACTCAGCACAATGTAGGAAGGCAGCTGCAAAGGCCAACAAAATGCTGGGTTGCATTGCAAGGGGTAAATCCTCGAGGAGGGAGGAGGTGATTCTGCCACTGTATAGGTCATTAGTTAGACCACACCTGTAGTACTGCAGTACTGGCACATGTATCTAAGGAGGGACATTAAGTTACTGGAGGGGGTGCAGCGCAGGTCGACAAAGATGATCAAGGGGCTGGGGGACTTATCGTATGAGAGGAGGCTGAGGGAGTTGAACATGTACTCGCTGGAGAGGAGGGATGGGGGGACATGATTGAAACCTTTCAGTACATGAAAGGAATAAACAAGACAGGTACAGAGGGGCTATACAAAGTAAGGGAGGGAGGGAAGGGACACCAGGGGCCATGATATGAGACTGGAGTGAGGAAGGTTCAGGAGGGAAATGAGGAGAAACTCTTTTACAGAGAGTGTGGTAGCTAGGTGGAATGCATTACCTGCAGAAGTGATATCCAGTAGAACAGTGGACTGCTTCAAAAGGGGATGGGCAGGACAAGGGGGAAGGTCAATGGAGAGATGGGGTGGAAGGGAGAGGTAGCTGCAGAATAAGGGGTGCTAGCTGCACATTTAAGCAGACTTGATAGACCTCCAGGTCTTTATCTGCTGGCAAATTTCGTATGTTCATATAGAATATCCATGTCCTGTGTGCGTTTGTGTTGTGTTCGGTGTTATTAGTGGTATCTACATCCCTCCCCAATTCCCCCTTTATTTAGTTTAAATACTCTGAAATACAAGCATTCAACCTATAATCCAGAGCCCTATTTCTATGCCTATTTAGATGGAGACAATCTCCTCCAGAAAGTCTGTTATCCTTAAAAGCATCCCAGGGATTGGTAAACTTAAAGCCTTCCCTGAAGTACCATCTCTTTAACCACTCGTTTAAAGTAATACTGTCTCTAATTTTAGCTCTTCCAGCCCTAAGAACAGGTAGTATTGTTATTTGACATTAAACTTTTTTTCATCCCAAAACTACATACTGTATGTAACACCCTCCATCAGTTCCAGGAAGCTGATTTTTATGTGTACAGCCATTCTGGAGTACAGCAAGTTTCTAATATACTCTTGCAAACAGCGGTTTGTATCATTTCCAAGATGAAAGCAGTGATGTTCCCTACTCGTTGAGCAATGGATGTGCAGTTGTCATTGATGGCCATAGTGCTAAGTTCTATAAGACATCTAAAAATGTATTGTAAAGTGAGCATATCCAAGTATCTGATGAATCTTTGAAATGCAGTGCCTCGTCTAACTCTTGAAGAAAGTACTCCTAACCCTTATACCAAAACAAAATTAAGACCCTCTCCTTACTACGATTTGTAGGTAAATTTCCTTAATAAACATTATGAAATGGGTAGAAAGAATGCTGCCTCCTGATTAGCCAAGTGATATTTTCAGCCAGACCATTATCCCCAGCTAAATAGCCCAACTAAAAGTAGCTCAACAAAAATATCATTAAGAAATACATCCAATTTACTAAAAATTATCCATTTCATAATCACTATAAGGCACTCCAGGGGGTGCATTATGGTAGGCTAACGGCCCTTCTCAGGCAGTGGGAGCACTCAGCTTTGCCTCCTGCTTCAAGCCCCCCCCAGGTGGGCTGTTATCCCACCATAACATACCCCTCTGTCATGCCTTATTGCTTAACTGATGCTAACATTCATGTTAAGATCCTCACTTCTAAATTAGAGAATAGAATCAATTTCTCATTCCACCACATCAGGCAGGTTTCATGCAAGGCAAACTGGCAGCTGATAATTTTAGAAAAATACAAACAAACTCAAATTAAGAGATTGAAGAAATCTGCCTTCTTGTTATCAGTAGATGCTGAACAAACATTCAACAGAGTTAAACGGAAAGTCTGAGTTTCTCCCCTGCTTAGATTTGGCTTTCCATTTAATTTTGCTAATGCAGTTAAAAGTTTTATACTGCACTCCAAAGGCTTTAGTCACCTGCAATGTCTTCATTTCAACTAGATTCAATATGAAGTATGGCAACAGTGTTGCCCCCTATCACCTCTCCGTTTTAACCTCTACACTATTTTAAACCTCTCATTTTGACCAATTAAGACTTAAAACATTCCTTATATATTTTCTTACCTTAACTATATAAAACAAGCAGGGAAAGTCCAACATCCTACTTGCTCAAAGTCATTCCAAATCCATGGCTTCAAGGACTGAACCAATTGTTCTGCACGCCTTATGGCAGCCAGGATGACAATGGCTCCCAGAAACTTCTGAAAAATAATCTCTGGACATCATTTTGGCAGAGTGAAAGACTTGCCCCCTAACTTGATATCACTCACAACCATAATACGTTGCCACTTTTTTATAACCAATGCACACAAAGTATTTAAAATAAACATTTAAACCTCTTCTCCCATCTGTGCTTGTTATGTTTTTTTATCTCCTGTAGAAGACCTATAAAGCGCCAGTTAAAATGTATCTTCCTCTTCTTAGTAGTTGATTGCTCATCCCACCCCACCCCTTCAACCTCCATGGCCTTTGTATGTCTCACTCTATCAGCAACACAATTAATGTAATTAACTTTTAGGTTTATTTCTACATAGCTTTCTCCCAGTCATAGCAGCAGGCAACTGTCACTGCCTCCCCCAATTGGCAACCACTTCCCCTGGGACTAACCTGACCCCAAAGATCCCTCATGGATTGCTCTCCATGGAAGTACCAGTAGAGGAAGGGCCATTCTGTTCCAGAGAACACAAATACAGATATGGGGTCTGGATCCTGGGCTGTGGTGCAGGCCATGGGCAAGCAGGTGGGGCTTCCTGGAGCCTACAGCACTGTTTCTTGTTCTCCCCAAGTACTCCTGCCATGGCATAGATGACAGGACATTTTTTTTCATTTTTTAATTTTTTATGCTTGATAGCAAGATGAGAATTACTGCCTGTTTTCACAAGTATCAAGTGTAACATTGAAAACAAATAGACATAATAATACATACAATAAAATTAATCACAAAAAAAATTACAATATCTAATTAAGAAGACTTACAAGCACAGTCATTTAAAGTTTTCAACCAGGACATGCTGCTTGGAGGCACACATGTCCTGTGTCAAACATTGACTCCCTCTCTCCCCTCTGTGTCACCCTCATATTTGTACCACCACCAAGCCTCCACCTGGTGGCAGTCAACGCTGGTGCAACGAATCTCCCCTCCCTGAGAGAGGAGAGCCATCTTCTGGACACTTGATCCTCTTTCCCCAGTAAATCCCAATGGCCTGAGTCCCTTCCTGAACCTAGGATGCCAGAGTGGCCACAGTTGTGTTGTCCAGCACCTCTGCCCTCCATGACACTGGGCCCAACAATCAGATTTTATTTTTTCATGTAAAAGAAATGTCACTAATTGATTGTTATGATCTAGCCACTTTGTCGTAAGAACTGACAGGCCATTTGTACTCCCTGCTTTAACATGTAGAGTTCAGCTCACCTCCAAGACAATTGCTACTCCAGCATGAAAAGCAAATGCATCCACAGAAATTAAGGTTTTAACAATACAGTCCCTCCTCCAGTGGAGACTGGAGCATTCCTCCAAGATGGCGGTTTATGTAAATTCACTCCCAATCCAGCAGAGAGAGCTTATTTCCCACTTGAGAAACCAGTTCTGAGAGACCAGTAGACTCCCTGCTCCATAGAGGAACTACAGCACCCCACTGAGATGGCAGTTTTGTTCACCACACTTTCTTCTCCACATGGGGAGGATTTTTTTTCTCTGTAATCCCTCCATGGGTGGGGCTTACCTTGCCATTTCTCCCCATGTTGCTCAGCCCTCCTGCTGGTTCCACTAGTTCACAGTCCCGTTTCTCCCCTTATTTTTGCTCCTGCCGGCCCATAAACATCTGGATCTAAGTGGGGGACCAGAGGAGCGAGAGTGGAAGTGAACTTTGAACTGTGTCAGATTCTGGTTCTGCGGCCATGTACCATTATTGTGTTTATTTTACATTGTTTCCATTTACCTGCCTTACTGTAAAATTGTATGCAACTGATCTAGCCTGTTTAGTTGTACTTGTTCCACTGCACTTGTACTTGTCTGACTTTACTCCACTGGAACTCGCTCATCGTATTTGTCATGTTGCCTTGTAATCTCTGTTATTGATGTTGAACCTTTGTAAAAGAGCACTTGTGCTCAACAATACTCTCTGAAATTTTCAATAAATAAATGCAGCTATACAGCAGTCAGGATTCGGATTGTTTGCTACAAACTGGTGTGGATTTGGCAGCACAAATGCCACTGCAACACGCACTGGCATTTATAGTGGGGGGGGGGACAGAAAATCACACTCCTGTTGACTTCCAGTTTGCCTGCTAACACCTTTGTGCCCAAAAATCAATTTGCAAGTTCAGTGTAGTTAAAACCACAATGAAGGGCTCTAAAAAGTGATTGTTTGACCCTTTGCTGGCTTGCAAGGGACCAATTTCAAGGGAGTTTGTTGGCTCTTTCCAGTGGTCCCGGTCCTCCTGTTACCAACAATCCCCATCTAAAAGCCAAAGACAGCCCAAAGAGAGAGGTGGGCTCTCTTATTCATCTAAATCACACACGGGAGAAAACATAGCCCTAATTTAAAATGAGGCAGCTATGCTGCTTCTAAACAACAATCAGAAGTCAGGTTGTTTGCTGTAGCCTGGCATGGATTCGGCAGCCCAAAACAGAGTCATGGAAGAAAGACAGAAAATGGCTTGTAGTCAATCCAGAAAGATCAGAGATGCACTGTGAGTACTACATAAAATGTTTCCTAACAGCCCATTTATTTTTTTGTTATGCTTTATGCTCCTGCTCCCCTGGCCAGCCTGTGTCAGTCTGTTTATTAGTGGATACAGAACCATGATGCTTGGTACAGTAAAAACACATGAAACAAGTCACATTCATCGTGAGCTAACCAATCACATTGCTGCTCAGCATGAGCCTAGTAAGAACCCAGTTATCAGAAGGCTGTTGTTAATGGATAAGGAAACAAGTGAAATAATGACCCATAGCTTCCTTACAGCTTTCAACGTTGCAAAAGCAGGGCAACCCTTTGCATCTTTTGTTCAAGACATGGAACAACTGTCACGGATAGGGAAACATGAAAACATTGGCCCAAGGTACACCAGCAACAAGGCCTGTGCAAGTTTTATAAAATTTATCAGTAAGGACACTAATGCACAACTTATAGGGTATATTAGGCAGTCCAATTATTTTTTCGGTGTTGTTCAATGGTAGTACTGTCTCTGCTGTAATAGAGGAAGAGCTGATTTATAGGTATTACTACAATGCCAACACTCGGAATCCCTACATTGAGGATCCTGAGTTTGGCAGTCCGACACACACCCACCCAACAGAAGGAAGCTGGTGCCAACAAGGGTAAGGTAGTGGATGTGACGAACCACTACCTACCCCTAGTTGGACACCACAAGTCAGGAGAAAATGTGGAATCTGGCCAAGCTGCTCCCGTGGTGTGGAGGGCTAGGCCACTAGCAGCTCTTCCAGCATGGCGCTCTCGACCCGGGTTCTGTTCCTAGTAGGGAAAATTTTTTGTTCTTCCTGTTGCTGCCTCCATAACATTTTTAACCTTCTCCAAGGTCTGCTCCCCCCTTAGAGTTGATTATTTTAGTTACGGGGGTGCAGGGGGCTTGCTCCTCACATTACACAAGACCCTGTCAGCCTTCTGACAGATCTGTCTCCTAAACTCGGGCTTATGGAGTTTGGGAGACTGACTGTCGGTATTTCATAGATGACCTGATTTATATATTGTTTGTGAAGAATGGGGAATCTGGGACAATGTTTCTTACCATCATAGACAGAGGCAGGCCTACATCACATATTTTCCAGCCAGTTATGAAAAGTATTAAAGAAAATCTTTCATGGTAGGATTCTGTGCTGATGTAGCAGCATTACATTTCTGAATCAATAATGGAGTGACCAAAAATGTTAAGGACATAGTCTCGGTCCACTGCTCAGCCCACTGCTTTGAATTAGCATTATGAGATGCAGTCAAGCCTTATATCTTAGTGCAACAAATTGATGACTTATTAAAGCAGATTTTTTTGTACCACCATGGCTCATCAATGATGTGCAATTGGCTGCTACAGACATCCTTGGTCTCGGGTCTATAGTACTTTTTGCCACTGAATGTGATGGGAACCAGATGTCTAGTATACAGATTTAGAGCCTTATGTGTGCCTATTAAAATGTGGAAAACATTGTAGTACGTGTAGCACAGGTTGGTGATGGTCAGATCACTACTAATGGTCACATGGTCACACAAATGAAAGCAGCCAAGCTGAGGAAAAAACCCTCTCCTCACTGAAATACTTAATTGCAATTCATGCTATGCATGACATTTTTCAAATGGTTGTGTCTGTGTCTTTGGCATTCCAGCAAGAAAAAAATTATAATTTTCCACATTACAGAAAAAGCTGAGGCTGCTGTCCTGTCCTTAGAACATTACAATGTAGCACAGGCTGGTGAACGCTTTCTTACTGCCAACAATATATCTGATGACTGTCTGGAATTCAAAGATGAGGCACTTAGTTTGGAACAGAAACAATAGTTCAATGGCACACTAAGTACTATGTCACACTTAGACCACTGATTCTGATCCATGTATCACATTTTTATTTCACTACATATAATTTATGTAAGGGAATGGCAGTCAGAAGACCCACAGTCTTGCTGAACTGCCACATCAAAAAAAAACAGGGATAAGTTCAAAGAACAGGACATAGCTAAATCTGCAGCTATTTAAAATGCAATTCCTTTGTTAAATTTTCTTTGAAGGCAGGGACCAAAGTATCCACTTTATAATGCCCTCAGGGAGATCCTTTGACTTGCAATAGTTGCCAGGAAGAACCTGTGTTGGGAGGGGTGTCACAGGGAGCCCTTGAATTACACCAGAAAGACCTTTGGATGTGTAGATAACAAGGATTTAGACAAATTTGGAAGGTCCAATACACATGCCCAGGATGCTTTGGAAGGACATCACAGAAACTGTTTATGTGTATGTGTATGTGTGTGTGTCGCAGAACAAAAACCAGTTCTGACCAGTTAACCTGAGGAGAAGAAATTGAGTATGTCACTTATCATTTTTTTTTAAATCTTGTTGGGACATCTTGTGCTGTAAAATATAACTTTTAATGCTCCAAGGCGGAGTTTAATGACCTCAGAGAGGAGGCCGGCTCAGGACTGCTTTTATCCAACTGAGCAAGCCTTAGAGAGACACATTTTATTTTATTTCTGACTGAGAGAAGAAGGACAACATCAGCACTGTAGGAGATAAGTATTATGTGGATAAGAGAGCTTAGTTTGTACTTTAAAAACCTGTTTTGTTTTTAAGACTGTATGTGTTTGAGATATTTGTTCTGTATTTATTGTTCTGGTTTGATATTTTAAAGTAAAGATATGTTTTACAACGGAAACTGCCTGGAGTGCCTTGACATTTCTTTTTATTTAAGTGGAGCTTTTTAAGGTTACAGTTAACACTGTGTATGGGCTTATTGATATACCAAAGTGGGAAATGGATAGAGTTCTCTAAAGTCTTGCATAGAGTTCTAAGGGTTCATTTGAAAGACCTGGTTGGGTGCCCATAGGCAAAGATATCTGCCCCCCCCCGAAGACAGAATTATCTGAGCCTGATAATTGGGTATGCTAACAAGAGGTTATCAGTTTGAATCCCTCCAGAACTTGAGACTAAGGTGACTTGAACCCACAAAACAGACGAGAGGGTTACCTTGTTCTGTTCACTGTCCACAAATAATACGCTCAGAGGTTGGCACTTTGGGAGTAGAGGGCTGACCGGCTGAGTGAGTTTGTGACAGATTGGTTGGCAGCGGTAGCATAAAAGATTTGGTGGTATAAGCTTCATTGTTCAGTGTGTCAGCTTGAGACTGTTAAGCTCACTTAAAAAAAAAAAAAAGGCAGTGTTTTATTTCAAAAGGAAACAGAACTATATCCCTTGACTTACAGTAAAGTTCCCACCCATTTTATTTTTTTTCTGAAGTGCCAGTCAGAATAGTATTAGTAGTGAGGGAAGAAGAAAATGGCTTCTGACTACAGCAGGCACACTGTAGATTTCTTAAAGCAGTTGTGCAGGGACAGGGAAGTACCATTTGGGGTGAAAGCCAGTAAGCAGAACCTCATTGAGGCCCTAATGGTAGCAGATACCCAGAGCAGCAAGTCACAGACTATGACTTGAAAGGGACCAAACCTCAAGTCTGGAAGGGCTAGCAGCCAGTGAGTGGTCCCAAGCCAATGAGGTGGACAGCAGGGCTACTGTCAGTGAAGGGCCACAGCAGCAAGGATAAGTCACCAGTATCCTGAATCCAGAAGTTCTCAGGTTACAACTTGAGTTGTGCAGGATGGAGCTGGAGTCCCAGGAGAGGAGAGAAAGGGAACAGTGAGAGGCAGACAGTGAGGAGCATGAATGCCAGCGAGAGGCAGAAGAGAAGAGAGAACGAGAATGCAGACAGGCAGAGTGAGAACAATGAGCTGCAGAGGAGAGGAGAGAGGAGCGCCAGTGGCAACACAAACTGGAGAGGCTACGACTCCAACCAGTGGCACCAGGGCAGGTAAGTGGCTTGGGGTTAACTGGGACTGCAGGACTGGGTTACAAATTGAACTCCAAATAATAGCTGAGTTTAAGGAAGGGGAGGACATGGATGCCTTTTTAAATTCTTTTGAAAAAGTTTGTATTCAGGCTAAAATTCCTAGAGAGTCCTGGAGCTTCCAGCTATCCCCGCTACTTACCAGAAAAGCTCAGGATGCATTGGGTCAAATGAACAATGAAGACAGTGACAATTACAGCAAGTTAAAAGCTGCACTGTTAAAAAAGTTTTAATTAACTGCTGAATCACACAGAGCTAAATTCTGTAAGCTCAGGAGAAGCCCTGATATGAGCTATGAGGAGCTAGCCCCAAAACAACGTCAGTTTTTAAAACGTTGGTGGGAAGGAATTGAGGCAACCTCTGTTGATCAAACTTAAAATGTGATTTTGTTAGAACAGTTTTATTGGGCATGCCCAGCAGAGTTAAAAACATGGCTAGAGGACCGAGATCCAAAAAACAGTGCAAGAGGCTGCTGAGCTCTCGGACTGCTATGCCAAGAGCAGACCTGCTCTGAGAGCAAATGGGGTGAGTGTGGCAATGCAGAAAGGGAAAAGCGTACCTTCAGGGCAGCTAAAACCCTCACTGCCTCCACCAAAACCAGTTAGCCCCAGGTTTCAAAGAAAAGATTTCTCTGATGTAAGAAATGTTTGTTGGTTATGTAAAGAAACTGAGCACATTGCCAGACAAAGTCCAAGAAGGGCAAGCAATAATACACAAATTAGTACCAGAAAGGAAGTGGGTTGTTTGTGTATCCCTGGAAGCATGCCAGTGAACATGAGGGAACACATGCACCCAGTCATGGTAAATGGCATACAGATGCAGGGGTTAAGGGACACAGGGGCATCCCTGACATTGGTAAAGGGAGATCTGGTACAGCGTGGTCAGCTTATACCCAATAAATATGTAACTGTACAAGGGTTTACTGGTGAAGAGAAAACATTGCCACTCAGTAGTGTTCTCCTTGACTGGGGTGAAACAGGAGGAACTGTGCAACAGGTGGCTGTAGCCAACACATTAGCAGTGGGTATGCTAACAAGAGGTTATCAGTTTGAATCCCTCCAGAACTTGAGACTAAGGTGACTTGAACCCACAAAACAGACAAGAGGGTTACCTTGTTCTGTTCACTGTCCATAAATCATACACTCAGAGGTTGGCACTTTGGGAGTAGAGGGCTGACTGGCTGAGTGAGTTTGTGACAGACTATAGTAAAATAAATTACCCAATTCAGTAATGGAATTGTTAACTCAATGAAAGAGCAGTTCAGGAACATATCTCCTTCCCCAGGGGAAGCAACTGATTCTCAGGATAGTGTTGTACAAGAGTGACAAGTTTTCGATCCAAGAAACTGGCCAACATTTGCACAAGACAGTGGTGATGGTGACTATGGCAGAAAAGATGTGACATCCTTAACTGAACACTTTTCTAAGGCACTAGAATGCCAAGGCCTTAGCCAAACATTATGTTCTGGTGAATTCTGTCTTCTTCTAAAATATGCTCTTCATCTTATTGATCTCGAGCCATTACTAGGCAACAATCCTCATGCGTTAAGTAAAAAAGCTGTTTGAAAAATAGGACAACCTTCTCAACATCATGGCTTTGCTTGAGCATTGTCTTAGCATGAAATTCAGGTTCTAGTATTGTTGAATCTGGATTTTCAGTCATGAAACATTAAAACTGACTGGAGATTTTGCTTCACTCCCAAAATGCTGGGACATTTGATGAATGTCAAACTGACACTAACACAAAAAACAGAGTTTGATCCAACCAGTGCTTTGTCACTTTGGCCCCTGGAAAAAGGAAGAAGACCAGAGACAGCTATATATATATATATATATATATATATATATATATATATATATATATGAGAAAGATCAAAGTTTTCCAGAAACATGTACAACATGACTTGTTATTCAGTTCCTTGGATGGATAGAGTGAAGAGGATGTCTAAATTGTGTTCCTGAACCACTGTACAGTGATTGCATAATTTGACTTTTTTTCATTTTGTATGTGGAAAGGTAACTTTTACAAAGAAAAAGTATCCAGCACCCTACACACACACACATATACACACACATATATTTCCAAAGGAAATGTACCTTCAAAGCCATTATTTCTATCCCTGCTGACAAGTGAAGCACTGCTTACTGGCTGCAGTCACCTGTGGATGAATTCAGAAATTGGAATTCCCACCACTGAAAGAGGGTTTGGGCAGACTATATAGCTCTGCTCACTCGTGTGCTGATCCTTGGAGTGGGGACATATGGCAGTGAGTGCTGTCATCCTTTTTATTGTCATGTTGCATATGTCACATGATGTGACACCAGCTATAAATCCACAATGAAAAAGTCAGGAAATTGCACCACCTGACCATGCATCAGCCTGACATTCCCATGCCCCCAATGACAGACCCGAACCAGTCAGCGGAGCCCTCTGATTACCACAGAGCATCAGCAACACAACTGTTTAACCTGACCTTATTACAAAGAAGGTGATTTTGAGTGCCCCTCCACATCAGAGTCCTGCGCTGCCCATGTGTGTGTCTGTTGTTAATCTGGCCGTGAGTAGAGTATATTGATATACTGTACAGTACGAAAGGTGAAAATGATTACATTGATACAGTGGGATTGTTGTGGATAGGGTAGAACAGATCACTCAGACAACAGCAAATGCGGTACAACACATCAAAACAGGTATGATTTTATTTAAAACAAAACAATAAAAAAAATACTTGCTTCAAAACAACATACTTCAGTACAACTTACAAAAGAAAATGAAAAACAGCACAGCTTAGCTTGTTAAAGTGGTTAACTGCTAACATACTCTGTGCCTGACCTCCCACTGGAGATCTAGATTGGGAGAACCTAGCAGGAGCTCTCCCGAACTGCGTCTGACTTCTGGACAATGGCTCTGCCTTTTTATAATGAGAACAGCCCACCCTCTGAACATAACTCCACCCCTTGTTATCTTTATTTCAAACAAATAAATGCAATTGTAGGTCTACAGTTTGACTTCAGATGTCTAGAGTATTAATATACTGTTAATATATTGAAATAAACCAAAACAATTCATTATATCACCATCTCAAGTAATTCTCATCTTTATTCTGGCAAAAAAAAGGTTGTATTGAAGTGAAACTCCACCCCTTTTTGCTTGATGGGCATCTGCACCCATATAAGTATAGCAGCTAAGGTGCCGCTGACTCCCTATAGGAGATTACACTAGGAGAAAGGCACTGATTGGAACGGGCACCCTGCTTTAGGAGCACAGCAAAGAGGCTCCCAGTCGTTCAGTGAGTATGCAGTCACAGAAAATAATAACCCTACAGCAGTTAAAGAATATTATCATTATTACCAAAAGAAAACTCTAACAAAATAAAACTCCTTTGGCTGGTTGTTTCTTTCCTCCACAGCTAGGATTAAGCAGTCGCTATCCTTATCAGGTAGGAGGGAAGCAAGAAAACTGTGCAGGCTTTCATTTATGGCTTTGCAAACAACAAAAATGTATATTCATTTTATCTTTGATACTGGAGGTGGGAGGATTAGAAAAGCACTGAACCAGTGACCTTCTGCCTCTTTTCTTTCACTGTGGTTTTTCGGGGAAAGCCACTCCTATGTGGAGAAACAACAGTGCACCCTGTGTGAATATGCAAGAGGGAACAGGCTAGCCTTCATTACCCTCAGTGCTGTGTCTCTGGCTTCAGCGCGTTGCTGCCTTCCTTCATTACACAGCCATGCTAGGTAGCCCATAAATTCTATAATAAATCCTGCATTTACTGGCTAAAGAGTATACACTAGGGGTTCCCATTGTGTCACCAAAGGTCTGTACAGAAGAAAGAACCATGAAAAATAAAAAGATTACAACGGCACTACAGTAGGTGGCCATTCCACTGTAGCAAATGCAGACATGAGGAAAGTAAAGGTATGCTGTTGCACAATAGACTTAAAGAGAAGAAGAATATATAGGGGAGAAGAAAAACAAAACAAGAAGCAGCAGGGAAGTAAGAAAGGTCCAGACCCTAGGATATGCACACGGTGGGGGCACCAAACCTCCACCACAGGGATTCTAGCTTTTATTTAAAAATAAGTTTAACCCTAAAGGTTCAAACATGATCAACATATAGTTCTTTAAAAAGGGTCAACTGGCCCGACCGGTGGCGCTGAGGGTTGAGGCGCTGGATGCCACACCTCGCACCACGCCAGCGACCCATGTTCGGGAATAGGCATGGGTTGCTGTGGGCCGGCAGGGAGGAGATGGATTGAGTGTCTGATGGACTGCTCTCCATCTCTGGGGAGGGGGGTTCTGGTGGCCGGTGCTTGCCTGACCCCTAGCGGAGGCTGGGGGTCAGTGGCACGTAGCCACAAGCCATGGGGGCAGGATGTGGCAGACGCTTGATTGGGGCACTCACGGGAGCGTGCATGCACCCAGTCACTGGTGTCATTGCATGCCATGGCCCACAGGGAGAAAAGCGGAAAAAGAGCCCCGGCAGAATGAAGTTGTGCCCCGCAGCGCCGTCCCCGAGAAGGCACCTCCGTGGCATGGATCCATTGGGATGGGTCGAGTCGCTCCCCACCACCCTGCTGCGAAGGGTAAGTCATGGGGTGCATAAGGGAGGGGGTCTGAGCTTCGGGGGCTTGTGCTGGGGGGACAACAGATAGCAGGCTTGCAGCCAGAGCTCCAGAAAGAAAGAAAGAATAAAAAAAAAAAAAAAGGGTAAACTTCTAAATTGTTAGGGCTAGATACTTAATTTTTATAAATGGCAGCTTGGAATCAGGTTGATGTAGTTACATCATGCTGGCACACTTTAGTTTATCCATACACAGAAATACAGCACACAGCAATAGAGTAAACTTAATTTTTACTATATTGATATTGTTAAAGGGACACTGTCAACCTTTTTTGCATTATACTATTTCTAGTTAAAACCCCACATTTTATGATTACTTATCTGTTGTTGGTTAATTTATCTGCCTCCTTTCTTAGTAGAACTGAAATGCTTGCTAATGGTATAGTTGTACCCAACCTTGTTTTGCTTCAAATCCTTGATCTACTCTTACTGTATACCACCCGAGCACTAGGAACACACCCAAAGAGTACAGCCACTCGTGATGCAATTGTATCCTCTCCTTCTGCTGCATAATTAGTGGCTAGACTATGTTGGAGGCTTTCCCAAGTTTACGAAAGATGCAGTGGGAGGTGATCCAGGAATGTAAACAAACATGTCTTTGTGTGCTAAAACCAATATGGTGGGTAGTCTGTTTTCACTTTTTAAAAGTGAAAAAGAAACAGAATCAAACCACCAGCTGCATCCACAGTCTCCACTGAATGTGAACAACCATAACACATGTTTTTTGAACTAGGGACACTTTCAGCCATAAGTAAGTAAAAGTTTATTTATATGAGGTACAGGCAGTCCCGCACTCACCACCCAATAAAGTGCTGCTCACAAATGTAATCCAAAGTGTTGAAGTTTATTCAAGGTGCCAGTGTGACAGCATGTCTCAACATGTTTCAAGCAGTAAGTTCTTTATCAAAAGACATGCCAACATAGTTAAAACAACGTCTTATATACAAGTGGATGACATCAGCCATCCGTGACATAGCAGTGACCTCACACAGTGAATAGTGAACATAAAAACATTAAAATGCATATAAATATCACAGTTGTTATAAATACCAATAGCCACAATGAAGAATAAGAAAACCCAACATGGTTTTAAAACCCATAGGTCACATTTGATTGCTAATTTGAGTTTTTATGAACCTGTAAGTGCCCTGTTAGAAGATAAAAAATCAGTTGATATTGTATTTCTTGACCTTTGTAAGGCCTTTGATAAGGTTACCCATCTAATCTTGGTTGAGAAAATGTTAAGACTTGAGATTAACACATCCATCATTAGATGGGTTAATGAATGGTTAAGTGATAGAGAGCAGGTTGTAAGAATTAAAGGTTTTCTTTCAAATAGAGGGGAGGTGATGAGTGGGGTGCCTTAGGGGTCGGTATTGGGCCCCTCCCTGTTTTCTATCTTTGTCTCAGACTTGGACAAAGGTCTAAATTGCATTACCATTAAATTTGCTGATGACACTAAAATAGCAGCGGTTGTTAACTATAAACTAAGCGATGACCTCTTAGCCATGGAGGGTTGGGCAGAAAGAAATGGCATGATGTTCAATCTTGACAAAAGTGTTGTCTTACACTTAGGAATTGACACCCCCTGAAGTCTGTTGATAACAAAAAGGATTTGGGAGTGATTGCATCTAATGACTTTAAGTTTAGCACACACTGTACAGAATTAACTAAAAAGGCAAATAAACTTATTGGTTGCATTAGACGATCAGTCAGTTCAAGAAATAGGGCTTGTTTAATCCTGCTATATAAAGCATATGTGTGGCCAGTCTTGGACTATTGTTCCCCATTGTGGAGCCCCTTCTTATGCAAAGCTATTAAAACAATTGAGGGAGTCCAAAGGAGAATCACTAAAATGGTTGATGGCCTTCACAAAGTTAACTATGATACTAGATTATGTTTTCTTAATCATTACCCCTTAGAACTCAGGAGACAAAGAGGAGACCTTCTACTTATGTATAAAATTATCAGGGACCAATCCTTACTAGCAGATCTAAGCCTAGTCTATGTCCAAAGTGATATCTTCCTTAGAAGCCATAATTTTCAACTTCGACTTACTAACCCCAAAAGTCAGATGAGAAGAAACTTTTTCACTCAAAGAATTATTCCCTTTTGGAATACCCTACCAAAGGACATTGTAGAAGTTTATTCCTTCAATAATTTCAAGACTAAACTTGACAATTTCCTATTTTATTCTGGGGGAAGGCAATAATACTGCTATGATAGGAGATGTGTGTGTATATATATATATATATATATATATATATATATATATATGGGCTTTCAAGCCTTCTGAATCTATATTATCTTAGCATGAACTCTTAGTATGAACAACTTTAAAATAAAATCTAGGGGAGTCCCAAGCTGTGTGTATAAACGTCTTGCAGCTGCACAGAGACTAGCAAGAGAGAAAACTCCAACAAAGATTTTAAATACCATCACCAAAGGGTAGGACCTAAAGAAAACACAAAGAAATAGAGATCTATTAAATATATGTCCATTACAGACAACACAGAAAATAATCCCATATATGCAACTTACTTGTCAAATTATTTTTTTTTGTTGTTAATGTATGGTATAATGTTAAATCGCTCATTTAAACCAGGGTGCTTGCATGCATCTTTAGTGTATATCCAAAAACCCTCCCTTTGCAGGACTAGGTTATTGAAATCTCCTCCTCTAGGTTTCGGATACACTTTTTCAATAGCAGTAAAAGTAGATCTGTGGTTCTTTTTGTTTGCTGATCTCTGGATATGTCGGGCCATGGCACATGAGATGTTCTCATTTTTAATGGCCCTACAGTGCTCCCCACCTTAGTTTTAAACTGTCTCTTAGTCTTGCCAATATAAAAAGCATTACAGATACACTTAGCCGTATAAATAACCCCATATGTGTCAGAAGTTATCAGTTGCCGTATCCGAAACATTTTCCCCCCGTGCAGCTTGGGACTCCCTTGGATTTTATTTTAAACCTGTATTTTCTTATTCTTCATTGTGGCTATTGGTATTTATAATAAATGTGATATTTATATGCATTTTAATGTCATTATGCTCATTATTCACTGTGTGAGGTCACTATGTCGCGGATGGATGACATCATCCACTTGTATACAAGACATTGTTTTAACAGTGTTGGCATGTCTTTTGATAAAGGACTTACTGTCCAAAACATGTTGAGACATGCCGTCACACTGGCACCTTGAATAAACTTCAGCACTTTGGATTACATTTCTGAGCAGCGTTTTATTGGGTGGTGAGTGTGGGACTGCCTGTACCTGATATTGCTTGTTTTATTCTGGCACCCCAGCCTGGTGCACTCTTCTTTTGGAGTTCATAAAAAGTTTATCAATACAGCACCCTATCTCTGAGGCTTAGGGTGCTGCACAGGGTGCAGACTGCAGAAATGCAATAGACAACAAATAACATACAAAAACCACATAAATAGAACAGTTTGATTAACTCATTCTCTCTCGGTTGTCATTTTGGGTTGGGTTCAGCAATGGATGGTTCTGATGCCATAAGGCAGCTATGGGACAGAATTAAAACAACACAAGGCAGCATCTAAGGGACTAAAACTGGGAGGAAAGCTAAGTCCCAAAGGCCTCCCTAAATAGGTGTGCCTTCTGGCCCTTCTTGAAAGGCTCCAGTGAGCAGGTTTCCCTCAAAGACCTTGGGAGCAAATTCCACAGCGCCGGTCCTGCCACCTCAAATGAGCAGTCTCCCAAAGTTTTAAGCCAGGCCCTGTAAATCACAAGGAGGCCCTCCTTGAGGAGAGGAGCGAGCGTTGAGAGCAGTGGGAAATCAGGAGGTTACTCAGGTAGCCAGGGCCCAGTCCATACAGGGCTTTATAGGTGAGAAGACCCACCTTGAAGGTAATTCTCCACATCACCTGCAGCCAGTGCAGATCACGCAGGACCAGGGTCACATGACAAGACCGAAGAAGGCCAGTTATCAACCTGGTAGCTGTGTTCTGCACTAGCTGCAGGTGATGCAGATCCCCTCCACTAACCCTGAGGTAGAGAGCATTACAGTAGTCAAGTATGGACATCACAAAAGCATGCACCAGTAAGGGCAGATCATCCAGCAAGATTAAGATTTTTAATCCAGGAGATACTCCTCACATGGCAAAAACAAGTCCAGACAACAGACAACACCTGAGCCTTATATATCAATCCATAGTCATGGATAATGCCCAGATTTTTCACCTTAGCAGATGCTGAAAGTGGGGTGGAACCCATCATTAGGTTGGTTCCGACCCAGCAGTCCCCATAACCCACTAATGACCAAAGTCTATCACCAGCATCTCCGTCTTGTCTGGGTTCAGCCTCAGCCACTTAGAGATCATCCAGTCCTGGATCTCATCCAGACAAGCATTTAGTACTTCCATAGTGTCATATGTCTCAGGTGCAAACAACATACACAGCTGGTTATCATCTACACAGCAGTGAAACCCCATGTTGTAACATCTAATGATCTCTCCCAGGAACAAAGGAAAAAAAAACAAGCAGATGTCACACTGGGGTTGGGGTGCTGGGGCAAAACTGAACAATGAAAAAAGACCAAGTCCTGCACTCAACATCCAAATGAAAGTAGCTCAATGACAAAGGTCCATGTGTAAATAACTATATTATTGCAGGTGCCAGTGAAAAAATACGTACAGTTCCTGACGCATTTTGGAAAACAAAGTTTCTCTTTTCAAAGGATCCTTTGAAAAGGAAATTTTGTTTTCCGAAATGCATCAGGAACTGTACGTATTTTTACTGGCACCTGCAATAAAATCGCTATTTGCACACGGACCTCTGTGATTGAGCTACTTTCATTTGGATAGTGAGTGTGGGACTTGGTCCTTTTTCACTCTCCCAGGGGCAGCATATGCACTGCCAACAACATAGGCGAGAGGACCGAGCCCTGAAGAACTCCACATGGTAGGGACTTTGGGTGGGAGGAGAAACTCCACATCACCACTCTCTGTGTTCTACCAGTGAGAAAGGCCTTGAACCAGCTGATGACAGTGCCGGTGAGTCCACAGAGCTCTCTTAGGTGATCCAGCAACACACCATGGTCCACAGTGTCAAAAGCTGAGGAGAGATTAAGGAGAATGACAATTGACAGTTTCACTCTATCTCTAGCCCTGAGGAGATCACAATTGCACCCTGACCAATGCTGTTTCAGTACTTTGTCTAGACCTAAATCCTTACTGGAGAGGCTCATAGATGTTAAAGGCAGTAAGGTGGGCTTCAAGCTGCAAAGCCACTATTTTCTGGATAACTTTACACAGAAAGGAAAGGTTAGAGATAATTCGCCAAGATGTTGGGGTCAAGAGATGGTTTCTTGAGGAGGGGCTTCACCAGTGCCTCTTTCAAAGCACCAGGGAATAACCCCTCCAAAAGTGAACACCAGACAATCTCAGCGAAGACTGGGTCAACGGACCCCACACATCCCACTAGGAGATGTGTTGGGCCCAGGTCCAGTTCACAATACGTGAGACATGGCTTTGAGATTACCTCATATACCTCTTCCACCTCCACTGGTCTGAACTCGCACCAGGCAAGAGGACTGCTTCTGGGAACAACCAGCCAACCATGGTGGGGCTGTGACCACCCCATTGGAAAGGTCCCAGATCTGATGGAGGACACTCTGTCAGAGAAGAACAGAGTGAACTCTTCACACTTGGTGGTTAAAACTGCTTGTTTTGGCTGAAGACAGGCAGGATGAAGTAACCTGTCCACAGCCCAAAAGAGTTGAGCCGGTCTGTTCCTTCCTGAAGCAATCTCCCTGCACAAGAAAACTGCCTTCTTATGAGAGATTGCTCTTTGATACTCACCGTGGTGAGTTCTCAAAGCCAGTTTGTCCTCCTCAGATCTGGATCTCTGCCAACAATGCTCCAATCTCCAACCCCCGGTCTTCATCTGCTTGAGTTCCCCATCAAACCATGGGGATCTCAAGCAAGAAGACCTGAGTCATACACAGACCAGTATGACAGAGTCAAGTGCTGAGGCAACAACCTTATTTTAAGCTGCCACCGTCTCATCAAATCCTGCCTCACAAGCAACACTCACTTCTGAGAGGTCCATTATAACCAACTGTCCCGCTGGGGACAACCCCTTTAAAGGGCAATAATGGATCATCTCCACAATGGAAGGACCATTGAGGGGGGCCCTGAATGAGAACCCACTTTGCAATGATCCAACCAAATGACCGGGTTGATCCTGAGATCAGTTATCTCAAGCCCCAGTGAGAGTACTAAGTTCAAGGTATGCCGTGTCTGTGAGTCACAGTAGCAAACACTTGTGTGAGCCCCAGTAGAGTCATTGTTGGAGGAAATCTTGTCCAAACTGTGATAGCTCGTCATCAATCCAGGTGTTGTAGTCACCCAGGACCAACCACCGGGGCGACTCTAACACCCTCTCAGCAATGAAGTCCATGACCTCCTGTAGAAATTCCCCTAAGGGGGTTGACATTGTCCATTTAAAGTGCATTTTCAATGTACTGATACATTGAATTATATATCAGCATTGTGTAACTACAGTGACCTAATTCCAAACTTTCATTTAAAAAAACACATTTCTAACCCACACTGTTCAAAAGCTAGTCATTTTTAAAGATAATTTCTTTAAAAGGGCTAACTTTAGAACTGTAATTTATTTACTGAAAATTGATGACCGGGGAAAGGCACACTGAGCCGTGGTTCATTTGGAGGTGCAACCCAGGGGAAGGGAGTAAAGGATAAAAACAGTACATAGCTTAGATAAATATGGTGTAACAAGAACAGTGCAAAATGTAACACACAATGAACATTGAAAGTGAAAAATTGATCAAACAAAAAGATGGCAGTTAAACATTACACTGGGTATAAGAAGACTGTTAAGAGAAAGGAAAACAGGAGCAAAGGTGAAGGGTAAGGAGTCTCAGTTAGTGTCTGAGGGAGGCAGGAGAGGCAGTTGAATGAAAGGAAGTTGATTCCAAAGTGAGGGGAGATGATAGGCGAAGGCTGATTGACCAGCTGAGGTACAAGGGATGTGGCAGAGCAGAAGTGTGACGATTCCTGAAATGGAGGGAGCAAGAGGGAGCAAGAGACAGAAGGAACAATGGAGAGGAGTGATGAGAGATAGGAGGGAAGGGACCCAGACCAGTATTTAGATGTAAAGGAGATACAGTGCAGCTGGTGAAGGGATGGAAGGGGAAGGATGGAGAGAGACAAGTAAAGTGAACATGGATGACTTCAAGAGGGTGAGTTGGTTGCAAAGTGATGAAGGAATTACAGAGGGAATCCAGTCTGGCCAGTGAGGTGGAGGGGCAGACCCATAGACCATGTCCGCATAGTCAAAGACAGGGAGCACCATTTTGGGGACAAGCTCAAGGTGAACCTGGATGAAAAGAAAGTCTTTATTTCTGTACAAGGCACCAAGTTTAGGACAACGCTTGGCATGGATGTGGACACAGAAGTCAAGTTTATTGTCAAGCCACACACCAAGGTATTTGAAGAAAGAAACCACTTAAAGTATGGAGCCATCCAAGGTGGAAAAATTGGTCACTGAGGTGAGTTTGACCAGTTTAGGGCTAATTAGACTAGACTACGACTAGAAACTTAATTTTTTTTTAAACAAAACTTGGAGCCAGGTCAGTATAGTTACACTATGTCAACACACTCTCAATGTATCGATGTACTGAAAATGCACTTTTACAGTATCAATATATTTAAAATGAATTTTTACTGTATCAATGTATACTTATTTGTATAACTACACTGAAATATACTATATCAACCTGACTCTAAGCTTTCACTTAACAAAATTAAGTTTCTAGCACTAACGATTCAAATGTTAGCTCTTTCTCAAGATAATTTATTTATAAATTGCTAACTTTTGAACCATATAGAGCAAGAAATATCCTTTTTTAAATAAAGGGTGAAGTTAAATTAGTTTAGTTACATCCTATTAATAGATATTCAGTACTTGAATGCAGATAAACACAAATCAATATAATAAAAAATATTTGAGTATATCAATATAATAAACAAAACAAACAGGTAACATTAAATGCATTCTAAAAACAGAATATAGAGTTACACTCATTGTTTCAATCATAGGTCTTCTTCAGGAATTATCTATAAATAGAAAATAAAAGCAAAGTTAACCACTAACTTTGCTTTTTTCTCTTTATAGTTAATTCCTGAAGAAGGACTATAGTCGAAACATTGATTCTAACTGTATGTTTTATTTTCAGCATGTATTTGATATTACTTTTTATTTTGTTTCCAGCCCATATGCTGACACAGCACTGTGTTTTTGTTCAATACAGTAAAATTGCATTTTCAGTATATCGATACGTTGAAAGTATATAATCAGAAATTAGTCATTCTAGCCCTGACTCCAAGTTTTAATTTAAAAAAAGTTCCTAGCCCTAATGGTTCCAAATATATATCATGCTAAAGTTCATTTTTGAAGGTTTAACTAATTTAATAAAACTTACCCTTACTATCCGAATGCAAAAAAAAAGTAAATGAAAGAAGCCTAAAAAAAAAATTGTAAAAAAAATTGTATAATAACTTTATGATAGAAAGGAAAGGTCCATATATTGGCAAAAATGGTAAATGGAATAAAGAAGCTAATTTGTTTCGGTCAGACCAACAATGGATAAATTGTAGAGTGAAAGCCAATAAAGTATATGTGTCTGCAAAAAACAAAACAATTCAACAGACAATAGTTGACAGAGCCTACATGACACCAGGCATATTGTCAAAAATGTATAATAAAAAAACAATGCTGGAGGGCCAGCCTGGTGGCGCTGAGGGTTGAGGCGCTGGACGCCACACCTCGCACCATGCCAGTGACCCGGGTTCAGGAACAGACTCGGGCCACGAGGGACTGGCAGGGAGAGGTTGGATTGAAGCATCCAGGATTGCCTCTCCTTCCTCTGGGGTGGGCTTGACGGGGTTTGCCTTGGGCCCCTGGTGAGCCGGGAGAAGCACAAGGTGCAGCGCCAACATTGAGAGGAGTTCAGCAAGATGCTTGCGTAAGTGCAGTACGGCATTGCACTGCTGGCTCCAGGGGACAAAAACCAAGGTGGAAAAAGAGCTGGGTGTGACCAAGCAGCTTGATGGCCGGGCACCCGCTGACCTGGAGGCCTGTCGTGTAATCACGTTGAGGGGTCCGGTGATGGCCATGCTTGGACCTTTGCATATCGAGTGAGCCTGCTGTCCTCCGGGTCGGTGGGAGCCGGTGGCTGGATGCCCCTGCTGGAGCACTGCAGAGGCGCAAAAATCAAAGTATGATAAAAAAAAAAAAAAACAATGCTGGATGTTGGCACAGATGTGGACTAGATGTGAATCTAACTCACTGTATATGGAACTTTCCAATGGTATATGAATGGTGGGAAATAACTTGTCAGATCTTGTCACAAGTTATCAACAAAAGTCTGCCTATGAACATGGAAACTTTTATTTGTAATAATGTAGAAAAATTGCATTTAAACCAGACTGAACAGAAAATATTTGCCCTTGTCACCATAACAACCAAAAGACTAATACTGGAACATTGGAATGCATAAACCTTACCTAAATTTGATAAATACAAATGGTGGAATATGTTGAGAGAAGTTCTGTCTTTTGAAAAAATCTGAATTAATATTGAAAATATGGAAGATATTTATGGAATTGGCCGGATAGAATTGGAGGCTAACCTGCCCCCTCTTTTAAAACGATAATGTACATAGTCTGAGTTGAATGTTCTACAAGTACCAATGTACAGACTACAAATATGAATATGAATGTGTTTTCAGTACTGCATATAGTTTAGAAGTGGATTCCTGAGAGTTAGGGTGGGGTGGGGGGGATAAAAGAAAAACAAATTGTGAAGATTTAACTTTGGAAACATAAGAGAAAGGAGCTTGTAGTTTTACTTTACTTGAAGCTTGAAGTCTCCTCAACATGGCTGTATCCTGTCAATGAAGTGTCCTCGTGTTTATACACACTGACAAACATCAATTCATTTACAGTATAATCATAATTTTGTTTAGGATCAACATGAGTTAGCACACTTAAAACGTACTGTATAAAAAAGCAGGTGTTCAGCTCCTATACATGGAGGTAGAGAACAAATGAAATAATACTAGCTCCCCCAAATAAAACTTTCATGAGGTACACGTGAGGAGGGGGACACTTTAGACTTTGCTGTCAGCATTGTGGGTCTTGTCCTGGTCCCCCTCAGGAGAGGGGGACACTTTAAACATTGCACCAGTGTGGCGGGATCTATCTTGGTTTGTGTTTGATGTGGCTTTGCTTAGACTCTCAGTTTTGGCGGTAACCATATTGGGTTTAAAACATTTCTGTTTTGGATATATTGTATGATCTGTACATTTGGAACTTGGTACATCTTCCTGGGCTTTGTAAAGAACTGTAAGAGCTACTGTACAAAAATATATGTGGGAAGCCCAAAACAGCCCAATCTCATTGGCTAAGTGTACTTGTTTCCTGGTCTTTGATGCAACTTAAAAATCCAAAGGAATTTTTATGGGGGACAGATGGTAAAAACTCTCTGAATAATATATTTTTAACATTCATACACATTCGATCATTAGGGAAAAAATCCTATGTGATACTGAACTTTGAGCATAATAATATTGAAATATTACTTATTTGTCACATTTAATATTGTGCTTCATAACTGGTGATTAGACAAACATATATGCAGAGGTCATGGTGTATTGCTGTAGGACAGTTGATCATATATACACATCTTTACTAATATATGCTCCTCTTTGCCATGTAATAGTGAATCATTACTGAAATAATCATTTTTCTTTGCACTTTATTATTATTAATCCTATGGGCCATCATACCCATAAGGTCTTGTTGCTTTTTGAATGGAGGAGGGTGGTAAAAGCATAACTTAGTGCCCTCCCTTGATTACATTTTAATTGAGTACCCCCCCAGAAACATTTTGGCATGACACCCCCTCTTACCACAATTGTCTACACAGCTTTAGATGCCTCCAGTTCTACTCACCACTGTGTTAACACATTTGAGATTACAGACAGAGATCCTTGTGTGGCAATGTCCAAATACTGAGGTTGGCGGTAACAAAGATGCTTGTGCAGTGAGATTATTTTTTCAGTGGCATTGCAGTAGTAGTAGTAGTCTTTATTTATATCTGGCACCCCTTCCCGGAGGCCCAGGGTGCCATTACAATAAAACAGAATAAACACAATTAACAAAAATCAAATAAATAACAAAGATAGCTATCTCACTCCATTAAAACAGCATAAAATACAATAAGACTTAATAAAAATGTTTAATGCGCTATAAAATGCATTACAGAATCTCTCGAAGTGTTTGTTGAAATAAATAAGTCTTGAGCCTCCTTTTAAAAGCATCAGCTGAGGGGGCCTCCCTCAAGGTTCTGGGCAAAGAATTTCAGAGGAATAGGCCCACTACCTATTTTGTGATGCTCCTATCTAGTGATCTGTTTCAACAATGTGTGGCAAAAGAATGGCATAAGTTCAAACTTACTGTAGCCTTGCATCCATAGAGCCTACTGATTGCCACTATGAGATGATTTTATAAGTGTATATGTTATTGTGTGTCCAAAGATATAAGAAAGAGTTTTCACTGTACTTGGTTACTGACCTGTGTCTTTCTGTGGGCCTGTCCATTATTGTATGTTTCCTTCTTCCTAGGCTGCAGCTAACTTTAAAAGACAAAATATGTGACTTTTGTTTGCTGTTCACATTGGGGATAAAAATAATTGCTACAGTGTCCTGTTTTATTTCTGACCACATACAGGCTGAGTGCAAGAAAAATATTACATGGCGAGAGAGAGAGTACTGGCAATTCTTACTATTGCATTTGGTAAAAACATTAATTTTGCTTTTATGGTAAGTGCCTTCCAGGATACAAAAGCCTCAGCCTGCAGACCAGTGTGTGATCGTTCCTGCATGTAAACTGGAGGTCTAATCTCCGATCTAAAAGCAAACAACATCAAAGGATTTACACTTTCCCCAGGTTCCCTTGAATGCTTCCATTAAACCATAAATCAAAAGCCTTATCTATGATCATTATCCTGCCAAGGCCCACCAGTAAAATATATTCTGGTTGCCTGTGGTCTCCATGTCTCCGTTTGCCTCACATTTTACAAATTTAATTTCCCATTGGATTGTAAGTCCCAGTTCCCTAGAAAATCATTCTCAGAGTGAGAGATATATGAGTACTTCAACCTATTAGCTTACAGTACAAATCTGCTTACTCTGATTTACTGCCCAGTCAATCTCGATCTTCTGTTTATTCCTCTGCGTGTAAGTTACAAACTGTTTAAACATTATTATCATTGACTACAGTGTACTTTGAAATTGGAAGAAGGAAAGTCGCAGAACCAGAATAATTTTACCTAAATTCTGTAACTTTGAGGGTTAGCAGGGTACCTGCTCACGTTTATGATGAAAGTGCCCAGTTGCCTCATTCTAAAATCAGTTTTAATATGTGTGAAATTCACATTTATATGTTACTTTACATTCTGACTTAATATTAAGCACACTGCTGTCCTAAATAATCTGACTTTTCATGTTAAGTAGAATAATACAGTTTTCACATGGCGGTGGGCTTAATTTGCAGGCTAAATCTGAACAACAAAAAAATAATGCATAACACAGAATTGTCCTCATGAGACATCACCTACTGTGGCTGTAATTTAAACTCAGTACCCGATAGGCCTCTCTTGTGAAACCAATTGTATAGCAAATATGACTTTAAAACACAGTTACTATTAAACATAGAAACATAGAAACATAGAAGTTGACAGCAGATAAGGACCGCAAGGCCCATCCAGTCTGCCCATTTCTTTTTCTACCTTATGAATGTGCCATAGGCCTTTGCTCTGTCAATGGCCTATCTATTCATACTCATCAGTATTGCTCCCTTATGCCCATCCCATGCCTGTTTGAAGCCCTGCACTGTATTCATATCCACCACTTCCTGAGGCAGGCCGTTCCATGCATCCACCACCTTTTCTGTGAAAAAGAACTTCCTCACATTATCCCTTAATCGGCCTCCCCTCTAATCTCATGCTGTGTCCTCTTGTCCTTATTTTTCTTATATTGAAACATGTTAGACTCTTTCACCTTGTTAATGTCCTTACGGTGTTTGAATGTTTCAATCATATCACCTCTCTCCCTCCTTTGCTCTAGGGTATACATATTGAGTTCAGTTAATCTGTCCTCATATGTTTTATGATGCAGTCCCTGCACCATTTGGTTGCCCTTCTCTGGACTGCCTCAGTTTGGTTAATGTCCTTGTGAAGTGTGGCCTCCAGTACCATGCAGTACTCAGATGGAGCCTAACCAGTGTCTTGTAAAGAAGGATTATTACCTCCCTCTTCTGACTTGTGATACCCCTACTAATACACTCCAACATCCCTCTAGCCTTACCTACTGCTTTAGAGGTCTGCTTGGATGATTTCAGGTCATCGGTGATGATGACGCCCAAGACTCTTTCTTCCCTTGTGACTGCCAGCAACTCTCCTCTCAGCCTATAGGTGGCTTCAGGGTTTCTCTTCCCTATGTGCATAATCTTGTACTTCTTTGCATTAAACCCCAGTTGCCACTCTTCTGACCATTTTGCTAGTTTATCCAGATCTCTTCTCATTCTGCCCACCTCACCTGGATCATCTACTCTGTTGCAGATCTTGGTGTCATCTGCAAACAGACAAACCTTACCCTCCAGTCCATCTGCAATGTCACTAATGAAGATATTGAAAAGGACTGGCCCCAGGACTGGTCCCTGAGGTACCCCACTTGTGACTTGCACCTCTTCTGACTGCATACTGTTTGCTACCACTCTCTGTTTTCTGCCTGTCAACCAGTTTGCCACCCAGTTGACCAACGTCTGACCCACCCCGAGCCTACCCAACTTATTCATCAATCTTCTATGTGGAACAGTATCGAAACCTTTGCTGAAGTCAAGGTAGGCAACATCAACTGCTCCCCCTTGGTCCACCATTCTGGTTACCCAGTCAAAGAAATCTATGAGATTAGTTTGACAGGACCTTTCTTTTGTAAACCCATGCTGTCTTGGATCCTGTGCTCCTATGGATTGCAGGTGTTGCACTATCCTTTCTTTAAGGAGTGTCTCCATAATCTTGCTCACTACTGAGGTAAGACTGACTGGTCTGTAGTTCCCTGCCTCCTCCCTGCTACCACTCTTGTTGAGCGGGATCACATGAGCCCTTCTCCAGTCTTCTGGGACCTCTCCTGTGCTCAGAGATTCGCTAAACAGTTCTGATAATGGCTCTGCTAGTTCCACCTTTAGCCCCTTTAGTACCCTGGGATGTATGCCATCAGGTCCCATTGCCTTGTCCACCCTGAGCTTATCGAGCTCTTGCAGGACCCTTTCTTTGTGAAGGGACTAGTGCATACCTCCCTCCCTCCCCCCTGTGTCCATGGTGCAGAACTGTGGGCCCTGCTCTACCTTCTCTTCAGTAAATACTGAGCAGAAGTATCTATTTAGGATAGATGTTTTTACATGGTCCTCCTTCTCACATGCCCCCTTATCCCCTTTGATCTTAGCAATACCCCCTCTGGACTTTCTCCTTTCATTAATGTATCTATAGAAAGTCTTGTCACCTTCTTTTACTGTTCATGCTAGTGTTTCCTCGGTTTGGGCCTTTGCTGCCTTACTGCCTTCTCTGCTTCCCTTAGGGAAGTTTGGTATGCCTCCCTATCTTCATCCTGCTGCGTTCAATTATATTTCCGGAAGGCCAGCCTTTTGGCTCTGACCTTTTCTGCTACTGTGTTTAAGAACCAAAGTGGTTTCCTTCTCCTTTTGCACTTCCTTTTCTCACTAACACAATGGGATGTTGCTTCAAGTATTGCATGTTTAATGCTTGCTCACTTTGTCCGTACCCCCTCACCCATATTTCTTTTTGCCAGGGCTAGCTCAACTCTGTTGGCCATCTTATCAAAGTCAACTCCTCTGAAGTCCCATATTTTTGCCTTGGAATGGGATGATTTTGTTCTAGTGGCCAAATTGAACCATACCATGTGATGGTCACTGGCCCCCAGGTGACCTTCTACCTGGAGATCTGTGATCCTTTCCCTGTTAGTCAGTACTAGATCTGGGATAGCCATGTCTCTTGTGGGTTGTTGTACCAGTTGTTTGAGGTCCTCCCCCTCCAGGGAATCCACCATGTGTCTAGTTCTGGCAGATGTCCCTGCTGGTATTGACCAATCTGTATCTGGCATGTTGAAGTCTCCCATTATCAGAACCTCCCCTTTAGCTGTCATGTTTCGTACATCTTCTAACAGTAATGTGTCTATGTCCTCCCCTAGTCTGGAGGCCTGTACACAACCCCAGTTCATATGGCTGTCCCATTTCTTGTTTCCGGGTGACCCACAGTTCTTCTGGCTCCTTATGTGTATTCTAATTTCTGTAGCTTTGATATTTTATTGACATAAAGGCCCTCCACCCCCTTTTGCCTCGGTCTCTTCTGAACAGTACATAGCCAGGTACTGAAGTCTCCCAAGTGTGGTTACTGTTAAACCACGTCTCGCTAATGGCTACTTTGTCCAGTTTAGCCTCTGTCATTTTTGCCTGCAGGTCTGGGATCTTGTTTCCCAGACTGCGAGCATTTATGTACGTGATTTTCCATTGGTCAGATTTCGGTGTGTTAGTTGTTGGATGAGGTCTGGCGTTTCCCCTGTGCATCGTGTGGGGAGCTGGACCTTTTTCTTTACCTGGTGATGCAAATGAACTACAAACATGCTGAACTCCTGTTTGACCACTAGCTGAGGGGGGGGAGGGGTGTTCTTCCTATTCGACGTTTCAGGTGCTGTACCCTTCTCCCCATTTGCTAGTTTAAATATTCTGCAAAGACATCAGACTTCTGCCCTAATGCACTGATTCCCTCCTTAGTCAGATGCAGTCCATCAAATTTAAAGAACTTTTGCTCCCAAAACTGTTGCCAGTTCCCTACAAATGTGTGTCCTTTTTCCTGGCACCAACCCTTGAGCCACATGTTTAGCTCCCCTATCTCTCCTTCTCTGACCTCCCATCCATCTGTCCCCCTTTCCCAGACTGGCAGGATCTCAGAGAAGGAGATGCCGGATGAAATGGATGATAGTTTGTCACCCAGCCTGGTTAGGTGTTCCTTGGTTTCCACAACTGACCGGCTGGTGAGATCATTAGTCCCTGTGTGTACCAGGACATCAATGTTTTCTCCTGCTTCCTGAACAATTTTAGCAATGCGGTCAGTGTCTCTCCATGCTGATGTACCTGGGAGACATCTGACCATTGGCCCTGGCTGGAGATACGTATCAACTCCCCAAATTATGGAGTCTCCTATGATCAGAAGTTTTTTGGATTTCCTTTATGCTTTTTTTGTTTTGGTTCCTGTTTTGGGTGCATTTTGTTGTGCTAGCTCCTGTTCTGCATGTCCTGCTCTGCAGTGTCCTCTGCCCCTTTGTTTGATTTCAGAGATAGAAGCAGATACCTATTTGTAGTTTTTATATGGCTTGTGGAGGTGATATGTTGGAGAGCACCAAGTGATGGGGCACCCGATTTGCCCTTCCTAACCACCTGCCAACCTTCCGGACCAACTACCCTCTGTGGTCGAGGTGCTTCTGTTGGATGTTGGGGAAATGGCAGGTGGTTCTTATAATATATTTCCACTTGAATATGCAATTTGAGGTGTGCAATCTCTGCCCATGCTGCCTGGAGCTGAGCCCTTAGATCTCCAATGGTTCAGCATGTACAACAGTGTCCTAAATCATGTAAAACTGCCCTTCTGAAAAGTGTTCCACAGTGCCTACAGTTAATGATATCCATTCCAGGTAAGTTGCTGGGTTTATAACCTGGTCAGAGTAATTAGAAGGAAGAAAATGAAAGCAGAAGTTTGATTTTGTGTTTTGTTTATTTGTTTTTGTATAACTTGTTATAACAAGTTAAATTACTAGTGCCCCTGTAAATGAGATCACTGTGTGGATACCTCTCTGATCTGCCCCTTCCTGCTTTGCTACAGGAAATGTCATGATTGTGCTACCCTATAAAAGGAGTGTAGTGTGGGGTGGTTGGGGATGGGGGTGGGTGGCTGGGCCCTGCCCCTGCTGAAAAAGAAGAACTACGGATGAAAGAAACAAGGAGGTAAGAGCAGAAACAATCAGCCAGCAACAAATGCAGTAGCCCTGAAAGCTTATCCTAATGACAGATAAAACTGTGAAACCTGTAAAGCACCACCTGTAATAATTTCACAGAAGATATACCCAGGGACACTGGTTTAACGGGATTGAGAAAGGGCAAATTCCGTTTTGCACATTGTAAAAACTGGTATTGTCACCGGTGTCTCCTAAGCCAAAATCCGTTTTTACCGGTGTTTGGCTTTGTGTACTTTAATTAACAATTTTTAACTCTGTGAACATGCATTTTAGCAATTGTGACCTCCACTACTGTACATCCATCCATCCATCCTTGTACCAATTAAAAGTTGTTTTAGGTACAAGATGTGAAGCAACAACAACTCTCAGCCCCCATCCCAAGGTGTGATGAAAGTAACACTGTGGTCCCCATCCCTCAGGTGCAATTGCAGTAGCAACAACAGTGCGCCCCTATCACCTCAGGTGTGAAGGCAGCAGTAACAGCACTATGGCCCCTTCCTCCGGTGTGATAGAAGCAGCAGCACTGCGACCCCATCCCTCAGGTGTGATGGCAGCAGTACTCGTTCCCCATCCCTCAGGTGTGATGGCAGCAATACTCGTTCCTATCCCTAGGTGTGATGGCAGTAGCTGCATCACTGCAGCCCCACCCTCAGTTGTGATGGCAGGCTGTGCAGCACTGAAGTTCCCATCCCTCAGGTGTGATGGCAGGCAGTGCAACACTGAAGCCCCCACCCCTCAGGTGTGACAGCAAGAGATGCAGCACTGAAACCCCCAACCCTCAGGTGTGACAGCAGGAGGTGCAGCACTGAAGCCCTCACTCTTCAGATGTGACAGCATGCAGTGCAGCACTGAAGCCCACACCCCTCAGGTGTGACGACTGCAGTGGAATCACAACAGTACTCACCCAATGCCATGTACCCAAGCTTGCTTGTCAGAGCTCAGACGTGAATTAAGCTGAACCACCAGACACCAAGGTGGACTCCATCGGTTCAGTCCCTGTCTGAAATTTAGCTACCTGAATTGGTTTATTTGTAAACAAAGTGCATCCAATTAAAAAAATCCACATGTGATTAATGAGGATGCTAATGGAGAGCTATACAATCTTTTCCAAGTAATAAACCAATCCAGAATTACACCCACAGTAAATTGGGCACTTTCTGACTTGGTCTTCATGCAAATTGAGCCTCTTAGTTTTCATGTCGGAGCTCAAACTCATGAAAGGAGTTCTACTGACAGGGGTGAAGCCATGAACACTGTACAGATCGGGGCTTCATCTCTCCTATCCCCCCTACAGTCAACATAAATAAATTAATCTTTGTGCCTGCTCACTAGTACAAAGTGGTACATTCCCAGTGCACCTCGCACTTCAATTAAGCTACCTTTGAACATGACATGCTCTTGCTCATAACACTGCAACCTGATGATGCTGCCATGCCTCTTCCTCAATAGGCAGGGCAGTAGTGCACTGGGCACACCCATGGGATTTATAAAAGGGCACCGGAAAATATAAACTTCAATCTCCATGCATAAGGGCACTATTGAGTCAGGGGCAAGGCAGCGTCAACAGTTCATAAGCGAGAGCGTGGGATGTTCACAAGTGCCAAAATTAAAATGCCAGGAGGATTTACCAGTTTGTGTGATCAGGTACAAAGATGATTTATTTAATATAATGCCTGCAGGGGGACCAGTGAGTAAAAGCCACGATCAGTACAGCGGCTGGGGCTTCACCTCTGCCAGTAGTTCTCCTTTAAGAACTCATTGTCATCCCTGCCCCACCAAAATGGCCAGCAACATCCCCACCCCAAACACACTGCCAGCAACCCCACTCCCAAACCCCATGGCCAGCAAACCCACCACCCAAAACACACACTGCCAGCTACTCCATCACCCCAGACACACAGCCAGCAACCCTACCCAGACACACAGCCAGCAACGCCTGACAGATGGGCAGTAAACACCCCACCAACATTACACTGCATACAAATGTTCCTAAAACAAAAATATCTAAATACTTGACTTGAGCTTGGCTTACACAACATATTATGTGATCAATTCCTTATGCAAGCAGTTGTAGCTAGGGACAGCAGGAGAACAGGACAGTGATCCTTCAGCATCTGGCATCAGCCCAAAATTAAAATAATACAGCAAAAAATGACTTTTATTCTATACCTTACTTATACAATGTAAAGGATGAACAAAGGCAATTTGAAAAAAATGATAAATTATTGTCATGTGCAGCAGTGGTACTGTGCTTTTAAAGAACACCATCAGCTTTTGAGTCTTTTTATGGTGTATGCATTGAGTGTGCCTAGAAGGCACTAGCAATTTAAAATGCATAAATGGTACCAGATTTGCACAGTAGTACAAGATACTTACTATGGACCCTATGCACTATGCCATCCTGCAGCGTAAACTGGGTGAGTAGGCATACATACCCACGAATGTCACACAGCTGGGGTCTTGTGGATCCCTGGTGGCATTCACCAAATGTGCTCTTGCCAGGTGTGTACTCCAATTCCCCATCTGCACAGCCAGCTATGCACTAGGGTGGTCTGGGAGAAGAGGGGGACATGCCCACACTACACACCATTCACAATGGTACACATAATGCTGTGTACAGGGGCCTAGGAGAGCACGAATGCAGCGGGGACCCTGCCACAAATGCCATATGAGCTGTGCACACAAAGAACCCCTGCCCAGTCCCGGCAACAGGCTGCCATCCCCTCCACATACACACCCCAGTGCCCCATTCCAGGTCCTGGTACTGAGACAGCCACACACACACACACACACACACACACACACACACACACACAGAGTGCCCTGACCCATTCCTAGCAGTGAGCACCCTCCCACACAACACTGCTCTGTCCACAAGTCACTGTGCCACCCCGACCCTTCATTTGTGGTGAGTGACCACCCCCCTGGCACCGACACCACCACCACTTGATCCCTGTACCTGCAAGTCGGTGCTACAGCAATGTACAGTGAGCAGCACATCCCTCTGCACACCTTCTTAGTTGCCCTCTGTCCAACTGATGCTTGTGGCATCGTGCTGCCAGTATCATTCCAGCTCGTGGACGAGGGCTTGACATTTCGGTTCGGTTCCTGAAATATATTTTTTACATAATGAGTCTCTAATCTTGCACTATTGTAGAAATCTGGTACTGTTTATGGATTTTATATCACTAGTTCCTGCTTGAGGTACACTCATTACCCACACCATAAAAGATACCAGAGTTGACAGTGTCCTTTAAAGCACTTTATCCCAGTCCACAAGGCCAGCTTCCTGATATAACAGTGAGTGTTCCTTCCCTAGCACAGAGGTAAAAATTGGCAGTGGCTCACTAGCCAAATGCCAGCAGATTTTGTATTGGGCTAGTAAAATGTTCCTTTAACTTGCCCTGCAGGCTTGTGTTGGAGAAGGCAAACATAAGTACAATAGCTGGACCAGAGGAAAAGTCTGCGGGGTTGGCGACTTTCTCAGTCAGTGACTAGCCTTGCTGGCTAGAGATTGTAAAATCTGATTTAGACCCCTGAAGTGCAGTACAGACGAACCTTACTGCAACACTTCCAGCTCCTCCCATCCATTCCAGTCAAATATGTTTAGCTTCCCTGCCTGCAGCCACAACAAAGGCTGACCCTGTGTTAATATACAGCCCTTTGTGAAACACTGCCAGGCCTCCTTACCCAAGCAAGCCTGGCAACTCACAAACCACATCTCCAACACAGAGAACTCCTATATTAATGGACAGTCCCAGGAATTACTGTCAGCCTACCACACCCACATGGATAGTTCCCTCACCTCACCCAAGAAAACATAGCCAGTCCTTCCACACCACAGGACAGCATGGATGGCCATCCCGTCCTCCCACCTCACCAACATGAATGGTCGTCAGTCCCCACACCAAGCATGGCCACTCTTCTCATCCCAATGGACTAACATGGCTGCTCTCCCAACACCGACACACTGGCATGGCACCCCAACACACCAGCACTGCCACTCTCCCCAACCTGACAGACCAGCATGGCCACTCTGTCCACCCCACCACACCATCATGGCCACTCCCCACCCACCCCACCAGCACGCCACTCTTCACACCCCACATCCTATGCCATCTGCAAGGTCACTCTCCCAACCCCACCCCACCTGCACAGCTACTCTCCTCACCCAACCACACCAGCATGGCCCTCTCCCACCCCACCACACCTGCATGGCCACACCCCACCCCACCACACCAGCATGGCCACTCTCCCACCCCACCACACCAGCATGGCCACTCTCCCACCACACCAGCATGGCCACTCTCCCACCCCACCACACCAGCATGGCCACCTCCCACCCACCCCACCCACCATGGCCACCTCCCACCCCACCTGTATGGCCACTCTCCCACCCCACCCCACCTGCATGGCCACTCTCCCACCCCACCACACCTGCATGGCCACTCCCCACCCACCACACACCAGCATGGCCACCTCCCCACCCCACTAGCTCGGCCACTCTTCACCCCACATCCTATGCCATCTGCAAGGTCACTCTCCCAACCCCACCCCACCTGCCGGACACTCTCCTCCACCCAACCACACCAGCATGGCCACTCTCCCACCCCACCACACCAGCATGGCCACTCTCCCACCCACCACACCAGCATGGCCACTCTCCCCACCCCACCACACCAGCATGGCCACCTCCCCACCCCACCACACCAGCATGGCCACTCTCCCACCCACCCCACCTGCATGGCCACTCTCCCACCCAACCACACCAGCATGGCCACTCTCCCACCCCGCCCACACCAGCATGGCCACTCTCCCTCCCCACCATACCAGCATGGCCAGTCTCCCCACCCCACCACACTGCATGGCCAGTCTCCCACCCCACCACACCAGCATGGCCAGTCTTCCCACCCCACCACACCTGCATGGCCACTCTCCCCACCCCACCCCACCTGCATGGTCACTTCCCCACCCACCACACCAGCATGGCCACTCTCCCACCCCACCACACCAGCATGGCCACTCTCCCACCCCACCCCACCCGCATGGCCACCTCCCCACCCCACCTGAATGGCCACTCTCCCCACCCCACCACACCAGCATGCCCACTCTCCCACCCCACCACACCAGCATGGCCACTCTCCCACCCCACCCCACCTGCATGGCCACTCTTCACCCCACCACACCTGCAGACCACCTCCCCACCCCACCACACCAGCATGGCCACTCTCCCCACCCCACCAGCTCGGCCACCTTCACACCCACATCCTATGCCATCTGCAAGGTCACTCTCCCAACCCCACCCCACCTGCACGGCTACTCTCCTCACCCAACCACACCAGCATGGCCACTCTCCCCACCCCACCACACCAGCATGGCAACTATCCCCACCCACCACACCAGCATGGCCACTCTCCCCACCCCACCACACCAGCATGGCCACTCTCCCACCCCACCACACCAGCATGGCCACTCTCCCACCCCACCACACCAGCATGGCCACTCTCCCACCCCACCACACCAGCATGGCCTCTCCCCACCCACCACACCAGCATGGCCCTCTCACCCACCACCACATGCCCCCACCCACCAGCATGCCACTCTCCCACCCACCACACCAGCATGGCCAGTCTCCCCACCCCACCACACCAGCATGGCCAGTCTCCCACCCCACCACACCAGCATGGCCAATCTCCCACCCCACCCCACCTGCATGGCCACCTCCCCACCCCACCACACCAGCATGGCCACTCTCCCACCCCACCACACCAGCATGCCCACTCTCCCACCCCACCACACCAGCATGGCCACTCTCCCCACCCCACCCCACCTGCATGGCCACTCTTCCCACCCACCACACCTGCATGACCACTCTCCCACCCCACCACACCAGCATGGCCACTCTCCCCACCCCACCAGCTCGGCCACTCTTCACACCCCATCCTATGCCATCTGCAAGGTCACTCTCCCAACCCCACCCCACCTGCACGGCTACCTCCTCACCCAACCACACCAGCATGGCCACCTCCCCACCCCACCACACCAGCATGGCCACTCTCCCACCCACCACACCAGCATGGCCACCTCCCCACCCCACCACACCAGCATGGCCACCTCCCACCCCACCACACCAGCATGCCCACTCCCCACCCCACCACACCAGCATGGCCACTCTCCCACCCCACCACACCAGCATGGCCACCTCCCACCCCACCCCACCTGCATGGCCATTCTCCCCACCCAACCACACAAGCATGGCCACTCTCCCACCCCACACCAGCATGGCCACTCTCCCACCCCACCATACCAGCATGGCCAGTCTCCCCACCCCACCACACCTGCATGGCCAGTCTCCCCACCCCAACACACCATGCATGGCCAGTCTCCCACCCCACCACACCAGCATGGCCAATCTCCACCCCACCCCACCTGCATGGCCACTCTCCCACCCACCACACCAGCATGGCCTCTCCCACCCCACCCCACCTGCATGGCTACCTCCCCACCCAACCACACCAGCATGGCCACTCTCACCACCCCACCACACCAGCATGGCCACTCTCCCCACCACCACACCAGCATGGCCACTCTCCCACCCCACCCCACCTGCATGGCCACTCTCCCCACCCCACCTGCATGGCCACTCTCCCCACCCCACCACACCAGCATGGCCACTCTCCCACCCACCACACCAGCATGGCCACTCTCCCACCCACCACACCAGCATGGCCACTCTCCCCACCCCACCCCACCAGCATGGCCACTCTTCACACGTATCCTATGCCATCTGCAAGGTCACTCTCCCAACCCCAACCCACCTGCATGGCTACTCTCCTCACCCAACCACACCAGCATGGCCACTCTCCCCACCCCACCACACCAGCATGCCCACTCTCCCCACCCCACCACACCAGCATGGCCACTCCCCACCCCACCACACCAGCATGGCCACTCCCCCACTCCACCCCACCTGCATGGCCACTCTCCCCACCCAACCACACAGCATGGCCACCTCCCACCCCACCACACCAGCATGGCCACTCTCCCCACCCCACCATACCAGCATGGCCAGTCTCCCACCCCACCACACCTGCATGGCCACTGCCCCACCCCACCCCACCAGCATGGCCACGTCTCCCACCCCACCACACCTGCATGGCCACTCTCCCCACCCCACCACACCAGCATGGCCACCCCCACCCCACCCCACCTGCATGCCACTCTCCCCACCCCGCCACACAGCATGGCCACTCTCCCACCCCACCACACCAGCATGGCCACTCTCCCACCCCACCACACCTGCATGGCCACTCTCCCACCCAACCACACCAGCATGGCCACCTCCCACCCCACCACACCAGCATGGCCACCTCCCACCCCACCACACCAGCATGGCCACTCTCCCACCCCACCCCACCTGCATGGCCACTCTCCCACCCAACCACACCAGCATGGCCACTCTCCCACCCCACCACACCAGCATGCCCACTCTCCCCACCCCACCACACCAGCATGGCCACTCCCCCACCCACCCCACCTGCATGGCTACTCTCCCACCCCACCACACCTGCATGGCCACTCTCCCACCCCACCACACCAGCATGGCCACTCTCCCCCCACCCCACCAGCACGGCCACTCTCCCCACCCCACCCCACCAGCACAGCCACTCTTCACACCGCATCCTATGCCATCTGCAAGGTCACCTCCCAACCCCAACCCACCTGCATGACTACTCTCCTCACCCCACCACACCAGCATGGCCACTCTCCCACCCCACCACACCAGCATGGCCACTCTCCCCACCCCACCACACCAGCATGGCCACTCTCCCCACCCCACCCCACCTGCATGGCCACTCTCCCCACCCCACCTGCATGGCCACTCTCTCCACCCCACCACACCAGCATGGCCACTCTCCCCACCCCACTACACCAGCATGGCCACTCTCCCCACGCCCACCCCACCTGCATGGCCACTCTCCCACCCCACCACACCAGCATGGCCACCTCCCACCCCACTACACCAGCATGGCCACCTCCCACGCCACCCCACCTGCATGGCCACCTCCCCACCCCACCACACCAGCATGGCCACTCTCCCACCCCACCACACCAGCATGGCCACTCTCCCCACCCCACCCCACCAGCACGGCCACTCTTCACACCTCGATCCTATGCCATCTGCAAGGTCACTCTCCCAACCCCACCGCACCTGCACGGCTACTCTCCTCACCCAACCACACCAGCATGGCCACTCTCCCCACCCCACCACACCAGCATGGCTACTCTCCCACCCCACCACACCAGCATGCCCTCTCCCACCCCACCACACCAGCATGGCCACTTCTCCCACCCCACCACACCAGCATGGCCTCTCCCACCCCACCACACCAGCATGGCCACTCTCCCCACCCCAGCACCAGACAATAACAATAAATGCAATCCCCCTTTCTATTTAGGCCACACATTTGTCCAGCTCAGACTGCAAACAAGGACTTTCTCAGGGCAACTATAAAAATTAAACAAGATCAGATCACTTAGAGATCAAGTGCTGGGTACACCACCGAGCTTCGGGACTGTAGGAAGTAGTATGGGCACCCAATTGGGAGGCTCCAATGCAAACACTCCATGATGGATAGACTTTAGTCTTTCTTTCTCTTTAAGGGCAGACATTTGATCACATCACAGTCACAGTTTATCATATTGGGCAATGAAGAAAAAGAAAAAAAAAATTACTCGAGAGCAGATTAATTTTTTAATCACTCCGGGTCTCCGGCTCCCCCTTCCCCATGGAACTGCACAAGGGCACATGTCGCTGCACATCAGAATTTACAAGGGCATCAAAGAAAAAAGAAATGGGAACAGATAAAGTCTTCAGTCAGTCTCGGTGTCCGGCCTACCTCCCCGAGACTGTATAGACTCAACAATGTACTTTCTTTAAAATATTATTTCATATAAACATAATGAAGCTTCAGAACTGTATGGATCACTTCATAAAATGTATAAAACCTTTCAACTTCAAGCCAGTAGAGCAGATCATCGTCCAACCTTCAGGCCCCACCTTACTTATTAACTATCTAGTTTCTCCATGAGATCGGGCAACAAAAATAATAAAAAACAAAAAAAAAAAACAAGAGCAGATAAAGTATTCTTGGTCTTCTATTCAGTCCCCCCACCCCGCCACTGCTTCCAGCCCCCAGAGCTTCAGGAAAGCCATACATGATGTAGCAGTTAGGGACATGTTTCTATCTTCTCCCCTTCCTTCTGTACAATCTGTTGCAACAGTACCTCTAGAAATCTATTCTGTTCTTTTTCTAACACTGCAGTAGGTTGGCCACCTAGGGCAGTCTTTTTGTATACTCCCAAAATTTATTTTCTTCCTTTCTTTGTTTCTTATTCACCATTCTGTCCCTCGCCAGAAGCCATATGCCTTTCTAAGAAACATAACAGACATGGCTATGAGCAAATACAGTAGCTGACTGTATATAGGAAGAAGGCTGGAACCTGAATAAATATGTATACCTTCGTAAAATGTCAAGCTTGCTTGCTGGCTGTTTAATAAAGAACTACATGTGCTTTACTTGAAGAAAGATAAAGTGCTTAAGGTACTTTCAGAAATAAAGTGCTGGCAGTGCATTAATGAGGTGCAAGGTGTTTAATAAAATGAAACTTCGTGTTGTTTGAAAACAGTGCCCTACAAACCCTGCAAAGTTGGTATATTGGTTAGAATAACTAAAGAACCCCAGAACTGCCCATGACCAAACCAATAAGATCCCCTATAGGGTGGCTGGCTATCTCTCCCTGGGCTTAGGTTCAGATATGGCACACTGATGAGTCCAAATGAGGATGATACATGTGTCTGTGTCTGCTGTTCTCAGCCTTAGTTGATTGTATTGTGAGACCTTCTGGCACCATGCAATTCTGCTTAAAGTTGAGCCAGTCCAAAGTAATTCATGGGCATTTGCATATGCTTCCCATGATGCTTTGCATTATTGGGGTCTGTGTAATTTGTGTTTTCTTAAATATTGGCTAGAATGATGTATAATGTGCAGAGTGCCTATTAGAATCAATTATTAAACCTTGCTGAAATTGATTAGGTTTATCCTACAAGGGAAGGAGTTTGATACAGAGTGCTAGATAAAAAGAAACTGTTGTTTAAACTATTGTTATTAAGTGCAGTCAGAAAAAAAGTGCAGCATGCCAAAAGAAATGATTAACGCCATGCATTCCTGCTTGAAACTGGACCAGACTACAATGTCATGGCAATTTGCATACACAGAATATCCCACGATGCTTTGTATTATGGTGGTATGTGTGATTTTGCATTTCTTCGAAACCTGGCTTATTGCCAATGCCCTTTGGGGTAACCCCTGCTTCATGCTTCTGCACTGAGGTTCTTTGTCTTTAGCTTGTTTTGGGGTTTTTCTTTTTTGAGCTCCCCATCATCCAAATATTCAAGACAACATAGGGTTCATTTCCACAGCAAAGACAGATCAGTAGATCAGTGGGTTAGTAGGTGCTAACCAAGTACAGAGGAAGGACATGCATTGTCTGTGCTGCAAATAATGTATTGAAGAAGAGATATACCATTGCTTAAGGTTAGCCCCTGTGGTCACTAAGGAGAGTGAATTACCTGCAGTTCTGTGAAGAATTCTGCTTCATTTATTTTGGAGTTAATTATTTTATCCTGACTTTGAAAGAAAATGAAGCTTCACTGTGGAGTGTTGCATCAATCTGCTGTTGTCTGTGTTATCCTTTACCCACACCCAGCTACACTGAGCATATGTCAGTTGCAGAGACAAAAAGATAACAAGCCACAGGCCTGTCCATGCCATGGGTGACATGCTGATGGGCCAGACCAGGGAGATCCTAAGCCTGCTTCTGGCTACAAAAGGAAATGCAGGATACCAGCCATTTGGGAAGCCACTGCTTAGAGACGGGGGTGCCCACTATCCTGGAGCAAATAAACAAAAAGCTGCAAGGACTGTCTGCAGTCCTTTATATGGTCCAAGAAGTATAAAGCCCTATGGAAACTGAGAGAATGCAGGATAACATCCCCAGCAACATGAGGGTAAGGAAAAAAACACAGAAAGGTGGCAGTCTAAGTCATTGTGAATCCAGAAACAACCTTATGAAGGAAACTAGAACTGGTACTAAGGAAACCCAATCCTGGTAAAACACAGGGCTTGGTGGATCTGCAGCCAAGCCCAAGCAAAAGAAGCAGCGCCACTCATATACGTGCCAGGTTAGAAAATGTCAAGTATCAAGGAAATAAACCAGCACTGTAACAAGGCACCTTACTTACATCATTCTTTTGTTGTGGTGCAGTGATATAATGGACAAACTCTGAGGTTCAAACATTCCCAACAGACACAAACAACAGCTACTGGATGCCCCAATCAGTTCTGCACATGTGTGCTTCCTCACGGAGGTGGCCCATCACTATGAAAGTTAAGTTATACTGTATCATCCTTAAAGGTAGAGTTTATACATCACATAATACAAAAGTGAATATAAGTGAAGAAATTATAAATAATCCAAAAGCACAGTGATAACATAAAAACATATAGTAGTCATGTGCAGAACCCAACTTGAGAATTATTTTAAACCTTAACTGGTACTGCTGGTCATAATTATTGAATGGATCCTTTTGGATGACAGAGTGCACCAGTTAAATTAACTCAGGACCAGTGGAGCTGTCATTGTGATCGGGGCATTCAGCAGTTGTTGTTTGTGTCTCTTGGGAATGTTTGAACCTGAGAGTTTGTTCATTGTATTACTGCAACTACAACAAAAGAATGGTGTAAGTAAAGTGCCTGGTTACAGTGCTGTTTTTTTCCTTGCTACATGGATCTGCAGCTCAGAAACTCTCTGAATAGAAGTCATCGCCACCAGAAAAGGTGCCTTTATGAAGAGAAATGCATGTTGCAAGTGGAAGCAAGTTCAAAAGGAGCCTGTGTAAGACTTGCCCCCCTGTGAGGGCATGAGAGGGTGAAAATGAGGTGAATGTACTATCAATAGGCAAGTGCAGATACACTATGCATCCTAAATGTTTGGACCCATTCATTTGTGCATTCTTTGGTAACCATTACACCCTGTGTTAGTGCATAACGAGTGAACAGAGGTCCATTAATGCCATTCTTTCAAAGTATAGTGTGACTGCAAATTTCAAAAAAATGGTAGTATACAGTGTCGTAACCCAACATCCTACATTCTATACGTACAACAAGTTCTATGTCAAATACAAACAGAGCACAGGTAGTTGAAGGGGAGCGGGGTTCGGGGAGGGGGTGCAAACTGATTATCAGGATTTTTATTATTTTTTAATCAAAAACGGGGATAGTTCACATTTCCCATTTAATCCTGGTCTTCTTAAATCTCCAAGTTTGTAAATCCACTCCTGCTCTTTTCTGTTCAGCAGGTTTTCAAAATTCCCCCCTCTCACATTTTAGTCACCTTCTAAAATCCAGTGGCTTTGACTGTGTGTACAGATTTATCCATTGCACTGTGTATGTGTGCTGCCATAGCATATTCCAGGTTTTATTCCTGATGGCATCAACATGTTCATTCAGATGCAAATTAAATTGTCTTTTAATGCGACCCACTTAAAATGTACTACATGAACATGTAAGGAGATATATCACTCCCTCACTGTCACAATTGATGTTACCTCTCACAGTCTCTTTTTTTTACCTATATGTGGACTGTAAACAAAGTCTCCCTTTGTTACCATGTGGCAAACACAGAAGTTCCCACATAGTTTACAATCCCATTTTTGGGGGGCAAATTTCTGACCTCTGGTTTTGACTGGTAACATAGAAACACAGAAATTTGTTAACAGAAAAGGAGCTTGGCCCATTCAGTCTGCCCATAAGCCCCTCCCTGTCTGGTCTGGTTTATTTTACTCCCTTTATTCCATGCCATTGTTACTTTTATTTAGCCCCAGGTAGTTGTCCCAAGCCACCTTGAATTTGCTCACCAAATTTACGCAGAGAATGTCCCTCAGGTTACCTCTCCAGTATGATACTCTAAGTGGTTTACAGGACCCACCAGATTATGGAGAAAGTACAGTTAAGTAGGAACTTATCATAACAGTAGATCTTCGAGAGAGGTTCCTTCAGTAGATCATTACATGTAGGACTGGTGCCACCTGGCATTGGGCCGCATGGCAGACTTTTCTAGCAATCCCTGACAGGGGACTGTCCACCCGATGTCACAAGATCGACATCTGCATAGCTGTATATAGTGGGCGGTCCCCCTCGCCTACCCTCCAGTTCTCCTGCCAGAGCCAGGAAGAGGCCTGACAGCAGGAGCGAACAGTATTTGGGGTCCCTGTAAGAAACAAAATGAGGGAAGGAAGGAGGGAAAAATATGACCTACTGAAGGAACCTCTCTTGAAGATCTACTGTTACGGTAAGTTCCTACGTAACTGTACTATCTTACTTTGAGAGGGTTCCTTCAGTAGGTTATTATATATAGGACAGAGGCCCAAGCAGTCCCTCCAAAGAAAGACTGAGAGAAACAGGGGAGGAGGAGAAAATAGCTCCAACAGAAACTGGGAACCAGAATGGACCCAGCCTAGGACAGAAGGCCCTGCAAAACAGCTAGGCCAAAGCCAGCCCTCTGCCTTGAAGCAATGTCCAGACTATAGTGTTTGGTAAAGGTGTAGACAGAACTCCAAGTGGCTGTGGCACAGATATCACCCGCAGAGACGTTCCTCAAAAAGGCAGCAGAAGTAGCCATGCCCCTAGTAGAGTGACCTCTGATGGGACCCAGCAGAGTTTTTTTGTACTTTTGGTAACAATACCGAATACACTTGCCTAACCATTTGGAACTGCACTGCTTGGAAACCAGTTTGCCCTTAGACCTGGGGGCAAAAGAAACAAAAAGCTGATCACAGCTCTGGAAATCCTTGGTCCAGTGTGTGTAGCACTGAAGGATCCGATGGACGTCCATGGTGTGCAGGAGTGCCTCACCTGTTTTGGAAGGGGACGGAAACTAATCAGGAAGCTCTACTGATTGGTTCAGTGTGGCTTCTGACACCACCTTGGGAAGAAACTTAGGATTTGTCCTGAGGACCGTCCAGTCTTGTGGAAAATAAGATAAGGCTCTATACAAACCAGAGCATGAAACTCTGAAACCCTTCGGGCTGACGTAATGGCAACTAAAAATAATGTCTTCCAGGAAAGGAAGTGCAAATCACAGCTCATGGCCAGTTCAAATGGGGGGAAGAGTGAGCTTCTCCAACACAAAGTTCAAATCCCAAGGTGGAGTTGGGCTGCAGATGGGGGATTTCAGATGGAGGATCCCTTTCAGAAAGGTTTTTGAGACCTCCAACTGAGCCACGGGTTTACCGTCCACCAGCTCATGGTACGCCAACACTCTTTTTTAGTCTTTTGGTAACCGGGTAAGACCCACTAGGCACAAGTGTCTGTTATCAGGGGTGACCTGGGAGCACTGGGCGGTTAAGTGACTTGCTCAGAGTCACACAGTATGCAAGTGGAGCTTGTGAGAATCAAACTCAGGTCTGGTCTGCTGGATGTATCAAGCTCATTCACACCTCGTTCCTCTAACTTCTAGGCTATACTGCCAGCCCAAATTGCGGAAAGGTGGACCTACTGGGGAAGAAAATGACAGACCAAAATCTGACAGATGAAGGTGGTATTCCATGATTTGAGAAGCAGAACAAGAATAGGGGTTCAAATTCTTGGAAGTCACCCAGATGGAAAACCGTTTCCACTTCATGGCATAAGTGGAACGAGTAGAGGGTTTTCTAGCCTCTATAAGGACTTGAGCGACTTGGGAGGAGACCCCGAAGTGAGAAATCACTATGTCTGCAGGAGCCATGCATGAAGATGCAGTGTTCTGAGCCCCAGATGTACAAGATGACCTCGATCCTGGGTCAAGAGGTCATGGGTCACTGGAAATGGAACTGGTGGTTCCCTGGATAGCTGTTGTAACAGCGGAAACCAAATTTGTCTTGGCCAGAGAGGGATGATGAGAATCATCCTCACCTTCTCTGCCTGAAGCTTGAGAAGCACCCTCTGGAGAATTGGAAATGGAGGGAAGGCGTACTAAAATTTCCCTGTCCAGGAGAGAGACAACGCATCGTGCCAGAAAGCACCATGCCCGAGAACGAGCGAGCAAAAACTGGGAAGTTTTGCATTGTATTGGGAGGCAAAAAAGTTGATTTCTGGATGCCTCCAATTTAGGAAGAGAGATTATGCCACTTCCTGGTGTAATTCCCACTCATGAGCCAGGGTCTGAGACCTGCTGAGACTGTCCGCAAGGACATTTAGAATGCTTGGAACATGCATGGCCACAACAGCCAGATTGTGCTGGACCACCCAGTTTCACACCTGCATCACCTCCCTGCACAGGGGGTATGATTGGGTTCCTCCTTGTTTGTTGAGGTACCAGACTACTGACATATTGTCCATTTGGACCAGCAGTGATCCCTTGGGAAGGAGGGTCTGGAAGGCTTGCAAGGCATACAAGATCACTCTCATCTCTAGAACGTTGATGTGCAAAGGTGTGTCCAAGCTGGACCACAGTCCTTGAGCTTGGTGCTCCCCCAGATGCGCTCCCCCATTCCATGTTCGGAGCGTCCCTAGTTAGGGATGCCAGAGGAGCAGGGCTCCTGAAAGAGAGACCTAAGGAAAGGTTGAAGGGGTCCTCCCACCAAAGCAATTATTTCTGAACCGCTGCACAAACCAGTACCGGATGGTTCACGTCATTCATGAGTTGGCCCCACTGCACACACAAGGACCACTGAGTAACGCTCATATGAAGCCTCACCAGGGGAACAGTAGTGATGGAGGCTGCCATCAGGCCAAAAAGGTGGAGGATCTCCCGGGCCGGGATGGTCCTGGATGAAGCCACTCACGAGGCCTGATGGATCAGGGTCTCCACCCTGTCTGGAGGAAGGAAGGCTCTGCACTGGACCATATCCAAGACTACCCCAATGAACTGTAGTCTCTGGGACTGGATCATGGATGATTTGGGAATATTGATAGTAATCCCTAGTCTTCCAAAGAGGTCCAAGGTGAAAGAGAGAGCCTCCAGTAAAGAGTCCCTGGATGGAGCTAAGTTCAGCCAGTCATCCAGGTAAGGGAAAACTACAATACCCTGGCGATGTAAGGAAGCCTCCAACACCGCCAGGCACTTGGTAAAGACCTGGGGTGCCGAAGACAGACCAAAAGGGAGTGCCTGAAATTGGAAGTGCTCCCTTTGGAATTGGAACTGCAGGAAACGGTGGTGGCTGCGGGAGATTGGGATGTGCAGGTAAGCATCCTGCATGTCCAGAGTACACAACCAATGATCCTCCAGAAGGAGTGGAAGGAGACTCTGGAGGGTCAACATCCAACACTTTTTGTACTCGACAAACTGATCGAGGTTGCTTAAGTTGAGAATGGGTCTGAAGTCTCCCGTCTTTTTTGGGACCAGGAAAAAATGGGAGTAAATCCCCCCTTCCCCTTTGCCAGAGGGGAGCGCGCTCTATTGCTTCCTTGAGCAAAAGGCTTTGAACTTCTTCTCGGATGAGAAGAGCCTGATCCCTGGAGTAAGAAGACCTTTTTGGCAGAAATTCTGGAGGAAATTCCAGAAACTCTATGGTGTGTCCTACAGACACTAGTTGCAGGACCCATGTGTCGAAGGTTATAGCCTTCCATTCCTGTGCATGGTGGGCAAACCTCCCCCCCACCTCCTCCTCATTGTGAGACTGAGGGGGTAGTGGGGATAGTAAGTCAGGAAGTGGCAGGACATTCAAGGGAAGGGCCCCCTGCATGCCTCTTGTTCTTGGAGGCCGGAGGAGTGGCGGAACCCTTGGACTTGCGTTTGCCCTGGCACCGAGCTGGGGCCTGCATCCTCTGCCTCCAGGTCCTTTTCTGAAAGGGCTGCTGCTGCTCTTGCATGCCTGATTGGTACATGGACCTCAGTGATCTGAGGGCAAGGCCTCTGTCCTGGAGATCAGTTATGATATCTTTGGTGTCTCCACCAAAAAGTACTGAGCCCCGGAAGGGGACATCCTGAATCGCCAACTGTACCTCGTTGGCAAAGCCAGAGATACAAAGCTAGGAATGCCATCTTAGGGCAATGGCAGTTGCCGAGGTGTGAGCTACAGAGTCGACCGAGTCGTATGTAGCCTGCAAGGCATGCCTACATGAAAAGCGAGAGAGGCGAAGGTCCTTGGCAATCTCCTTTTTGAGGTTCGAGGGTTCCATAGACTGGATATGAGCCTCTAACCTGGCCAGGGTAGCCTTTTGGTGGGACACCATGTGGGCTACATACTGTAGTTGAGGGATCGAAGCACACATGTGACCGAGGCATAAACTTTTCTACTGAATTGGTCCATCTGCCTCAACTTTTTGTCTAGAGGAGAGGTGCTCATGTGCTTGGGTGCAATGAAGTGGTCATGAGCAGCAGAGATGACAACAGAGTCCACCTTAGGATGCGTCTTTAGGAACAGAGCATCCTTTGGCACCCAGTAAATCCTGTCTGCCCTCTTGAGGACAGCCAGGAGGGAATAAGGCATCTGCCAGACCATAGAGTTGAGGGCCTGGTGAGGTCCGATTCAGGGCGGAGTGGGGGCCGGAGACAGAGACTCTAAGTCCAGGTGTTTGGCTAGCCTCTGTCTCATTGGGTCTTGTTCCTCTGACTCCCAGTCAAAGAAATCTTTCATGGACTTCAGAAGATCCGGGAAGGCAGGGTTCTCTGGGGGGACTTGAGAGAAACCTTGCCTTTCAGACCCTCGGGCTCCTCCAAGGCATCCTCCGCTGACTCGTCAGCATCCTCATCATCATCATCATCTGCCCCCTCATCAGGAAGATTGTGGATGTCAGGAATGGTACTGTGCTGATGTGCAACCCCGAGACATGTACCATGGATGGAGAAGAACTTCTCGGGGATGCAGACGTAGGAGACCGTGGAAGAAGGAGTCTAGTCTCTAGGTCTGAAACCAACTCCAAGCATGCCTCCTGCCACCAAGACTGGATGAGGGTCTTAAAATCTGGTGTAGCCAGAGGAGGGGGTGGAGGAGGAGGTTGTGGCTGAGGGGTAGGAGGAGGAACAACCGGTGGGGGCGGTTAATGGTAACCCTGGTATCCCTGGTAATGGGTGGTAGGGGTTACAACCAGGGTAGTACTGCCCAAATGAGCTCCATTCAGGAGGAGGACCAGCTGGGAAGTGGTCCCCAGGATACCCAAAAGGGTAATGTGGGACAGCCCAAGGTCTTGTATAAATCCCCATCATCAGATCTGACAGAGGGGGTACCCATGTCAGACCCGCTGTAGTATAAATCAGCAGGGGATCCAGCATCAGGATAGCTAACGTCAGGGGGACCGACTTCGGGACCGGCACCACCCAATCTGGCACCAGAAGGGAATCCGGCGTCAGAGAGGCTGGCGTCAGGACCAGATGAAGGGGGCCCAATGTCGAGACCAGGTTTGGTGCCAGAACCAAAAGCTGGGGCAGACTACAGGGTCCTAGCTGTGGAAGAGTTGTCAGGATATCCCACCATCAGAATGGGATTCGCCAGATCTGACGGTGGGATCGGGGCCGGGATAATCATTGGCTTGGAAGGGATCCCACCTGAAGGAGGAGGAGGGACCTCAGCTGGAAAGCCAGCTGGCTGAGGAGGAACCTCCTTCTCTATGACCCCCTTAGGAGAACACGGGACAGACCTCAAGGAATCTACCATGTCTTCCGCACTGTCTTCGCCTGAGGCACCCACCTGAGAAGGGGAAGGTAAAGGTGAAGGAGGAGGGGGGAGAGGGGCCTTCTCCCCCTGTTTCTGCCAGTCATCAGGTGAGGTGTCGCTAGGTCCTGTTGGGAGAACCATGCCTGAGCGGCCATCGGAGATGGGTTTCTTATCAGGCGGAGCCGGGCAGGCATGGGAGAAGCCCCTGTCTGACTTATCAACTGGTGCCAGGTGGGTCCCCAAAGGCTAGGGATCTGTCTTATCAGTGGCCATGCAGTCCCCGGAGGAGCCAGGGGCCAGCTTAGTGGCTGTAGTGGTGCGGTCATCAGAGGAGCCGACAGTCGACTGACCCGCTGAAGATTTGCCAGACTTACCGTCTAAGGTCTTCTTTGGCAGTGGTTGGGCCTTGCTCATCAAGACCCACGAAGTCTCTTCCATGGAGCATTCCTGCTCCTGAGATTTCTCCTTATGATGCTTCTTTGAGGGAGGAGATTTCTCAGAAGAGGACTCTCTAATGCGGTCCATTTGCTTTTCTAAGGAAGCTAAGCGGACCTTTAAAAAGTGGGCCTCCAAAGCCTGTTGTCTCCACTTTTTAGTGGCCTGATTAAAGGTTTGGCACTCCAAGAAGAAGGAGACAGGGTGGTCTGGGCCCAAACAGATAACTCACTTTAGGTGACCATCCTTATGAGGGATCTGCGTGCCACAAGATGAGCACTTCTTCTTGGGTGAAGACATCAAGTAGAGGTATATTCAAAATAAGGATTTGATGAAGGAAAAATCCGATGCAAGAACTCACATGACGATCGCTGTATGGCAGTTTGCAATGCGACTGACACGAGGCGACGGCGGGAAAGAACTGGAGGGCGGGTGTGGGGACTGCCCACTATATACGGCCATGCTGACATCAGGTTGGTGGTCCCCCATCAGGGATTGCTAGAAAAGTCTGCCATGCTCACAACGCCAGGTGACACCAGTCCTATATGTAATGACCTACTGAAGGAACCCTCTCAAAGTAAGATCAATCATTACTGACTGTCATAAATAACTTTAACAGACAACTAACAGAAACTGAAAAACATGTATTGTCCAAAGGACTTTAATTTGTACCTACACATTGTTTATCAGAATTTGATGCCTTTGTTGCCTTACAAAATTTGTCAACAAATGTAATCTGAAAATGTTTCTTACTAGAGATGAGGTCAATGAAATTTCTAGTTCTCAGACTGCCAGTAACAACACTGTACATTGGGGCTTCAAACCTGATTCTACATTCTGCCCCTCTCTCACAGCTCCTGCAGAAACATTTCTAAATTGCTGTTTAAATGATATTAAAGAACTGTATAGGGAACCTCTGAGAATGCAGTTCTATAATTTGTCAAACGCAGAGCAGGAGATATTGAATAATCTGTCTTGAAACGGCAAGTCAGTCATTATAAAACCTGTTGACAAAGGTGGGAGCATTGTTATTCAAGACACAATGCAGTATGTTAAAAAAATATATGCCTAACTGTCACATAGTGTTTTTTATAAACAACTGACTTCTGATCCTACTGGTAGTATTAAAAGAGAGGTAGAATATTATCTGCTGAGTTTGTATCAGGATGGCTTAATTGATAAAAATGATCTGTACTATATGTCCATACAACACCCCATCAAGCCAGCCATATATAAAATCCCCAAGATACACAAAGACTTGACACCCCCCTCCCCAGGCCACCCTAGCATCTCTGGAATAGGCTGGATTATGAAGCCACTATCCAGATTTGTAGATAGCACCCTAAGTCCTGTAGTACCACAAATCAGAAGCTATATTAGAGACACCATTCATATTTTGTTTAGTCAGCAGGAGATCCAGATCGAAGATGACTGGTTGCTTGTCACTAAGGATGTAGATGCATTATACACAAATATACCACATGAAGGGAGTATACAAGTAATAGAACATTAACTTCTGAAATACACAGATTTGGGCCAAAGTAAAATTAACATGTTAACTAACTTAACAGAATTGGTGCTCAAAAATAATGTATTTATGTTTGAAAGAAAAAAACTATATCCAAATGAAAGGTACCACCATGGGTGCAACTCTGGCACCCAGCCTTGTGAATATGTATCTGGAAAAATGGAAAGAGGAGTTTATCTACTGAGACCCCTCAGATCCTTTTTACCATAAAATGGATTTGTGGAAGAGATATATTGATGACATCATTATGATTTGGAGGGGAAACAGAGCAGAACTATGCAAAATTGTAAAGTATCTGGAAGGGACCAATCAGAACTTGAGATTCAAAGTTATAGCAGATTTGCAGTCTGTCAACTTTCTAGATCTTACAATTCACAAACAACAGGACAGTACACTTCTCACAGACCTGCTTAAAAATCCAACTCAACACTACAGCCTTCTTTTGGCAACCAGTTGCCATCCAACTCATGTTATTAAAAACCTGCAAACAGGACAATACATGAGGGTGAAACTAAACTGTGGGTCAGATGATCTATACAACAAGAGAGCCGATGAACTAATATCAAGATTGAGAGAAAGAAAGAGAGAGAATATAGGGAAGATAATATTATGAGAGTCTTAGATTCTGTTGAAATGATGAAAAGAGAATCAGTTATACCCCTAAAATGCGTGATGTTACAGTACATCTGAAATACAACTCATGTTTGTGACTACATATGGGAGGGCGCAAGATAGGGCACTGAAATCATAAAAAAAAACTCAGTATACTGAAAAATGTCCAACATTTGAAAAATGACCTCACTAAACCACTTAGAGTATCATACTGAAGAGATAACAATCTGGGGGACATTCTTGTCCAGTTATCAGCCAAAACCAGAGGTGAGAAATTTGTCAAAAAATGGGGTTGTAAACCATATGGGAACTGTTGTGTTTGCCACATGGTAACAAAGGGAGATTTTGTTTACAATCCATATACAGGTAAAAACAGAGACTGTGAGAGGTGACATCAATTGCGACAGTGAGGGAGTGATATATCTCCTTACATGTTCATGTGGTACATTTTAAGTGGGTCACATTAAAAGACAATTTAGGTTGCGTCTGAATGAATATGTTGCTGCTATGGCAGCACACATACACAGTGCAATGTACAAATCCGCACACGCAGTCAAAGCCATTGAATTGGTGAATAAAAATGTGAGGAGGGGGGATTTTGAAAACCTGCTAAACAGAAAATAGCAGGAGTGGATTTACAAACTTGGGAGTTTGAGGAGACCAGGATTAAATGGGAAATTTGAACTATCCCTATTTTTGATTAAAAAATGATAAAATCCTGATAATTGGTTTGTACTCCCTCCCCCAAACCCTGCTCCTCTTAAACTACATGTACTTTGTCTGTATTTGGCATAGAACTTTTTACAAGTATAGAATGTAGGATGTTGGGTTACAACGCTATATTATCATTTTTCTGAAATTTGCAGTCACCCTTTACTTTGAAAGACTGGCATTAATGGACATCTGTTTGCTCATTATGCATAAACACAGGGTGAAATGGTTACCAGAGAATGCATAAATAAATGGGTCCATACATTTAGGATGCATAGTGTATCTGCACTTGCCTATTGATAGTACATTCACCTTTGTATATGTATGGTGCTGAAACAGATATTAGGTATTGCTCAAATGAAACTGATCAGACTTTTAGTCTACACCCAGCACTGATTTCTGTCCAATGAGAGAGCTTTTTAAATGCATTATATGTAAGGTGCTGAAATGGATATTAGATAGCGCTCAAGTGAAATTGATCATACTTTTAGTCTCCACAGTGCACTGTTTTCTGTCCAAATGAGAGCACTTTCCTAGTGTATTACATTTCACAGTGCATTCTATCATCCACTCCCTCCACCTCCCTAATTTTTATCTATTGTAATGTAACAGCATAGATGTAAGTAATAATACCCAACAAGGTGGGCATTATTGGGATATAACAGACCACCCAGGGGCCTAATGAGGCCTGATGCTGCCAGTGGAGGGCCTTATCGCCCCTGGAAGGTCCGTTATATCCCATAACGCCCACACTGTTGGGTATTATTACACTTAGAAAATGGGTACTATGAAAGAAAAATAATTTAATAAAAAAAATTGTTGATGAAAAATGACTTTAAAGTAAGTGTTGTGATAAAATAGTTCCTCCGCTTGCATTGCTATTATGATGGACTTTTGTCCTACTCGAGACTGTAGTTTAGAAAAGGGGTAGGGGGAGCCGGCAGTATGCAGTTATTGTGTCTGGGTTCAGCTGGCCCCCCCTCCCATTGTACTCATGTAACATTTTTCTTTCCTTCCCCCTACTTGCTTTATGTTTATTTATTTTCTGTCTTGTGCCCTTTAACTCCGCGACTGTTTCTTTCATTACTGGGGCCACATTGTGTACTGCTGTGCACATCTGGGACACTGAATGTGGTCAGGGAGGCAATTGATTTCTTCTGGTTCCAGGTGACACTGAGGAACTTTTTCTGGTATGGACACACTTTTTTTACAGTATTGGGAGAGATACTTTAACACTCAGGTGCCCATTTACTGCAAACTGCTGTGGAGTAGAGAGACAGCAGTAGCTCCGGTACCACTACTGCACATAAAAGGAGCGTGATGTTCTTGACTTTCCATACCGGAGACAGACGTCCATCTGTGGTACGGAAAACCAGGAAAGTCCCATTGCTTTCATACACAGTATCAGCACCACAGCTATATGTTTCACCGTGAAGTTACATTGTACTTCTGCAGTCCAGCTGTTTTTTTTTAATTAACACAGCTTGGTTAGATATTTCGTGAAGATGTTGCTGTGGGGAAAAACAAATGGAGAGAGATCAGCCTAGTCATCAATTCTGGCTCGATTAGTGAGTGAGAAAGAAATGGTGCTGCGAGTTTCAGAATTCAAGGTGCCCAAGGATACCCTTGGTAATAGGGAACCCCGAATTGGCACTTGTTTTCAACCTGGCCATTGTTAAGAAATAACAGCCTTGGTGTAAGGGCGTTTCACCAGTGAGAATGCTGCTTTTTTCTTGCCCATTTTCTAAATATGAACAAAAAGTAATCAGACTTTCAGTTTATATGGTGCACTATTTGCCCAAATAATAGCACTTACTACATTACATCCCATACAGCCTCTGTCAACTGCCCCTTCCCCCAATTCTTGCTCACACTCTTAAATTCAACAGCATACCTTTTGCAAAATATTCACAGCAGTGTAGTTCTCCTCAAAAGTGGTGACACATAATGAAGACAAGTCTCCGGCCCAGCCAACCTCAAACAAATGTAAAAAAGAGGGTTTATTCAGTGGGGAGAGGCCACAATCCAACCTATGCTATTTCAGACTAGCAAAATAAGATTGGACAAAGTGAGCCACTCACCCCAATAATATACATTAGGCTGAAAACTTTTTCAACAACTGATTTTTTTAATATATCTTCCACACAATATTTCCAATGTTTTGGGTGCTTCCCCACAACATAAAACTCATGGCAAGACAGATAGAGAAAGCATAAACAGGCATACAGACAGAAGGGAAATCAGGCCATATGTTTACTAGTGGGAAGCACAATGTGAGAAAGAGAATACATTATACTAATAAATGAGGAATGATGCTGAATTATTAGACCAGACTCCCTGAAGAAGGGTACTTAACCCGAAATGTTGAAAATATTGCCTGGAAGATATATTAAAAAAATCAGTTGTTGAAAAAGTTTTCAGCCTAACGTATATTATTGGGGTGAGTGGGCCACTTTGTCCAATCTTATTTTGTTAGTCTGACACATAATGAAGCCTGCTTTCTACTACTTACGGTAGAGCGGGGTTTATTACTCTCTGACTGAACCCTTGCACAACGATCTGTAACAGTCATGTAGTCAACTGTTTGGTTGCTGGTCCATATATTTGTAGTTTTGTGGACCTGCTTCACCTCAGAGAATTTCAGCTATTTAGTGAACGCACTACACACCACGTCATACAACTGAGGAACAGCCTTTTTTGAGAAATGTGTTCGACTGGCAGCAGTGTTCAATCCAGTTCATGAACTTGAGGAAACCTTTTTGGGGGCAACAAAAGCAAAAAGGAGTTGACAATCTGCCAACAGCTCTGCAATGGCTCTGTTTAATAGCTGGAATGTTGGATGCTTGCGGGTAAACTTTGATGTCCTCGCAACACTTTCTTTTATTATTAGTTCATGAAAATGATGAGCTCTTTTAAATTTGGGGGGGGGTGTATTTCTCACACCTTTTTCACTTGGAGTACTACTTCAGGATTTTGCAGTACTTGATGGTGTCAGAAGAAGGCATTATAGCCTAGAGGTTAGAGTAACAAGCTATGAATGAGTTTGGTACATCCAGCAGACCTGGGTTTGATTCCCACAACCTCCACGTGCATACTGTGTGACCATGAGTAAGTCACTTAACTTCCCCAATGCTCCCAGGTCACCCCTGAAAACAGGCAGTTGAGTGTAATGGGCCTTACCAGGTTACCAAATAAAAATATAAATAAAAGAAAAAAAGAGAAAACAATCTATGCTTGTCTGGGAATACTGCAAGGACACATCAAGTGATTCAATGTCAGTTCCTGCTTCCAGTTCATTATCATTATGGTCACCACCACCTCCACTACCGCCCATACCAACCACACTGTCCCTTGCCCTGCCCCACTTAACTGGGTATTTTGCCTTTGCATGTTGTATTATTACTGATGTTCCAAAATGTCCCGCTTTGTCACTATGACTGGCCCTCTTTTAACACAGACTGCATACAGCTCGAGAGTTGTCTGCAGAGTCAATATAAAATAAATTCCACACTAAATATTTACCTTTTTGCTTTGTACTATGATGCCTGGCACTATTTCTTGTACAGTCAAGGGACCTGGAGGAAATCCTACACTGCCATTTCCTTGTTGACATGGCTTGCCCTAATTCATGCTCATCTTATTATTCTTACGTTTAGCATGATTTTTTTTCTGCACTTGCCTCTCATGCCATACAGTGGCATCCTCTCCTACCCCCTCATCAAAGCTACAGACCTCATTGCCACAAGATTCAGTAGAAATGGAACTGCCATCATCATCTGCTGGGACATAGCCTGGGCTATCCCATTCCCAGTCCCACTATCACCATCACCTTTATCAGCATTCGCTGCCTCAGCACCTGCACCAAAAGTTACATGAGGGGTGACTAGAGTATCTCAATATGTATTCGCTGGAAAAAAGAGAGAGGAGGGATATGGTAGAGACGTTCAAATACCTCAAGGGTATAAATAAGGTACAAGAGGGTAGCCTCTTTCATAAAAAAAGTGTTCAAGAACAAGGGGGCATGATATGAGAATAGAGGATGGTAGACTCAGGAGTGATGTGGGAAAGTATTTTTTCATGGGAAGGGTGAAGGATGCATGGAACAGCCTCCCTGCAGAGGTCATGGGGGAAAAAATGGAAGAGGAATTCAAAAATGCATGGGACAGACATAAAGGAACTCTAGCAATAGGAAAGAGAGTGTAAGCTGCGAATCATTTAGGATCTGCAGTATATGAAACAGGTAGGGGAAATGGGCAGACTAGGTGGGCCAAGAGGTCTTATCTGCCATCAAGTCTATGTTTCTACGTTATATTTGAGAGTATTCCATGAAATGAGCGAGTCAATATGAGTGACTCGCAAATAACGAATGTCATTTGAGCGACCTGGATTAAATAGTGAGTGTAAATGTCAGTGACCTTGTTACAGGAGAGTCATGTACTGTAGGTAGTCATTTAGATAAGTATGTGAGCAGTAATTTGTGGAGTCAGAACTGAACTGGCAGCATAGCTTACAGGGTAGAGTCACCACCTGTGTGTGCAGCTATGTGCAGAAGATCGGGGTTCAGCACTGGCAGTGGGTTTTTCATTTTTCTGTTCATGTAGGACTTTAAATAGCATCTAAGTGGGTGGCTGGATTCCTCTTTCCGTACCCTCTTGACTGTGTTCCCCACCCACCTGCAGGTTGCCCCCAACGTTCTTGCCCTGCCGATTTCTGTCCCCCCTTAAGTAGCCCCCTCCCAAGTTTTCCCCTCTCCCTCAATATCATCCCCCCGGTGATGATTATTTTGGGAATGAGTGGTGCAGGGGGCAAAGCCCCCCATAAAGGGGACATAGATCCCCACATAAGCAGTAAGTGAATATTACCCCCTGAGACAAAGTCAGGAGCCATCACTGTTTGTATTCTTCATTGTAGTGCACATCACCATTTTTCTTTTTGGCGATGTGCACTCCCTGTTACTGTCATCACCATTTTTCAGCCACTGTAGTCACATAGAACCTATCTGAGAACATAGAAACAGAAACATAGAATTTGACGGCAGATAAGAACCGCTTGGCCCACCCAGTCTGTCCATTTCCCTACCTAATGGATACACTGCAGATCCTAGTTAACCAGCAGCCTACTTCTTTCTACCCCCAACCCCTAGAATTGCCTTATGGCTGTCCCATGCATGCTTGAATTCAACCACTGAAACATAGAAACATAGAATTTGACGGCAGATAAGGACCGCTTGGCCCACCCAGTCTGCCCATTTCTCTACCTAATGGATAAACTGCAGATCCTAGTTAACCAGCAGCCTACTTCTTCCTACCCCCAACCCCTAGAATTGCCTTATGACTGTCCCATGCATGCTTGAATTCCACCACTGTTTTTGACTCCACAACCTCCTCCGGAAGGCCGTTCCATGCATCCACAACCCTCTCTGTGAAAAAATACTTCCTTAAATTACCTCTGAGCCACCCCCCCATCTTCAAATTGTGCCCCCTTGTTCTTGCACACCTCTTTTTTTGAAAGATGCTACCCTCTTGGACTTTGTTGATTGCCTTGAGGTACTTGAAAGTTTCTATCATGTCCCCCCTCTCCCTCCTTTCCTCGAGGCTATACATATTAAGCTCCTTAAGTCTCTCTTCATATGTCTTCCGGTGCAGACCCTGCACCATTTTAGTTGCCCTCCCTCTGACAGCTTCCATCTTGTCTATGTCCTTGGGAGATTGGGTCTCCAGAACTGCACACAGTACTCAGATGGGGTCTCACCAGCTGTCTGTACAGAGGGATAACAACTTCCTGTTTTCTACTGGTGATGCCTCTCCCTATGCATCCCAGTATCCCCAGCCCTCCTTATTGCCCCTCACATTGCTTGCCCACCTAAGTCATCTGATATGACTACCCCAGGTCCCTTTCCATTTTGTTGTTGTTAGTATCTCACCCCCATTGTGTACTCTTCCCTGGGTTTTGTTCCCCAGGTGCATTACCTGCACTTCTAGCATTAAATCTAAGCTGCAATACATTTGACCATTCCTCTAACCTTGCCAAGTCCCTTCTCATCCTTTCTACCCCACCTTGTGCATCAACTCTGTTGCAGATCTTTGTGTCATCTGCAAAGAGACATACTTTTCTTCCAGTCCCTCTGCAATGTCGCTACAAAGACATTGAAGAGGACCGTCCTAATACTGAACCCTAAGTGGCACCCTCTACTAGTGACCCCCTTTCTTCAGAGTGGGCTCCATTTACTATTACCCTCTGTGTCCTATTCTCCAGCCAATCTTTACCCAGGCTATCATCTTGGGACCCACTCCCAGGCTGGTTAACTTGTATATTAATCTTTTATGTGGGACTGAGTCAAATGCCTTGCTAAAGTCTAGGTAGGCCATGTCCACAGCCCCTCCCTGATCTACTACTTTGGTCACCCAGTCAAAAAAAATCTATTAGATTCATCTGGCATGACCTTCCCGCTGTGAATCCATGCTGCCTTGGGTCCTGTGCCCCTCTAGCCTCTAGGTACTCGACAATTCTTTCCTTCAGAAGAGATTCCATCATTTTCCCTATCACTGAGGTTAAACTAACTGGTCTATAGTTTCCTGCTTCTGCCTTGCTCCCACTTTTGTGAAGGGGAATCACATCTGCCCTTCTCCAGTCCTCGAGTACCACCCCATCCTCCCATGATTTGTTAAAGAGGGTAGTCAGTGGTGTCACTAGTTCTACCCTTAGTTCTTTTAGAATTCTGGGATGAATCCCATCAGGCCCCATTGCTTTGTCCACCTTCAGTTTTAAGAGTTCTTTCAGAACCCTTTCTTCTGTAAATGGGCTGGTATCAACTTCTGTATCCAGAGTGTTTCTACTGTTTGTTTTAGGTACCTCCCCCTCTTCATTTGTAAATACTGAGCAAAAATATTTGTTTAGTATCTCTGCTTTTTTTCACAGTCACCCTCTGCCCACCCCCTCCCCTTTATTAAGCCTCACTATCCCTCCCTTAGTCTTCCTTTGCTCTCTGATGCTTCCTTGTCCTTGCATGCTGCTTCAGCAGCTGGAAGTATCCTGGCATATGTGGCAAAATGTTTATTACCTCTACGAGTAACTCCTGTCAGCTCTTTCCAAACCTCTACTATAATTTCATTGCTAACATGCTTTTTTGGTTCAAGAAGACATTATAGTGCCCATCCTAGTTATGTTATTATTGTCACAGTGTTCTTCATTAGTGCTAGGATTCATATTATCCACATCATTAACAGCTGCACATGCAGCAGCACTGTGCTTCCTTTCAGTTGACTTAGACTGGGAAATATGAGACATAGCAGACACAGCCATGGCTTTCGCTATGCTGAATAGTTGTGATGTTGCTACAGCAATGGCTTTACAGTGAAGCAATGACAGTGAGTTGCATACAGTGACTGCAGTTGTAGCGAGCTATAAGTGCTGCTGACAGGTGTTGCACATTGCTGGGTACGTGTTTGTGGTGGTGGGATGGGAAAATAGCCGTCGCTGTCCTCCATGGCTGCCAGTATTTTTCAGCACATATTGTGGGTCTCTCTCCACTGTTGGGAGGGGTGCTATTGTTGCAGGATATGGGTTTTCTATTTTTCTCCATGGTATGTGTGCTGTGGAGTTTGTTATACAAATATATGGGAAGCCCCCCACAAGGAGGGGGTCCAGGGGGCGCAGCCCCTCACATTAATAAATTAGGTGTGTTCCGCCTTGTGTAGGTGTTTGTCTGTGCTTTCGTGTGTCATTGTTGTCAGCTGTCTGTGTTGTGACTGTTGAGGAGAAGTCGTCGCTGTACTGGTCTTCGGTGTGTTTGGTGTCAAACTGGCTTAGTGGAATCTGCTGCAGAGAAATGTCACACACAGTATCAGAGTGGGTGGTTGGATTCCCATTCCCATGCCCTCTTGACTGTGTTCCCCCACTCTGCCCATACAGGGCATTAGGGCACTGGCATTACAGCGCCGGGACACCACAGTGCCGATATCTGGTTTCACCTCCCCCTCCCCAAGGTCTGCCCCCCTGGAGTTTGAATAATTATTAAGGGGAGTGTGGGGGCACAGCTTCCCACAAGGGTGGCATGGGGGCACAGCACCCCACAAAAAGAGAGGTCGGCGAAATTGGCAGTTGGTGCTGCGATGACTGGGCACACTACCACCAGCACCCTGACATGGTGGAACCAGCTTTGACAGGGCTTGAGGCATCTAACAGGCTAGCAGACAGTGTAATACAGACTAAATGGCTTTTGCAGAGAGACACAGAGTAGCTATGTCACAGACAAGTCTCAATGCACCTAACAGATACTGAGTATTACAGGCTAAATGGCTTTCACTATGCAGCAGGAAGGCACACACACACACACACACACACACACACACACAGTGTAGCAAATGTCACACAGACAGGGCTCAGGGCACCTAACAGACAGTCTAATACAGACTAAATGACTTTCACTATGCTGCCGAGAGATGTCACACATATTTATTTATTTATTTAGTTAGTTTTTGTTGACCGGGTAAGCATACTAGACAAATCCTGCCTATTTTCAGGCACAACCCACAGGAGGGGGATACAGATGAATGCCAACTGATCTTAGAAACATAGAAACATAGACTTTGACGGCAGATAAGGACTGCTAGGCCCATCTAGTCTGCCCATTTCCCTACCTACAGGATAGGCCGCAGATCCTAGTTAACCAACAGCCTATTTCTTCCTACTCCCCACAAGAATTGCCTTATGTCTGTCCCATGCATTCTTGAATTCTCCCACAGTTTTAGACCCCACAACCTCCTCAGGAAGGCTGTTCCATGCATCCACTACCCTCTCTGTGAAATAATACTTCCTCACATTGCCCCTGAACCGCCCTCCTTCTATCTTTAAATTGTGTCCCTTGTTCTTGCAAGTCTCTTTTTCTGAAAGATGCTACCCTCTTGGACTTTGTTGATTCCATTGAGGTACTTAAAAATTTCTATCATGTCCCCCCTCTCCCTTCTTTCCTCAAGGGTATACATATTAAGCTCCTTTAGTCTCTCCTCATACGGCTTCTCTTGCAGACCCTGCACCATTTTAGTTGCCCTCCTCTGGACTACCTCTGTCCTGTCTATGTTCTTGCGGAGATGGGGTCTCCAGAACTGGACACAGTACTCCAGATGGGGTCTCACCAACTGTCTGTACAGAGAGATAACAACTTCCTGGTTTCTGCTGATGATGCCTCTCCCTACTGCATCCAGTATACCCCAGCCTCCTCACTGCCTTCTCACATTGCTCCTAACCTTAAGGTCATCTGATATGATTACCCCAGGTCTCTTTCCTTTTTGTTGTTGTTACTACCTCCCACCGTGTGTGTATTCTTCCCTGGGTTCTTGTTTCCCAGGTGCATTATTTTGACTTCTTTGCATTGAATCCTAGCTGCCATACTTCTGACCATTCCTCCAACCTGCCAAGTCCTTTTCATCCTTTCCACGCCTCCTTGTGTATCAACCTGTTGCAGATCTTTGTGTCATCTGCAAAAGGCATACTTTCCTTCCAGTCCTCTGCAATGTCACTGATGAAGACATTAAAAGGACTGGACCAATACTGAACCCTGCGGTGCCCACTAGTAACCCTCTTTCTTCAGAGGGACTCCATTTACAATTACTCTGTGTCCTGTTGTCCAGCCAATGTTTTATCTAGGCTACCACCCTGGGACCCACTCCCAGGCTGGTTAATTTGACTAGTAATCTTTTGTGTGTGACTCTGTGAAATGCCTTGCTAAAGTCTAGGTAGGCCATGTCCACAGCCCCTCCCTGGTCTACTACTTTGGTCACCCAGTCAAAGAAATCTATTAGATTAGTCTGACATGCCCTTCCCGCTGTGAACCCATGCTGCCTTGGGTCCTGTGATCCACTGGCTTCTAGGTACTCAACTATTCTTTCCTTCAGAAGTGACTCCATCACTTTCCCTACCACAGAGGTCAGACTGACAGGTCTGTAGTTTCCTGCCTCTGTCTTGGTCCCACTTTTGTGAAGGGAATCACATCCGCCTTCCTCCAGTCCTCGGGTACCACACCATCCTCCCATGATTTATTAAAAGAGTAGCCAGTGGTTTCACTAGTTCCTCCCTTAATTTTTTTTAGAATTCTGGGTGAATTCCATCAGGACCCATTGCTTTGTCCACTTTCAGTTTTAGGAGTTCTTGCAGAACCCTTTCTTCTGTGAAAGGACTGGAATCAACCCCTATCAAGAGTGCTTCTGTTAATTGGATTAGGCACTTCCCCTCCTCTTTGTGAATACTGAGCAGAAATATTCATTCAGTATTCCTGCTTTTTCACTGTCCCCCTCTGCCCACCCACCATTCATTCTATTCAGCCTCACTATCCCTCCCTTTGTCTTTCTACGCTCGCTGATGTACGCTGATGTAATCTTGAACCCGATTAAGCTGTTGGTGCTATATAGTTTACACATAGTATAGCTCTGACATGGCTCAGGGCACCTAACTGGCTACCAGACAGTATAATACAGCCTAAATGGCTTTTGATATACTACAGGCTTAATGGCTTTCACTATGCAACAGAGAGACACACACACACACACACACAGTGTAGCTAATGTCCCATAGAGAGGTCTCGGGACACCTAACATACAGTGTAATATGGCCTAAATGGCTTTCGCTATACTGCAGAGAGACGTAACACACAGTGTAGCTATGACAGTGCTCAGGGCACCTAATAGGCTAACAGACATTGTAATACAGCCTAATTGGCGTTTGCTATATTACAGAAAGACACAGAGTAGCTATGTCACAGATAGGGCTTGGGGCACCTAACAGACAGTGTGTAATACAGCCTAAATGGCTTTCACTATGCTGCACAGAGACACAGAGTAGCTATGTCACAGACAGGGCTCAAGGCACCTAACAGCAGATAGTGTGTAACAGCCTAAATGGCTTTCACTATACTGCAGAGAGAGACACAGAGTAGCTATACTGTATGTCACAGATTGGGCTCAGGGCACCTAATAACAGACAGTGTGTATTTGTAGGTAACGCTCCCCCCAAGGTTGGGGGCTTACCATTGGTGCCTCTGTCCACCTCCTGCTGCCACCGCTGCCTGGTCCAAGTTCTGTGTGCCCCCAAAGTCTTTGTCTGGCCCCAGTAATGTTTTCAGTAAAAGGGGTCCAGAGGAGCAAAGCCATGTGACCGCCATACAGTCGCACCTCAAATGTGTGAGCTGGCAGTCCGCAGATGCATGGAAGCAAGAATCAGTTTTAAAGCCACTATTGCAGCACAATAGAGGTTCCCCTTGTGCACCCAAGCCCCTGAATCAACTAATCAGGGTCTGGAGACATGAGGGAGGATCAGGAGGGGGCCACAAAATGTAATGTTTAAAGATCCCCAATCAGCACAGTAAGAATCTACTTCTGAAAATCTATGAGTTGCAAAATGAATATTAATGAGCCTGCCTGCTGCCTGGGGACTTAGCATTTCAGCAGCAGTGACAGCTGGGGGAAGCTCTTGTTTTGCCCTTCTCTGCCAACAGACTAAAGGGTAGGGGCAGCTGCTAGACAATGGGGGCATTCGTTTGTTAAACCATGTAGTCACTGCAAAACAAACTGAAAGTTGGGACTGTGTTGTAAACAGAATTGCAGCCTCCATGTTTGCTACCACTGACACTGCCAGTAGCCAATCAGAAAGCCAGAAGTTATGTAGGTCTGTGCAATGGGACTCATGTGACTTTACTTGGAGACTTGTGGGAGAGGTAAGGACATTTTCTAGGTGCCCAAATGAGCAACCAATTGGGTATCGAAGGAGCCCTATTAATACTAATTTTCCAATGGGACAACTGTAACAGCCAATCAGGAACTGCCCTGAGCTCCTGAAACTCAGAGGACAGAGACTGTTCAGTTTGGTGGAAACCCCTCCCAAGGGAAGGGGCTCCAGACTGATGCTGCAAAGGATGGAGAAGGCCTGCCTAGGGGCTTGCCAGCCATCAGCCCCAAGGGTCCTGTATTTGCCTTCAACGTCTGGAAGAAATTGCCCAGAATTTTGATCTGCTGTTCCACCTGCAAGAATGTGGCTTGAGAGGTTCCTGAGAGAGGAAACCTGCTGTAATCTTCGAGGAAGATGGAAACCTGCCTGTACGGCTGTATAGTCACTAGCCCAAGAGGTACTTTCTGTTACCTTATGTCACTCTGCATTGCTGTCCAACGCCTGGAAGAAGTGGATGCCAGACTGGAAGTGTTGTTTGCCGACCAAAGTCCAGGTCATAGTCTGGGAGTCCCTTGGGGGGGGGACTCACCTATGATACCTGTGAGAAATTCAGAGGCCTACTTGGAAGTGTGCACAAGACAAAGAGCCAAGGGAAGCCTGCCTGTTGTTTTCCATGGAGCAAAAGGAAACTGAGAAGTTTGCTCTTCTGTGTACGCCTGCAACTGTAAAGTGAGGAGATTTGCTCTTGTGTGTAAGCCTAAACCTGCAACTGAGAAGATTTGTTCTTCTGTTATGTCTGAGTTGTTCAAATGAGAAGATTCACTTTACGATGCAAGTCTAATTGGAATTGACTAAATCTGAGAGACTATTTCCTAAGATCAGGTGGGGAACCCAGACACTATCTACAAGTGGAAGAGAGAGCTGCAGCTGCCTGCTGGTGGTGTGGCTGAAGTTGACTACAGCCAAACATTCCTGAAGTTCCTGCCATCTGAGGTAAGTCTGGGGAATCAGCCTGGTAGTGTCACTGCTATGTACTGTGATTATGTCTCCCCCAAGGGGTCATGCATAGACGTGGGGTTTAGGCGTGCTGGTCCAGGTCCCCAGTACTGGTCTGTTCCAGTTTGTGACTTTGCAATTTCAGAGATGACAACCTGCCAGAGAAGCTGGGGGATGTTCCAGCCTGCTAAAGCTTCCAGAGCCTGCTGCTTAGAAGGCCCAAACAGTAAGAGGAGCAGACAAAAGGTCCTGCTGCTCATCTCAGCTTGCCAAGTGTCCAAGAAATTCCAACTACCCCAGACCTACAGTCGGAAAGTGATCAGCTGTACAAGCAAGAGACTGTACTGCAAAACCATAAGTAACTCAGGGCTTAACCTGCATCTGGGGAACTGTAAAAAGTTGGCATCAATCTTATGCCAAATTTCAATGAATAAATAGTATTGCTGCTAAAGTTCTGAATCAAGCTGCCCAGTTAAAAGATCAAGTTTCATCAAGCAGTTATTGCAACAATTGAAAAGGTTTGAATCTAGTATGAGGCCTGCATCGCTTCAATGACTGGGTACCCAGAGGTGGATAGGTGTCGGGACTCTTGTCTAATTGACTGGGGAAACTGATACCAGTTGGGGTGTGATCTTCGGTCCCAAACAGCTAGTTAGACAGAAAGTTCTAACTTCAATTATGTGCTGTTGGGAGGCGGGCACTGTGAATGGTCTAGTTTATCAACAAAGTGATTGAAGGCGTTTGCAAAATCCAAATGTTAAAATGTTGCTTAACTTCTACATCCAATTCCCCTTTCCTAGCCCTACCCTCTTGTAAATAAACTGTTGGTTAACCTTTTTAGAAAATGTCTTGTGAGCATATTATAATGAGCATATTATTAGCTTAAGTCAATAATAGTAACTGTATTGAAACAGGATTTTGGGTTATGGTAGCCCATGTGTGGGGTGACTGTAAGGGAAGGTGGATTGGTACAGCATCCTGGGGGTTATACTGCTGAAATATCAGACCCACTTGTATTTTAATTCTGGGTGGAGGAACCACACTATTTGATTGTTATCGCTGGAAAAGAACCAGTTTTCCACCAGGAATAGGACCCATGCCTCTCAACCTTGTATCTGGCCAACAAGGCAGGGGGTAGTAGCCCACTGGTACATGGCGCCCGGTTTACATGTAATACAGCCTAAATGGCTTTCATTATATTGCAGAGACACACAAATTAAGTATATCACAGACAGGGCTCATGGCATCTAACAGACAGTGTATAATACAGCCTCAATGGCTTTCACTATGCTACACAGAGATACAGGGTAGCTATGTGTCACAGACAGGGCTCAGGGCACCTAACAACAGACAGTATGTAATACAGTCTAAATGGCTTTTGCTATACTGCAGAGAGACACAGAGTACTAGTTATGTCACAGAGAGGGGCTCAGGTCACCTAACAGACAGTGTGTAATACAGCCTACATGGCTTTCACTATGTCTGCACAGAGACACAGAATAGCTATGTCACAGACAGGGTTCGGGGCACCTAACAGACAGTGTGTAATACAGCCTAAGTGGTTTTCACCATGAGAAAGCAGCTGCTGCCAGAGATGAGTGCCTCCCCCCTGCTCCTCTTCCGAGCACAACACTGGATGATCCCCCATTTCCCCCTTCAGTCCCCAACCCTTTGCTCCTTCATGGACTAATCTTTTTTTTAGTATAACTTTTTTTTTCTTTCGCTGCGAATGCAGAGCAAGTGTTGCTTCCTCCCTCTCCCTCCATACTCTGCTGCTATCTGTGTGCTCACAGCACACATGGAGCACAGACACCAGCACTGACCAATCAGATTGTCAGCCCTGGATCATGAGGTCCTTTCTGCTGTGGGGCTATTTTAAACATCAGAAGAGTCCCAGGACCCTACAGGCTGCCTGTAATGCTGATTTTAAAAAAAATTACCAGGCCCGTTACCCGTGTCAACAGCACTCGATCAATGAAGTACACTGTTATGTTGGGTAGGGTAGTAAATTACCTGAACTACCCTACCCGGCAAAAAATCACCAATACCTGACCTACCCAATCCAGCTACCTGACGGGTAGCCCATCTCTACTTCAAGCTGCAACTCAGTGAAATGCATTATAAAACTGTGCTAAAAAGTTTCATAACACTTAGAATAGTGAATGGGTGACCATACACAAGACTGTTTCAATTGAGGGAAGTGACAACATTATAGAGACCTCGACAGTGAAGTTCTTGAGGTTTCCATGATGTCATCACTTCCAGAAATAAAACCCAGCCTTAGCTACATATGGTCACCCTTACACTGTTATATAGTGTATGGTTTCAGAAACAAGGCTGCCATGTAAAAATGACTGACTGAGCCAATTTTGTTTTGAACTGTGTATTCTGGAATTCAGTACAATTAGGGATGGGCTACCCATCGGGTAGCTGGAGCGGGTAAGTCAGGTATCTGATTTTTTTGGTCAAGTAGGGTAGTTAAGGCACTTTACTACCCTACCCAACATAATGAGGCATTTCGCGGGTTGGATACTGTGGCCATGGGTAACGGGGCAGATAGCAGGTAATAAAAAAACAGGCCTTTTCCACAAAGCCTGTGGGGTCCTGGGATTCATGCACCACTCCAATAAGGCATTAGTGGCAGCCTGTGGGGTCCTCACACCAGACAGGAGCACATGACACCAGCCTGACAATCCAATTGGTCAGTGCTGGTGTCTGAGCTCTCTGTCTGTGTGAGCGTGCTGCAGAAGACTGTTGCGGCTTGGAGGAGAAGGAGCAATCGGTCAGCGGCTTGGCGCTCACAGCTAAACCTGAGCCCCCCCCCCAAAAGGCAAAAAGCAATATTAAATAAAAAAAACCACACAAGCACATGGAGGGTAGGATGGAACTTGGAGACTGAAGGGGAAAGGGAAGGGATTTGGAATCGGGACTGTTTGTCTGAGTAACTCAGTGGGGGGCAGGGGTAACCCAATAGGTGTCCTGAGCTTGTGTGTCTCTGCAGTAGTGAGAGCTATTTACTGTGCCTATTGTCTGTGCACAAGCTCTGTGTGTGACATCTAGCACTACTCTGTGTCTCTAAAGCCATTTTAGTTATAGTTAGAGTCAATTAGGTGCCCCTAACTCTACGTCTCTGTAAAAAGCCGTTGCAGCTGTATTAAACATAGTCTGTCAGGTGCCCTGAGCCCTGTACTCTGCGTATCTCTTAGTGAGAGCCATTTTGGTTGCCTGGCTCTATTACACAGTCTCTGTTATGTCCCCCAAGTTCCCTGTGTGTGATATCTAGCTACTCTTGTCTCTGAAGCTAATTCTGTTGGTGATCCCAGCCCTGTGTGTAACTACTGGCTACTTTGTGTCTTTGCATAAAGTCATTGCAGCTGTATCATATACAGTTTGTTAGGAGCCCTGAGTCCTGTCTGTGTGTGTATCTCTTAGTGAGAACCATTTAGGCTTCCTTCATGTATTACACAGTTAGATGCCCCAAGCCCTATGGGTGACATATAGCTACTCTGTGTCTCCGCAAAGCTATTTCAGCTGTATTGCATAGTATCTGTTAAGTGCCCTGAACCCTGTGTGTGACATACTACTCTGTGTCTCTGCATAAAGCCATTTCAGCTGTATTACACACTGTCAGGTGCCCCAAGCCCTTTGTGTGACAAACTCCATCAAGTACCTAGGGGTTCATCTTGACCATGATAGCACTTACAAAACCCATCTCTGCTACCTAAATAAAACTATTAATCAAAAGGTGGGCCTCCTTTACTGACTGAGCCCTTTTCTTACCCCCGAATCTCATAGAAAAATTGCCCAAGATACTCTGCTTCCTACACTGCTCCATGGAGCCCTGGTGCTAGCCTCTGTCAAGGGAACCAAACTCCAGGCACTGAAGACTTTATATCACAGAATAGCACGATTCACCAACTCGGCTAGACCGCTTGATCATCAATGTTCAGTGTTACAATCCCAGAACCAGCCAACTCTTGAGGGCAGGCTGGCCTAAGCCTCCCTCTGCCTTGCCTACAAGCTAAAACAGAACAATACTCGCTCCCCCCCCTCGGCCTAAAAAATATTTTGCTACCCAAACAAAACAAAAGAACATTAAGAACATCAGAACTCCACCTACTACAGGTGCCCAGGATGAGAACCTCCATGGAGATAGGTCATTCTCCTTCTTCACGCCTACCCAGTGGAATGGTCCTACAAGTAGCATCCAAACATCGGCCTCCCAAAGAGTTTTCAGGAATGAGCTCAGATCTCATCTACTGAAAACCAACCAATGTTGCTGCTACAAGTAAAGATTGTTAAACTTAGTACACTAGGCCTCAATGAGCACATGACTCTATGAAGTATAGCTTCAATATTGCTCTGTAAACTGTGTCTCGTGTCTTGTTAAGAAAAATCTGGACTAACAATGTAGTACATCTCTGTATGATGCCTTTATTGCTGCTACCTGACTGTATAATGGATGTGTTACTGCACTATGTTTCTCTGTAATTAACCCCGGGTCGCCCCTGGAAAAGGGACCACCTGGTCTCAGTGGGTCTACCTGGTTACCAAAATTAAATAAATAAATATAGATACTCTGTGTCTGCATAAACTCATTTCAGGCTTTTTGGTTGTATTACACACTGACTGTTAGGCACCCTGAGCCCTGTGTATGACATAAAGCTCCTCTGTGTCTGCTTAAAGCCGGTTTGGCTGTATTACAAGCTGTCTGTTAGGTGCCCTGAGCCCTGTGTGTGACATATAGCTACACTGTGTCTCTGCATAAAGCCATTTCAGCTGTATAACACACTGTCTGTTGGGTGCCCCGAGCCCTGCGTATGATATATAGCTACTCTGTGCCTCTGCATAAAGCCATTTTGGTTGTATTACACACTGTATGTTAGCTGCCTCAAGCCCTGTGTGTGACGTATAGCGTACTCTGTGTCTCTTCATAAAGCCATTTCGGCTGTATTACACACTATTAGGTGCCCCGAGCCCTTTGTATGACGTTTAGCTACTCTGTGTCTGCATAAACCCATTTCTGGCTTTTCGGTTGTATTACACACTGTTAGGTGCCCCGAGCCCTGTGTGTGACATATAGCTATTCTGTAACTCTGTATCAAGCCATTTTGGCTGTATTACACACTGTCTGTTAGGTGCCCTGTGGGTGACATATAGCTACACTGTGTCTCTGCATAAAGCCATTTCAGCTGTATTACAAACTGTCTGTTAGGTGTCCCGAGCCTTGTGTGTGACATATAACTACTCTGTGTTTCTGCATAAAGCCATTTCAGCTGTATAACACACTGTCTGTTAGGTGCCCCGAACCCTGTGTCTGTGACATATAGCTATTCTGTCTCTGCATAAAGCCAGTTCGGCTGTATTACACACTGTCTGATAGATGCCCCGAGCCCTGTGTCTGTGACATATAGCTACTCTGTCTCTGCATAAAGCAATTTCAGCTGTATTACACACTGTCTGTTAGTTGCCCTGAGCACTATATGTGACATATAGCTACTCTGTGTCATTGCATAAAGCCATTTCGGCTGTATTACATACTGTCTGTTAGGTGCCCCGAGCCTTGTGTGTGACATACAGCTACTCTGTGTCTCTGCATAAAGGCATTTTGGCTATACACTCACTGTCTGTTAGGTGTCCTGAGCCCTGTCTGTGACATGTAGATACTCTGTGTCTCTGCATAAAGCCATTGCAGCTGCATATACACTGTCTGTTAGGTGCCCCAAGCCATGTGTGACATATAGCTACTCTGTCTCTGCATAAAGCCATTTCAGCTGTATAACACATTGTCTGTTAGGTGCCCCAAGCCCTGTGTCTGTGACATATAGCTACTCTGTCTCTGCATAAAGCCAGTTCAGCTGTATTACACACTGTCTGATAGATGCCCTGAGTCCTGTGTATGACATATAGCTACTTTGTCTCTGCATAAAGCAATTTCAGCTGTATTACACACTGTCTGTTAGTTGCCCTGAGCACTATATGTGACATATAGCTACTCTGTGCCTTTGCATAAAGCCATTTCGGCTGTATTACATACTGTCTGTTAGGTGCCCTGAGCCTTGTGTGTGACATACAGCTACTCTGTGTCTCTGCATAAAGGCATTTCAGCTGTACACTCACTGTCTGTTAGGTGTCCTGAGCCCTGTCTGTGACATGTAGGCACTCTGTGTCTCTGCATAAAGCCACTGCAGCTGTATACACCCTATCTGTTAGGTGCCCCAAGCCATGTGTGTGACATATAGCTACTCTGTGTCTCTGCATAAAGCCATTTTGGCTGTACTACACACTGTCTGTTAGGTGCCCCGAGCCCTGTGTGTGACATATAGCTACCCTGTGTCTCTTCATAAAGCCATTGTGGCTGTATACACACTGTCTGTTAGATGTCCTGAGCCCTTTATGTGGCATATAGCTATTTTGTGTCTGCATAAAGCCAGTGCAGCTGTATTCCACAGTCTGTTAGGTGCCCTAAGCCCTGTGTGTGACATATAGATACTCTGTGTCTCTGCATAAAGCCACTTCAGCTGTATTACACACTGTTAGGTGCCCCAAGCCCTTTGTGTGACATATAGCTACTCTGTGTCTGCATAAACCCAATTTGGGCTTTTTGGTTGCATTACACACTGTCTGTTAGGAGCCCTGAGCCCTGTGTATGACATAAAACTACTCTGTGTCTCTGTATAAAGCCATTGCAGCTGTATTACACACTGTCTGTTAGGTGCCCCGAGCCCTTTATGTGACACATTGCTACTTTGTGTCTCTGCATGAAGCCATTGCAGCTGTATTACACACTGTCTGTTAGGTGTCCCGAGCCCTGTGTGTAATATATAGCTACTCCTTGTCTCTGCTTAAAGCCATTTTGGCTGTAATACACACTGTATGTTAGATGCCCCGAGCTCCATGTGTGACATATAGCTACTCTGTGTCTCTGCTTAAAGCCATTGCGGCTGTATTACACACTGTCTGTTAGGTGCCCTAAGCCCTATGTGTGACATATACTGTAGCTAATCTTTGTCTCTGCATATCCATTCCAGCCTGTATTATACACTGTTAGGTACCCCCAAGCCCTGTGTGTGACATATAGCTAATCTGTGTCAGCATAAAGCCATTTCAGCTGTATTACACACTGTCTGTTAGGTGCCCTCAGCCCTGTGTGACATATAGCTACTCTGTGTCTTTGCATAAAGCCATATTGGCTGTATTACACACTGTCTGTTAGGTGCTCCTAGCCCTGTGTGTGACATATAGCTACTCTGTGCCTGTATAAAGCCATTTTGGGCTTTTTGCTTGTATTACACACTGTCTGTTAGGTGCCCCAAGTCCTATCTGTGACATAGTTATTCTGTATCTCTGCAGTATAGCAAAAGTCATTTAGGCTGTATTACACTGTCTGTTAGCCTGTTAGGTGCACTAAGTCCTGTCATAGCTACACTTTGAGTGACATCTCATTGTGGCAGAGCAAAAGCCATGGCTGTGTCTACTATGTCTCGTATTTCCCAGACTAAGTTTACTAAAAGGAAGAACAGTGTTGTGCATGTACAACTGAAAATGATGACAATATGAATCCTAGCACTAATGAAGAACATAGTGACACTAATAACAATAACATCACCAGGACTGGCACTAAATGTTCTCTTGAACCAAACAAGCATGTTACCAATGAATTGATAGTAGAGTTTTGGAAAGAACTGACAGAAGTTATTCACAGAGGTACTGAACGTTTTGCCACATGTGCTAGAAGACTTCCAGCTGCTAAAGCAGCATGCTAGGAGGGGGAGGCATCCTCCTCAAATATAACCTCAGATGCTGAGGCAGTGAATGTTGATAAAGATGGTGGTGATGATGGGGATTGGGAATGGGATAGCCCAGGCTATGTTCCACCTGATGATTATGGCACTTCCAGTTCTTCTTAATCTTGTGGCAATGAGGTTGGCACTATATGCTAAATGTAAGAATAAGAAGATTACCATGAATGGGAAAAATTCATGTGAACAAGGAAATGGCAATATAGGGTTTCCTCCAGGTCCCTTGACTGTACAAGAAATAGTGACAGGCACCATAGTACAAAGCTCAAAGGGTAAGTCTTTAGTGTGAAATTTATTTAATAGTGACCCTGCAGACAACTCTTGAGCTCTATGCAGTCTGTGCAAAAAGAGTGTCAGTCATGGTGGCAAAGCAGGACATTTCGGAACATCAATAATGATACGACATGCAAAGGCAAAACACCCAACTGAGTGGGCAGGGCAAGGGACAGTGTGGGTGGTATAGGCGGTAGTGGAGGTGGTGGTGGTGATAGTGACCACAGTGACAATGAACTGGAAGCAGGCGCTGACATTGAATCACTTGATGTGTCATTGCAGTTTTCCCAAACGTAGATTATTTTCTTCCGATAACATCAAGTACTGTAAAATCCCACAGTAGTACTCGTGAAAAAGGTGTGAACAGTACAGTCCCGCCCAAAAATTATAAATATCTCATCACTCTTGTCAACTAACTAAAAGAAAGTGTTGCGAGGACATCAAAATTCACCCGCAAGCATCCAGCATGCCAGCTGTTAAATAGAGCCATTGTAGAGCTGTTGGCCAGTTGTCAGCTTCTTTTTGCTTTTGTTGCCAAGAAAGGTTTCATCAAGTTCATGAACCAGATTGAACCATGATACACCATTCCTTGTCAAACATATTTCTCATAAAAGGCTGTTCCACAGTTCTATGACTTGATGTGTACTGCGGTCACTAAACAGTTAAAACTCTCTGAAGTGGTGTAGGTTCACATAACTACGGATATATGGACCAGCAAATAAACAATTGACTACATGACTGTTACAGCTCATTGGGCAAGTGTTCAGTCAGCAAGTCATAATTCCCACTCTACCATAAGTAGAAGGAAGCAGGCTGTATTATATGTCACCAAGTTTGAAGAAAACCACACTGCTGTGAATATTTGCAGGAGCTGCAAAATCAATTCCAGAAATGGTTTACTCCGTATTCCTTATCTCCAGGGTTCATAGTATCAGATAATGGTGCCAACATAGTCAAGGCTGTTAGAGATGCCAACTACCAACACATACCTTGTTTTGCACATCATTTAAATGTTCTCATCCATGGTTTCTAAATGGAAACAGAAATGTTGAAAACTGTTAGGTTATGCTAGGAAAATATGTAGGCATTTCAGCTACCTGAGAAAGCACAAAAGAAATGCTACAAGGAAGCAGATTGCATACATTAAAGCAGGAAGTGTCAACCCACTGGAATTCAACATTTTACGTATTGTAAAGGCTTTTTGAACAGAAAAAAAGCTGTACATGACTACACCATGCAGAATCAAATAGGTAAAGTAGACATCATGTTCAGTTCCAGCAGCTGTACTCTACTAGAATCTTTGGTCACCTTGCTGGAGCCATTTGAGGCTGCCACATGTGATGTCAGTGCAGGCAGTGCAACTCTGTGTCAAATTCTTCCTCAAATCAGATTTCTTCTCATTTTCCTTGATGACATGAAGAAAGACTTTCAGTCAAAAGATGATACCACTGCTGTTATGCTGGCAGATGACCTGAGTCTCAGACTGTTGACTGATCAGAGAATAAATGCCATGTTTTAAAAATGACACCTATATGTTGGGTATGATGCTAGATCCCAGCTTTAAGTGGAACACTGAAGGCATCCATCCTGCATGGGAAGACACTGAGTATTGGAGAGCTCTTCTGCTAACTAAATGTGACATTGCCCTACAAACACCACCAACTGATGTACAGCAGTCAAACCCTGCCAAACCATCAAAGTGCACCTCTGGTGCAGACAATAGTACATCTATCAATTCTTCACAGTCAGCAGTGGCATCAGCAAGGGAAAGGACATCTACAGCTACTTCTTGCACATCCTATGTTCAGGGTCAGAAAGGCAAATCACTTCTGAGTCACATGCAACAACATGGACTGGTATTCTGTAAGGAAAGTGCAGCAGGTTCATCTGCCAAACTGGTAATCACCTCACGAAGCACAATGATCCTGGAGTATTTTGCAGACCATACTGTGATTGGCCTCAAGTAAAATCCATTACTGTATTGGAACAAGAGAACAATATGACCAGATCTAGCAAATCTTGTAGTAATGTACCTCGGTTGTCTACCTTCAAGTGTATATTCAGAATGCATATTTAGTGCAGCTGGAGGAATAACCACTGACCACAGAACACTGCTAATTCCTACAAATGTGAAATGGCTTACATTTCTCAAAATGAATGCTGACAATTTCCCAATTGTCACAAACACTAATTTATGTGAGTCTGACCCTGAAAATGAACTACAGCTTGCAAACAGTGATACTAAATATGATAATTAAGTTGTGTACAAAACAAATGGAACCATCACCACTGCCATCATGCCAGCCATATGTGCCACAGAAGTACTATTCATAGTCTTCTTCTGTCGGTCATCACTTTATATTATGTAAGCCTGATCGATACCTACCCTAGGTATACTTTTTCAAAACAGCAGCAGGCTCAATCACAGCAGCTGCACCTCTCGTACCTACCTCAGAAATGCCTATCATGGGTATAACTTTTGGGCACAGTAGCAAGCTCATTTAGACAGCCTGTGCCTCTCGTACCTGCCTAAGCAATACCCATCATGAGTATAATTTTTGGAAACAACAGCAAGTTCACTCAGAGCAGCTGCGCCTCTCATACCTACCTGAGCAATGCCTGCCATGGGTATAATTTTTTGAAACAGCAGCAAGCTCACTCATAGCAGCTGTGCCTCTCATACCTGCCTCAGCAATACTCGCCATGGGTATAATTTTTGGAAACAACAGCAGACTCACTCAAAGCAGCTGTGCCTCTCATACCTACCACTGCAGTGCCCACCATGGGTATAATTTTTAGAATTAGCAGCAAGCTCACTCAGAGCAGCTGCGCCTCTGGCACCTGCCACAGCAATATCCATCATGGGTATAATTTTTGGAAAAAGCAGCAAACTCACTCAGAGCAGCTGCACCTCTTGTACCTACCTGAGTAATGCCCACCTTGGGTATAATTTTTTGAAACAGCAGCAGGCTCACTCATAGCAGCTGCACCTCTTGTACCTGCCACAGCAATGCCCACCATGGGTATAATGTTTGGAAACAGCAGCAGGCTCACTAAGAGAGCCGGTGCCTCTCACACTTGCTCCAGCAATGCCACCTTGGGTATAATGTATTGGGGCACCTAACAGACAGTGTAATAGTCCCAAAACAACAGTCTTTACATGATTTCTCCTATGGTCACGGTCAGGAAATTGGGTAGTAGGACGGGTCAAGTAGTGACTACCTGATCCAACTACTTTTTTTTATCTGGGGGTTGGGTTTTTTTTTGGTACTTGTGGGATTCATGCGGGTTGTCTTGGTGGTTGGGTATTTTAGTGTCTGACCACCCCTAACTCTAACCTTAAATTTTTGCTTTGTTTTTCCAACATAAAATGCACTGCAAACACATTTTGCCATATATACCACTCTCTAATGCTAGACTGGTTCACAAGCTACCTATCCACTAGAACACAATGTGTTCAGATTAATACGACACTCTTCAGTACCCACCCCATCAACTCAGGTGTCCCGCAGGGATCCATCCTGGGTCCACTACTTTTCAGTCTTCTTCCTCAATGCTCTACCAAACTCATGTGATGGCAAGGTCCTACTATATGCAGATGACGCAGTCCTCTGTGCATCCCATGTCAATCCCACCAGTCTGCAGACCTCCCTCCCTCCAACACTCCTTTAACCAAACCGAATGCTGGTTCATGGAGCATAGACTTATCATAATCCTGAAAAAAACCAATGCCATGATATTTGCACACCACCAAAATAAACTAAGAAACTCTCCACTGCGGATTTTCTCCAGCTCCCTCCAGCCCATTGAGCAGGTCACCTCCTATAAGTATCTAAGCATAACTTTTGACCCAGCCCTCAACCTCCACACTCACACTGATGCCCTAACATCAGTGTCCAATACATGCATTGGCCTCCTCTACTGCCACAAAGTGTGCCTACCCCCGAAGCCCTCCAACTAGCCATCACCTCATCAGTGCTATCCCTAGTAGATTACAGACTAGTGATCTATGCAGCAGCAGATGCCACTGCCCTCAACAAAATAAAAGTGACCATCAAAAAGACATGCAGGCTGCTTTCTGGTGCAGACCGGCTAACCCACTCCTGCACCATCTACTCCCTCACTCAAATACTCAGATTTGGGGAAAGGCTACTATACCAGTCCTGCCTTATAGCCCAAAAGACCCTCTTTGGACTAACACTACCAGGAGTTGCATCCTCTCTCCACCGTTTGACCTCCACTGTCTCCACACGCAGCACCAATAAACCCTCCCTAGCAGTCCCATGGGTAAGAACCTCCCTAGTACAAAGGTCCTTCTCATACAGGACCCCATCCTGGTTCAGCTCCCTTCCAGCGGGTGTCACCAGCCTCCCTTAAATTGGCACTTTCAAAATTGCCCTCAGAAGCCACATACTCACAACCCGCACCTGCCAATGCTCCCAGCGGTGAGCTGCCATCCTCTGGGCCACCACCCACCCCGAACAATATCTTTCCAAAGCTGCAGCATAGACAAAGTCTTGTTTCAAGATTGCCTTGTATCGTTTTTTACCACACAGCAATGTGATTCTTCTCCCCAACATGTTAATTAGCTACTCTACAGGCTTAGCTAAACCATTGTATAGGCTACTGCATGGGCTCACTGCCTCCTGTATACACTGTTCTTACCTTACTTTGCAATATCATGTATAAACTGTAGAAAATGTATAAAATGAGCTGTACTGTTCACACCCACAAAACCTGATGTAACAAACAAATGTATGATGTATGTTATGTATTACCTTGCTGTATCTAAATGTGTACCTATGATGTGGAGCCTTTGGAAATGAATCTCTGACTCAAAGGGTTGTAACTCTGTTTCCAAACAAATAAATAAATAAAACCAAGTGATAAAGTTCCTGATGCGGAGTGCCATATCCTCCCCTCGGCTGTACACAAACAGTACCACAGCAAATGCTACCATGCATTGTACCTGCTTAAGGCCCCTCACCCATTCCCTGAACTTTCCCTTGCTCTACCTCTGCTCCGTCTCTCACCAGGTAATTAGTCCCCAGGTGGACAATGATGTCCAGTTCCTTCCCATGACCTGCCGACCCTAGTGATCCTCAGGATATGTTCTCCATCCCTCTGAGCAAAAATGCCAGGTAGGCACTTTACATCCCTCTCCCTTCCTCTTATTGTTCTCAAGTCTGCCATCCTCATGATAGAGTCCACCACCAGCAGCTGCATCCTGCTTGGCTGAGGCCTCTTCCTCCCACCTTGGGGCCTCACCTTCCAAGGAGCCCCACATCTTCCCTTGCCTCCATGTTGGGTGCCTCCTCCTGTCTGTCCCATCATACTAGTATGGCAAAGGAATTTTGTAGTGGTATAGACTGAGGTGTGTCTACCCTACCTGCCAGTGAGGGGCAGGGGTAACCCAATAGGTGTCTTGAGCCTGTGTGTCTCTGCAGTAGTGAGAGCTATTTACTGCACCTATTGTCTGTGCACAAGCTCTGTGTGTGACATCTAGCACTACTCTGTGTCTCTGAAGCCATTTTACTCTGTATAGTTAGAGTCAATTAGGTGCCCCTAACTCTACGTCTCTGTAAAAAGCCATTGCAGCTGTATTAAATATAGTCTGTCATGTGCCCTGAGCCCTGTACTCGGCGTATCTCTTAGTGAGAGCCATTGTGGTTGCCTGGCTCTATTACACAGTGTCTGTTAGGTCCCCCAAGTTCCCTGTGTGTGATATCTAGCTACTCTTGTCTCTGAAGCTAATTCTGTTGGCGACCCCAGCCCTGTGTGTAGCTACTGGCTACTCTGTGTCTCTGCATAAAGTCGTTGCGGCTGTATCATATACAGTTTGTTAGGTGCCCTGAGACCTGTCTGTGTGTGTATCTCATAGTGAGAGCCATTTAGGCTTCCTTGATGTATTAAACAATTAGGTGCCCCAAGCCCTATGGGTGACATATAACTACTCTGTGTCTCTGAAAAGCTATTTCAGCTGTATTGCACAGTATCTGTTAAGTGTCTTGAACACTGTGTGTGACATATAGCTACTCTGTGTCTCTGAGTAAAGCCTTTTCAGCTGTATTACACACTGTTAGGTGCCCGAGCCCTTTGTGTGACAAACTCCATCAAGTACATAGGGGTTCATCTTGACCAGGATAGCACTTACAAAACCCATCTCAGCTACCTAAATAAAACTATTAATAAAAAGATGGGCCTTCTTTACTGACTGAGCCCTTTTCTTACCCAGGAATCTCATAGAAAAATTGCCCAAGATACTCTGCTTCCTACACTGCTCCATGGAGCCCTGGTGCTAGCCTCTGTCAAGGGAACCAAACTTCAGGCACTGAAGACTTTATATCACAGAATAGCACAATTTGCCAACTCGGCTAGACCGCTTGATCATCACTGTTCAGTGTTACAATCCCAGAACCAGCCAACTCTTGAGGGCAGGCTGGCCTAAGCCTTCCTCTGCCTCGCCTACAAGCTAAAACAGGACAATACCCCCCCAGCCTAAAAAATATTTTGCTACCCAAACAGAACAAAAGAACATTAGGAACATCAGAACTCCACCTACTACAGGTGCCCAGGATGAGAACCTCCATGGAGATAGGTCATTCTCCTTCTTCACCCCTACCCAGTGGAATGGTCTTGCAAGTAGCATCCAAACATTGGCCCCCCAAAGAGTTTTCAGGAATGAGCTCAGATCTCATCTACTGAAAACCAACCAATGTTGCTGCTACAAGTAAAGATTGTTAAACTTAGTACACTAGGCCTCAATGAGCACATGACTCTATGAAGTATAGCTTCAATATTGCTCTATAAACTGTGTCTCGTGTCTTGTTAAGAAAAATCTAGACTAACAATGTAGTACATCTCTGTGTGATGCCTTTATTGCTGCTACTTGACTGTAAAATGGATGTGTTACTGCACTGTGTTTCTCTGTAATTAACCGTGGGTCGCCCCTGAAAAAGGGACCTCCTGGTCTCAGTGGGTCTACTGGGTTACCAAAATTAAATAAATAAATATAGCTACTCTGTGTCTGCATAAACCCATTTCAGGCTTTTTGGTTGTATTACACACTGTCTATTAGGTGTCCTGAGCCCTGTCTGTGACATGTAGGCACTCAGTGTCCCTGCATAAAGCCACTGCAGCTTTATACACACTATCTGTTAGGTGCCCCAAGCCGTGTGTGTGACATATAGCTACTCTGTGTCTCTGCGTATAGCCATATTGGCTGTATTACACACTGTCTGTTAGGTGCCCTGAGCCCTGTGTGTGACATATAGCTACCCTGTGTCTCTGCATAAAGCCATTGCGGCTGTATACACATTGTCCGTTAGGTGCCCTGAGCCCTTTATGTTGCATATAGCTACTTTGTGTTTCTGCATAGAGCCAGTGCAGCTGTATGCCACAGTCAGTTAGGTGCCCTAAGCCCTGTGTGTGACATATAGTGTACTCTGTGACTCTGCATAAAGCCATTTTGGCTGTATTACACATAGTGTGTTAGGTGCCCCGAGCCCTATGTGTGACATACAGATACTCTGTGTCTCTGCATAAAGCCACTTCAGCTGTATTACACACTGTTAGGTGCCCCGAGCCCTTTGTGTGATATATAGCTACTCTGTGTCTGCACAAACCCATTTTGGGCTTTTTGGTTGTATTACACACTGTCTGTTAGGAGCCCTGAGCCCTGTGTATGACATATAACTACCCTGTGTCTCTGCATAAAGCCATTGCAGCTGTATTACACACTGTCTAATAGGTGCCCTGAGCCCTTCATGTAACATATAGCTACTTTGTGTCTCTGCATGAAGCCAGTGTAGCTGTATTACACACTGTCTGTTAGGTGTCCCAAGCCCTGTGTGTGACATATAGCTACTCCATGTCTCTGCATAAAGCCATTTTGGCTGTAATACACACTGTCTGTTAGATGCCTCGAGCTCCATGTGTAACATATAGCTACTCTGCGTCTCTGCATAAAGCCATTGCGGCTGTATTACACACTGTCTGTTAGGTGCCTCAAGCCCTGTGTGTGACATATACTGTAGCTAATCCTTGTCTCTGCACATCCATTTCAGCCTGTATTACACACTGTTAGTTACCACTGAGCCCTGTGTGTGATATATAGCTACTCTGTCTGCATAAAGCCATTTCAGCCGTAATACACACTGTCTGTTAGGTGCCCTGAGCCCTGTGTGACATTTAGCTACTCTGTGTCTTTGCATAAAGCCATTTTGGCTGTATTACATACTGTCTGTTAGGTGCTCCTAGCCCTGTGTGTGACATATAGCTACTCTGTGTCTGTATAAAGCCATTTTGGGCTTTTCGGTTGTATTACACACTGTCTGTTAGGTGCCCCAAGTCCTATCTGTGACATAGTTATTCTGTATCTCTGCAGTATAACAAAAGTCATTTAGGCTGTATTACACTGTCTGTTAGCCTGTTAGATGCACTGAGTCCTGTCATAGCTACACTTTGAGTGACATCTCATTGTGGCAGAGCAAAAGCCATGGCTGTGTCTACTATGTCTCGTATTTCCCAGACTAAGTTTACTAAAAGGAAGAACAGTGTTGTACATGTACAACTGAAAATGATGTGGACAATATGAATCCTAGCACTAATGAAGAACATAGTGACACTAATAACAATAACATCACCAGGACTGGCACTAAATGTTCTCTTGAACCAAACAAGCATGTTACCAATGAATTGATAGTAGAGTTTTGGAAAGAACTGACAGAAGTTATTCACAGAGGTACTGAACGTTTTGCCACATGTGCTAGGAGACTTCCAGCTGCTAAAGCAGCATGCTAGGAGGGGGAGGCATCCTCCTCAAATATAACCTCAGATGCTGAGGCAGTGAATGTTGATAAAGATGGTGGTGATGATGGGGATTGGGAATGGGATAGCCCAGGCTATGTCCCCCCTGATGATTATGGCACTTCCAGTTCTTCTTAATCTTGTGGCAATGAGGTTGGCACTATATGCTAAATGTAAGAATAAGAAGATTACCATGAATGGGAAAAATTCATGTGAACAAGGAAATGGCAATATAGGGTTTCCTCCAGGTCCCTTGACTGTACAAGAAATAGTGACAGGCACCATAGTACAAAGCTGAAAGGGTAAGTCTTTAGTGTGAAATTTATTTTATAGTGACCCTGCAGACAACTCTTGAGCTCTATGCAGTCTGTGCAAAAAGAGTGTCAGTCGTGGTGGCAAAGCAGGACATTTCGGAACATCAATAATGATATGACATGCAAAGGCAAAACACCCAACTGAGTGGGCAGGGCAAGGGACAGTGTGGGTGGTATAGGCGGTAGTGGAGGTGGTGGTGGTGATAGTGACCACAGTGACAATGAACTGGAAGCAGGAACTGACATTGAATCACTTGATGTGTCCTTGCAGTTTTCCCAAACGTAGATTATTTTCTTATGATAACATCAAGTACTGTAAAATCCCTCAGTACTACTCGTGAAAAAGGTGTGAAAAGTACAGTCCCCCCAAAAAATTATAAATATCTCATCACTCTTGTTAATTAACTAAAAGAAAGTTTTGCGAGGACATCAAAATTCACCCACAAGTATCCAACATGCCAGCTGTTAAATAGAGCCATTGTAGAGCTGTTGGCCAGTTGTCAGCTTCCTTTTACTTTTGTTGCCAAGAAAGGTTTCATCAAGTTCATGAACCAGACTGAACCATGATACACCATTCCCTGTCAAACATATTTCTCAAAAAAGGCTGTTCCACAGTTCTATGACTTGATGTGCACTGCAGTCACTAAACAGTTAAAACTTTCTGAACTGGAGTAGGTTCACATAACTACGGATATATGGACCAGCAACCAAACAATTGACAACATGACTGTTACAGCTCATTGGGCAAGTGTTCAGTCAGCAAGTAATAATCCCCACTCTATCATAAGTAGAAGGAAGCAGGCTGTATTATGTGTCACCATGTTTGAAGAAAACCACACTGCTGTGAATATTTGCAGGAGCTGCAAAATCAATTCCAGAAATGGTTTACACCATATTCCTTATCTCCTAGGTTCATAGTATCAGATAATGGTGCCAACATAGTCAAGGCTGTTAGAGATGCCAACTACCAACGCATACCTTGTTTTGCACATCGTTTAAATGTTCTCATCCATGGTTTCTAAATGGAAACAGAAATGTTGAAAACTGGTTAGGTTATGCTAGGAAAATATGTAGGCATTTCAGCTACTCTGAGAAAGCACAAAAAGAAATGCTCAAGGGGCAACAGATTGCATACATTAAAGCAGGAAGTGTCAACCCACTAGAATTCAACATTTTATGTGTTGTAAAGGCTTCTTGAACAGAAAAAAAGCTGCACATGACTATACCATGCAGAATCAAATAGGTAAAGTAGACATCATGTTCAGTTCTAGCAGCTGGACTCTACTGGAATCTTTGGTCACCTTATTGGAGCCATTTTAGGCTGCCACATGTGATGTCAGTGCAGACAGTGCAACTCTGAGTCAAATTCTTCCTCAAATCAGATTTCTTCTAATTTTCCTTGATGACATGAAGAAAGACTTTCAGTCAAAAGATGATACCACTGCTGTTATGCTGGCAGATGACCTGAGTCTCAGACTGTTGACTGATCAGAGAATAAATGCCATGTTTTAAGAATGACACCTATGTGTTGGGTATGATGCTAGATCCCAGATTCAAGTGGAACACTGAAGGCATCCTTCCTGCAGTGGAAGACACTGAGTATTGGAAAGCTCTTCTGCTAACTAAATGTGACATTGCCCTACAAACACCACCAACTAATGTACAGCAGTCAAACCCTGCTGAACCATCACAGTGCACCTCTGATGCAGACAATAGTACATCTATCAATTCTTCACAGTCAGCAGTGTCATCAGCAAGGGAAAGAAAATCTACAGCTACTTCTTGCACATCCTATGTTCAGAGTCAGAAAGGCAAATCACTTCTGAGTCACCTGCAACAACATGGACTGGTATTCTATAAAGAAAGTGCAGTAGGTTCATCTGCCAGATGGGTAATCATCTCACGAAGCACAATGATCCTGGAGTATTTTGCAGACCATACTGTGATTGGTCTCAAGTAAGATCCATTACTGTATTGGAACAAGAGAACAATATGGCCAGATCTAGCAAATCTTGTAGTAATGTACCTCTGTTATCCACCTTCAAGTGTATATTCAGAGTGCATATTTAGTGCAGTAGGAGGAATAACCACTGACCACAGAACACTGCTAATTCCTACAAATGTGGAATGGCTTACATTTCTTGAAATGAATGCTGACAATTTCCCAATTGTCACAAACAGTGATCCACCAGTCCTCTTCAATGTCTTTATAAGTGACACTGCAGAGGGACAGGAAGGAAAAGTATGTCTCTTTGCAGATGACACAAAGATCTGCAATAGGGTTGATACAAAAGATGGAGTGGAAAGGATGAGAAGGGACTTGGCAAGGTAGGAGGAATGGTCAAATGTATGGCAGCTCAGATTCAGTGCAAAGAAGTGCAAGGTAATGCACCTGGGAAACAAAAACCCAGGGGAAGAGTACACAATGGGGGGTGAGATACTAACAACAACAAAAATGGAAAGGGACCTGGGGGTAGTCATATCAGATGACCTAAAGGTGGGCAAGCAATGTGAGAGGGCAGCAAGGAGGGTTGGGGGATACTGGGATGCATAGAGAGAGGCATCACCAGTAGAAAACAGGAAGTTATTATCCCTCTGTACAGACAGCTGGTGAGACCCCATCTGGAGTACTGCGTGGAGTTCTGGAGACCCAATCTCCGCAAAGACATAGACAGGATGGAATCTGTCCAGAGGAGGGCAACTAAAATGGTGCAGGGTCTGCACTGGAAGACATATGAAGAGAGACTTAAGGAGCTTAATATGTATAGCCTCAAGGAAAGGAGGGAGAGGGGGGACATGATAGAAACTTTCAAGTACCTCAAGGGAATCAACAAAGTCCAAGAGGGTAGCATCTTTCAAAAAAAGAGGTGTGCAAGAACAAGGGGCACAATTTGAAGATGGGAGGTGCTCAGAGGTAATTTGGAAGTATTTTTTCACAGAGAGGGTTGTGGATGCATGGAACGGCCTTCTGGAGAAGGTTGTGGAGTCAAAAACAGTGGTGGAATTCAAGCATGCATGGGACAGTCATAAAGCAATTCTAGGGGGTTGGGGTAGGAAGAAGTAGGCTGCTGGTTAACTAGGATCTGCAGCTTATCCATTAGGTAGGGAAACGGGCAGACTGGGTGGGCCAAGCGGTTCTTATCTGCCATCAAATTCTATGTTTCTGTTTCTATTTATGTGAGTCTGACCCTGAAAATGAACTACAGCCTGCAAACAGTGATGCTAAATATGATGACTAGGTTGTGTACGAAACAAATGGAACCATCACCACTGCCATCATGCCAGCCACATGTGCCACACTAGTACTATTCCTAGTCTTCTTCTGTCGGTCATCACTTTATATTATGTAAGCCTGATCGATACCCCACCCTAGGTATACTTTTTTAAAACAGCAGCAGGCTCAATCACAGCAGCTGCACCTCTCGTACCTACCTCAGAAATGCCTACCATGGGTATAATTTTTGGACACAGTAGCAGGCTCGTTTAGAGAGCCTGTGCCTCTCGTACCTGCCTCAGCAATACCCGTCATGAGTATAATTTTTGGAAACAACAGCAAGTTCACTCAGAGCAGCTGCGCCTCTCATACCTACCTGAGCAATGCCCGCCATGGGTATAATTTTTTGAAACAACAGCAAGATCACTCATAGCAGCTGTGCCTCTCATACCTGCTTCAGCAATACCCGCCATGGGTATAATTTTTGGAAACAATAGCAGACTCACTCAAAGCAGCTGTGCCTCTCATACCCTACCACTGCAGTGCCCACCATGGGTATAATTTTTAGAATTAGCAGCAGGCTCACTCAGAGCAGCTGCACCTCTGGCACCTGCCTCAGCAATATCCATCATGGGTATAATTTTTGGAAAAAGCAGCAAACTCACTCAGAGCAGCTGCACCTCTTGTACCTACCTGAGCAATGCCCGCCATGGGTATAATTTTTTGAAACAGCAGCAGGCTCACTCATAGCAGCTGCACCTCTTGTACCTGCCACAGCAATGCCCGCCGTGGGTATAATGTTTGGAAACAGCAGCAGGCTCGCTAAGAGAGCCAGTGCCTCTCACACTTGCTCCAGCAATGCCCGCCGTGGATATAATTTTTGGAAACAGTAGCAGGCTCGCTAAGAGAGCCTGTGCCTCTCACACTTGCTCCAGTAATGCCACCTTGGGTATAATGTATTGTGGCACCTAACAGACAGTGTAATAGTCCCAAAGCAACAGTCTTTACATGATTTCTGCTATGGTCACGGTCAGGAAATTGGGTAGTAGAACAGGTCAGGTAGTGACTACCTGACCCAACTACTTGGTTTTCATCTGAGGGTTGTTTTTTTTTTTTGGTACTTTTGGGATGCATGCGGGTTGTCTTGAAGGTTGGGTATTTTAGTGTCTGACCATCCCTAATTCTAACCTTAAATTTTTGCATTGTTTTTCCAACATAAAACGCACTGCAAACACATTTTGCCATATATACCACTCTCTAATGCTAGACTGGTTCACAAACTACCTATCCACTAGAACACAATGTGTTAAAGATTAACACGACACTCTCCAGTACCCACCCCATCCACTCAGGGGTCCCACACGGGTCCATCCTGGGTCCACTACTTTTCAGTCTGTTCCTCAACACCCTACCAAACTCATGAGATGGCAAGTCCTACTATATGCAGATGACGCAGTCCTCTGTGCATCCCATGCCAATCCCACCAGTCTGCAGACCTCCCTCCCTCCAACACTCCTTTAACCTAACTGAATACTGGTTCATGGAGCATAGACTTATCTTAATCCTGAAAAAAAACAAGGCCATGATATTTGCACACCACCAAAATAAACTAAGAAACTCTCCACTGTGGATTTTCTCCAGCTCCCTCCAGCCTATTGAGCAGGTCACCTCCTATGAGTATCTAGGCATAACTTTTGACCCAGCCCTCAACTTCCACACTCACACTGATGCCCTAACATTGGTGTCCAACATACACATTGGCCTCCTCTACTGCCACAAAGTGTGCTTACCCCCGAAGCCCTCCGACTAGCCATCACCTCATCAGTGCTACCGCTAGTAGATTATAAACTAGTGATCTATCCAGCAGCAGACACCACTGCCCTCAGCAAAATAAAAGTGACCATCAAAAAGACATGCAGGCTGCTTTCCGGTGCCGACCGGCTAACCCACTCCTGCACCAGCTACTCCCTCACTCAAATACTCAGATTTGAGGAAAGGCTGCTATACCAGTCCTGCCTTATGGCCCAAAAGACCCTCATTTGACTAACACCACCAGGAGTTGCATCCTCTCTCCACCATTTGACCTCCACTGTTTCCATATGCAGCACTAATAAACCCTCCCTAGCAGTCCCATGGGTAAGAACCTCCCTAGCACAAAGGTCCTTCTCATACAGGACCCCATCCTGGTTTAACTCCCTTCCAGCGGGTGTCTCCAGCCTCCCTAAAATTGGCGCTTTCAAAATTGCCCTCAGAAACCACAAACTCGCAACCCGCACCTGCCAATGCTCCCAACAGTGAGCTGCCATCCTCTGGACCACCACCCACCCCAAACAATATCTTTCCAAAGCTGCAACATTAGACAAAGTCTTGTTTCAAGATTTTCTTGTATCGTTTTTTTACCACATAGCAATGTGATTCTTCTCTCCAACATGTAAATTGGGTACTCTACAGGCTTAGCTAAATCATTGTATAGGCTACTGCATGGGCTCACTGCCTCCTGTATACACTGTTCTTACCTCACTTTGCAATACCATATATAAACTGTACAAAATGTATAAAATGAGCTATACTGGTCACACCCACAAAACCTGATGTAACAACCAAATGTATGATGTATGTTATGTATTTCCTTGCTGTATCTAAATGTGTACCTATGACATGGAGCCTTTGGAAATGAATCTCTGACTCAAAGGGTTGTAATTCCGATTTCCTAACAAATAAATAAATAAAACCAAGTGATGTAGTTTCTGATGCAGAGTGCCATATCCTCCCCTCGGCTGTACACAAGCAGTACCACGGCAAATGCTACAATGCATTCTACCTGCTTAAGGCCCCTCACCCATTCCCTGAACTTTCCCTTGCACTACCTCTGCTCCATCTCTCACCAGGTAATGAGTCCCCAGGTGTACAATGATGTCCAGTTCCTTCCCATGACCTGCCGACCCTAGTGATCCTCAGGATCTGTTCTCCATCCCTCCGAGCAAAAATGCCAGGTAGGTACTTTACATCCCTCTCCCTTCCTCTTATTGTTCTCAAGTCTGCCATCCTCATGATAGAGTCCCCCACCAGCAGCTGCATCCTGCTTGGCTGGGGCCTCTTCCTCCCACCTTGGGGCCTCACCTTCCGAGGACCCCCACATCCTCCCTTGCCTCCATGTTGGGTGCCTCCTCCTGTCTGTCCCGTCCTACTAGTATGGCAAAGGAATTTTGTAGTGGTATAGGCTGAGGTGTGTATACCCTACCTGCCACTTTCACCTTCCCGGAATGCACCAGGATCCAGTCATCCTGCCTCTGTGTAGGCATCCTCAGAGGCAGTGGTGGTAGATTCGGTAGCCCCTGGCTGGGGCAAAAGTCCTCTGTATCTTTGCCAACTTGGCTGTGAGTGCAGTGTCCTCCACCCTCAACCCAGAAAGGTGTGTGCAAATGGGTCAGTACCTTAGTCTCCAGAATGTATCCTGAAAGACTGCGGCTCCACCCCATTACACTGCACCATTCCCACGTTGTTTACCTGATTAACCTTTATTACAACTGAACTTAGCCTGTCCCCTTTGCCTCTTTCCTATACTCCTTTCCTCCCTTCCCTTCTTTTCTCTATTTATATTTGGTTTATTACCCTACCCTAGATAGGGAGTTAACTGCATTCAGTATTTCTGTCAGCTGAACCCTTCCCAGTACCCCCCGCCTCCTTACTCTGCCTTTAACCTTCTTTCCTTCCTTTCTTTACCTGGACAGGCTAAATCACTGTACCCCAGATAGGGTGTCTCCTGTTTCCCTCTATTAGTAGCTACCCGTACCTAAGTCCTGCAGTGTTTACTCTTTTCATTTAACCCACAACCTTTAGCTATCTGCCTTGTCTCTTTTAGGGTACCGTAAGTGTACACAGAGCATTTTCTCATCCCGGTGAGAAAAATATCACAGAAAATGCCTGAGGTTCAGAGTGGGTATGGAGCAGTACCATTTCAGGACAATGCCATTTGGACCAACCTCAGAACCAAAGGTATTTACAAAGTACAAGGCTGTGGTGGCAGTAGCACTCAGGGAACGTGGGTCACAGTCTATCCATAATTAAATGACTGATTAGTGTGTGGGACAACACTCAAAGTATAGAAACATAGAAACATAGAATTTGTATGCAGATAAGGACCTCTTGGCCCACCTAGTCTGCCCAGTATTCCCTACCTACTGTGCCACCGCAGACCCTACTCAATCTCCAGTCATCTCCCCCTTGCCTTACTTCCAAAGTCCCCTTGTATCTGTCCCATGCATGCTTGAATCCTATAACCATTTTTGCACCCACCACCTCTGTGGGAGGTCATTCCAGGTGTACACCACCCTCTCTATGAAGAAGTATTTCCTCACATTTCCTCTGAGTCTCCCCTTCTTCATAACATGACCCCTTGTCCTCAAGCTTTTTTTCCTATGGAAAATGCTCCCTTCCTGTACCTTATTGATACCTGTTAGCTACTTGAATTTGTTGGTCACCTTTCATTAGCAAGAGATCTAGGTAAAATTGAGGCTTGGGCAATTGCCAACAGAATAGCATTCAATATAAATAAGTGTGCTGTTCTCCATTTTGGCTACAATAATCCAAAATACTCATATATTGAATTAAGATATAATTCAAGCATCTTTGGTTGAAAGGGATTTAGGGATCCTTGTTAATAATACATTATTCTCTAGGGACTGCTGTACCTTAATTTCTAAGAATGCATCTATCATGCTCAATAGAATCAAGAGATCTTTCACATCTAGATCTGAGCAGTATATTATGTTGTTATAATTACCGGCATGTCCTTTTTCCCATAGGGAAACCGTGGCGTAATTTACCATTATAAAGGAGCATTTATAATGGTGAACACACGCCCAGTTTCTCTCGCACTGCGCAGGCGCCCCCACCTCTGACGGTCTTCCTCCTAGCCACTCTCCGCCTCATCTTTCGTCCTTTGAACCACTACTCTAACTGCGGTAAGTGCTGGCAGGCAGAAATGAATCAAAATGAGGGAAATACCCTCAAAATGTTGGCTCCACACAAAATGAAATAAAAAAAAAAAAGCGAGCAACCAACAGATGTAGAGTGCGTGCTCACAGCTAAGCAGACCGCCATGGTTGCACAAGAACATCTTTTTTTATTTTATATACTTGCTGTGGGGAAAAAGGATGTCCTGGCAATTATATAAAATAAAGTATGGGTCTGGGTGTGTGTAAACTTGAATTTACACACTCCCTCATGGTTAGATGCTACGCATAAACCCCTTGAGCTTCGCTCTCGGGGTTTATGTAGCAACAAACCCCTCGGGTGTGTGTAAATTCTCATTGCACACCCAGACCCATACTTTAACCTATATATATTGCACTTATGTGCGACCACTTCTGGACTTTGGGTGTCAAGTCTGGTCTCCTTATTATATCAAGGACATCAAACAAATAGAAAGAGTTCAGCCTAGCGCCACTAAATTAATTCCAAGACTGAGAAACAAACCCTACCATGAGAGGCTTACTGTGACAGGACTCTTTTCCCTTGAATGTAGGAGACAAAGGGGTGACCTGTTGCTGTTACATAAAATCCTTTATTTTCCTGATTTGTTTTCCGATTGTGAATTACAATATAGCCTCACTAGAACTAACATGAGATCTCATAATGGAAAACTTATGGTTCCGACAGTTAGGACTACTAACAGAGATTGGTTCTGTACAGTCAGAGTTGCCAAAATTTGGAATAAACTACCTCAGAATATATTGAATTAGATAACTTTGATAAATTCAAAATGGCTATTGACAGCTTAATCTATTCTAAACAGGAGGTGGTATAAAATTTTCCATAATTAATGGAGAGCAATCCCAATGGGCTTAGTGCCTTCTTTTGCTCAACCTACCTAGTAACCTAGTAAACCGAGTGCATTACAGGTAGCAACAAATAGCTGTTTGTTACTTGTGGAGATGAGTCACAGAGACCCCCAGCAAGTAAGCATACAGTGCCATAACATACAGTGTTTACCATAAGTTTCTGCTACACGAAAGCAGGGAAAGTACAACCCACCCCCGCCAGTGGGTATCAGGGTACTTTTCAACCAAGAGCACAGCAGATTCAGTCGCAGCTAAAAGGAACGTACCTCTGGTAGAAATTTGTAAAGCTACCAAATGGTCCTTAGTTCACGTTCACACCCCTGACTGCCTGAATGTCCAGGCTAGGGAGGATACATGGTTTGGGATTTCTGTACTTCAGAAGCTTTTCTCTAATTGATCCTACATCCTCCAATCCAGGGTACTGCTTGGAGTCTGCACAGGGTTGGACTGGCTGTTATTATTGTTGTCTAAACTAAAAGATAGTCACACCATAGTTGAACCTCTTCTTCTAGATGATTAGAACAGCCAGTACAGTTCTCCCTTCACTGCCCCCCTTTTAGGATAAAGAAAATAGGGTCTTCAGAAATCATTTTCATATTGCTTTTATGCTATAGCTTAAGCTTTCATGATTGCCATAGCCACGCTTCCAAATGTTAGCTGATGGTTCGATAATAATATCAAGTTTTGTACTAGAAGAAATAAAGAAAAACTTAGAAAACAATTGGGATAAGTCTGCTACTTTATAATTGATTGTACCCTGATGTGTTCCCAGTTACCCAGGAATAATTTATAGCCTTTTAGTGCAGATGTTTGTTGCAGTGTGCGTGTGTAGTGCTCTTAAATTATGGACTTTGAAAACTGTTAAACTGTTGCATCATGCTGTTTACATTATACACATGCACTAATAGTCTATTGTTCTTTAAGGAGACTGCTGGTCTTTTTCTGCCTGTAACTTTCTATGTTTCTATACTACTAAAATGGTTTACAAAGCTGTTTACATCAGCTTGCTTGTATCTGAGGGGTTGAGTATATTGCTTTGGAGAGAGACAGAGAGAGCGAGAGAGAGAGAAGGAGACTATATAGCAATTTTAAAGGTAAAAAGGTTACTTTTTCTGAGGTTTGGGCACCATGGCCTAATTTAAAATTATACAGTTGACTTCCTCTATCCAGAGCTGAGCTACAGTATGCTTCTTGTTAAACCTGCCATATCACCTGAAGAATAAGGCCCCCATTTTCAAAGCCCCGGGGGATGCCTGGCACATCTAGATGCACAACCCAAATAAATGGGCCAGGGCAAAACAAATGCAATATTCAAATGAGGTGCACAATCGTGCATCTCATCTGAATATAGCAATCCTAATAGGCAGTGCAAATGGGGGCCACTTACAATGTGCCAGCGCACCCCAGGGGATCACCTGAATACCTGGAAAGGGGATGTGCGGCGCATACCCAGATGTGCCAGTCCCAAATTCCTGATATTTAGCCAGAAAAAATGCAAATGCAGCCATTAGGCATGCAAGGGGCAAATGGGCAATTGACATGCTCATTATGGCTCATTTGCATGCATTCTGCAGGGATGCGCCTGGTAGGATGCGACAGGCAGCATGCCCCCCCAACCAGTCTTGTGTCGTGAACCTCCATAACCCACCCCTTTTCCATAGTGTAGGGACCCCTCCCATCCTGATCCCTGTTTGAACTATTATTGTAACACCCACCCATTTCCACAGTGTAGTGGACCCCCTCCCATCCCAATTGAACTATTATTGTAACACCCACCTGATTCCATAGTGTAGTGGCCTCTCTCCTGTCCCGATCCACGTTCAAACTATTATTGTAACACCCACTTGTTTCCATAGTGTAGTGCCCCCCAAACAATCCCTGTTCAAATAAGAAAAAATCATTTTCCCCAGCCTTTTTTCCATAGTGTAGCATCCCGCCCCACCCTACCACCCACTCAGGCACCCACATCCCACCGCGCTTCCCCGTCCCAGCATGGCCAGTCAACCGGCGAGCAGCACAGCCCTCTGCACACCTCCACAACTGCCCGCCAACTGAACTGTCATTGACAGCATACAGTATACACTACACACCCATTGGTTGAACTGCAGACCGGAAGTCCACATACCCCAGATACAGTCCTTTCATCCAACATCCCATGAGTACTGTAAAATCACGTAAACACATTGACAATGTATTAGAGTGACGAACGTTGTAAGAAAGTCCCTGAATTTCACCACACAATACATGTGTCTACATGTATCTCAAAGTGGGTTTTTTTTTGGTACATGTGGGTGGGGGTGGGGGCATGGCACAGGAGAAGGGGTGCAATATAAGTCATTGATATTCTTATGATATCCAATTGAATAAACACAGTAACCCACTATGATGTGAGGCTGGAAAAAAGTTCATATCATGCGAAGCAAGTGTTACAGAACAAGTCAATAGCGTATGTCTGTCATTTGTGGCTGAATTAAAAACAGAAACATTTGAAGTTTTAGTTGTGTAGTATTTCATTAGCTAACAGTATGTAGACATTTTTTGTAAGCTTTAAACAGGCACAGAAACCTTCATGTTTATTTCCTCTTGTTTTCATGAAATATTGCATGACAAGTGGAAGATCCCACTTCAAGGTGTGCTGTCATTTGACATAATGAAACATAATCCTAACAAGGTACATCAGGGAGAGCATCATGGTGGTACAACATCCCGTCTTAGGTACTGAAAGCACTCAGCTCCTATGTCTCATACTTCAACACAACCAATGCGGACCGTTGTCCTACTGTGATGCACCTCCCCCCATCATCCCTTATTGTTTAATTAATGCACACCTGGGTACTGTAAGAACACTCAGCCTGCAGCATCGTGCCTCACAATGCACCCATCAAGCCACAATAATAGCACACCCATGGTGGTGGTGGCGGTGGTGGTGGTGGTACTGCCACCAGATGCTGTCCCCGTGCTCCTGCGCCTCCTCCAGGCTGCCGTCCGGCCGCCTGTCAGGCAGCCAGTGCCACTCTTCTGTGGTCCTCATGCACTGTGAATGGCACAGAGACAGAAACACATCAAAACACAGTCGACACAGCAGGTCCACACCCCAACACCCACCCCCAGGTCCATGGCAGAGCACCCCCACCCCACCTGACATGTCCCACAGGAATGTTACGCAGGCTGGGGCACATGTATGTGGAGCACAACACCCTGCAGGACACACCTTGTCACTGCACATGGACACATAACCATGGAGGGTACACTCACTCGGCTGTGGTACAGCCCCACACCTTGCCTGAGACACCATGCGCCTGAGCAGGTCAGGGTCCCACCTGCGGAGGTCACCATAGTGGTGCCTGCACTGCTGGCCAGTGCACACAATCCCCGGGTGCCTGGAGACATCCTGGGCAATATCTGCCCACACCGCCACCCGTGGGTGGTGCAGTGGGGCCTGCCCGAAGAGTTGTTGCTCATATGGCACTACACAGGCCACAAGGTTAGCAACCTCGAGCTGTGACCAATTGGCCGCACGTCCTATGCAATGCTGCTCCATTCCAGCAGAGCCGATAACAAAATGGTGGCCGTCCAGCACGTGGAACGTTCTATTGAGGGTTACGCAGTCATGCGCAATTGCACTGTACAGGTCAATGGCACTGTTATGGTGATGCACAGGGAGGGCATGGACTGCCTGTGCCAAAGGTCAAGGGTCGGGGTCACTGTTGGAGCACCCACGCCCAGCACGCAACTGTGCCATAGGACTGGTCTAGTGAGTACGCTATCAGAGCCTGGGTGGTAGCTGTGCTGATTGCACTGTTGTCAACCGTTACAGGGGACGTGCATGCGTGCAGCACTTTTCCCATCGGCATACGCGCCAGTAAGCGCTAGGGGTTGCTCCATCCCAGTTCCATTGCGCATGGTGCATTGCAGCGATATTCAGCAAGATATGCAAATATGCTCATAAGCATGTGCGGTGGTGCATTATGCACATTAGCATGTCATTATGACTGTGCCACTGCTCATTTGCATACCATGCAGTATAAGTGCGAAAGCAAAGAGCAATAAGCCATGGACCGGCATTGAGGCCCATGAGGCCTACCTTGACATGGAGCCAGTGCTATGTGGTGCCACCGGAATGCCACAGGCCAGGGCTGTGGCATGGGCAGAAGTGGCTGAGTGTGTCAACCGGCAGGGTAGTCACCAGCGTTCTGTGCAGGAGTGCCGCAAAAAGGTGGGCACTGACAAGCGGCGAATTAAGGAGAGGGTGGCAGCGATTCGCGCGGTCCGGACTGCCACCAGAGGTGGGCCTGCCACAGGGGAGCATCTCACACCATAGGAAGAGATAGTGGCAGCCACACTGCACTGCTGCACGGTGGAGGGTGTGCCAGGAGGTGGCTTCCAGATGGGTGGCAGCCCGTCACTGCATGGTACGTATGGAGGGATGGGGGGGCGTGGACATGACCATGGTGGGTAGAGCACTGACACATCTGTCTCCCCTTCACAGATCAAGCATGCCTACATGCGGTGGTGATGACTGCGGGTGCAACTGTGGAGGTTGGGCTGGACCTGGAGGCACGGCCGTCCACATCCACAGGCATTCGGGGGCCTATCCGGAAGCAGGACAGCACCATTGTCTGACCAGAGGACACAGCCATGGGAGAGGACGAGGCTCTTGCAGGGTTCAAGCGCGATGCCACTCATGGTGTCCTGTGTGCTGAAATCCAGCTCGGGGTGGGGTCCGGGTCCAACGACGATGGGACCATGTACATAAACAGTGGTGTTGCCATCGAGGGGGAGGTGCCCATACCAATGACTGCCCTGGGTGGTGCGAACACTGTCCAGTCAGCCATGGTACTGCAGGCCCACACCATAGCTGGCACTGTCATGTCTGCCTCCATGGTGGTGCCCTGTGTTGGTGGACCAGCTGACCAGCCCCTCGTCAGCGTGGAGGGCTGGAAGGGCAGCAGCAGCAGCGGTCGGCAGAGGGCAGGGTGCTGGCGGATGCTGCATCTGGTGATGGAGCACCTATCCTGGCCCACACACATGCAGCACCCACTGTGCAGCATTCACCAGAGCAGGAGGCTGCCCAGTGCATCTGCACACCCCCAGCTGGTTGCGGCGATGGCCAGGTGCCCCAGGGGCAGGACATTTTGGACATGCACACCCGATTGTTGCAGACATCTATGGAGGAACAGGAGCTGCTTGTGGCAGAGGTCCATGCACTGCGCGCTGAGGTGTGGCAGGCTTTCGAGGTGCATGAGGGGGCACATCGCGGATCCTCGAGGCCCTGCAGCACCAGCAGGAGGACGTGACCGCATCCCAGGACCGCATCACCAGTGTGATCAGGGATGGGTTTGCACTGCTGGGTACCACCTGGCATGGCGTACCATCTGACACACTGTGTGGTGCACCTTCTATCCCAATAACCAGGTGTCGTGCATCCCCCTCCCTGTCAATGCCTGGTTCTGCAGTTGGTGTCCCTGGCATGCCTGAAGCAGGCCTGTTTGGAAACCTAGCAACCCCTGTGCAATTCCAGACATGATCACGCAGTGGCACCCTGGGGGGCTGGAGCATGTACCCCCAGCAGCTGATGTGCAGCCTGTGGCTGCTGATCAGCCACAGCATGGCCACCCACGTGTCCGTGGTGGCCATGGTACTGTGCATCAGACCTGATGCGCCTGCAGCCTGCCCAGCCATCAGCTGCTGCCACCTGTGTGTGCATGGGCAGTGTGCGTGTGCAGTGCATGACTGTGCCACACTGTGCACTGTGCCACGCATTGCCTGTGCCAGTGCATGCCCAGCCATTGGCACCCATGGCGTGGACATGATGATGCCCTGTATTCGCCGGATGTGTACGTGCTCCGGCTCACTGTGACTGATCCATGTCATGTGCCACTGCCTGGGTGCGTCGGTGTGTGTGCGTTTGTGTGTGTGTGTGTGTGTGTGTGTGTGTGTGTGTGTGTATGTGTTCCAGTGTCACTGTGTGTGGTGCCTGTCCCCATGTCATGCCACTGTGTCTGGGTTTGTGACGCATGCTCATTGCCCTTGCAGCACACCCCTTCCTGTGCTTTCCCCGTGCCATGTACACCACCGCCTGACAGCCGGCCAAGTGTGTCCAGTGTGTGTGACCGTCTGTTGCTTCCTACCTGCAGCCACTGTAGTGCTCCTGGGTGATGGTGTCCCTGTGCTGGCGGGCCATCCTCAGGAGCCGGGGGTCCCTGCACCCAGGGGGTGGTGACCCACCCCCTTCTGGTCCATCACCCCATCGTCCGCACTGCTGTCCCCCTCCTCTGCCTCCACAGCGATACCACGGTCTATGGCCATGTTGTGCAGTATACAGCAGGCCAGGATTATGCCGCAGGCTTTGGAAGGGCTGTACTGTAGAGCTCCATCAGATCTGTCCAGGCAATGGAACCGTGCCTTCAGCAACCCGAACAAACACTCAGTGATGTTACGTGTGCTGGCATGTGTCCCATTGTATTTCTCCTCAGCTGGGGTCGATGGGCTCCGGTAGAGGGTGAGCAGCCATGGCCTCAGTGGGTATCTGCTGTCACCTGTGGAAGACGCACATGGTTAGTCCACTCTCCTGTGTTACACTGCCCCTCCCTGGCATGCCTACCACCTGTTCACCCTCCCCACCCACATCTCTTGGCATGCCAGATCCCTCATCCATTGCATACTCACCCACTAGGTGGCCTGTGGGGATGTCCCCATGCCTGAACCTCTGGCACAGGACACTCCTGTGATAGATAAAGGTGTCATGTGCACTCCAAGTGTGTGTGGCACAGACATTGGTGATGCGTCCCCTGGCATTGCACACCACCTGGCAGTTGATGCTCAGCAGCCCTTTTCTATTGGCATATGCCATCCCCTCTGGGCCAGGTGGCATGCAAATGCCGATGTGGGTGCAGTCAATGGCCCCTAGCACACCAGGCATGCGTGCTACCCTGTGGAATCCCTGCATTGTTGCTGTACACTCTGCCTGTGTGCTTGGGAAGTGGATGTATTCCAAAGCATGGGGCAGCAGTACATTGAGGAATTGTGTGAGGAGCCTAGATGTGGCCAACTGGGTTATGCCTGTCATATCCCCTGTTGGTCTCTGGAAGGTGCCCGTGGCAAGCATGCACATGACTGCTGTCACCTTGGTCTCCACCGACATGGCATGGCTTCATCTGGTGACTGCCTGCATCTCATCATTGCACAGCTCACAGAGCTGTCTCAGCATTGCCCGGTCCAGGTGGTACCGGGCCACAATCTCCACATCACTAAAGTGGTCGAAGGTTGGCCGGGCCCAGTATCGCCTATGCCTGGCATACTGCCGACAGGCCCTCCCACGGCTGCGCTGCTGTTCCTCCTGCCTCCTCATACACCTCATTACGGCCTCCATCAGGAATGGGACACTAGCCATGCCCCCGCTGTCCTGGCACCCCCTGGGCGGTCCACTGCTGTCCACTCCCAGTGCCCTGGTGCTGCACCTGCTGACCTGCCTTCCTGCTCTGGTCTGTCACTCCTCCCTTGTTGCACCTTCCAGCTCCAGCTGCCCTGTGACTGTCTGTGTGGTACTCCACCACTACCTGTCCTCTGACACCCCTGCTTTCCTGTGTCCCTTGGCCTGCACCTACAGTGGTCCTCTCCCTTCCACTGCCCTGACTCTCTCTGCCTGTGCCTCTGACCTTCTGTCTCACTCTCTCACTCTGTCACTGGCTCACTCCTACTCCTCTTCCTGGCCCCTCACGCATCTGCTGTTCCACCACTTGCACCCTGTTTTTATAGGCTCAACTTTGCTCCTTGCAATGGGTGGTTGCTCCACACTTGCGCTCCTGCTTCACCATTCAATATCGCACTGTGCCGCATATTCAGGGCCTCGCCCCCTGGCCTTGCGCATGCTGTCATTTGCATTGTGCTGTTGCGCACTGGGTTTTTCGCTGCGCCATGCCTCCTGTTGAATTTTCTCGCTCTGTGGCGTAATTGTGCTGTTGCACCGGCACAAGTCATTTGCACCATGCACAACTACTTTGAATATCCGGGCCCTTACAGTCTGTCTTTGGCCCATCCGGAGATGTGCGGAGCATCTCTGCTCTTTGAATATTGCACTTCGGAGCATCTCCTGAGATGCCCCGGAGCATCTCTTTTGAAAATGTCCCCCAAATGTATTCTTTTCTTTCTCCCTTTTTATTTTCAAAGTAAGAGGTGGGATTCACAAAAGATTTCATGGGGTTTGATCAGGTATTCCCATTTCTATTTTACTGATTGGCAATGCTGATTCACTTACATCAGATGTTACAGCTGTTTAAAAAAAGGCGGATGCTGGTTTTTAGTCTGTTAGTGTTCAGCTTATAGATGGAATCGAGCTTTGTGAGATGTTTGGCCCAGTGTTAAATATACTTTGCAGTTTGGTTAGGGCATTTTAAGCCTTTTCTTGTAATAGTAATCTAGTTGATCTAGTTGCTGCTTGTTAAAAGCTGTAATTATATACTAAATGCTCTCTTATCTTCTTTTTTGAAATTTGTTGAGCATTGGAGCCCTTAAATGTTTTCCTGACTATGGGAAGTTTTTCTGGTTTCTAAGTCATTTCTCCATATGTATGTATATAAGTTTCAAAAAACTTCATTAATGCTCCAGTTAGGGTCAAAGTGACAAAAATTGGGAAATGAGGCATTAGGGTTTCCCTAACACCCCACCCTCCCAAACCAGGCAGGAGATCAGGTGTGGGGTGTGCCTCGGGCTAATCGGGTGTGAAGTATCCAAGAATCGGATGGCGTCTGCACGGAAGAAAGACAAACAGGCAAAACTACAGTTTGGATCGGGGGACAAGCCAACTAGTTCTAATTCAAGGCCTGATTCGGAATGCACGAGGTCGGAGCCCAATAATCACATCGGAGGTATGGCTGACCTGCAAAGATCCCTCGCAGCTGTACTGGCATTCAGATACAGCATGACATGAAAGCTGGATTTGCGAATATAGCAGCGCAGATCACTCACATGCAATCGGTAGTCACTGGTCTGTCTGAAACTACCACAGCCCATACCGATCAAATTGCCCAGCTGGAACAACAGGTAGGTGCCCAGGAAGACACCCTTGCAGCATCTGCTCGGGATAAGACATCTCTGCAAAACTCTGTGAAGAAGCTGTTAGCTCAAGTAGATGATCAGAAGAACCTTTCTAGGAGGTCGAATTTAAGAATTGTGGGTCTGACTGAGGGCCTTGAAGGGAAAGAGCCTGAATTACATTTTCATAAATGGCTGGTGGATCACCTCAACCTGCCCCCTAACCTGGTGCAATGTGAAATCGAATGGGCTCACAGAGTGGGGCCTCCTCCTAGAGCGGGTGACAGGCCTAGACATTGCTTGATAAAATATCTATGATTCACAGAGAAGGAAGCAATACTAAAACAGGCCAGAGCGAAGGGACCGATTGAGGTACAAAACGGTAAGGTCATGATTTTCCAAGATTACAGCAGGGTTCTTCAGTACAAGTGGCAGCAATTTACAGAGATCAGATCTAAGCTGTTTAACATGGGGTGGAGATTGACCTTTCTGTACCCTGCGAAGCTTCACATCAATCGACCTGGTAATGCCCCAAGGGTGTTCTTCTGTCCTAAAGAGGCTGCACGATGGGTGGAGGAGGAGTTGAAAAGTCGCAGGAAGGAAGGCTCGGGTGAAAATGCAGACTCAGCGAAGTGAATTGTTGTTTACACATAAACATGCTTTCGCTTGTTACTCCATGTGAGGGGCCTATACTTTACTCCTGATTTCTCTTCATGGTGCAGCTATGCCGCAAAGGTACTTTTAGCCCTGTCTTTCCACCACTTTTATGTGGTAATTCTATATTTTTTAACAGTTATCTAGCTGCGGAGGTAGCGATTTGCACCCACCACTTCAGTTTAAAGGATTCTCGGCCCTCACAGCCCTGATCTGGTCTAGGGATCAAGGTAACAGTGGGGCTCTGGAAACTCTAACTGGGGAACCGAGGCTTCTACCTGGATTCGAGATTGCGGCTTACTCGGACTACAGGGATGGCCTTGTTGAGTTTTTTCAGAACTTAAGTTGACTTATATTCTGGGACATGTTATTGTTTCTCCTCCCCCCCCACCAAGTTCTTCATTTCTGAGTGACCGCCTTCATGTTATCGATAATTTATTTTACCATTTAACTGACGATTGTTGGAATTTGAAACAGCTATAGTATTTAGCCTTTCAAGGTTCACTTTGGGGGTTGGAGGATTCTATCTCTCAAAGTTTGGGAGAAAAGCAATATTTTGGTTAGCCATCTGGGCGTTCAAGTAAAGCTCGGGGAGGTCTCATGGCGATTGTTCTGAGTGCCTTCAAATATGATTATATACTGTACTTAAGTTTTAAAGTCCATTGATTGTTTGTAAGGGAATTAAGTGATGACCTTAGATCCGTCCTTGAGGGGAGGTTGGGATTACTTTTCATGGTTGTTGGGTTGTTGGGGGGGGGGGTCTGAGGGGTACCACCAGGCTCCACTTTTGCTCTGTCCTGGAGTTGGGGTTCTCCTCTGCTCCTGAATGTTATGGGATTGTTTTACTGTGTTCTATAAAACATGTTTGAGTGAGACAGTGAGACTGAAGATTGATGTTATCCTAGGTAGGCGATTTTCCATGTGCCTTACTTCAAAATGGGATTATGGCTGATGGTATTAGAATCACCTCTTTGAATATCAATGGCCTGAAATCAGTCATTAAAAGGAAGAAACTGCAGGCAGAGGTTAGGAGATATAAATGGCAAGTGGTGATGCTTCAGGAGACCCACATGTCTCCTGCTGGGGCAGTTAAGACTGCGAAGGCTCTTGGAGGGACATGGGTGTCCTCAACGTTTTCTACCAAGTCAAGAGGGGCAGCACTATGGTTCCCTAAAGGGATGGGGTTAAAATCATTGAACAGACCACTGACCAATATGGTAGATTTGTTCTGGCCCAGGTGGCTCTCCCTGGGATAGGCACACTCTCCCTGGGGTCCATTTATGCCCAAATGTAGAACAATCCGAGTTTTTTCAGCAACTGGTTCTGGAGCTGGCTCGTTGGCCGGGGCCATGGGTGCTGGGTGGTGATTTTAACTGTGTCCTTGATGGGGTGCTGGACAGGTCTAACACATCCCCCTGTGCTCCATCCAAAAATGCTCTTGCACTGGCTGCATTGGAGAGGGACCTGGGCCTGGTTGACATCTGGAGGCACATGTACCCCTCTGGGAGAGATTACAGTTTTTTCTCGCATGCTCACAGAACCTATGTCCAGCTGGACCATATCCTGGTCTCCCACTCTTTGATCCCAGTCTCAAAGTCAGCATCTTATTCCCCTATGCTGTTGTCTGACCATGTTCCCCTGACTTTGGAGTTGGTAGCGGGCAATTCGCCCCAGTGGTAAGACTGTGGAAACTGGATCCCCTGCTACTTAAAGATGGAGAGTACAGGTCTGGCATTTCCACCATGATAAAGGAGTTTTTGGTTTTCAATAGATGAGGGGATACTTCGCATGAGGCCAGATGGGAGGCATTAAAGGCATCCATAAGGGGTTACTCAATTGCTTATGCAACCCACAAAGCCAGGGGATCTCAACGAGATTTACAAAGGTTAAGGACTAAAATCAAGGCCTGTGAGATGGCGCATAAAAACAGACCCTCGGCTGCTGTATATGGGGTCTTACAGAAACTGAAATGGCAATACAATACAATACACTGAGCAGCACCAACCTGGAGAGAGCTATTTTATCCCAGGCAGGTGCCTATTTCAATGGGGATGGGGGGGTAAGTATCTCGCTTGGCAGCTCCACAGGAGGGAAGGGACAGGATGGTAGATTCTATTCTGGATGAGGGGGGCGTGGTCAGGGGGGACACCCAGGCATTGGTTGGGCATTTGGAACATTCTATAAACTGCTCTACATGTCGCAGGGTCACTCAAACCAGGTGGCCCTTGACAGGTTCTTCGCACAAGCCCCATTACTGAAACTCTCAGCTGACCAGGTCATGGACCTGGATACACCTTTAGCTGAGACCAAGATCTCAAGTGCGATCAGAGGACTTCGGGAGGACAAGGCCCCGGGACCGGATGGGCTTCCCATTGATTTCTTTAAGTCCTTTCGAGACCTGCTCCTCAAACCTTTACATAACATGTTGGTGGAGTGTTTGGAAAGAGGAGTGTTGCCCCCCTCCGTGCGGTCAGCTATAATCACTGTGCTCCCCAAACCCAGTAAAGACCCCTCTCTTTGTGCGTCTTATAGGCCTATCTCCTTGCTCACAGCAGACTATAAGATCTTGGCCAAAGCCATGGTGACCCAGCTGGAGGGTTTGCTTCCCTATCTGATTCATACAGTTCAAGCTGGTTTCATCAAGAGGCGACAGGGGAAGCACAATATTAGACATACTCTGAATGTTGTGCATCGGTGAAAACTTACGGCTGGCTCCCATGGCACAGCGGTTCTTTCTATTGACGCCAAAAAGGCTTTCAACTGCGTGGAGTGGGGCTACCTCTTTGACACACACTCCAGAGGTTTGGTGTCAGCCCTGTCTTTGCTTCCTGGATACGCACATTCTATCAACACCCCACAGCTCAGGTCGTGGTCAACAAGGCTCTGTCTCCGAGCTTTGAACTGGGACTGGGTACAAGGCAGGGGTGCCCCCTCTCGCCACTCCTCTATGTGTTGTCTTTGGACCCCTTGGCAGCCAGGATCCGGGCGAATGATAATATTCGGGGATTGCAGAGTGGGGGCAACCATCACAAGCTGGCACTATGTGCCGTTGATCTTTTATTGTACTTGAGCTCTCCCGCTAGTGATTTGCCAGAGGTGTTCAAGGTTGTGGGAGAATATGGTCACCTGTCCGGTCACAGGGTAAACTGGACAAAGAGTGAATTACTCCCTATTGGAATTAGGGATAGGGCCAGTCTGACTGCTACCCTGGGGGGAGTGCAAATGGTGGAGAAGCTAAGATATTTGGGTGTTCTAATATCAGCACATACACATATGCTTTACGCTCTAAATTTTAAACCCCTTATATGCAAGATCTCAGGGGATTGTGATAGATGGAATGGATTACCACTCTCATTAATTGGAAGGGTTGGAGTGGTGAAGATGATGATCTTTCCTAGGTGCTTGTACTTGTAGCAGGTTCTGCCCATGCCCTTCCCCTCTCATATTTTAAATAGATTTATGCATTAATCCACAAATTCCTGTGGAGGGGTAAGCCAGCCCACATCAAAAGAACTACCTTGACTATGCCAACTGCAAGGGGTGGTTTGGGCCTCCCTAATTTTTGTTGGTATTATTTGGCGGCGCAGCTCACCTATATTGTCAATGTTGGAGGTGCCCAGTCCCCAGTGTGGTGGGGTCTTGAGGAGGAGTATCTCCTGGCCCCCTTGCAGGAGGGACTTCTGGCTGGGGCCTTATGGACCGGTAATGATGTATCAACTCCCAGCCCATTTACTGCAACAACCCTACGATGCTGGATTAAAGCACACGAACTTTGTGGGCATAAGTTTGCCCCCTTCCCAAACATGGATCTAGTCATGGCAATGCGGCTTAAAAGCCCGGGCTTTGTCTCCTTGATTCAGCAGTTGATAGCTTGGCATAAGAAAGGGTTAAATAGGGTAAATCAGTTATATGTGGGAGGCGCATTTTTAACCTTCCCATACATATGTAAAAATTGAGGAATCATTGCGGCTGACTTTTTTGTGTACCTAAAGGTCAAAGATAAGTTGGGTGCAACTATGGGACCCGAAAGCAGGTGGGGTACTATGTGATCCCTCGAGGAGGAGGTGTTTCTTCCCCAGCCACTACTCAAACCATTAACCATATTCTGTAAACTGCTAGCGGGAAGTAGTAGAGACACTGCGGAGGGAACGTGGAGGGACTGGCAGACGGACTTGGGCCTGGATTGTAGTGGAGAGATTAGGTTAAGGGCTATCTGACATTTCAACACTTGTTCCAGAAGTAATAAATTAAGACAAATTCAGTTTAATTTTATGTACCGAGCATGTATTACCCCATTGTGCCTCCATGCCATGGACTCATCTAAGCCAGACACTTGCCCAAAGTGTCTAGTACACCCAGGGGATTTTTTGCATATGGCACTGACCTGCCCAAGGATAGCATCTTTCTGGATGGAGGTACATTGTATCATGGAAAACGTGTTGGGTTCAGCACTTCCCTGTACCCCCTTGGAATTTATGCTTGGGGCTGACCCACTACATCCAAAGGGTGGGCCTGCTGAGATGCTGTGGTCATTGGTGTTGATCAATGCCAGAAAAATGATTGCTCAGTGTTGGCTGGCTCTTTCCTCCCCTTCGTACAACAATGGGTTAATAATGTGTACCTATGTATGAAACTAGAGAGGGTGCAGTGGAATGCTATGGGTGTGGGGGACCGGTTCAATTCTGTTTGGTAGCCACTGCAGCTGGCAATAGAGGATGGTCACTTCCCCACCTAGAGCTTTGCTTGGGATGTTGATAGCTATGTTACCAGATGCTGCTCTGCTGTTAACTGACAATAAGAACCAATACCAATAGCTGTTATCACATCCCTTGTAGATTTTGAGTTAATTCTATGTCATGGATTAGTACTGCCTACGTAACTCCCTGCTGTGAATTGTACTCTTGCCTGCACTGTACTTCATTCCACTTCAGTGTACTTCTCTTGTATGTATTGTACTCCTGGCTATACATATGTCTGTATTTTCGCCTGTACTCATGATTGATGATAATATGTATGTCTGACATAAGGTGTCACCCAAGCACCCAATAAAATATTTTGAAAAAAAAAGATGGGAGAGAATCAGCCAGAAGATCTTTTCTTGGACTTTATCAGCTTTAGGGGGGCATGTTTGTCTATAGACCTACTAAAAGACTATGAAAGATGTTAAATGCCTCATTGAGGGAAGGAGCTAGATAGAAATCCTGCCATCTGATGTTGCCTAGGTCATTTAGGAAGACATTCTGGCAGAACTTTTTCAAGCACCTTTGTAGCTTAAATTTAGGGGCTGATTTTATTTGGGGAGAGTGTCTAATGCAGGCAATGGCACAATGATCACTTAAGTCGTTGAAAAACACCCAGCATGCGAAATGTTGTGAGGTTTGTTAACTAACATGAGATCCAGAAGGGTGCTTCGCTCTGGGTTTTTTCTGTTTGGTCTGGTGGCTGCAGGGGTTATCTGTGTCAACCCACACACATCACAAAAGTCCTTAAGCTTCTTGGAGCTGTCATCATTTCAATTTAGGTTGAAGTCCCCCATTATTATGCACTCAGTGTTAGCCATGTCACCTAGACTTTGAAGATTAGGTAGGAGGGCCATGCCACCAGAAGGCAGTAGATAGCAAGCAGCAATGAGGAGTGCCTTATCATTGGAAAGTGTCACTTTTAGTGCCAGACATTAAAATTCTTTAGCCTTAGAGGTGCAATCAGTGACAGTGACATAGAATTTGCTCTTAACATAGATTACAACCCCCCTCCCTGGATGGTCTATCACACTGGTAGGTGCTGTTCCCTGGTATATTGATAGTTTTGTCTGGGGTCAAGGGCATAAGCCATGATTCCGATATCATAAGGAAGTCAGGGGAAGTGTGTAATATCAATGTATGAATCAGGTCAAGCTTCTTAAATATACTACAGACATTCATATGAAGGAAGCTGATGCCCTTGTATTGGGGGAGGTCCACAGGGGTGTTTTACGAAGCAGGTGGGCCTGGATTTAGTTCAACATTTCCACAGCAAAGTAAGAGAAGCAGTAATAATTTCCTGAGGCAATTTATTACCATACTGAGTAACTGTTTATTACACCACTTGGTATGGAGAGCTTCTGTGGTGGTTGAGTTATGGCCATTAGGATGATTTGTTAAAAATAGAACATATATGACTGTTTTAACCAGCAGGCTCAGAGGTGTTCTATCATATTCGCTGGGCAAAGCCTGATGAGAAGGTATGCAGGACGATAAGGAAGTCATCCCCAAAGTGTGGAGCCATGTGCTGTTATGAGAGTGCAGAGTCCATCTAGAGGGGAGCACTGGTCTTGGTGCGATTGGGCAACTGGGATTCAATATGGTGCATAGGTTAACAGTAGAAAGCAGCTGAGCGGGAAAATATCCTCCCATGGCATCATTTTGTGTGTGCAGTATGGGCAGGGATGTCAGAATCAGTGTGGAGGGAGCTACTAGAAGGAGGCAGAGCTAGCTAGGGGTGAAATTTAACCATAGGCATGATTAACTGTGAGCAGACCAATGGGAGTGCTAAGGGGTTGGCCTAGCTCTCAAGGAAAGAGCATTTAATAGAGGCCAGGGTCAGGGCAGCCAGGGTCGGGGCGGGAGGTGTGGGACAAAAAACAGGTTGCATTTTAGAGTGAGCAGCAAGGCGCCAGGAGAGAGGGGAAGGAAGAAAAAGTCGCAGAGAGCAGAATCTCCTCACGGACAATCCCAGTAAAAGCCCTATGGGCAGCAGCCAATTGGCGGAGTTGCAGTATGTTTTCAGCCAGTCAGGGCCCCAAGGCTGTTCCCCGTAGCTGTCTGCTGGCTTACCCAGCTTGCTGAGCTCGGTGGCAGGCAGATGAAGAGCGCTCAGTCGGCTGGCTTCTCCGTGAGTTTCTTTCTCACTGCAAGCTGCAACTAACACAAATAGCATAGCAAAACACACTTACCTGTGTCCCAAAGTTTGCAACACTCCTAGCCCATTTCTGTGCTAATCTCAGCTTCAAAACAACCTGAATTTAAATGAAACTCATTTACAAAGCAGTTTCTCTTTCTCACTGCAAGCTGCAAATAACACAATTAGCATAGCAAAACACAATCACCTGTGTCCCACAGTGCTTCTAACAATCCCAGCCCATTCAGAAACACTACCACACTCTCAGAACACAGACAAACAGTGCTTTCAGTATAGCCTAGAGCTTGGAGTAATGAGCTCTGAACAAGCTTGGTACAGCCAGCAGACCAGACCTGGGTTTGATTCTCACAACCTCCACTTGCATATTGTGTAACTCTGAATAAATCACTTAACTGCCCAGTACTCCTAAAAAAACTCACCTGCCTACCAAAGATTCATTATCAAAGACTAAAAAAATAAAAGCACATAGATACAACAAAACATGACACTTCATACGCTCTCACCCCATTTGTATAAATAGCATACATGATGTGCATGTCGTGAGATATGGAAATATTCTCCCTCCTGCAGAGTGAGAATATTTCCCATATCTCCTCCTCCCATCATGTATCCCTAACTATATATATATATATATATATATATTCATTACAAAAAACTCCATTAATGCATCAGTTAGGGTTGATAGTACACCGACAAAAGTTTGGAAATTCAATGTTAGGGTTACCACCCTACAATTCCACCCCCCCACCCTCACACACCACTCAATCTAGGGGTGTGCCATGGATCATCAGACCCAACTCTCACCCCATTCCATATGTGAACAAGCTGACATGCTACAGCATAGGAGAATAGGTTGAGAGTTAGGCCTGATGACCCCATGGCACACTCTGACAACAAGTGGTGTGTGGAGGGTGGGGTGGTAGAGGTGGTAACCCTAACATCAAATTTCCAAACTTTTGTTAGTGTACTATCAACCCTAACTGATCCATTAATGGAGTTTTTTGCAATGAATTTCCCTTCTTTTTTGAGAAAGTGTAATGTAACTGTTAACAAGTATGTAGTTGTGGGAGCGCTCCCTTTATGGTGCCCATTTTTTCCTAATGATATGCATATGTGGGAGTGCAGGCCCTCTGGGCCCTGCGCTCCCACTTACAGGCACATAGTCATTTTTTTGCTATGAAATTCCAAAGAAACTGGCTCATTTAGCACTTCAATTTTGTGAAATTCCGCTACTTTCACAAAACTCCTATAGGTCAACATACGTGACGTTTGCAAAACTAAAGAGTAATGTCGCAACACCACTGGTACTTTCGTGAAACAAAAAGTAGTGTAGGAACACTATTGGTACTTTTGTGAAACAGAAGGTAGTGTCGCAACAGTACTGGTGCTTTCATGAAACAGGAGGTAGTGTCCCAACACTACTGGTACTTTCTCGAAACTCAAGGTAGTGTTGAAACACCACTGGCACTTTCCTGACCCACTTCCCAGATACGGGCGCTGAAAGGTGGTGTAGACACCAATATCTCAGTAATGTTTTCCATAGTTGCCTTTTGCTAGTTTATGGAAAACATTTACAACGCTATCATTGTAAATGTAGTGTAATGTAACTGGTATGTGGTTGTGGGAGTACGGGCCCTCCGGGCCCTGCATCCCCTAACGCTTAAAATATTTGCATAGTGGTATGAAACTGTGAGAGCACGAGCCCTTTGGGCCCTGTGCTCCCACTTATACATAAGTACGGGGACATAACACAAGCCTACAAACATAGAAATGAATCCTTGGAACACTAATTTGCCAATATCTCAGTAACCATAGCAGCTATGAAAAAAATTCCACAGCAGTTGTAATCATGACTTCAAAACCTCCATGTACCCTGAGGTGCCTGGAGTGAAAAATGCATATCACGAACAGTTTTCGAGATACAGGTACCAAAACACAATGTGGAAGCCACCACATTAGCCTATGGGAAATTTCTCAACCTCGGAATGCTGCAGCTAAGGGAGCGTTGAATGGTTCGAGACCAAACCAACAAAAGGCACATCAGTGGACCCAGGGCTTACCACCCTGCAAATTTCAGCATAGAAGCCCTAACCGTTTAACTGCAGTGGAGTGACAAAGAAGTCCTCTTTTTTTGTGGGTTGTAGTGTTGTGAAATTGTGCTACTTTTGCAAAGGATGGGCATGACACTGTCGTGAATTGCGAAAGTGTCACATCTATTCTGTCGCAACTTTGTGACACTATGTGAGCCGATCTCAGAAGAGCCATTTCTGGGGTGGTTTACTGCCAAAAAAAGGTTGTGCTGCGTAGCTCAGGGCCCGACTAGATAAACACAACCATCAGTGTTTTCCTTGGCCCAGCCAGATTTCAACCACAACCATTTTTGTCCATCGCCAACTGAAAACAAAGATGGCAGCAGCTCGAAACAAATTGGCATAGCTCCAAAGCTTTTTTTGCTTTCATGAAAGCTTCTAAAAGCGTTTGAGCTGCACTTAGGCTATAATGGGGAATTTTGAACTTTCATAACTTTTAAACGGATTAATATTTTTTTACCAAATCTTCAAAAGGCATTCTCTTGACACAGTCCCCATATATCCTGAAAATTTCAGACCAGGCGGACAAACCATTCAGGCTGTAGAGGTGAGCAAAGAATTCAAAAAAGTTGAGGATTTTTCACACTTTTCAATGCTCCACAGCTCTGCAACCAAAAATCTGACCAGAACAAAAATACCCAGATCCAAAGATCTATGGCACCACACTGCACAAGCAATATTTCAGGCAAATTGGAAAAACTGTTGCAAAGTTATTAAAGTGCAAAATTGTAGGTTTAACATACAAGTGACTGCACAACCCTAACTATACCTGCCCTACCGCGCAGGCATAATATATATATATATATATATATATATATATATATATATATATATATGAAATATGTAATAGATAACCCACTCTAAGGTGTGCGGTCACGCTCTAATATAGGCACGCCTTGGTGTGCATTGTTGCACATGAAGTCACAGGCCAAGTGCATCAACCACCTAAGGTGTGTGTATATCAGAGTATGGCTGCACATCCTAGAGTAGGTTATCCATCTTATAAAATAGCAAGATTGTTTTAAGGGGGGGTGAAAGTGCAGGTGCACTCGTGCTCTGATAGACACACAGTCATGTGATGTGTTTCAACCAACTAGCAAAGATAATGTTTCCTACCCATTTTATAATATATATATATATATATATATATATATATATATCAATCAATCAATCTTTATTTAGCCAGGTGAAACATTGTTGAGAAGAACTCATTTACAAGATGGACCTGGGAGTAGTTACAAGGTTAACAACAGGAAAACATTGGGACAAGTAGGGTATATGGTATAATAAGATAAATTTTTCAAGCGAAAGACAGCATAACATTTCAAAATATATACAGGTTGGTTCATACAGTATAAGACAGCATAACATTTAACTTGGTGTACAGGTCGATTTATACAGTGTAGATTCTTTCAATAACAAAGCATTGAAAACAGACAACCAAGTATAGCAGGTGTCTGCCAGGGTAGCAAGGTTTGGCTATGTGGAACAGATAATAATAAATTATAATAGAATACACCTAGGGCAGGAGACGAAGGAATGACACAAGCGGAGGAGGGGCAGTTGCAGGGAGAAAGGAAGTAGAGGTGAGGAGAGGGGGAAGGAGGTTAGCAATAGGTTTTAGGAAACACAGTTGCACATTTCTGTGGCAGCCCTGGCAACTAAGGTTTTAAAGGTAGCCACGGTAAGTGGAGTGGATGTTTGTAAAGTTTTTTGCAGCTTGTTGCACAGGGAAGGAAAGAAATAGCTTAAAGAAGATTTGCCGAACCAAGTTTTAACTTTAGAAATAACCAGAGAGAGATATAGGAGGTGCTTCTTAGTGCATAAAAACCAGGAAAGCAAATGGGAAGGCAGTCAGAGATGTATAGGGGAAGTTTCTTAATGATAGCAGGTATGTCCAGGTTGCTGCGTTTCTGTAGCATCTTAGGCTGAGGGAGATCCAGCCAACTAGGGCACATAAGGAGCAGTGGTGAGTAGCATAGGGAACTCCAGAAATAAATCTTAGGGCACGATGATATAGGATGTCCAGCTTTTTTAAGTCTGTGCTAGTCCCTTGTCCATAAAGAATATTCCCATAGTCAAGTAGGGGGAGGAAGGTAGATTGTACGATTCTAGTTCTTGCTTCCAACGTTAGCAAGTGCCTAATGTGGAAGAATATGCCAAGTCTCTGTTTGAGTTTTTTGGATCATTCTTCTATGTGGTCAAAAAAGGTCAATTTGTGGTCGATCCACATCCCCAGGTATTTGAATTTTGCACGAATTCAAGGGGTTCATTAAGGAGAGTGGTAATAGGAGCTTGCACACCCACCAAGGTAGTAGAGGGAGTCTTAGAAAAAGGTGAGAAGAGCATAGCCTTCAGTTTTTTAGCATTAAGTAGTTTTAGTTACAAGAGGTTTTTCTGGAGGAGGTTGAACTCAAGTTGGAGATCAGAACATGTTTTGTCAGTGGTAGGTCTGCAGATGTATAAGACGGTATCATCGGCGAACAGATGAATATCAGCTAATTGGATACCAGCATGTATGCTATTGATATAAATTGTGAAAAGGAGGGGGCACAGGATAGAGCCTTGAGGTACACCTCTTGGAAGGATTTTCAGGGGGAAATGCCTCCTTCCACTTTGACCTGCTGGGACCGGCCAATAAGGTAGCTGTCAAACCATTTGAGAGAGGCATTGTCAAGACCAATGTTGCAGAGGATATCCAAGAGAAGAGCATGGTCCACCATGTCGAATGCCTTGCTTAAATCCAGGAACAAGGCACCCGCATACAGTTTATCGTCCAAGGCGTTCAACCAATCGTTAGTAATTGTTGCAAGTGCAGAGACAGTTCTATGTTGAGGTCTGAAGTCTGACTGTATAGGGGTGAGTAGGTTGTGAGAGTCTAGATGGTCTCTGAGCTGTTGGTTAACTAACCTGTCCAGCATTTTAGGCAGGGTGGGAAGCAGAGAGATGGGCCAGAAATTATTGAGGTTGGTAGAATCCCCCAATTTGAACAGGGGGATTACATGGGCAGTTTTCCAGCTCTCAGGAAGCGTACTGTGCATGAGGAACAAATTGAAGATGTGAGTTATGGGGATGGCTAGAATATGGGAGCTAATTTTTAGAAAGTACAGGTATATGAGGTCTGTGCCAGCACTTTTTCTAGTATCTAACTTGATTAGCAAGTCTTCTACCCACTTCAGAGAGACTGGGTTGAAGGAGAAGGAAGGTACAGCCACTGCAGTAGCAGAGTAGGATTTGTCCTGACCACATAATTGGTTTCGAAGAGCTTTGGCAGGGGAGAAGTCAAAGGACAGGCCTGCTGTGGCAAAGTGGTTTGTTAACACATTCAGTATATCATGTTTATCTGTGTATGCAACATTGCTGGTGGAAATTTTGGAGGGGAAGGAGTTGGAAGCCCTGTGACCCTCGACCTCTTTAAGGGTCTTCCAAAATATGGATGAGCAATGAGTAGACACTTCTAGTTTGTTATTATAGTAACTGGACTTTGCCACCCTCATAAGCTTTGCGCATTGATTTCTGGCTGCTCTGAAGGCAGTCCAGTCAGCAGGAAGCTTGGTCTTCCATGCTTTTTTCCACAGGGCATCCCTATGTAGAAGAGCTGACTTAAGGCTGGTTGAGAACCATGGGAAGGAAATGTTTTAGTTTGGATTTTCACAAGTGGAGCGTGCCAGTTGATTGTGTCCGTGAGAATCTTATGGAATGTATTATAGGCTTCGATAACAGATGGGGCAAGATAGCATTCTTGCCAATTTTTGCTGTTGCAAGTCAGTAAGGAAGGCAGAAATGTCAAGGTTCCAGTGGCATCTTTTGAAGATGTATCTGGAGGATGAGATAGATTTTGGCAGGGACCTTGCACATGCGATGATGCAGTGATCTCTGAGAACACTGAAAAAGACACCCACATGGGAGAACAGATGTGGTTTGTTTACTGGTATGATATCAAGTAGTAAACTGGTGATGGTTTTTTTTGTGTTTGGTCTAGTGGGCTCCATAATGAGTTGGTGGAGCCTGAAGGCATCACTCAAGTCCTTAATGGGTTTTGAACAGGCAGAGTACCAATCAAGGTTTAGGTCGCTCACGACTATGACCTCTGGGGATGAAGAATCAAGTAGAGTGCTCAGATGCTGTAGAATCTTTAGACCAGCTGATGGGGGCCTGTAACACCCTATAACTTTAAGTGATTGGGAGAGGGAGAGTTGTATCTTGATTGAAAGGCTCTCAAATTCTTTAGGCTCCGAGGTGGAGTTAATAATGGAAGCACTGTACTTATCCTGTAGGTAGACAGCAACTCTGGCATGTCTGTCCATCCTGTAAACTTTATAAGAAGGGAAATTTATTTCAGTATCCTGAGTGGAAGGTTTAAGCCAGGACTCAGTGATAACAAGTACATCTGGGGAGAAGTGGTTCAGCCCGGTTTGGATTAAGTCCAGTTTTCTTATGAGGCTACAGACAGTAATATGCAGGATTTTCAATCCCTTTAGATTTGACAATACCAAGGGGGCAGAAATAGAGAGGGGGGACCAGGGTTGATCTCAATGTCTCCTGAGCAAATTAAGAGGATCAGTAAGATCTTTTTAATAGCATTCAATAGCGATTTCAATATCCTAGCCCACCCCTTCCTGAGAATGTGGGAGGAGGGGGTCAAAGACTCAGCAGGTAGAGGTCTAAGGCACCACAAGGATGCAAGAAGGAGCACCTGGGCATTGAAGAAGACAGAGTGCTGATGAAGAATGCAGGTTGCAGCAGTGGGAAATGGTTGGAAAAAAGTGCTGTGCCATACTTAAAGTTGTAGGCCAGATTAGGGTAAAGGGGAGAGTAATGTGACACCAGTTTTTGTCAGGTTTAGGAGTTTGCTTTGGGATGGTGCTACAGTTAAAAATTAAGAAAGACAGGCCAGCTAAGCGGCAGAGAAGGAGAACAGTACCCTTCATAATGGTGCAAAGTAGTCTTTAAACAGATGGTGTATGAGAAACAGACAGTCGGGGAGCTGAGGAGTTCAGCCAAGAGTATACACCAATCAGAGGAACCCCAGGCAGCCTACAGAGCTCACCAATTGGAAGGCCACCAGCAAGCACAGGGCAGGGAGAAGGTGTATTTAATGAAGGAGGGAGGCGAGTGTGGGAGGGAGGCCGGAGTGTGGGGGAGGGCCGAAAATCCCACAGAAGTAAAGTGCAGGTAAAATTACTGTAGAAGGAAACGGCCATATAGAGATGAGGGTTTCAGTCCCAGAGGGCTAAAGAGCCGGATTCAGTGCGGGCCAATCCGAGCAGGAGTGTCAGTATATGCAGCCAATAGTGGACACCTTAAAAAGCTCCATGGCCAATCAGAAAGGTGCAATGCAAGTTGATGGGAGCCATACCTTGCCCTTGGTGCTTCTGGTGCTGGCTGCACAAGAAGCTGGGCAGGCTGGAGGTGTGGCTGGTGTGCAGCATTGGCCACTGTCGGTCACCGTGAAGGTGCTTTGGAGCCTGATTCTGGGAAGTGCCTGGGGAAGGGAGAAAAAAGCAGGCTTAAGAAAGGTAGCTAAACAAAAGCAGCTGAATTGGGGGGTGGGGTAGGTCAGGGTGCAATGGACAGCTAATTATTTCAAGCTAAATAGCAGGGGCTGGAATTTCAAAGGCCTTAAACTGACGCAAGGTGCTTGCATCAAACAGGTCTGATGCAAAGGCACCTTGCACCAAGAGCTGTGCCAAGTACAATTTTCAGAGGCAGCCTACGTCACCCAGCAGGTTGTCTGCACCAAAGTGTGCTAGCACCTGTCTTGCACCATGAAAGTGACTACAGCATGGCGCTAGGGGGCTTGTGGCAGACCCAGACTGCTGCAGCCCTCGGATCTGGATTTTCAAGGACCCCCCCAGGAATGAAATGCCAAGTACCCTTAGACCAGTGAGGGTCTGGCATCTAATGGTACGTAGACAGCTCCTGGGGGGTCATCCAGTATGTGCCACTGTGTGGCCCACTCCGATCCATTCCTAATGGGCAATCCCTGGTGGTCCCCCCTCACCCCATCATGATCCCCAACACCCACTACTGTGCATATTTCCATCCCCCCACAGGTAGTGCCCATCTCCACACTCCCACCCCCCATACCCTGATCGGTGACCAGCACAGCCCTCCACACAACACCACAACTGGCCGCTGAACAAGCAGCCATTGCATGTACTGTATACAGTATGCGCACTGACAGCTCATTTGGCGGCTGGCTGTGGTGCCATGTGGAGGGCTGTGCCGGTCACTGGATCAGGGTACAGGAGGGGGATGGGAGAGCAATGATGGCCACTACCTGCGAGGGGGCACTAGATCACCAGGGTACCAATGTGTGTTGGGGTGCAGGTGCCGGTGGTGTGGTGGTGTTTGGGGGGCTGGGTCCAGTTGCAAGCCCCTGTCTGTGGTTGCCACAGACTCCCCGCTGCCATTGCAGCATTCCAGGTGGGTGTGCCATATGTTTGGTGCAGCACCACCTTTGCCACAAGCTGCTGGACTTTGGCACCGGGACCCTGTAGATTTGAAATTCGAGCGCAGGGTCCCGGGTGCACCGCACTCAGTGCAAGCTGCCATTGTTGCAGCTTGCATCAGGGCTTTGAAAATCCAGCCCCAGGTCTTTAAAGGGAATTGTAGGGCTGGGGTGAGAATATGGCAGACAAAGGAAATAGAGCAGAAGAATGAAAAGGACAGAAGTTAAGTTTCAGACAGAGAGGAGAAGGGTGATTAGAAGAGGCACCAGCAGCAACTACTCAAGTTTCAACTTTCAGGCACCAAAAAAATAACTGCCATAATGTCAGGGGGGAAGCAGGGAAAAAGGGAATTAGAGCAGAGAGAGTGAGAGAGAGAGAGAGGAAAGAACAGTCTAAGCCATGGAGGCAATGTAACATTAAGAACAGAACACACGGACAGAGAAGACTGTACTCACTTAATGGATTCTTAACAATGCCAGTAGTAAAACCCCCTGCACCTATTAACTATGATACTCTAACCTTATGTATATTAAAAAAAAAAAGGAGTAAGGGAAAAGCAATTTCAAGAATAATGCAATACAGCCATGCAGCTTGGCTACAGCATGCACGCCATGTACTCCATCACATTCGAAAATCCCACAGAAGTATAGTGCAGGTAAAATTACTGCAGAAGGAAACAGCCATGTAGAGCCGAGGGTTTCAGTCCCAGAGGGCTCAAGAGCCGGATTCAGTGTGGACCAATCCAGGCAGGAGCTTCAGTACATGCAGCCAATAGTGACCACCTTAAAAAGATCCACAGCCAATCAGAAAGGCACAATGCAAGTCAATGGGAGCTGTACCTTGTCCTTGGCACTGCTGGTGCTGGCTGCTCTAGAAGCTGGGCAGGCTGGAGGTGCAGCCAGTGGGCAGCGCTGGCCACTGTCAGTCACCGTGGAGGCACTTTGGAGCCCAATTCTGGGCAGTGCCTTGTCCTTGGCACTGCCAGCTGCTTGAGAAGCCAGGCAGGTAGGAGGTGCAGCCAGTGTGCAGTGCTGGCCGCTGTTGGTCACCATGAAGACACTTTAGAGCTGATTCTAGGCAGTGCCTGATATATATATATATATATATATATATATATATATATATATATACAGTATATATATACCTCAGGCCCTGCGTTTCTATTTATAGTACAACAATGACCAAATTGTCAGCATAGCCTTCTTATTACCCCACCTCGTGTACCCATTGCAGAAAATTTGTGAATCCCTGCCAAAACATAATTCTGTGCAACTGCAGTGCCATTCCAAGCCACAGGTGTGAAAACTCATTTTGGGCAGGATTTGAAAAATGACAGCTGTGACATACATGAGGTTGGGTAATAAGAAGGCTATGTTGAAAATCTGGGGTCAAAATAGTTAAAATTTCAAAAGTTACGAGCAGGCATACAGAAATTACAATGAGTGGTCATAACTTTGGCTTTTTGTTAATATTTTAACCTCAGATTTTCAACATAATCTTCTTAACACCCCACCTCATAAACCCAGTAGGTGAAAATGTTCAAATTCCTGCCAAAACACCATTCTGCACCACAGGTGCGAAAACATGTTTTGGGTAGGATGTGAAAAATGACAGTCACACTGTTCATGAGGTGGTGTGAAAAAATGGCTATGTTGAAAATTTGGAGTCAAAATATAAACAGTTACAAAAGTTATGCACATGCATAGAAAAATTTCAATGAATGCTTGTAACTTGAGAATTTTTTCACCAAATTTTCAACATGGGCTTTTTGGGACCCTACATCATGAACACTGGCTCTGTCATTTTGTTGTTCAGTCCTGAAAGGTGATTTCATGCAGTGACCATGAAATCACCTTCCTGACCTGATTAATGAAACAATAGTAATAGTATTCATGAGGTGGGGTCACAAAAAGTCCATGTTAAAAATTTGGTGAAAAAATACCTAAAAATTCCAAAGATATCAACATAAGTTGAAAACGCCATTGAAATACATAATACAGCCCTTACCTTGATTCCTCAGTTTGTGGTTCACTTTGAAGAGTGCAGACGTGTCCCAATCCACAGAAGATGATAGTAGATGACCCACGGAGGTACTTATGGGGTAAGGGGGGGTGGTGGGTGCTCAGTGGGAGGGTCAGGATGGGGGAAGGGGATGGCAGGGATGACGAGGGACTGTTTTCTTTTTTTAAGGGTTTTACAAAAAAAAGACATCAGAGGACTGTTTTCTTTTTACAGGTATAAATTAAATAAATATTTCATGACACTGCGGGTGGGTTCCCCAGTGTTCCACACTGCTGCAGGGGGTTAAATGCCAACACGGGGATTGGGCCCTGATACCAGCTCACTAATAAAACAATGAGCTTGGTGGAGGGTCATCCAACTCCAGGAGTGGGCATCCCGGTGTCAAAATATATACATAAAATAAAGAAGGGACTAGGGGACAGTGATCTGTGGGTAGGGGGTGCCTTTAGGCACTAAGGAATATATGAGGCAGTGATCAGGGAGTGAGGGGTGCCACTAGACTCATTAATAAAACAACGGACTACCAGCATTAGAAGCTCCTTCATACAATAAAAAAATGTTGTTTGACTGTACTGCCTGTAACTTTTGAGCTCAGCAACACAGTGTCATTTTAGGGTGCTGCTTTTTTCTTTGTGACCAAAATCCTTTTTTGTCACTCATGATCCTTTTTAGTTTGAATAAAAAAGGATTCACGAAAAAGGATCTTATTGAGTGATGAAAATGAGGTTTGCCAATAAAAGACAGGCCAATTTGTGCTGGGACACAGCCAGGAATATAAAACGGGGGCTAGGGGAGGAGACAGTGACCTCACCACAGGGTCATACGACAGAGCAAGGGTACCTTCCGGGCTATTGGCCTGGGGGAGGCGCCAGGGAGGGGTCCCAGAACAAAGGGCAGCAGGGTTACTTAAGATCAGGTAACCTCTGTTCGCCCTCTTTCTGCTGTTAAAATTCAGCACATTCACTGGTCAGGTAAGGCACAGCCATTAGAATGTTGTGTGCCTAGGTTGTTGAGGAGCCAAATGTATATCGTTGAAGACAGAGATTTTGTGGGAGAGAGAATGTTATTATCAAAAAAAAAGTTTGATTAGCTGTGAATCACGTGTTAGTGGGGAACGCTGCTGCAGGTGAGTTTAGCTAGCGCTAGGCCGGCCAGCAGAATTGTTGGGGGCATTCTATTATGCGGGCTCAGGAAGGTTAGCCCGCAGCCGGGCCAGCCCGGTGATGTACCAGCGGCCAAGCTTGTTCTATTGTAGGTGAAGTTGCTGTGGTGTAGTAGGGAAAGCACTCACTATTGGAGGTGTAGCGCAACAGTGCGAGGTAGTGTCCGACTTGCTGTTTGGTTTTGCAGCATTGTGGTTTGGTGGGCTGGGAGCCCGGTCAGCAGGGGAAGGGAGATTTTGTTGATTTCTCGTGGGTAGAAGTTGGTCAGGGAGAGCTCCGAAAGTTGAGGCCCACAGTGGGCGGGCCCGCGATGCTCCATGTGGCTGAGTTATTCCTGCAACAGTGGTGATGTTGGGTCTGACGTGCTTTTTGATTTTGTTGCAGCATGGTGGCTCAGTGGGCAGGGAGCCTGGCTGCACACCAGGTCTCTGCATGTGCCATTTATGATGTCGGACCCTGGAAGAGGATGGCGGTGCCGAGACACGTGGTCGGCGGGTAAAAGGCTGTACGTCCTGCACGGAAGGGCCAATGGAGAGCTTCGAAGGTTCAGGAGGGGTGGGGCCTACAGCGGGACGGCACGCCATGCATCACGTGGCCGAGTGTACAACAGCAGTGGGACCACGTGGGAACGGCCAAGAGAGCATTTGGGCCATTTAGTTTGTGCATGGGGACAGTCTTTTATCTCGCGGGGTAGAACATACTATTGTAGCCCCTTCTCAGTTAATTTAAGCAGATGACTGAGCAGGATGCTCGCTGACTTGCTCGCGGGGTAAAACAGGTTTAATTTTAACCCCCTTCTTCAGCTAATTGAGACAGATAACGTAGCGGGACGCTCGCAATTTGGAAGTCACTACCGAGCAAATGGGGGCCTTGTTATTAGAGTATAGAAGAACGGAGACTTTCAAGTAAGGAGAGATGGGAAGTTTGGGCTGGCTTGCCCATAACTTTAATAACAACTTCCAAATTTGGTACAGTGTTGCTATATGCGACTACGCATTCGGATCATCCGGGAGTTGGGGGGGCAAGCTAGGCCTCGGCAAGGCACTGTGCAATGGGCCTAACCTGGAAGAGGGAGGCGGGCCATGCATGTGGTTGGCTGGCAGCATGTGGGCAGGAAGAATAGAGCGGCCCATAGGCCGACCAAAAACAACGCCCCCCCGAGGTCATTCGCATTGAAGCGGGACCAGAGACATACAAGGGGTAGGGTAGAGGTATAGCCTTTATCGTTAGCTGGCATGGGAGGTTTGGGTCAGAGGCAGGATGGTAGCTAGAGCTATGGTACCACCTGTGGCTGGAGTAGGCGGTAGGATGCTGCAGCGGGGAGCAGACATATCATAGTTTGCACAAGCAAACAAGCTGCATTTCGTGCTACTGGTGCATTTTAAAAATGCTTTTATGTTACATTTCAAAAGGCTTCAATCGAGACATAAAGCATTAGGCCGGAAAGACTGTTTTACGTGCCATAGTATAGTAAGATGATTTACCAGTCTTATTATGAAGCTCATACGGCAAGTTTGTTATGTGTTTTGAAGGTGGCATCTCCTGTGGAGGCAGCTGAGATGAGCGCCTTTGGGATGGTGGGGGGAAAAAAAAAGTAAGGAAAGGCAAGTGTCCTGAGGCAAAGGGGTGGTTTAACTGGGGAAGCCCCCCAGCAGGAACAGGCCAAGAAGCGAGGGCACTAAGTAGGGCTACCAAAACCCGGGAAAAGGGGGGGGGAGCTGGGGGAGGCCAGCCAGCTGCAGTGGGCAATGTTAAAAAAGGAAAAAGAAAAGAAAAAAAAAAAATATATATATATATGATGGGGGCCGGATGAGGGCCGAATCATGGTAGAAGGGTACAATATTCATTCATATTTTGTCATGCAGCTAAGAAAGAGATGGCACCTAAGAGAGCTGCAGCATTTAGTGCTACCATGCTTCCGGAGGCCGAAAGCTGATGGCCCAGATGACAAATTTGATGGAAGCGGCAAAGAAGAGGGAAGCCGAAGAAGAGGCACAGAGGAAGTGGAAGGCACAGGATGAGGGAATGGGCACCGGGAAGGGCAGGAAATGAACAAGGAAGGCGGGCACCAATGCACCGGCAGCACCAAGAGAGAGAGAGAACACGGACCGGGCCCCAGATGACCAACCAGGCTGGGGTAAGGATAAGTTGGATATGAGCAATGAAGAGAATGTAAGAGAGTATATGGAATTGCTGGTGGGCGACATGGGGGAGGAAGGGGTAGAGAAAATGGAGACAGCATTACGGGCCATCAAAGAAAAAAGAAAAGAGGAAAAAGGAGGGACGGGCATGGGAGGAGGGGCACGGAAATTATATGACGGCCCGCCGGGTTTCACATTAGGCAACCACGTGCCAGGGTCAATTAAGGAGAAGATTTGAAAGGGTGAGTATGTCAATATCTTTGGGCTATTTGATGAGGAGACAGCAAATAAGTATGAACAGAAAGAGTTGGTGGGGATGGCAGTGGCTTTGGCAGTGGTTGGACACAAGGCAGAGGAGGCGAGGTACAAGGGGAAGAACATTGACACGTGGCAAGCAGGGTTTCTGATTTACAGTGTGTTGGTGCTGGAGAAGCAGCCGGACCTGGCAATCCCGCTGATAACATACATGGCCATCATCAGGGATGCGTATCAGGTGAAGTTGGGTTTCAGGTGGCTCAAGTATGACGAGGCATTTAGGAGATGCATGACAGTAAAGGGTGATTTAGGGTGGGATTGCACTCACACAGAACTGTGGGTCAGAACATTATCGGGAGGTTCAGGGGGCCAGGCAACGGATATGGTAAAGAAGGTGACACCAGCGCAAGGGGCCAAGGCTTGCTGGGCTTACAACAGGGCAGTGTGTAGTTGGCCCAGCTGTAAGTTCCGGCATGCCTGCTCATGGTGTGGGAGGCTGCTCATGGTGTGGGAGGGCCCACCCAGCCACAGGTTGCAGAACCGTTGGGGAGAAAGGGGGCCCTGCTGGTGGTCACACCTTCGAATAGTCCTTTCAGGGTGGGAGAGGGAGAGCCAGTAGGGGCCATGGAGGCACAGGAAGGGGGGTATACACCCAATTACAGATGATACCAGGCCGGAGCAGGTGGGCAGTAGGTGGGGATACCCCCCTGGTCCACACACCCATCCAACTGGGGGTGATTGAGGGGTTGACCAGGGAATACCCTGACAGAAGGAGGGGTGGAGCTGTTAAGAACCAGTTTTGAAAGGGGTTTTGCATTAGGGTTCGAGGGGAGGTGGGTGGGGATGCGCGCCAAGAATTTGTGGTTGGTGGCCGGGAAGGAGGACATGGTACAAAAAAAATCCAGAAAGAGGTGAGAGCAGGGTGGGAGAAGGAGCCTTTGTCCACTCCCCCTTGTGCAGAGTTCTGGGTATCACCCCTGGGTTTGGTACCCAAGAAGCAGGTGGGGGAGTTCTGGCTCATACACCACCTGTCCTATTGGAAGGAAGGGTCAGCGAATGACAGGATTCCAGACGCTCTCAGCATGGTATTCTATGCATCGCTAGACCAAGCCATAGAATTGGTACGGGCGGCAGAGGGGGCTTGGTTAGTGAAGATGGATATCAAGGCTGCCTTCCGACTATTGCCAGTGAGGCCAGAGGATTGGGACCTCCTCGGTTTCCGTTTCAAGGGCAGGTTTTATTTCGACAAAGCAATGCCCATGGGTTGTTCAGTAGCCTGCACAACCTTCCAAGTTTTCAGCTCATGGGTACAGTGAGTGTTCGCTTGGCGATATGGGCATGGGAGGGTAATCCACTACTTGGACAACTTCCTATTCATAGGGACTAGTCAGTTGGAGGTGGAAAAATTGTTAGTCAATTTTCAGGACATGTGCGGGACCATAGGCATTCCACTGGCGGCCGAGAAAACCGAGGGCCCCGTGTGCACACTGGAATTCTTGGGCATTGAAGTGGACACGGAGGAAGAATGCTTTCGCCTCCCAAGAGACAAAGTCAAACGGCTCAGGGGGCTGCTTGCCCTGATCGGGGGAAGGAGGAGGGTGCCACTGGTACAGGTACAGCAACTACTGGGGCACCTTAATTTCACCTGCAAGGCCATAAGCCCGGGCAGGGCATTCACTCGGAGGTTAGGAAGGGTCACTGGAAAGGCAAAGCTACCACATCATTGGGTGGACATCAGTAGAGGGGTGAAAGAGGATTTATTGGTTTGGGAGACATTCCTGAAGTCTTATAATGGGGTCACTTTTTGGCAGGAGGAGTGGGCCCCTAATGCAGACCTTGAGTTGTATACGGATGCAGCCGGGGGCCTGGGGATGGGAGCCTATTTCCAGGGGGACTGGATATCGGAGGCATGGCTGGATCAATGGTGGGAATGGGGCTGGATGAAGGACATCACGTTCCTGGAGATTTTCCCAATATGGGTAGCCCTGGAAGTGTTGGGGGCACAGATGATGGGGAGGCGCTTAGTTTTTGGGTGTGACAATAAAGGTGTGGTCGAGGTGATCAACAGACATACTAGCCAGATGGAATCAACAGGCATGGTTTTGAGGGGCATGATATTGTTGGGGCTGCATCTTAACCTGTCTTTCAGAATGAGGCACATTGAAGGGGTTCGGAATGAGGTAGCTGACTGTCTTTCCCATTTTCAGAAGGAGAGATTCCGGGAGTTGGCGCTGCAAGCCGCACTCACCCTGACCAGGGTGCCGGAACAGCTGTGGGAGATTGGAGAGAGAAGGCAAGGGCCTTGTATAAAGGATCATGGGTAGCAGGCACATTAAGGGCATATGAGAGGGTGTGGGTGGTTTTTCAGTCATTCAGAGCAAAGAGGGGATGGGAGATAGATGAGCCTGCCAAGGAGGGTGAAGTGATGCAATACATGGTTGAAAAATGGGACGAGGGTTTAGCACACACCACCATGGCAGTACAGCTGGCAGGGATCGGCTGGGTGTCCATGGATAAGGGGTGGGGGGAGGTGACGAGCAGCCAGGTCATTAAGAGGATGATGGCAGGCTGGCAGAGGGGGCAAGGAAAAAGGCAGGATGGTAGACGGCTCCTGATGGGCCCCTTCCTCGCCAAGGTGGTGCGGGCAGTGGGACAAGTCTGCTATTTGACAAATGAGACCTGCTTATTCAGGGCCATATTCACAGTCATGGCGAAGGGGGCCTTCCAAGTTGGGGAATGGTGGCACCCAGAAAGGGAGCAGCAGAGATGGGGTTACAGGAGCAGTGTGTGATCTGGGGGAGGCAGAAGGTCACAATTCTACTTAAGAAGTCTAAGACAGACCAGATAGGAAAAGACACGGAGGTGGAACTACGTAGGGACGGGAAGTCGGATATCTCAGCAGTCCAGGCGATGGAGGCCTATGTGAGAGTCAGAGGGAGGGTGGGGGCCCTGGTTCATGCACAGGGCGTTTCCTGGTGGACGGGTTTCCAGGTGGGGCAGTCCTAAAAAGGCGCTAGCATTTGCAGGTGAGAATCCCAAGGAGTTCACCCCCAACTCTTTTCGGATTGCAGGCCGCCTCAGAGGCGGCTATTTTAGGGGCAAGGGAGAAGGAAGTCAAGAGGGTCAGCAGATGGAAGTCGAGCTGTTACAAGAGATACGTAAGGTGTTGACAGTGTCTAATTCCTGTCCCCCTTTTTTCCCCCACAGCAGGTTACAAGAGGCAAGTGTGGATCACTGGGCACTCATTTATATACTGGGCACAGAGATTTGCAGTGGCCACTAGGATGAGCACATAGCTGTGACCGGGGATGGATCACACAAAAGTGATATGGAAGGGCCTGAGGGATATGAGGTGGTCACAGCTGCTGCCACTGTTGGAGGAACTGCAGGTGCGGTGGGCCAGCCCAGACTGTATCATCATCCACCTGGGGGGCAATGACATGGGGGACATACCCTGGAGATCATTGATGAGGGACTTTATAACAGACCTAGAAAAGATAAAAAGTTGGTGGCCAAGGGTGGTGATATGCTGGTCTGAAATCATGTCCTGGAGAGTATGGAGGGTAGCAAAAAAAAACCAGGTGGTGGAAGTGGCGAGAAAACGCCTCAACCAGAAAGTGGCCAGGGTAGTGATAGAGATGGGCGGGTGTCACATATGCCATAGGGATATCTCATTTGACCAAGAGGCAGTGTACAGATCGTACGGCATCCATCTCACTGAGTTTGGCATGGGTTTGTTTCTGCGCCCTTTTGGGGAGATAGTAGAGAGTATAAATAGGAGGGGTCTGAAAGGCTAGCCCACAAGGGGGGGGGAGACCCACCTTCCATCGCAAGCAGGAGATGGGGCAGTGGAAGGAGTTAGGTGGAGCAAGGAAAACTGGGGGGAAGATAGAGGGAGGGGTAGAGATCACGGGCTGGGGACAAAGGAACCCAGGCATGGGAGTAAAAGGGAGGCAGGGGAAGGATATAGAGCTGCGTGGATCGCAGTGTCTGCACCTGGCGGGTGGGGGGAAATGGTCCTGGTAACATGGTACCCGATGGTGGTGAGCGAAAAGGGGGTCCGGAGCCCCGTGTCCAGGCCCCGAGAAGCATGATGAACAGGAGGCGAGCAGGAGGAAGAGACACAAGGAAGAAGACGTGACTGTTACGTCCAAGGCCAAGGGGACTTGATGTCCAACATTGTGAATATGACTCGTAGATATATGATGTTTCAGTATGTACAAACTGGCTGTGCCTAATAATTTAATAAACAGTGCCAGTGAGCATCCAAAGTGAAAATGGTGGTGGCCTGAGTTATTTCTGGCTGGGGATCAGGGGACAACGAGGTTTGCCAATAAAAGGTAGGTCAATTTGTCCTGGGACACAGCCAGGAATACAGAGCCAGGGGGGCTAGGGGAGGAGACAGTGACCTCACCACAGGGTCATACGTCAGAGGGAGGGTAGCTCCCAGGCAATTGGCCAGGGGGAGGGGCCAGGGGAGGGGTCCCAGAACAAAGGGCAGCAGGGTTACTTAAGGTCAGGTAACCTCTGTTCACCCTCTTTCTACTGCTGTTAAAATTCCCACCCTCCCTCCCAGCGGTAAACATAGGAATAGAAGGCACAAGGCACACAGCCGTGGGTGCATGCAAGATGTGCTCGGTGACGGGCCATGTGCAGGCATGTGGGCCGCTGATAGGCGCAGCCGGGGGCGAGATGCAACCCAACGGCTGGATGGCAGACTAAGGGAAAGGTAGGAAGGGGAAGGAGTTAGGTGGAGCAAGGAAAAGTGGGGGCAGATAGAGGGGGAGGGTAGAGACCATGGGCTGGGGACAAAGGAACCCAGGCGTGGGAGTAAAAGGAGGCAGGGAGAAGGACATAGAACTAGGTGGTGGATTGCAGTGTCCGCACCTGGTGGGTGGGTGGGGGATGGTCCGGGTAATGTGGTACTCGATGGTGGTGAGCGAAAAGGGGGGCCGGATCCCCATGTCCGGGCCCCAAGAAGCATGATGAACAGGAGGCAAGTAGGAGGAAGAGACACAAGGAAGAAGACAGGACTGTTATGGCCAAGGCCAAGGGGACTTGATGTCCAACATTGTAAATATGACTTGTAGATATATGATGTTTCAGTATGTACAAACTGGCTGTGCCTAATAATTTTATATACAATGCCAGTGAGCTTCCAAAGTGAAAATGGTAGTGGCCTGAGTTATTTCTGGCTGGGGATCAGGGGACAAAGGATTTAAAATATAGAAAAAAAACATTCCCAGATCATTTTGGTACCAGACAACTGCATAATCCAACTAATTAACTTCCAATGAGCAAAATCCATTTTTTTGGTATTCCCCAAGCACCTCATTTTCAAGGGTTTTCAATTTTTCTTTAAAAAACAACAGAAAACAAGATGATGGCACACGAAAAAGAAATTTTCTCTCACGAAAAAGGATTTTGTTCATATGAAAAAAAAACACTCTCATTAGACTAAATCCTTTTTCGTGAGATCAAATCTTTGTCAAACTTTATGCATCTATCCTGAAAAGAGAACTTCCCATAGGGTATAATGGGAACTTAGAAACTTAACTTTTAAACAGTTTAATATTTTTACACCAAACTAACAGTGGCAGTTCTGTTACCCAAGTTCTTTCCACCATAAAAAAATCAAAACAAAATTCCCACCATCCAAGGCAACGAGGAAAAAACTGCAAAAGATTGTGACTTTTTACTTTTTTCACTATCCTGATCTCAGAATTCGCACATCCAACCAGAACAAAACTTAGTTGCCACATCAAGAGATCTACTCCACAGGACAGCGCATACCAAATTTTGTGCAAATACATTGATTGGTTGCAAAGTTATTAAAGTGCAAAATTTGAGGTTTAACATTAAACAGGCTATGCAACCCTAACTATAGGGGCACGACCGTGTCCCTATAATAACTGTATATGTTAGTATGAATTTGAACACCTGTCTCAGCACCATTAGGCTTTTTTACTGGAACTCTGCTTTTAAAATCAGAACATAATCTTATGATTTTTAAAATGTTGTTTTCTTTTGTATTGTATGTATTACAATTATGGTTCAAACTAGGAAACAAGTGGGCTTAAACACTGTGCCTCCATGAGATTCTAACTCTGAGCCAAATGGCACTGTAAGTAAATAGGGAAAACATTTAAAAAAAATAACAATAATATGTCAGGTAGCCCAAAAACTATACCAAACCCCGGGTGGACTAGCACTAACAGTAATGGTGTATAGGTGTCACCACTGGGGCTGACTAACCCTAGGATATCAGACACTGTGGAAGTGGGGCACACTAAAAGGAGAAGAAATCAAGACAACCACATTTGCATTTAAAATGTATTAATAATAATTATAATATACTTTATTTATAAAGCGCTCTTCAACAATGTATCAGAGCGCTGTACAACCAAACAATTACAACAATAAAATAATAACATTTTATACAATAATTCAGTAATCCAATAATACCATAAAGTCATCAGTTACGGCACAGTACTAAATGTTAGCCAAAACAGGTGAGTCTTTAGGGCATTCTTAAAGCTCTCCACTGTCAGGCACTCCATACCTGTATTGATCGTATCACTCAGGCAGGTACAAGATGAAACAGCCAGTCACCGGAAGGTGCCCTTCACTCGATAGCGCTCCATCAGGGGGTGGGGACACAAGCTGAGATACTCCTATTTAAGGTCACCAGGCTATAATGACATAAGAGAACACCTGATAGACATTTTTTTTTCATTCATTTTATTTTGTTAACCAGGTAAGTACACCAGGCCAATAGGCCCTTTTACAGGCATGACCCTGTTTTTACAACAAAAATAGCCACAGTGATCTGGATGCTTGACCCCTTGCACCTCAAAACAATGAATTGACAAGTGAAAAAAAAAAACACAATCCCATGTGTAAGCATAAGGTAGCAAAACTGAAATACAGCCTAACACAGTGTCTTCACACTAAGGAGCAAAATTGGCTTGAATAAATTAATATAAAAATTCATATTTTCAGCATAATTTCACAGCACCCATGCATTAATCATTCCTTAGCCAAATTGACCAAATACATGTTCTAGCAAAACTTGCCAGAATGTGTGTTCAAGAGAAAGAGAGCAAAGAGAGAGACTGATAAGCAGAAAGGCAAAGTGATGCGTTCATCCAAAGTGACTGCAAGACCTGTACACAAAGAGGATCTGCCTGCACTGCGTATCTTCTAACCATCCATAAGTGCTCCCAGACTGAGCTGGCATTTTCCCTGTAACTCCAGGGCAATTTGCCTTGTTTTGCTGTTGATTACATTCCTTCCTATGGAAGCTGCAGTGCTATATTTCCCGGATAATCAATGTAAGTCTATGGGGCCAATTTTGTGCATATCTCCATTTCCCTGTAAAATACAGGAAATCCTGTAGATCTGGGAGCCCTGCCATCCATCCCACTGAACTAGAGAAGCAAAAATAAGTCAGTAAGAGAATCATGAAAAAAAAACTATAGATAGGCCCAAAAATAAAAATAAAAACTTGCCTGCTCAAATTAAGAACCATCCCAAAATTACTGCACACTTGGCTGACAGCAGATTTAAGGTGATGTCTGTGGATGCTGTCGTTAACTCTCAACTTCCTGGCTCACCAAGGCAGAGTCAGACTTTGCTGGCATTAAGGCATTTAACCTCTACCCCTAGGATTACTACTTTGGTCTGTAATAAGTCTATGCAGCCTATGTGTTCAGCTCTTCAAGGACTGACGGATTCTGTTTTGAATTTTCCTGTGTAGAATACAGTAGGTACTAATATGAGAGTGGGGCTGTGGGTTGTCAATTTTACTCTGGTAGTTCTCAAGGAATTGTTCAGGCTGAGGCAGCTACCTTGCCTAACAGTTTTGTTTTGTTTTTCAGCTGCCTCTCCCTTTCTCTTGTTATTTAGGTCAGGCTGTTGACACTATGGTAGCTGGGGGAGAGATTCCAGATTCTATTACAATAGAAGTACATACAGAGCTCCATAACACTATTGTTGGCCTGAAAAACCTTGATAGATTTAATCACTCAAAAATGGAGTCAGTGAATGTTAAACTATCTCAGCCTAATTTGGCTCCTTCCAAGGTTCGGGTATCACCAAACAGAGAGGAATTACCTAAGGTATTTAATGTTCACAATGAAAGGTCAAAGCCTATATCATATTTCCCTTCATATCTCAGTAGTTATATTATCAGTCTCATGAATAACATATATTCTGCTAATCTTATGTTGATGTAGCAGCTGGTCATCATTAGAAATGCAGTGTCGGTGGCTCAGCAAGTTGCACACTCCTCTCTGAGGCTAGAAGACTGGAAGGTTGTGGGTTCTAGCCCCACACTGGGAAGAAGGTTATGGGTTCTAGCCCCACACTGGGAACAAGAGATAAATCCCAATACTGACACTGTAGTGCATCATGAGGGGGTACTGCACTGTTAAGGTGCCATCTTTCAGATGAGGCATTAAACTGAGGTCCCGTCTACCTGTTCTGGTGGTTGTACAGGTAGATGTTAAAGATCCCACGGCACTTCTCGAAAAGAGTAGGGGAATTTCTCTGGTGTCCTGGCCAAATTCCCCACATTCACTAAAAAATACCACCAACAGCTTAATCCAGTTCTGTACACCAGTTTGCATTTGTATCCTCTCCCTCCCCCTGGGATAAGGTTGAAAAGAGGCAGAATTGCCTAGTTCTCCTTTCCCAGTCAACAAAAACTAACCCAGTCAACTAAGCTGTTTATAGACTATCAGAGAAGACTTAGCTGTCAATGGTGCAAGGATGGATGATACTATAAGAGTTTTTCAGCAAATTCACCCCTCCCCCCACAGGAATCTTCCTCCATGGGATTGATTGAGCTTGAATCTCCAGAGCCCTGTCTGAGACCAGACTTCAGTTCTACTGGTTCCCCTGAATTGAGCAGTTCAGTAAGGACCAAAAATAAAAAAGGTTTCCAAATATAGCAAAAAGATAAAAAGGGCTTTTAAAAGAAGGTTCAGGTCAGGCCCATAATACTATGGCGGATCAGCTAGATAATTGTGTTCTCCTTTTTGATTTGCTGTTTGTTCCAGAGAATACATCTCTTGCTATTCCAGATATTGAGAAACATAGAATTTGATGGCAGGTAAGGACAGCTTGCCCATCCATTCTGCCCATTTCTCCCTAACGACACTATTACCGCAGACCATGCCTGATCTACAGCTCTTTCTCACTCCCACTTCCCTTCCACTATGATTCCCTTGTGCTTTTACCATGCATTCTTGAACCCCACCACTGTTATTGCCCCCACCACCTTCAGCCTACTTGTGCAGATTTTTTTTTTCTCTATTTATTTCCTTTTCAGGGGATTGTGCCTTTGGTCCCCCCCTTCAACCAGCCTTCACGGCTGCTGCTTCGGATGCAGCCAGCACTCCGACCTCCCCACCACAGCCCTCCCAGGCCACATCACAGCGGGTACTTGCCCCACCACTGCAAAGACCCAGAGGGTGGACCCAGGAGGGCACTATCTTGGGTGAGTCCATGGCGTGCAGTCGGGGAAGCCTCATGCTGCTGAGGTATTTTTCTAGGTTTCTTTCCCTGCAGGAAGAGGCATGCAGTGATGCCAATGGAGGGAGCGTGCACATGTCCACATGTGCTCCTTCCAGGCGTCTGCCCCATCTCCGCCCCTCATCTACAGTGTCAGCACACTACCCCCCCTGTCTCCACCAGGGGTTAGTCAAGTGCTGACCACTGTCATCCCCCCTTCCCAGAGAAGGAGAGCAGTCCTACAGATGCTCAATTCTTTTCCACCCCAGCCAACCCCCGGGGGCCTGTGTTCCCGAACATGGGTCACCAGCATAGCACGAGGACTTGTGCAGATTTGATTGCCATCAAAGAGGATTGGAACTTAATCCTGAGCAAGTTAGGAAATAAGGGCGAATCTAGTGACAACTCTGTTGTTGCTACTAAAGACATTATGGGATATAATTCTAAGTCAGTCTCTAGCTGTACAAAATGTTTATGGCCTACAGGTCAGGTTCTACAGAAGTCAGCTATAGTGGATACAAATGTTAAATCTAAATTGGTTTCAGCTCTCCAACTGGATAATCTTGGCATTCTAAGACTTTGTGGACATAAAGATGACGTTCTATCTGCTAAGAATACCCTCTTGGACTCTATTATCTCTTTGTTTCAGCTTAAGAGTTCAGCTTAAGATGGGAACTCAGGTTAATAAGGGAGATATTGAAGTTTGCAATGCCAAGGATGAATATGGTCTCGAATGTGTCAAAATTATTCATGCAGACCACATGATGGCCAATTATTTTTGGAATAATGGAATAATGGAAATTTCCTAGAGAAATGTAACTTATTCTGACATATATAGATAAGCAGAAGGCTTATTATCCAAATAATGTGCCAACTGAGATAAATCTTCATTTATTTTAAGTATGTTTGACTCAAGAGAGCGTCAGGTGAAACAAGTGTTAAGCTACCAAATTATGTTGCTCATTCTTTTTAAAGATGGAAGACCTGGATGCAGCTAAACCCATAGAGACCTAAGCAAGTAACTGGCTAGAGGGGAGGCATTAGAGGGTGGTGGTCAATGGAGTTAAATCAGAGGAGAGGGAGGTTATGAGTGGGGTTCCACAGGGATCGGTCCTGGGTCCAGTCCTCTTCAACATGTTCATTAGTGACACTGGAGAAGGAATCCAGGGTACGTCATGCCTCTTCGCAGATGACACAGAACTATGTGGGAGGGTTGATAGTGGTGAGGGAATAAGGGAAATGCAGAGAGATCTACAAAAGCTAGAGGGGTGGTCAAAGGTCTGGTAGTCAAAATTCAATGCTAGAAAGTGCAAGGTAATGCACATAGGGAAAACAAAAAACAAGACAAAGTACTGGAATGGAGGAGAGAGAGAGACAGAGACAAAGAGACTTAGCACTACAGCTGAGGAAGGGGATCTTGGAGTTATCATTAGTAACTCACTTAAGCAATTGAGTCAGTGCAACAAGGCCTATAGCAAAGCTAACAGAATGCTGTGCTGTATCAGGAGGGGTACTAATAGCAGAAGAAAATAGGTAATACTTCCCTTCTACAGATCCCTGGTGAGGCCTCACCTAGAGTACTGTACCCAGTTCTGGAATCCTTGCCTCAGAAAGGAGAAGGATAAGGATAGGTTGGAGACAGTGCAGTGCAGAGTAACAAAAATGAATCAGGGTCAGCAGGGCAGATCCTATGAGGAGTGCCTCCAGGCACTAAATATGTACTCAATTGAGACCAGAAGGGAGAGGGGAGATATGATAGTGACCCTCACTTTCTTTAAAGGAATTAACAAAGTGAACTGCAGGGAACTATTTAGCCTGAATACCAATTCACAGTTACGTGGACACGAATGGAAATTAACAGGAGGTAGGTTCAGGAGCGATGTGAGGAAGTACTACTTTACTGTAAGGGTGGTGGAACCTTGGAACAGTCTGTCAGCTGAAGTGGTGGGTGTGAAAACAGTCAGGGGATTCAAGCAGGGCTGAGACATAATGAAGGGAATAGTGGTTACCAGGGGCGACAGGACCAAGGAGGAGAGTAGAGGGATGGGGGGAGGGTTAGTACCCTGGAGGGAACAATAGGTTTCAGGAATTATAGGGAACTTGGGCGGACTGGATGGACCTCTGGTCTTTTTCTGCTGTCATTATCTATGTTTCCATATTTTCTAATTATCAACAAATATCATTGGAAAAGAAAGGGGTAATTAGGGCCACAAGATGGGAAGACTTTGATGGGGCCCAAGTGAATGTGCTTTCTAAATCTAAGGATATAGCAGAGAGAGTCTTGGCCAAATGTAATGTAACTTGGGTAATCATGTTGTCTCTAATATTGCTGTGAAGCTAATATTCCCTGGCATATGATTACTGTGCCGATTATTGAGACAGTTTATTTTGCAATTCTGACTATATATGTAGGTTTCATCTCTAAGCAGGTTATCAGTGACTAAGTAATAACTTTACAAAAAGAAATCCTGTTTCTAATGTATCCATTAAAAGCTATAAGGATTATTTTTTTTTATCATATACTCTCTTAGAATATTGCTGGTGTCAAATTTAAAAGGGGGGGGGATCAGGGATGGGCTGATATCTTATTGGGGTTGCCGTCCTATGTTTTCAAGAAACCTGGCATTTAAAGGACCAAGACATTAGCACTGATAATGTTGAGCTACTGTATTTCAGGTGTCAGCCAAAAAAAGATAAACAAGCTAGGTAGGGCTGCAGGGGGTGTCGTTTGCTTTTTTTTAAATTAATACTCATATTGCCTATAAATTTATGAAGTTCATGGACTTTTGTTTTATTCTTTCAGTCAATGTTTATAATATTTCATTCATCTTGATTAATACGTATTCCTTCTGGATTTTTCAAAATTTGTGTTAAATACCCTTGGGCTCTCCTGGGAGGACCTGATTGAGGATCTTTATGAGAACGTCCCCAGTGCTTCAATCCTAAGGGGACTTTAATTCTAGAATTGGTGCATTCAATGGTCTTCTTGATAATGCTGTAGCTGGGATATGATGTGATGCCCCTGAATTCCTGATGAGACATTCTTGTGATGGTAAGACTAGCAATGCTGGTATTGGTCTCATTCAATTTTTGCTAGATTATAATTGTATCCTTTGAATGGCAGTCTGTCAGGAGATAAACATGGGCAATTGACATTTCACTCTCCATTGGGTGTGTCTGTTCTTGATCTTGCCATTTGGGATGGTCCTGTAGATATGTGGTGTGCTGTTTCTATAATTAATAGAGCTGAGAGGGATCAACTTCCCCTATCTCTTAATTGGACAAATGACAGGCAGTCTGACTTTGTGACTCAGCAGGCAAATCTTCTAGTATTTCCCCTTCTGAATGTGGAAATTAGAAATATGAAGAAAGTCAAATGAGGATATTCCTCTTCAGTTCGAACATGTTTCTGCTATTTATCAGGAATCCTGGTTGCAACTGAACTTTGATGGTTGAGTTGCCGCTGAAATGTATGATCTGTTGTAATACTTGTTTGTTCGGATACATTCTATTTTGTATATTGATTCTCAGCTTAAACCTCATCTTAGGTATTGGTGGTTTGTGTGTCATTGCAGAAGTGAGAAATCCAAGCTCTTATCTAAGATTAAACTTACCAGGAAATATCACTCAAGGGATAACTACACCTCCCTTAGTGTTAATAGGAAGGCTCATAAGACTTTTTTGCAAAATAAAAAGTAGAATATTATCATAAACAGTGGGATATTATGCTTAACATAATTTCCAAGAATGATACCAGAGCGTTTTGGCATTTGGTTGCTAGAGGAACTTCACATTTTTCATCTAGCATAGGTACTTATTGTCACAAACCCACTCAGCAGGTCAGCCCTCTACTTCCAAAGTGCCAACCTCTGAGCGTAGAATTGTGAATAGCTTAACAGAACAAGGTAACCCTCTTGTCTGTTTTGTGAGTTCAAGTCACCTTAGTCCCAAGTTCTGGAGGGATTCAAACTGATAACCTCTTATTAGTGTACCCAATTGTCAGGCTCAGATAATTCTGTCTTCGGGGGGCCAAATATCTTTGCCTATGGGCACCTAACCAGGTATTTCAAAATGAACCCTTAGAACTCTATGCAAGACCTTAGAGAACTTTTTTCTGTTTGCCAGTTTGGTATCACAATAAGCTCATACACAGTGTCAACTATAACCTTCAAAGCTTCACTTATATAAAAAGAAATTTCAAGGCACACCAGGCAGTTTCCATTTTTAAAATATATATCTTTACTTTAAAATAGGTAAAATAGGAAAACAGTAAAATTACAGAACAAAATATCCCAACACATACAGCCTTAAAACAAACAGGTTTAAAAGTGCAGATTCCTAGAAATAATAATACTCAGACTGGTTTTGTCTAAGGTCTCCTTACTTCTTAATCTTCCAGTGCTTTGATGTTCCTCCTTCTCTCAGTCAGAAATATGAAAGTCTCTGTGTAAGGTCTGCTCAGTATATTTTAAAGCAGTCTTGGGCCAGTCTTCTCTCTGAGATCACCTAACTCTGCCTTGGTGTATTAAAATTTATATTTTATAACACAGGAAGTCCTAATAAGATATTTTAACACAATATCTGACATTGATGAATCTCCTCTCGTCATGTGATTTCCCCCAAACCAGGATGATCTGCTTCACAAGGCATCAAAGCCTCTTTGATGTAATTCCCTGTATATTCTAAGCAAATGCTTATTGGACTCCTTACTTTAGTCTGGTACCTGGTATACCCAGACATCAAAGGTCTCTTTGATGGAATGAGCTTCCTGGGACGATGGTCCAAACACCATGCATAGCAGATCAAAGGATTTCCCTGAGGGCATTATAAAATGGATATCTTGGTTCCTGCCTTTAAAGCAAACTAACAAGATAATTGCACCTCAGATCTCTGCAGTTTAAGCTACCTCCTGTCCTTTGAAATTATCCCTGGGGGGTGGGTTGATATGTTAATTCCAGCAAGCCAGCATTTCCTCCTGCCAGACAGTCCATCACACATTTTTTTATATTTACAAAAAAATGATACAGGGATCAGAACCAGCTGTCCAAGTGTGACACTTATATTCCCACTTCAGTTTGGATGGAGCACTTTGCCTCTCTTTTCTACGATACCCAGTAACATGTTATTTCTTATAGTGTTTCGGATGAGCATGCAATCAGACCCTTTTACTATTATTGAAGTATGCTCTGCTCTTAGTTCCTTAGAGCACAATAAAGCCCCTGGTTCATGTGGAGGTGTGTTTGCATTCCCTGATTTAGTTCCTGTTGAGGTGTGTTTACATTCTTCCTTATTATGGTCGGACTTTCTTCTACTGTTCTCCAATAAATATATAGGCCAAGATTTCTTCCCTCATTAATGGCATAGCAAAGAGATAGTTCTGATTTTTCAAAGGGGAACAGAGCTGACCTCAGAATGTATTGTCCAGTTAGTCTGTTGGCTTTATCTCTCCTAAAATATTTTGTAAAAGTATTCTTCAAAGATTGCATGAACAACTACTTTCCAGGGGAGGTTGTCTGAATTGCAGCTTGGGTTTAAGTGGCTCTGCTCAGCCCTTAATAATTGCTTCATTCTCAGGCATCTTTGGGAGAAATATGTTTTGATCTGCAGTCAAAAGCTGTATGTTGAGCTGGCCTGATGGTGCAGTGGTAGCCCTACCACTCATGACACCAGTGACCCAGGTTTGGGAGCAGGCTTATGTCACTGAGGGCCAACTGAGGTGAGAAGGACTGAGCATCCCAAGGGGATGCTCTCCTCCTCCAGGAAGGGAGGGTTGTCATCCTAGCTGCAGTGCAGCCAACTGGGTAACCACAGGTTACAGTGTAGCTGAGGGTGCCGAGGGAGGAGACAGACGTAAGGGCGGAGGGTTGGTGTGACAGCACATTTGTGTGCACATGCACCTTGACCCTCCCTTGTATGCCTGTATCCATAGGTGAGTGGAGAAGCCAGGAAAAAAAGCATGATTCACTGGATGACAGACCCCAGTGTACCTAACAGGCCCTGATCTGCACTCCCCAACTGCCAGGTACCTGACAAAAGCTATGGTGTGTAAGAGGGCAGTCCCCCACCTTCCCAACCCAGAACATAAACTATGGCAGCATGGAGGGAAATGCAGTGGTAGGGGCTGAGTCATGGCAAAGCCAATGGCACCTTGGGGATCCCTGAGGGAGAGCAAGATCATGCCAAAAAGGGGGGCTTAAAAAGAGAGTTTAAAATAAAAAGCTGTATGTTTCTTTTGTTAATAGCTCTACCTTTGATTCTACATCTCAGAACATACTTTGGCAGCTTATATATGATAGGGGCATTGATCCTGCCCTGATTATTATTATTATCTCCAAGCTTTTTAGTAAGACCTGGGCAAGGGTCAGACATGGTCCTTGTGGCAGTATCTCCCAAATATTCTTGATAAATAAAGGTGTTCATCAGGAGCGTTATCTCCCCCCAACCCTTTTTAATACCATAGTGATCATATTCTTGGGGCTCTTTTGAAAGTTATTTCTGATTCTCTAAAAAATGGTTTAATGGAGATGCCCATCCTTGCTTATGCCGATGATCTGGTGCTTTTTTCTTTGTTCTAATTGGTCTTACAAAAAAAAACTTGATTGTCTTGCAGCAAAGTCACAAAAACTTTCTCTGACTACTAATGCTCACAAACTTCTGGTGATTTATTTTTGGCAACAGTAATTTCCTGTCTTAGATGGAGGGTGGGGAATTCATTCATAATTTCAGTGTTTATATATACCTACAGTATCTTGGTCTCCACTTTTCACCTAACAGTTCTTGGCATTCATATTTTCTGAATGCTCAGGCTGAGGTTAAAAAACACTTCTCGGTTTAAAAAAATGTAATTATAAATTTGGTGGTAACAACATCAGACCTTTAGTGCAAGTTCCATCTTCAAACTTGAATGTGCAGTCCTTGTATGGTTCTGAAATTTGGGTTCCCTACAAGGTCTCTAACTTAGAAAAAATGTTCAATTCCATTACTCAAATCTTCTCTTTGACATAATAGATGTATTCCTACAGTCTATATTAGGGCAGATCTTGTTCTGGACTGCCTTAAAATTTTAGCAGATTCCCTGTATTGGGCTATTGGATAAAAATTATTAGGTCTTCTAAACAATTAAATGACTTTTTACTTTTTATTTGGGAGTGTGTGGCGCTATTTTTAAAAGTTTTTCAAATTTTAACAAGACACTGTTTTCATCTTTTTATCTGTTTAGGCAAATAAACTGGGCATGCCTTCTGCCCAAGAATATTTAGCATGTATTCTACTTTAAGAGGTGACAGTCGCCCAAGATGTTTTGAAGGGCCAGATGATAGGAATGAAAATAAAATCCAACTGTGTGACGGTAACAGTAGAGCACAGAAATAGAAACATTATTCAGAAATCTATTAACGTCTGTCATTTCAGGGGATTCTCCTTGAACATCTAATAGTAAGCAGGAAAGATGAGAAAAAACTGTTGATTGAAAGGCAATAAATTTATCTGTTAGGAGCTCATGCATATAACTATGCAGTTTAAAGAAGTATTTAATTTGTGTTGCCATATTTTTTCTCTTCATTTTGCCTGCATTTCTTGTTTGTACCAGTTATACTAAACCTGTTGCCTTTGTACTCTGTCAGTGTACCCAGGTCATGACTGATAATAGTCTACAGTATTTCAGCCTAGTGCACCTACTTGGTTAACAGAAACAGAAACATATAAATATGGACATACTGTACACTGTAAAAACAAAAACAAGACACAGTTAAGGGGGGGAGCTGGAGATCAAGTAGGGTCTGCAGTGTTACAGTAGGTAGGGAAAATTGGTAGACGAGGTGGCCCATGTGGTCCTTATCTGCCATAAATTTGTACATTTCTATGTTTCTTAAGATGAGCCTAATGGGAAAGGAAAGCTAGTTGACAAAGGACTGTAAGCAGCCCCCTTGACTTTCTCAAGATACTGCATTACTGAAAGAGTATGCTCTTACCAGTCTATATGAGCATGTTAAACAGGGAATTCTCATTAGTATTAAGTATAAAAAATACAAAGGATTCCTATAGTTAATCAACGTTCTGGTTCAGACATGATTGCATTCTGATTTGGACATGATTGCAAGATCAAAATTTGTCCTTGGTATGTTGCAAACAATGGTTTGGATGTATATACTACTTGGACAATATTGTCAATCCAGACAAGAAGAAAGCCTTTATATGTTATAATGCTGAGATCTTTCCAAGCAATATTCTGTAAGCCAGATTTGTGCACATTCTGGGCACTTATGATGCCCCTTGCCTTTGTTCAGGAGGTGGACCAGAAAATCTGAACAATGTTCTTCTTCTATGTTCATGGTATGATAAAATAAAGGTGACCCAAATTAATTATCCCAGAAGACTTGTCCTGCTTTTTACTTACAGTAAATGATGTTTTATACTTAATCAGCTTCCAATTATTTCTTCATTATTAAGCATGTGAGGAAAAGTAATTCCTTCTGCTATGCTGAAAAAATAGCAGTCCATGGTACTTTATTCTGTTGAAAAAAAAAATTATTTTTGTGAAATACCGGTTCTGAATTCCTTTTGTGTGTGAAATGTTTATGTCCACAGTCTGGATCCAACCCTACAAGACTTTTTTTCAAAAATATGATGTCTAGCTTTGCTGAATCCCCAGGATGCAACTGAAAACAAGTCTGTCTGAACTCTGCTTGCTTACCTGGTAAACTAAGTTACAAATAAATAAATTACATGCACATTTTTTTGGCATTTGCTAATGCTCTGTTTTATCTGGCTACCAATATTTTATTATGTGGTCCCCACCCAAGACATGGACATTTTTTATCCTTGTGGACTCATTTTTCATTAAGATTAGGAACTGTTAGGGCTATAGCTCTCTGACTTACATGCTTTTACCTTTAATCTAGACAATTGTTTGTTCACCTCCATGCTTTTTTTTAATTAAAGTGCCTTGTATTGCTTATGTCCTATTCCATGTTGTATACTATGCTGCTTGGATTGTCTGCATGTTTACGTTTTACTTTTCAACCTATTTAAACCTCCAGATGTTAATGACAAATCTATGTTTTCATGCATATATTTTTTTGTATGTGTGTTTTAACACTTTAATTGTTTATAACCAATCAACAAACATTGCAACCAGCCAACATTGGTTGATTTTTGGATATTTAAATATACAGAACAGTGAGAAAAATGTATACCTTATATATATTCAGTACATGAACTATATGTGTGTGCGTGTGTGTGTGTTTATATATATATATATATATATATATGTGTGTGTGTGTGTGTGTGTGTATATATATATATATATATATATATGGATAGACATATATATGGATATGTATCCATTTATATTTTGAGAAAGGATAATTTATATATTGTTTATACAGATAATTTATTTTCACACACACACACACACAGATAGATAGATAGACAGACAGACAGGCAGACAGACAGACAGACAGACAGACAGATAGATAGATAGATAGATAGATAGATAAAATTCCAAACACTAGTCAATTGTATGTTTAAAATACATTTTTTCAGACAAGGCAAGATGCTAGTGTGGATAGCGGCTTATTTAACAGCACGCCATGGGCATGACTTTGGCGTTGTCAGTGACAAGACATCTACATGGAGTTTTGTCATTTGGGCAGGGACAGGAAGCATCTGCAAAAGCTGATTTATTAACCTCTAGGATGAAGAACTCTAAGGGGTGAACACAATGGTACAGTGCTGAAATTATTTTCACCACATCATAGAAACACAGAAAGAGACATGGACAGAGAAAGACCCAAGGTCAATCCAGTCCGTCTTGAAACCCTTGACCTAGGTTGGGTGTCCTGGTGACAACCTGCCCCTTTGCCTAGCATGAGCTCCCCTCCCAAAGTTCCCCTCTTCCCTAATAATAGTCCCTTAAATTTGTTTCAGCTTGCCTTGAACCTTGTTACGGATAGAGCATTTACCCCAGTGCTTGTGCATGTCTGTTGAGACAAGTAATGAAATATTGCTCAGCATGCAGGCACCCAATATTTTTAAACAAAGGCCGTGTAAGCATGTTGTTTATTTCCCTCCCAACTGCAGGTAACTAAAATATAATGCATGTAACTGCACACTAGGGATGTGCATGACCCAAATATCATTTTGCTAATAATATGAATAATAGAGTCCCAAGTGCTTTATTTACAGTATTTATTTATTTGTTTATTTCAAAGTTCAGAAATATACCTTTGAGCAGAAATGCTCATTTACAAAGGTTCCTCATCAGAATAATAATTTGTTTGACTTCCGGTTCCGCCCCCCCCCCAAGTAATGGCAGCCTAGAAAGAGAACTGCGTCTACCCTGAGCTAAAAAAAACTACGCTTCAGCTGTAATCCTGCATATTTCTTAAATAGATTTTGCATTACAAAACCAGAGGAAAGTGTAGAGAATTGGAGAGGTTGAATTTAGTACCGAAATACAGCACAATGGAAGAGATAGCTGATGGAACCAAATCGGAGGCCTCAGTCGAATCAGATAACCGCGACTCTGCAGATCTTAAAAGGGGATTGTTTAAATCTCAGTGGAAACAACCAAAAACCAAAGTGGAGAAGGCAAAACTTGACCTAATTTACCAAGAGATACTCACTTTTCATGCAGAAATCAAAGACATGTACAGTGAGTTATGAAGAGATGTGATGCAATTAGAGCAGACGAACAAGAGAGAACTGCGACAGCAACTGAGAATAGAATAGATGATTTGGAACAAACGGTACAGTAGATGAAAGAGATGCAAGAACAAATAATTGATCGCCAAGAAGATTTCGAGAACAGAGCACGCTGCAAAAACATTAGAATTTATTGTTTACCCGAGGACTCTGAGGGAACTAACATTAAGGAATTTGTTGAAGCTTTGATACACACAGCCTTAGAACTGCCAAGAGATTTCAACCTTCATCTCGAGAGAGTGCATAGTGCATTGGCACACAAACCTACCTCTGCAAATATTCCACCAAGATCAGTAATTCTTCGTTTCAACAGCTATGCAACAAAAGAACATATTCTGCTTACAGCATGGCAGCACCATAAAGTTTTCTATGGCCCAACCCGCATATATCTTGATAATGACTATGCACCAAAAACCACTCATCTGCGACGTGCCTATTTACTGTTACTTCCAGTACTGAAACAGCAGGACACAAATTTACAACCCCATATCCAGCACGGCTAATTGTCCTTCTACCTACTGGAAAGAGAGAGTTCTCCATGGCTCAAGAAGCAAAAGAAGAACTTACAAAAATGGGTCTGCACTTTCCCGAACAAAGTTTGGGTGGCAACAATCCAGAAAAATGTTAAGTTGGCAGGCAGTCTAATTCTAACAGAAGACAGGGAAAACAACAAGAACTGGGAACAATCAAATATACCCTAGCAGCTTACAGGAGGGAAGCAAAAAGTGACAATAGTTGAAACTTACTGAGAAGCTCATTCAGCTGAAGTGAGCAGGAGAGAGAGTTTGAAAAATACGTGCTGCGCCATCTGTTTCTCGGGCCTGAAGTGTGCTCTCTATATTAATGAACTGCTCTGAGCCTGGAATAGGTGACTGCACGATGAACAGACACTACCTTACATAATCTAAGTGCCTTCTAATGGTGGACTAGAAGTTATAGATATAATTATTTGATTATGCTAATTGCAGGCTCTTTTTTCTTCCACCGATAATCGAAGTAAAATAAGGGGGAAAAAATTTTCAGAAAGCTCGGGGTGCAGGGAATGGGGAAAGGGAGCATTTTTTGAGCTCTATGCTGCCTTTGGGGGACATCCCTAAAGATTTTCTTTGGAGTTATATACTCCTTTCCTATGTTGTTTTTGCCTTATTTAAAGGGGAACAGTTTACTGGCTCCTCGAAGGCCCCTAACAACAATGCTAAGGGATTTTCTTCACTTTTAGGGAGAGTTCAAATGCTCCAGGAGCAGGTTCTACTGGAAATTTGGAGTTTTTTATTTCTCTCCCCACATTTGGCAGTCCTAAAGCTTCTACAGCATAGAATAATACTAAAAGCAATACTTATATGTATATATGTTTTTGATTTATTGTCAATCATTACTGGACAGCTATCCTTTCAGATTACTGGATACACCACTTACATTAGCAGTTTGCAGTGGCTAATCACAGCTATATATGTGATAATAAGTTATTTTTCGTTGGTAAGGGACAGTAAGAAAACTTTAGTTAGATTACGTGGCACTGGTCAGATGTCAGGACATCTAAGACAAGATAGGATATTTTTGCTGGTACCATTGTTGGGACATTCTGGAGACTTTGTGGATCCTTGTGGAGATTGGAGGGGGAGTGGTCGAAGTGAGAAAGTGCAATAATCAGTAATGCTTTATCAAATGAAAACAAAATATGGTATTAGAAACAGCTAAGATATTGTCATTAAATATTAATGGCATTAATTATCCCATAAAAAGAGCTAGATTACAATAATATCTGCAGAAGCAGAATGCAGAATGCATTTATTTACAGGAGACACATTTGTCGCAAGGGGAACATGCTAAGCTTGCTGCAGGTGGCAGATACACTGTCTTTTCTTCATCTAGTAAGTTGGGGAAAAGGTGTGGAGTGGCAATTTTGATTCTAGCTACTACTCCATTCACTAAAGGAGAAGTCTATTCAGATAATAATGGGCATTTTGTCATAGTACAAATGAGGTTGCATGAGACTGATGTGACAATGGCGAGTGTTTATCTGCCACCAGGAGCATCTCCCTCACTACTGAGACAGTTCTTTAACAGATTGCCCGAAAAGCAAAAGGGGGTAATGCTGATAGGAGGCGACTTCAACTTAATAATGTCTTCGCAGAAAGATTCCACTTTCCCTAAACAACATAAGTTTACTTCCACTCAAAAACTTTAAAAAACCCAGATACCTAAGATGGGTCTTACAGATATATGGTGCCATTTCTACCTCTCTGTGGAGGGACATACTTTTGTCTCCCCTAGATTTCACACTTCAGCTAGAATAGATTATTTTTTTACATCTACAGAGCACTTGGATAAGCTCGCCTCCTCTCAGACCACATACATCTCTTAATTAAGGTGGGATTAAACAAAACTCATAAAACAACTTAATGGAGACTGAATCTTTCTCTCTTGAAGTATCCAGTGTTTAATACCAGAATGGTAAACAGCATAACACAAATCTTAGAGGAAAACACAGACCATTCTATTTCAGCTACTATCCTCTGGGATACTCTGAAGGTTGTGATTAGAGGAGAGATTATCTCTTATTCCTCTAGACTAAATAAACAGAGAGAATCCAGATACAAAATATTACAAGATAAGTTACAAGAATTACAGCAGAAGAGAAATAGAGGAGAACGAGTTCCACAATTTGAGCTTAGACAAATTCAGTTGGAATTACAATCCATTCTAGTTTATAAGATGCAAATGTCTTTACTATATCTTAAAAGATACTATTACAAGGGAGGTCCTAAAGGTGCCAGAAATTTAGCTAGGCGTACTAGAGGATTTAAGCAGACTGCCACTATTACAAAGATTAGAGACCCCTTAGCAGGTGACATTCTTAATAAAACCCCCTGCAGTTTTGAAAGCATTCCAACAATATTATGCAGATTTGTACTCTGATCCTACTCCCCCCTCCCTGGAGGATATAAAAATGTCTTGTCACCCCTTAACTTTCCACACGTATCTGAATTCCAGCAGGCTTCACTTCTACACCCTATCTTCACGATAGAGATCCAGAAAACAGTTAAAAATTCTAAAACATTAAAAAGCCCAGGCCCAGATGGCTTTGGAGCCGAATGGTATAAGACTTTTCTCTCAAAATTAATTCAGCCGATGCAAAAAACTTTTTTAGAGGTGCAGGATGGAGGTGCCCCCCCCACCCTCATTGTCACATGCGGCCATCTCAGCTATACTGAAACCAGGTAAAGATCCATTAAATTTAGAGTCATACAGGCCCATTTCTGTTTTAAATAATGATTATAAGATATACATGGCAATATGGGCTCATAGGTTAGAGAATATACTGCCTACTCTGATACACCCAGATCAGGCAGGATTTTTACGCATGCGTCAGACTGTGGATAATGTACAAAGAACAATCCACTTGATGAATTATATGGCTAACTCAGCTACTCCCTCGGCTTTAGTCAGTTTAGATGCCTGTAAGGCTTTTGACAGAGTGTCCTGGAGATTTTTATGGGGAACATTAATGTCATTTGGGTTTCTGCAGGAATATGTGAATTGGCTGGAGCAAATATATTCTGAACCAAGAGCCTATATAAAACTTAGCGGCGATATCACACCTCATATCGAGTTACAGTGAGGCACTAGACAGGGATGCCCCCTATCACCTTTGTTATTCACCATCTATATTGAGCCTTTGGCTACGATGCTTAGAAAATCAGAAAACATTAAGGGCATTCAGCTGGGCAATCAATCGTGGAAGTTGGCTTTATATGCAGATGACATTTTATTGTCAGTAGCAGACCCAGAGTCCTCTATTCCAGCAATATGGGAGGTACTTGAGCAATTTGCTCAATTCTCTGGATATAAAATAAATTATTCTAAGACAGAGGTTCTTCCCTTTCATTTCTCCCCCTCACAGACACTGAAGGGTAGTTTGCTTCTGCTCTGGAACAGCATCAAGATAAAATATCTAGGCATACAGTTACCAAACCAGTTAATGCATCTTACTATGGTAAACTATGAACCTTTAACACAAAAAATAGAGTCTGATCTACATCAATGGTCCCAACTTCATTTATCACTATATTCTAAGGTGGATCTGATTAGGATAAATATTCTTCAAAGGCTGCTATATCTTTTTCAGACCATTCCGATGATGCCAGATGGAATGTATTTTCCCTCCTGGAATAAGTCTTTGGTGAGATTTGTCTGGGCCAGGAAAACCCCCCTAATCAAGTGGTCCACATTAATGTTACCAAAAAATAAGGGAGGCTTAAATTTGCCAGATCTTCAGATGTACGCATACGCTACAGTGATAGCTCGAGTTTTCAATTGAAATAATCCAATGTATGACATACCCTGGAAGAACTTAGAATTCACCCTTAATGGGGTAAGGGAAGGGAGTGAACTTTTACAATTGCCATATGCCCCAGTAAATAAAAGACCTAGACTTATTTATAGTACAAATTCTACTATGGAGACTTGGAGGAGACTCATCCATTTAAGAGAGCTAGAACCAGTAGGTCCCTATTTTAATCTATTAAATTTTGGAATCCAAACTCTTACTGTGGAACAGGAGGGTACTTTGGATCAATGGAGACAAAAAGGTTTTAAATTTATGTTCCACTTGGTGGATGCCAGGGGGGTCCTCTCATTTACTAAACTTCAAGGAACTTACAATCTTCCACAACAATATTTCCAATTTATACAAGCTTAAGAGAGGGCATTGAATGTAAAGGACCAGCCTTTAGTAGACTCCCAGATCCCCCCCTTTATTGCTTACTTTAGCCATGACCACAGGGAGAGGACAGTTGTGGCCCCACTTTGTGGGACTAATATATAGGGGTTTGAGGGAATTATCAAAAAATTCAACTCAGGGAATTCTAAATGCCTGGAATAAAGAGCTTCTACTCCAGGTATCAAAGGAAGATTGGGAAAAGTATACTAAATTCTCAATGGGACTTTTGGGAGCCCCCTAGTGGCGAGAATTTGCCTGGGAAGTTACAAATAGATTTTTCTATACTCTGGCAAGACTGGCCAGGTTTTTATCAGGGACACTAAGCATTTGCTGGAGAGATTGTGGAGAAATATCTGTGGATCAGTTCCATGTTTTTTGGGCTTGCCCGCAGTTAGCAGGTTACTGGAGATATATTTTAGAGGCATTAAAAGAATTGGTAGATGCGGAAGCTGTATTGACCCCTGAGCTAGTATTACTCTCAATTCCACCAGAGGGTCTCCCAATACCGAGAGGATCACTGTTAATCTCTTAAATGCTGGCAGCTAAAAAAGCAATTACTAGAAACTGGGGGAAGAAGATGTCTCCAAACATACAGAACTGGCGGGGAATAATAGGAGAAATTTATGCATTAGAGAGATTAATAGCTAAAAGCACAGATAAATGGTCTGCATTTGAGCTTAAATGGAGGAAATGGATTCTATATATTTCACCTTTAGAGCCTACTTTTGTACCTTAGAAACATATCGACCCTGATGATGGTTTACGTAGATGTCTTAGTGCTCATTATATGAATTGCTTTGTAAAATATGTAAGTTGTCCTGAGACCTTTGACTAATGTATTGCTACGTATCTGACTGATGTAATTATGTACTGTCTTAACTTATACACTGTAAAAACTGTCCTATGATTTTGCAAATGAAAATATAATAAATATATAGTATAAAAAAAAGAATAACAATTTGTTTACACCATGTCAAAGACAGTATTACAAACTGATTAACAAAGGCTGGACAATATTGATTCAGTGTCATAACAAAACAGAATTAGTAACATAAGTACCATTTTGCCAGTATAGAATGAACAAAACTTACCATTGAACAGTCCAAATAATACAAAGTAAAACATAGGCACTAGGAGCTATACAAAGGGCATTCTGGGCATTGCCAGAGGAGCTCGGGACTAACTACTTAATACTTTCTGAGTTGTAATATTCGTTTAAGTTTTTGCAGCTTATTTACCCAGGATAAACCAGTTAAGATGCAACATCTAGTTTTCAGAGAGTTTCTGGTTAATCTATTTCCACACCATTATACACCATTCTGGGGGAGCACAGCTCCCCTATGGATGCACCCACGGAGGAGATTAAGGAGGCTGAGGACACCTGTCACAAGGGAGGCCCACAGGAAGGAGGCAGAGGTTGCCACAAGGAAAGGAAGCAGCTCCTGGTGGGGGACTCAATTATTAGGGGGATAGAACTGGGGGGAGCAGGGAAAACTGAAGTAAAGTGCCTGCCTGGTGCTATGGCTTGTAGGGACAGGAAGCATCCTCAGGATCACGAGAACAGCTGCACGGAGTCTGAGCTGGATGTCATTGTCCACCTAGGGACAAATGACTTGGCTCAACATGAGATTAGAGCAGTGCAGAAGGACTTTGTAGAACTGGGGAGGGCCTAAGACAAGTAGCACACACAGTATCCTTCTCAGAGGTGCTGCCTGTAAATGGCATGAGTGAGGCCAAGGGTACTTTGCACCATGCAGTTTAATGAGTGGTTGAAAAATGGTGTGGAGCACAGGGTTTGGCTTCATTGGGGACTGGGGTTCCACCTGGAGGACACCAGCCTATACTGGCAGGATGGTCTGCATCTGTCCAGGAAGAGAACAAGTCTTTTGAGCAATCGGCTTAAATGCTTCATTGACAAGCTTTTAAACTAGTCAAGGGGGGAGGCACTGATAAGCAGCAGGAACATTCCAGCCTCTCCCTACAAAACAGGGTACTAAATGGGAAAAAGACCGAGGTAGAAAGGTCAGTGGGGGATGCTGCAACAGAAAGTAAAGCCATCAAAAAATGGAAAGCAATGAGTACCAATGCACGTAGTCTGAGTAACAAGCTTCCTGAATTAGTGGCCTTGATGGAGGAGGAACATCTGGATATCGTGGCAGTCACAGAAACAAGGTTCGCACAAAACCATGACTGGGACGTAAACATACCAGGATACACTATCTACAGGAGAGACAGAGAGGGTAAAAGAGGAGGAGGAGTAGCTCTTTACATAAGGAAAGGAATCAAAGTAACAGAACAAAAGAGAAAACAGGGAGGAGAAGAAGCACTGTGGGTAAATTTGGAGACCGCAATGGCACCGGCTAATCCGCACAGGGTTAGATACAGACCCTTCTCAGGGAGGAAATGGACAAGGAAATGATAGAAAGTATACTTAGTATGGCAAAAAGGAGATATTGCTGATGGGTGATCTGAATATGCCAGATGTTAACTGGAGTGCAGTTGCCGCAGCCACTTCGAAGAGTGGGGTTATTCTAGATGCCCTACAGGGGGCATGCCTTAGACAACTAGTATTGGAGCCACTCGAGAGGGAGCAATCTTAGACCTGGTTCTCTCAAATGGAGATGAAGAGAGGATCACAGATGTAGAAGTGGGTAGCCATCTGGGAACTAGCGACCATTGAACAGTATGGTTCACAATAAACACAGCAATAGAGTCAAACCATACAAAGGCAAAGGTACTGGACTTTAGGAGGGCTGACTTTGCCAAAATGGGTAAGTGCCTAAGGAATGCACTAGCAAACGGGCAGGAAGGAGGGGTGGAAGAACAATGGGGAATAATAAAAACTGCCATCACTGAGGCAACAAGCCTTTGTGTGAAGCAAATAAACAAAACTAAACGATGTAAGAAACCACTATGGTTCTCAGAGGAAGTGGCAGTGAGGTTCAAGAGAAAAGAAAGCTTTCAGGAAGTACAAGGAATCACAGAAGGAGCAGGACAGAGAACTGTATCAGTTAAAGCAAAAGGAAGCTGGGAAGGCAGTCAGAACAGCAAAGGCCCAAACTGAGGAAAAAAATAGCCAACTTAGTTAAGAAGGATAAAACCTTTTATAGGTACATCAGGGAGCCGAAGGAAGACCAAGGAGGGATAGTGAGGCTTAATAAAGGGGGAGGGGCAGAGGGAGACTGTGAAAGGCAGAGATACTAAACAAATATTTTGCTCAGTATTTACAAAGGAAGGGGGTACCTAGAACAAACAGTAGAAACACACTGGATACAGAAGTTGATACCAGCCCATTTACAGAAGAAAGGGTTCTGAAAGAACTCTCAAAACTGAAGGTGGACAAAGCAATGGGGCCTGATGGGATTCTTCCCAGAATTCTAAAAGAACTAAGGGTAGAATTAGTGACACCACTGACTACCCTGTTTAACAAATCATGGGAGGATGGGTGGTACCCGAGGACTGGAGGAGGCAGATGTGATTCCCCTTCACAAAGTGGGAGCAAGGCAGAAGCAGGAAACTACAGACCTGTTAGTTTAACCTCAGTGGTAGGGAAAATGATGGAATCACTTCTGAAGGAAAGAATTGTCGAGTATCTAGAGGCCAGAGGGGCACAGGACCCAAGGCAGCATGGATTCACAGCAGGAAGGTCATGCCAGACAAATCTGATAGATTTCTTTGACTGGGTGACCAAGTAGTAGATCAGGGAGGGCTGTGGACATGGCCTACCTAGACTTTAGCAAGGCATTTGACACAGTCCCACACAAAAGATTAATATACAAGTTAGCTAGCCTGGGAGTGGGTCCCAAGATGACAGCCTGGGTAAAAATTGGCTGGAAAATAGGACACAGAGAGTAATAGTAAATGGAGTCCACTCTGATGAAAGGGGGGTTACTAGTGGGGTACCCATGGGATTCAGTATTAGGACCAGTCCTCTTCAATGTCTTTATAAGCGACATTGCAGAGGGACTGGAAGGAAAAGTATGTCTCTTTGCAGATGACACAAAGATCTGCAACAGAGTAGATGCACAAGGTGGGGTGGAAAGGATGAAAAGGGACTTGGCAAGGTTAGAGGAATGGTCAAATGCATGGCAGCTTAGATTCAATGCTAAGAAGTGCAAGGTAATGCACCTGGGAAACAAAACCCAGGGGAAGAGTACACAATGGGGGGTGAGATACTAACAACAACAAAAATGGAAAGGGACCTGGGGGTAGTCATATCAGATGACCTAAAGGTGGGCAAGCAATGTGAGAGGGCAGCAAGGAGGGCTGGTGGGATATTGGGATGCATAGGGAGAGGCATCACCAGTAGAAAACAGGAAGTTATTATCCCTCTGTACAGACAGCTGGTGAGACCCCATCTGGAGTACTGCGTGCAGTTCTGGAGACCCAGTCTTCGCAAAGACATAGACAGGATGGAAGCTGTCCAGAGGAGGGCAACTAAAATGGTGCAGGGTCTGCACCGAAGACATATGAAGAGAGACTAAAGGAGCTTAATATGTATAGCCTCGAGGAAAGGAGGGAGAGGGGGACATGATAGAAACTTTCAAGTACCTCAAGGGAATCAACAAAGTCCAGAGGGTAGCATCTTTCAAAAAAAGGTGTGCAAGAACAAGGGGCACAATTTGAAGATGGGGGGCAGCTCAGAGGTAATTTAAGGAAGTATTTTTCACAGAGAGGGTTGTGGATGCATGGAACGGCCTTCCGGAGGAGGTCGTGGAGTCAAAAACAGTGGTGGAATTCAAGCATGCATGGGACAGTCATAAGGCAATTCTAGGGGATGGGGGTAGGAAGAAGTAGGCTGCTGGTTAACTAGGATCTGCAGCTTATCCAGTAGGCAGGGAAATGGGCAGACTGGGTGGGCCAAGCGGTCCTTATCTGCTGTCAAATTCTATGTTTCTATGTTTCCACTGCAGTAGACTGGAGCACTGAGAGGTTTATGTGACTTACTCAAGGTCACATAGTTAGAATTTGGCTCTGATGGGATTTGAAACTGAGGTCTACCAGTTTTTAAGCTGGTCCTGTTGACTAGAAAACACTGCCTCTCATTTGAATTCAAATTCAGGCCCTGTAAAAATATATATTTTTTAAAGTTGACATTCCTCCACAGATGGTCAGGTCTGTTCCCTTAACTAACTCCTCCTCTACCCCAGTCACCACCAACTCACCAACACCCTTCTCCATCTTCCTGGACTTTTTTCTAAAAGAAATTGCAGGCTGGCTTTTAGTATTGCTTCCTATTCCTATATCAGACCCCCAGTTCCCAACTATCCTTAATCTGAACAGTAGTCCCTTCTTCCTGACCCCCAAGTCTATCTATTTCAAAATGCTTTTGAAAGAACTTAAGATTGTATGTGTTGTATCTGTAAGCTGAATTCAGTTGTGTAAGTTTAATGTGTTTCATACTTGTATTGTGTGTAAGTATGGTGCAAGGGTGCCCTGAGCTATTGTAGTATGTAAGTAAGTATGGTGCAGTAGCTATGGATCTCGCAGACTTATTGAAGGGGAAAATGGGCATATTATGTATGTTATGTGACATGTATCTGTTTACAGATCTGCCAGTGCTGGAAATCCCTTTTAGCTGTTTGAAATACAAACAGAACACTGAGATGCAGACTGAGATATCACTTTTCAACACAAGATTAAAGGCGCTTTAAATTAATCAACAAGGTCTAATAAAGAAAATTAGTACAGAACATGTATGCACTGACAATAACATGGTAACCACTACTTTATCCCTAGAGTTACAAACAGGCCCCAACCCAAATGTATGTCAAAACCTGCCCTCTACCACCCAGCTAGATCAGGATTTTGATCCGGACACAAGCATAGGATTAAAGTCATCTGTAAATAGAAAGAGAATAAAGGGTGATGAAGCTTAAGATAATCCGGACAATGACTGGTTTGATGTACAGTTTAAAAGACCAGTAAAAAAAATTAAAAAAGAGGAGAAAAGCTGAGGCCTTTACCTTGCTCCTGCAGAATAGTTTTGACCCATTAACTAAACTAATTGAAGATGAAGACATGCCCACTTTAATTACCACCACTCCCCCCGCTCCATTGATGCCCCCTACCGAACAAGAAAATAGTCATATGGCACAGGAAACCTCTACAGAGCAAGCAGCTCCAAATGAAATAGACATAGAACAGTTAGACCCCGTTTTCAACCTTGCTGATAGCTTAATGCAAACAGAGGAAATCTCTTTAAAGCAAGTAGCCCCAAATGAAATAAATAAAGACCAGTCAGACCCTGTTCACAACTCTTCAGATAGCTTAACCCTAACAAGCAAAACACAGGAACAAATATTTATATTAGGGGACTCTATAACAAGGTTTACTGACATATGTACTACAAGGGGAAATAAAGAAAATGTTACAAGCTGTAGTTACAGTGGGGCAACTATTAAAGACATTGCCCAACTTCTACCTGGCATATTACAAAATGTCCCTGAACCCAAAACTGTATTGCTGCATGTAGGTACGAATGACTTTGGCAAACAGGATGTGGGAGACGAAATTCAAGATATGGAGGTAGCAATAAAAACAATACAGGAACTACATGCAACTCCAATAATTTCAGAAATCCTTCCTGTACCTAGGGCAAGTTTTAAAAGAACTAGAAACACCAAAAGTTTTAACAATTGGCTGCATAGATGGAGTCTCACAAATAACATAAAGTGTATAAAAACTTGGGAAATCTTTGAAAACAGTCATACACTGTATGGGTATGATGGGTTTCATCTGAGCAGACAGGGATCCAGGTGTCTCAGATGTATTTTTTTATAATATTCTAAATCAAAAACAAACAAAAAACTGATGATCATGGGGCAAGGGGAACCATTAATTAGTATAAGTAAAAAAGGAAACAGTAAATGCGATCTGTTAAAGAATAATTATAAAATTACAAAAAATTCTATCAGCAAAAAACACGGTCTGTCCTTTCTCCTGACTAATATTAGAAGCCTACATGGCACTAAATTGGATGAACTGCAAATAGCACTAAATAGGCATAATATCGACATAGCTGCTATAACTGAAACCTGGTAGGGGGATTTCTCAGCCTGGAATACAAATATACCAGGCTATTCAACCTTCCATAAAAATAGAACAGGAAGAAGGGGAGGTTGGGTGGCACTCTTTATTAAAAACAACATTAAGTACAAACCAATTATTGATCCAACTGAAAATACAACCACTGAGATAATTTGGATAGAACTATTAAGGGAAAATCAACCAAAGCTACTCACCGGTCTTTGTTATAGGCCCCCCGATTCTAATCTAACTGAACATCAGGATATTCTATACAGTATTAGAAGCAAATCTAATTACAAAGAGACTATACTACTGGGTGATTTCAACCTCCCTGGTATAAATTGGAACGATGCTGTGAGAACCAACAATCAGGAAAACTCTATCCTAGACATATGTTCTTCAAATTGTCTGTCTCAGTTAATTATTTTTTTTTTTTATTTAGTTTTTGCTGACCGGATAAGTGCACTAGACAAATCCTGCCTATTTTCAGGCACGACCCGGGGGAGGGGGATACAGATGAATGCCAACTGACCTTGAACCAGATTAAGCTGTTGGTGGTATTTTTAGTGAATGAGGGAAATTTGGCCAGGACACTGGGGAAATTCCCCAACACTTTTCGATAAGTGCCATGGGATCTTTAACATCCACCTGAATTACCACCAATCCAAGCAGATGGGACCTTGGTTTAACGTCTCATCCAAAAGACGGCACCTCAGAAGTGCAGCACTGCTCTCATGCTGCACTACATTGTCAGTACTGGGATATTAACCCAAGTACCAGATGTGGAAACTGAACCCACAGCCCTCTGATCTCCCAGCCTCAGAGGCAAGTGTGCTACCTACTAAGCCACTGACACTGGTCATTTAATGAACAAACAAGGAAAATAAATATATTGGGCTTACTTTTGACAGACATCCCCGATAAAATCAGTAATATCAGTATTTTAGCACCTACTCAAAATAGTGACCATATGGTCAAGGCATTTGATACCAATATATATATCAAACTAGACTTGGGCAAAATAGTCTTTAAAAACTACAACAAGGCAAACTTTGCTGCATTCAAGCAGGATTTATACAACTGGAAATGGGACAATGGGTTTCTTTCTCCGTCAGTGCTCTGGTCAAGAATTAAGGAAAAAATTTTAGATTTGGAAGTAAAATATGTTTAAAATAAGATAATGTGCAATAAAAAGTGAAGGATCTCACCATAGGTTACCGCTAACATATTAAATCTAATTAAGCAAAAGAAAGGGGCATATAACTTAATGAAAGAGACAATAGTGACTTCAACAGATGGAGATATGGGAAAATTATAAGGGAATGTAAAAACAAAATCAAAATAGAAAAAAACAAATTTGAATACGGTCTGGTTTATAGGAAAGATGGGGGTAAGAGTTCTATTCCTATATTAGCAATTTAAAACAAACTTCAAGGGCAATAGGGCCCCTAAAGACTAACACTGAGGAACTAACTGCAACCAAGGATACTGCTGAGGAATTCAACAAATACTTTAGTTCTGAGTTCAATTCTAAGACTATAACCAATAATATATCATTAAGTAAGGATGTAGTAGATCCCCTATAATTTTCCAAATCAGAGATTCTGGAATAAACTGAATATTTTAAATGTAAACAAAATCTCCAGGGCCCAACAAGTTACATCCAAGACTTCTGAGGGAATTAAAGGACTGGTTAATAGAACCACTATATCAGATTTTTAATATGTCCTTAGGGTACCATATTATACCTAATGACTGGGAAACAGCTGTTGTAATACCAATCTATAAAAAGGGTAATCATGCAGATATTTCCAACTACAGGCCCATCAGCTTGACCGGTGTCCTGGGAAAGATTTTTGAGTCACTACTCAAAGCTAAATTGGAAAATGATCTAGAAAGGAAGGGGCTAATTGATCATACCCGCATGAATTCAAAAACAACAGATCCTGTTTATCTGGGAACCTGGCCTTTTATGAGTACATCAGTAAAACATTGGAGAGTAACAAACCCATCGATGTGATCTTTCTGGACTTTTGTAAAGCATTTGATAAGGTGCCACATGACATCCTAATAACTAAAATGAGGACACAAAAAAATAAATAATACCATCACAAACTGGGTGGAAGTGTGGCTAAATAATCGCACCCAGAGGGTGTGTATTAGGGGTTATCCATCCAAATTATGTCCAGTTAGTAGTGGAGTGCCACAGGGGTCAGTATTGGGCCCAATACTGTTTTCCATTTTTATATCAGATATGGCAGATAATATCAATAGTTTCATCATCAAGTTTGCAGATGACACAAAATTAGCAGCCCAGGTAAAAATTGAGGAAGAAAGGTGTAAATTCATAAATGACTTAAAAATATTAGAGAATTGGGCATCAAAAAATCAAATGTCCTTTAACAGCAGTAAATGTGTTATAATAACTGGTAAACAGTTTCTCTCAATGTACTGACTGGGTTGATATTTTCCATAACAACCGGCTATTTGTTATGACATTCATGAGCCATGTCAGTCAAACTATGTTGCTGCCTCATTGGCCAACATTCTGTATGTGGGTGGGGCCAAACAGTCTCACAAATTGCTGGAGAAAAATTGCTGACCTGTTATTATAAAAAATAAAAGATGGGAGAGTGTTCATATGAGATTTAATGCACACCTTGTTTTAAAAGTATTAAACCCTCTGGCTTTGCCCTCGGGGTTTATGTAGCATCCCACAACTCGGGTGTGCATTAAATTCTCATATCAAACCCTTCCCCATCCATTATTCTCTATATAATGCATCTGGATATATAATCAACATCAGTTTACTTTAAATAGTCAGGTTCTCACCACAGTAGCACAACATAGTGATTTAGGTACAATAATTACCCAAGATTTATCTAAATAGTCAAGTTCTCACCACAGTAGCACAACATAGTGCTTTAGGTACAATAATTACCCAAGATTTATCTTTTCACAATCACTGTAATCATGTTACAAATTGAGCTAATAGAGTAATAGGATGTATCAAAAAGGAGTTTTAACACAAGAGATAGGAGTTGTATACTACCACTTTACAAGGCCTGCGTAAGGCCACATCCGGATTACTGTTCTTCCCTGTGGAGTCCTTACCACAGAAGAGATATAAATAGGTTGGAGGGTGTCCAGAGGAGAGCTACCAAAATTGTTACAAATATGTACAACAAAGAATATGGTGTGAGGCTGGAGGAACTTAACCTATATTCCCTGGAACAGCGGAGAATTAGAGGAGACCTTCTAATGCATAAATTGTCAACTGACAGTGAACTATTGTCACAGTTAGGGATGTCCTTCGGTCAACGGGAGTGTAACCTCAGAAGCCATAAACATCATCTGATACTTACGTACCCTAGCAATAAACAAAAGAAACATAGAAACATAGAATTTGACGGCAGATAAGGACCGCTTGGCCCACCTAGTCTGCCCATTTTCCTACCTAACAGATAAGCTGCAGATCCTAATTAACCAAAAGCTTACTTCTTCCTACCCCCCACTAGGACTGCCTTATGTCTGTCCCATACATTCTTGAATTCTCCCACTGTTCTTGACTCCAAGACCTCCTCAGGGAGGCTGTTCCATGCATCCACAACCCTCTCTGTGAAAAATACTTCCTCACATTACCTCTGAGCCGTCCCCCCTCTATCTTCAAATTGTGCCCCCTTGTTCTTGCACATCTCTTTTTCTGAAAGATGCTACCCTCTTGGACTTTGTTGATTCCCTTGAGGTACTTGAAAGTTTCTATCATGTCCCCTCCCTCCCTCCTTTCCTCAAGGGCATACATATTAAGCTCCTTTAGTCTTTCTTCGTATGTCTTCTGGTGCAGACCCTGCACCATTTTGGTTGCCCTCCTCTGGACAGCCTCCACTCTGTCTATGTCTTTGCGGAGATGGAGGTGCTTTTTTAACACCTAAAGAATTATTCCCTTATGGAACTCATTGCCCAATTTAGTAGTAGAATCTTCAAACCAAACAGAATTTAAATGGAATCTCGATCAATATTTACTAACCAAGGGATGATATACCAGCTTGGCTGGAGATACACATTTATGGGCTTCGGCCTTTTGTGTATCTACTTTCTTAGTATGAATCTTAGTAGTATGAATCTTGTATAAATAATTTTTTTCTCATTTACTTACTTACAAATCACAGTTTGGAGAACCAGCACTTACAGTCCTGACTAATCCAGTTATTGCCCTTCCCACAGCATGCCTCTCTGTATTGTAGTGGTAGAAAAGTCAGACACATGAATGTCCAAGCACATGGTTGGGATTATGACTAGGGATGAGGTGAAATAGTACATCCTAGTGACAACGGCCACTAGACATCATGGACTCCCCAGAAATGCTGCCACTAGACACCAGGAAGAGAGGTTGGGGTATCACTGAAAAACAGAGAATGCTTCCAATGCCATTTTCCCTGGTGTTAGCAGTAATCCCCTTTGCTTTCATCAGTGTCATGCCATTTCCCTTGGTTTCTAGAAGTAACCCCCTCCCTTGACTGGTTCTAGGCTTGTCTCCTGGTGTCTAGTAGTAATGAGCTCTCCCAGGTCCAATGGAACATTCCTAGAGTAGGCAATAGGTGCAGTGCATTTTAACTTGACACCACTGCCAACACCAGAAACAGCTCCTCACTCTATGCCAGCACAAAACCAGATGCCAAACACTCTTTGGCAAGGAGAGGTTGCAATCACCAGTGCAGGCAATTTAAGCCAGTGCTGCCGGAGCTCATTACTGTGCACATAGCTGCTGCCACTGGGAGACATGCTGCAGTTGCCCCCTCCTTCCAACTACCACCATAATGATCCCAGAAGAATTAGGTCAGAGAAACATAGAAACATAGAAGTTGATGGCAGATAAGGACCGCAAGGCTCATCCAGTCTGCCCATATGTTCTACCTTATGAAATTGCCATAGGCCTTTACTCTGTCAATGGCCTATCTATTCATGCTCATCTGTATTGCTCCCTTATGCCTCTCCCATGCCTGTCTGAAGCCCTGTACTGTATTCATATCCACCACTTCCTGAGGTAGTCCGTTCCATGTATACACCACCCTTTCTTTGAAAAAAGAGCTTCCTCACATTACCCCTTAATCAGCCTCCCTCTAATCTCATTGCTGTGTCCTCTTGTCCTGCTATTTTTCTTGTACTGAAACATGTTACACTCTTTCACCTTGTTAATGCCCTTAGGATGCTTGAATGTTTCAATCATATTACCTCTCTTCCTCTTTTGCTGTAGGGTGTACATATTGAGCTCCATTAATCTGTCCTCATATGTTTTCTGATGCAGTCTCTGCACCATTCTGGTTGCCCTTCTCTGGACTGCCTCCATTTTATTAATGCCCTTGTGCAGGTGCGGCCTCCAGTACTGCATGCAGTACTCCAGATGGGGCCTAACCAGTGTCTTGTAAAGAGGGATTATTACCTCCCTCTTACGACCTCTGATATACCTACTAATACACCCCAACATCCCTCTAGCCTTACCTACTGCTTTAGTGGTCTGCTTGGATGATTTAAGGTCATCTGTGATGATGATGCCCAAGTCTCTTTCTTCCCTTGTGATTACCACAATCTCCCTTCCCAACCTAGGTCATAGCTAGAAAAAGCAGCTGAATCCCATGGTACAAAAAAAAGCATGTGTGTGCATGCATGTGTGAGTGTCTGTCTGTCTATGCAGTATTTGTGTGTTTGTGCATCGGTATGTAATATTGTGTTGTGTGTCTGTGTATGTGGTGATGTGTGGTTCTGCATCTATATGTAATGCTATGTGTGTGTGCACCATGTACAGTATGTAATGTTATATCTGTGTGTCTGTGTGTATAGTATGCGTGCTTCTGTATGCAGTGCTATATTTGTGCATCTGAATTTATGGGTTTGTGAAGTTCTGAGTGAGTTTGTAGTGCTGCTAGAGTGTGTGTGTCTACTGTGCTGTGTATGTGTATGTAATGATGTTTGTGTGTGTCTCAGTATGTAGTGCTGTATATGGGTGCATCTGTAGTAGAGTGAGTGAGTGAGTGTTTCTGTATATCTGTGTATGCAGTGCAGTGCAGTGCGTGCGCACGCAGGTGTGTGTGTGTGTGTATCTGTGAAGGTACTGGTGTGTGTTTCAGAGTGTGTGTGTGTGTGTGACAATACTGTATATAGTACTGTTCTGTGAGTATGTAATGCTGTATATGTGTAAACTACATATTTTACTAGTAACAAAGTTACAAATTGTATTTCTGCACATCAGTTTAATAACTTTTGTATAGAACCTAAATGTGTGCTGCATGCTAGTGAGTCAATATGTTTGTTTTTTGGGCTAACACAAATACTGTAGCAAAAATGATTGATCAGATGTGGGACAGAAATTAATAAAATGACAAACTCAAACATCCCGTAAGTGAAGAATAATCCTGAACCATGATTTCCATCTTACAGTAGTTCAATATTAGTGTGCAAACCTTGAAAACTGCAGCATTGCTTCTGTGCCATGAACACTGTGATCCTTCCAGAACACCAAACTTGATAATCGTTTAGGAAACATCTTCAGTTTAATGTTACAATAATATCATAATTATCTTATTATGTCTACTGTTGTTCATGGCTAGAAATATTCCTTAGCCACATAACAATGACACTAAGTTCTTGCTTGCCCAGTGCAAAGCCATTTTAGAGTCAGATGTAACTACTACTCCAACCCATGTCTACTTTTAAGGTGTCAGTCCTCCCAGCTGATGTGCCTCCTCTCCTCCAAACAGGAAAATCTAGCTGAATCAAATGTGTTACCGCTGGTGGTTCTCTTTCCCAAACTTGTACAAGTAGATCTCCTACAGTAGTGATTTGGTCGAGGTTTTATCCAAACACCTAATTTGTTTTAAACACTATACTTTCCCCATACTAAAATTGGCAAACATGTTTTTGGGAAGTGGGCTGATAGCAAACTACTTTCAAAACTCATTGTAGAAGCCATTGGAAACTTCAAGAGACCCAGATGTCTTAGGGAGTAATGCTGAAAGAGAAACATTTCTTATATTTTATGTAGTCAGCTCCACCTTATTACTTTTAACAAGGCACATTAAATGAACGCAGGCTCACCATCATTTAGGCTTTGTGTATTCTAGCAGCTTGTCTACACTTCACAGCACAATAGTGCACTTGTGACATCACAGTCTGTTGCTGTGAAAACCATTGTGATGTCATAAACAGGTGATAATAATGCCAGGTGTAGACAAACAGCCAGAGCATATTCTCGTCAATGTGCATAATATTAAAGAAAAAAGGAACGCTGAACCTGACTGGTTTGTGTCCTGTGTCATCTGTGTAAATGGGTTATTTTGCCCAAATGTCAACTCAGTCATAACCCATAAATGAATTACGTAAATTACATTACAACTATACTGTATGAGCTGAAATGTGTCCAAAAAATCATGTATCCAAAGTTCCACATGTGGCATCCCTTCAAAATATTTATTATTTCATTATCCAAGGAAGAGTCTGTGATCACCCAACATGAAATAAGCATATTTACAATTTTTATGACATGATTATAGTACTTTAAAAACAGATTACCATTTTGAAAATTAAGGGAATCCTATTTGGTTGGCTGAATGGGAACCAAAACCAGAAAAAAAGTTAAAACAAATTAGGAAAAACACTTCTTAAAAATGTCAGGCACAAATTTGTAAATATAGGTTTAAATCATATGAATATTTATTTGTGTTTATGTATTTGAATTTCTCTCCAGAAATAGCATGCTAGGGTGAAATAGTTCATCTCCAGATGCATACTGGGGGAAGGGGCAGACTGAGGTGAACAGATTTACTATGGCATAGCAGAAAAATAAATATACATAAGCATAGCAGACAGAATTAATGGGAACAAGCAAAACTATAGTGGATATGATGAGTAAATAATTGGTTTTAGAACAGCAACAGCAATAAAGGGCTAAATTTGGGACTGTTAGGGCTAGGACTGCAATGTTTCTTTTTGCTTCAGTAACTGCATTGTTGAAGAGCGTCTGCCCTTCTTGTCTGTGAACAGGGAGTACCATAACATAGAAACATAGAAACATAGAATTTGATGGCAGATAAGGACTGCCTGGCCCACCTAGTCTGCCCATTTCCCTACCTATTGGATACGCTGCAGATCCTAGTTAACCAACAGTCTACTTCTTCCTACCCCCAACCAGAATTGCTTTATGTCTGACCCATGCATTCTTGAATTCCCCCACTGTTTTTGACCCCACAACCTCCTCAGGAAGGCCATTCCATGTGTCCACCACCCTCTCTGTGAAAATATACTTCCTCACATTGCCTCTGAGCTGTCCCCCCTCTATCTTCAGATTGTGTCCCTTTGTTCTTGCACATCTCTTTTTCTGAAAGATGCTACCCTCTTGGACTTTGTTGATTTCCTTGAGGTACTTGAAAGTTTCTATCATGTCCCCCCTCTCCCTCCTTTCCTCAAGGGTATACATAGTAAACTCCTTTAGTTGGTCATCATATGACTTCTGTTGCAGACCCTGAATCATTTTAGTTGCCCATCTCTGGACTACCTCCATCCTGTCTATGTCCTTGCGAGGATGGGGTCTCCAGAACTACACAGAGGGATAACAACTTTGCTACTGGTGACACCTCTCCCTATACATCCCAGTATCCCCCCACAGCCATCTATACTGCCTTCTCACATTGCTTGCTTACCTTTCGGTCATCTGATATGACTACTCCCAGGTCCCTTTCCATTTTGTTGTTGTTAACCCTCCCCATTGTGTACTCTTCCCTGTGTTTTTGTTTTCCAGGTGCATTACTTTGCACTTCTTTGCATTGAATCAAAGCTGCCATACTTTTAACCATTCCTCCAATCTTGCCAAGTCCTTCTCATTCCCCCGTATCAACCCTGTTGCAGATCTTTGTGTCATCTGGAAAGAGGCATACTTTTCCTTCCAGCCCCTCTGCAATGTCACTTATCAAGACATTAAAAAGGACTAGTCCCAGTACTGAACCCTGTGGTCCCCCACTAGTAACCCCCCTTTCTTCAGAGTGGACTCCGTTTACTATTACCTCTGTGTCATGTTGTCCACACAGTGTTTTACCCTGGTTACCACCCTGGGACCCACTCCCTGGCTGGCTAATTTGTTTATTAATCTTTTGTGTGGGATTGTGTCAAATGCCTTGCTAAAGTCTAGGTAGGCCATGTCCACAGCCCCTCCCTGGTCTACTACTTTGGTCACCCAGTCAAAGAAATCTATTAGATTTGTCTGACATGACCTTACCGCTGTGAATCCATGCTGCCTTGGGTCCTGTGTCCTGCTGGCTTCTAGGTACTCAACATTTCATTCTTTCAGAAGTGATTCCATCATTTTCCCTATCACTGAGGTCAAGCTAACAGGTCTGTGGTTTCCTGCCTCTGCTTTGCTCCCACTTTTGTGAAGGGGAATCACATCCGCCCTCCTCCAGTCCTTAGGTACCATATCATCCTCCCATGATTTGTTAAAAAGGGTAGTCAGTGGTGTCACTAGTTCTCCCCTTAGTTCTTTTAGAATTTTGGGGTGAATCCAGTCAGGCCCCATTGCTTTGTTCACCTTCAGTTTTAAGAGTTCTTTCAGAACCCTTTCTACTGTGAAAGGACTGGTATCGATCCCCCTATCCAGAGTGCTTCTATTGACTGGATTAGATACCTCCTCTTTTGTGAATACTGAGCAGAAGTATTCGTTCAATATCCCTCTCTGCCCATTCACTCTCCCCTTAATTAAGCCTCACTATCCCTCCCTTGGTCTTTCTTCGCTCCCTAATGTACCTATAAAAGGTTTGATCCCCTTTCTTAACTGAGTTGGCTATCTTTTCCTTGGTTTGGGCCTTTGCTATTCTGATTGCCTTCCCCACTTCCTTCTGCTTTAACTGGTACAGTTCTCTGTCCTGCCCCTTCTGTGTTTTCTTATAGTTACTGAATGCTATATTTTTATCCCTATCCTTCCCCGCCACCTCTTTTGAGAACCATAGTGTTTTTTTCTTTCATTTTTATTTATTTGCTTCACACAAAGGCCTGTTGCCTCTGTAATGGCAGTTTTTATGTTTTCCCATTGTTCTTCCACCCCTCCATCTTGACTGTTTGCTAGTGCTTTTCTGAGGCACGTTCCCATTTTGACAAAGTCAGCCCACCTAAAGTCCAGTACCCTCACTTTTGTATGGCTTGACTCTGCAGCTGCGTTTATTGAGAACCACACTGTTTGGTGGTCAGTGGTTCCCAGATGGCTACCCATTTCTAGATCTGAGATCCTGTCTCTGTCCACATTTGAGAGTACCAGGTCTAAGATTGCTTCCACCAGAGTGGGTTCCAACACTAGCTGCTTGAGGCATTCCCCCTGTTGCGCATCGAGAAAGACCCTGCTCTTGGATGTGGCTGTAGCAAAGGTACTCCAGTTAACATCTGGCATATTCAGGTCCCCCATCAACAATATCTCCCCTTTTTCTGCCATCCTAAGGATGCCTTCTATCATTTCCTTGTCCATTTCCTCTGCCTGAGACAGGGGTCTATATACAACACCCCATGCAGATTGTGGTGCCATTTCTGGTCTCCAGGGTAACCCACAGTGCCTCCCCTCCTCCCTGTTTACCCTTTAGTTCCATTTCTTTGATCCCTTACGTAGAGAGCTACTCCTCCTCCTCTTCTACCCTCCCTCTCCCTCCTGTAGATTGTGTACCCTGGTATGTTGACATCCCAGTCATGGTTCTCTGTGTACCATATTTCTGTGACTGCCACAATATCCAGGCATCCCTCTTCCATCAAGGCCACCAGTTCAGGGAGCTCGTTACCTAGTCTATGGGTATTGGTACTCATTATTCTCCATTTTTTGCTGGCCTCACCCCTTTTTGCCCTGTCCCTACTCCTTTTTCTCCATTTACCCCTGCCCTTCTCCCTATCAACTTCTTTATCTTGATGTTTACCTCACTAACTACCCTGATTTTTTGGGGGGGTGGGGCTAGGATATCCCTGCTCCTTTTCAGTGCCTCCCCCCTTGGCTAGTTTAAATGCTTGTCAATGAAGTATTTAAACCTATCACCAGGATCCTGATTCCCCTGCTGGATAGATGCAGACCATCGTGCCAGTAAAGGCCTGCATCCCTTCAGGTGGACCCCCAGTCCCAGTGAAGCCAAAACCCTGAGCTCTGCACCATTTTTTCAACCCTTGATTGAATCCCATGGTGTGGAGCACCCTAGCCTCACCCGTGCCATAGACAGGTAGCACCTCCAAGAAGGTTACCGTGCATGCTACTTGTCTAAGGCCTTCCCAAACTCCACAGACTCCTCCTGCATTGCTCTGATCCCTTTTCCAGCCAGGTCATTTGCCCCTAGGTGGACAATGACATCCAGCTCCCTCCCCCATGCAGCTGCTCCCATGATTCTGAGGATTCACTCCCTGTCCTTCCAAGCCATGGCACCAGGCAGGCAGCTTACCTCCCCCCACCCAGTTCTACCCTCCTAACAATGAAATCCCCACCAGGAGTTGTTTCCTTCCCCTGTGGGGTCCCATGCCACCCTACTGTGGGTATCCTTTATGGAGGCTCCCAGTATCCTCCTTGGTCTCCACTGTGGATGCTTCCATAAGGAACCACTCTCTGCCAGAATGGCATATGAACTGTGGAGAGGTACAACTGGAGGGATGCACCTCTGTTCCACCACCCTCACCCTCCCTGACCTCACTGTGGTCCAACCTCTCCTCTTTCTTGACAACCTCTGAGGCAGCAGTGGCTACTCTGGTGGTCCCTGAGTTGGAGAGGAGGTCCCCCAAATCCTGGCCAACTCAGCCTGGAGACGAGCAACTTCCTCCCTCAGCCCAGAGAGGTGCCTGCAGATGGGACAACACTGCATCCTCCAGAATGTCTACCAGAAGACTGCCACTTCATAGCCACTGCACTGCACCACTCCCATCATGTCTTATTTGTGGCCCCTCAACTGTTGTTTTGTATGCTTTTTTGCCTCCAGAAATAGGGCTACCCAGCACGGCGAGTATGAATGAATGACCTTTAAGCTAGGTCATGTTAAAAAAGCCATTTATTACATTATAAAAAGCAGCTTACAAAAATACATAGCTACAGCATCACCCCACGTGCCCACGAAGATGTACGTTTCATGTCATAGACGCTTTGTCAATGCATTGTTTATTGTGGCACCAGCTTTTTAACAAGTTGCCACTTGGTTCTGTGATTTTCTACTGTTTTGTATGCTTACTCTTTCCTCTCGCTGTGTATTTATTTATTTATTATATATATATATATATATATATATATATTTTTTTTCTCCTACTTTCCTACTGCCTCCGTGCCCTTAAACCTCCTCCTCTTCCTGTTCTGGGACAGGAAGTTCCTGTATTCTTCAGTAGTCTCCTTCTTACTTGTTCAGAGTCAGACCTCCAGCAGCTGGTGGGGATGGAGAGATACTCTTTTCCTCCTAGGATGGTGAGTCTTTTATGCCTCTGTGATCACGCCCTTACTGCTCCCAAATGGGAAGTTCCTGTTGTCAGTCAAATCCTGTACCTATAAAAGTAGAACTGGCTATGGGTGGGGGGAGGGGAGGGGAGGAAAGGAGGGCTATATAGTCCCAGTAAAGTAGTAAAGTTCTAACAGCACCTCCTCCCTCTTGCTGTACTCTGCCAAAAGCTATCTAGGGCACATTTAAATGCAAACACCTGGCTTCCTGCTGCCTAAGCCACTCCCCCTAATTCACAGTTCCCTTCTTCACCTAGCTAACTGCACAGCTAATTCAATTCGCCCAACTCAGACAAACACACTAACTCATGTTCTTTTTTGTTTTTTTGTTTATTTTTACCCAAAATTGAAGGTCCCAGTAGTAGAGTTCTAGTTCTTAAGTCCCAATAGAGTAGTAAAGTTCTAACAGCACCTCCTTCCTCTTGCTATTCTCTGCCAAAAGCTATCTAGGGCAGATTTAAATGCAAACACTTGGCTTCCTGCTGCCTAAGCCACTTCCCCTAATTCACAGTTCCCTTCTTCACCTAGCTAACCGCACGGATAACAATTTATTTATTTATTTATTTGCTTTTGTTAACCGGGTTAGCACACTAGACAGCCAAGTGCCTATTTTCAGGTGCGACCTGGGAGAGTTACAGGTGAGGAACTTCATACATAAACAGTTGAGGAATCAAAAGAAATACATAGGAAAGAACAGGCATTTCAGGGCTGGCTCTAAGCAAGTTGGCACGAAAATTCATACAGTGACAGTTGGGGGATCGAGAAAAATACATAGGAAATAAACAGGGTATGACAAGGCTAGCTCTAGAGCACGGTAGGCAAGAGTTCAGACATAGACAGTTAAGGAGACAAGTAAACATACCTAACATAACAAGCATTTCAGGCTGGCTTTTAGGACAAGGTAGGCACGGAGCATAACAAAAGGATGGGACATAAAGGATATAAATTAGGAGGTGAAAACAGCGGAGTATACAGAAGTAAAGACAATGGTAAGTGCCTGCCGGGGGGGGGGTGCCCATTGGCAGGGGGTCGGGACCAGGATTACTAGGCAGGGACTGGAGAAGAAGTACTTCACCCAACTCAGACAAACACCCTAACTCTTGTTTTTTGTTTGTTTGTTTTTATCCTAAATTGAAGGTCCTAGTAGAAGAGTTCTAGTTCTTAAGTCCCAGTAGAGTAGTAAAGTTCTAACAGCACCTCCTTCCTCTTGCTAAAGGTATTGAAGAGTTTTTCATAAGAGAGAAAAACGGAGGGCCTTTCTTTATGAAAGTGACATTCTAAAGTGGACAATGAAGAACACAAAAAAGCCATCACTCACAATTAGAGACAAATGATTTTTTTTCCCTTAGGTCTATATCTAAGTGATATAATTGCTTTGTAACTTAAAATAACTTTAGCACTTTTGTTGCTATTGAATATTTTTTGTATATTCCCTGACATATAACATCTCTGTATTAAGTACATATGCATCTGCATCAGAAGCCCATGTTTGGTAATAAAATAGAACAGTACTGGATTTCATATTACACCTTTCCTACATACACATCTCAAAGCACTATACAAAACAATGAGTTAGATACTGGTAGTGCAGGGGCTGTGTGTGGCAGTATATGTCAGCCATTTAAATGTTTGACAACAGTCACCGAAGACAGACAACTACATGTGAAGCTTTTATTAATTATTACTGCACTTTAATATTTGTAGCATTCTGTGTTTTATACTGCATGTTTACACTCATATACGTTGTTTCATATTTATGTTGAAAGATGTATATTCAGGACACCACTGTAAATGAGCTGTGACTATGGTTGATTTGCAACTTCTCTTCCTTCCTGTTCTTAAATAAATGCAGTTAAATTATCTTAAAAGACAAGAAGCTTGGTGCAAAATCACTGAAGTAAGGGTTACCCTGGAAGGGATTGACAATAAGGCCAAGTGTTTTTAAATAAATATAAAATTGCAATCCCCCAGTTCAAAGCATCATGGGTAGCACGTGCAAATCCACATGAAGGAATTAGATCTGGCTTGACTATGGTGACAAAAGTCCTCATAAACCATCATCAAAGGCTGCAAACTTTCATTAGAACCTATTTTATTGAGAAGCAGTGATGGTCAGTACACCAGGAATATCTCCTGCTCTTTAAGGAAAATACCATGAGTCTTCAACTCTGGACAACCAGTAGAGATGGGAAGAAGGGGCCCTGGTTTAAGTCTCATCTGACAAATGGTATCATCAACAAACTGACATCCTCATGCACCGCACTGAAGTGTCAGCAATGGGTCTGAACCTAGGGCTCTGGAGTGGTATCTGAGCCAAAGAACTTCTGACTTAGAGGTGACAGTGCCACTTATCACTTAGTCATAGCCATGCTGTAAAGGTCACCCAAGTCACTCAGTTTAAACATCTTGTTAAGAATCAAAAAGTCCTTGGAGCAGATAGACTGGAAACCAGCAGGCAACATCTTTTAATATGTATTCAGTATGCCTCTTTCTGTACAGTAAAAAATATTTTTATTTTAATTTTATTCCTCAAAACACAATAGTCTGCCCTTAGATACTAATATAAATAATCGTGGGCTTCAGCAGAGAATTACTGCAAGCCTTTGATTTCCTGATATAGGCTTAATAATAGCACACGTTATAACAATAAACACAGTATCTAGTTTGTTTTAATGTGGAATTGTTACACCTTCTATGCATGTTTGGTCCTGTCAGGAGTTCTTGTGCAACTGACTCATCAAGACGTTCCTTTAAATTGTCATGTCCCACCCTGTAAACTTTAGGTAACCATGGCTAATTAAAGTTGATGTCAGATGCTGACTGGTCTGAAATGAGTTCACTTTGCCAAATGATTGTCAACATTCAAAGGAAACACTATTTAGATAAGATTATTTTGGAAACATTCTGGGTCCATACAGTGCCTTCCCACTAGGGGTAATTACAGGTTAACTAGTATACTAGGAGTTACCATGTATTCAGGTTCTCTGCTGGCTTAAAGTCAAAAACATCACAGACATTTGAAACGCTCTGCCAATATTTGGCAGGTAAGAACTTCATGACAAGGACTCTAAACTGAAACTTTGATCAAAATGTAACATGTTTGGCAATTGCAATATTACAGTCCCATGCTCCAGATGCTTTCTTTGTGACAGCCATATAAAAACAGAGAAGGACTGAAAGTTTTCCTTTTACTTGAATAAGGTACCTAAGATAAAGCAGACCATTTTTGTTTTTGCATTTTTCTTACAATAAAAAATGTAGAACAGCTAAGATATGAAAACATGCAATAAAAGTACTGTAAGTACTGAGCATACATGGTGCATTTTTCCCTAAACCTTTTGCAAGAGATTACCATTTGATGGGTAAAAATCATCCATATTACACACGAATAGGTTTAAAAAGCCATGCATTTCCTATAACTACTGTAGGTTTACAAAATCCATAATCTGGGATGTTCATATCTGGTCTATTTTAAAAGCCCATAGTATAAGATTTTAGGTACCAGTACTTTGAGAAAGTGACTCTGTAAATTGTAATGTGCTGAATATTGATCTAATGGTTCTATGTTGGTTTATAATTTATGTTATAAATGATGGCCACTCTTAGAAAACACATTTCACTGAAACAGGAGTCCCATCAATGGTGGGAGAACTGTTATCATAACAACACATACAAACATACAGTTAATTAAAAAAATACAACTTTCAAAACAAGCACGGTATACCTTGCCATAGCTATACAGTGCCATACCACCAGCTTTAGAAAGCTGTTGTATTAAATAATGAAATAATCATTTTTAAAAACCTATATGTTTTCACATCCCAAACGTTGGAAGAAAAGTTGGAGAAAAGTACTTTGCCTATGGTTCACCTTCCAGCTGGAACTTGCTGCTAAGCCCTTTACAAACATCAGTTACCTAAATCAGCTCAAAAATGCACTTCATAGTCACTTACATAAACAGTAACAGTGAAACCACATCTTCTATTACTACCACTTGTTGACTTTATTTTTTGGAAACAATCACAGCTGCTTGTTACATACAATCTGGTTTGCAATAAGACCCATAACAGGGTCCTAAGGCAAATCATGTTGATCAAATACATCCAGTAAGAGCAGATTGGAATACATTTCTAGGTTCTTAAAATAGAAACAAAGGTACCAACCATTTAAAGAACTAATGCTCCTCGCTTTGGCAAAATATACTCTCAAGTATGACACAGAGGCACTGTATAATCACAGCCGCACAACACGGAACGGGTTCACAGTGACAGAGACAATAGCACAGTCAACAGAGGCACAGAACTCACATCAGCAAAAATAAACTGTTGTCCACATGAGATATCAAAGGCTTAACAGATTTATTCTGCCACAGGAAAAGAAGCATCTTGATGGCGAGGGGAAATAAACGGACTGACGTTTCACCCAATAGGGCTTTGTCAAAGTATACTTTGACAAAGCCCTATTGGGTGAAACATCAATCCGTTTATTTCACCTCACCATCAAGGTGCTTGTTTTCCTGTGGAAGAATAAATCTGTTAAGTCTTTGATATCTCTTGTGGACAACAGTTTATTTTTGCTGGGGGTGAGTTCCATGACTCTGTTGACTGTGGTATGGAGCAGAGGCGTCAAATGTCCCCACCTATGGCACAAGATACATTTCAGATATCAAAGCCCAAAAGAGACCGTCTGCAGTCTGATCATATCAAAAAGTGTATTCTTCTGTTCCATGATAGTGGGTGCCTTGGTTTCCATCCACACTTTTAAAACATGTTTTTTGGCCACCAACAATATTAAACAAACTCTAGTCAGAGCCCAGACTGCTGCTGTGCATTAATCTGAAATGAGAAAAAAAGCTGGAGTGGAATTTGCTTACACTTTCTAGTATCCCATGCACATGTGTTATTAGCTTATACTGCAGCACAACTTTTGGGGTATTATTAGAGAAGTTTTTCCTGAAGTTGAAAGCATTTCCCTTATGTGTAGTGGTATCCCTGGTGCCAAGACAAGGGATACCACTACATAGAGAACTGGCACAACTTTTTAGGAAAGAGCTTTTTTTTAAATACGATGGGTTGCACCTAAATTGAGAAGGTGTGCAAGCATTCAGACAAAAATTAGATGTCTATACATGTAGTTTAAACTAAATAAAGGGGAGTATAATGCAATGCACACCCCTGCCATTGGTGAGCTGGTCATCACTCCCAAAAATGCCTAATGTGTGCATACATCCTTAGAAAACAAATCAGAACCAACATCCACCCGAACCAGCAACCTCCATAATCTCTCAGCCAGAAAGAGCAAACTGGAGCAGTCCAGGAAGAGGGTACACCCTTGCACCAAAGGGATGTACATTCCTGGAAGGCAATGGTTGCAAATACTAGGAGCCTAACCAACAAACTTCCTGAACTCACAGCCATCTTGTAAACATAAATGTTGGACTGGGTGGCTATAATAGAAACGTGGTTCACAGAAAATCATGGATGGGATACGGCCATTTCCGGTTACAATCTGTTCAGGAAAGATAGGCAGGGCAAAAAAAGAAGAGGGGGCATAGCCATTTACATTTAGGAGGAAATAAAAGCCACAAAAGTAAAAGGGCAACCTGGGGACTTCGAGTCACTGTGGATAACAGTAGACACGGGCAAGGAAAAACCCTTCAGAATCAGCATCGTGTACAGGCTCCCAAATCAAGGAGATAAAGGAGACAAAGACCTAATAGAGGAAATCCACAAAATGTCTGATGACGGCAAAGTAGTACTGGTGGGGGACTTCAACCTACCAGATATTAACTGGAGCACACTAACGGCAGCAACAAGAAGAAGTAGGGACTTCTTATTGTCACTACAAGCTGTGGGCTCTGCTAACTTGTTAAAATCCCAACAAGGGGAGATGCCATTCTCGATCTTGTCCTCACAAACTCAGAAAGGATCAAGGACATTGAAGTGGGATGCCTAATGGGCAACAGCAACCATCACATGGAAAGCTTTAAGGTACACATAACAGAAGACACCAGCCACTCAAACATAAAGGTGCTAGATTTCAGAAAGGCTGACTTCCAAAAAATGAGAAACAACATAAGTAGCCAGTTAATGGAAATAGAGGTTGAGGAGGTGGAGGTCATGTGGGGGAGACTCAAGAGAGCAATAAAGACTGCCACAGATCAATGTGCCAGATGGGTCAGCAAAGTAAAGAAATCCTCTATGGTTTTTCAAGGAAGTGGCTACCACAGTCAAAGAAAAAAGAAGACACACAGCGTATCCATACCAGGAAACCAAAACTGAGAAAGACTGGGAGTCGTACAAGGAAAAAATGAGAGAGCCTAACAAACAAATTAGAAAGGCAAAAACCCAGACAGAGGAAAGGATAGCAGAAGGGGCAAAGAGAGGAGACAAATTCTATTTTAGATACATTAGGGAATGTAGAAAGGCAAAAGGGGAGGATAGTAAAGATTGCTAATGAAGAAGGGAAATGCACCAAACATGACCCAGAGAAAGCCGAAATCCTCAACAAATACTTCTGCTCGGTGTTTACCAAAGAGGACCCAGGTGATGGCCCAGCCCTGAAAAAACACCAACACCTCAGGACCAGGGATAGATACAAGTCCCTTTACAGAAGCCAAAGTATTGGAGGCACTAAATAAACTAAAAGCAGACAAAGCCATGGGACTAGACTAGATGCACCCCAGAATCCTTAAGGAGCTGGGGGCAGAATTAGCAACCCCTCTGGCGCTTCTATTGACAAAATCCTTGAAGAACGGTGTGGTACTCGAAGACAAAAAAGGCAATAGTGGTTCCACTTCACAAATCAGGCAGTTGTGAAGAGGCTAGTAATTACAGAACGGTGAGCCTCACATCTATAGTAGGGAAACTAATGGAGATACTACTCAAACACAGGATCATAGCATTCCTCAAAATTAGCAGCCAACAAGACCCTAAACAGCACGGGTTCACAGCAGGTAGGTCATGCCAGACAAATCTGCTTGAGTTTATTGACTACACTACAAAAATAGTGGATGACAGTGGGGCAATAGATGTGGTCTACCTAGACTTTAGTAAGGCCTTCGACTTGGTTCCACACAGCAGGCTGGTAAAAAAAGCTTGATCACACAGGGGTTGGTCCAGAAGTAGTCAGATAGGTACAAAACTAGTTACAAGGCAGAACCCAGAGGGTACAGGTTAATGGAACACAATCTACAAAAGGCAGGGTGACCAGCGGGGTGCCCCAGGGCTCAGTGCTGGGGCCTCTGCTCTTCAATGTTTTTATAGCAGACATCGTTGACAGACTGGAAGGGAAGTTGTGTCTGTTCACAGATGACACAAAGATATGTAGCAAGGTGGACACTTCAGAATGAGTGAGCAAGATGGAAGCTGACCTCAAGAAACTAGAAGAATGGTCTGGAGTGTGGCAGCTGAGATTTAATGCCAAAAAGTGCAAGGTAATGCACATAGGAAAGAAAAATCCAAGAAAGGAGTATTGCCTAGGAGGCAAAAGACTGTCAGCCTCAAACCAGGAATGAGATCTGGAAATCATAATCTCAGACTACTTGAAGGTTAGTAAGCAGTATGAGAAGGCAACATTGAAGGCCAACAGAATCCTGGGCTGCATTGGGAGGGGAATCACGAGCAGGAGAGAGGTGGTACTATAGATCACTGGTCAGGCCTCATCTGGAATATGGAGTCCAATTCTGGAGGCCTCACCTCAGGAAGGGCATTGACTGGGTGTAAACAGTACAGAGAAAGGCAACAAAAGTGATTCAGGGTCTACAGTACATGTCCTATGAGGAAAGACTTCGGCAACTGGATATGTACTCCCTGGAGCAGAGAAGAGAGAGAGGGGACATGATTGAAACATTCAAGTACATAAAAGGCATTAACAAGGTACAGGCAAAGGAACTTTTTTACTTCAAGAAGGGCTCCAGGACCAGGGGACGTGACCTCAGGCTGCAAGGAGGGAGGTTCTCTACCAACACCAGGAAGTTTTTCTTCACAGAAAGAGTGGTGGATGCCTGGAACAGCCTGCCCCAGGAGGCTGTGGGGGTCAACACTGTGGGGGGGATTCAGGAATGCATGGGATAGACACAAGGGAGCCCTGACTACAAAGGGCAACTAGAGTGTCAAAATAGGTCTAAAACAAATGGGCAGACTAGATGGACTTATTGGTCTTCTTCTGCTGTCAACTTCTACTGTACGTTTCTATTTTTATTCTCCCCAATTCCTTTCCTGACCTCTTGCACCTGGCTTCAGTCTTTTTGTCTCCCAAATGTGTGGTCAGTGCCACCCACTCAGAAAATGTGATGGCGAGGGTGTACAAGGAAACTAAATGTATTTATTTTAAAAAGTTGTTCCAAGTAGGATAGCCTGTAAGATGCAGCATCTCATTTTCAAAACTGTCCATGTGAGACAGTTGTAGACAAGAGGCAGCACTACCCCTGTATTAAACGTGGAATGAATATTATCTTGTAGTGCCGAGTGCAGTGCTCCAGATAACAATGACATTCAAGAGCAATATAGACACCATTTTTGACAGTAGGTTAGTAAAATATAATTATGATGTGTAAAAGTGCTTTAAACTTGTAAATCACAACTTATGACATATTCCTGGAGCATTTCCAAGGGTTGGAATGGGTATCGGCATGCATGCATGCAAAAAAGAGTATTTCTTAAGAACTGGTGAGTAAAAAAGTCCAGTACTCGCCTTATCTGGAGCACTGTCTGAGTGTGTATATTCTATATGTAACCCCCACCCAGGTATGCCATTTCCATCTTGACAGCACTACCTGGTGAGCTGGGTTCGGGGAGAAATATGTCACTTGGCACATTGGCTAGGTTTGACTACTCTGCAACAGGGGCACCCAAGTAACTCTGGACACAGGAAGCAATAACTGCAATGTCCAATACCAGAAGTGGAATTCTAAAGTGTGGCTTTTATTTACATCTAACTGAATAACAAAGCATAGATTCCCCCCAACCCCGGGGCTACACTCCTGATAATGCAGATTTATGGAGCTCAGAACACATCCTTATTCACTTTAGTCTTCAGGCTCTGAAACACACTGGGCACACAGCCCGAACTAGTATGCTGTTCTGGGTTTCCCCTGGCTCAGCTCCCTTGCCAGCCCTTTGGACACTTTCCATATAGCATGGAAACATTTACTGGTGGCTCCCTAAACTACCTATGAGCACTTCTGCTCCATCAGGGAATCTTCCTCATCAATCCCACGTCTGGGTACTTTCCTCAGGCACTGGCCAAGTACCTGAGAGAAAGCAACAGGTGTCCCAAAGCAAACCCGTAGAGGTGAATTTGGTTACTACTGATGTGGGGTCTCCCACCTCTCGCTCCCATAATTCATACCCAGCCATTTCTCTGGACTGTAACACCTCATCCTTTAAAACACTTTGCTGTGTAGATTCTTTTTAAATGTATTCACATTCAATCTACTGTCTTTACATCCCATTTGTGCTGAACTTGAACATACTTAAAAAGTGGCTGTGTCCATTACTCTAGACTCCCCACAGAGTTAAGCAGTCCTATCCCCACATCTTCCAAACTGTACTTGGCTGTCTTTTCCTGACCCCATAGTAACAATCACTTTAGTTTCATCTTGTTTCAGGTGAAACACTTTGGCCCTTTAGCAGAGCGATCTCACCTGTTGGTTGCAGGTGCCCCACAGGCATTTTTTCCTCAAAGAAATCTCATCCAGAAATTCTGGTGCCTCAGCACGAACTTAACTCAGGCAACTTCTTTTTTCCCCTAGCCGGACCAGGGGAATTGCCCCTTGAAACAGGCTGATTCCTTACCCCCATCCCCGCAGGGATGGGGCCCTGAACCACTAAAAGTGGTCTCTACCACTTCACTGTGCTCTTCTTGTGTTCCTCTTCAGGTGAGAACACACATCTATGAAACAAAATTATATCTTTGACAGATCTTAGAGCTCTGAGGGCCTGCTTACTGCAGAGCACCTCTACTACAGACTGCAACAGACTCTTACAGACTCACTCCAAATTCCCCAACATTCTACTCTAACCTCCAACTGCAACATTCCAGTGTGGCTTATGCAGCTGCGACAGTTCTAAAATGATGTCATCCCTCAGTCTTAGCTGAGACTGAGAACAGAGTGAGACAGTGTGAAATCCATTTAACTGGAGTTTCACAAGCTGCCTTCCTTGCCTACCACTAGGTCTTACTGGGATTCTAGTAACCCCGGATAACAGGGCTGTTATGTGTGTATATATATATATATACTGACTATAGGTAATTCTGCTTTTTACAGCTGTACAATGAGAGCTATGCTGGCATACTGCTAATGGAGGAGGAGGAAGAAAAAGGGGGCTCTGGAAGGGCGTGACTAGATACTGAACACATCGCATTATGTTTGCTATGCACTCTGCCCAGTAGAGTTAGATGCACTTTCTCACTGTCTCTGTCCCCCCTCTAGTCCTCATGCTTCCTATCTGTTTAAGGCAGCAATGGGTAAACAAGCGCTGGGAAATTCCTGTTGTCATCTCAGTCAACTCTGCTAATTCCATATTCTGTCTCTCTCCTACTTATTATACATCCTCCTTCAACATTCAGACTACTCTGATCTGCAGTCACCAAGCAGGGGAGTAGCCAGTCCATAGCCGGAAGGCCTAGGCCTTCATTTGGATTCAAATATTTTGACCAAATATGCCTTACCTCAGCAGGCCATGGAGAGCAATCTGTCATACACAACATGTATCGATGTTTGGGCCTTCAGTTTTGTAAATCCTGTCTACCACCCAGCCAACTGATTGACTCCAGAGGCAGATTTTGCATATGGGTGCATTGGTGCACACCCATCCCCCATTTCTACACATTCATCACCCCTCCAAATCTAGTGGTGGGGGTGTCCAATCCCACCACCAGTACACATTCCATCTCAGTATTGCTATCCCCCCAATTCTTAAAATAAACAAATAAAAACACCCTTTCTTACCCTCTGTGTACCCTAACACCAATCTCCCTCCACCCAGTAGCACTCCTCATGTCACTCAGTGTCAAGCCCTCAGTGTACCTCCAAGTGCAGCTTCTCTGATGGCTGGTCACATTGAAATAGATAGGATCCACTCATTTCAATGAAACTTTTTCTTTAGTTCATAACTTTTTTGTTTTTTAATATTTTTACCTACTTTTTTATGTTGAGGTCTTTTTTAAGCGCCACCCTGATGAAGCCTATGGGTGTCAACTTTCAAATCCCCCACCCCCGCCAAACAAATTGGGTGTTTGTGGAATACATTTGTGTGTGCTGCAAACAACCATTTTGGGGTGAATTTGAATGTTGACACTTATAGTGTTCATCAGAGTGGGGTTAAAAAATACCTTGACAGAAAAAAAATTAGGTAAAAATAAAAAAAAAAAAAAAATATATATGGCTTGAAGAAATATACCCCATTGAAAGGAATGGGACGTGTGTGCCCATTCATTTCAACAGGGGTGGGGGAGGGTGTTTCTTTAAGTCATAACTAATTTTTTAATATTTTTTCATACTTTTGTCTGTCTAGGTCTTTTATAGCAACACATTGACCATTATATAGATTGGGCTTTGAAATCTCAATGTGCAACACAAGTGAACAACTGACAGAGGGGGTGGGATATTCAGAATGCACCAGGCAGGGGCACAAGCCTGGGAGCAATGCAACTGGGATGCACCAGGACATGGGTTGGGTAACATTCAACAGTGCTGCGCCATGGCTCAGCACCGTTGAATATGGCACTGGGGCTACCCACACTACGCACAGTGCAGTGGCACTGTGCCAGCACAAGTGGCAAGTCAGGAGCTGAAGGATATATCAGCGCAAGTGCAGGTGCACTAGCTGCATGACCTGCGATATTCAGCAATGGACATGCACATGAAGCCATTATGCATGTAAGGTGCAAATGAGACCATTTGTATGTCATTATGGCCCATTTGCATGCAGGTGCACCGATCCCCAGCGACTTGCGCCTGGTGCCCTGCTGGGCTGCAGCTGTCAGGGACCGACACCCCCGCCCCTCGGCGGGCAATGCACCCCAATGCCCAATGGCTGTAGTTAATGTAATATCCCTGGTGGTCCAGTGGACCCTACCTCACTGCCCGATCATGGGCTTTAGATAAATGAAACCTCCCTGGTGGTCCAGTGAACCTGTACCCCTGCCCAATCGTGAACTTTTGTGAAATTAAATGTCCCTGGTGGTCCAGTGGACCCGATCACGGGCTTAAGTACAATAAATAATTTCCTGGTCGTCCAGTGGACCCAAACCCCAGCCCAATCGCGTGCTTTAGCAAACGTAACATCCCTGGCTGGTGGTCCAGCAGCACCCCCCTCCCCACAAGCCAACTCAGAGCCACCACCCCACCCCCCCTGGTCAGCAGTTGGCTGCAGCCTCAATCCCGCCAGTCGCCCCCTGCCGCCCACCGACTGACAGCATACAGTATGGCTGTGAATGGTTTCATTCACATTTTGGGACTGTGTAGTACAGTACAGTCTGCACACCCATTGGCCCACTTTGTGGGCCAATGGGCGTACAGCCGTACTGTACGCTGTCAGTTGGCGGGCGGCTGGGCGGCTTGCAGGTGGGGAGCTGTTGCCCGCCACTGACCGGGAGGGGAGCGGGGTGGCAGGTCTGAGTGAGCAGGTGGGGAAGGGGCTACCGCTGGACCACCAGGGATGTTACGTTTGCTAAAGCCCGTGATTGGGCTGGGGTTCACGTCCACTGGACCACAAGAGACTTTTTTTTTTTTTTTACTCATGCCCACGATCGGGTTGGGGAGCAGGTCCACTGCACCACCAGGGTTTATCTTTACTTACAAAGCCCATTATCGGGCTAGGGATCAGGTCCACTGGACCACCAGGGTTTATTTTTACTCATAAAGCCCGCGATTGGGCTGGGGAACAGGTCCACTGGACCACCAGGGAATTTATGTATTCATAATGCCCACGATCGTGTGGGGGGGCAACAACGCCCGGACTTTGTCTCTGGAGGTTGGGTGGCCACCCACAGCTGGCAGCTGCTGTGTTTTCGCCCTGCAATAAGGCAACTCACCTGTGGGTGGCCAGACCTTGCTCCTTCTTTTTACAGGTGGATCTTTGCACACCCTCCTGTGCGGCGCAAGGCGGGTGTGTGCCTGCATATGCGCCACACATCCCGGGCTGAATATCGGGATGTGCCAAATATGCATGGGCATGCCCTCTGAACTTGCACCGCATACATTACTAGTGCACCCCAGTGCATCAGGATTTGTGCAGTGCTACCTACCTTGAATATTGCTACTGGCAAACAGGTTGCGATGGCTCAACACTGTTAAACCATGCGCAACCCCTTTGACTATCCCACCCAGGGAAAACATGAGCAATACTGTATGCTTTTCAATAATCCTGTTTCAAGAGGGAGGGAGTGGAACATCACTTTTTTGCCAACTCCACTCATTCAGAAGCCTTCGGTCCCACAGGGAAGGGGTAGTGCAACATAATACATAATTAGATTATAATAGATTAGTGTTGGATCTGGTGATGTACTCCCAGACCTAGCTTTCTCTCCTCGTGTGTTAACAATACAGCAGCATAGATCTCGCTATGCAGTTGTAGAACTTCAGCTTATTAATGCCTTTTCTAAAATCTGATCTCAGTCCCTGTTCAGTGTCTTATTTTCCAGTAATTGTTACTGCTGGTCAGCAGTTTTGTGGCCCTTTCATAAAATAAATGTTATTATCTGTTACTTGCCATCTCATCAGTGTTGCATCTTTAAAAAAAAAAACTTAGTGGTGAGGATTTCAAATAAATGCACACAACAGTCTGTATTTAATGGCAGTTTATAAGTTATGTGTTGTGCTCCTTCCTGTCTGGCTCAACCTGGTAAACAGATGAGACCAGGTGACATTATTGTAACACAGTAGGCTGTCTTTTAGCTGCACTGGCCATACTGTATGTTGAGGTTTACCACTTGCCCTGCTTTAAAAACAAATGCACAGTTCGTTCTTCCTCTCAGAATGATTTATTTATACAGTAGCCAACCTAACATAGAAGAACTCACAGCAGATGGAATTAAGTTGTCCATCAATCAAATGCCATCAGTCATTACAAGAAAGGTTAAAGCAAATTAATTCATTTAATAAACTCCCTTATAACTAGAATCAACACGTCACGTCTGAAAATAAAAGGTAGCTGCCCAGCACTTAGCAAACAGACTACTTTAGCCCAAACAGAGGCTGAATTAACATACCCTATTGGTGCATTTACTCAACCTGTCGGTTTGCATTTGCATTGTGGTGCAGTCTGTGCAATTCAAACTGATACAGTGCTGCTCTGAATTTACATGTAAGCCTCCTACATCAGTGCAAGTGAATTTCTGATGTTTCTGTTGAATTTCCATTGGGGCGGGACACCCAGCATCACTGACAGTTATCAAATACCCTCAGTCTTGCCCATACTTCACTATTCACCCACATTTTACCCAGATCCAATTCACCTCTGCTCATTCTACTAGGGCCCTCTCCACCTTCCCAACTTTAATTCCGTCACTCCTGCCTCTTAGACCCAGTCAGCTGTCCGTCTCCTGACCTTCCTCTGCTCCTTTCCTGTGCTGCTGGTCTTGCTTGTGATGACATATTGAAAGCTGCAGCAGTTCTCAGTGAGACGCTTGGTGTTAAGGGTACATATGCAGTAGAGAGCCGCATGAGAGCAGAGCATCAATGAAGGAGGGACAAGGGCATTGACACAGCTATGTCCGTGTGACATGTGCCTAGTGCCACTAGAGGCTTTGCAATATGCAGGAATCAACCCCTTGCTTCTGCTTTCTTGGACCTTTCTTTACTCAGGGTACTCAGGGCAGCAGCACTACTGTGGCTGAGAAGAGGGTCCACTGGGGTTCTGGAGCAGGGGTGTGGGCATATGATTGCAGCTGTTTTGGTTGAGAGTTGTTCCTTGGTGTGGGGCATTGCAGGGCTGCATCGTTGCGAGTGGAGCAGCGTGTTTCCAACCTAACAAAAAACACCTACACCAGTACAGCTTCTAACAAAAACAGTGATCCTTCAGCACCAGAACTGAACCACCTACAATGCTCCCCAACCTGTTTGTGTTACCAGATCTGCACTGATGCAGTTTATCTGCATCACTCACAGTAGTGCAGATCAGGTAGTGTAAACATGCCTGTTACCATTCCTGTAATAACAGTGCCCTCTCTTTTGGAACCATCCAAGTGGCTGTGATGCTGCTCTAGGTTTAAATGTAAGTCCCCTGCATTGGCACAAGTGATTTGCCTGCATTTTTGTTGAATTTTAGATGGGTGGGAGGGCAGCTAGCAGTGCTGACAGGTAACAGATCCCTTCAGCCTTGCCCATGCTCAGCTTCACTATTCGCTTTCGTTTTACCCACATTCCACTCACCTTCACCCCTTCTACCAGGGCCCTCATCACCTTCCTGACTTTAACCCCCTCACTCCTGCCCCACCCGTTAGACTCAGTCAGCTGTCTCACTTCTTTCCTTACTCTGCTCCTGTGTCTATGCTGATGATCTTGCTGGAGAGGATACATAGAGAGCTGCAGCAGTCCTCAGGGAACCAGTTGGTTTGAAGGGTGTATATGCAGAGGAGAGGTGGGTGAAAGAAGAGCAGCAGTAAGGGAGGGACACAGGTGGAAAGGTTTGAATTTAGCTTAGCTCACCTGTTGGCTATTGGTGTTAGAGGTTGTCAGAGTGATGTCATAGCCTGCTGCACATAAAAACAGGTGTCCTTCACAACCATTTAATTGATACTCAGCAGTGAGGAAGGTCACATGTACTGTGGTAGAGAACAGTGTTTAAACAGCAGACATTGACTGAGAACTTTTTAAAGATTGGAAGAGCGGGCCAGCCCAGTGGCACTGGTGGTTGAGGAGCTGGTCGCTACACTTCGTGCCATGCCAGCAACCTGGGTTCAGGAATGATCCTGGTCGGCAGGGGGGAGAGAGGATTGAGCATCTGGAGGACTGCTGTCTTCTCTCGGGGGGAGGGAGACTTGTTGTCCTGCTTGTTGTTGGCCCTCTAGCGGTGGCTGGAGGGCAGTATGGGTCAGGAGGCATAATCCGACATCCTTACATTTGTAGGGGAGGGGGGACAGGAGAAAATGGAGGAAAATGAGCCTGGCAGGTTCTGTGATGGTCCACTGCTCCTGATGGCCATCTCCAGCTTCTGTATTGGGTCTCCGGCGGAGGGGGAGCCAGCAACCTCCTTCCTGGCCCTGCTACAGGGGAATTATCAGGGATCAGTGAGTGCGGGAGCGGTGGGACCGGAGAGAGAGTCCCTCCATCAGTAGGGCCATACTCACCTGCCAGGGCTCTAGAGGGATAAAAAACTATATAGAAATAAAGACTGGAAGAGCTCACAACATAACTCAGATGACAGTTTCTTGCAATCTACCACTGAAGCCAACTATCACTAATTTAATGAAGCAATTCTATTTTTTAGAAAAGTCACTTGATTTAGCAGACCACTTTAGCCTAATGGCAGCTTTTAGTGTTTTTTAAAGGAAATATTTCATTGGCAGTTCCTGGGATAGCTGTCACTGAGCACATACTGTATACAGTACATGCTCATTCAGCGCTCAGTTGGCGGCTGGCCGTGGTGGTGAGCGGTGGGCTGTGCCAGTTGCTGACTCAGTTTGGGAATGGGAGGGAGCAGGGTGTTGTGACAAGGTCTGCTAGGGTGAGGGACTGGGGGGCCAGTATACCAGCAATGCTGTCATAATAAGGCATAACAAGGGATCAGAGCTTTTTTTGGGGGGGCTGCTAGATCAAGAGGAATTTTAATACATAATTACATCTTGGGGACATCAGGGATCAGGGAGGTGGAGATCCAATAGACCACCAGGAACTTATTATAAATATTTAGCACATGGGGACATCAAGGAGGGGGGTCCACTGGGAAATGGATTTATTTTACTATTTATTTATATGGGGGTAATTGGGGATCAGGGGGTCAACTAGAAGACCTGAGAATTATGCTACATACTGTGTCTAGGGGACATCGAGGACGGTGGTCCGATAGACCACCTGGGAATGTCTGGGGACATTGTGCACCGCTGCCCACAACTTGTGGCACCCTGTCCAGGTGCACCCTCTATTTGGTGCACTGCTGCCATTGCCACAAGCCATGGGACTTTTGAGCTGGGATCCTTTCTGATCGAGAATCAGGCACAGGGTCCCTGGTGCACCAGGTTTGCCACAGCCCTAGATCACCGCAACTTGTGGCAATCTAAGAGCTTTTTGAGAATCAGGCTCTAGATATCCCCAACCTCTTCCATCTCTCATTTTTCTGGTTTACTTGTTAGTTTAAAGTAGAAATTCCCACCCCCAACCCACGCATACACAATTGCTGGAAAATGTGAAGAAATTCAAATAAATTTAAGCTTTTAGCCACCTTGGATAAATTAATGAATCTATCCTTGATTACATGATGAGAGAGCTCTTTAATAAGAAATCTGAGAAACATTAATCTAGATAAGTTTATGTTCATGTCTTTACAGATATCCCATTCCATCAGACCCAGTCCATAATATAATGAAAGGGATATCTTCAACTGGAGGTGACATGATAACGTGTTCCCACCCTCCCCACCCTGCCTTCTGTTCTCACCTGAAGTGCAACCTGGACATCTTTTATAAGCACATCTTGGGGTTTTGCAGACCCATAAAAATTGACTATGCATTGTATTTTCTTACACCAAAGCTCAGGTATTTGTAACAATCTTTACCCCAGTAAGGGGATGGGTTGTTCCTACTGTACATCAGAGCACTGTGTGTGAGGTCACCAATCTTTTTGTCCCTTATCTAGTGGGGAGATCAGGGAGAGAGGTAAATAAGATGAGGTTTTGGTGGGAGACAGGCGTGTTTCTTGGATCTGAGGTCACTGAGGTATCTGGGAAGCCATCAATGGGAATTAGGTAGCATCTGCATCAATGTCCCCCTGCAGGTATATGCCTGAGGATGACTGGAGGCTGTCCACTGGTTTCACTTGGTGGCAGGGTCCCAGCCTTGGAGTGGCATGGGCACCCTCTGGTCTCCTTGGGCACCACTGCAAGCTGGAGGGGGTCCAATGAATCTGGCTCACTGATATGGATGGCACAGAACCCCTTATCAGGCTTTCTCTGCTGAAACAGCAGGGGGCAGAAGGATCTGGGGTTGGCTGTTCTTTGGGGGTTCTGCTGGTGGGTCTTAGAGGACTCTGTTTAAAGCCCTTTGGAAAAGAGATAATGGGCAATGTTACTGTACACATGTGCACCCTAGCCAAACTTCAAGGGAATAAACTGTGGCTTCCTGCATGTCCATGCCATCCTCTTGGTTCAGACCAGTGGGGCTTTCAGGTGTCCAGCCTTAGTTCTGGACTCCCTCACACAGATGGGGCATGCAGTTGAGGAGTTTACTAGCTATTGGGAAGGCACTAAATACAACAGACTAAGCTGGTCAAATATTTTCCAGATGCATGGAGTGCAACTTCTTTAGCAGTACAATAAAAGCAATTTTGATCCACCATTAAAGAAAGTTTCCGATATATGACCCTCACTCACGTAATTTTGAAGCAGATGTCAACGATAGTCTATCCAGCTAGTTTTCATTACATTATTTTAAGGCCATTTATTTGTCGAAGGGATTGTAATTTTTTCTGAACACAGTTGCTAGCTGATCCCTTCCACTTCCCAGTAGGACTGACATGCACCCACACCCACGCTCTGGCACATAATGATGTGTGACCAGAGAAAGCACAGGGGCATGTCCCATTTCAGTGAATGGGGCTTCTATTTTCTGCCATTTTTCTGCCTCAGAATGGCCAGTTGGACAGTAATGAATGCCACTGCTTAACTAACAAGGACCTTGTTAGTCAAGCGTCATCCTTCTTTACTGTCAACTGGCCATTTCTGAGCAGAAAATCAGCAATAAGCCCATTCACTTCAATGGATGCACCCCACTACTCCTGGTCACGTCATTACGTGCCCAGAGCACAGGGCATGTCAGCTTCACGGAAGTGGAGTGGATCGGCTAGCAACCCTGTTCAGAAAAAATTACGATCCCTTCCACAAATAAATGACCTTACAATAATGTAATGAAAACTAGCTAGATAGACCATCGCCGACATCAGCTACCAAATACGTGAGTGGTAGATAATGTCACAGAACGCCAGAAAATCTCTTTCAATTAGCCTTTGCAGAATGTTTTGAGCCCATAAATAACATTAAAGCAAAAATCAAGTTGCAACCTGGAGTAAAACCTTTGCTTCACAAGTCCTGACCATGCCTTATGCTCTTTGTGATCCTGCAGATAAAGAGTTTGCAAGGCAGGTGAGTGGAGCAAGCAGCCCAACACAGAAGTTGATATTTTGAGAGCTCCTTTTCACTATTTTATAAATGTAATAATTTAGTTGTTATTTGCAGAACTTTTGCAACTTTTTTGATAATAATTTGGGTTCTGGTGTTCTGAATGAAACTGTCTCATTTTTTGAAGATGTGTTGACCTCAAAAATGTGCAAAAAAAATATCAACAGGACCATTGAAAGCATTGGGGCCTGCTTTGCCATCGACCGTACCTAAAGACTCACTTGCAACACTGAAGTCTCTTCAGGCAGCGGTAAATGTACTAACAAACTCCATCCATTTGTAGGACAACGTAACCCAGGCACCGTGCCCCGAAGGGTTACTATCCTTGCCTGCTGTTCACAATACAGGCTGACGGGCCTGGGTTCTGGTTCTGATGACAAAAAGGGCTCATTACCAGCAGTAAACCTATTTGCATGGTGCTCCACCCAGAGTATGTTTTAAGTGGGCCTGATGATGAGCTAGTACAGCCCTCTGGGATGCTGTACCTACCCACTGTCCCAACCATTGATCCCACACATGGATTACCATAAAACACTTTACCTTGTATTCAGTGGTACAATTATTGACTGTAGCTAATAATTTGCTCACAGTAACTGCAAATAATATGCACACAGTGACTGCACTTACCAACAGGGTTCTGACTTCTGCAACACACCCTGAATACCTGCAAGAAATGGTTATCAGTAATAACAATGCACTTTACAACTGGACACAGTAAACTGACACTCAGTAATGATATGCTCATGGACAGTGGTAACATTAATAATAAAGCTCATTTATTAAGGGGTAAACAAAGGGGATAAGGGGAACACAAATTAAAGGCTGGGTATTTGATTTTGGTTTTTTTTTTAGTTTAGTTATTTAACCAGGAGTAGCACACTAAGCTGAAAGCTTTTTACAGGTGCGACCTGGGAACACAGGGAAGTTAAGTGACTTGCTCAGGGTCACACAATATGCAAGTGGAAGCTGTGGGATTCAAACCCCAGGTCTGGTCTGCTGGATGTCACCAGATTTGCAGCTCAGAGCCTTAAACCACTGTGCTATACTTGGTTTTGACAATGCATTTAAACAATTGAAAGCCACCCTGGACAGTCCCAGTTATTTTCACTGAGTACACAGACTATAACAATTGCAGGCGTAGTGCATTGCAGTTGGTTGGCTGGCACTGGGGCCCTTAAACAAACCAATTGAATTACTTTTGGTAACCATGTAGAATGATTTGCATAAAAGAACTTAAATCTGGCTCTTTGAAAACTGGAATTTGTAATCCCAGGCCTGATGGCCTGCAAAACATTTGAAACCACACTGAGAACACGACAATACTTGTTGCAGGGCAAGTCCTGAAATTACTCACTGCTCTGCAGCTCTCCAAGCATAGTTCAGCAGATGAGGTGGATGGCTCCCTCAGGCACTCTCGAACCACTGGAGTCCCAGTTTCATGCTGCAGGCATTTTGTTACCTTCTGGAAACAGGACCAACACAGGGGACCAGGGCTGGCATGGCTCACCCCTACATCTATGCATACCCCCTGACGTGACCACAAACCAACACTAGCTGTGGCGATGGTAGCTGACTCCTCATGCTGATTCAAATGCAGAGTTAGTTCAAAAGACAGTCTTTTTATTTCTGGCACAGCAAGCTGGAAATAGTCTCTGAATACACAGGCTTTAACAGTGTTAAATTGCAATCTTGGCATAAACAGTACCTTTCTGGCAGTTGCAGCTCTGAGCAGATACAGTTCTCTAGCTGAGAAAACAGTCTTCTGCTGAAAGGACCACTTACAGCAGGCTTGGTTCTCAGTCTCCACTTTGGCAGCTTTGCTCAATCAATCAATCAAAGCTTTATTTGTATAAGGTGCCCTTCTTATGCTCAGGGTGCCTTTACAATGCACATTAAAAAGAGAAACTCATAATATTACAGTTTAAAAAAAATAAAACATATCAGTACACACTCAATAGATTCCTGAAAATGCCTGGTTGAACAAGTAGGTCTTCAATAACTTTTTAAAACTTTCCATGGTAAGGCTCTCTCATATCTGGTGAGGTAGAGAATTCCACAGGGTAGGTGCCATAAAGGCAAAAGATCTTCCTCCTGATGCTTTTAGGGATACCCTGGGAATCTCTAGCCATCCCTCACCAGAGGATTAGAGTGAACGGGTGGGACAGTAAGAGGGTAAGAGTTCCTTCAGGTAGTTCTGGAATCACTCTCAACACACTGTGGCTCTGGCTGCTCACCACAGTTTCTGGCACAGTTCAGGCAAAAGCAGCAGTTTTTGCAGAAAAGCACAATTCCATTTCAGCTTGGGAGCTTGAGGAATTTGTCTGCAGCTTCAGCCATTCAAAACAACTCAGATCAGGCTGTTTGGCTATGGAGACTTAGGCAGGCCTCCACACTTTCCCTCAGAGCAAAAGTCTGATCTTCCTCACTCTCTGGAAGCTCTCCCAGGACTGCCCAGTTCAACTGTCCCTCCTTAACTGAAGGGAACACAATACTGTAATCCAATTGGGAGATAAGACTGTCAATCACAGTTCTGGCATTCTGATTGGCCAAAAAGGGTGCCAAACACATAGTTGCCTCTTTCTCCCAGCAGACATAGCAGAAGGACCCCTTTAGAACCCTTTGAGTTCTGATTGGCTGAAATGCAAGGTCAAAGTACCATCATGGCTGCCAGATGGCAGAGATAAACAATCCCACTTTAAAGCCCATTTTTTATAAACAACAGTTTAGTTTTAAAAATAAACATTTACAGCATTTAAGAGAGCTCCCTCTGCACTACCAAGCAACTGCAGAGTGGAGTCTGAAGGAGCAGTGCCCAGCTGGACATGAGCTCTGGATACTCAGACCCAGCACAGGCTATGCACATTATATACAGGGACTGAGCTTCTTAAAGCTACAGCATGACAGCAACATCTCGCACATTCATGCAGGAACTATGGATACAGCAGTACTTTACATGGATTTACCCTCCTTGCTGGATATTAGCTCAGGCTCAAAGGCAGAAGACAAGGCTGGAACATGGCCAGCTGGTGGGCAAAGGAAGTGCCCAGAGAGATAACTTAGCCCCACCACTTTGGGGGGGTTACACTCTCCCCTGCCTGGGAAAACTTGGCATCTGAACCAAGTCCAAAATAAAGCTGGAAGTCACAAACAATAACATTTCACTATATACAAAGTCTAGCTAGACATTAAATAATTATCTACACATTGACATGAAGATATAGAGCATGCATGCTAGATCGATTTTCTATTGGAGAGTTCTGTTAGAAAGGCCTTTCATAATTCAATAGCAATTGTCATGACATTCAAAATACAAATACACTTTATAGTCATATTTAGATAAAGGTTAGTTAGCACAGGTTACCAACACATCATATTATCCCTCTTTCTCTACCTGTACAGCATCTCCAATACTGGGTGGAGGGTTTTCTTTTACTTGTGGAAGTGAAAACAAGCCTTGGCAATGAACTGGGTTCAAAGGATACCTAAATATCATTTTGACAACATACTATTCAAAAATCTGACTTCATAGGGGACTAAAGGAAAGGCTGCTGTATTCATTACTGCTAAAACTACATTTATATAATTTACCTAAATGTGGTTCCAAAGCATTTGAAAAATGTAAAATCAGCCTTCCAATTTCAAAAAAACTGCTTTACCTGCTTCCTAAAATGGCCGCCAAATGTGTTAAGTGATGACATCATTGGAGCCAGAGAGCTATATGGCTTTCTATAGTGCTAAGTAGTTCTGTTTTTCCTTTGTATAGAATTGTTTCACCAAAATGGTCAAAACCATGTGCATTATTTTGATCGATACACATGTTAGGCTATGGTTCTGTTCATTTTGTTTACTTTAACGTTTTGAAATTGTGTTTTAATCCAACCAACTTCTCTTTGGCAAACCACAGTGCAGTACAAATCTTAAATAACCTGATGGTATAGTGGTTATGGCAAATCCAGTATGTTACAATGGGGGGTGCTGGGGTGGTGTACATACTTGATATGTACTTTTTAACATTTTTATTAAACCTTTTTATTTTCTATTATTCTTTTCTAGTATGTTTTTGACAGAACCTGCAAATGTAATCCATAGTTTTGAATGTAAACATTTGTACAATCAATAAATCAGACTTCTTCAACAAAGTGAAATGCAGCAGCAGCAAGCAAGTTACAATGGAGGGGGTGCAGCAGCACTCTTCACTACCCCATAGATCCAGCACTTGTTTGTAGCAGAGTTCTTGTGTAGTCCAATGCCAGAGTTCATACTTTCTCAGAAATCAAAAATATGCTTGTCTCGTCTTCTTTTTCCATGGGAAATAATAATAAGAAAAATCAGCATTTATATAGTGCTTTTCATACACATTGTATCCCAAAGTGCTTTACAAGCGATGCTAGACTGGTAGTGAAGTGACTGAATGTGTAGTGGTAGCCATTTCACACATTAATACCCACACTCAGTCTTGGACAATTGCATGAACTGGTTTTATGGGAAGGGGAATGTTGGCCAGGAAAATGGGGTCAGGTAGTGATCATGGTGCTGGCAGCCCCACATCTTACATTTCACAGTGATCTGCTCATATTTCTACCCTTCTGTCTTACCCCTTCCCTGAATACAGCAGTACTATGCAGGAGTGGCCTTCTCAGTCCCACTGTGGTATTCATTCTTCACTCCTTCTCCCCACACTGAAAACTGGTGAGCTCATCACTCTTCTGCATCATGAATGCAGGTAGTACAGTCCCTGAGTTTTTTGACATATCAAAACTAAACAAATCTTTTCAGTAAGTCAGCCTGATAGCAGCAGGGAACAAGGGGAAAGATGGGCTTTCCTATCCTTAAAAGATCTAGGCTACCTTTGACTAGGCATTATTAAATGCCGGGTGTGCACATCATTATGCATGTCATTTAAAACTGCCTAATCATAGGTGGCTTAGATCTTACATGGGTAGGAAAGCCTATTTTCCCCTTGTGCCCTGCTGCTATCAGCCTGGCTTACCAGAAATTCACGTTTATTATTAATATGTTAAAATAACATGGGAGACTGTACTAACCGCATTCATGATGCAGAAGGATAGTGAGCTCACCAGTTTTTGATGTGGGGAGCAGGTGAGAAGAATGAATGCCAGAGAGAGAGACTGAAGAGGTCATTCCAGCAGGGTATGGCTATATTCAAGTTAGGGGAAGACAGGAAGGGGGATGTTGAGCAGATCACTGTGAGATCTGAGATGTGAGGCTGCCAGCACCATGATCACCACCTGACTGTGGATGAGAGCAGCCAATGATGACAAATACTCAGAGTGGCAGGGCTGCACCTAAACTGTTACTTGAATTCAGTGTAGGGAGATTACCCTTGGGTTGGGAGGGGGGATGTTGACGTTTGTTAGGACAGTATCGAGGGAGCTGTGTATAGTTCATTCAAGATTCGGCATGGTGGTAGCCAGCCAGCTTGCACTGTGGAGTAGGGCACAGAAAAGTACTGGAGAAGAATTGCCAGGAACCATCCTGCAGGGTTCTGCAGATCACAGGTAAAGGAGTAGACCGACACTGGAAGTCGAGTGGATTCACTCAAGACATTAGTATGCCTCTCCTGCTAATAATATTGTTATCCACAGTAAGTGCAGTCCTTATGAGGGCATGAACAGCAGCTTTTCTGGTGGGTCTTGATGCTTATTGCTTGGTCATCCACAAAGACCTAGTTGTTGGTTAATGTGGTGGGAAAAAACACAACAGGGGGACTGTACATACTGCTTCACTGTGCAGAAGGGTGATGATCCACTCAATATTTACTGTGGGAGCAGAATTCAAACATTGAGAAAGTGGACTGGAGAGTGATTCAGGAGGCATTTTTTAGCAGTGCCAGCTGATGAAGCGTATTGTTATAGGTGTACACAACTCTCTTAAGTAAGATTACAATCTGAGGTGTGATAATTCTCTTCATGAGACCACAAGCTCAGATGCGGCCCCAGGCAGTACTAAGGACAGAGTATGGATGGTGGGGTGTTCAACTGAAGGCAGGCTAATGCAGGGGGTTCACATGGAAAAAGGCTACAATAGAAGTTTATTTATTTATTGAGAAGTAGGAAAAACCTTTTGAGAACAAGCTCATTACATAGGTTCAATGTCAGAGGTTATACAGGAGGTGATACAAAAGGGTTAACTGTGGACACTAAGATAAAAAAAGTGGTAACCCACAAATAAGTGATGAGTGGATTACCAAGAAAGCATGAGTTTAAGAACTGGACCAGACCAGTACTTCGCTAGAAAATGCAAGGCATCACATAACCACTAGATCATCAGGTATTTTAAGTGTTGTACTGTACTGCGGTTTGCCAAAGAGAAAGTCAGCTGGATTACAAAACATTTTCAGCAAGTTAAAGTAAACAAAATGAACAAAACCATAGCCTAACGTGTACTAATCAAAATAATCCAAGTGTTAACACATGGTGTTGATCATTCTGGTGAAACTATTCAAAACAAAGGGGCAAAGAAGAACTAGTTAGCACTATAGGGAGCCATGTGGGTCTCTGCCTCTGGCTCCAATGATGTCATTATGACTCATCACTTAATACACTTGAAAGACATTTTAGGGAGCAGGCAAGGCTGTTTTCTGAAAGTGAAAGGCTATGTTTATGTTTTTCAAAAACTATGAAACTGCATTTATGTTATTTACATAAATGCAGTTTTAGCATAAATGTAGATGGCAGCCTTTACTTTACCCCGCTATGAAGCCAGATTTTGGAGTTTGCAGTTTTAAAAAACTGCTTGTTTAGGTACCCTTTAAAGTATTCTCCTTTGTGCACAACGTTCATAGGGTGATCAACAAGATTTCCCGGACTGTCATGTGAGTTTCAACAAGGGTCTTACAGTTCTTTCCAAGTGACATGGCAAGTTGAGCATTGGAACTTGCACTTCTTCCTCAGCACTCAGGGTGATCAGTCCTGGTTCATTGTCCAGCAATGAAACAGCTTCTGCAGGAGTGGGTACCACTGCACTCTCTTGATTGTCACTATCACTGGCAGGCTCTTTAGGCTTATCCTCATCATTAAGGGGTATGTCGACAAATTTGGAGTATTCCAATACACATCTCCCATTCTCAGGGTCAACAAGGCTTTCATTAGACTTAAACAGATTACTCAGTCCATTTAACCCACCCTCATCGCTTGGTTCACTTAGATCAACATGGCGAGGGGATTCACTTGTTTCAGAGCTCATACTGGGTGCATCATTGCTTGGCAGTTCAGTAATAACAGACAGGTTAGAATCATCAGCAGACACTTGATTTGTAGGGGTCCTGCAACAGGAAGACTGAGGAAACCCCTGGAACAGTTTCACAAGTTCAGGAGTTGGATAATAAGCAGTATAGAACTCTTCATCATCACTTTCAGAATCAGTAGCATTAGGATTAACTGCAGTATTCCTAGGGACAGTAGAATGATTAGCAGGTTCTTGTTGACTCTGTTGCTTATTTCATGTAACAGACCTGGTCACAGGGTGTCAAGGAGACTCAGTCTCTTGAACTTCATTTAACACTATCTGACCAATTGGTAGTAAGTGATTTCTGTGACTAGTCTTTACAGCACACGTATCTCCTTCTGGTCGTACGTTATACACTGGTAGTCCATCAGACTTGGCTATAACAACATAAGGGGTATGGCCCCATCAGTCAGAGATTTTATGCTTGCCTTGAAATCCAAGAGTATGGAGCAGTACATGATCTGCTGACTCTAATTCTTGAGCTTTCATACACTTATCATGATGAGTTTTATTGGCTAGATTTCTTTTGGTAGCCACAGCTGTGGCTAATTTGTAAGCTCAATTTAATTGTTCTTTAACTTTTGTACATACTGCAGGTAAGCTCAGGTTTGATGCCATCAGGCAAAACATCAAAACACAGTTTGATAGGCAGTTGGGCATCTCTCCCAAACATTAAACTACAAGGGGGAATCCTGTAGTGTCATTTTTTGTACAATTATAAGCATGAACCAAAACACTGCCTTGTTGGCTCCACTTAGTTTTGTCTTTTGGATCAAGTGTGCCCAGTATATCCAGCAAAGTACAGTTAAATCTCTCTAGTTGGGAATCACCTTGTGGATGATACAGGGTAGTTCTGGATTTTCTGATGACCCAAAGATACATTTCTTTGATTAGCCTACTTTCAAAATCACAGCCCTGGTCAAAATGAATTTGTTTTGGTGCACTGTAATGCACAAACAACTTTTCCACCAGCTCCTTAGCAACAGCGGATGCCTTCTGGTCCTTTGTGGGGTAGGCTTGAGCATATCTGGTAAAGTGATCAGTAATCATTAAGATGTTTGAGATATTTTTAGTCTAGTTCAAGACTAAGGAAGTCTATGCAAACAAGTTCCATTGGAGCACTTGTGATTATTAACTAATGGTGCTGCTTTTTGCCACTGTGCCTTTCTCTGTCTGCAGTGACTGCAAGTTTTACAATATTGTTCAACATCTTTTGCCACTCTGGGCCAATAGAAGCATGATCAGACAAAGTCTAATGTTCTCTCATTCCCCAAATGTCCCATATCATTGTGCAGAGCTTTAAGTACAACAATTTTAAACTCGCCTGGCAATACTAGTTGTCACTTGACAGATCCTCCCATGCTATCAGTTATTTCTCAGTACAGCAAATTTTCATGCAACTTGAGTTTAGATCATTCTGTAAGTAATAAGTTAGCAGTAGAATCATTTGGTTGCAACTGAGAGGAATCACCTCCTTTCTTCAAGACAGCAATCACTTCTTTTTGTAATGGGTCAAAACTTTGTTCTCTCTGTAAATCTTCTTTGGTCAGTTGAGGCAAAGAGCTCAGATCTAAGGCAACTGGGTTACAGTAAGCTGTGGGTAAACAGGTATCAGGCAATCCACGGCAATCCACCAGGTGGTCAGCATTCTCTACAGGTGAGGACTCTTCAGCAAACTTTTGGCTCAAAGCTTTCACTGGTTGCTTAGGAATATGTACCCACTTCTGGTCAGAAATGGTCAGTGGAAAATGGCATCTGCATCAATGTGACTTAAATCAGGGCAATATTCTACTGCATAGTCATAGGTAGACAAAGCTGAAAGCCATCTGTGACCCGTGGCATCTAGCTTTGCTGAAGTTTGCACATACGTCAATGGGCTATTGTCAGTTTTAACAAGGATCTTTGCTCCATATAAATATTTATGAAATTGCTCTACTATGGCCCACTTAAGCACTAAGAATTCAAGTTTGTGTGCCAAGTATTTCTTCTGTTAACTAGTCAGACTTTTGCTGGCAAAAGCAATTGGACACATCCCCTCAGGGTATTCTTGAGCACAGCCCCTAGGCCACTTAGGTTGGCATCTGTGTGAAGCACATACAGTTTGGATGGATCCGCATATGCCAAGACAGGAGCATGGGTCAGTCGATAAATAATCTCTTTAAAAACAGCATCACATTCGGCAGTTCATCTATGGCCAAAAGGTTCATGAGGTTTAAAATAGGTTTTAGCAGTCTTATGGTCAGTACTTCTTTTAAATGTCTTGTGTGTGGTTGGATACCCTTGCGTCAGATTCAGAAGGGGCGCACCACTTTAGTATAGTCTTTGACAAATCTATGGCAGTAACCGCAAAATCCAAGGAATCGCTGTAATTTTTTAAGATTGGTGGGCTTGGGTCAGTCATTCAAAGCTTCTACTTTGCTAGGATCAGTCTGACACAATATGACCCACGTATTTTACAGAACTTGGAAAGAATTGACATTTGTCTATTGAAAGCTAAAGGCCAAATTCTTCCAGTCAGTCGAGCACTTTAAAGAGGTGAGCTTCATGCTCCTCTAGTATTTTTGCTAAAGACAATCACATCATAGATACATACATAGATACATAGATGTTGTTGGCAGATAGGGGCCTTCAGTCCACCTAGTCTGCCCATGAATGCTAGTAACATGTGTTTCTTCAAGCTTCCCAGGAACTAGTGTATCCTCTTCCCCTACTACTGGGATCCCTTTATGCCTTTCCCATGCATTCTTAAATCCTGTAATTGTTTCTGCCGCCAACACCTCTACTGGCAGGCTGTTCCATTTGTCCACAACTCTCTCTCTGTAAGGAAATACTTCCTCACATTCCCTCTGAACCTCCCTCTCTCCAGTTTCATCCTATGTCCCCTTGTCCTGGAGCACCTTTTCCTTTGAAAAATTGTATTTTCCTGCACCTTGTTCTTCCCCGTTAGGTACTGAAATGTCTCAATCATATCCTCCCTCTCCTCCAGGGAGTACATATTTAAGACCTTCAGCCTATCCTCATTGGGTTTGTGATGTAATCCCTGCCCCATCTTGGTTATCCCCCTCTGAATGGCCTCCACCCTATATATGTCCTTATGCAGGTAAGGCCTCCAGAACTGGACACTGTACTCGAGGTATGGCCTCACTAATGTCCTGCAAAGTGGAATTATTTACCTCCCTTTTCCTGCTGGTAATACCGCTGCCTATGCATCCCATCATTCTGTTTGCCTTTTCAGCTGCCTTGTCATACTGACTTCCTACATTGAGGTCCTCAGGGATGATAACTCCTAGGTCCCTTTCCTGCTTGGAGCATTCTAGATCCTCCCCCTCCCCCCCAGCTAGCATGTTGTTCCTGGGTTTTTGTGCCTCCTCAGCATTATCTTACACTTCTTTGCATTAAATCTCAACTGCCAATCCCTTGACCAGTCCTCTAGCTTCTGCAGATCTCTCCTCATTCTATCTACACCCTCTGGCATGTCCATCCTGTTGCAGAGCTTTGTGTCATCAGCGAACAGGCATATTTTCCCTTCCAGGTCTTCTGTGATGTCACTGATAAAGATATTGAAGAGGACTGGATCCAGCAATGATCCCTGTGGTACCCCAGTGGTCACCCTTCCCTCTGTGGAGTGGCTGCCATTTACCACAACCCTCTGTGTCCTGTTATCTAACCAATTACCTACCCACTTTATGACCATGTTACCCACACCCATGCTCCCCAGCTTGTTTAACAGCCTTCTATGTGGGACAGTGTCAAAGGCCTTGCTGTAGCCCACATCCACTGCCCCCCCAATCCACCTCCTTTTATCACCCAGTCAAAGAACTCAATGAGTTTAGTCTGGCATGACCTCCCTACAGCAAAACCATGTTGCCTTGGGTCCTGTAGACCACTGGCAATCAGGTATTCCACTAGTCTTTCTTTCAGTAGTGTTTCCATGATCTTACCCACTACTGAGGTCAGGCTGACTGGCCTGCAGTTCCCTGCTTCCTCTTTGTTCCTGCTTTTGTATACAGGGACATCAGCTAGCCTCCAGTCTTTGGGCACCTCCCTGGTTTCCAATGACTGGCCAAACAGGTTTGCCAGAGGTTCTACCACCACCTCCCTTAGTTCCCTCAGCAACCTGAGGTGTACTCCATCTGGCCCCATAGCCTTGTTGACTCTTATTGTTTCCATTTCCCTTAGGACCCTCTCCCTTGGGAATGGACTTCTATCCATTTCTGTGCCCTTTCTTCCCTTTCTCTTTTTTTCTGGCCCATGCCCTGCCCTCTCCTCTGTAAAGACTGAGCAGAAGTATCTGTTCAGTAAGTCTGCTTTGTTGTTGTTATCCACAACTCTACCCCCATACTTTCCTTTTGGCCTTACTATCCCCCCTTTGCTTTCCTTTTTTCCCTGATGTACCTGTAAAAGGTTTTGTCCCCTTTCAACACAGATTTTGTGATGCATTCCTCCATTTGTGCTTTGGCTTCCCTTACTGCCCTCCCTGCCTCCTTTTGTTTTATCTAGTACATCTCCCTGTCCCCTACCTCCTGTGTCTTTTTGTATTGTTTGAATGCCTTTTGTTTTGCCTTAACTTTTTCTGCTACCTCCCTTGAGAACCATAATGGTCTCCTCTTCCTCTTCCTCTTCCTCTTCCTCTTGCTAATCTGTTTCACACAAAGTTGTGTTGCCCTTGCTATCCCGGATTTGATTACTGCCCACTGTTCCTCCACTTCTATTTTATCCTCTATTCCAGCCACAGTTTCTTCTAAGCATTTCCCCATTTTTGTAAAATCTACCCTCCTAAAATCAAGGATTTTGGTTTTTGTTCAACTGGATTCCACCTCATCAGGTATCTTGAACCCCACAGATGGATAATCATTTTTTCCCAGATGCTCTCATACTGTGACCTTCATCACCCTGTCCCCATTTGTGAGCACCAGGTCCAGTATCATCAAGATACACAAGACATTCAAGGAGATTCATGTCCCCAACTGCTCATTCCATAAGTCTTTGGAAAGTTGCAGGGGCTCCCAATATCCCTTGTGGCATTCTAAGAAATTTGTAAAATCCCAGTGGGCAAATAAAAACAGTTTTCTCTCTATTTTCAGGAGCCATTGGAATTTGATAAAATCCACTTAGCAAGTCTAAGACAGAGAACCACTTGCTCCTGTTCAAACAGTCCAATGCATCTTGTATGTGAGGCATAGCATACTGGTCTGGAATGGTTCTTTTATTCAATGTTCTGTAGTCTGTGCACATTCTTACTGCCCCATTTTTCTTCCTTACCTCAATTGGAGAAGCATAAGGACTTTAGGATTCTTGGATTATTTCAGCAGCTAGCATCTCTTGCAGGTGCCGCCTCACATCATCTATGTCAGCAGGTGCTAATCTTTGGGACCTCTCCCAGAATGGTTGTTCATCATGTAATCAGATATGATGCTCAGCACCTGTAACACATCCTACATCCTACTCTTTAAGGGAAAATACTAGTTCGCTGAGCCAGCTTCTGGCTGATTTCAATCTCTCCATCCATCTGTAATGGGGGAATCCCCAAAATCAAACATATCTGCAGATATTTTACCATATTCTCCTTTCTTTTTCCCAGAAGGCTGCACAGCAGTATTGGCATAGTAGAATTTTATGAGGATGGATCATCTATGGACTTCAATATCTCTGTCAGTGACATTCTGTACATGGACAACCACTTGACGTGCATAAATACAGGGAGCACGCTAGACTTGACTAACAACCCCTCAGGCAGCTTACATTCGTCAGCAGCATCCAGCATTAGTATCTCATCGGTCACATCTTTCTTCAAGCGAACCTCCCCACTGATGCTACATTCTGCATTTGGAGGGAGCACAATAGTAGAGGGGTCCTTCCTCCACACAATTCCCATGGGTTCATCGTTATGCTCTTCCTTTAGCTGCATCTGCATTTCATAAGCTTTCCTCACCATATGCATGTGAAAGGCTCTACCAGTCTTTTTACTCAGTTTCTCTTGGCACAACTAGGCAAGGTGACCAAACATGTGGACGTTAACGCCAATCAACATGGGTACGCCATCATAAATCCCTGATGGAGGGCACACCAAAGCAAGAGACTCTACTGGGTCTCCCACACCAGCTACAGAGGAAGGACGTGAAAGCCACACTTTAAGATAGCCAAGATAAGGCTAAGATTTGTCACTCAGCCCCAACATATGTAAACCATCAAAGGGTTGCAATGGATAATAAGATAAATGCTGATCATACCAGTCTTTGAAAATGATGGTTACCTGCAAACCTCTGTCTAGTGCTGCTTGGGCAGGGACCCCTTCTATATGCACAGTAGTCTCCATGCATGGGCCTGCCAACTCTGCCCAGTCCAGAGAGGTATTTTCTGGAAACTTAGAAGATGGCTTTGCCACAAAAGGCTTGTAGGAGGACTTGGCAGAAGATTTATCATTGTTCTATCTAACCTGATTTAATAGCCTAATGGTCACCTTCTTAAGTCTTCGGGAGACTGGCACTCATTTTTAGTATGACCATCTTCCCCACAGCAATGACAGAAGATACCAGGTCTGGAAGGATGAAATTGAATAGTCTCTTCCACAGGTTTTGTACTGGCAGACTGGTAGGATTTAGAATTATCTGACTGATTATAGTTGCGGTCATACCCACTAGACCTTCTCCAGGGCAGTGGCTGTCTAGCTGGCTTGGTAAGGTCATTCACTAGAGACCTCAACTCTCTCATTTCTCTTAACAGTTCATTATCAGCTCCCCCATCGGAGGTTTGAACATTGGCACTCCTCACAGATGGGTAGGCTTCACCAGGCACTTTAGTAGCACTTGTCCTTTGTGGATGCCCTTTTGCCATCTCCAAAGCATTTTTAACTCCCTTAGTTCTCTTATTAAGTCTTCAAGTCTTTAAGCTGCAGAGAGTCACTGACAGTCTCTTTATGTTCTGTTGGCCTTACATCACACCCTTGGACTTCAAATGCCTGCGTCCTCTCAAAAGCATCTGCAACAGCTGTGGAGGCAGAATAAGATCCCCCACATTCCTCTTACTTCCATTCAACTTTCCAGACTTCCTTCATTAATACTCGGTAAGAAGGTGGGTTGTCTTTCTTCTCCTCCAAACACAACTTAAGGATTAATATAGTGGAGCGGCAAGCAGTCTCAAGTGTATGCTTCAGTCACATTTGGTTCAGACCCTGGGGGGCCTTGCCTCCCCTGCAGAAATCATATTGCAAAGCTCTGTCTACCCAATCCAGAAAAGCAGACAAGGGCTCTCCCTGCCACTGGTGAGTAAGTTTAAATTTCAATCAAAGGTCCTCACTAGGTTCCGTTCTCCAAAACACATCTTCCAAAGTGGCCAAATACTTCTGGGCAGGTACATCCAGATCAGTGGCTCAGAATGCCTGGACAGCATCTTTCTTTTCTCAGACTCGCTACACTGCCATTCTTGCACAAGAGCTGAGGCATAATCTAACCAAGTCTCCAGGTCATCTTCCCCATTAAGAGTGGGCTGTGTGTCAGAGAACACTCACAGTCTGCGATAGGAGTGAAGGCTAACAGAGGGCACAGAAGCAGGAGCAGGCCCTGAGGGAGTGGTACCTCCAAGGGTATCAAACAATTGTGTCAACTCCTCAAGAGTTTGACCCTCAGCCTGTAACAGTTTATCAAGCTTTTCTTTAAGTCCTTCAGATTTAGGGGACCCCTCAGGTATAACAGGCACAGTATCCTTACCTGTCACCTTCCATGCTTCCGGGGATCCCTCTACAACAATAACCCCAGGTACTTTTGTGGCATCCACTACACTGCTACACTCTACTAAGGCCATTAGGGTACAGGTTGCTGAGTCCACATTCTGACCCTTGACAACAACTTTGCCAAAACATTTTATTCCAGAAAGTGCCTCTTCTATTTCTCACTTGTCAGTACCCAATGGTATGCCTAGGAGAAGGACGGCTTTTTGAAGGTTTAGTCCCTCCCCCACACTTACAAAGCAAATAGTGCACTGCCATTTTACTGGAAGGGGAATCAAAACTGGAACCAGGAACACTGTCCATACTGGCAGCCAGCTTCACGTGGGGCCCAGCTGGTAAACAGGTGATCCCAGCAGTGCCTCCAAAGATGTAATCCAGAGCTGTGTCCCAATGGGCTACTACCCCTGCTTGCTGCCCACAATACAGGTTGAGGGGCCTGGGTTCTGGTTGTGATGACAAAAGGGTCTCACTACCAGTCGTAAAACTATTTGCATGGTGCCTCCACCCAGAGTATGTTTTAAGTGGGCCTGATGACAAGCTAGTACCAGAGGTCCCATATGTGGATTACCATAAAACACTATAAACCTTGCATTCAGTGGTACAATTATTGACTGTAGATAATAATATGCTCACAGTGACTACAAATAATATGCTCACAGTGACTGCACTTACCCACAGGGTTCTGACTTCTGCAACACACCCTGAATACCTGCAAGGAATGGTTATCACTAATAACAATGCACTTTACAACTAGACACAGTAAACTGGCACTCAGTAATAATATGCTCATGGACAGTGGTAACATTAGCAATAAACTTTATTTATTAAGGGGTAAACAAAGGGGATAAGGGGAACACACATTAAAGGCTGGGCATTTGGTTTATGATTGGTTTTGGCAAAGCATTTAAACAATTAAAAGTCCACCTGGACAGTCTCAGTTATCTTCACTGAGTACCCAGACTATAAAAGTTGCAGGCCTGGCACATTGCAGCTGGTTGGTCAGCAATGGGGCCCTTAAACAAACCAATTGCCTGGAAGATTGCCACAGTTACCCCTGTCCATAAAGGTGGTGACAGGACTCTTCCGGGTAACTACCGACCCATCTCAATCCTCTCCCCCCTCTCTAAGGCGTTAGAGAAAATTGTGGCATCCCAAGTCTCTGACTACCTCTGTAAGTACAATGTTCTCTGCCCTGAACAACACGAGTTCAGAGCAGGTCATAGTACCAATACAGCACTCCTGGAATTTTCCAACTTCCTCCATGCCTCCTTGGACTCTGGTGCCCTGGCTGGTGCTATATTCATTGACCTGTCTAAAGCATTCGATACCATTTCGCATCCTCTTTTGCTCTCCACCTCGACCTAATAGGCTTTGCCTCAGGACCTGTTCCTGGTGCACTAGCTATCTCTCTGCCCGCTCCCAATGTGTGAAAGTCAACGGTACTCTCTGAAACATGCCCCATTTGCTCTGGGTGCTGCAGGGCTCAATTCTTGGACCCCTACTATTCTCACTCTTTCTTAACTCCCTACCCAGCAGTTGTGCACGGTAAGATGCTTCTCTATGCTGATGATTTCTCGTTGCCTCCCACAATGACCCCATGCTGCTACAGAACTCCCTCCAACTAGTCTTTGACTCTGCAGCTACCTGGTTCACTGAGCACCGACTTGTTATCAACCTTAAGAAAACAAAAGCGATGCTCTTCTCCACCCCAAAATAAGTACAGCAAGTTTCCCTTAGCTGTCCACTCACACCAATCTCATCATTGACCAGGTGCAGTCCTATAAATATCTTGGTATAACCTTTGACCCTGCACTTTCATTCCATGGACATATATCTGCCCTAAATTCTGTCGCTAACTCACGGCTAGGCATTCTTTCCGCACAAGAAATGCCTCCTCCTGATGCCCTCTGCCTGGCTGTCACCTCCTCTGTCATGTCTCTCATTGACTATGGCCTTCCGGTCTATGGCTCAGCAGATCAGACTGCCCTCAACAAGGTTCGCCTCACAGTTAATAAGGCCTGCAGACTTATCACTGGTGCTCCCAGACTCACTCACACATGTGAGCTGTACACCCTGGCTACCCTACTCAACCTGGAAGAAGCGACTCATGTATCAGACATGCCAGCTCACCTTTAAAGTCCTGCGTGGCTATCCCCATAGGCCTATCCAACTCCATTCGCCGTGCTGCACTGACCCTTGATCACGCCGCAGCTCGTCAAGAGCTACCCTAGTTATTCCGAGAGCCAGGACCTCTCAAGGTCAGAGGGCATTCCTCACCGTCGCCCCACTGGTATAACTCCCTCCTGCCAGTGTCTCAAACTCACTAACCTTAGCTTGCTTTTAAGCCCAGGCTCAGAAACTTCCTGCTTAGCTCTCGTAAATGCAACTGCCGCTAGCCTAGTGTAAAAAATATATATATATACTCTGTTTGACAATGCTCACTGGGCAGCTCCCTCCCCCTTCCTTTCCTACTAATTCCTCCTCCCTATCTCCTCCTTCTACTCCCACCAGCTCTCCCCGACCATAAGTTTTGCACCTTTTGTTATCTTTTGCTTCATTGGAGATTGTATTCTATTGTAACAAAATTGTAATTGAACTGTAACTTTTTTGTTTGTAAGTACTGTGTCCCTTGTACTACTGTTCTGATGTCCTCTTTGTGATGAGGTACCTTTGTAAATGAGCCTCTGGCTCAAAGGTTTCTAAACTGATGTTTAACTAAATAAATAAATAAATTGAATTACTTTTGATAACCATGCAGAATGATTTGCATAAAGGAACTTAAACCTGGCTCTTTGAAAACTGGAATTTGTAGTTCCAGGCCCAATGACCTGCAAAACACTTTAAACCACGCTGAGAACATGACAATACTTGTTGCAAGGCAAGCCCTAAAATTACTCACTGCTCTGCAGCTCTCCAGCTTAGATTGGCATATGAGGTAGATGGCTCCCTCAGGCAGTCTCGAACTACTGGAGTCCCAGTTTCATGCTGCAGGCATTTGTTGGTTTCTGGACACAGGACCAGCAGAGGGGAACAGGGCTGTCACGAATCACCCACACTTCTATGCATACCCTCTGAGGTGGATGCAAACCAATGCTAGCCATGGTGGTGGTAGCTGACTCCCCACACTGATTCAAACTCAGATTTAGTTCCAAAGACAGTCTTTTTATTTCTGGCACAGCAAGCTGGAAGCAGTCTCTGAATACAAAGGCTTTAGCAGTGTTAAACTGCAGTCTTGACATAAGCAGTACCTTTCCAGCAGTTGCAGCTCTGAGCAAATGCAGTTCTCTAGCTGAGAAAACAGATTCTGGCTGAAAGAACCACTTACAGCAGGCTTGGTTCCCAGTCTCCACTTTGGCAGCTTGGCTCTGAAATCACTGTCAACACACTGTGGCTCTGGCTGCTCACCACAGTTTCTGGCACAGTTCAGGAAAAAGCAGCAGTTTTAGCAGAAAAGCACAACTCTGTTTCAGCTTGGGAGTTTGAGGAATTTGTCTGCCGCTTCAGCCATTCAAAACAACTCAAATTAGGTGTGTACGGACTACTGGTTCCCAGACATTTGGTTGCAGACAAAATATTCTGGTACATCGGTCGCATGGGCAGGATATTGTTACCATAATTGTCGCTAGTATTTTTGGGCGATGGACAAATAGCAGCAAAAGAGGTAGCTTACCGGACAAATGGTTGCTCATGTGTGGTATTACTCAATGTGAAGGTGCACAGACAATTAGAAGCACTATAAATTAAATTAAAAAAGGTGCCTTACTGGAACCCCCTGACACACAAAGTGAACCGTCGAGCAAGCATCTACAGGAGTGGACAGAGGGATAGCCTGCAAAGGTAAAGGCTAGTTCCCTGACTTACTACAGCAGTGGTCTGAGGGTGTTCACACTGGATCCTTAATCAGCAGAGCAATACTGATAGGCTTTCACTCAAATATTACAACTTGTTTGGAACAGAATTTTTGCTGTTTTCAAAGTGTTACCTTAAGGTCTGGCATACCTGCTTAATTGGATTTCATTTAGGGGTGACACAGATGAAAAGACAGCAAAAGGTAACAATTTTATCTTCACTGTGAAGGAGGACTAAATGTCACCATTTTCCTGCCACAGGTATAAGGTCACCATATGTATAATCTGACCGCGACCTACTGTACCAGCGGCATTAGTGATTTTTGGCATTATCCCCGCAATGTTGTGTCTGCACCAAAATTATATGCGATGAAATGTCCGTATGCCCAAATCGGGCTGTTTGGCTATGGAGACTTAGGCAGGCCTCTACACTTTTTCTCAGAGTGAAAGTCTGATCTTCCTCACTCTGTGGAAGCTCTCCCAGGACTGCCCAGTTCAGCTGTCCCTCCTTAACTGAGGGGAACACAATACTGTAATCCAATTGGGAGTTAAGACTATTAATCACAGTTCTGGTGTTCCAATTGGCCAAAAAGGGCACCAAGCACACAGTTCCCTATATTTCCCAGCAGCCATAGCAGAAGGACCCCTTTAGGACACTTTGAGTTCTGATCGACTGAAATGAAAGGTCAAAGTGCCATCATGGCTGCTGGATGGCAAACAGAGAAACAGTCCCACTTTCAATACCATCGTTTATAAACAACAGTTTAGTTTTAAAAATAAACATACACAGCATTTCAGAGAGCTCCCACTGCACTGCTCAGTGACTGCAGCATGGAGTCTAAAACAGTGCTCCCCAGCCAGTTGCAAGCTCTGGATACTCAAACCCAGCACAGGCTATGCACACTGTATACAGGGACAGATTTTCTAAAAGCTACAGCACAACAGCAACATCTCATACATTCACACAGGAACTATGGATACAGCAGTAGTTTACATGGATTTACACTCTTTGCTGGATATTAGCCCAGGCTCAAAGGCAGAACACAAGGCTGGAACATGGCCAGCTGGAGGGCAAAGGAAGTGCCCAGAGAGATAACTTAAGGTAAGCCCCACTACTTGGGGGGGGGGGGTTACAACAAAAAACCTGACTCTTCTTCAGAGAGAGATTAATTCAAGTCTACAGTCAAAGCCTTGGACCAATCCATGTAGGAATCAAATCATATAGCTGAAAAAGCTTTTTCAGCCATAGTGACCTCAATAAAAGAACCGGGCATTCTTAAAGCTTAATCTGGACAACTGGAAAACACAGCTTGAGCCCAGAACAGCAGATTATTAGGCATGCCAGAAGGTTCAGAGAAGAATGATCTGGTGAGCTTTTTAGAGCGATGGATGCCTGAGGCACTGAGTTTGAGGTTTGCCCCAGTAATTGTGAAGGCTTACAGGATCACCCCTAGATAAGCTTACAACACAGAGGAAGGTCCCCATAAAATTCTAATAGTTACAGTCTTCCAGCATGCTGGACAGAAAATCCCCTCCTCCTCCTCCTCTTCCTTGCAATCCAGAAACATGTGCACTCCCCCCCCCCCAAGCTGGTAAATCTGTTTTTCATACTATCTTCCCTCCTTCTGGAATCAGCTTCCCTTCTCCATCCATCTCGCTCCCTCCCTCAGAAACCAATTAAAACTTCTCACTCCTCCCCCTTGTTCCTGCCAACCCTTTTTCTGAACCCTTCCTTATCTCTTCCCAGTCCACCTCCCAGCACTGGTTTCAGCATCCCATGATCTGGGTTCCCTGCACGTTTCAAATTTAGCATATTTGCACCATCGCTTTTTATTTTTGCCTGCTATTTATTTGCATCCAGTTGCAATGTTTGGCATTATTGTCTGTACTGCACTCAACTTAAGCACTTTTTGTTATTGTTCTTGTAATTTCATTATCAGCCTGGTTTGCATTTCTTTGTAACTTTACCCTCCCCTCCCCTCTCCTTTCCCCAGGTCTCACATGGAAATGAGCCTTGGCTCAGTGTGTCTCTCCCGGTTACCAGTGTTCAAATAAATCAATCAATCAATCAACAAAGCTGGACATCACAAATCTTGATAGTACCTGAATCAGTCAATTCCCTTTGAATAGGTGGTTAGTGACTTGTCTGTAAATCAACGTGTTGATGAGAATTATCCACTTTTCAATGTGGAAGATTTGTTTGCCACTCTGGCAGGTTGGGTCTGCTTTACTTGTCAATTTCCTACCTGTAACATGAACTGGACTCAGATTCTGAGGAGTGTCTGGCTACAAACACCCAGCGGGAACTGTACAGACACCACAGATTACCATATGGAGTTTCTAGTGCTCCTGCTAATTTCCAGTTTGTAGTGGGCAAAATTTTGCAAGTACTGGATTATGTGGTGTGTTTCCTGGATGACATTTTGATTACAGGCCAATAAAATGAGGGCCACTTAAAGGTACTGGATGAGGTGCTTACCCATCTTCAGTCTTACTTGATCCAAGTAAAGCTGGAGAAATGTACATTTTAACAATCCACTGCAGAATATCTGAACATGTAGTAGATGTGAAAGTGTTGCACTCCACTGCAGAAAAGATTACTGCCACAGAGAAAGTGCCTTAGTCTACAAATGACACTGAACTTTGTTCGTTCTTGGAAACCCCAGCAACTATACTCAATTGAGAGAAAACCTGCAGCACTAACACAGGAGTGGGGGGCCTTTGTCCACACTTGAGACAAAACACAGGAAACAAAATCTGGCCAGAGCTGGTATGGCTGCATCAGATAAATTTGGGGTAAAAATATTGAAAATTACCAAAGTTATGAGCCTATGTTAGCAAAATGTAACATAGGCACATGTGTTATTTAAGCAATTTATCCCTCCAGGGTGTGGGTACACTGGAGGATTTACCACGGCTGGTGTGAGCGCCGAGTGACCGAACCACACCAGTCGTGTTAAGTCCTCCAGTGCACCCACACCCTGGAGGGATAAATTTATATTATACAATGGCAAATGTTGTTTCTTTAATGTTTTGTAACTATTTTCTAACTCACTGAGGTCCCTACACTTCGAAAGAGGATGTCATTTTGTAAACAATTTACTGCAGTGTTTTAGCGAAGCAGCAACAGGACAAATCACAGCAGTTTCGTTTGAAGTGAAAGCGACTGGATTAGCATGATATAAGGTTGGTTGGCACTTTTTCCAGTGGGTACACTGGAGGATTTATCACGGTGGTAATTGTGCCAGCCAACCAATCAGGATGCAGTGTTTGGGACATTGGATTTACCACATTGTATAATTAGTAATATTTGTACACCAAATTTTCAACATACAGTCGCTTTATTATGACTCTGCCTCATGAAGAAGGGCAGAGCAAATGTACAACTTGTGCCTGAAAGGTGATTTCACACAGGGATGACGAAATCAACTTACGGGAAGCAAAACCACATTTTGGGCACAATTTGAAAAATGACAGCTGTCACATTAATGAGTTGCTGTAAAGAAATGGCTATGTAGAAAATCTGGGGTAAAAATATTGAAAGTTATGAAGGTTACGAGCCTGCATTTGTAAAATTCAATGTAGGCTCATAACTTTGTTGATTTTTAATATTTTTATACCAAATTTAGAACATAGCAGACAAAATGTCCAACTTCAGCCCAAAAGGTGATTTCTTGCAGGGACAGAGAAATCACTTTTCAGTATGTAAAAAACCAAAATTTGACCAGGATTTGAAAAATGACAGCTGTTACATTCATGAGGTGCTATAAAGATGTGGCTATGTTGTAAATTGGAGGTAAAAATATTGAAAATTACCAAAGTTACAAACCTGCATTCACAAAATTCAATGTAGGCTCATAACTTTGTTGTTTTTTAATATTTTCACACCAGATTTTCAACATAACCATCTTATGACCACACCTCATGAACAATGATGGAGAAAATGTTCAACTCCTGCCCAAAATGTGATTTTGCGCAGTGACTGCAAAATCATCTTTTGGGACAGATTTACCAAACGTCACTTGTGTGGTTCATGAGGTGGTGTCCCAAAAAAGGTATGTTGAAAATTTGGGGCAAGAATAATGAAAAATGGCCAAGTTATGCTACTAAGTTTAAAACCCCACTGAAATACATTGAAGCACATACCTGTTTCTTCAGTTTGCGGTCCAGCTTTGAAGAGTGAAGACATGTCTGCTTATTCCTACTTTAATAAATGCAGTTTCAGTATAAATGTCAACAACAGCCTCTCCTTTACAAGTTTATGGAGTGATTTAAAAAAATGTGTAAAAAGACAGTTTAGGCATCCTTTAAGTTATGTGCCCTGCAATATGCAGAGAGATCATTATGTAAAAGTAAAAAGAAATGATGATGTACCCTGCACAGTTTTTTTCCCTGTATGTCATGTTATGGGAGGATGCTGCATGGGAGGGGAGGGTTTGGTATTAGTCTCGATTCCAAATGTTGGTAGGGAGGGAGATGATTTGACCACCATTACATTCAGATTTTACAGAGTACGTCCGATCTGCCAACCTGTTTTGGTGGGGGGGGGTGGGATTTGACCACCTTAGCTGCTGCTGCAGTGTCTTTTGGGGAAATTTAATTGACCCTAGCAGTTCACCCCCTCTTTTCTGCCATCTAAGGATCTATTCTTACTCTTCACATGAAGTTATTATGCTAGGAGGTGGCCTTTACTTCATGGGAAGAAGCCTGTATTGCCCAAATACTGCAGAGAGGCCTGGATGGGGATAGTCACGGTTGTTGAATTATTCACCAGATATACACTGCTGCAGCTTCTGCTGCTACTTTCATTGATTTACAGAGTTTGGCCAGTCTGCCAGCCTCTTTGGGAGGGGGTGTGGTCTAACCACCAAAGTTGCTGCTGCAGACTTTATTGGGAAAATGCAATTAACTGTGGCAATTCGACTTTTTGTTCCATATAGCATTCTATTGGGAGGCAGTATAGCGTAGTGGTTTAAGGCTCTGAGCTGCAAACCTGGAGACCTGGGTTTGAATCCCACAGCTCCTACTTGCATACTGTGTGATCCTGAGCAAGTCACTTAACTTCCTTGTGCTCCCAGGTCGCACCTGGAAACAAGCTTTAGCTTAATGTGCCTTTCCTGGTTAAACAATTTCCTTTTCCCTTTCCCTATCCCTCAGGCAAGCTCTTCAGCTCCTGTGCCCTGCCCTGCTCCCTTTGGCAGGACTTACTTTGGAGTGAGTTCCCCATGGATTGCACCCCATGATGGGGCTGGAGGGAGAGGGAGGGTAGTCTTCCACTCCTCCATATGCATATCCGGATGGCTCCAGGCATCTGAGTGGTGGTGTAGGTCAACTAAGATGTGTAGGACTTCATCCTGCCATTTGATCCCCATTTGACATGACTTGCTTGATAGGACATTTGTGTGGAGGTGTGTACATTCTGCAGATCTGTGGCCCTGCCGTCAAGTCACTCATTGCTTGTGCTACCATCAGGCCTTCAGTCAAAGGCCGATACAACTGGCCACCCCTTCCTCGAAAGAGGAGAGCAGTTCCTGGGATACTCAATCCTCCCCCAACCGTCCAACCCCCAGCAACCCATGCTTATTCTCAAACACAGGTCATTGGTATGGCAAGAGGTAAGGCATTCAACACTTAAGCCCTCCATGCCACTGGGCTTGCTGTCACCCCTCTTCTGCCAACTTCAGGCTCTACGCTTTCTCTTCCATGAAATTGTTGTGCTAGGAGGCAGCCTTTACTTCATGGGGAGAAGGCTTTGTTGCCCAAAGGCTGTGGAGATGCTGGGGCGGGACAGTCACAACTATTACATTCTGACCCAGCATAAACTGCTGCAGCTGCACAAACAACCTGGCTTCAGCAGAGGAAATATTCGCCCTGCTCCATCTCATCATTCTTGAAAATAAAATAGACATATGTGCATGCAGCAGTGCCAACAGGGCAGCATTACCATGCAGCTGGTGCAGGGCTACTATCATGGGTGCCATGCCTGCAATGTGCTTTCCACACTGACATCACATGGCCGGCGGGTGTAGGTTTTGTTCAGCCATACACCATAGACACACTGGCGGATGCATCTGTCCAGTGATGGCAGAATGGGTATGTGTACGGATGGGATGTGCATGGTACCAGTTGCCTGTACCATCCATTGCCCAGTCTATGTACCCCAGCCTTGGGCATGGTGTCACCACCACCACCACACCAACCATGGCACAAGGTCCCTAGCCTGCACATGAGTGGGATGGACCCCACCACAGGTTACAGACTGAAAAGACCCAACTTTGATAAGGTGGTTATGGGGCTTATGCCTTGGCACATGCTGTACATCGTTGGTATGCACTGAATGTCACTGCCCACCCTGTTCCATGCCTGTGATTGGTTAGCCTGCTCAAATATGGGTAGTGACATGTAGAGGACCTCTGCAGACTTGTACTGCTGGGTAGAAATCTTTGGTGCAACCAGAGAGACATTCAAAGCAAGGTTTCTAGAGCCGTACCATCGCCACTGTCCCAACGTGGTACAGTCAAACAGCCCCCATGGTTCATGGTCCATATATCCCAGGGTAAGCCCTCTACTGCAAGCACCATGGATGTGAACCACAGAGCAGTGCCTGCATTGGAGACCAATCAATGAATACCCCACCTGACACAGATAATGTATGGGCAATGAGGGATAGTGTCTGATGAAGGGCCTGGCAATGTTGCCGCATGTAGAGGGTGGAGGTAGGGGGACACTGAGGGCCACACATAGGTGTCTGATGGATAGGGTGCCTGGGATATACACCCCAACAAGAGGTCGCTGTGCCAGCACCATGCATAGTGCATGATGGAACATGTGCATGCCACGATGGACAGATATGAATGCTAATAAGACTCTGTGCCCTGTCCTGCTAACACTCCAGTTTAGTGGTGATAGCTGTGTAGGTGTGTTAAGGCAGAGTACAATATACCATGGGACATGAACTAATGAATGTGTTCTGTTTGCATTGTGTTGACATGGATAGGAGAAAAAACACACAGGACATGACTGTCCCCCTTGCAACAGTGGAATGGCTGATACCGAGGGATTCCAGCACCAATCCAGCAACCAAAGTGCATGACAGCTGCGAATTATGTAGGCACAGATCCCCAATGTAGTGACCAGACACCTATACCAGAAGTGTATTCTACCCTCCAGGGGATTGTCAAAGACATCAGATGTGTCCATAGCAAGTCCTGATAGGGTACATGGTCCATTAGAAGCTGACAAATGGGGCGTGTGGCTCCATGCAATGAAGGTGCTACCTACACATCTGCTGCCCCCAACTGGGATGGACAACATGGAGCTGGCGCAGTGACTACTGCCAAGAGGAGGAATGACCCTGAGGCAGGCCTCACCATAGCAACCTCAGCATGAAGGTCACACTGAAAAACAGGCATCAACACATGCCACAGTGGGGACTGCATGCCCCATGTTTCCCAGGACTGTTGTGGTGGTGTTGCCTCCTGCAGGGCTATCCAGGTGATCACAGGCCAGGAAACATGGTGCATTGAGGGCAGGCAGATGTGGCAACACAGGACAGATGCAAGCATCAGCCCCCACTGACTGGAACAAGGACAATGGAATATCCCACCTCACTCAGTACCAGAAGGGCCAGTGGCTGCAACCAAGACAGGCACAGCGGGGTTATATACACACTATACTGGAGTGGTCCCAGGCAGAGATTCATTTAACACAGTGTGATGGTGGAGCACCCCGACCACAACTATCTCTATCTCCTGGAGGTGCTCTGGGATGAGCTAAGGAGGTGCACAAAGAACTGGGTGTATGAGGCAGCCCTGGACAACATCCATGCCAAACATGACCTGTGGAAGGACAGCGCACTGTCCCATCTTCTGGAGGCCCGAGTGCATGCCAGGTCTCTCATGGATATAGTCTATTTGGGGCTCACCATCATAAAGCACTGTGTTCTGTTCGTGCACATGAAGAGCAACATGACAGAGTACACCACAGACTCCTGCAGACAGCCCTGTATGAAGCTGGACCCCTGTTTTTACCTTTTGGACAAATGAGCCAGAATGAGGATCATCAGGGGATGTATCAATACATGCAATGTTCTGGTCACTGGAGTACAGGCCAGGATGCTTTGGTGCAGGACATTTCCATTTGCATGGTGGCACAGGGTCATCCCTTGGTTGACCCACTGCTATACCACTATATGGACTATTAGGGATACCTCCCCTGCTGTGCAGTATTATGTGCATGTAAATGTCTTTGTGTTCCTGCTGACATTATGGCCTTGCTGGGGCATTCATAGTATTATAAAGATTACACTTTTCATATCCCTACTGTGTCATCTGCTTTCTCTGTGGGTATATGGGTTGGCCAGGACACTTGGCCATTGCTGTATATGACCACCCAGTTCAGATGAGTGGGGACATATGCACCAATAGGGTGGGTGTGCCAGGCAGCAGTATGGATGGTCATATCGCAAGAAACAGGGGGCACATGGCCTTCATCAGAGGTGCAGTGCACTGTGTGGTATGGGGTGTCAGCCTTGGCTAACTCATGTCTTGTGTCCACTGGTCATACCCAAATTGGCTGATAGCCATCACACTGGCACATAGGCAACATTCACACTATGGGTCCGGGAGCAGAACATCTGACATAGATAGCATGTGTGCGCCACAGGGAGACCACTACTGTCTGCACATCTGGGATATTCCCTATGGGATGGTGGCATGTGGAGCCATGGGTCATGGTTAATAGCAGTGGTCTGGCTGGCATAAGTCTTGCTGCAGCCTCTATGCATGCCTTTTTGGCATATACTGGTTGATAGCATCCACATTATACTGTGCATGCAATGTGTAGTCCTCCAACAAGCTCCCACGTGGAGCATTCTGGGGGCATGTGCATGCCTTGCTTATGCACGATGCATGCCTTGGGTGTGCATCCTGCTTAGGCATAATGGGGCCTATGCATGAATATATGGAGTGGCTACGCACCACAGATTCGCAGAGCATAGCCACTCGGCACCCACTGCACCCCCATGTGGGATGCTTGACATGGGGAGCACAGCCCCTAGGCACACAATCCCCATCCGCAAGGACAGTAATGTGCCAGGGGTGGGCAGGAGGCATGTCAGCATTATGCACCATGCACCAGACTGCATAATGCTGTGCACCGGGGGCATAGGAGGGCACCCGTTACACCCTTGGGAACCCTGCCATAAGTTCCAATGTGCCAGCCCTGCATGCACAGCTGTCCAATCCCTGTACACTACTACATCCCCCTGCCCCAGCACAAGGCGGCCCGAACCCCATGTGCCTAAGGCACAACCCCCCACCAACACTGCGCAGCCCCAGTCGCAGTGTACCACAAGCCCCCCCCAACACACACAGGTGCCCCAATGCCTGTCAAAGTACTGGACACCGCCCACACACACCTGCCAGCCCCAACTCTGTGTGGGCATCCCCCCCAAGGAAATACAACTGCCACCCCATCACCATACCATAGCAGGGCTGATGGTGTGCAGAGGTGAGCCTGTACAGGTGCCCCTCCCCCTGAATGCAGTGCCCCTGTGCCTAGCCCCACATTCCTGACCTGGTCCCCCCGCTGCCCAGTAGCAGCCCATGGTCCCCTACCCCCATGGCATTGACAATACCACCCCCCTCAAACCCCGTACCTGGCTGTCAGTGCTGTGACTGTGGATGGCCAACAGCACATCTCTCCTCACACCTTCACAGCTACTGGCCATCCAAGTGATGCTGGGAATGTGCAGCCTCTTTATAAGGGTGTGCCCCCAGCATTACTTGGATGGCCAGCAGCCATGGAGGTGTGAGGAGGGATGTGCCACTGGCCATCCACAGCCGCAGCACTGACAGCCAGATACAGGGGTCAGCGGGTGGAATTATCAGTGCCACAGGGGGTGGGAGGGCTCCATCAACCTATGAGCTGGCAAGGGTGCCAGGATCGGGGGTGGCGGGACACTGGCATTGAGTTGGGGGATGGGGCATGGGTGTGCGGTAGGTGAGTTGGCCAATATCCTGTAACAGGGCAGTTGTGGTGGTGGGGCTGTCCTCTTTGATGCTGGACTGGCGAGGGCTACCTGCGGTGGTTTGTGGGGGCAGCCGTGGCCCACTGGGTTATGTTCCGCTGGAGGTGGGGAAACTACCTTGGGTCGGGCCACTGATGTGTGGTGGGGATGGGTGGCACACAGCATGAGGAGGATATAGCCAGGGGTCTGTCCATGTGCTGGGCAGGTGCCATGTGCCATGTGCTCAGCCAGGGGGGCACTCTGCTGGATAGGGACTGGCCGCACAGGTTCAGGTGCCTGTGGTAGGTATTTATGCATGCTGTACTGTGCAAGGGATCCACTATGGGACCCATGCCAGGCATCTGATTGGATGCCTGGCTGGGTCTGTAACTCTGCCCCCGGCTGCCCTGTGGAGTACTGTGCACCATGGGGCGGGCCCGCAGACAGCTGGCAGCCGATGGTGAATGCCAGCTGTGCGCACCTGTCCTCAGAGTGGGATATGCACCTCCAGTGCATATTCCCTGCCCGTTCATGAATAGGCCCCATGGCGCATGTGAGTTGTGCATACACCTCTCCGCCACCCACTTATGTGGCGTGTAGTGGGCTATGCATGTGGAAAAATGAAGGCCACCATGTACTGCCAAGAAGCTTGATGAAAACCTGGTGGCAACTGTCAAAAGTGCAAATTATTTATCAGTGTTTATGGACTGTAGCACTGACAGTGATGTAACTGAAAAGAAACTGGTACACATCATTTATGCTAATCCCAAAAAATGGCCAAGTTGAAACAAATTTTCTACAGATGAATGCTGTAACAGATGGCACAAGTGAAGAACTGAAAAATCTCTTCTTAAATATTCTTGTGGATTGTGGCTTTAGCGTAAAAACAATGGTGGGGTTTGGGGCTAATGGAGTGTCTATCAATGTGGGTGTAAAACAAGGACTTGCTGCACTTCTACGACCAGAGCAAGTTGATCAGTTAATTAATGTTCATTGTTTCTCACATAGACTTGAACTGGCCATAAAAGATGCTTTGGATAAAATGTATTTTAATGATGCTTCAGACTTTCTGACCCAACATTTTCATCTCTATCAGAAAAGGCCTAAACGGCTGACAGAATTGTGATCCTTTGCCCAGGTAATGGAGGTGTCAATTGAGAAGCCAAGAAGGCTCATGGAGCACACTGGGTGCAGCATAAACCCTTTGCCACCTAGGCTGTTATCAAATCATTCCCCGTAATTTGTGCCTATTCAGAATCTATGGCTGCAGATCCAGCTCATAGCCAGGCCAAAGCCAAGGGTGTGTTGCAAATTATAACCACATTCCAAATGGTGGCACACCTTTTGTATTTTGAACAGTTGCTTCAGCCATTCTCATTATCACTTCAAAAAGAAGTAGTTGAAATACCATTGTTACTTAGCTTTGTTGAAACTTTGAGAAACACTCCTGAATCTGCAAAGGAGAGTGGTCCATTAAGTGGCAGTGAACTTGAAATTCTCTTAAAAAATGTGGGCTAATGTTCTTTCAAAGGAATGTCCTGAAGTTACTTACAAGGGTGTGAAATTAACACATTTCAGTGGCCAAGCAGTTAAGAATTGTAAACAGTGATGTAAGAAATACATTACATTTACAAACATTGAGAAGTCATGTGAAGAAAGGTTTTCATTGATGACATAGAGGATAATGGCTGGGGTTCTGCAATTTACCGGGTTGTAATCACCTCAAGCGGTTGCCATGTTGTGCTTGTAAACTTTGAGAGCACAGCTCGAGAGGTTTACTGTCAGCATGGCAACCGCGAGAGGTGATTTCAACCCAGTAAACGGCAGAACCCCAGCCATTGTCTTTTATAGTGCATGGGGTTTTTAGCAAGTAAAGTAACAAAAAATATGAATGCTTTTTTTCAGAATAAGGCTTACCTTACAGAAATACTTCACGTCATTGACGATCGTAAATAACATTTATTGCAACCCAGTTTAGGTTACACAAACACAGAATGGTTATAAATACTTCAATGTTAAACATTAGTAGCAGGAAAGTCCTTGTTTTTAAAAAAAAATAAGCACTTTGACTGTTGCTGATCCTGAAATTGAATGCGGTAGGACAACAGTCACCGTGTGCTTGCTCAGGAAGAGGACATGTCAACTGCGTGGGACAGAGGGGTAGTGGGAAACATTCGTCGGCCAAGATGAGATTCACAATCACCGGAGGCTGCCTGTGGATAAGGGTGGGGGAGGTAAGATACAAAAAACAAGAAGCAGTAGCGACAGTTTAAAACACAGTCTCAGAGCACAGTTTAAAACGCTTGCATATTGCATTCTAGGGTTAGAATGCTGTTGGGTGGCATTGATTCCATCTTGTACTCTCACCGATCTGACATAGGCAAGCAAGGTTTACAGCTCTTGCATCAGAATGATGAGATTACAAGAAAATGAAAAGATACCAGGCAATGCATAATAAGGGCTCCCTATACATTATATGAGAATCTATAACCGTTCAGAATTGTTAGATAGCAGACTTTGGGCATCAGACCCAAAGGAATTGGAGCTGCGTGGTAACAATGATATTACTTTACTAGATGACCATTTCTCACAGCTTCTGCAGCCGGACTGTGGCAGCGCACTCTGGTGCTTGCAGAATGGCAAGAGTAAGATTTTTACTCAAACTAGCTTTACAAACATGCCTTCTTCCACTGTCTGGACAAAGCTGGCATGTGACTTTCAAAATTCATATCCTAATCTTTTGAAGATTGTGAATATGATGAGAGTCTTTCCTTTGTCCAATACAACAACGGAAGAGTATTTTGCAAGTATGAACAAGGTTAAAACTGACTGGAGGGCATCTCTAGCAGGAGATAGTGTATGTAGACACATTGATGCGCATTAAAAAACAGGGCCACCTCCAACTGAATTCAAATCATAAAAGGTTGTAGATAGATTTTTTTAGTCAAGAGGTCCTGGTAATATGGCAGCTAAGTATGTTGAACATGGTCATCCCCCCAAAACACATTAAGAACTGTAGGTTACATGCCTGGTGAAGAAGATAATGTGATAACTGTTGATAATTTTTCACGCAAATCTGTTTTCTTAAAGAAACCAAACTGACACCAGTGTGTTGCATAAAATGTTTTATTATTTTTTTAACTGTCAAAAAACTGCCTACAGTTTTGTCACAATTACGGTCACGTTTTTCATTGTAGTCTTCCATCTCACAGTCTTCATATTTCTTAGTCTTCTTAAAAGAAAGTATATTGTATTACATTTTGTTGAATTGCTGCCTCTCCGTCACGTGTATCTAAACTAAATGCCTGTGTAAAACAAACTTAACTGCAAATTACACAGTATGTCACGTCTGAGACAAAAAAATAGAAAATGCCATAAAATAAAAAGTCTCAAAACGATGTGTACAATGCCTATTTTATCAATCTGTACACTACACTATGCTTCGTAACCAATGCTCCTTTTAGAACACATCACTGTGCTCTCTACTCAGCAGTCGGCTGGTCATCCCTTGCCACTAGAAGGCTGCTGCACACTATTAGTTATTTATTTATTTAGCTTTTGTTGACCGGGTAAGTGCACTAGACAAATCCTGCCTATTTTCAGGCACAACCCGGAGGAGGGGGATACAGATGAATGCCAACTGACTTTGAACCAGATTAAGCTGTTGGTGGTATTTATAGTGAATGAGGGAAATTTGGCCAGGACACGGGAAATTCCCTACTCTTTCGATAAATGCCATGGGATCTTTAACATCCACCTGAGCTACCACCAATCCAGGCAGATGGGACCTCGGTTTAACGTCTCATCGGCAAAACGGCACCTCAGAAGTGCAGCACCCCTCTCATGCTGCACTACAGTGTCAGTACTGGGATATTAACCCAAGTGCCAGATGTGGGAACTGAACCCACAGCCCTCTGATCTCCCGGCCTCAGAGGCGAGTGTGCTACCTACTGAGCCACTGACACTGCAAACTAGCACCTGGGCTCTCAGAATTCTGCTGAACACACTCCCACTGTGCATCACTTCCCTTTTCACCATTCTTGTCACTGCTATTCCCACCGGAAAAATGCTTACATCCTGCTAAATGTCCCCAAATTCAGTAATCTTTATGGCACAGCTGCAATCAGTCATGCCATTCCGTCCACCTGGAATAAAATACAAGCCTCACGTCAACTCCCTGAATTAGTTTCCTTAAACTTTATTAAATCTATGATCAATAAGGCACTTATGGAAACTTGCCACTGCCATAATGGCTAGCACATCCCTGCTATGGCAAAGTTAGTACAATAAGCACTTGTCCTCAATTACCTTTTCCCCATTCTCTAGTATCTGATAGAATACTATTTATTTATTTATTTTAGTCTTTGGTAACCGAGTAAGGCCCACTAGGCACAAGTGCCTGTTTTCAGAGGCGACCTGGGAGCACTGGGAGATTAAGTGACTTGGTCAGAGTCACACAGTATGCAAGTGGAGGTTGTGAGAATCAAACCCAGGTCTGGTCTGCCAGATGTACCAAGCTCGTTCACAGCTCATTACTCTAACCTCTAGGCTATACTGCCAGCAGTATAAATCGTGCCCTTTTTTGGGGGGTGGGCTGCAGGTGTACCTTGGACATGAGGTGCTTCTTCAGGTCTTAAGGAATGCCCCCTCCAACCCAAATGAGACCCTTCGCTACAAACGCATAATTTTCCTTTCTTGTGTGCCATGGGTATCAAATGGTGCTGGTTTTGTTCGTTTTTGTGAGTGAAGGGTCTGCTGGTGTAGCTTGGGGGGTGAGAGGCTTCTTCAGGCTTTCAGGAGTGTCCCCCAAACCCATCCAAGACCCTTCACTGTAAAAAGCATTATTTGCCTTACCTATGTGTGCTGTGGGGTTCAAATTGTGTGTTGTAATCTTGTGTCTGTATATTTGGGTGGGTTGGGAGGCTTTGGTGAAGATCCACATGAATACCCCACTGACATGCTGGAACTAACTGATAAGAAAATCATGGTAAGTATGAAGGAATTTCTACTTTGCTTCCCCCCCCCAACCCCCAGTGTCTTGCCTGTGTGGTGGACAGCGTGGAGTGAAGGCTGTGCTCATGGCTTACCTTTACATGGGGTGCATCAGCCCAAAATAGGCTCAGTGGAGTGGGGGTCTTTTGGTATTCACAGAAAGGCCCTGCTGTGAAGTCACCCAGCTACCACGTTGAGGTAGACCGCCCATCAGCTGGGTCCCTACTCTAAACTGCATCTGCCTCTGAGCACAGACAAGCACTCGATCCCCATCTGCATGCCCTTGGATCCAAACCACCCATTTCCCAAGGCCCTTGCATACGAATCTGTGCTAGGATTGGCTGAGGTGTACCTCAACCCTTTTGTCACTGCATAAGTGTTTATGTGCACTTAAATTGAGACATTGAGCTGACTGCACAGTTACAGTACACTCTCTCTGTGGGTCACCTTTTGCTGTGCAGATCAGGATGCAAGCCGACAAGAGTTGCCATGTTGAGGTCAATGAAGGTGAATGGAATCTGTGGTTGGTGTGCTGGTCTGGCTTGAGCTGGAGGAGTGAAACACAGGACTGGCTAGCTTGGGAACTGTGAGTGAAGCAGTGTTGGCCTGGCATGCCAAAGTGACAAATAGGAATGTTTGGTTCTGGATAGAAATGGATTCTGAATCATTCTTTAAACATCTCATTGCTTGGTTTTTGGTCTCATGGATGCACAGTGAAACTATCGTGAGGGAGCAGTGTTTTATTTGTTGGTCTGTTTATGATGCTGCTCTTCTTTTCAAATTGACATGCAGTTTGGGGTACTGCGTTTTCTGTAATCATTGTTTTCCTCTTTTGGAATGCCTGACTGTTGTTGGACATGCAAGTATGTGCATGTCCAGGAGGATTCAGTTACATTGTTTGACAATTTCCAACATTGGTGTATCGTAGATAATGGATCGCTTTCTGGTGACCGGAAGAAAACACGTGCATGGAGAAGTAGCTGTTGCTAACGCCAATGAAGGAGCTGCAGGCCCTCAAGCAAAGTGCAAGGCCAGACGGTATGATGATGAATACTTGAAGATGGGATTCACCTGGACTGGGACCAGTAAAGCACCTCGGCCACAGTGTGTGGTATGTGCTGACGTTCTGGCACAAGACAGCATGCGACCCTGCAAGCTTCGACGACATTTGGAGACAAAGCATCCCAGCCTAGTTTCCAAACCTCTGGAATTCTTTCATCGAAAGCTACAAGAACTGAGGGGCCAAAAGAAACTGGTGGAAAGGCAAGGCACTGTGCCTAGCAAAGCTGTGGAAGCCTCGTATTGTGTGGCATTGCGAATTGTCAAAGCAGAAAAACCACACAACATTGGTGAGCAATTACTTCTTCCTGCTGCAAAAGAAATGTGTGCAATAATGCTGGGAGACAAAGCAGCAGTACAGCTAGATGTCATCCCCCTCTCCAATGACACAGTTTGCCGGCACATTGAGGAGTTGTCTGTTGATGTCAAGAAACAGATACTGGACTCTGTTCGGCAAAGTCCATACTTTGCATTACAAATTGATGAGTCCACTGACATTGCCCATGCTGCACAACTCCTTGTCTATGTCCGTTATGTCATGGAGACTGAAGTCTTGGAAGAATTCCTGTTTTGCCAACCGCTGCCTGCACGAGCAACTGGGGAGGAGCTGTTCCACATGCTCAATAAATTCATTACAGAAGAAGATCTTGCCTGGAGCCAATGTGTGGGAATTTGTAGTGATGGAGCATGGGCAATGACTGGCAGACACAGTGGCATGGTGACAAGGTTGCAAGCAGTGGCTCCTAGTGCTGTGTGGAATCACTGCATGATCCACAGGAAGCACTAGCAGCCAAGAGGATGCCAGCTGATCTTCAGAAAGTCTTGGCAGATGCTGTAAAGTAGTGAACTTTATCAAGACACGGCCAGTAAATGCAAGACTCTTTGCTGTGCTGTGTGAGGAGATGGGAGCAAACCACAAACAACTACTGCTGCACACAGAGGTCCGTTGGCTGTCCAGGGGAAAAGTACTAACACGTCTCTTTGAATTGCGTGATGAAGTGCGTATTTTCCTTGCTGACTGTGGCTCTGCACTTGTGAAAAATTTCCATGATTCACGATGGCTTGCATTGCTGGCATATTTAGCGGATGTTTTTGACAGACTGAACACACTCAATGCCTCACTTCAAAGTCGGGACACCAACATGTTCATTGTAAGGGACAGGATTGAGGCATTTTGTCAGAAACTACAATTATGGTCTTCAAGACTGCAGCAGGGATTGGTTTCCTCCTTCCCACACTGGAGGATTTCCTGCAGGAAAATGAGCTTTCCATTGACAGTGTCCAGATGCCAATTTCAGAACATTTAAGTGGACTGCAAGAAAAACTCTGTGAGTACTTCCCTGAATACCAGCAGGAGGAGTGTAACCAGTGGGTTAGGAATCCGTTCATTTTTAAACCGAGGTCTGTGGACAACCTGCCATTAAGAGAGCAAGAAAGCCTTATAGATCTGGCTACAGACCCAGCACTGAAGGTCTGTTTTGGACAGTTGCCACTGGCTAAGTTCTGGCTGTCACTGGGATGTGAATTTCCAGAATTAAAACAACGAGCGCTTAAAGTGTTACTGCCTTTTGCTTCAACCTATCTCTGTGAGTCTGGGTTCTCTGCACTGGCTGGTATAAAGACAAAGTATAGGTCCGCCTCAGGGCTGAAGATGACTTGCGCCTCTATCTCTCGACAGTGCAGCCACAGAATCCAGCAACTGACTGCCAAAAGCAGGCTCACAGGCTCCCTTCAGCTGAATGATTTTTAAAAACGTTCAGATGCTAGATTTAGTGGTGGGTGCTTTTAATGACTGCGAAAAACAGGCTTACAGGCTGTCTTCAGCTGACTGACTTAAACAGCACTGGATGTACAGCACAGTTTTTATCAGTTGACTTTTATTGCTGCTTTGCATGGTATCTGTGTGCAGTGGTAAACTGCCTTTCAGTTGACTTTTAATTACTCATTTCACTGTATTTATAATGCACAGTGCTTCACTTTGTAAATAAAACACTATCATAGTATATTTTGCCTGTTTCGTGATTGCGCATGAAATTTCATATCCTTTTGAATGTGTGCTACTGTGCTTGAGACATGGGGAGGCCCAGGCTTGTCCAAAGTGACATAGGGGAGGCTCAACCTAAGAAGGTCTGAGAACCCCTGTGCTAAACTAATCTATAAAGTCGTAGTTTTACATTGCTCGCCTTGTATAAATGTTTGCCAGTTTCCTTAAAGTAAATGTGTTGTATGTCAATTTTGTGTATTGTATACTGTTGTCTCACATTGTCCTTTCAGGATCGGCTTGTAAATGAGCATGCTCCATGGAGTTTTCCTGCCAATAAACTTGGACTTGATAATAAGTATTTATATAGTTTAACGTAAACATACCCATTTTAGGAAATTTCACCTCAAAACTAGCTTACTACTCATTTTTTATTTCGATTAGCAGTGCAACTAATCAACTCTCCGGCACTAATTTATGTCTTCCTTTGGTTTAAGTGGATAGGTTTAAACATAGCAATTTGCCTTTTCAACCCAGTAAATAGTTCACAGCTGTACCTGTCCACAGCATTATGTGGACTCAGATGTGTAATAATGTATTGCTTATATAACCTTTCATAAGTCTCAGTGTAGTTTTGTACCTGTTTTTACAAATTAAAAAAATGTCACTTTGATCACTTTATATTGGATGCCTTGCTTTCAAAACCACAATTTTGGGTCATTAAATAAGTACACTTACTCGCTCATAGGATGGCGCTTTAAGCACTGTTTACTGGCTGCAAGAAGGGTCCAACTGTTAATGTGACCTATTCAACCCTCCTAGATGTTGTAATGTTGGAGATGCAGTGACATTACGCTGCGTGCATCTCCATGAAAATGCTGGGTTGCTAAGCAACTCAGTTGCAAGAGGCTGTAAACTAAACCTCTAGCTGGCCACCCAGGAGGGTTGTGAGCACTAAGAACTGGAAAACTTTCCCAGACCAGGGTGCATTTAACCACTGTAATTCACAAAAATGATATACTCACACTAATGAGGTATAAAGTATTAAGAGGATCCACAATGTTTTTATATTTCACATAAATGGTTTGACTTCATTAAACCTATGCACAAGTAGAGTGATGTATGGTGAAGTTGCTTAAAACACTTAAGGTGAATTGATTCTAACAGGAAGTGGAACCATTTCTGTGGTGTTTTAAATTTTATATATTACAGACAATACTATGTACTGGCAAGTGAGTAATGAAATATAAATCATAACTACTGGCCATTACATTAAAGTATGCATTTTGGTGCAGAATATTTGTTTATAATATAAAACATATAGAAGGAATGAATTATGCCATGCAAAAATGAAAAAGTGATCAGTAAAGCTCATTGAGGAAGTACATTTTTGAGAGCACTCCCCCCCTAATTTTTTGAAGATTTTGACTGCATCCTGGGGCTGGTTACACCTGAACAATACATGAACTACATTAATCATAACCCTCATTAATATGGACTCTTCTGGGGTTAATATTGTAAAAGTGCAAAAAGAGGCCTCTGAAGAAGGCATATCCAGATGCCAATATGTAGGCAACTAGTTCCGTCCATGAACAATTTACTTCACAGAAGCAGTAATGTTTAATATTTTTATACTTGTGCAATAGTTCAAGACAATTTTAAACCTCAGCTTGGTGTGTTCCTCATTTCGTGCTGCGTTTTAAACCCTGGCAAGTACCCTGAAACCTTTACATGCACTGCTACAGAAGGATACGCCTTGAAAGTGGTTAGGGGAGTGTGTGGCAGCTTTCAATAAATACAAACAGAACTTTTAGTCAAGTCACAGTACATTTTGATGCACAAAAGCCACTGAGATTAGCTTTCAGTGTCTCACCCTAAGGGGTGGAGCAGTGATATCTCATGTAACAGAAGTTAGCAAACAGAGGCCTATTGCATTTACACTGAGAACTTTAAAAGAAATTGCATACAAATTAAAGGAGACACTTGGGTTAATTTGTAGTGTACAGAAATTCCAAAATGTCTTTATGGTCATAAATTAACATTTTTTTACTGACCATAAGCCCCTGATGGCAATTTTTAACCTCAAAGTCAGCAATACCTGCACTAGCAGCTGTGAGGATCAAAGATAGTCAGTAATTTGTCTTGCTTATCAGTACAATATTAAATATGAATAATGAGGGGAACATGGAAACACTGATGCCCTATCCAGGTTGCCATTCCAGGAATGGGTGACTCTAGATGAAGAGGTAGAGGAATTCTTCTTTTCCTGAGTTGTGGAATTACCTGTAGCATTGAGGGATATTGCAGAATGGATTCATAACAATAAGGAGCCTATGCTTCCATGAGCACTGGAATTCACCCTAGATGGTTGGCCTGGTCATGTGAATGAAGAAGACTTACATTCTTATTTTACCTGAAGAGATCCTCTATCAATAAGGTTGTCTACTATGAGGCTTGCATGTTATAGTATCCCCAGGTTACAGGGCCACATTGCTGGGGGACTTGCATAGTGAACATCCAGGGATGTGTAGGGGAAGACCTTAGCAAAGAGTTATTCTGGTGGACAAGACTAGACAGAAACACTGAGCAGAAGGTGCAAGGCTGCAGAGTCTGCATGAAGGTTCAGAACATGCCACTGGTGGCACCCCTTCACCCCTTGGAAAAGGTCAACATGAGTCAGGCAGTGATGTCATACTGATTTTGCTGAAACAGACACACAGTATTTCTTTGTCACAGTGGACAGTCATTCTAAGAGGTTGGATGTGATTTTAATGGCCACAACTCCCAAGACAAGTGAGGCACTATAGAATCTGTTTGCATCACTTACAGTAGCTGCCTGAGAAAGTGGTGCTTGAAAATAGGCCACAGTTTACCTTAGCAGAATTTCAGAAGTTCTTAAATTCCAATGTAATTAAACATACGCATGTACCTCCCTACCATCCAGCTTCAAATGAGGCTGCAGATGGATGTATACAAACTATTAAATAGACCTCTAAATAGCAAGTCCTGCACGTAGACTGGGGCAGGACAAAACTGTCATGGCAACATCAAATGGCAAACTTCCTTTTCTGCATAGGGTCACCCCCACTTTTATTTATTTATTTATTAAATTCTCGGATTACAAATACCTTTGAGCAGAAACTGCTCGTTTACAAAGGTTCCACGTCAAAGGATGAGGGTCAACATACATACAGAGGTAGTAAAAGAATGCACAATAAACAACCAAAACAACTAAAAGAAAAAATAAAGATACTCAGTTATAACATACTTTGAGATAATATTCATAAAACGAGCAGCTTGAGTAGGCAGCTGGCTGCGGTAACATCTGAGATAGGGCACCATAGGCAGTTAGTATTGCGGAATGCGACCGGAAGAGGAAGTTGGCAGGCTAATGGGCCACTGTCCGATGGTGGTGGAAAATGTCTTGTACCAGCGGAGATGTGAAGCAGGAAAGGAGTCACAGAGGCCCAGTGCCAGAGGGAATGAGATTGGGAAAGGGTGGGCTGTGAGACATGAGTGAGCTGGGAGGTGTTTAGAGATCTCTGTTCAGAGAAGCAGTCACATTGAGTGGTAGAGGTGAGGTAAAGTTTGAGATTCCTTTTGAAGGGTCCAAGTGTAGTAGAGAAAGTGCTTCTTTATTGGGGAATTGAACCATTGGCGGCTCTATAGATAAAGGACTGCTGACCCATGGAGGATGCGACATCTGGGAACCTGAAAGGTTAGAGATTGGGCACCACGTGTTTGTTGAGTGCCACTGTAGGTAGTAAGGAGTGAGCTAACACCAGGTGGCATGAGACCAAGGAGAATCTTTTGGTAAGTAAGCAGGTCTGGTATTGTATTCTGCTGCGTGGGGTAGCCAGCTGGCCTGTGCATAGAGGTCACAGGGTGTGAGTTTGTTGGGCTGCACCCGCCAGTAGCCTACAGGCTTTGTTGAGGCAACTGAGATCCTGTGGAGGGCACTTGTTGAGGCAGAGCCATAGATGGCAAGCCGTAGTCAATGATAGAGGTGACAGAGCTGTAGATGGATAGTTTAAGGGCATCCATGGGCATACAATGCTTGTGTTTGTGTAGTAGTCCAATCCATTATATTGGCGGTCTTGGCAACAGTGTCAATATGCCAAGTGTGGAGAGGGTACTATCCAGGGTAATACCAAGGTACTTGAACTCCTTGACATGTTCAAGTGGGTTCCCAGCATGGTTCTTGATGGTGAGGACAGAGAGTTGTGCCTGCTCTGTCAGTTACAGAAGGACATGGCTTTAGTCTTGCTGTGGTTCAGGACAAGTTTATGAAATTGAACCAGTCTTGATGCGATTGAAGTCGAGCTGCAGCTGGGATTCAAGGACTGTAATGTCATGGTGGCTGGAAAACAGGACTGCATCGTCTGCGTATAGTAATATTTTTTTGGTGGCAGGCACTGGGAGATTGTTGATGAAGAGGGAGAAGAGAGAGGGCCCAGAATAGACCCTGGAGGACTCCAGAGCGGACGGTTTCTCATCCAAGAGATCCTGCAATCCTTACACGTTGGATCCGATTATCAAGGTAGCTGGTGAACCATGGAAGGGCATCGCTGGAGATCCCAATGGAGGACAGTTGCTTGAGCAGTAGGGGGTGGTTAACTGTGTTGAATGCCTTGGTAAGGTCTATAAATACTGCCCCTCCACAATTCCCTTTGTCAAGCGTGGCATGGATGAAGGTTGTAAATTCCAGTAGTGCAGTGGTGGTGCTGTGCCCTTTTCTGAAGCCATGCTGCTCTGGGCACTGTACATTGTACTTATCCAGGAATTCAACTAGTTGGTCCGACACTATTCGCTCCAGTGCTTTGGATAGTGGGGGGGAGGAGTGAGATAGGTCTGTAATTGGTGTGCAGTGTCCTATCTCCGCTTTTGTGAACCGGTGTGACAGTGGCTTTCTTCAGAGAGAGGGGAAATGGCCCAATCTAAGTGAGAGATTAAAGATCTTTGTAAGTGGTTCTAAGATTTCATCGAGGAATTGTGCCAGTAGTTTCAGGTCAAGGGAGGCACCATTGTACCCTTGTTTGCCGATGGCCTTTTGAATGTATTTTCTAGCAACTTGTGGTGGGACCTCCTTAAAAAAAAAAAACTTTGGGGTTGTACGTTCTAGTTGGGGGGGTAACTTGGGAGGAGCTGGAGGGGGAGGTCATCGAAAAAATTTGGTGGAAGGATACTGTCCAGGTTTGCAAATGCATTATTAAAAGTGCTGGTGATGATACCTAGGTCGAGTGTAGGAGTGCCATGAAGGTTGAGCATAGTGGGTGGTGCTTTAGGATCCTTGCCTGTGAGTTCTTTCATGTTGTTCCAGAATTTGCTTCCCTGGCCCCAGGAGTTGGTCAGAGCCTCTTTGTAATAGCTGCGTTTAGCATTCCGTATTCTTCGAGTGCAATAATTTCTGGCTGCTTTGTATAATTGTATGTTTACCAGCCAGTTGCACGAGCACAATGCCAGAGGTGGTCTCTGTGCTTGAGCAGAGTTAAAGGTCAGTAGTAACCCAGAGGTTGGTCTGTCCTTTGACCTTCATCTTTTCACTGGTGCATTGATGTCACAGGCTTCGTTGAAACATTTGATAAATAGGTCCAGAGCTTTGTTGGTGTCATTGAGGGAGTCAAGCACTGCCCAGTTCAGCCTGGTTAGATGGGATTTTAACAGCTGGAGGTGCCCTTGTTTGAAAACCCTGGCATAGATAAGCTTGGGAGGGGGCTTGTGGTATTTGTTTGACCAGGAGCAGATGACAGGCAAGTGGTCACTTATTGTATCTGGGAGTACAGAAACATTGGAGATGCGTTCAGGGCGGTTAGATAGAATCCAGTCTAGAAGTGTAAGGGAGCCTGTCCTATAGTTACACCTAGTGGGGGCATTGACCAGTTGAGCGGGTGATGCACGCGGCTGCATTCTTATAGGTAGCGGCCTCAGCGGAGAGCCAGTTAATGTTAAAATCACCCATGATTATGGTTTCAGAATTATGTTGCTGGACCTAGATATTCCATGATGCTATGGAAGCCAGCAGCCTGGTCTCTTGGGGGTAGGTAAACTGAGATGACAGTGAGTTCCTTGTTATGTACCAAGGAGGATTTTGATTGTGAGGACCTGAGAGGAGTTGCTCAGGCTGGGGATAGGATGATGTGACCCATAAGGGATCCTTAAGATAGATGGCGCAGCCCCCGCCCGTTGCAATCCTGTCTTGCCTGAAAATGCAGTAGCCAGGGATAGAGACTGAGGTATCAAGGATTTTAGGGTTTAGCCATGTTTCCACAACTGAGAGGACATCAGGGTTGTGCTGTAGGATCCATGTTTGGAGGGGTCAAGTTTGTTGAGGATGCCATGAGCATTGATGGATGCCATGGTGAGTGTCCCTGTCCTTCTGCTTGGTGCCACTGCTGGCTGCCCAGGTGGTCCTGGGTTGGGGTGAACATTTCCTGAGAGCAGGAGCAGCATAAGGAGAATTTGTAGGAGAAAGGATTTCAGTATCTTGTAGATACCTGGTGGTTAAGTCATAAGCCAAAAGAAATTATCAACAGCTGAGGTCCAGAGTCACAGAATGTGTTAGAATTCCTGAAGGTGATGAACTGTGCCTGTGCATATGCAGGATGTGAAATCCTTTTGTCTGCATGCTTCTTTGTCATTCAAAGAGGTTGTTGAAAATCCCACATACAGATCATGGAGCAGGTCAGACGAAAATGTGGATTCAAGTAGACCTAGAGTCACTGAGTTTGTCAGACTTAATTGCTTGACTTGTGTTTTGCTTGGGATAGCTTCCAAAAAGTTGATTTTTAAATGAAAAATGCAGATACCTGGTTGTGATGTTTTGCAGAAATCCAGTTCAGGAGACTTTCACGGATGTAGTGAGCAAGAATGGTGTAGTTACTCCAAGCAGAAAACCATGTAAATCCACAAAAACTAAGCTACAGACACAGACAAGCAGCCACTACAAACAAAGGAGGAGGCAGTTGAACAGATTTAGATACCAGTTGTTCACCAGCTGAATTGTTCCTGAGGCACTAGCTCACAAATGTTTACTTTGCTTAGGCTTAGGGTTACCACCTTTTAAGAAGCCCAAAGTGGGACATTTCTTACTGAAACATGATTTTTCGCAGGGCAGTACATAACCTCGACCAATGCAATAGACTTGTTTTCTCTATATAATCAGAATTAAGGCTGAGTATTGTAGTTTCATAGTTGCTTCTATTGTTTCTTGACATTTTAAGGTATTTTAGTTAAGGTATTGAGGTTTTCTGCAACATTTAGTGGAAAGTTAGAAAATATTTTCTCTACTATAAAATCAGGACATGTAGGCCCAGATATTCAAAAGAGTTGCGCATGGCGCAACAGTGTTGTGCCATGCGCAACCCAATGATGCACCCTGGCACGATATTCAAACGGGAATTGCACCTGGCACAAATCCTGATGCACTGGAGCACATCAGTAATGTATGCAGGCGGGTCGGGGGTGGCAATACTTATCATACTCTGCACATTCTGATATTCAGCCGGGATGTGCTGAGCCATGCATCATCATTCTACCGGCTGCACAAGATGATCCAAAAAAGGCAATGGCTGGCCACCCACAGGTGAGCTGCCGTGTTGCAGGCACAACATAGCAGCTGCCACCTGTGGTGGCCACACTCGCGCAGCACCTTGCGTGGTGCCCCAATGACTGTCGCGGGCATTGGTATGAAATAATAGAATCCGATATCCCTAGTGGTCCAGTGGACCGCTGTCAGCCCGATCGCGGGCTTCAGTGAAAATATAATGATTCTTATATCCCTGGTGGTCCAGCGGACCCCTCCCACCGCCTACTGATCCCTACCGCGGCCCCAGTCAGCGGCGGGCGGCAGCACCACCCACCTGCCACCCGCGCCCGCCGACTGACACCGTCGGTGGGCTGTCGACCGATTGGTCCTGGCGTGAGTCAATGGGCGTGCATGCCATACTTATCTGGAATGTGGAATGCGGTATGGGCTGCATGCCCATTGGCTCACGCTGGGATAATCGGCGTCTATTCTGATGGTGTCAGTCAGTGGCAGCGATGCGGCGGCGGGTGGGGTGCCCCGCCACTGACCGGGGGGAAGCGGGGCAGTGGGGATCAGTGGGCAGGCGGGGAGAGGGGTCTGCTGGACCACCAGGGAAAAGGAATCTTCTTTTATTTTACTTAAGCCCACGATTGGGCTAACAGCGGTCCACTGGACCACCAGGGAAAAGGAATCTTCTTTTAATTTACTTAAGCCCACGATCGGGCTGACAGCGACCCACTGGACCACCAGGGTAAAGGAATCTTCTTTTATTTTACTGAAGCCCGCGATCAGGCTGACAGCAGTCCACTGGACCACCAGGGAAAAGGAATCTTCTTTTATTTTACTTAAGCCCGCAATCAGGCTGACAGCGGTCCACTTGGACTACTAGGGAAAAGGAATTTTCTTTTAATTTACTTAAGCCCACGATCGGGCTGACAGCAGTCCAGTGGACCACCAGGGATATAGGATTCTTCTTTTAATTTACTTAAGCCCGCGATCGGGCTGACAGCAGTCCACTGGACCACCAGGGATATCGGATTCTACTTTTATTTTACAAATGCCCGCAATTAGACTGATGGCGGTCCACTGGACCACCAGGGATATAGGATTCTACTTTTATTTTACAAATGCCCACGATCGGGTTGTGGGGAACATTGCCGCACTGCAGGGGGCATCGATCCCTGACGGCTGCTGCCTGGCAGGGCGCCAGGCGTACGTCGTCAGGGATCGGTGCACCTGCATGCAAATGGGGCCATAATGACATGCAAATGGCCCCATGTGTGCCTTGCATACATTATGGCCTCATTTGCATGTCAGCTTTTGAATATCGCAGTTGCTGCACCTTGCGCAATGGAACTTGCTCTAGCGCATCCCACTGCTCCATTCTGGCCACTTGCGCTGGCGCAGTGCCACTGCGCCATGCACACTGCGGGTGGCCAGGGTGCGATACTCAACGATGCTAAGTCATGGCACAGCTCCGTTGAATATCACCCAGTCAACGCCCCTGTGCAGCCAAGTTGCGCTGTGCCCAGGCTTGCGCCACAGCCTGGCGCAGTTTGAATATCTGGGCCCTAGTATTTTTCATGTTTTTTTGCAGGACACAGCTGCCCAAATCAAGACAGGTGGTAACCCTACTTAGGCCAAGCCTATGGAGAACTGTCAAAGCCAAGCAACAGCAGCAAAATGCACAGCATAACAAAGATCAGAAAAATCTGTGAGGACTCAAACCCCAACACAAGGGGGAGGTACACTGTTTCCCAGGCGGAAGGAAAATGGAAGAATGGCAACAGTGTGAGGAATTGCAGATCTTTGGTTGAGCTGGTCAGGTTTTGACAGGCTGCATACAGTACAAATAAACAATCTGTAACTTTCCAGAGAAGAAATTCCTTTCCAGTGGGAACAAGACCCTGACTCTAGTATTACATGTCCAGGCATTTGGAAAATGTGGAGACTTGGCTGCGGTACCCTAAAGCTAGAAGGGATTAGTAAAAATCTCATCATCAAGGCAGATGAACTTTTGAATCTTACAGTATGACCAGAGGCAGTTACAGTATATCAGAACCTTCATCAAGGAGTGTTCATTCTGACATGGACCTATTGGTAACAAATTGTACAGATAAGCCTAAGTTTGCAAGACAGTGTCCAGTAAAATCTCATAAATCTACAAACTGAATCTATAAAAGTTAGATTAAAAAGCGAGTTCACAGCCATGGGGCAAAATAGTTCTGTGTACTTGTTAAAAGGTCAGAGCAATATATCTCTACCTTGTCAGCATACTGACAATTAAACTGCTCAAATAATGTTAAATTATGTGTAATAGGATACATTATTAGAAAGGAAGAGACTGTCGTTAATGGGGCAAGTGCTTTCAAAATTAAGAGAGAGAAGTGTTACATACTGTTTCTTATAAGGTTATCTAGTCTATAGTAAAGTAGGAATTACTGTGTTATACTGAAGACTGTTATATTCACTGTGAACTGTACAGATCAGAATGCTTTGCATGGCACACTGAAACGGTGTCAGAGTAGAGCTTGCAGAGCATGAGAGAAATAAAAGTGATGGTGGATTGTTAGCAGACCTATGCTGTGTGTGGTTTTCTATTCCATTAAGTAAATATAATTCCTTTTAGACGTGTTAAAACCCCCAAATTCTAGCCTATCTACTTTCTTTCTTACATGGCACTGATAGCACCTCAGAGCAGGTTACTGTTCCTCTCTCTCTCTCGCTCTCGCTCTCTCTCTCTCTCTCTCTCCTCTCTCTCTCTCTCTCTCTCTGCTGCACCTAGCCAGGCAAATGTTGGTCCCTAAGAGGGGACTTCTGGTGATAGAGCCTCTATCAATAAGGTTGTCTACTATGAGGCTTGCATGTTATAGTACCCCCAGGTTACAGGGTCACATTGCTGGAGGACTTGCATAGTGAACATCCAGGGATGTGTAGGGGAAGACCTTAGCAAAGAGTTATTCTGGTGAACAAAACTAGACAGAAACACTGAGCAGAATTTGCCTTCATGCAGAGTCTGCATGAAGGTTCAGAACATGCCACTGGTGGCACCCCTTCATCCCTTGGAAAAGGCCAACATGAGACAAGCAGGGACATCATACTGGGTTTCTTCTTTCTAGTCTTGTCTGTCTTTATATATTTTCACCACAGACATGTATCCGATTTGTTATATACTTCACAGCATCCTGGACATCTTTAATATCTTTTTCTTATATCCTACAGGGCAACATTGACTTTTATTCCTAACCTCACCCACAGTGGACACAGATAGTAATATGAGGGGTGGGGGGGGCCATTTGCCTACAACCTATTTACTACTGGCTTGATTAGTGACACTGACCATCGGTAACAGGAAACCAGGCCCACCAATGTTTCCTGAGCCCCATACTGCAACAGCACTGGTTTCCTATCGACTAAGCATGCAGGATCACTAATTGAGAAAGTGGTGGATTTCAGATGCTCAAACCTAGTACATGCGGGGGGGACTGGTGCATTCGTGGGGAGACCTTACCAGGGTCAGCTTTGCTGGATCTGCCTCCTCTATAAGCACCATGGAATGGTTATGAGTTAGCACTTGTAATGCAACAAATGCACAATTTTATAGAAACTGTGGCAATCTAGCTCCACCACCATGTCCAAGTATTATCTTACCCCTTAAAGGGGTACTGTAAGTGGGGGTGCAGGGGTTTGGGAGAGTCAGGATGGTGAATTACAAAGGAGGTGGCTTTGGTCATGGGCCCTAATCCCTTTTCTCTAGACAGACCATACAGTATCAAAACTGCCATGGCCTGGGGATGACAGTGATAGATTGTTTATTGGGGGGATGCCTCTGGGGGGGTGAACAGTACCAGTGTTTGAAGATTTTCTAATTTACATACCTGATTGTTTGAACAGATTTGATGGTGTTTCACCCATGGCCAGGACAAGTGACTGAGAACAGCAGCACCACCCGCCCTAACTACTTAAGGCACCCAGCCCATAACCATCTGTTCTGACCTTGCTTCTGCAGGTCAGGCTTGCTCATCAGCACACGCACAGCAACAAATATGCTGTACCTACCCCAGTTTCGGGGTTCTCAGGACCTTGGAAGTATTACACTGGTTCAACACAATGTACTGTTCTCAGCTGACTCTTTTTGCACAAGTTGTGCACCTGTTGAGTATTCCTGTCATCCATGTTATTATTACCTACACCTTTAGAGTGACAAATTATTTTACAACTCCAGACATGGCTAGCCTGTTGACATTCAGACCAGCCTTTTCCCTTCCACTGCATATATAACATAGATTAGTCATTTCATCCCCTCACCTCCCATGGGTACCCAAAATGTAGTTTCCCTGAATTTACAGGGCATCAATTCAGTGGTCAAATGGACAAAAATCTTGATGCAGTTGAACCAATTACATTGTGACATCAGCTTTATCCAGGAAACTTGGCATTCTGATGCAGAACACTAGAAGCTTTGCAGGGCCTAGAAGCTTCTCAGGACCTGGGTGGGAAAGGTGGTAGCCTCTTCACACCACTCGGGTTAGCGAGCAAAGGGCAACCATTCTCCTCCATAGAAACATTCCTTTTAAAATCTTACATTCAGGTACATAATCAGTGGTGGTATCAGGGGAGTTCTTTGGGCAAAAACGTTATTTGATTAATCACTGTGCTGCCAATATGGAAACCCCAACCTTCTTTAGGAGGCTTTTTGACAGAATAATGACTTTAGAGAAAGGTATGGTTCTCACTGGTGGAGATTTCAACTGTGTGGTCAACCCCCAGCTTGACCACACATCAGGGAAAACCTCTATAAACAAACTCATGAGCAAAGCAGTCAGGGCAGGGATGGAGGAGTTAGCTTTAATAGACGTGTGGAGACAGCTTAGTCTGGGCATATGGGATTTTGTGTTCTATTCAAATTTACCAAATCATATTCCCAGAATGACCATCTTCTGGGCAATGAAACAGATTTCCACAAATTTACAAAATGATCAATACCCCTCATAGCAAACACAGATAATGCTGCAGTCTCCACTGAGCTTAAATTGGGGGACTGGATGTGAGAACCGTTTCGGAGGATGTACTCATCCCTGCTGGTTAGATGAGTCTTTAAATCCCTAATAGAGACCACCATCAGGGAATATGTATCAGACCATAGGGCAACAGAAGTTAAGGAGAAATGGGTATGGGATGCCCTTAAGGCAAAGTTGAAAGGGTACTATAATCTGGTATGCCTCCAGACTGATCTCTTATGCCCCCAGTATGAAAAGGCAGCAAAGGGAGAGACATAAAACTAGAAACTGCTCTGAAAGATCTGGAAACCAGACACAAACAACACAGGGATCTGGACGTCGAAGAGCAACTTACACGGGTTAGGCAAGAACTAAAGACCCTTACTGATAAACAAACAGGAGATAAATTACGGCATTTAAACCTAAAATATTTTGAGCACGGTTATTGAGCAGTAACCTTGCTCGCTTTTCATCTCCATAGGGCACAAGTTGAACAGTTCATTACAAAAATCAAACACCATGAAAATAGCAATATTGTGGGATTCATGCCTAAAGAGATAGCAGGCCATTTTAGGGCCTATTATAGCTCCCTATATCTTTCTCTCTACCAAACAAACCCAGACAGGACAGGAAAATGTCTTGGCTTTCCTCAGTAATGTCACATTCCCAGTACTCTCTGAGGACGACCAATAGATGATAGACAGACCTTTTACACAAGTAGAACTCACACAGGTAATAAAAGACACCAGAGAAATCGCCAGGCCATGTTGGATTTAATGCAGAATTTTACAGGCATTCCAACCCCAACTAACCCCTTCACTTATTAAGCTTTTTAATACAGGGGAGGAAGCAGGAGATGTGCCAAACTCCTGGCAGCCTGCATTCATAACGGTCATACCAAAACCAGGGAAACCTACAAATCAGTGTGAGTCTTACCACCCAGTATTGTTATTAAATGTAGATTCCAAAATACTGACCAAAGTACTAGCCACCTGAGTGAATAAAGTTTTACAGAAACTGGTACACCCTGATCAGTCAGGTTTTATACTGAGCAGACACCTTTTGGATAATATCAGATGTTGCCTTAAAATCTTTCATACAGGGAGATACTAGTAGTTTCAGGAACAACAAATAATAATCACTACCAATGCAGAAAAAGTGTTTGATAGGCTCAGTTGGGATTTTTCATTCACCATACTAAATAAATTTGGGTTCAAAGAAAGGTTTTAATACTGGATGAGGGAAATATACTCCCGCCCAACTGCATGGGTGATGGGACCTCCTCTGATCCCTTGATGATTGGAGGGGAACCAGACAAGGATGTCCCCCTCTCACCCTTGATGTTTGCACTCAGCATTGAACCACTCCCAGCAATGGCTTGAAGACACCAAAACCTTGAATAAATAATGGTAGGAGGAGGAGGAGAAAATAGAATTTCATTGTAAGTGGACAACATAATGCTCTAACTTGGGAACCCCATTCACACCTTCCCCATTCTGCAGCAAATCTTGACTGACTATAGTGAAGTGTCAGGCTTTAAGATTAATGTGGGGAAGACAGAGTTCATCCTGATTAGTGGATCTATGACCCCAACACTCAAATAACTCATTCCTTATAAATGGGTTACCACCCAAATCCACTACCTTGAAATTCACATACCAATAGGGCTGAAGAGCCTATGCCAGGCAAACTATGGTCAGCTTATAAATTAAGTACTGGATGATCTCAGACAGTGGAAGATTACACCCCTCTTCCTCCTGCGAAGAGTGGACTCCCTCAGGATGAATGTCCTGCCTAGATCTGTCTTTCTTTTTCAAACTTTCCTAATTCCACTACCCTGGCAAGATTGGCTTAAACTACACAAACCCATGCACTGCATTGTTTTGGAAGGTAAGAAAGCAAGGATTAAATGAAGGGACTTGCAGTGACCCATGGATAGGAGTGGAATTGGTCTTCCTAACCTTAAATTATATTATCACATGGCACAGCTCCTCCCTTGACTTGAATACAAGAAGGATAATCCAGATAATGCCTAGATGAAGATGGAGATACATAGTAATGTAGGGTCCCATCCCTTGGAGATCTTGAAAGCCTCTTCGGATAAGGCTAGCACACACCTGGTTACTAACCCTGTCTCAAACAGTTATATTCCAATTCGGCTAAAGTGAGGCAAGATCTACAAATCCTGGACTCATTGTCCTGCTGCACTCCTCTACATAGGTGTCCAGATTTTGGACTCCCTGGAAGGTCCTAGGCCTAATGAGTTTTTCTCAATTCATGCAGAACGTAGCCTTGAAAACTTCTGAGCAAATGCAAAAAGAATTATCTCTTCATCAGACAGACTTCTTCAGATATCTTCAGGTAACCACTTTCTTTAGAATAGACTATTAAGAATCATACTACTAAGAACTGAAAGGAGCAAAAAGACTATTGGGCCCATCGAGCTCCTAAACTACAAATAGTAGGAAATATCTTTATTTAAACTCAAAAAGCTATCCAACCTGTTTTTAAAAGTATTTTTGTTTGGACTAATAATAACTTTTAATTGCAAGCTATTCCATGGCCTGACGACTCTTTGTGAGAAATGAAAGGCCCACTTTTTTGTACTAAATTTGCTTCTCATCAGTTGAAGTGGATGACCTTTAGAGTTGAAAGATATTTACTTAAAGTCCAATCCACTTTCTAGTGTTAAATTGGTATCATGAATGATGTCCCGTGTAAATAAAAGGTCTCCCCTAAGTCGTCGTTGTTCTAAAGACATTAGATAAAATGTTGATAGCCTTTTCTCATATGTGAGTGATTTGCAAAAACAACTGATTTAGTGACTCTTCTTTGAATTCTCTCTATTCTGTTTATGTCCTTCAGCTTAAAGGGGCACCATAATTGGGAAACATAATCAAAATATGGTCTGACATATGCCCGGTAAAGGGATAGAAGTATATCTGGATCTCTAGAAGTTATATTATGTCTAATTGCACACCAAGTTCTGTTAGCTTTATTAATTGTTTTTGTAATATGAGTGTCAAAATTTAAATTTGAATCAATAATAATACCAAGATCCCTTTCATTATCTTTGTTACATAGCACTTTATTGTACAGGTAATATTGATTCTTGGGATTATTTTTTCCGAAATATAAAACAGCACATTTAAACGTATTAAACCTTAAGTTCCATTTTATGGACCAAGCTTCGAAGATATTTAAATCCCTTTGGATGGTCACACAATCTTTGGAAGAACTGCAAATATTAGAGATTTTACAGTCATCTGCATATTTAATAATGTTACTTTGAATGCTGTGTGATAAATCAGATATAAAAATTTGAAAAATGACGGGTGCCAGAACCGAACGCTGAGGGACCCCACTCTTGGCATTTTCCCAAACAGACTTATGACCATTCACAACTACTCTCTTTCTTCTATCCTTTAGCCAGTCAGCAATCCAATGCTTAAACAGGGGGTTGATTTTGTAAATCTGCATCTTTTGGATTAATGCCCAATATGGTATCGAATCGAAGGCTTTTTTAAAGTTCAGTAAGACTACATCACATGGAGTTTTTTTATCAATTTGTCACTAATGAAATCATAAAACCCCACTAGGTTCACTGATACAGAACATCCTTTACTGAAACCGTACTGGCTGGAATCAATGGTAGTTACTGACAATGCAAGTTCATCTTTAATAATTCTCTCAAGTATTTTACAAAAAATAGAAGTGAGACTAATAGGACAGTAATTATCAATAGAACTGTTTTCTCCTTTTTCAAATCGAGGAATCACATTAGCCTCCTTCCATTCAGATGGAACAAGACCTGAGTTTAAGCTTTTTTCATACAAGATCTTAAGGGGCAAACACAGATGATCTTTCATTATGTGAATCATATCCCCTGATATGACATCTGGGCCAGGAGAGGACCCTTTCTTAATGTTTTCTTAATGGTATCTAAGGAAATGCCCATACTGCCATGCATAAAACCGAAGTCTGTACTAATACCTAATGAGAAATTACTAAATGATTTACAAAAATGTAAATTAAGTGTATCTGCCGTTTCCTTTGGGTGGGTAATATCTATCTCATTTATAGTTAATGGTCCAACTTTACATTCTTGTTTTTTAATTGAATTAATATAACTAAACAGAATTTTACTGTTTCCTTTTTGCGCTTGTGATGCAATGTATTTTTCTGTATCCAATTTTGCTTTTCTGATTTCTTTTTTTTGCATTTTTGTTTTATATTTTTAAATGCCGACAAAGTTTTTACACATTTGTTAGCAATATATTTCTTAAATAATTTGTTTTTCTTTTTAATCATTTTCAATAGATTACTGGATAGCCACTTTGGGTGAAACTGAAGTTTTCTTTTCTTTATTTTAGGGATACATTTGGTGGCTGCATCTAAAATGATAGATTTAAATAAATTCCACATATCTTCAATATCCTTGGCATATAAACGATCACCCCAATTGATGTTGGCCAAATAGTTATTTAAGGCATTTATGTCTGCTTTACGAAATGCTAATACTTCTGCCACTTTTTCTGAGTGAAGAAACAAAATCTGAAGACTGAAAATAACAGTATAATGGTCACTGTTACCTAATGGAGATGAGACTATACAGTTGGTAATACTTAAAGGTTCACTACCTAGAACAATATCTAGGATATTAGATCCATGAGTTGGAGATGTGACAAATTGTATTAGATTAAGCTTTTCACATGTTTTTAAGAAGTCTTTTGCAATGTGAAAATGAAGCTGATTTATTTGCCCAATTTATGTCGCTTAAGTTTAAATTTCCCAGAAATATATTGCCTATATCTGCTGCAGCTGCCATTTCTGTCATACTCTCACTTAAATTTTATTTTTGAGAATCAGGAGCCCTGTAACAGAGGCCTGATATGAAGTTTCTATTGCTTAGATTTTTTTGCACTCAGCCACAGTGACTCAGCAGTGCTTGATTCTGATTTAATTGTATTAGATATATTACTTACGTTTAAAGCAGAATTTATAAACAGTGCAACTCCTCCACCCTTTTGATTTTCCCTTCTTAGATGAAATAGGGTGTAGCCTGGAATAGATGTAACCCAAGCAGTGTCTTTTGGCCACCATATCTCAGTAATATCAATTATATCAGGATGAACAGATTTTACTCTTAATACTAGTTCATGGGGGGCATGGCCTAGCTGAGGAGCTGCATGGAGGTGTTTTAGGAGAGCTCCATCCAGATCCACTTATAATCTGCTGCATCCTGCGACATAACCAACTAAAAGCTGCTCAAATTGATATACCTAGAAGCTCTAATGTTTACTCTGTCGAAATCCATGATGAAACAGGGTAAACTGAAATTTTATCAACCCTCTAAGCCGGACTCCTCCTCATGGCCTGCGGGCTCTCCTGGTAGCTCTCCAGCCTGGGAACCAGAGTTGCAGAAGGATCCCGGAACCAAGCCTGACAATATAGTCATGGACTCAGGCTACCAGAACCTAGAGAGATTAATCAGGGACTTAAAGTATGATCCAGGCACAATCTGGTTTTGACAATATAACTGCACAGATACAGCATCTGAAGCAATTAGTCAATACAACTTCTGAATCCATGGATGCCCATGAAACACGCATCATGGAGACCGAATCTCACATCAGTAACCAGGAGGATGCCAGGAGGATGCCACGACCAGAATATCTACAGATTTACAACAAGCACTTAAAGATATTGAAATGTTGAAACAAGTAGTGGATGACCACGAAAACAGAGAAAGGCACTGTAACATCAGGATAGTGGGCCTGCCAGAGGGGTTGGAAGGAAGAGACTGTCTAGCCTTCATCAAACCCTGGCTACAAACACATCTGCAAATAGCCCTGGATCTTACCTTGGAAATCCAGAAGGCCCATTGTTCTCCTGGCCAATGACCAGCTCCAGACCAGAGACCAAGACACCTTAAATTCCTGCTTTTTCAGGATCGTCAGGCAATCCTTTCAGCAGCCTGAAAATCTGCCTCATCTTAATCCAGGGCTCCAGGGTCAGTATCTTACTGGATTTCTCCTACCCTTTAAAAACAAGAAGGCAAGCTTTCGTTGATGTCAAAAAATGTCTACATCAACTGAACTGTCCTTTTATGATGGCCTACCCGGGAGACTCATTGTGCGCTACCCAGGAAGTCAGCAGAGAGCGTTCACAGATCCTTGGGCTGCCATGGAATATGCGAGATGGCTGCAGAGGTGCAGAGGTGAGGAATGGGTAGAGGACAAGGGAGCTTGACTTCAGAGACTGCAAGTTAAGCTAACTTTGTTTGACTTTCTTTGTTTCCTGGGAAGGGGGTTTTCGGGAGGGGATTGCTGCGGCGCACAACTCTGGGGTCGGAGGCCTATCAGGGCTTGCCTGAGCAATTCCCAGAGCTCACCCACCCTCTATACAGGAAGCTTGAGACTTCACCAGTCAAAGACGTTGGGACTTTTTATAGAATAGGCCCCCTTTTCAGGCCTAACCAGCTTGGGCCTAGAATTCTACTTGGCCTGTTGTAACTTATTCTCTTCTTTTGTAACCAGTTTTTAATGGTGTTTACTGGGGTGTTTTCCCCTTGACTAAGTTCTCATGGGCTGGGGTGGTTTGCCCAGCTGTTGGGAGCAGGGGCATGGCTATATGGTGCCCTACTAGAGCAGGCTGTGACGTAGGGTCCGCGTTCCAGCAAGGGGAAAACTCTACAGCACTCCTGTGAGCACACATTGTCTGGGGGGGAGGCTGGGGCCCAGAATGATTGTGCTCCCAGCGGGGCAAATGCACCAGGACAGTATTTTGATACCCACTACAGCTTGAGGGGGTTCAAGTCAATCAAGCCAAGGCATGGGGACTCCATTTAAAAGAGTCATATTGAGTAGCAAACATGGGGGAGGAGAGAACTGGCTGGACTTCCTGCTTTATCTGGAGTAGATAGAGCCTTTCTAGTGGTAAGCTATAGCTCCCTGGGACATGAATGGGGCTATGATGTTTTGATTAGGTAGAGCCATTATGACAAACTACAGCAAGCATACAGTGCAGAGGGGGGACAGGTACTACGCCAGTCTGGGCATTGGGAGTGACCTCCCTCTCAACACTGCCCTGCTCAGACCACAGGAGGGCTGCTGCAATGGAACGGTGGGCCGTGTCACTCCTAGGCTTTTCTCAGTGCACCAGACTGTGGCTGGTGTGGCACACTAGCCATGGCTCTTCCCCCGCGTGCACAGCCTTAGACTTTGTTAAAAGGATGCAATACATTATAACATATGGTTTCCTTTTTTCTCTTAAAGGTGGATTTGACAGCTCACTCCATGAGAAGTAGAGGAAGTTGGATTGTTTGAGACTGCAAGGGGGAATGGAATGGGTGGGATGCAGGGTTGTTCAAATGTTGACTGGGATTGCCGGCCCGGTGACACTGAGGGTTGAGACACTGGACGCCACACCTTGCATCACGCCGGCGACCCAGGTTCAGGAGCGAGCCTGGGCCACTGTGGGTTGGCAGGGGGGGAGAGAGAGAGGATTGAGCATCCATAGGACTGCTCTCCTCTCTCGGGGAGGGATCCAGAGGAAGCCCAATGCAGCAGTGGACCCCGGTGGAGACTGGTGGCACTGCAACGCCCATGGGCTCACGAGCATGGGGTAGATGTCGGTAGCTGCCTTCCGGACGAGGGTGGGAGTACTCACATCGTGGGCTGGGAGGCATTTCATGTCCAGCATCGAGGGCGTAACCAAGAAAATACCCCCCACCTCGGATAGGCGATGGCCCTGTCAGTGCCCTCGCCACAAGCCCAATGCTGGTTCCCCATCACTGCCCCTGCGGTTTCCCCAGGTTGCTGCCTCCTCCTGTCCCAGGGAGCCGTGACAAAATTGAAGATGTCGGGGAACACAGCGGGCGGTAGAGTGAGTAGATGAGTACAGTGGCCTGAGAGAGGTCCGAGACTGAGAGGCCAGAAAAATAGTTGAAAAAAAAAAGTTTTAACTGGGGGAGAAGGGGAAGTATGAGGGAAGTACAGTTTCAGGGCGATGTACAGCTTTAAAGGAACTTGAACTAAGTGGGGAGGAATTGGGAACTGTTTGGGGGGTTTACTGGTTAAAGAAGTTCATGTTTGTTCAGGAGTAAGGAGGGAGGGGGAAGGGGAATCTACAAATGGGGGAATGTTAAAAAACAAAAATTGTGGACTGTTTGGACAATACCTTGATGTTGTTCGACATCTCATGTATAGGTACAATCTTATTGAGCGCGCTCTTTATATTTTAAGCCGAACCAATGGCTGACTTAACAGTTTTATTATGGAATGTCAACAGATTGAAAACAGTAGTTAAAAGGAAAAGGGTATGGTCATATATTAAGAATATAAGAGGAGACATTGTACTACTGCAGGAATTACACCTTACTAGGGAGGAGGCAGATAAGCTGGCCCAATCAAGGGGGGAAGTTCTCTTGGTGGCACCCTTCACATCTAGAGCTGGGGTGGCGGCCCTTTGGCTTCAGACTGGCCTACCACATAAGGTGAACAGCTTTGTAGCAGACCCCAAGGTAGATTTGTTATTGTTGAAGTGGTTTTGGGGGCAGGCGTATACTTTCGCCTCTATCTATGACCCTAACTTTGACTCCCCGGATTTCTTCACACACCTGGGGGTGACCTTGGCCCCCTATCAGGATAATTTAGTATTGGAAGGTGATTTTAACACTTACCTTGACCCAGGGATCGACAAATCCCATAGCCCGACGTCCAGGGCTACCAGTTTCTGCCATCGGACAATCACTTTCACTGAATCAGGTTGTCCGTGGACAACCAAATTAGTACTGAGCCAGGTCCTGTTTTTTTTTTCTAATTTCTGCTATTTAGTGTTGCGGCCACTAGAGGTCCTCGGTCTGCTTTCCGGGCGAGTCAGAGTGCCCATTGTCACTTGATCGCCACTCCAGCGAACCATCCACATGTAGCAGGGAGAACCGGCACCGCAAAAGATCCAAGAGTCGAAGCATGGAGCTGAAGGAGCATGCCTGCAGCAGGGGACATCCTTTTGATCAGCCACAGTCAACAAAAGAACAGCATCCCAATGCCATCCACAGGACTAACAGGTCAGTGTATGAATAGTGTGCTGTTGCTTAAGGCGACCTGGGGGACTTTGGGCAGGCTGAACAAACTAGACCACTGGGTGAAGAAGCGTCGTTTTGATTTGTTAGAGAGGAGTGTGTGTTGGTTTTAGTGCAGGAGTGACGTGACCATCGCCCTGATTTCTAGACTTTACTGCAGGGCTAGTGGGTTGTACCAGTTTGCAGCAGCCTTTACTGAAATTCATGGTGCTGAAAATAAAAAAAACAATAGCCTGTGTTTTGTTGGGACAGTCCAGAAATAATAGAAGACTGGTGGGGGAAGGGGAAAAAAGGCTTGCGCTGCCGGTTGCCAGGTCACAGACTCAGACTGTGTCTCTCTGTTGGTCTGGCACACGCAGGATCAACAACCCTGACAGAACAATGGCAAGTCTGAGAAAACAAATAGCAATAGCAGCACAGCTACCGACTGCAGTCACAAAATCAGAGGACTCCAAGTCAAAGACACATTTCAGATGGAAAGAAAGTAAAACTGGAGTGGCTGAAAAAAAGGGATAATACACTGAAAGAAAAAAACAGGGAATATTGATTTGAATACACTGAACAGCAGAGCCTAGAGCAGTAAATAAAACAACAGAAGAGTGCACAGTCAAACTATAGTGTGATTTACTGCAATATTCATATAGTGCTTCAGAAAGCGGGATTTGTGTTGTGTGGGGCAGTTGGGCACTTTGTACAGGGGCAGTTGTTGGGGTTAGAGTCGAGAGGACCCAAGGGGAGAGGATATAAATGCTGACCACAGGGGTGTGTGGGACCTGACTGGCAGACTTGCTTTTCACTTCGGAGTTTTGGAAAATATATTGAGATAAAAACATTAAGGGTAAGGGAATACTAAATATAGAATAGCAGAGCGAGTCCCAAAATTTTCATTGAAATGTATTGGACTACCACTCGGAACTCGGGGACTACCATTTTTGACAAGGCCAGTTGTCTGGGACTAGCATGCCATTTTGAAATTTGTCGATCCCTGCCTTGACCCCAGGTTGGATCACTCAGAGACTAAAACTAAACCTTACCCTAAAGGTGTAGCAGCACTGCAAGAATTTAAGGCTAGGAGAGCTCTAGTGGAGGTTTGGAGACATTCGCACAATGGCGACAGGGAATACTCATTTTACTCCCACTCACACCGAATCTACACTAGGCTAGACTATATATATCTTAGTCTGCCCCCCAGCTGGTCACAGATACTATGCGGACTCTGTATGAACCTATATTGATCTCAGACCATGCTCCACTCCAACGGCATTTATCGTCAGGACTACAGTCCTCTGTGGGTCCTCAGTGGAGGTTTGATCCTATACTACTCCTAGATGATAATTACCTTAAGTATATCAAGGGAAAAAAGGCCTTTATCCAAGGGGAAACAATTTCCTACACAGCTTTTAAAAAAAATGATCCCTTAAGGAGGAAGAATACCTCACAGCCGAAGTCCAGGAATTAGAGAGGAAGGCCATGGCTCACACCCAGCCACAACTTACACAAAACTTAAAATCATTAAAGGGGAAGCTACACCAAATAGTCTCCCAAAAACTGGAGTGGGACCTAGTGCTCACAAAATCATACACACACTTCAATGGGGACAAATCAGGAAAATGGTTGGCCAGTCTTGTAAAACAAAAGAAAGCAGAGCGGGCCATACTATCAATGATTAAGCCAGATGGCTCACCCACATTTGACCAGAAAGAGACCAATGAGGTCTTTTAGGCCTTCTACTCCCAACTGTACACTACTCAGGTTCCACCTAAGGGGGACCCGAAGGACTTCCTTCAGGGAGTGGAACTGCCATGTTTCAGTGGAGCCCTCAGGGATGAGTTAAGCTGCCCCCATCTCCTGAGGAGATCAGACAAGTGGTTTGGCACATAAATAAGGGGAAGTCACCGGGCTACGACAGTATCCCTGCTGAATTTTATAAGTCCACCTGGGAAGCCCTTGGTCCCCTCATGGAAGAAGTCCTGGAAAACGCTTTAGCACAGGGAGAGCTACCACACTCTCAGAAGATGGCTACCATAGTTGTGCTCCCCAAGCCAGGAAAGGACCCATCCAAATGTGGATCTTACTATCCTATTTCACTCCTCAACACACATTATAAAATCTTAAATCTTAGCAAACAGGCTGGAGAGCATCCTACCGGGTTTGATTCACATAGACCAAGAGGGCTTTGTTAAAGGACATCAGGCTAAGCACAATCTTCGTAGGTCCATCAATGTCATTTATTGATGGAAAAAGGGGGGGCCCACAGAGGTCTCCTAGCACTTGACACCGAAAAGTGTTTGACCGTGTCGAATGGCCCTTTATGTTTGCTGTGCTGCACAAATTTGGGTTGGGGGATACTATACTCAAGTAGATAAGGGCCCTATATGCTGCTCCACATGCCCAGATTCTAACTAAAAGCACTATTTCAACCCCCTTTGCACTGTCTAGAGGGACAAGACAAGGTTTCCCCCTGTCTCCCATGTTGTATGTGCTAACCATGGAAGCACTGGCAAATGCCATTTGGGGAAACTGAGAAATCAGGGGATGCAGGGTGAGAAAAGAAGTCCAAGTGATCTCTTTGTTTGCTGACAACATTTTGTTATTCTTGGATAACCCGAGCGAGGCCCTCCCAGCACTGAGTAGGATCTTTGAGAAATATGGCCCTTTATCAGGACACAAAATTAATTGGGACAAAAGCAAGTGGCTCCCTTTAGAAGAAAGGAAGACCACCATAGAGATAGCTGGGACCATAATAAACCCCACTAATCAGAAAAAATATTTGGGGGTCCTGCTACCGAGCAAACTTTCTCAAATTATACCACTTAACTATGGGCTTTTGATTCGGAGATCAAGACAGACTGCACCAACTGGAGGGCTGTACCTCTTACCCTATTGGGATGGGTTAATCTTGCCAAGATGTATATTCTTCCAAGGGCGCTCTACCTTTTTCAGTCTATCCCAATTTCCCTCCCACAGAAGTATATCAAGGCACTGGAAGGAGAGTGTACGCAGCTCCTATGGCAAGGGAAAAACCTAGAATTAAGACAGAGATATTGTGGTTGCCGGAGAGTATGGGGGCCTGAATCTACCTAATACGTGCTTATATTACTTGACTGCCCAGCTAGCCCATGTTCAAGATTTGCTAAGAGCTGAAGGGGAGGCCCCAACCTCGAGGCAGATGGAAAGTGGAAGTGACCCTCATCTATACTATACTATACCTTGCTTGTTAACTCCCTGGGAGAGGACCCCCAACCCCAATATCCCCAACCTATGCACTAGAGTAACTTGGAAAGCATGGGAAAAGGCTCACTCATTGTTGGGACACAACCCAGGTCTATCCCCAGATGTGACTCCGGAGGAACTTCTGAAGGGAAGAGAGGGACTAACCCATAATTATAGGACAGGTCTCAAGAAGTGGGACAAGTAGGGCCTTTTCAAACTGAGTCAAATCCTTGAAGGAGGGGAAGTATGTCAGTTTGGTGCCTTGAAAAGAAAATATAAATTACACCCTTCCCAATACTTTTTGTACCTTAGACTTAAAAATAGACTACAAGGGAGGACTCTGGGGCCCAAGGGCCCCCCCCCCCAATACAATGCTCCCCACTTGAAGAACTATTTATAAAATTCTCCAATATCAAAGGTTTTAGACCATTAAACAGGTACTTCAGAATACTATTGGGGAGCCTACCGGACCCTATGGAGAGAATTAAAAGGGCCTGGGAGGAGGACATCTACCCTGAGGGTCTCATTGGAGGGGACTGGAGACTATGTCTAAAAAATATCTTAAAATGTTCGGTTAACAATTGCCTAAGAGCCATTCAATATAATTTTCTTTTATGAACCTATCACACCCCTAAACTGGCTCATACAATAGACCCCGAATCCTCCCCATATTGTCCTAAATGCCTAGCCCAGGTGGGTGACTTCTTCCATATGGTCTGGACATGTCCTAAAGTGTCAAGCTTTTGGAAGGGGATAATTGATATTTTATCTCAAACTCAAAATATCACACCTAGCTCAGACCCAATGAAACTTCTGTTGGGGCTCCCTACACTGGGTAGATGGAAACCTAGAGGAGGACAGTTGTTGTGGAGGATTGGTTTAGTTGTGGGTATGTGGGAACTGGCTATGTACTGGAGACTTGGCCAAGTCCCCACTATAGCCTCCTGGATTACGTCCCTTATGCAAGTAGTGAAACTGGAAAGGACACAATATTTAGTTAGAGGACAACTCGGTAAATATGAGGATATTTGGCTCCCTCTGGAACAGGCCATCCGCATGGACTGGTTCCCAAGCTTCTGAGGAAACTGAACAGTCCATTGGCAGCCCATTACTCCATGGCTATAATATAATTTTATTACTATAGTATTGTCTCATCATTTATAGTAAGAGGCTAAGGGAAGCACGATTTTGTGTTTGCAGATGAATTTTTGTCTTTTTCTTTCTTCAGTATTTCTTACCAGCAATTAATTTTATTAATCGTATTAATCATAGAGCTTATGCTGGAATGTAAAATAAGGAATGTAGTTCTTTTTTTAAGTGCCTGTATCTTAAAATGTTGGAAGTATCTTCCCTTGGTTGGGAGGTAAGGTATATTTGAACATGTCCTATCTTAAATAAAATTTACAAAATAAAAATACTAGTTCATCAAATTTGTTTCCTAAACTTCAAGCATTTAGAAGTTGAATATTCAGATCGTCCTTTGAAATTTGTTGGGAAGAACATTGACATAAATTAGTTACATTTCCCCCACTTCTTCCAGTTTAAATTAACAGATGGGATATAGTTTTGGAATTGTGGACAAAGCTCATTTACCCCATATTTATTTAAGTGTAGACCGTCCCTAGCAAATAAATTATATTTTTTTATTGAAATTGCCCCAGTGATTAATAAAAGTTAAATTTTCAGAGGAGCACCAATTAAGTAATCTTGTATTGATCCGCTCAATGGTGTTGTTCTTTTCTTGCCTTACATGAGGAATCGGAAGTATACCAGAAATAAAGACATTACAGTTCTTAGATTTAATGGTTTTTCCCAACTAAATGATATCCAAACAAATATCATTTTTATGGGAGTAACCCACATTATTAGTATCAACATGAATGATAACATTAGATGGTTGGGTTATTAAAGTATAAATTTTTGATGAAATATCCTCAATTTTAGCTCCAGGAAAGCAGTGAACTAAGGTCTGATCATTTTCGTTGTTACATAGACGTAAATCTACATACTTTAGAATCGAGTCCCCTATGATAACAGTGGGCAAAGTAACAGCAGGAGCACCATTTACATGTGTTGAATCTGAATGCTCAGTTGTTAGTGGAGCAAATCTATTACTGGTCTCCAAGGACCTGCTTAGTCCACTATACAAGGGAGGGGATTTGTGCATTATTCCATGCACAAAACCTGCTCTTCTCCCTTTTTAAATTTACATTTTGGGATAGATTCCCAACCCTCTTCTGTCTCTACATCAGAAAGTAGCACTGTACCTCTCTTATTAGAAATATTGGGGACCTGAGTAATAGAGGCCTGAGGAGCTGAAGATAATTGAGGATAATCTATGCCTACCATATCTGGATTTATTTGAGTGGCAGTACACACCCCATCTTCCAAAGACATACTTTGGGGATTACAATCCTGAAAAAGATTAGCATTTGGGGTCCCTTTCTCACAGTTCAATGGAATTCGGAGACTTCTAACCATATTGTCCACAAAATGTTCTAATTCCCTAATTTCCTTAGCTGCTTGTAGCTCCTTAAACTTGAAATTTCCTTTTCTAATGCTATTATTTCTAAGCAGTAGGAACAACTTGTTGCTGTAGATGAGTTAGAAGCACAGGAAACAGTGTGTAGTACATGACTGCAGGAACCACTGTTCAGTAGAACTTGCCCTGTGTTTAGGGTCAGTGACAATATGCTTCCTAATGTGTTAGCCATCTTACTTGAACAAAGGTTTTACCTACCTTAGACAGTTATCACATAGTGCAGTTATCTGTTATCTAATGGATGGAATATTGCCATGCTGGACATGCTCAACACATGCACAATCAATCTACATCTCACAGAGTGAACGTTTCTGTAGTCTGGACCCAGAAGTCATGATCAGTCACGTGACCAATTTTGGGCGTCTCAACTGCAAAAAACACAAATACAATACAAACTGGAGTTGTTTTATAGTTTACCCTTAACGGCAATAAGCTGAGTTAGCTAACAGAGGTAAGAAAATAGCTCCTTCCTAGAGAACTGAGGGTTACTCAGCTCTCACCCAGTATTGTAGTCCTAACAAGGACTACACTTCCCAGGCAGCAGTAGTGCTCAGCAGCCAGATATGGAGTTCTACAATTTGCTAAAAGGCACACAGCAGATTAGTAATGCAGCCTGCACTGGAGCCTGTCTCGCAGCTTTTGGCTGTCCCACAGGTCAGTCCCACTTGCCCAATTAACTGCAATGTAGTATTCAATCAAATACTGTAGATTACAAGACATACAAAGAGATCCACATCCCGTTATACAAATTTTGAACAGTGCAGGTTCAGGTCAGATCCTAAAGAACCATAGCTCTTACTTAGTTCAACATTATACACTGCATTCTGAGTCCCCCACCCCCCACTATCAGTCAGATTGGGAGAATGAAGCTAGCATACACCTGAAGCCTAAGGAATGGCAGGGGATTTGGAAGGGAGTCTTTCATAACTCTGTGTCAAATAGCTGGAAGGAATTCTGTCATAAGGTGGTAAGTCGCTTTTTCCTTCCTATCCAAAACCAAGCATTACATTAGAGGGCATAACAAAATCTGCTGGAGAGGCTGTGAGGCATCTGGAATGTTATTTTCTGGGACTGACCCATACTTCAGCCATTTTTGATAGAGCTAAGGCAGAAATATGGCAATATAGCTGGAATGGCAAGAATTCTAGGTTTTCCCCCAGGTAAAAAAAATGAACAGGCAAAAGGCATTCTTGGATATCTTAATAGAAGCCATGGGGAACACTGCCACACAAAGATGGCTGTCACAGACTTGTTCTAGGGTAAAAGACTTGGGGATGGATTTTCAGAGCCACTGAAATTCCTGCAGCTGTGGAAGAAACTGGTGCATGTGGATTGCCACTTGCAGAACCACAGTTTTTACCACAGCCACGGTATTCTCAACATGGGAGCTGGTTTATGACTACCTCCCCCAATTTATGGAAGCTTGCAGCCAGTTTTTCACTGCAGCTGCACCAAAATGGTATGCCTAGTAGAACCAGGCATACCATCTCCTGCACCAGTGCAGACTGAAAATATGGACGTTCACAGGTACAGAGACTTCAGTCCGCATCTGCTGCTGCTGGTGGGACTTAGTTCCAGGAAGGCTGAAAATCCAGCCCTGGATCTCTAACATAAAACTCATTTACAGAATGGAAAAAATCTCAGCCAGCCTCAGGCTCCGAACTGAGAAGTTCACAGGGACCTGGCTCCCTTTTATGCACCTGGTGAAGGATATAGAGGGCAGATCAGTTTTATCCCAACAGGCAGAGAGTTACTAATTATAGTGGTTAGGGACATAGGCAAAGGACCTGGACAAATGAGCACTGTCAATACTTAGGGTATAAGTGTCATTCTATCTGTTATAATTTTAAATGTTTGAATGTTTTCCTTTTTCAACAAGTAGTATGGTGGCTGTTGCCACCTAGTTAGATGATTGTTAACCTGAAGTAATGACCACATATGGACTTCTACAGTTTTAATGAGAGACAATGCATCAATATGGCTATATCTTTATTTTACAATTTATATTTCCAAAACACTTCAACAATGGTGACTGTCCGGGCTACAAGGCAGACATTGATGAAAGGAGGGTAGTAAATGGCACACTATCAGGGGAGGGAAGGGTGATCAGTGGGGTGCCGCAGGGATTGGTGCTGGGTCCCATCCTCTTCAACATATTCATCAGTGATATCAATGATGATATGGAGGGGAAGGTATGCCTGTTTGCAGATGATACCAAGCTCTGCAGCAGGGCAGACACACAGGAAGGACTCTCTGGAATATCTGATCTCAGAAAACTAGAGAACTGGTAAAAAAACTGGCAACTAAAATTTAATGCGAAGAAATGCAAAGTAATGCACCTGGGAAGGTGAAATCCAAAATATAGATACAATCTGGATGGAGAACAGCTAACAGAGAGAAAACAAGAAAGGGATCTTGGAGTAATCATATCATATGATTTAAAAGTTGGAAAGCAGTATGAAAAAGCAGCAGTAAAGACCAAGAGTATACTGGGCTGCATTGGCAGAGGTATCTCTAGCAGAAGGCGCAAGGTGTTACTGCCACTGTACAGATCCCTGGTCAGGCCTCATTTGGAGTACTGCGTGCAGTTCTGGAGGCTGCACCTAAGAAAGGACATAGACTGTTCGGAGTCTGTGCAGAGATCAGCTACTAAGATGGTACAGGGGCTCCACCATGCACCTTACGGAGCAAGGCTCTAGCAGCTTAACTTGTACTCCCTAGAACAAAGGCACAACAGATGTGACATGATAGAAACTTTTAATACCTCAAAGGAATAAACATAGTACAGGCTCAGAACCTCTTCCAGGAAAATATGGGTAGATAGAAGAGGATTCAGAAGCAACCTCGGGAAGTTCCTCTTCATGGAGAGAATGGTGGAATCCTGAAACAGCCTGACCAAAGAGGTTGTAGCTGCTAAAACAATAGGGGAGTTCAAGCGAGTTTGGGACAGGCACATTAGAAACCCAAAATGAAGTGGGGATAGGGGTAGAAAATTGGTCAGACTAGATGGATTGCATGGTCCCCTTCTGTTGACACATTCTTATGTTCTTATGAACTCTAGATTCAGACGTGATGAACAGTAATACTCTTTATTTACATTGTTCTTGTATGTTCTCTCATGTGCAATTAATACTGTATCCTTGAATTGTTCATTTCTTTGATATTGAAATACAAGAAGTTAAAAAAATGTTGGTTCCTAAGTGAAAGACCATGTCGGGCTTCTCCTTTACTAAATTTGGCGAGTTCCTCCATCCTAGAAATTACTTGTTTCACTGTTGTCCCTGGGAGGCAATATACTAACCTTTCATAAGGGTTTACAACACACACCACCTGTTCACCCCCTCTAAACATTGACCCTCCCAGTACAAATTTGTGACACCTCTTCCTCCTATTGCTACTTGTGCTGAATTGCACAAGTGTTTGAAGATTAATAAATTTTACTAAACCTAATGATATTGGATCTTATAAGGACTGGGTGGACAGGCTGGTGGCACTGAGATGGGGGGAGTGTTTAGTGGAGGAAGGGGGCTGTTGAGGAGTATTACCTCTCAGGTTCTTGTTGGTCAGAGGCTAACAGAAGACACTGCAGACAAATCAAATCAGTCTTTATTGGCATGAGTGAGTAATAAACAGGTTTATTACACAAAACAGAATAAAGCCCTACACAGAATATTACCCGGATAGATAGATAGATACCGGGAGCCAGAGTATTCCCTATACCCTGGTATATGAAAATGGACTTGGGGCAAAAATGACTTACAGTAGTTCTTATACTAAAGATAATTACTATGGTAACACATTCTTCTTACGCACATTAGAATTACAAACAAGCCCTATTGGTCAAAATGATAGGTGGCGCCTCAGTATCGAAGATATACATTTGTAATAAAATAAGCTAAAATTGTGAATACAAAGGGTTCTCACAAATCATAGAAAACAAATGTGGTGTTACATAAATACACATGGTGGCACTGTAATCATACTGTACATAAGACTTATCAGAAGATCACGATATGTGTTAGGATCAGAACATAGAAATACATCATTAGTACATTGCATATATTTCTCCAATAAATCATAGCGATAATCTCATAGATTGTTCCTGATACCTTACTCTTGTATGGCAGGTACCTACGCCCTAATAGGTTAGTACTGATTATGGCTCATGTTGGAGCCCTGATTAGATAATATTATGGATGCTGTCAGAGGTGTACTGTAGGTTTCCAGTATAGGTCAGGGGACTAAGTCTAACGTCCCTCCCCCCATTGCCTTACTGAAAAGGCAAAAAATAATGGGTAAGTTGTGGATGATAGCATTGTTACAAACCAGCTGCACGAGCCTTGTAGAGAAACAGCAGTTGTTCACAGTGTTGTTTGAGAGTATGCCTGAGACAGCAAAGGATTAATATCAAGAAAAATATTAAAAAGACTTGTATAATCACAAAACCTTTGAAAGTTAATTCTAACTAGGAGTTGGAAAGTCTGGTGCTAAGGTCACCGTCCTGGATAAGAGTGTTAAGAGCATCTCCGGCCTTGGAGATGTTATTGTTGATGTAGATGAAGTGGGTAACCTTTCTATCTGAAAGTGTCTTGAGTGCCAGATTAAGGGGATCAGTGTGAACATTGAAATTGGGTAAATACTGAAAAAGAGCAAGCAAATATTCAGGGCCAGTGTTAATGACATCTGGTTCCAGGATGGGAACAGGGATTATGACAGTATGACCGATAACTGTAGTTGGATGTGGAATCAAACAAAAGTTAGGTGCAACAACATCACACTGTTTAGCACCATAGGAGGCAGTATAGCGCAGTGGTTTAAGGCTCTGAGCTGCAAACCTGGAGACCTGGGTTTGAATCCCAGAGCCCCCACTTGCATATTGTGTGACCCTGAGCAAGTAATTTGACTTCCCTGTGCTCCCAGGTTGTACCTGTAAACAAGCTTTCAGCTTAGTGTGTCTCTCCTGGTAAAACAAAAAAAATGTAAATGATTTATGATTGGTGACGACACAATATTGGCCATCAAAGTTGTATGACACTCTCACTTGTGGGATCCACCATTTATGAAGTCAAATAGGACAGGTGAAAGATGAATTCATCATCCTGGTGGTGAAGCAGTGAACATCCTCCTTGTAATCCTTGTAAAGAGGCCCAGTCTGGCTGACTGGTGATGAAGTAGAGTTGGTTGTACTAGGGTTAAGAGTTCCATTTGAAGAAAGTTCAGAGTCCAAAGTAAAGGACCAATCAGTGCTCTCTGAGGAATACCCAAAGACAGGTTTAATGACATTAAACACATCACATCTGCAGAGATAGTGATAACCTTTTTGGTGCAACAGTTGATATGAGGAGCAACCCAAGTGTCTAGAGTGGCATGGAAAACCAGAAGAGGTGAGAGATCGATTCTCTCCCTGAAGATGTCATCGTCGAGATATCCTATGGAGTGGATGGTAGCAGGCTTATCAAAGATGGTTGTTTGCAGATCAAAACGAGGATGTGAGACAGTGAAGGTTACAAACATGGTGTCATGAATGCTACATTGTTTAGCTGTATAACAGGGGCCCTGGTTGGAGTGGTGTGTTACATATCCTAGATTTCTAGCAGCTGATAATGGAATAGAAACAGACCTAGACATACAAAGTGTGATACATGAGCCAGATCTACAATATGTACAATACCATTTGGCTAAATGCCTGTCATATATTATGTCTGGGATGTGCCCTGACTCCAAATCCTGGAAGAGATTGTTCATGGTGGTAATTATGTAAGAGCTATAGGCAGAACATAAATGTTCCCTGCCAATATATTGCTTGTCTGCTTCCTTGTTATTCTGGAACACAAGTTCATTGATCTTGTTATTAGTGTCATTAAAGCTTTTAGCTATGCCATGCATGTTGTATACAGTAAACCTCTCTTCCTGACTAAGCCCATCTACACTATGCAATAATGGGGATAAAACATCATTTTTCATGCCAGTCTTGAATTGTACTGTTTGGCTTTTGCTGGCAGCTATGTCTGCCCAGTTTCAGATAGATATGGCAATTCCAAAGAGACCGGAAACAGTGCCTGTGGCACCAGTGATATAAGCAATATCACATCTGCTGCATTTCTTGGTGTTGGGGTTTGGTCTTTTGTGAAACACACCTAAATGTTCAGTAGTGTGTAGGCCTGCTACTGGGTCTTGAGTATGTGTCCGGTATGATGCACGGATGTCCAGTAACATAATACTGTGAAATCTAGATGTGTTTGTTTGTGAACACCAACGAAATTCGGCCATGTTCCAATGTGAAAGGTTAAAAATAACTGGAACATGCATGAATTGCATGTTGTTCACAATTGTACCTGGGAGTGAGGTAGCAGCCAGGCCACTAGCTGGTCTTGGTTCCTGGATGGGGCACTTTCTGAGTTCTGCTTCAGTAGGATGATCTCCTGAGAAAAACATGGCATCTGTAGCAGTGTAGTGTCATGTGCAAAAGTCTCTGGCATTGTCTTCTGGAAATGTATCTGTGTTTAGCTTGTCATATAGACAGGGTGCCATTAGGTGCAATTCTGGCGTTGGACCAACCTTGGAAAGTACCTTTGGAGAGGCGGGCAATGGGAATTTGTTATCCATTGCTATCAGTTTGCCATTCAGTTTGGAGTGATGATTTGTCAGGTGCCACGACCATGGCATTCAGGTAGACATCTTTACCCCCTGAACAGTAATCAATTTGCTGGGAACATCTATGCTGACTCCTTCAGGTATGATGTTGGGCACATTGTGTGGGAATAGGTAACAGTCATCTGCTGGTTGGAGATGTTGAAGGAGCCGACTTAGACATGTGTTGGCATTTGGATCATGAGCTGTAGTCTTCGAATGGATAATGGGAAATATTCCTGTAATGAGGAACAGTAGCAAGATATCCATCTTGCGGGTATACCTGTTAGGAAGTAATAAAATGGTCAGTAGGTACTATTCCACCCAGTGGGGTCAGGAAATGTAATTAGTCTCATTTATACCATTTCATCTGATTGGCATGTAGCCACTTGTCAGTGGTCTTCTTCAGATGACTGAGTCTGACTTGGTATACTGAGGGGCTCAATTTTTTGATAATGGGGTAGGATCCTTCCCATTTGTTGGCTAAGGAGTGTGTAGGATGTGCAAATCTGAGTATCATTACCTGGTCTCCAACTTGCCAATCCACTTCTTTTGTATGTTTGTCAAAATCAACCTTGGATTGTTATTAGGCTTTACCCATTAGTGGCGTGCTGCATATAGATGGGTCTGGATAATGTCTTGCCTAAGTTTAGCAACATATGTGTCTATGGACACTCTGTCTTCAGTAGGTGTTCAGATCAATCAGCAGATGCTCAGGTGGTCTCATGGCTCTACCAGTCATAACCTCAAATGGGGTACATTGGGTGGTGGCTGCAGGAGTGTCCCTAATTGTCATAAGGAGTAAAGGCAATAGGGAATCCCAATCCTTGGGATTGTCCTCAATGAATTTGGATAACATGTTTTTTATCCCTCTGTTGGCTCTTTCTACCTGGCCTGAAGATTGAGGGTGATAAGGAGTGTGAAACTTCTGGTGTACACTGAGACATTTGAGTGTTTCTTGCATCAACTCACCTGTAAAGCTGGTTCCTTGATCAGAGTCTACTTCGAGAAGTAGGCCCCACCTGGAAAACAATTGTTCTACCAGGATTTTTGTAGTTGTCTTTGCTGTGCCCATGACAAGAGGGAAATGTCTCAAACCATTTTGAGAACAAATCAGTGATTACCAAGGCATAAGTGTTGTTTCTGCCTGTATTGGTCAATGGTCCAATGAAATCAATTTGAGTTGCATGCCAAGGGCCAGATTGTCTCTGAGGAAGTAATTTAGCATTTCTTTTGGTTGGGATTGGATTGTTTTGTGCACAGATCAGAAGGTTATCAGTGTAATGTTAGACATATGTAGACATACCAGGATACCAACCCACAGTTTTCAGTCTTTTGATGGTATTATCCACCACATGGTGTCCACCAGTTGGAGTGTCATGTACCTGATGGATAACCTCAGATCACAGTGATGTTGGAACCGTCCATGATCTGGAGTTTAGCTTCTCTGACTGGTACCATACCAATTTGTTGTCTTGTAACAGATGCAGTTTTGCAGCATGTCTCTTATAGGGGTTGTTGGTCAGTAACTCTTGTTCAGTCCCTTTGTCTAGGAACCAGAACACTTCTTTTATCTGTGGATCAAATTTCTGTGCTGTTGAGAGATCCAAAGGGACAAATCTCTCATTGTTCATCTTGGTGGCTGTAATGTGTATTGCCACCATGGCCATGAGATGAGATATTGTCTAAGTGTCGCCCCCCCTTGAGTACCATCCTTAGCAAGGGTGTCTGCTCACTCGTTGAACTCACAATAGGGTTCAGACTTAGAGCTGGCCTTCACTTTGTGGATAAACAGTTTGTGGTTAAACTGTTGGACCAAAGTGTCAATGTATACAAAGAGATCTTTGAACTTGACAGGAGTGCCATCAGGAGAGGTAAAAGAATTTCTTTGCCATAAAGGTAGGAATTTTGTAAAACAGCAACAAACCCAGTTAGAGTCTGTGTAAATGATGGTATCTGAGGTACCATGGTGTACAATTTTGAGAGCATGGGTCACAGCTGCCAATTCTGCATACTGGGAAGATGTAACACTGCAGCGCCAGGAGGCTTGTACAGTGTTACCACTGGGATATTGGATAGGCACTCCTATTCCAGCAACTTATGCTCCCTCATGATATGAAGCTGAGTCATCGGTAAAAATATGACACAGAGTAATGTCAGAAAAGTTCTGTGGTGTGGCTGGAAGAAAGGGGCCTGGATCAGGCAAATCAGGAGGCTGGAGCCCTCAATCATGTGGCATTCCTGTGTATGGGAGATCATAGGCCAGAATGGAAGGCATCTTGGAAGTTTGGACCTGAATGTCTCAATTCTGCAAAAGAAAAGACCAATGAGTAAGTCTGGTGTTGGAAACAGAGCCATCCTTCACTCCATCCGATAAAAAAAAGTTGGTTGGAGTGTGATTGGTGTGTAACACAGTGGGTGAGTACCCTATGATGTACAGAAAACATTTCACAGCCCAGTAGGTAGCCAAAATGCTTCTTTTACAAAGACTGTACTTCAGTTCTACTGGTGAGAACATCTGTGAAGCATAGGCAATGGGCCTGAGGGTCCCATTAACCTTTTGAACCAGCACTGTAGACATGGCGATGTCAGAGGTAGCAATTTCTAAATGGAAAGGTAATGCTAGGTTTGGGTTGACCAAAGCTGGAGAGGAGGACAAAGATTGTTTCACCAGGGTCACTGCATTGATGTGAACAGGACCCCATGTCCATGGGACATCTTTCTTGAGTAACTCATACAGAGGGGTGACCTTTTGTGCAACATCACAGATGAAATCCCTGAAATAGTTAACCATTCCCAGGAGACGTCTGAGTGTTGCCACACTGGTAGGCAGTGGCAGGTCTTGTAGGCCTTGAATCTTGTTCAAGACAGGGCTGAGGCCTCATTCAGTGATGTGCAGGTTCAGGAATATTACTTCCTTTTTGCAATGTTGCATTTTGGCAGGGTTGCACTTGAGGCCGGCTCTTTGCAAGCGAGTCAGAAGTTCGTCAAGGAGGTTAAAGTGCTCCTTCTTGATGGTGGTGGCTAAAAGCAAGTCATCCACTTATTGCAGAAGGCACTGGGGTGCAGAGAAATCCTGTAAGGCATCCTTCATGTGAAAATTAAAGAGTGATGGGCTATTATAGAAGCCCTAAGGGAGACAGGTCCAGGTATACTGGCATCTCTCAAAGGAGAAAGCAGATTTGTACTGGCTGTTATGTTCCAAAGGAAGTGACCAAAACCCATTGAAGATGTCAAGGGCACTAAACCAGGTGTGGTCTGGTATTAGCAGTTTGAGCACGTCCAGTGCTGATGCTACTGTAGGTGAGCAGCTAGGAGTGACTTGATTAAGTCTCCTATAATCAATAGTGAGTCTCCAAGACTTGTTGGGTTTCTTAACAGGCCATATCAGTGCATGAAGGGTTGAAATGTATGATCTGGTGATACCTTGTTGGGGGAGGGACTTAATGGTTTCTCTAAGTGACGGTAATGCTTCTGCAGCAAAAGGATACTGTCTTTGTCTGATAGGCATGGGGCTGGGATTTCGATGAGGGTTTGCATCCTCCCGCAATCATGTTTGTGTTTGGCAAAAATGAGCAAGAGTTCTTTGAAACACTCATGGTTTTGGAGTAGAGCGATTCGTCATACTTCTTGTTGTTAGCTGAGATTGCAGCGACAACATGTGAGTCGGGAATCATGACAGCATGGTGTTATCCCTTGATCGGGATCAGAAGCCTACTGGCTCAGTCGACTACACAACTGTGTAGTGCTAGGAAGTCAATTCCTAAAATGCTGGGGTGACTACATAATACCATGAGGTCAAAAATGAAATCCATGGTAAGGGTTCCCAATACCACTGGAAGTTCGATGGAAAGGTAGGTAATCAGTGTAGTGCCATCTACACCTTAGGCTTTGGTCCTCCATCCAGTGGACCAGGATGAAGAGGAAGGGTCCTCATCATGTAATACAGACGTGGCTGTGCCTGTATCTAAAAATACAAGTTGGCGGCCCCCGACCATGGCCTTTGTGCAAGGCTGTCCATTAGTATCAATGGTGATTTTATTGACAATGCAGACTGAGGCCTGTAATAGTCAATCTGAACTATCTTTGTCATTTGCATCACCTAGCGGCTGTTGGAACCATAGACCTGCGAGGTCCTGCTGGGCCTCTTCAAAGTCCTGGATGGGGTACAGGTGTTCCTGTGTAGTACTGGCTGTAATTGACACTAGGTCAGAAATTGGGCCTGTTGCAGCCTGGCCAGAGGAGGCTCCTGTGTCTCATTGGCCTACTTCAGGATAGACTCAGCAATGGACTGGACCTTCCCAAAAAGCTTACAGAGGTTTTTGTTTTCCACCATTACCTGTGAGTAGGATGGGCCGGTACAGTAATTCCAGTTGCCCTGATTACCGTTTTGGTGGGAGGTATTCCTGTTCCTCCTACTTCTGTTTTTGTTCCATTGCCCACCCCCCAATGGGGTTTTCTGTTGTCGGAGGCAGCGGCCTTCCCATCCTGGGTCTCGCCTTCCACAGAATAGTGAGTCGTGGGCTTACTGGCGTGTTGCACTGTGGCCACCTTGGATTTTGAGTCGGAGCTGAGATCCAGCAGGTAAAGCTGGAAAACTCATTCCACTCTCATGAAGATGTCCTTGAACTTGTCGGTTCTGGGAAATACTGCCGGTTTGAACTTGTCACGGACTGCTGGAATCAAGTTCCGGATGAACAAGGATTTGTACTCAACTTGGTCCTGGTTGACTCCTTCCTCCAAGAGGAATTTGCCAATGTGGTATGCTAACCATAACCTCTGGTGGTGTGATGTCAAACTCTCCTTGGCATACTGCTTGATGGGGTAGGCTAGCATAACGCCGACCACGCCAGGAGAATGGATGAAAATGAAGGCTGCTGTGATGTCATCAAAATTTGCATTTGTGAGTCACTGGGTTTCCTCCAGAAGTTTCCCCCAGAGGCCAGGGTCGACAGTTTGTCGAAGGATCTGGACTTAGTAGTCCACATTGAGATTACACATTTCACACTTAGAACAGACCTTTTCTAAGTGACAGCTAAGGTTGTCACTCAGGCCCATGTGGCCTATACTGTCAGCGATTTGCTGAACAGAGTGGGCTGACTGAAGAGGGTTGCTCACAACCACTCATTGTTGGTCGGGTAACAAGCGGATTCCTCATGCACCATGAAGGGTGGCCTCAGCTGTGGCATCAGCCACAGTATGAAACAACGGCTCACATGCTGCTTCTTTCAGCATGGCTTCCATGTGTTCTTGAAAGAGGTTTTGCTGTTCCTCTATCATTCAGAACTTGGAGATGGACGTGTCGATCATGAGATCAATTTCGGACCTGTCTTCCTTTTTCAGAACAGTAATGGGTGGTGGACATGTCTGCCCCCGTCCACTGTCATGGGGGTCACCATCTTGGCAATGCACATGAGAATCACTATGTTGGAAGTGATGTTGGGGAATGCCATCTTGTGGATGGCGTAAATGGGGGTCACCACCTTGAAGGTGGCACTGGCTACTGCCATTTTGGAAGCATTCATCAACCGTATCATCATCACTGGATGACACAAACTCAATGGGCATATAATGGACTCCACCCATAGCGTTGACGTGACCACCCAACACCGCTCTTTGATGGCGCAGCTTTGCCATCTTGGCTTTACATTGCATATGACTAACTTTAGCATTGTTCTGCCCTACATCTCTAGTAATCTCTTTCTGTAACACTCAATACACAGCCCTGAGTTTGCAATTGTCCCTAAGCTCTCTGTCCAATTCACCACTTACTCTTTTCAGATCCTCTCGCAACTCCTCATTCTCATCTTGCATCTCATTTGTTTCATTCAACAAATCATTCATCTGCAATATCTGCCTCTTATCCTGCTTCAACCTGTCACTGTCTTCCCTCGACATACATAACTCTCGTTCATTATCCTGTACAGCACAATGCAAAAGTGTCTCGTTCTTACAGCACAGTTTGGAGCTCTTCATCCATTTTCTGCTGCTTTCTGATCATTTCAGCAGCCTGCAAGCCCAACTCTTATTTTAGAGCTGAGTTTTGCAATTCAAAGGAATGGAACCTCAATGCAGATGCTTCTAAAGCAGTGAATAGTGCTGGGACCAACAGACCCTTGTGGGTGTGTTTCTTAGCTGACTGTCACATCTCTGAGTACTGGGTGGAGATCCCTAGTACTGGGTTGTCTGATAGTTTCGCATCCAGCACAAAGTCACTCCAGCCACCATAGGAAGCAAGAAAACTCGAGACATCAAGTCTCAAATCTGCACAGATATTAGACATGGTAGGGAAACATGAAATAACCCATCAGTGGTGCCCCGCTGTGTATCGATCCACAGCGATTAAACCAAAGGATGGTTGGGCATCTGTATTCTGCAATCCTACAATTCAAAACTGCTGTGGAGCAAGATGAGAAATAGTCATTCTTGCCTGCTGTTCAGCCAGACTTTGGGGGGGGTGCTATGGTATGTACAGACCAGAGACGGTGAACCTACTTACGACCAGTCCAAATGCCAATTGAATTATGAATCCCTGTTAACTCTGCTGACCAGTTGCTCATGGTCACCAAAAGTGTTGGGGAGCATTACCTCTCAGGTTCATGTTGATCAGAAGCTAACAGAAGACACTGTAGACAAATGGCATCAGTGAGTAATAAACAGGTTTATTACACCAAACAGAATAAATCCCTACACAGAATCTGAGATAGATAGATAGATAGATAGATAGATAGATAGATAGATAGATAGATAGATATAGAGATACCGGAAGCCAGGATATGAAAATGGACTTGGGGCAAAAATGTCTTACAACAGTTATTATACTAAAGGTAATTACTATGGTAACTCATTCTTCTTACGCACATTATAATTACAGACAAGCCCTATTGGCCAAAATGCTAGGTGGCTCCTCTGTATCGAAGATATACATTTGTAGTAAAACAAAATGGTTATATTAAATGCACGCTGAAAATAGAAAATAGAGTTAAAAATCTACGTTTTGACCTTAGGTCTTCTTCAGGAAATATCTAAAAGAGAAAAAAAAACAAAGTTAGTGTGCCAACATTTGTAGTAAAGTCAGCTAAAATTGCGAATACAAAGAGTTCTCACAAATCATAGAAAACAAGTATGGTGTTACATAAATCCACATGGTGGCAGTGTAGGCATACATAAGACTTCTCAGAAGATCGCAATATTTGTTAAGATCAGCATACAGTATTACATCATTAGTACATTGCACATGTCTCCAATAAATCATAGCAATAATCTCATAGATTGTTCCTGATACCTTACTCTTGTATGGCAGATACCCACTCCCTAATAGTTTAGTACTGATTATAGCTCGCGTTGGAGCCATGATTAGATAATATCATGGATGCTGTTAGGAGTGTACAGTAGGTTTCCAGTATAGGTCAGGGGACCAAGTCTAACAGGGCCAGCATGTAGAAATGCTTTCTGAGGAAAGGTGCTTGTACTCTGAAATGTCTGGGGGGAAAACTCTTGGCTCCACCCCACAACTTTGGCCACAGTGCACTCTCCAAGGTCCCAAAGCCAGTAATAGTATAAGAGCATTAGCCAACAGTAGTGACAGAAAAAATAGTTTATGCAATGGCCCAGAAGCTAATAGGTAGAGCCAGCACTGGCTGTTGGTCATTAGAATAGCTGTGTTACTTACCAATAGCAGTAGACCTTTGAAAAAATTCCCTCCACAGAGCCGCATATGTTGGACTGTAAGCCACTAGTGTCAGGACTCCACATGAGACTTTATCAGCTGCGTGGCCCCCACATTGCTGTGCCACCCATGTTGCACCTCTGCAATGCCTATTATATAAGTGCAGGCCCCATCTACTTTAGTTCCTGACAGTGATAAATAGAGTTCTAACATACATGTACCAATTAGGACAAAGCATCATATCACGAATGTACCTAAAATCCTCCCAAGACCGTTCATAACAGGAGCGGCAGGAAAGAGGCAGACAAAAACTGGCTGACAGAGAAACCAGAAGGCAAATCATGCAGAGATCCTGTAGTGAGACTTCTGCAATCCTACTCAAATTGGGAAGGAGGGAAAGTGTTGTGTGGATATATGGAGGATATTCTCTCAAAGAACTACTAATACTGATGAGAAATGTAACAATCTTCTTCAAGGACATCTCCTCCTTAGATTCACATGCATTGGACAAACACAAAGCAGTATTCAACTGAATGGGTGGTATGGAAACAGTGGAGGCATTTCCACCAAACCATACCCAGCTCTCCTAAAGAAGATCAAATCCAAACTGTAATGCTTAGTAAATGTATGAATAGTACTCCAGCTGGCATAATTATAGATCTCAACCCCAGACACCAACTGCAAATGTGCCACAGAAGCAGCCATGCCCTGGTGCCATGCTCAGTGACCCCACCCAGCAGGTCCATGTTAGATTTCTGGTAACAGAAGCCAGTGCAGAAAGAGATTCAACTGGAAATGCACTGCTTGGAAACCAGTTCCCCTGATGACTGGGAACCAAAATGAAACAAACAGCTGGGAGGACTATGTGACTTTCTTGGTACAATCAATGTAGAAACTGAGCTCCCTGTGAACATCAAGAGAAAGAAGAAGCCCCCAGGTTCACAGGATTTGGAAAGAGCACAGGAAGGTTAAGGGGCTGGTTCAGTACGAACTAAGGCATCATCTTTGGTAAAAACCTATGTCAGAACCTAAACACCACCAAGTCCTCATTTATTATTTGTACTTTTTTGAGCAGGAAAAGCACATCAAGCTGTGACTGCTTATTTCCAGGTGCACCCTGGGGCGTGGATTGCATGGACCTGTATTATGGACAGGTGGGATGTTGGTCCTGATAGCAGGAAGACTCCCCTCTGCTCTTCTTTAATAAGTGCCTTGAGATCATTTACTTCCATCTGGACAGTGACCAGAGATTGCAGAAGGGACCTCGGTTTAACATCTTGTCCGAAGGACAGAACCTCATCAGTCCAGCACGCCACTCATAATGCACTACAGTGTCAGTTATGTGTATTACCTCAAGCACCTGCTGTAGGGCTAGAACCCACAACCATCTGATCTTCTGGCCTTAGATGTGATTATGCTACCTAATAAGCTACTGCAGCTGATAAAGACTAGGTAAGGCTGGTCAACCACCAGGGCTTGCAATTCCAAAATTCAGTGAAAAGGGTGATAACCACCAAATACAGTCCACTGTTTTCCATATGAAGAATTTAAGATTGAAGGAGGAGCTGAAACTGAGCTTACAGACCAGAACAGAGTGGCAACCAGAAGGGGGTTCACAGTCATTTTCCATAGCAGAGGAAAAAACATTTTCTGGGTCAATGAGATGGCACCAAAATCATGGTGGCAAACTCATTCCTGAAGTTGACCAGTGTCTGCCAGAGCAGAGGAACTGGAGAGAAGGCATGGAAAAAAAATACCCCTCCAACAGAGGAAAAATATTTTTCACAAAACAACTCTAGGCCCTGGAGTAAGCAAGCAAAAAAGCAACAGTTTCACATTGTGTGGAGCTGCAGAAAGGTCTAACCCTGGCCAACCCTGCAGCAGAAACAGGAATTCCACCACATCTCCTCATAGTTCATGCAGTGCCATGGGGTGTCTGAGAATGTCTGCAGGCACATTCTGTAACTCTGTAACTCTGACAGGTACAGTGCTGACAACCGCACATTGTGCTCCTCAGCCCACTCCCAAACTCTGACTGCATTTCTGCAAAGGGGACAGGAGTAAGTCCTCCCTTGTTTGTTAATATAGAACATGACACATACATTATAAGACCCTCATCACAAAAGCACTGAGGCAAGACACCTGGCTTTGTTGCTAGTGCCCTTTATGGGTAACCCTTGCCTCAGTGCTTCTATGCTGAGGTTCTATGTCTTTTTAGCTTGCTGTCTTATTTTGTGCCCACCATGGCCCAAACCTGTAAAACCACATAAGGGCTGGTTTGTTTCCCCCTGGAGTGAGATGCAGATAATGATGGGCAGAGGGGTACACACTCAGGCACCCCCTTTGGGACTGCGATCTTAGAATTAAAGTAGACATATTACTGAAACTGGTAAGTGACCTAAAAGGGTGTCAACCTCCAGCTATGTCCTGGTCAAGAGAAGGGACCCCCAAGTGAAGGCAAGCAGCAGCTTACTCCCCCCCCATCAGAACTCCAAACTCGTGTCCAGCTAAGCAGAGTAATCGAGACTGGAGACCTTCCCCTGATGCACCCCCCAGGCTCACGACTGTATAGAGACAGCATTTTCTGTTACAGCTGTGGAAAAGATGGGCATATGAAGGGGTGCTGGCAAGGACCTGTGCAGTCAAAAACAAACTACTTAAAAAGTTTTGGAAGCAGGGAAACTTACCTGTGACCCAGGAGGGGAGCACACTGGAGTCCTGCCTGCAAGACGCTCCACCCCACCTGTGGAAATCTCAGTTGCCAAGACCACTGTTAAGCTTCAACCAGAGATGCTGCCTGAAAATCTTGACAAACAAATTGGTCCATCAAGTGAAACGATGATCAATATTATTGGTATCTCAGCCTGAGCTGTTCTTGATAGTGGTTCTCAGGTTGCCTTTTTATTCAAGGACTGCTATGACAAACACCTTGCTAAAGACTGTGAGTTGAAACCTTTGAAAAGTCTGAATGTATGGGGCCTGAGTGACAAGTCATACCCTTACCTTGGCTATTTGGAAGTTTGGATTGCTTTCCCTTCTACAGTAACGGGAGTTGATTATGCAGTTGAAACACTAGCGCGAGTTTGTCCACAGTCAAGAATGTTTGACAATGTACCCATCCTTATTGGAACTAATGCTCATATGTTTGGATGCCTAGCCTAACTCTGCCAGGACAGAGGGAGAGGTGCAGCAGTATTGAAAAGTACTGTAGATGCATGGGCTGGTGAAGCAAGCATACCAGAAGCAGATGCAAAAGAAGCCAAAAGACCAAGAGGGCCCAGCTGGAATAGTCTGGTGGCAGAAGATTGAAGAACTTGTCTTACCCCCAATGCTGAATGTGGTATTGGTGGAGTAATCAGATTGAAACAAGATGTGAAAAACCCAAGCCTGATAATAGATGCCCCTGAAGAGCATGTCCTGTCAAAGGGATTACTGGTTAAGTCAAGGGTGTTACCAGTATGGGTGCCTGCTTATGTGAGACAAGATACTGTGCAAGTGAAAGATGTGATTGACTAAGACATCACTATATGAAAAGGATATATGTTGGCCTGGGTGTACTGCACTGACATGACAGTACAGCCCCAATCCGACATGGGAAATGAAAACCGTGGGATAGCCCATGAATTGTTTGATTTTGGAGAGTCCCCCATCCCCGAGAAATGGAGGATCAGGGTGAGCCAGAAACTGGCAGAATGAGCTCACATGTTTTCTCTTCATGAGTGGGATGTTGGCTATGTCTCTGGAGGAAAGCACCACATCAGACTGCATGATTACCACCCCTTTAGAGTGAGATCCCATTGCCTTGCTTGTGCAGATATTGATAATGTGAAACAGCATCTTCAAGAATTACTCACAGTAGGCATCATCCAAGAATCAGTAAGTACCTATGCATCACCTAATGTGGTTCTGCCTAATAAAAATGATGCAGTTTGGATGTGCACTGATGATTGAACTTTAAATAAGAGGACTATTCAAGATCAGTATACGATGCCAAGAATACAAGATGCTCTGGTCTGCCTTAATGGGAGTAAATGGTTCTCAGTTCTGGACCTTAGGAGCAGGTATTACCAGATCCTGATGGCTCCTGAAGACAGAGAAAGACTACTTTCATATGTCCCGTTGGGTATTATGAATTCTTGAGAATTCCCCAAGGCATATCTGGTGCTTATGCTACCTTCCAATGTTTAATGGAATGTCCAATTGGAGATATAAACCTTTTGGAATGCCTGGTCTTCCTAGATGGTGTAATTGTGTTCAGAAAGACCCTGGAGGAACAAAAGACTTACCTGATGAAAGTACTAGACCAATTGGAAGAGTCCAGGCTCAAACTCTCCATCAATAAATTTTAGTTCTTTCAGAGCTCTGTTAAGCAAGTGGGACATATTGTGTCAGCTTGAGGAATCCAGACCAAGCCATGCAAAGTTGAGGCCTGACTACATGGCCCAAGCCCAACAACCTGAAAGAGATACAGCGCTTCCTAGGTTTCTGTGGGTACAACAGATGTTTCACCAAAGACTATACTCGAGTGGTGAGACCATTATTGAACCTAACCCAAGGATATCCGCCCACCAAAAAAGCTAAAAAGGGTTCTGTGGCAGCAGATCCAAACAAAAAGTATTTCAGACCTAATGAACCCTTCAACCAGAGACAGAACACCCAGTGTGATGAGTACTTTAAAGAGATCATTAGCAGACTAACGGATGGTCCTGTACTTGCCTATGCTGATCCCACAAACCCATATGTGTTACATACAGATGCTAGCCTCTCCAGGCTTGGAACTGTTCTGTATCAAAGGTACAGTATTGGAAAGGCTAAGGCTGGTTGTTTTTGCCAGTAGGAGTCTGAATGCAGCAGAAAAGAACTATCCTGTTCACAAATTGGAGAGTCTTACACTAAAATGGCCCATTGTGGACCAGTTCCATGAATATCTGTATGGAGCAAAAATCACGGTGTGAACTGATAATAACCCTCTAACATATTTAAAAACAACTGCAAAACTAGATGCTACTGAGCACAGAAGGTTATCTGCCTTGTCAACATATGATTATTGTGTGGAATATAGACTTGGTTTGAACCATGTGGACGCTGATGCTCTGTCACGTCAACTTACCACTTCAGCTTCCGACAACATAACCTGGGTGCGGGTTCCTGAACAAACTGTCAAAGTCCTATGCTAAAAGTTTGACACAGATGTGCCCCAAACTGCTGCAAATGCTCGTCACTTCATAGACAGTCTCGGCACCTCTGGAGACTGTATACCAATAGCCTACTGTCATCTTGCCACACTAGATCTTTACACCCATCCATTACACCATTAACTCTCCAAGATTTACAAAGAGAGTAAAGAATGGACACTAGTTTAAAATACATTGTCTCCACACTGAGCAAAGAGGTGACACAACACAGGTCCATACTGTACCAATGATCCTGATACCAAATTGCTTCTGCAGGAGTGGCCCAAGCTAAGAATCAAAAACAAACTGCTATATCGAGAAATCCAAGGACTCCAGGGTTTACTGAAGTTGCAACTAGTCCTGCTTTCAAAATTCTGAAAAAATGTGTTACTTGCTCTGCATGATGATATGGGACACCTTGGAAATGACAGAACATTGGCTCTTGCCTATGCACATTTCTATTGGCTGTGCATGGGGAATGATGTGTAACAGTACTGTAAGAAATGTTACAGATGCATCAGATGCAAAGCCCTGCTACAGAGGGCAGCCCCTCTGGTGAATATTGCCACAAGTGCACCTATGGAACTTGTGTATAGCCTTTCTTAGCCTAGAGCCAGCCTCAAAAAACATTGCTAATATTCTGGTAACAACTGACCATTTTCAAGAAATGCGCAGGCCTACCCTACTAAGGATCAAATGGCTACAAGTGTGAGAAAGTCTTAGCAGAGAAGTTCTTTGTGCACGATGGAGCACCTTATAGAATTCATTCTGATCAAGGCTGAGATTTTGAGAGTCATTTGGTGAAGGAAATGCTGTCCCTCTGGGGAGACAAAAAATCACAGACTAACCCATATCACCTACAAGGTGATCCCCAACCTGAGCGGTTCAATCGAACTCCACTGAACACGTTAGGGACACTGTACCCAAAAGAAAAGAATAAGTGGAACCAACAAGTCAGTGCATTGGTCCATGCCTATAATTGTGCTACAAACCATGCTACTGATTTCTCCCCCTGCTGCTTAATGTTTGGTTGTGAGGCCCGACTGCCTGTAGACCAGTGCTTTGATATTTGTGATGATGGAGTCAAGCCTGAGACTTACCTTCAGTACATACAGAGACTAAAGACCAGTTAAATGTCACCTACATGTTGGCCTCAGAGGCTGCCACAATATGCAACAAAGCCAATAAAGAGCAATATGGGAAAAGAGTTAAAGCCCATGAGCTCCTGCCAGGAGATCATGTCCTGCTGAGAAATGTGGGACTTACAGGAAAGCATAAAACTGCTGACTGTTGGAGTCATACATCATATGTCATGATGGAAAAAATGCAAGATATGCCAGTGTATAAAGTTCATCCAGAAGGAGAACCAAGCAAATATCAAGTTATCCACAGGAATCACTTGCTACCTATTGGGCAGCTAACTTCAAGTGAAGAAGAAGAGACTGTGAAGCCTCCCACACCGCCAGTTACACATTCTGCAATGCACAGACACAATTTAAAGCCAAAAACCAGACAATCTGAAATTGTTCTACACACTCATAATGATCTAACAGATCAGGAAGAGTCAGACTCTGAATCAGAAGGAGGTCTGTTCTATCCTACCAGAGATCTTCCTAGATTGTTCATAGGATCAAATGAGAGGCCAAACAGCATGTCAGTTGTACCACCTACCGAGATCACCACCCTCTTAATAGACTCTGAACCCACAACCGGTGTACACTTAGATAACGGGCCTGTGTCTGAGGAAGTGCCAGAAGAAGAAGGCAGAGAACTGTTGGGATTGCTGAGATCACTGAAACAGTAGAAACTCCAGAAGTAGCGGGAACCCACTTTGTCTGAGGATGCCTCATTGCTGGACGATGAACAGGGAGTTGCTAACCCTGATTCTAAGGAAGAAGTGACTGTTCCACTCCATCACTCTGAAAGAACTGTTAAACCCTTACTTAAACTAACATTTGAAGTTCCAGGTACTAATGATTTACCATTGCACATTGTACATAGAGGTGTTTATGTCACGCTCAGATCTCTGCCTCAGATTGTTTTTTGCAAATCCCAGAATACAATGTCAAGAGTGGAAAGTAAAGTGAAAGGGGGAAAGGGAGGTTGAAATGATACTGCATTTGATGATATGCAGCTTTGCATAGTTATAAAGAATTGTTCATTCCTATGATGAATTATAAGCACCTTTTTGATGGCTGTCTTTTAAATATGAAAGGCCTTTCAAATTCTCTGTTTGTTAAACTAATTATATTTGTCTAGACCAGTATGTATTTTATGCCTATGCCAGTCACAAAACCAGTTGTATAGCTAAACTGTGCATACCACCTGCATGTTTGTTGTTATGTGTTTCTTCTTACAGATGGACTCTGTTGACTGGACTTGACATGGACATCAAGTACTTAGGGGGAAAAGAGTGTAAACCCCCAGTTGTGGGAAGCTTACCTCAACTGCCCATCTGCCCCTGGACCCTACCATCCACCTTTCTTGCTCTTTCTGGCCCCAGGACTGCAGCTATATGGGGACCAGAGAAGCCACCGTAAAACCATTGCTAAGGATCACTGCACTTTCTCAAAGAAATGTGAACACATTTAACCTATCGATTCAATGCCTCTACCCGGATTAATGGCACAGGTGTGCCTACCTAGCAGAGGCAGTTAAAGTCAAAGCATAATGTGTTGCCCATAAAAGAACCTTAAAGATGACAGTCACTGTTCACTGTAAACATAGCCACCATCTTGCCAACCCCTGACCTCACCCTTAGCCAATCAGAGGTCAGGGATCCTGGCAGCTACACCGAAGGGTATCTGAGAGAAGAGCTAGTTGTGTTCTTTGCTCCTTTTCCAGCACTCAGTAAAGCACTGTGTGAACATTCTGCACACTAATTAAATGGACTGACAGCTCTCTGCAGCAATCTGAAGCTGCTTTGCCCAGGAAGGTGCTGGGGGACTGAGACAATGGGAGACAGACTGCAGTTAGTCCTCGATGAAAGAGGAGGGTTAGTGCCGGGGTGAGACCCTGACAGCAAAGCCAGCCTGGTCTTACACTGCCACCAGCAGCGAGAGACTTTGAAAGGTTTCTACAACCAAAATATATATACAGCCTGAACTGTGAGCCTGTTCCCTTGAATCATCAGACTGCAGCCAATCTGAGAGACTGTGCCCTGCCTTCAGAAAAGGAGGTATCCTCATGCCAGAGCTGCCAGCCTGTGGGCACCAGAGAGACTGTGTGAGAAGCCTGCCCTGACAAGAAGAAAAACCTGCATCATCCAGCTGACAGTCTGAGAGATGGCCAGTTGGTGCTACCACCAGGTACCTACTATCCCTCACACTGGGGTTGGAAGCCTGGACATGGATGTGAAGTGTGTGTCCCCTGCTCCTTGAGCTGGTCTGAGTTCCAGAAGAAGAAAAAGAAGGAAAGAGCTAAGGAGGTCCAGAAGACGGCTGCTGCAACAGTCTGAGTATCATCCTGAAGCACCTGAGACCTGAAGCACCCGTGAGCTGTCTCCGGTTGCCACCTCAAGCCTTCAACCTGAGAGAGCCTGCATCTAGAGTGGAAGAGGAGAGGGAGCCCAGAAAACAGGGAAGTGATACATAGGAACAGAGGGTACTCTCAGGGTTTGCCCTGCAACCTGGGGACATCTGTATAAAGTTCAGCACCAAAGCTGCAGTTTTGGCCACGGGGACAGGAATTACAAACACCTCACCTTGAGGTCTGGTCATTTAAGCAATTTATTGCATGGTCTGTGGGGTTTTCTATTCAGATGCATGTTGTTTACTTTAAAGTGCACCGATGCCAGCCAACCAGCTGCTATGACATCGGGCCTGCGCCATTTCAATGACTGGGTACCCAGTGAAGCTTGGGAAGCTCCCTTTAGACTGTAAGGGTAAACTGGTACCAGTGGGTAATATTCTCTATGCAGGCTGGGTGAAGCTACAATTAATGCTAACCTGTTTTTCCTAGTGGGAGGTGGGTACTGGTGGAGGTCTGCCACTCAGTAGATGATTGGCCAGAAACTTGTACCAGGATTAAAGAGCTATTATACTGCCTAAACTAATATTAGTTTTTAAAAGCAGTCAACCATTACCTTTCATATCTGAGGTACTTTTTATTTTCCTTTTGGTTAATTATAAGATGATTTACCTGATGTTAGTAGGTCTATGTGTGGGACAGCACTCTGCCTGTCAGTTGACATATCTGTCTCTTCCACCCCATTACATCATCAGCATTGTGATCTCTGGGACTGTGACATCACTGCTGCTTAATAGCCCACTCAGTAGCTGCCAGGTTAGTCACCTGTGATGTCGGTGTCAGTAAGAACACAATGCTGATAATGTAGTGGGGGGGGACTAGAGATACATTTGTTAGCTGGCAGGCTGAAAGCTGTTCCACACATCAAGTACAATCTTATTATGCTGAAAACTTTTTTATAAGCAAAAGGAAAAAAAATACTTCAGAAATAAAAAATTACAACTGACTGCTTCTTAAAATTGTTATTATTTTCCTGTCTGCCTGTTATGGCTGCACTAGCTCTTAAATTAAGTCTTCTCAAGCCCCAAGGGCTCCTCTGGACCTTGCTGCAGCCTGATTGGCTGTGGTACAAGCCCTGACCCCAGTTGCTGTGGTGATGGAGGGTCATGGTGAACAAAATGACTGCTGGTTTTGTACTCCTTATGTGTACTGGTCCCACAGTCATTATTTAACAGTGCTCTGCCCTCAGACATTATTATATACCCTCCTGATGTGTTCCACACTGTTGTGCTAAGTGTCCATTTGGTCAGGGCTGATAATCAGAGGATCCCTGGTCAGTCACAAGTGTTGATCACTCAGTCTATTAGCAGCAGGTGGCTTCTTTGATGTGTGATGCAGAGCTGCTGCCAAAATGGTGCTGTCAGCAGCAAAGATCTCTCTCTCTCTCTCTCTCTCTCTCGCGTGCTCTCTCTCTCTCTCTCTCTCTCTCTCCCCAATAGGAATCCAGTTAGCAGGAATGCTGAGATCAGCAGTAGCTGTAGTGGCTGGTGGTGCAGGGTGGCTCTGTGGAGCCACCAGGTAAGCCCTACATGGTGAGGGGCTTACAAATGTTAAGTCGGGAAGGTGTACTGGATGCCATGAAATGAACTCCAGAGAGTAACCCAACAGTACAAATGTCAGGTCCCATTTGTCGGAGGTAAAGCTCTGCTTCTGGGGCAGGAACATTAGACTCTATTTGAGGGACAGGCAGGGACAGGATAGAGTTAAAAGGAAGAAGAGTAGGCAGACTGTTGCTGGCTTTCTTGGCCTCTGAATCTACAATTCTTGTTGGAGGCACTCATCGGTTGTTTCTGCTTGTACCTATGTCCTCCAACATGGAAGGTGCAAAAAGAGCAGGAACCTCAATGGAATGAGCCACCCTCTATGCCTCTGGACTGCTGGGTGCAAAAGAGTTAAAGGATCTTGGGGTCTGACAAGTTGACCAAAGGGCCTCCAAGGTGATTTCAAACATGAGCATATACAATTTGTCACCCTCAAAGGCTCCATTCAACTCAGGGTATTGTATGTCAGGTGGAAATCCTGCCACTTTAGGACAGTGATCTCTACACTTGCATATACCATTTGCTGCTGCCTGGCTGAAGCATCAGAGGCATCATAGGCAGAATAGAGCAAGTACCTGATCTAGGAGTGATGTGTGAATCAGTTCTCTGCCTGGTAGTTCACATATCCAGTTCGGTTTTATGTGATAAAGGCAAGTCTCAAAGACCGCCTATCACATACAGCGAGCAAACTTGAGCCCATAGTCAAAAGGGCGACACATATTGTAATGACCGTTGCAAATAACGATGGTCGGTACAATACTTAACTAAATCACACAGGAATATGCACCCTCCAAACTTAAATAACCAACTCCGAGGGGGGTGTGGACCATGGGGCAAGTTACCGGATCGAAAAAAAAAAAGTTTCCTGCCTGTAGCCAGACCCAAACCCAGGTCTGCTTGCATCGCAAGTAGTGGTGTACACCACTACACTATGCAAGCAGCTCGGTGTGAATTGGCCACAAAGGATGCTATATCCTGTATAGTAAAATATATAGTACAGCTCCTTGCTGTACTCGCTATACAGGATATAGCGAGGTATTCCACCACTTGCTGTCTTGTAGAGCGCTATTATTGAGTCGCTCAAATGTGCAGCACTCAATAATAAGCGCTCTACATGGGTGCTTCCATCCAGTTCTATTCCCCTTTATACCTCTTCAGCATTGTGACCTTACTGACTGTGACATCACAACTGCCCAAGAAGAGCTACTCAACTGCTGCCAGTCTGGTCACTTGTGATGTCACAGTGAGTGAGGTCACAATGCTGATGTGGTATGAAGGGTAAGAACTGGAAATGTCAAACTCCGGGTAAATTACTGCTCCTCATAACACACCTGCAGTAATACTGTCAGATAGAAAACTGCCTCTTAGGCAAAAGAAAATGAAAAAGAAAAACATTCAGGAATACAGATTTAAAAATGGCTACTTTAAAAAAAATAACAGATCTTCTGTCTGCTATTTTTGGTGCTACTGGCTCTTAAAATCTGAGTTCTAGTCCAGCTGATTTATAATGAATTCTTATCATTACTTACTATGGTTTAGTTTAATGTATTTTCCATACTGTCAAATGAGTGATGATTGTCCCTTTTTTCAAAATTAGAAACCAATATTTTTTTTGGTTTTGTACACTCCATTTTTTGCACTCTGGATGCCCAGGGCATCCTTTCAGAGTACCCTCTTAACGTTGCCTTCTACTCCCAGTCTGAAATGCCCCACATCGGTCTCCCTCCCAATCCATGGCAGGTCCAGCCCACGGATCACCCCCACCACCCACCCTTGGCGGCCTGTCTGTGATTAGAGGAACCTACCATGAGATTGGGTCGGCCGTGGGAGATTCCGATGTGGGCGGGTCGGATGGCGGGATGTGGGCAGGTCCCCGGGGTCTCCTTCATCTCCACTGGCCACCAGAGTTTTTTTTTCTTACATTGTTACCCCTCGGAGTTCTGAATGTGCGATGATGTCCAGTGGCACTACGTTCCAACGTCTGCTGGAACTCCGCCCCTGCAGCTGCAACGCCACTTGTTCCTTGCACTGCCCCCGACCACCATCAGAGGCCGCCCAGGAGTGACATATTCCCCAAATCCATCTTCGGGAAGGGAAAGCAGTCCTCCAGATGCTCAGTCCCTTCCCTCCCCTGCCAACCTCCGATGACCTGAATTCGTTCCCAAACCCGAGTCACCAGCATGGTGAGAGGTGTGGTGTCCAGCGCCTCAAACCTCAGCGCCACCGGGCTGGCCAATTAGAAACCAATATAGTTTACAAACAAACTCATATATTGTGATCACAAAACATAAGTCATTATGATTCATGGACAAATCAATAGATATGTGTCATACAAGCCAATATATTCTGTCTGAATTAATCATTTAGAAATGCATATGCTGAATACACAAACCAATATGTTTCATGCCTAAACAAATGTACTGGAGACACAAGCCAATGCGTTATGCAAACAAACCCAATATAGTTTGCATGGCATGCATTGCATATATGTTTGGCTCCTTATAGTGTATGATATGAGCCATCACTAAACATTGGAAGAACAAGCTATACAGAGTAAAAAAGCATGTAACTTAACTGGCAATTATGCGGTCATGCATCATCTTAGAGCAGGAAAGCTTCACATCTCTGAGACTTGTAGAAATCTTAGATTTGATGACACAACTCCCATTCTAGGGCCAATGTACATTATCTGAAACTTTTAAGGCAAAACAGCTGAGTGGTTTTGTTCTCTGAATAATTCTTGCCCCTCCTGTTTGTAGTTCTCTATCAAGTTCAAGTTCAAGTTCAAGTTCAAGTTTATTGCAGGAAAACTCCATTGAGCAAGCTCATTCACAAGGAGGTCCTGTGACATAAACACTTAAAGTACAAACACAGATAGGTAATAACAGTATATACATGAAATACACGTTACATGATGCAGGCTGGATATACATACAAGGGTACCACATAGGGTGACCGCAGGTGGTAAACATTGATATGAGACAGGGAAGCGACTTATAGGTCGCATACTGATAAATGAAACATGATGACTGGTGTGATTTGATTTAATCAAATCAAATCAAATCAAATATACAGTATTTTGGCAGCTAGGACAAACAACAGTCTACAACTGATATGGGAGGGAGGAGAGATTTGATAGAGTAGCAGTGGAGCGTAAGCAAAGATAAAGCCAGGAGTAGAAGGAAGGAAAGCAGTTAATATGACAAATCAATTATACCTTACCAGTGGATAAATATGGCACACATGGGGAAGGAAGAGACTTAATGACAGTTACAAGTGTCTTTTATTTTGGCTGAACTTAGCGATTTGTAGAAGTTTATTGAAACTGTGCTAGTTAGTTTCAGTACAGTTTGTAATTGGTTCCAAATGGAGGGAAGGTCATATGCAATAGCACGTTTACCAAAGGAAGTCCGCGTCCTTGGTATGTCAAGCATAATAAAGTCAGATTTTCTTAACGAGTATGCACTATGTGAGATACTAATAAGGCAAGAGAGATAGCTTGGCAATTTCTGCAGGAGCAGTTTAAGAGTCCATAGCCCAGCATGGAGCAGGCGTCTAGTAGTAAGGATGTCCAACCAACAGCTGCATATAAGTCACAGTGGTGTGAACGGTAAGGAGTTGGTAATGAACCGTAACGACGGTGATAAAGGATGTCCAGTTTACTTAGATTTGCAAGAGTGGTGGAGGAATAGATTACATCGCCATAGTCGAGTAGGGGAGAAAAGTGGCCTGTACAAGCTTGTTTCGAGTTTCAAGGGGGAAAAAGGGCCTATTTCTGTAGAAGAAACCTAACCTTGCTTTTAACCTTCTAGAGACATCTTCGATGTGGTCACTGAAAGATAATTTATTGTCGATCCAGATACCTAGATATTTAAATTTGGTTACAACTTCCAGAGGCTCGTTTAGCATGGTGACAATGAAGTCTTGGGCAAGAGTATTGGGAGGGCCTGAGACAGCACTGCAGGAGAATATCATCGCTTTAGTCTTCTTGGCATTGAGCAGAAGCTTTGCCTTTATTAAATTATGCTCAAGTTGTGCGAAGTCCGCTTGAAGCACTCCCTTGACTTCTGATAACGATGAGCCAGAAGTATACAACACAGTATCATCTGCAAAAAAGTGCAGATTGGACGTAGATATGTTAGCATCTAAGTCATTGATGTACAGAGAAAACAAGATAGGGCCTAAGATGGATCCTTGGGGACTCCTCTTGCAACTGGCAAGGCAGTAGAAAAAAGCCTTCCGCCTACTTTTGGAATCTTCCAGTTAGGTAGCTAGAGAACCACTGGGTGGTATGGTATGTGAGCACCCAACTTTGCAAGGCAATTGACTAATAGTTTGTGATCAACAGTATCAAAAGCTTTGCTGAGGTCCAAAAGACTGCACCAGTTACCTTCTTAGCATCTATAGCAGAGATCCAATCATTGGTTACTTTTGCTAGTGCAGTGATTGTGCTATGATTAGCCCGGAAGCCAGATTGATCTGGGTTAATGAGAGAAAGGTTTCAAGTGAGATTTTAACTGAATATGGATCAGTTTTTCAAGAACTTTAGAAAGGATAGGCAATATGGAGATAGGCCTATAGCTGTTTACATCGCATGGGTCACCAGATTTAAATAGAGGAGGATATGTGCTGATTTCCAGCAGGACGGCATAGCAGAGATGTAATGGAAAGATTGAAGATGTGGAGGTGGGGCAGTGAGATGGGCGTAGCCTGACCTTAGGAAAAAGGGTTCCAAGCCATCGTCCCCTGCACTTTTTTGGTGTCTAAGTTAAGAAGAGAATCTTCTACTTCTTTATAAGTTATCTCGCGCAGTTGGAGGGACTGGGTCCAGGACTAGATGTGGCGGGAGGGTATGCTTGGCTCACCGCAGCACCAGGATAAGGTGACGAGTCAAAGCTAATCCAGCTGTGGCAAAGTGGGAGTTAAGTTCCTCCAGGATTAGGGACTTGTTTTCCACAATCTTGTCACCTGCGACTATCTTTGTTGGGACAGAGGGGCCTTGGGCAGATCCTTCTATAGCTTTGATAGTCTTCCATATTTTATGAGGGTTACCTTTAGCTTGTTGAGTAGAAATATAATAGTTAGCTTTAGCAGACGAAGTTTTTCACACAGTTATTCCTGGCTGTTCTAAAGGCCTGCCAATCCGAAGATTCTTTGGAATGTCTAGCTTTAGCCCAGAGCTTATCTCGAGCTATAAGGGCTGCCTTGAGATCCGAGGTGAACCAGGGATTGGAATTGTTCCGTACCCTTACTTTGATGAAAGGGGCATGCTTATTTATTATTGTAGTGAGTTTGTCATTAAGGATGCAAGCTGCCTTGTTGACATCTTTGGCTAGGTAAAGATCTTGCCATCTGATCATGCTCAGGTCAGATAGGAAGTTTACTGCACTGAATTTGCGAAAGGATCTTTTTGTTATAAAGATGGGTTGCGGCCGGGCCTTAATTTGAGATCTTATGCAAGCAACAATTCCATGATCACTCATGTCGTTGTGAAACACTGCCAAATGAGATATTTTGTGTGGATGGGTGGTTAGTACCACATCTAGAATGGAACTGTTGGCAGTATTTAGAGTGTTGTTCCTAGTAGGTTCTCTGACTAATTGCCCAATACCTAACTCGTCACAAAGGGATTTGAGGCCATGTGATTTAGGTGACAGCCAGTCCATATTTAGATCTCCTAGAAATATTGTTTCAGTTTTTGCATCTGTGAACATGGATTTCAAAAGATTAAGGACTTCATCACCACCAGACGGGGGTCTGTAGCCACCTAGGATAGTGATACATTCCGAGGAGGAGAGATGAAGGCTTAGCGAAACTAACTCAAATTCCTTGGCTAGAGATTTGCAACTAATATTGGTGACCAAGTACTTAGATTTGGCATAGATAACCACACCCCCACCTCTAGACTCTCTATCTGCTCCAAATAAATTGTAGCCCTGCAGTGATATTTATTGATCAGTGTTCATCTTTTTTAACCACGACTCAGTAATTATGATAAGGTCTGGGTTAACGTGTGCAGCCCAGGCTTGCAGCTGTACAAGTTTTTTAGGCAGGCTTAAAATGTTGACCATCATCATTTTGAGACCTGTGGCCTCAGCAAAATCGATAGGTGAGGTAAGTTGTGGGGGGCCAGGGTTGAGCTCCACATTTCCTGAGCAGAGAAGAAGCAGAAGTATAACTTTCTTTAAGGAGCTTATAAGAATGGAGACTGCTTTTTTATTTCTTTGCGGCAACCCATATCGTGCTGCGCAAGAGGCAGCGCCACTGTAATGACAGTTGATTGTGATCAATGTAAGTGCTTGGGTAGACATAGGTGAGGACAGTAGCAAAGGGGTGTAGGCTAACCGGGGGGAATAGGCTAAAAGGGGAGAGGAGAATGACAGAGTGTCTGCACGGTAGACTGTTATAACATTAGGTATTGATAAGGTACATTGGAGAACTGAATTGCATTGAGGTACTTCGAATTGCACTGTATTGCTGAAAACTCTGCACCTTAGGAGCAATAAAAACACAATAAGGAGAGCCATGGTCCCAGATTCAGTGGTCTCGTGATTTGTATTAGTGCAATATTTTCTAGGCAAGAAATGTGCCCACCAAGGTACCCATTTAAAACATAGATGAGAAAATACAGCAGAAAGGGGAACAAGGAGATCAGGAGCAGCTTAGTTAGTGGCCATCCACCCTTCAGACTCAAGTCCCCTTGTAGCAGAACCGGGAAAGAAGTAGAATGATAATGCAGGCCATGTTGCCCACGAAAGAATACGGTGATTTATGTAGAAGACCAAGAATCCCTCTAGTGGCAGGTCTGTATAACCTGCTAATGGAAAACTAGCCACTAAAAAAAAAAGGTAGTTAGACTTATCGGAGCCAAGGCAGAGTGCTTGGATGGGGCGCTGCAGGAATAGCAGTCAGACAGAAGAGGTGTAAGCAATTTAAAACAGTAGTAGAAATTACAATCCAGCTAATACAGTAGAAAAACTCCTAATAACACAGTAGAAATGTGCTTAGTTCTATGGAAAGTCTAACAAAGTGCCAGGTGTCTATAGCAGGGGAAAACTCCTGCCAGTCAGAGTGGGTTTGCTGGAAGCACCCGTGTTCTGATTGGCTGCGCTGTCCCGTACCTTCCAAGGAGCTGCAGGCGGGTGTCCTGGTCTTGGTCGGTGGCTGGCTGGGTGCCGGCCGACCGTGGGTGAGCTGGAACTGCCCTGTTCAGGGACAAGCAGCTAGAGAGAAGAAGACAGAGCAGGTCTTAAATAGCATAGAGGTAAAGGGGGTTAGATTTGAGCAGTTTAGTAAGACAAAAGGTAGTTAGACTTATCGGAGCCAAGGCAGAGTGCTTGGATGGGGGCGCTGCAGGAATAGCAGTCAGACAGAAGAGGTGTAAGCAATTTAAAACAGTAGTAGAAATTACAATCCAGCTAATACAGTAGAAAAACTCCTAATAACACAGTAGAAATGTACTTAGTTCTATGGAAAGTCTAACAAAGTGCCAGGTGTCTATAGCAGGGGAAAACTCCTGCCAGTCAGAGTGGGTTTGCTGGAATCACCCGTGTTCATATATATGGTACTGCAGATACCATTACCTATTCACTGGTGCTAGCTCTACTAATGTCTGTGACACTGTACCATGACTTCAAGGGGTACCTAAATGTGGTCTGCTTGGAAATCATTGCCAGCCCCTATTTAAAATCAACAGCAAGAGATGTTTTTCCACCACGTTTACTAAGAACTTTCAAAAGAGAAATACTACATCCCGTTTACCCACACAAGTAAATCTCAAAGTCATTTCAGTAAGAACATTGTATAGCAGGGTCTGGAAAGACCTGTTTGTTTGAGACAAACCACTCAGTTTAGGAGCTCTGTCACACCAGAACCGGTTCTCTGAGTAAACAAAACATGTTATGGTTCCATAATAACTGAGCAGCCCCACTGAAAGGTTTCCAGTGAAATACAAAGACAAATTTTATGCATCTGCAGTACCATATGTATGCACATATAAGTAACCTCACATATAAATCCACCCCATTACCACAGTAGTATTGGGGGGGGGCAGAACTGGATGTGGAACCAACGTTTGCAGTTGCACATATGTTTAACTCTTGTAAACACTCCAGGTATGTTAACCTCAAATATAAATCAAGTCCCTATCCTTGGGTCCCATTCCTTAGTTTAGCACTAACAAACTGGACTAACAGAGTACATACAATTAATTATGATGCACAGTACCAGTACGAGCTTTCCAGCTTCTTTTGGACTCTGTTACAAAACAGGAGACACTAGACACGGCACTCACCTAAGCACAATATTCAAATAGAGAGTCCACACCTGGTCTTGACTTCAAATCTCCATTTATTATAATATGTCAACAGTTACGAACAACCCTTCTGGGTTGGGGAGAAAGATGAGGTGAAATGTTAGAGTTCATTGTATCTTTCTCCCTGACCTAGGAAGGTCATTTTAATTTGTTGGCATAATAAATTGAAGTCAAACAATCTGCAGACTCTCCATTTGAATATTGTGCTTAGGAGAGTGTCGTGATTAGTGTCTCCTGTTGTACTACATTATCACTGAGCACCTCCGCTCACCTTGGTACAGCTACCTCTGTTTAAATCTGTTTCAAAACATTTACATTAAATACATTGTGGGTTCTAAATCTAAAAGACTGGATGAGTTAATTACCATACCTATATATTTTTGTATTAGTAGACCACACAGACAATACATCAGAACTGAAAGCAGGGTTTGTGAATTCCTACTGTTTGGGCTGTTATAAATAAGGGTAAAAAGGATTATTTATTTACCACACATCTAAGTGAGTTCAAGAAATGGTAACATTCAAGTTACATTTTTCAAAACAGAGATGCAGCGAAGTTTTACTTCAAACGCAAAGTTCCTGTGAAGTCATCGACTTCGACTTCTCAAAGCACTTCAGCTTTGAAAACTTCACATGTAACTTTGCCTTAGACATTGTTGTGCAACAAATTTAGGGGCTGTAGGTGGGTCACATGCAACAGTTCCTGCAGGTCACATGATATAGCTCTATGTACACAGGATTTCAGTTTCACTTTGCAGTCCATGTGAGTGGAAGGGTGCAGATCTGCTGCTTTTTAATCACTAAAAAGCCATTTAAAAATAACCTTTTTTATGTTTGCTTGCATCCATGTGCAAGAAATATAGTGCCACAATACAAGTTTTGGTAGGTATGCCACCCCCACTTCCAATGCCCGGCTCCTTTTTGCAGGTGCGGCTGCACCGCACCAATGAATGTCCGAGCTGTCTATGACAGCCGTTTAGATGCAGTGGCATACAGTTCAGAGAAAACCACCGCTACAGTCAGCGGTAGTAACGTGTAGGCAATTTGCATACTGCTGTCGGCAGTATGCAAATTACCTACACGTCAGCATTGCATCTGAACTGTCATAGACAGTTAGTTTCTGACAGAACAGTGTGACCCCCGTCGGATCAAGTGCTCCCCCCAAAACAAACACCCAGGTAGCATGCTGGGAGTCCACCCCTGCGTGCTCATGTGCTCCCCTCCACCTCCACACACTGTATGGCCAACGGGGGGTGCCAAATCCCCCATCGGCTCCACTGCCCCCCCAAACAAACTTCCAGGTGCCACACTGGGAGCCCACCCCAGTGTGGCAAAAGTCTGTGGCCCACAGAGGTACCCATTCCCCGTCAGTTCCACTGCCCCCCCAAACAAACTTCCAGGTGCCATGCTGGGAGAAAGTTCCATGTCATCTTTTTAAAAAAAAAAAACACCCACAACGAAAGAAAACGGTCCCTCGTTGACTCTCTTGCCCCCTTCCCAACCCATGCCTACCCTCTGTGTACCCCACCTCCCCACACACCCTCACCCCATACGCCTCCAGAGGCTGGCATGATGATCTTCAGTGGACCGGGAACACATCTGTACTCTTCAAAGCCGACCGTGAACTGAAGAAATGCCGGTAAGCTGTATAATGGCATAAGCGGCTTTTTTAAAACTTTGGTGCATATCTCAGCCATTTTTGGGAATTTTTTCACCAAATTTTCAACATGGGGTTTTTGGGACCCCACCTCATGAACTCAGTCACTGTCATTTTGTGTTTCGGTCCCGAAAGGTGATTTCGTAGTCACTGCACGGATCCACTGTTTGGGACCGATTAACGAAACAACAGTGTCATATTTTATGAGGTAGGCCCCCAAAAACTCTATGTTGAAAATTTGGTGAAAAAATTCCCAAAAATGACTATTTTACAAGCGTGCATTGTGCAGTTCCTATACATTTCGTAACTTCAAGAATTTTTACTATTTTCACTCTAGATTTTCAGCATTGCCATTTTACCACACCTCCTTATGAACAGTACAGCTGTGAGTTTTCAGATCTCACCCAAAATGTGTTTCGCACATGTAACACACAATGGCACTGTAGGTGTGCGAAATCAATGTTTGGGACAGATTAAGAAAATTACAGTGACACTGTTCATGAGCAGAGATCTTAAAATGGCTATGTTGAAAATTTGGTGACAAAAGTCCATAAAATGATTGTGTTATGAGTGTACATTGTGCAGTTTCCATGCACCCTCGTAAGTTCACAAATGTGTAATATTTTCAGTCCAGATTTTCAACATTGCCATTTTTCCACACCTCCTTATGAACAGTACAGCTGTCATTTTCCACACCCTGGCTGAAATGTGTTTTTGCACTTCCAGCGCAGAAAAGCACGGTCACTGTGGGAAATCAGTGTTCGGGACAGATTAAGAAAATGACAGTGACACTGTTCATGGGCAGAGGTCCCAAAATGCCTATGTTGAAAATCTGCTGTAAAAAAATCCCTAAACTAATTACATTAAGGGTGTGTGTTGTGCAGTTTCTACTCATACTAGTGACTTCACCAGTTTTTTTATATTTTCACTCCAAGTTTTCAACATTGCCATTTTTTACACCTCCTCATGAACAGTACAGCTGTCATTTTTCACATCCTGTTCAAAATGTGTTTTCACACCTGTGGCTCCAAATGGTGCAGTCGCTGTGCAAAATCGCCTTTCGGCTAACGAACTGATAGTGTCACTGTTCATGCGGAGGGGTCACAAAAAGCCCATGTTGAAAAATTGGAGTAAAAATACCAAGAAACTCCCAGAGCGTTAGGGTTTTTGACTATAACTCCCTACCCTATAGGGACTGACAGGCATCAGGGGTGTGACTTGGGATTGTCGACAGTAATGCTCATGCTATTCCACCCCCAACCTACAGCCAGTGACAGGCATCAAGGTACGTCTTGGACCCCCTGGCCTCAGAGTTCACCCCATTCTCCTATACTGCACCTATTTCAGCATATTTCCTTATGGAATGAGGTGAAAGTAAAGCCTAAACACTCAAGGCACACCTCGACACTTGTCAGTGTCTGCAGGGTAGGGTGAGGTGAAATGCTGTCACCGTCATGGGCGACGACCCAAAGGCACACCCCAATGTCTTGCCATTTCTGCAGGGTGGGAGTGGAATTGGCATCAGTTCAATACTTCACTGCCATTCCTATACTGCATCTGTCTAACTCCTGCACTTCCACTGTTAATGCCAGCAAGCAAACATTCAACATTGACAAATGCTTGTTTAGCTTTCTTTTTGTATTTTGTGCATCTTCTCTTTGTTAGGAAGGGTTTTCTGTGGTTTAGGTCTTATTTTCTTTATATTTCTATACTTTCGTTTATAGCCTTCTGTCTGTATTTTCCTTTTACTTCTCTGTTTAGATGCTTTTGTTCTGTGAATTCATATTTAGTTATTATTTATCATTTTTTCCCATTTTTCTGCCTTTTCGTAATTCACTTTCTTTGTGTTATTTTTACTTTTCATACCTTTTTCTTTTAAATAAAAATGGGTGGTGATAGAAGGGAGGGTGAAAGGATTGGGAGTCAGAGCGAGGAGAGGAAGGAGAGAGAGGTATGGCAACACGGTCAGCAGATGGGACATGCCATCCCGTCTGTCTGAACAGGCAATTTTTGGGAACAGAAGCATCAGGTGTTGGAACCTGCCACACACACACACACACACACACACACACACACACACACACAAAGTGCAGCACCAGCAGTAGCATGCAGTGGAGTTACAACCACCAGCAGTTGACCCTGCTCTTTTAGGTCCTCCTGCAGCACTTGCCCCTGTGTTCCCCATGGTTATGCCACCACCTGAACCCCGTCAGGAGGAGGGGTCCTGCCTTGAGACATCTGGCTCCTTCACTCAGCAGCAGCAAAAGTCCCTTGTTTGGAACTTTTTTGTAATTGATCCCGCCAATAACAGCGTGACAAGATGCACACCTTTTGACATGCTTGTTTGGCCTGGGAAACGTGGCAGCCATTTGGGCACAGATGGCCAACATACCTACCTTAATGTGAGGCATTGTCAGGAGTGAGAGGAGCATGTGAGGACTTGGACAAAGAATGTTACAGCTTAGAGGGGTGAAGGGAGTGGTACCCCTATTGCTCCTTCTGTGCCATATGGTGGTCAATATAAAAGGAAGCAACATGGACAGTCATCACGCGGTGGACAGGTCCCAGAGAGGGACACAGAGGAGACAGAGGTGAGTAGCAGAGGGAGCTGCAGGTGGACTCTGGTGGTATGGGAGTCACCCGAAATAAAGTCCTCGGATACTCATACTACATCCCTCCATACAGAAGTAGCGCAGCTATAGGGGGAGATAGGGGAGCTCTCCCGGGAAGTTGTTGCCATAAAAGCAAGTATTGAGGTGTTGCTCCCAAACCAATGGAGCATTCTCAAAGGTTTGAAGAACTTTGTGGTGGCACTGCACCCGCTGCTCCCAGGCCATAGCCTGATTCTATCTTTACTCTTCTTTATTACAGCTATGTTATCTGTCTTACTGTCTCTCTTATTTTCGTCACTTATTGTGGCTAAAAAAACAGAATAAGCACAAAAATTAAAAATAAAACACAAAAAAATGTACATCTTAATTTCTCTCTGTCCTGATTTCTGATATTGCTTCCTTCCTTATATCTATCTATCTATCTATCTATCTATCTCTCTATCTATCTATCTATCTATCTATCTGTCTGTCTGTCTGTCTGTCTATCTATCTATCTATCTATCTATCTATCTATCTATCTATCTATCTATCTGTCTATCTATCTATCTCAAATCTACTGCCTGCTAATCCCTCCTGCTGCTTAACAAAAGAAAAAACATGATGTCCTCATTGTATTGTTATCTTTCTTGAGCACCTGCCCACTCCTTAAGACTATCACTGTCTTCTTCTCTCAGAATTTTCTCCACTGCCAGAATAAATATATTGTGCTGCTACTTTCTGCTATATGGTGGTGAGATATGATTCATCCTCACCCCCCAACCCACCACCACATACACACCACACAGTTCTTGCCATGCACGTTCGGGGAAAATGTGAGAAAAGCACAGCATACATAAACGCTGTGCTCCCAGATTTTTCTCAAGTACCAGAATAAATATCTCTTTCTGCTGCCTTCTGTTACAAGGTTGAGTACTATTTATTTATTGATTGATTGATTTAAAATTTGATAACCAGGAAAGGCACACTGAGCCAAAGCTCATCTCCAGGTGTGACCCAGGGATGGGGGGGGGTGCAAATAAAACACAACAAAGGGTTACAAGATTCAAAATACAGTAATAAACAATATATAAATATATATTCCACTTTTAAAATTAGGATACAAAGTCATATTGCAAATGAAAAAAAAGAACAATATCACTTTGTCAGAGCAATAAAATGAGGTAACATTTTTATTTACGATGGGAGACAAAAGCGGAGGAAAGAAGTTCTGGGTATGATTTAGGTCAGTGGACAGCAGCAGGCTGTAACTGGGGACAGTCAGAGTAGGCACCTAAGTGCAGGAAAGGAGAGGGTGAGGCAGGTTTGTTGGGGGAGGTTATTCCAGAGGGAAGGGAGTTGGAAGGAGAAAGCAAGTTTCCCAGCAGAGGTCCTGGCTCATGGGAGGGCAAAAGTGCAGAGGTAGTTTGTATGGGAGGGGGGGTGGCTGGAGCTATAAGGGAGGAGAGGTAGGAAGGAAGCGTGCAAAACCAGTATTTAGAGATGAAAGTAGTACAGTGGGATGAGAGAGATAGGGAGGAGTATACCTGTATACCTCGTTGGTGCAACCACATATGGAGTACTGTGCCCAGTTTTGGGCACCAGGTTATAAGAGGGACATTGGGGCATTGGAAAGAGTCCAGAGGAGGGTCACCAAAAGAATTAGAGAAGTTCAGGGTCTGAGTTATGGACAGAGACTACAAAACCTAGGAATGTACTCACTGCAATTTCGCAGACTATGGGGAGATATGTGCCTGATATTTAGGGCTCTTAACGATGACCAACTGAGGGAACAGTTGGGCCTGGAGTTGAAGAAGCAGTCACATAACACTAGAGCTCACCCTTTTCAGATGTATAAGGACAAGTATAATACTAAAAGGAGACAATACTGGTTTAATGTAAGAGTTACAGGAATCTGGAATGCTCTTCCTACTGAGGTAGTGATGAGTCTGACCATGAATACTTTCAAAAAGAGGCTTGATTCTTACTTAATAGCTAAGGGTATATTGGGTTACTCTTAAGACATTGGCAAGCTATATGGACATATGTCTTCTATGCTCAGACACAACGTATGAAACCTATGAGTAGAGGTTGCAGTGGTGAGTCAAGGGGTGAAATTGAGGTGAAACAACAGAAAGTGTTGAAGAGGACACTTGAGATTTGCAAGGGAGGTGACTGGGCCATAGACAATATCAACGTAGACAAAGGCTGGGAGAATCCATTTGACAAGAAGATCACAGCAGACTGGGACTATGATTCGATCCCCCTGCCACAGTTCTTGTTAGCACAACACTGTAAGGGAAAATGTAAGGAACGCACAACAGACATAAATGCTGTGCTCCCAGAATTTTTCCCACTTACCAGAATAAATATGTCAGGCTTTTACAGGTAGTGATACATGCTACTGCACTGTGGTTTTACTGCCCCCAACACTATGTTTTATTTACTTCCTGTGCATAAATCACAATTTACATAAATTATCTTCTCCCAGACTTCCTCCGGAGTGTGCCCAGAAATTGTACAGGCTGCTACGTGCTGCCATATGGTATTTCACAGTGTGTGACTGCCCTAAACACTCTTGAAATTAGATGTTCTCCAAGAAATGTTATATTCTGCTACTAGCTACTGATGCTGTGCTGTGTGACTCCCCACAGCAACTGTCAAGATGCACTTTAGCACCTGGAAAATAAAAGTGAAATCTTATGGCTGGAAAAATTCTCAGGATGCCCAGAAAGAAGAAGTGCTCCCAGAAATTTTATATGTTGCTGCTACTATTAGCTGGCACTGTTCTGTGTGACTCTCCACACTTGGTTGTGGGGGTGGGAGGGTGTTTGAAGCCATTGTATTTCTAACCTTCTTTTGCTACTGTTTCTCACTTTTAGGGTGACAGAATCCTGCTGTTGCATGGGTCTTGCAAAGTTATGGTTATTTATTTAGGAGTGTTTCCTACAATGGAAGGCAAGTATTGTTCTTTTTTTCTCCTTTTTTCTTAAATGTTATCCGTATCCATATGCCACTGTAAAAACTGGTGTCTGCTCATATTTCTCCTGTTTCAGGTATTTTTATGGTGCATGACCAATCTGACAATAAGACAGTAGCATCAGTTGGAGGACTGTTATATATGCTTGATACAGAGTATATGTTGCATTTCGTAAGACAACAAGTGGTGGAAATGGTGGAGGAGGAGATCCGAAGTGGCATTAGTCAGTAAGGTTAGCCACATCAACGATCTGGTGGAGATTAGAAGACGGTAATGGCCTGCTTGCTGTAGGAGGATGAGGAATTCATCTTGATGGTAGAATGCAAACAGACCTACATAGATACATAGATGCTGTCTGCAGATAAGGACCACTAGGCCAATCCAGTCTGCTTGTTTCAGCTGCCTAACGAAGCGTCCAGTGACCCTATCTGGTCATTGGCTTTAGCTTTTTCTTCCTATCTCTATTATTACTTTGTTTTTGTCCCATGCATGTTTGAAGCCCACCACTGTATGGGCTGCCACCACCTCCTGGGGCAGGCTATTCCATGCATCCACCACCCTTTCTGTAAAAAAGAACTTCCTGACATTTCCCTGATGAGAATACAAGAAAGAAAGAAATTATTTAGACTGTAGTACGTTTCATAATGGGTTACAGCACACACTTGTAAAAGGAAAACAAAGTAAAAAAAAATGTAAAGAAAAAAAAACTTTCAGAAAGGATACCTACTGTCATATTGGTGATGGGCCCAGCCTTGAAATGAAACAAAGGTGCCCCAGACAGAGGAGGCAGAGGAGGAGAATTCTTGCTTCTGGGATAAGAAGAGAGCAGCACAGGACTAGGGGAGACATGTGAAAACAAGGGAAAATTGTATAGACCTTATTTAAGTTGCCACTTGGGTGACTGACCAAATGGGCAGTGTATACGTTGTCCACTCCACTCCAAGTATCACTACACGTGTCACCTGTGAAGAAAAACGAAATAATTTAGCCTTACTTTGCTGCCATTGCGGCCACACAATAGATCCATTGTGTAATCCAGCTGGTTCCATACCTGTCACCTGTGGAAAAAAAGGCATTTAGCCTGAGTTTGCTACCATGGTGCTCGCACAGTATATTCATTATTACTTCTAGCTGTCAACTGTGAAGACAAGAGACAAATTAATTTTCCTCAGTGGGCCACTATGGGTGCCACACGGTACATCCTTTATCGGTCTTACAGTCTTACTGCCATGGCTGTCACCTGTGAAGACCAGACTGACATCTTTAAATTAGTGTTGCTCTACTCAGTTGGCAGCCCATGACATGGACTTACAATGTACCTGTGAAAGGAAAACTGAAAAGGAAAAAGATAAAAAGGCTTGAATGATACTTACCATCCTATTACTGATGGCCAGGTCATGTAATTCCACAGTGGTGCCCCGGAGGAGGTGGTAGGTAGATGACTGCTGAGGATGGTGCAGCAGGAGCGGAGACCTGTGAGCACAAGAGTGAAATCATTTAGAATCTGGCCCACTCCCTGACTTTTGTACCTGTAAAAGGAAAATGAAAATGTAAAAAACAAACAAAAAAAAAAAATGGAATGATACTTACCATCACATTAGTGAAGGCCATGATGTGTAATAGCACAATGGTGTCCCATTGGTAGCAAAGAGGAGGAGTAGGCATCTCACTAGCTGGAGGAAGCAGTGGGACAACAGCAGCAGGTTCACACAGTAGTAAATGTGTTTGGCATTTATGTTGGGCTAAGAGTCCAGGTTTATCGGGAGGAGGAGGAGGAGAAGGCCATAATGCAGATCATTATCAGTGGTGGCACTCATGGCAGCAGGTTCTCATTAGTCTGGTGTCTGGCATATTAGCCTGGTTAAGAGTCCTGGTTTTTCTGGAGGCATCACATGGAGTAGGAGGAGGCAGCGCATGCTGTTCCCAGGTGAGGAGGTCTACAGGAAGCCATAGTGCAGATCATTGTCAGTGGTGACACGCATCTGGCAACAGGCTCACATTAGGCTGGTGTCTGGAATATCAGCTCGGTTAAGAGTCCGTTTTTTCTGGAGGCATTTCATAGAGTAGGAGGAGGCAGCTCATGTTGTTTTCTGGTGAGGAGGACTGGAGGAGGAGTGGAGGCCAGAATGTGTAGTTACACTCTCCTTCTCCTCCGTTTTTGTATTCTCCAAATTAATCAACCAACTGCTCCTCATCCACCACATCGAATACCCATCTGCGCCCTCAGTATCTGAATTTTCACCACATGGGAATTCTGCATCCATTATGTCTATGTCTACCTCTGTGACTGGTGATTGTCCTTCCCCTGCTTCATCCTGGTGTATTAGTGATGTCCACAGTGATGCACTTTTATTTGGAGATATATGTGCACTATTCATTTTAATGAATGTCAACATAGCAACATTTTTGGGGCTAGGTTTGTACGTTGGTCTGTGACAACCTCCTGCTTTAATCAGTGCTGAGGCAGGCCATTTTGTAATTGCAGTGCATGTTATTGGTCCCTAGCCTTTCCCAACCATGCAGTATGGTCACATATTCGACAACATAGCGTGAGCACTTGCTTAATGTCACACTGTAACAAAAACCCTTGCACAACATGGCTTAGACAGTGTGCAATGCTGGGCACTCTATCAGAACCACCATCACTAATAGCCTTGACAACATTTGCACTGTTGTCACTGGCTATGCAGCCTGCCTTTCAAGATAATGGGTTTAACCAAATGTCAGTTTCCTTCAATAAGGAAAATGGGAGATCAGTAGTGATTATCTCTGTCACGGCAGCATTCCATTCCCTGGCCACTGAATGATTAGGAGGGAGTTTACATTGCTTTGGTAGAATACTAGTAATACAGTAGTTGGCTGGATTTTTTGGGGGTAGGTACTTTTTGGGAACAGTTTTGTGCAAGCACCACATTGCTCAGAAGCTGTCGCAGACAGAGACAGTGTCAAGAAACTTGTGACATGGCTGAGGGGTTTGGTCAGGGTGACGCTGCTGCTTCTGCTCATCAGTGATTTCACACTTTCAGGTGTACTACTGGCCTCCTCCTCCTCAACTGACTTTTCTTCCACAATATCCTCCGCCTCTTCTCAACCTCCCAAAATACCGGCAGACACTTTCTGCTGATTGCTTACCACCTAGTCATATGTTTGACATTAAGATGGGTATGCTGTCCACCTGTGTCAACATGAGACTCTTTCTAGCCATGGCTTACTCGGGCCTAACAAAGCTGGCATATTGCCACAGTGTCATCTTTTAGATCATTAATAAAAAAGTCCCACGAGGCATTTATGTGTCAGTGGCTCAGCAGGTAGCAACTCATCTCTGAGGCTGGGAGATGAGAAGGCTGTGGGTTCTAGCCCCACACCAGGCACTTGGGTTAATATTCCAATACTGAAACTGCAGTGCAGCATGAGGGGGGTGCTGCAGTCCTGAGGTGCCGTCTTTCGGATGAGACATTAAACCGAGGTCCCATCTGCCTGTTCTGGTGGTAGTTCTGCTGGATGTTATAGATCCCATGGCACTTCTCGAAAAGAGTAGGGGAATTTTATTGAAAAAGGTTGGACTTCATTACAAAAGAAACAATATCCTATACATTGAAGACTAAGGCAAAAACATCAATAAACAGAATGATTAACAAAAAAGAACATGAAAAAATAATCAAAATAAAACAGTAACAATCAATAGAAAAAAGATAATTGTGCCATAAACAAAGAAATTGAGGCCCTGCCAGAACCTTAAAATCATGCAATTTAACTAAACGAATAGCAGTTCTAATATTCTCAATCACTTCTTGTAAAGAAATCACTTTCTGATGCAAAACCAACATGCATCTGGCCTGCCATAAATAAAATAAAATCAAAGCAAAAACAATATATAGAGTGTCTGCATAATATTTTGACGTAAAGCAACATGTGTACAAAACATAAGCTGTTCATAAGATAAATGTTGCACTAAAGGTTCAGACCACAAGCCTGCTAACAAAGTCCAAAAAGCAAGAGCAAAAGGGCATTCTAAAAAGAGATGCTGTTGAGTTTCAAAAATACCCTGACAAAGATCCCTGGGGCAATATCAAGCATCCAATGCTTTGTGCTTATGATTACCTTTGACACTTAGCCTTCCAAAATTACCCAACCATACCATATCCCAAACATAAGGGGGTAAATGGGGATTACTGAGTTGCTGGAGAATCCAATCAAAATGATTTGGGGGACAAAAGGGGAAAGCCACCTCTTCCTGCACCTCCCTCCTCCAAACCTTGTCATAAAGCATAGGACGAGACAGAACACAAAAATCCTGTGGGGAAAAAACCCAGGATAAGCCACCTTAGGAGCTTCCTTCCCATATGGGGGAATTTCCGAAAAACAAAACACACAACCCTTTTTCCCCAATTCCCAGGTTGGAAGGCAGGGCAATAACCATTTCCGAAAAAAAGGTTTCCAAACCACCTCCCCTGGTTTCAATGCTTTCCCAAAATTATAATTAAAAAACAAACTATAAAAAAGCAACAGGGTGGATCATGCCAACCCCACCCTCCTTTAATGGTCTATAAGTTATACTACGTTTCACTGGGTTTAATCGGGACCCCCAAAACCCTTGAAAAAAAATCCCATATAGTCTGGTAAAAAAGGACAGAGGTGGGGGAAACACACAACAAAGATACAAAAAAATGGGAATCACCAAAGTTGTAAGCAAAACAACCCTTTTTTTTTACCAATCTGGTACTGTTTCCATCCCGAAATAAGACCTTCAGCCCTTCCTAAAGCAATCTGCCAATTATGAGAGTGCATATCTCCAGTTCCCAAAAAAATACCCAAACATTTGAAAGGAGCTACAGAAATTGGAATCCCCGCATAAGTACCAGTCTGCGGAAGAATGAGGTGACCAATGGGTACCCCAACACTTTTCATAAAATTAATACAAGATCCCGAAACTGAGGAATACGTTTGGAGGACCTGTACCACAGCCGCCTCCTCCGTAAGGATGCCCACAGTTAAAACCAAGTCATCAGCATAAGCCAAAATTTTGATGGGATCAGACAGAGGACCCCCCCCAGCCCCAAAATTTGAGGACAAAGAGAAATTGCCCTAATCAAAATATCTATACAAAAATTGTATAGAATAGGACTTAAGGGGCACCCTTGCTGGACCCCCCATGCCATCGTCACAGGCTTCCCCAACCAACCATTCACATTAGGAATGATGGTAGCCCCATCATAGATATCCCTATGCCAATGAAGAAACTTGACAGGAATCCCAAAGGCCAGCAACACTGAGAATAGCAAGCCCTGGGAGACCCTATCGAAGGCCTTCTCTTGGTCCAAACCCAAGACCCAGCCAGTAACTGCCCCCCTTTCACCAAGGGCAAGTAATTCCCTTAACAAAACCAAATTATCATGTTGGCATCTACCAGGAACGCCACAAGTCTGAGCTGGACTGATACAATCAGCAATTTTAAGTAATCTGGCTAATAGAATTTTAGCCAGGATTTTATAATCCACATTCAGTAAACTCAGTGGTCTCCAAATGTGCAAATCAGCCATATCCCCTTTTTTAAAAATTAAGACCAAAATGGCTTCCTTCATAGACTTTGTAAAAGAGGTTGTAGTTAACATTTCATTAAATAAAGTTAAAGCTGGAACGAGATCCTCCATAAAGGTTTTATAAAAATGGCAGTAAGGCCATCTGATCCTGGTGCTGAGTTTGAATTTAAACTACTTATGGCCTGAGTCACCTCCGAGGCCAGAATATCTGCAGATAACATACCTTTCTCATCAGAAGAGACCAAAGGGAGATGCAGGGAGTCCAAAAAGGAATCCGCAGACTCACAAACCGGTAGACTACCTAACATGGCCAAGAACATGTTGTTCCACAACCTGAACCAAAGCCTCTGGATCTGTAACCAATTCACCGGAGGGAGACCGTAAAGTCCGAATAAATTTTGACTCCACTCGTCCTTTACAGGCCTTAAACGGGTCCAACCTTCTTTTGGTCACCCGAGTCCCAAATCTAGCCTCCTGTCCCAAAGAACCAGCCCGATCATATTGCAAGGTTTTCATCTGTGTACAAACCACAGCAATTTGATCACTATAGTCATGCTTCGTAGTATCAGATAAAGAGATCAAATGTTGCAACTGTTGCTGTAATGCTAAATATTGTAAGTATTGAGCAGTCTGATTTGCAGCAGCCTTTTCCTGAAAAACCTGCCTCCATCTCAATTTAGAATCTTCCCACCACTCACAAGCGTCCTCATAGAGGTCAGCTACCGAGAGCCTAGCAGCCCATTCCCTCCTCCACAATTTCAGAAGGTGAGGATCCTCCAAAGGGAGTCATTAAGCCTCCATCTGTTTTTCTTACACCTTGAAGTTTTGTTTCACGAAAAGGTTTTTTAGACAACTTTACTGGTATTCTTGTCTTTAATGCATACATTGTAATTTCATGAGCCCTATAACTATCTTAGTTTGTCTTTAAGCTGGGTGGGGATTGCCTTTCAGTAATCACATCCTTATACTGACTGTGACACTCATGGCTTGATTTGGGAGTTATCTGCTTCAGCAGTGTTATCTTATGTCAATTAAATTTATGTGTAGTAGGATTCTTTATGTTTGTTGCACCAAGCACATCTTAACCAAGGTTCATTCGGACTGAGGGCAGTATTGTACTGTTTAACTTCTCTGACATCATCTTCTGTTTTTTTTTTTTTAAATGAGTATTTTAAACCAATGGGGATTTTTTCTGTTTTCTCTGCATTATCTAGCTGTTATAAGTATTGTATTTTCTAAACAACTGCCATGAGCTTCTGAAGAAGGACTGGTTGGTCCGAAAGCTAGAGCACTTTGTTCTTGTTGTTACATCTATGTTGGTCCATTAAAAGGTATCAAATCATTTGCTTCTGAATCTATTCTTGCAAGGACCAATACGGCAACTACTAAATCAAGGTTTCACGAAAAGGACACTCTAAGGGCCACATGATTTGAAAACTCCACACCCACCGTCTGACAAGAAATAATCTGCAAAACTTTAGACAAGAACGCAAAATCAATACGAGTCTTCAAAGGTCCCTTAAAAAAGGTAAACCCCCCCAGACTCATGACAAAACCTATAAGCATCTACTAGTTGGGCAGTGGTGATAATGTCCTTCAATGCAATAGACTAACAAAATAATTTTGGGGTTTGTAATCCCCTATCCCTTTGGTGCAAACCACAATTAAAATCACCCACCCACAAGAGTAACCTGGAGGTATGTAAAAAGGGCCTAACAAAATGGAAAAGGGACACCCACTGTGCTTTGGTCTGGGGAGCATAAACAACAATTATCCTAACTCTCTCCAAGGAATAAGTAAAATCCAATAGTAATGCTCTACCTGGTTGAGTATCTACCAACCTGGAAACATGAAAAGCAGGGTTAGAAAATAAGATCCCAATACCATCACACTTATCAGTGCCTGATGACCAAAATGACGGACCAAGGGTCCATGCCCAGGAAGCTTGTTGCAGTTCTTGATGTGATTTTAATCTAGTATCCACTAGACAAACAAAATCACATCTAAAGTCCTGCATAGTTAATAACACAACCCCAGCTTTCTATGACCTTTAATGCTGTTGACATTTAAAGAACAAACAGATAAAGAAGCCATTTAAGTGCCTATGGGTGACTTACTCCTACGACTTTGACGGGTCCGTTTAGCAATAGGATCCAAGTCCCCACCATCCTCAGTATCTGTATTAGATCAGATAGAAGAGGTATCCGTATCTCCCCAAGTCTCTATCAGATAGGTCTGTCGCCAATACTGCAAATTTATTACCAGACTGCCAAGTACGGACTCCGGCCTCCTTACCCCGACCAGCAACAGCCAAACCTTTCCTAGTCCATTTATGTGGGATTTGAACAAAACCAGATGCCTCTAAACCAGGAGTAGACTGCTGAGGGGGAGGGGGGCATTTCACTAGCAACCACAACCGGCCCTTCTTCCATGACATGAACTACAGGGACAGGGGGTGAAACTATAACAGAAGGCTGAGCTTGTAGCAAAGGAGAAGGGCAGACCAAAGTGTCCTGGACAACAACCACCTCAGGCCCCTTAGCTAATCCCTCAGGTGCAGAAGAAAGTAAACTAATTTTCAAGTACCTGGCTGCAACAAGTTTAACCTGCGCTTGCTGAGCCACAGAAATCAAACCTTCATGCGAAGGACAGTCCTCCCTATTATGCGATGCCCAGGGGCAGCGGCCATAGGCATGTCCCATACATTCACAGAGGCTACATTTAAAAAGATTCAGACATGCACTAGAATTATGTCCAAATTCAAAACAATGACTACATTTCACTGTATCACAGGCCGAACTAAAGTGAACACTGGAACCACATTTAAAACAAGATTTAGGCTGTCCCACATTAAAAAATGAGACCTTTATCTTTCCCCAGATAAAAAAACTGGGTAAATGACTAGGCCCAGCATTTGTAGAATACAATTTTACTCCAACTCTCCATCCTCCATCCCAGATTTGCTCACTATCTAATGTGGGGGTAGGTTTGTTGGGCACCTCACACCGTTGTTTCAACCAAAATAAAATATCCTCCACATTAACGCCTTCATTTTTAAACATAATAGTAATATTCCTAACAGCGGGCTTAATCAAAGGAATAGCTTGAAAGGGGGACCAAGTGGTAGAGGCCTGAAAGGCCGCATACTGTGCCCAAAACCTATCCAAGCTGGAAACCTGTTTAAAACTAATATCATAATTATGATTTCCCAGACTAATAAGGGCAAAAATCTCAGAGAAGAAAATGTCATCGAGCCTTTAAGTAAAGTTTTAGCCACATAAATCCTATTGGGGGATCCACAAGCCCTCCTTTATATAACAACCGGACAGCATTACGTCTAGGTGCCGGTTCTCCCTTAGTTGAGAATAAATCAGCTAGTTTAAAACCAACTGGTCGAACAGGATCCTCCTCTGCAGCATCTAGCAAGAGAGGGGCCAGCCCCATCCTGAGAGGAACCTCAGGCTCAAGGGGCACAGTAATAACAGGAACAGGAGAACGAACAATGTTTTGATCATCAATAATAGCATCTGAAACAGTAGAAACCTCCCCCAAATCAGTATGAGTTTGTAACACAGTAGGTAGTACACCCAATACACTTCCCTCAGTCAAACCACCTTCAGAAACAACACCCCGGGGATCGTTGGAGCTCAAGTCAGTGTCGGTGGCCACAGAAGCTGCTGCCTTTTGCAGCATTGCCAAATAAGTGGGATCCTGGGAGTCCGGTGTCCAAGTACCACCATCTCCCTGTTCCCAACCAGCATTCTTTAAGGCTTTCTCAGGGGACCAGGAAGCCCCCTGGCCCAATCCCTGGATGCAGTAGGAAGTCCCTTCACAGATGAATGCCCCACAGGCACCAAAGTCCCTTTTCTTTTACTCCAGCCCGGTGATTTAATAGTGGGAAAAAGAAATACCTCAGGATCCGATTGCACTGGGCCTGACATCTCCAGCCGACTTCCAGGAGGCTGACCACATATTTTCCCATGACTGAGATGTTGTTTGCTTGCTTCCCTCAAAGGGAGATCAGTAGAACCACACGGGGGCTGTGGGCACACCAAGGGAACACTCAGTAAACTGCCAGCCCCACAACAAACATCCGACGCTGCAGGAGCACTTGAAAACGATGCAGAACCTTCTGCATCAGCAGGGGGCTTAACAGACATCAAGGCCCCAAGACAAGGAAGCCCTGAAGATGCCTGCGGGAGTGCTGCAAGCTACATATCGATCCGCAACATTTCCTGCACTAAAGCGGAACGCTTTAGAAATAAAGCTGATTGCAGGTCACTTTTTTGCGGTAAACCAGCCACTTCTTGCTGCCCAGCAAGAGTTCCGACGACCTGCTCCATGGTTTCAGTAATTATCACCATAGCGACCTCAGCCACAACACATTCCTCCTCCCCAGAAGCTTGAAGCACAGGAGAGGAGGCCCGCTGCCCTGCACTCCTGACGTCCATCTCTTCCAAAGACTCCTACATACTGGCCATGCAGCAGCTAGTAGCCAAGGCTCCCCCTACCAGCAGAGTAGGGGAATTTCCCCAGTGCACTGGCCAAATTTCCCCCATTCACTAAAAAATACCACCAACAGCTTAATCTGGTTCAAGGTCAGTTGGCATTCATCTGTATCCCCCTTCCCCGGGTCGTGCCTGAAAATAGGCAGAATTTGTCTAGTGCACTTACCCGGTCAACAAAAAAACTAACTAAATTTTGAAGGCTCCATGAATTTATGTGGTGCACCAGTTGTGGTAGTGTTGGTGGCCACCACACCCACACTTCTTTCTCTTCTGGGATATGTGTCATCATATATTACCTTTTGTGATACAGGTTGCCTACCCTTCAATTTGAAAAAGTTGTACACTTTGCTGTCACCCTTTGTTTTTTTCTTTTCAAGCTCCCATGAAGGATCGATGGCAGTCTAATCCTCGCCTTCACCTCCATTTCCTCCTCCTCCGTTCACAGGTCCTCCTCTTCCTCATTTTCCTGACATGGCAGTGGCATACACAGCTTTGCTACTGCATCATCCTCAGACCCAGATCCACTGCCATTAACCACTAGGGGGCGACTCTTTGGGATATTTTTCAGAACCACTGTGTTTACTCACTGGTGTTGATGGGATTGAGGACATTTCTGATAACAGATATTGGCTCTGCCTACTGCCTCCCTCAATTATGAGAGCAGTCAAATCAAGTGCTATAAGCATTTGTTTAACAGTGCCACTACCATCATACAGTCTGCAGGTACACTATTATCGCCTGCATCCATATCACACCCCCTATTAAACCTCCACTGGTGGTCACTATTGTTGACTTTCCTGCTTTTCCTCTCTGGCTATCCTTTCCCTTCTCTCTACTACTCATTGTAAAATGTGTAGAAGTACTAGTGGCTTGAAAAATAATAAAAATACTGCCAATACTAAAATAGTTACAATAAAATTAAAAAAATATTTCAGAATGACAAGAAAGAGTTAAAGTATTACGAAAAATAATCAAAAATATGAACAACTAACTGCCAGAGCCCTGGACAGACATTAGTATTTTAACAGCAATGGAACACTGAGAGTGTACAAAAATTGTGGGACTTGTGGCCTACCTGGATTTTCAGCAAGGCTTTCAACACCATCCCACACAGGAGATTGCTAAATAATTTGGGGAGCCTGGGAGTGGGTCCTACAGTGGTAAAGCGGGTTGGGAACTGGCTAAGGGACAGGACTCAGAGGGTGGTGGTAAATGGCATGAAATCTGAGGAAAGGGAAGTGACCAGTGGGGTGCCACAGGAGTCAGTGCTGGGGCCAGTCCTATTCAATGTCTTCAATAGCAACATTGCAGAGCGTCTGGAGGGAAAGGTGTGCCTCTTCACAGATGACACCAAGATCTGCAACAGAGTGGACACACCGGAGGGGGTGGAAAAAATGAGAATGGACATATGCCTATTAGAGGAGTGGTCGGGTATCTGGCAGTTGAGCTTCAATGCTAAGAAGAGCAAGATTATGCACCTGGGTTACAGGAATTCAAGGCAGGAGTATGGGATAGGTGGGGAAATTCTGGCCACCACAAGTCAGGAAAGATACCTGGGGCTTATCATATCTGACAATATGAAGGTGATCAAACAGTGTGAAAAAACAGTGGGGAGAGCAATCAGAACATTGGGTTGCACAGGAAGGGGCATAACAAGCAGGAGGAAAGAGTGGTGATGCCACTGTACAGATCACTGGTGAGGCCTCAGCTGGAGTACTGTGTCCAGTTCTGGAGACCACATCTCCGGAAGGACATTGACAAAATAGAGAAGGGCAATGAAGATGGTACATGGATTGTACCTGAAGTCCTACGAGGAAAGACTTAAGGACCTTAATATCTATTCACTGGAGGAAAGAAGGGAGATTGGAGATATGATAGAGACTTTCAAGTTCCTTAGGGGAATAAACAGGGTACAGGTTGAAAGCATATTTCAGAGAATTCTCTGCACAAGAAAAAGGGGGCATGATATGAGGCTGAAGGGTGGAAGGCTCAGGGATAATGTTGGGAAGTACTTTTTCACTGAGAGAGTGGTGGAGCCATGAAACAGCCTTCCAGCAGAAGTGGTGGATGCAAAAACAATACAGGGGCTCAAGAATCCATGGGATAGACATATACATACCCTGGAGATGTACAGAGCAGGAGAGCCACATATCAAGTAGGATCTGGGGCTGCAGCAGTGAGTAGTGAAATTGCAGACTAGGTGGGCCGCACCATCCTTATCTGCAGACAGATTCTGTGTTTGAGAAAAATGAATTGCCCAAGACTGACAGTGAAAACTGAAAATGCATTGAAAGTTTCTGAAACTAAAAGCTGTGGCTGGCTGCAGACAAAAGCCTGCCCTCAACTCCCCCCACACACACACTCTCATGCACAGTGCTAGTCCTGAACAGCAGCATCCCACAGAAAGAGAAAGGAAAAAAAATTACTAAACTAGATAAAATCATTCAAAATTAGGACTGTAGATGCAGAACAACAAGTACAATATGTTTTTTATATAACCCCAGGTGGCGCTATCCCAGGGGCTACTACCCCTGCCTGTTTGGCTACTGACAGGTTGAGGGGCCTAGGTTCTATGACAGGTGCCTCCACCCAGAGGTCAGGGTTAGTAGTGGTTAAACCAGCTTGGGTACAGCCCTCTGGGACACTGTGACCCCCCCGTTGTTCCCCACTAGTGGCCCACACAATACAGGTTACCTTCCAATACCCCACATATGCACACTTTTACACATAGAGATACCACTTACCTCGAGGCTGATTCTGCATCCTCTCAGAGGACCCCTGTAAAACAAGGTTAGACAACATACACAGCAACTTGCAATACTGTTCTAGATGCATTAACACCACAGCCAGTATATAGTATAACAACAACAAATCTGGTTTATTCAGGGGACAGTAACACAGGAGAGGGGTAATCAGGTTGATTGGTTTAGATAAGTCTGAATCACGGTACTGTGCACATATATTTAGGGTCCAAAATGTCACTTTCTGGGTACCCAGGATGGGGGGGCTAGCCAGGTCCATTTCCCGGGGTTGGCCGGCTGGTGCAACTGGATGGGGCCCTGTATGAAGAAAATACATGCACAAACAAATTGTAATCCAGAGCCGGATGGCTCAGTCCACAAACAGAAGCACACACAACAATCAGTTGACACACTTTGATTAAATGAAGGTGAGGGGAAGTACCCCTATTTGTACTCACAAACCCCAAACTGAGCTGAATTGAGGAGGTAGCTCTGGATGGCCAGGATGAGCAGGGCATGGAGATGAGACCCCTGTGACAGGGCCTAACTGACTTGGCAAACAGATGGGATGCAGTCCGATTAGCTTTGAGTCCAGCTTCCAGCTTTGGCTCACGACTCACAGAAACAGGGGAAGAGGTATAGCGATCCCCTACAAACACTAGGCACATTTATATGTAAAGGGAATTACTATACCAGGCAGCTGCTTCTCGATCCCGATTGCAAATACTGCAAAACCCAAGAACACACGTAGCAACAGAGTCCCTGACAGGCTGATCGCACTTCTGGAAATCTTCGGTCTTCTACGGGCAAGCCTGGATCTGCACACTTCTTCCTTTTTCTCCACAAACTCGGATTCAGTCTGATGAGCATTCACTAACGGCTACAGGCCAACTTGGGGGCCTACACACACGCTTCCCGCATGAATTACTCGCCACACAGTACAGAGCTCCTTCTCTCTTCACTATCTCTAATGAACTGACTTTTCCAGCAACAGGGCAGGGCAATTCCTTTGGGCTCACAGAAGTTCAGTTGGCTGGTTCGGCTGTCAATCACTGTAGGGCTCCCTCTGTTGGTGCAAAAAGGTGCCAAGGTCCAAACTACATTTCCCATGAGCACTTGCCATATAGTCCCCTTTGTTGTAGGCTCCAGATGAGAGTCCAAGTTCTTATTTGCCAGCAGACTCCATTTTAAGGACCTCCTTTCCACTGATTGGTCCAATTCAGCAGTTCAGGACCAAAATGAAGAAACTACACTGCCCAGTACTTGCTACAAGTAAGCAGGTTAGAGCAAACTGCATTTTCATTAGTACTCTAACAGATCATCAGCAGACAATTACATCTTTTAATTAGGCTTCCTCTGCACATATAGCAACTGCAGAAATGGAGCACTTAGCCAGCAGCCCGAGTGGGATTCGGGCATTACAATACACAGTCCCCACATTCCAATTAATTATGTCTGCAAGCAGACAGCTCTTAAAGAGACAGTATGCAAAGGCTGTAAAGTACTCGCTGCAGTGCCATTTAACGGCTTAAACGCCGAACACCATCCAGGCTTAGAGCACTTAACAAGCTCCTGGAAGACTTTTGGGAACCCCCATTTGCAGGGGGTTACATTTACAAAAAACACTTACAGTGTATAGTGGAGTGGTGTTCTGTATAGAATTCCATCCCTTTAAAAATGCTGTTCTATCCCAGTTCCAAGGTCATGGAATGCTGTTCTACTCTACTGTGGTAGAACAGCATTCTAGAACCTCTAGAGACTGCATGAGTCAGTTTCATTTTGAAAGCAAAAGAACTCGCAAAACACATTTTTCACACAGTACTATACACTATAAAAAATACAGGATGAGCAAGTCTATGCACAACCAGTGTGTTCTGCCACCTCGGGTTCAGTGGCGGCTCTACACCAGGGCCCGCCAGGGCACGTGCCCTGGTAAAAAAATGCTGTGCCCCAGTTGGTGCCCCATATGGTGCAGAGCGTCCCCCATAGTAACCATATATCAGTGCCCTGGCTGCCATCTGTTGTGCCCCAGCTGTGCCCTGGTAACCATTTGTGGCTAGAGCCGCTAGTGGTTCTGATTCCCAAGGACCTCTCAAGCTTCACTCTTGAGGTCAGAGGGAATCAGAATCCCTCTGTGGCAGAACACACTGGTTCTGCATAGTTGCCCATCCAGTATTCTCTATGTTTAATGCAATGAGAGCAGCAGAAACAGAGTCAAAACTGAGATCTAACTACAGTGCAGCTCCCTTCGCCTGAACACACTTCGTAGAACTGCACGCAGCACAGCTCTTCTGGTCTGTTTCCTGCTGCAATATATAACCATGTGATCTGCAGGTCGCATGGTGCAGCAACAGCACTGATTGACTCAGTCATCCTGCGAAGTCCCAGTGAAATTCAGCTGTGAAGCTGTAGTTCCGCAACATCGTGAAGTTGCCAATTTCTCGAAGCTTGGCTTCGCAAAGTGCAAGTAACTTCACAAAGTTGCAGGACTTTGCAAGGTTATTGTGAATTGAAGTTTTCCAAACTTCGCACATCTCTGTTTCAAAGATGTGTTTACCATGCCTAAGACAGGAAGGAGATACAGTGGTTACTGTATTCAGATACTCAAAATTAGGAACATTTTGGCACAGCAGATGCTTGGATTCTCTAATGGAAAATGTAAACCATTGCTTGGAATGAAGGCAACAGGGTGGATCCCTTAGTCATTGACAAATCAGTAATATATTCAGTAAAACCTTGACAAGTGAAACAGTACATGCTTTGATTGTGTTTTAGGATTAGTTTCAAGGCTCAGCCTGGGCATGTTGTCACATCCTTCAGAAAAGCAGTTTTACAGAACCCCTGCCTGCAGGAGAAAAGGCAAGCACCTACTTGTAAAGGCTGGGTGAATTTTAATAAGAAACTGAAAACAATCAAACAGCCCTAACCAGTATAAGCCATCACTTCTGAATCGCCTAGAAATAGCATGTAAATTATTTCCTTGTTAACGTCATTGAAGGCTTGTTAATTAAATGAAATCTAATTTAAAACATGATCTTTTAAGGTATATAGAGAACCATAATTTTTATTTTAAAATTTGATTTTCAAAGGATTAATCATGCACATTATAAAATTATTTCGACAAAACACCTCATCAACATGTAGATTTACCAATTTATGGATATTTATAAGTAAAAAAAAAATGAAGATTTGCAGCTTAGTTCCGCCACAGTGTAATTGGCATAGGGTGCAGTATTTTTTCAAAAGAACAAAAATTATTCCATGAAACGTTGCCTTCTGGCCACAAGTCTGTTTTGGACTGCCACTAAACAAAAAAAAGTGTGTTCACCTACATATGCATTACAAAGGTTTACGAGAAACAACATTTCAAAACATTGCATTTTATCAACTTCAAAGTTGTGACATGCGATACAGCACTTCAAAGTACTATTGCATACAAAAACAGGGGGTTGTGATACCTTTTATTTGACTAACACAAACAAATTACACAACCTTTTGAAGCCACGTAGGCCTGTTTGTCAGGCACTCTGATAAAACAGTTACATACACAGAGAGCTCAGTCCTAATTAGAATCACAAATTCAAGCACTTCAAATGTCAAACTTTCATACATGAGTGTAACAGCTCTGCTGATAAGGAAAGTATCATAGTAACAGAACTATAAATAACTGAATATCTGCATAGACAAAAAGAGCAATCTTTAGAATACTGGGTTATAAGTCAGCTCGGCAATGTAGACCCTTGCCCAGAATAAGCAAATTTTCTTGCAAGAGTTTGTGTAGCGTGAAACTCCTTAAAGCACATTTTTCCCCATTTTCCACAGTACTTTTCTCCTCAAACTGCAGTCGTGGCATACGTGGAACACATGCACGTGGGGGCACTGTCGCCCCAACCCACTTCCCCACCCACCACCCAACATTACATCAGCCTCCTGATGTCCTTGCTCTGGCACCTGCCTCCACCAGGAGTCAGCTGAGATGGGGACAACCTACCATCCCTACCTGGGCTAGGAGAGCTGCCTGGCAGCTAGCTCGATCCTGCTCTTGCCTCCCCCGGTAGCCCAAGCTCATTGCCAAACTCAGGTCACTGGTGTGGTGCGAGGTAAGGTGCTTTCAGTGTCTCAGTCCTCAGCACCACCAGGCCTGGGTTTTAAAGCAGATTTTGAGGTATACGTAGGGCTGCCAAAATGGTGCAGGGCCTGTATCAAAAACCCTACAAGGAAAGACTCAAGGAACTAAATATGTACTCTCTAGGGGAAAGGAGGGAAAAGGGGAATATGATAGAAATGTTCAGGCACCTCACAGATATTAATAAGGTACAGGAAGGCACTATTTTCCATAGAAGCAGATGCTCCAGGGCAAGGGGTCATGCTATGAAGCTAGAGGGGGGGGGCGGCTCAGAGGAGATGTGAGGAAATACTTCTTCATGGAGAGGGTGGTGGATGCCTGGAAGAGCATCCCAGCAGAGGTGGTGGGTGCTAAAATGGTAACAGGATTCAAGCAAGCATGGGATAGACACAAGGGGACCTTAGATGAGTAGGGTCTGTTGTGGCATAGTAGGTAGAGAATATACTGTAGGGCAGACTAGGTGGGCCAAGAAGTCCTTATCTGCCGACAACTTCTATATTTCTACAGTATGTTTCTATGTAATCTAGCAATTCTGAATATTTAGCCCTGGAAATCACAAACCTGCAAAATTGTAGCAGGTAACAAACCCCACGTCTCTGTTCAGTCCATATTCATGAGCTTTAGGCAGAGTTATGAACTTAATTTCCCACTGTCTCCTTCCTGACTGTCTCTACATTTGTTCTTTGGTTCTGTGACTGTCACATCCTACAGGCTGTATGCAGTGGTGCAAGTGGTAGACAAGAAGTACAGGAACTCAGGCACTGGCAAATATGAAATGCAGAATGAAGTTCCTCAATCTGAAGGATAACTATCGATACTATGGGATTCAATTAGGGATATTGAAGTTTTCCTAGGAAGATATGATTGTGGTACAAGTCAAATTGTGATGGAATCCCTGATTTCAGGTCACAGGACCCAAAATTCATTATGTTACTGGTTTAAGAATTTCATTTTTAGTGTCAGTGGGAAGTAGTCCAGGAACTCCGTTCCTACTGCAAAAAAGGTACAGGAATTGAGTTCCTGTGCGTTCCTGTTCATTTTCATCACTGGCTGTATGGTTTCAGAGAGACATGCTCGCTCACTAGTGCCTGCATGTCTGGATATTGCATTGTGACTCTATGCAAGTTCATTCGGGGTGTTAGGGTCTGGCTGGTTTCACCTACATACCAGGCATTTGTGTGATTTTGACATCTGATAAAATACATATGATTCTGGAAGTCACAGCTGTGCACATGCTAATGGCATGTATGTTCCCAGCATGTAGGGAATATACACTGCTGCATTAATCTGTGCATATGCAGGGTTTGCATTTTTGTTCCATAAAGCTTTTTCTCCAGACTTGGCTTGGTTGCAGCTGAGCTCATCAGCTCTGTCCCCACCTCCTCATGTCCAGTGCCTGCCTCTGATGAACCACAGAGCCCAAGATGCCCACATATTACCGCCCTGTGGTGAGGCGGGAAGAACAGGGCTGTCCTCCCCCTACCCAGTGACTCTAATCTAGATTGGGCCAAGTGGACAGGCAGCGGTGTGGCTCGGAGGCAGGTGGACAGAGCTTCATATGTCCTGTACCAGACAATTTTCCATTTTTCTCCCACACCCTGGGGCTATGGCCAATACGGTTATGCATGCATATGGAGGCAGACATGCGCACCTGAACCACCAGTCCTGCTCCATCCACATGGCATAAAACCAGCCTACTGAGCATCACCACTGCCACCACACCTCCATCCAGTGGCAGCCAAGAGCTGGGAAGGCTTACCTCTCCAATCGGAAAACGAGAGCTACCTGATGGCTACTCGCTCCTCTCCCAGCCATCCCCCCCCCAGCCAATCCCCATCGACCCAAGCTTGTTTCCAAACTCGGGTTACAGGTACAAGAGTGGTAAGGCACATTACAGCACCTCAGCCCTCTATGCCACTGTGCCAGCTTGGGTTTGTATTTGTAACTTCAGAATCTTTGGGCACCTGGTGCTTCAGTATTAGTTTTACCTAACTTGCTGCTGACAGGTTTCTGCTGTAGGCTGGCTGTCTGAATGCCAGTTCAGGGAAGATTTCAGATAGAAAGGAGGCATCATCCAGAAGGTGTTGTAAGCTACTTAATATATTTCATTTCATTTTATTTATTATACTGGAGAGCATGATGAGCTAAACAGCCTGTATTCTCAAGTGACCAGCTGTAAATACAGAGTTGACACTTGATAAAGCAATACACAGGAACAGGCAAAGTGACACGGGAACATGCTAGTAACACATTGCACAAGTAGTAGAAAACTATTAGGTACAGTTACAGTGCATATGAGCTAAATAGCCCATTTTCACAGGTGACCAGCTGTAAAAGCCAAGTCAACAATTGATAATGTAAAACACAAAGAGGCCAAGTGATCTACAGTAGGTACAAGCCGGCAAGTTATGGTACACGCAGTATAAAACTATTAGATACAGTTACAGTGCATATTGTCAAACAGAAACTGGATAGGTTAGCGCTGAAGGGATGCTGATTCCTTAGATGAGGTGGTGGGAGAAGGATGCAGATGCCAATTGCCCTACAGGAGAGGGATCATTGCCCTACAGCACTGTTTCTAAACGGGACTTGTAATGAGAATTTAGACTGAAAGTGAGTTTCCAGCTTATTGGAAGAGTGGGGAAAGATCAAGCAAATACAAGAGGGGACTTTTCCTAGTGCCACCTTGTGAAGGAACACTGGAGCACTGCTAACCTATGGGCTAAGCGGTTATCCAGGGAAAGGCAAGCAGCTGATTTGTAAAGATGGCAATGGTGTGTACAATAGGGCAGGATGAAGTGGCAGATGCTGTTGTAAGCAGTGCACAACTTGTCAAGGGCCCCAGAAGGAGCAGCATATACAAGGGAACCATAGCCAATAGTAGGGAGCAGTAGGCTGTTTGTGAGTAATCTCGTTGTTTCAGAGATCAGGAATCTTTTGACCCTGAGAAGAGCACTGAGTCTCTGGTGCACAGGTTTTACCAGGATATAGTCTGTATAATGCTAATGGTGGGTTTATATTGGCAACCAGTGGTATCTGATTGTGTGTTCTTTTCTCTTTCCATGCTACAAGGTTCTGTTATGGTACTTCAGTGCTCTGTGCAATCTGGTTTTCAATAATGCAGGGGGTTATTTTTGTTTGGCAAAGGCAGCACCTAGTTTATCCAAGTTATTTTCACTGCCTTTCTCTTCAGAGTAGATTCTTTGGTACCACAGGGTCTGGCTGTAGATACTCATTTACTTTGTGTGGTGGTGATGGGGCAGGGGGAAGCTAGAGTAGTGGAGGTAGCTTAATGGGTCAGTGGGATTTCTGTAAACTGATAGATACATATTTCCTTGTTTTAGTGTGGTGGTGGTTTATAAGACTTTTTGGGCCAGATACTCAAAACTTTGCACTGTGTGCAAACCGTTTACGCAAGGTTAGCGCCAGGTTAGCCTGGGTCCGCTATATTCAAAAGGTCAAATAGTGCATGCAAACTGCATTAGCGCTGGGCAAAATTATAATGTATGGAAGGGGCAAACTGAGGGGATGTGTACATGAATAGAGACACAATGCTATATTCAGTGAATAGCACCACGCTAAGTGTTTTTGCGTGGCTTAGCGCAACACTTTGCATGGTACAATTTACCACCCAGGAAAAGGTAGTCTTTGCATGACTTTGTGGCTTTGCTCAGATTTGCGTGATGTTTGCATGGTTTTGTGTGACCCTAACCAGTAAGTATGACACATAGAAATAAGCCAGACAGAGAGGAAACATGCTGCTTACTGATGGCATCCCTATGATGTCATCATCTGCCACCAGTCCCAGCCATGCCAGGCAGTAAGTGGTGACCCAGCTCCCAGTGGACACCATGGCAGTGCAGCCATACAGCACACACCTGCAGACCACCCTTCAGTGGACACCAACGAATGCCAGCACACACATGCAGCACTATGGGCATGGAGGGTATTGAAGGGAGGGTGTATAAGTGGCCAGGCTACACCACAGACTGGGGTGCAGTCACAAGGCTGGGACAAGCCACGCAGTGCACATGGGCCAGTGTTGGGAATACCCCAACACCAGTGTGCTTGTCTGATGGTATGTGCCCCCTCCCAGCCACATACCGCACATCTGTACAGACACCACAACACACACAGCCAGCAGTGCATATATCACTGTGAGCATCCCATGTCAGTGGTACAGCATCTGTGGGTCACACAACAGCATAACAGTAATGTCCACTGTCAGTAATCAGCTGCAAGTTGGGCCTATCTATGTGTACAGTGCAGTGGTCATCACTGCCCTGCACACCATAGACATTGCTGTGTTCCTCACACTACTGGCCCCCTTGCTACTGTAGTGTCTGCTGTGCACTGTAGCACGAACTACAGTTTGACAATTGCATGCAACACCACCACCTGTGCTGTGTAGTCCCCTGGGGCACAATATTCTATGCTGTACAGTACAAATGCAGCCAGCTGCAGCTACCACCATGCACTGCCAGACTGACCTACAGGTGGAGCTGTGGGCAGACCCAGCCAGTCCCTATACTTCCAGACTGACCTACAGGTGGAGCTGTGGGCAGATGCAGCCAGCCCCTGTACTTCCAGACTGACCTACAGGTGGAGCTGTGGGACCCTGCAATAGCACTGGGCAAACTGCCTGCAAATCAGGTCATAATGAGATGCTAATCTGGATCTTTGCCCACAGACTACCTAAGTAGGCTTATTTGCATGTCACTTTTGAATATAGAAAAGTATTGCCCCAGGCAAACGTGATTGCACCAGGCAAACGGCTTAGCTCCGTGCTACACCTGCACAAATGTGTTTGCGCTGTGCAAACATTTCAGAAACATTGTACATTTCTGCACAATGTAATTTCACATGCGCTGCTGCTTGCAGCTTTGCTGACTCCACTCCTTTGCTAGCACACACATACTGGCCACATAGTTCACCTCTACCTTCCTTCACATCACTGTGAACCGGGATGCTGTTGTGGTTTGCACTTCCTGGTTGCTGTATTCGGAGGTGTCTTATTCCCAGGCTATTTTTGCACTGCACTCCCAGTCCAGTTTGCCCAGTTTCCTTAGCATGCTATATTCAGTAGGTTTAGCACCAGGGTTATCCCTTTTGAATATAGTGGGCAATTGGTTCCAGGCTAATTTAGCATGCCAGGCAGTGCTAATTTAGCCCCGGGGCAAAGTTATGAATATCTGGAAATTCTTGTTTCTTTTGAATATTCTGTTTTTAAATTAATAGTGGGGTGGAAGTTGTTAAATCTTCAGTGGAATTCCAAGAGTAGAGCTGTTTGGAATGCAGAATTTCACAGTCAGAAATGGTGCAGAATAGCAATTCCACTTCCGAAATGCTTTTGTAATTTTGTTTTAAATTCTGCACAATTCTGAAAAAGCATTTCTGTGTAAACCGCAGAATAATTTTCCGTAGATCGAGTAAACTGTAGAATATTATTCCACGGATTGCAGAAAAATATTCCATCATTTACATAAATGGTGGATTATTAATCTGCAAAAGCATTTTGCATGCAAAAGGTCAAAATTTCTCTACCGATGGAATTGCCCAGAATTTTCTGAAATTCTGATGGAATTCCATTCTGTCCAAATTTTAGCATCCTATACAGCCCTATCCAGGAGTCCTTCCTTGCTGTTTGCATAGATGAGAAAGATGTCATCAGTGCACCTTGAACACAACCAGGCTGTGATGTGGTATTGCAAAAGGAAGTTAGTTTCTAGGCTTGCCATAAAAAGACTGGCATACTGAAGTCCCATACTAGTTCCCATAGCAATGCCCATTTTTTGTATGTACAGACTGGCATCGAATGCTAAATATTCATGGGATAGGATGAATGCAGTAAGTTCCAGTACTATTTCTGTAAATGGTTGATGCCTCTGTTCAAAGACTGTTTTATAGGGCGATTGGTTTTTCCTTCGTTTAAGTTGTCAGTGCCTCTCTGAAGGAAGGTGAATTTTCCACTGTCTTGAAAGAGACAATGGTTCACCCACTCCTAAAGAAGGCTTCTTTAAATCCTGATGACTTCACCAGTTTTAGACCAATCTCTAACTTACCCTTTCTAGATAAAGTTATTGGTGGCACACCTTAGGAAACACCTGTAGGAATTTTCCATCTATGAGTCATTCCAATCTGATTTCCGTTCTCGGCATAGTACTGAGACAGCTAAGGGTTTGAAATTATCTGCTTCTTGCGAGGGACTGTGGAGAGGTTTCTCCTGATCCTGTTGGATTTGTCATCTGTTTTTGTCACTGTTGAGCTTGAGGAGCTCCTGAAGTGCATGAGGAGATTCGTTGGGGTGGTAGGAACAGTCTTGGACTGGTTCCGATCCTATTTGGTGACTGCCATCTGTCCGTGATTCTGGGTATATTTGGATCTTGATCCTCTGTCACTGACTGTGGGATCTCTCAGGGTTCCCGCTAATCTCCACTTTTGTTCGCTGTGTTCATACTTCTGCTTGGAGATGTAATCCAGAAGTACACCTTAGGTTTTCCTTTGTATGCTGATGATACTCTGCTATATCTTTTGTTTAAACCCAGAGAGGACTCCTCAGTGACTGTGCTTGAGAGTGCTTTAATGGAGATCAGTGAGTGGATGGCTTATAGTGGGGCGAAGCTAAACCCTGTAAAGACAGCGTTACTACTGGTGGGATCAGATCATCTCATGTCTTCCATTTTGGAGAGCCTGGATCTTCCTAGTTTTGGGGGAGAAAATTACAGGCTAGGCAGGCAATTCACAATCTAGGAGTCACTCTTCACCAAGGGCTGACTCTTGTACCTCAGGTGTCATCTCTGATTAGGAGTGGCTTCTGTCATTTAGTTAGGTAGTTTGTTATTTTTTGGCTATTGGCTGGTTCTCATTTGGTCCACCTCCCTGTCACCCCATCCCCTGGGACTTACCCTCTGCCCCAGAGTGTACCCTGGCTTACTCCCCAGGGTGGGGCCATTGGGGAGGGGCCAGTACTCCCTGATCAGAGACTGCAGATGATCTGGGGACAGACTACATTGGTATTCTGTTTGGGGCTCGGCAGGGGCAGACATCCTCCTGCTCAGCCTGATAATTTTTGTATTCTTGTTCCCCCAGGAGGCGTAGCATGCAATGACATGATAGTGCATGGCCAAATGTCTGCCGTACCTCCCAAGCATGTGAGCTCCAGCTATCAGACCCCTAGCCTCTGCTAGGGACCAATCAAACATTGGGTGGTTCCCCACCCTCCACCCCAGAAGAGGACAGCAGTCTGTTGGATGTGCAATCCCCCCCCCCCCCGATGACTCTCAGACTCTCGGGTTCACTTCTGAACCCGAGTCGTCAGCATCACGAGCAGTAACACTACCTCTGCTCCGGCACGCTGACAGCTTCTGTCATTTAAAGAATACTGTAGGATTGCGACTGTACTTCATGTAGGATGATATGCTAACACTAGTGCATGCCTCTGTCATCTTCTGCCTCGACTATTGCAATGTGCTCTACCAGGGCCTTCCTGTAGGTCGGATCCACCATCTTCAGCTGGTGCAGAATGCTGCAGCCAGACTTGTTATATCTGTAAAAGAGAGTGAACATATCACACCAGCACTGCACTCTTTGCACTGGCCTCCTGTAAGATGGCAGATCAACTTCAAGATTCTCTTACTTATAAGGCCATAAATGGACTTGGACCCAGTACCTTAGTGAGCTGATTGCAACCCACCCTGATGTCCATGGGTTATGTTCCACTGGCACTGGTTTATTGACCACACCAAAATCAAGATTAAAGTCAGTTGGAGATAGGGCATTTTTGGTAGTGGACCCTTTGCTATGACACGGTTTACCAGCTGACATTCACATTGCCCACTCTGTCACCATTTTCAAGGGTAAAGTTAAGACATGGCTGAGCTTTTGTAGGAGACTGAACTTGTTATTTGAATGTCATCCACCTACATTGTAATGTTGTGTCATGACTGGTTTGTCTGTTTGTTATGCTATGCTTATGTAAAGTGCCTTGTTTTTAGAAAGGTGTTTTTGGATAAATTATCTATCTATCTATCTATCTAGCTATCTATCTATCACCCCGCCCCCAATTGGGCTTACCTGAAAGGGCTATGGCCCTCTGCTCCCTCGCCGGTGTCCCCATAAATGGTCCTTGATGGGACTTGAACCTGCTGGTGCTTCATGGCTGTGGCCACCAATATCCCATTGCTCGGCCCATCCGCTGAAAGGGGTCAAGCTCAGTTTGATGTTTTGCACCTCCGGGTGCCCAAGGGGTCTTCCAGCCGGTCTGGGAAGCAAGGATCAGACTGGCCGAAATATAAACAATAAAGATGGCAGCCATGCGCAGCCACTGTGAGCTTACAAAATTTAAATGAGCCATGGCTCCATTAAGGAGAGCACCTAAAGGGTACAGAAGTTGGGGAATATGATTGAGAGCCCCTCTAGGGAGAAAAGGGGCTCACACACATAAAATACAAGGCATCCTGGCTCCAGGTGGGCAATCGGAGCTAGGATAAGTAACTATCAGCCCATGAAAGGGCTTGTTTGATCAGTTATGGGGCTAAGTGTGTGAGGGTCTGAATGTAAACAAAGATGGCAGCCCCCATAGGACTACAAAATCAAGGGGGCTGCTGAGTAAAGTTGAAAGGGCATTGGATTTGCTCAGGACTATTGTAGCCAATCAGTGGAGGGCTGTGAAACAAGTATAAATAGGCCCGCGAGCCTGACAAACAGGAGTTTTTTTTCAGCAGAGTGAGAAAAGACGGAGTGGGCTTTTATTTATTTATTTATTTATTTTCTTACTTACTTAAGTCTTTGATTACCGGGTTAGAGCACTGGTCCAAGGGACCATTTTCAGGCACGACCCGGGCCCACAAAGTGGCACAATGAAATATACAATATACAACAACATATACAGCAAACTATACATACAGGTGCAATCAGTGTACAGGTAGAAAATAATTGAATACAGTATAGTTTACAAAATGTGTCAGGATAAAATCAACAGATACACTGTAATTTCAACAGTGTTGGGAGAACAAGAGTACATTACAAATTTATGCTGGAGAAACAGGGTAGGGAGAATACGAGACAACAGGGGGGAAACAGTGTAAATAGCTAATACGAATAAACATAGCATGTTGATTCCAAAAAACAGTAGGAAAGACCGGATTATTGTTCAAGGAGCAGGGAACCAAGTGCTTTAGTGGTACTACAGTTACAAAGGAGAAAGAATTAAAAAGGAAGAGAGGGCAGGGTTATTGGGAGGAAGGGAATGTCGGGTCAAAGAACGATTACCCGAGCTGGCACAGGCATTTGGCCTCTCTCAGTAACCAGGTTTTGAATCGGAGTTTGAGGGTGCAATGGGTGTCAGCAGATCACAGCGGCACAGGGAGGCTGTGCCATAGGGAGGGAGCTGTAACTGATAGCACTCTGCCACATATAGCAGTGGAAATTTTAGGTATCTCCAAAGGGGGGACCAAGGACAAACATAGGCATTTGGGTGTTAAGGAGGGATATGTACGGGGATGCATTGTCACCTCTTAGGGTGTTGTCAAAGATGCAGCCTACTGCATAATCAAAATGGCCAGAGAGTGTGAGTCAGCCAAGAGCCTGGTACAGGTTACAGCAGTGGGTGGAGTAGGGTGCCAGTAGTGCAAATAGACATATATTGTTATAGACAGAGGTTAGACACGAGCAAAGGGCAGAGGACATACAGGTGTAAATGGGGGAGCAGTAGTCAAGGATAGGGAGCAGGTTACCTTGGACTGTTGCTAGGTGGGCCTCTCTGGTCAGGAACTGTTTCAGCCAATATGCAGCCCCAAGTTTTTGGTTAACCCATCGTACAACAGAGTTCATGTGCACTGTGAAAGAGAGGGAGGGGTCAAGGGTTACCCCCAGGTATTTGAAATGCAAGACATTTTCTAGTAAGGCTCCATCTGGCATGAGCACTGAGAGAGAGAAGCCGAACTTGGCTATGTTGGCCAGGTATGGTTTGGACCCAAGAAGCATTGCCTTTGTTTTTTTAACATTAACCAGGAGCCTGTGTGACAAGAACCAGTTGTGGGCTGAGCCATAGTTCTGCGAGAGGGTAGCAGATAAGTTAGTGACATCACTGCAAAAGAGGACAAGATCGTCAGCATACAGAACTGCTTCACAGGTGAGGCAGTCAGTGGGGAGGGAATTATTAAAGATAGAGAACAATAGTGGGCCCAGGATGGAGCCCTGGTGGATGCCCATGGAGACAGGCATGTCAGGGGAGAAGGCAGCACCAATATATATGGACTACGATCGGCCAGATAGTTAGCTCCTAAACCACTGTAAGGTCCCCGAAGAGCAGTCACGTTGCAGAAGAGTGTTGTGCAGGAGGGGTGGTTGACCAGGTTAAAGGCCATGGTCAGGTCCACAAACACAGTGCCCATAGCTTTGCCCACAGCCATGTTTCTAAGAACCTGATTCATATACTGGGCCAGAGCAGATGAGGTGCTGTGGGCTTCCCAGCCCTATACCAGCATCCAGGCTCCAGTGACATGTCCAGCCCAAAATCTTGCAAAGACAGCCAGAGAAAGAGCTTGGAGCTTTGAAGAAGGAACAAGAGAAAGGTTTTGGAGTTTGCTGCAGACAACCAGGAGCTGGAGTTTGCAGCCAGAGAGAGAGAAAGAAAGAGAGAGAGCTGAAAGCTGCAGTGAGAGCTAAGAGACTGTGTGTGTGCTGCCTGATTTTCCAAGCACTGCAACCATTGCACAAAGACTGAGCTACTGTGTTCCCCCACGCAGGGATAATTGTGGTGAGTGCAAATTTCGGCAAGGGGAGAGCCTGAGCATGCTGTGACTAGAGACTGTGCAACAGCCCAGTACTGCTGTGTGTAGGGAAGGTAAAAGAGAGAGTGCTGGGGTAAGCAACTGTGAAAAAGCCCAGCTGGTAATTGTGTGACCCAGGTGTGCAACAGAGGGGTCTACGACTACACCTATCCTATCCCTAGACTGAAAAAGAGGAAGAAGACCAGCGGCGGAAGACAACAAGAGGCCTGCTTGGTGAAAACTGTCTACAAAGGCTTTTGAGGTGAAGCTGGTGAGGGCAGGCAGGTGAAGATTGGTGTTCTACATTTCCCCAGTCATCCAGCGCTGTGGCCTAGTGGTGCAACACCATCAGGATACCTTCATGGTACTGTACCAGCTCCAGCTGCTGAAAACCCCCTGTGAACTGTTGAACTGTAAGTACCCCAAGCTGCAGCTTTGGGAAGTCTTTACTAGCTAGCTAGCTAGTTAGGTTACAGGGTGTAAGTCCTGGGTTGGACTGCACTAAGTACAAAGCTGCGCCCAGGCAGTAAAATTAAAGTGAAACTATTTAAAAGTTATTTGGGCCCCAACAAAAGATCCCAGACCTGCATCAGTGCCCTGGTGAGGTACCCACTGCATCTAGGGCCATTTCTGGGTGCACCCATTGATGGGAGGCAAGGTTTATTTTTTTTTGTGTGTGTGTTTTCTGTTTATCTCCTATGCACCTCCATCTGCCACTCCTTCGGGCCAATTGCCAAGGACACTCTCCCCCACAGCTCCAGCGCCGATCCCTGACCCTACATTGCAGCCACCTCAGGGTAACCCAATGTAACCCTTTGTCAGGTGGGTCCTCCTCTTCCAAGGAGGAAGGGCCTGGTAGCCAACGGCGTTGGCCCTGGGTGCTGCTGAGGTCGGTTTGGCTTTTCGGAGTTCCAAGGAGGCACTGGTCCAGGCGGCCATCATCTGGTAGATTGGAGGCGCCATTTTCTATTTTCCTCCTCCATTTCCCCTGTGGGTCACATCTGCATCACCCCTGGTCTCCAACAGGGGGTCACTACAGAGCGATGCCTCTCCCTAACCCACCCTAGGAGAGCAGAGCAGTCCGCCGGACGCTCAATCCCCTTCCCCTGCCGACCCTCCAGCACCCGAGTCCGTTCCCGAACCCGGGTCACCAGTGTGGTTTGAAGTAAGGCACCAGGGCCTCAACCCTCTGCTCCACTGGGCCGGCAGGAGGCAAGGTTTATAATGTGTGGTATCCTTGATCTTTAAAAGTGTTGTGTTGTTTTGTATTCATTGTTTGCATGTTAAAGAGATTCACTGATTTTTGGCCCTGCCTTGGTAGTTGACCGGTGCCCACGTTTCATTAGCAAGTGGCCATCATGTTAAAAAAATTGATTTAAAGCTGCCACCCATTGAATATAATGGGGTTACCCCGCCCTCTCACTGGCATCTCGTCATCATGCTAGTGGTAGCAGGGGAATGAGCTAGGTGGCAGAGAAAAAAATGGGAAGGCCTTGGGACCCAGTTTCTACAATTTTATGAGGCAAATAACTTTTTACAGGCTTCATTTCTTTGGGAGAATATTTATACAGGCAGACTTCTGTGGTGGTAAGTCACTGTTTAATCAGTGGCAGGGGCAAAACACATGTTGGTGGATCTCTTTAACTATTGTTGCTGTGACTTATTGTGATAGAGGGGGATTGTTATTGTGTAGGGAAAGTGTCTTGGGGGGCAGGTTACGTACTTTCCTGGTGGGGTGGTAACCTGTTCTCTCTCCACGGGTATCCCTTGACACTAACCCCAAGAGGAGGCACTGCGCCATACTTATTGTCCTCTGTGGAACTCAGGCTGGACCCCCTCGGAGGTGTGCACAGAGTTGACCTGAGGGCACCAGAGCAGCCAAGGTGAGTCAAAGGGCTGTTACAAGTGGAGGCACTGCTGAGATTTGCTGCCCCCTAGTGGCCACCCTGCACTTGCCATTTAAAACAAAAATCTGACACCCCCCAGTGTTTAAAAGAAAAAAAGAAAGGGAAATAGCTTTCCAAGAAGTAGGGGAATGGTGCCTGTTTGAGGGACTGGACCCCGAGAAAATGCTCCCAATAAGAAATGTGGCTAAAGACCTAAATAAGGAGTTCATTTGGGGGATGATAGAGATGGGTCCCTGAAGAAATGTGGGCACATGAAAATACAAAGAGTGACTAGAAAACCAGGCACCCGGTTTAGGAATTTGATTGAAGAGACTGACAAGGACTTGGTGCCTGTAGATATATATGCCTCCTAAAATGACACTTGAAGGGTTCCAAGAGACCTGAGTGGTGCTGAAGAAGGGGAGTCCAGCCAGTCCAAAACCCTCTACTCCTCCCCTGCCCCCCTGCCCAAGTGAAGGAAGGGATTTCAAGGCTAAGTTAGAGTCCCTGCTAGCTAGTGAAGGGAAGTCCGTGAAATATATTTGGGTTTAGCTTCAAGAAGGGGAGCCCACCCTCATAGTGTTGCCTAGCAGGGTGACCCCTTCATGGTGGCACTGTATGAAGAATACAAGTGGCAGCACACCTTCTTTGGGGCCACCTCCACTCTGGCTGGGGATGATGACTTTGAAAGCTGGATAAGTCAGGCAGCCCAAATGGTCCAAGTATGGAGGTGTTCCGATGAGGAAAAGTGCAAGAAGATTGTTGAGAGCATAAGGGGCATGGCTCTGGATGTGATTCAGTCCTTGTGGGCCAGTCAGCCTACATGTACAGCAAATGACCACCTCGCAATATTGAAAAGCACCTTCAGAGCTGTACTGAAGAAGAAGAAGGCAATCATGTTTCAGCTGTGGGGCACCAAGCAACAGCAAGGAGAAAGTTGTTGCAGTACATTACCAAGGTTGAGGCAGTGATGCACAAGATCGCTGAGACTTGGGGGGGAGAGGGGCACTCCGGAGCAGGTTGCCAAAATGAGGCTAGATCAGATCCTGCATGATGTTGTACACTCATGACTAACTCTAATCTCCCTTAGGCTGTGGGACTGCAGACTGACCCCCCAACCTTTAAGCAGTTGTTGGATGAGGTAAAGGAGGAGGAAGCCCAGGAAGATATTGGTGACTCCTTATAGATGCCCACAGCCACTGTTGCTGCCCAGCGATCCCAAGCACCCAGACTTAAAGAATCACCATCCTCCTTGGAATTGGGCATTGCTCTAAAGGAGCTCAGAGGATGTATGCAGGACTTAAAGGGAGTGAAGGAGAGTCTCTCAGCCCCCTCTATGACTGAGTTTGAAGAAGGAAAAGACTGTGTAAAGGCTCTGCAGCTGGACCAAGAGTTTTGGTCACTGCCAAGTGCTGTTCTGTCTGAACCTGGGCAGCAGTCAGCCCTTTACGCTGCACCCAGGACTAGGCCCCAAATACCCACCATGTCCTGAGAAGGTTGGTTCTGCTTTAGATGTGGTCAGGATAGCCACTTGATGAGAGGGTGCATCAGTTCAGAGAATCTAAAGCAAACTGCAGAAAAACAGAGGCAGAAGGATCAGGGAAACACAAATGGGAACCAGTAAAGAAGCAAATTGGGTCCCCACAGTTGCAATGCTCCACCCAGTGGACTGACCCACAGAGTCCCCGGCAATCAGGTGCCACCTGGTCTGGTCAGCCCCGAGCTGATGCGGAGGTTTTGGTCAAGGGAGTGCCTTGTTTCGCTCTACTGGATGGCAGGTCACAGGTCACTATCATATACCAGACCTTCTATGACAGATACCAGAAGCATTTGCCCCTCCTGCCTCTGCCTGGTCTGTCCCTGTGGGGTATAGGTAGTTCCAGCTACCCCCACAATGGATATTGCCTTGTACAAACTGGGTTCATCTCAAAGGGCCCAGATGAACACCCCACCATTGGGACTTTGGCCCTGATCTGCCCAGAGCTCAAAGGGATGACAGACACGCCTGTGCTAATTGGGGCAAATGCTAACATGCTTGAGTGACTGGCTAAGATGTGTACAGAGAGAGCCAGGACAGATGAGCTAGTGAACCCTATGGTCAAACAGTGGTGAAGAGGGTCAGCCTGACTGTGGATAGTGTGGAAGCCAAGTTGATGGAGGAGTCTGTTGGTATGGTGCACAGGGTGGACAGCAAAAATTGATCCTGCCCCTGAGTTCAGAATGCAGAGTAATGGAAATTGCTGAGTTTGCTAAGCTGCCCGAAGGACCCAACTTCATCACTGATGCACCACCGGAGGGCAGCTTGTCAGAAGGGCTAATGGTGCAAAGAGGAGTGCTGTTACCCTGGAGATGCCCTGGGCCAGGTGAGTTATGGTGAGGGTCAGGAATGAGCCCAGGAAACCCATAGTTATCTGGAAGGGCAGAGTGTTGGTGAAAATTGACAAAGCCAGTGGAGCTATTGCAGTAAACCTGCTGGTGGCTGCAGAGGATGAGATAGATCCAGCCTTTTTTGATTTTGGTGATCCTCCCATACCCACCAGCTTCTGGTGAAGTTTAAGCCAAAAGTTAGCCAAGTGGTGAAAAGTCTTCTCACTCCATAAGTGGGACATTGGGTGTGTTAAAGGCAAAGCACATCAGATTCGCCTGAGGGATGATCATCCATTCAAAGAAAGGTCTTGGAGGTTGGCCCCTGGATATATCGAAGATGTCAGGCAACACCTGAAAGAGTAATTGGCCGCAGGCATCATCACTGAGTCCCAGAGCCCCTATGCTTCACCCAATGTGGTGGCACGCAAGAAGAGCAGAGCTGTGAGAATGTGTATGATCACATATTAAACAAAAAGACCCTCCCCGATCAGCACACAGTGCCCTGGGTGGAAAACACTTTGGCCAGCCTGTCCAGGAGCCAGTAGTTCTCCGTGTTAGACCTCTGGAGCAGCTATTACCAAATCCTCATGGCGGAGGAAGAGAAGAAGACCAACTTTATCTGTCCATTGGGGTTCTACACATTCGACTGCTTGCCACAAGGGATATCCAGAGCACTGGCCACATTCCAGTGTTTAATGGAGAAGGCTGTGGGGGATATGAATTTGTCAGAAGTCATCGTCTACTTGGATGACTTAATTATATTCAGGCGCCAGGCCCAAATGATGAAAGTCCTGGACCAACTGGAGGAGTTTGGGTTAAAAGTTTCTATCGACAAGTGCCAGTTCTGCCAGCTTGCTGTAAAATATGTTGGGCATATTGTCTCAGCAGATGGCATTTGAACTGATCCAACTAAAGTAGAGGCCCACCACCACCTGGCCCAGGTCCTACAACTTAAAAGCTCTGCAGTCCTTCTTGGGGCTCTGTGGCAAATGCCGCCACTTCATAAAAGACTATTCAATGGTGGTACACCCACTAAATGACTTGATGCAAGGCTATCTACCCACCAATAAGAAAAAGAGACCTGAGCGGGTGAAAGACAGTCCTCCAAAGAGTATTTGAAGGTTGGTGAACCTTTTGGAGACTGGTGGACACCAGAGTGTAAGGCTGCTTTTTGAGAAATTATTAGAAGACTGAGTGAAGCCCCAGTATTGGAATTTGTAGACCCTAACAAGCCCTACGTCCTCCATACCAATGTCAGTTTGAATGGGTTGGGGGCAGTGCTTTATCAGGAATACCCAGAGGGAGTTAGGCTGGAGGCATTTGCTAGCCATAGTCTGTCACCATCTGAGAAGCACTACCCTGTGCATAAACTGAAATGTCTGGCTTTGAAGTGGGCGGTAACCAAAATAATTCCTTGAATACCTGTATGAGGTTCCTTTTACAGTTCAAACAGATAAAAACCCATTGACTTATGTGAACACCACAGCAAAGCTAGACACTGCGGGTCACCAGTGCCTGTCTGCCCTGTCCACTTATGATTACAGCCTTGAATAACAAAGTGGGAGAACCAATATAGATGTAGATGCTCTGTCAAGACACCTGCATGGTGACCTGTCTGCCCCCTCAGTGCAAGTAGAGAATGCCATTGTCAAACTGTTGCGTTTGAAGTTTACTCTGCAAGGTGAAGATCCACTTGCCAGTCCTGCAAGAGCAATTGACATGCTGGGGGCCACACCTGAATCTATCCTGCCTGATATTTTTGAACTTTACTGGTCTGGATATCTCTTCTCTGCCTCAACCCAGTAAGCCAGAGCTACAAAGGGCCCAAAGAGAGGACTATGTCTTCTAAGATATAATTTAAGCTCTGGAAAAGGGGCATTCTGCAGAACAAGTGCACAGTCACCACCCAGTCATTAACATGATGCTGAGGGAGTGGAACAAGCTGGCCCTAAAAGACTGATAGTTGATATGCAGGATGCAAGACAGTGAACAGCCCGAGTGTCTAAAGACCCAGCTGGCACTGTCTTGGAAGTATCACAATGCAGTGCTCAAGTCCCTCCACAATTAAATGGGACACCTGGACTAAGAGTGTACCCTTGATCTGTGTAGAGCAAGATGTTATTGGTCCAGGATGAAACACATTGAGAGGCATAGTAAGCACTGTATATGATGCATAAAGCAAAAGACTTTGCCAAAACGAGCAGTCCCTTTAATTAACATCAGTACCAGTGGCCCTCTAGACTTAGTCTGCATGGATTTTTGTCTCTCAAGCCCCACAGAAAGAATACAGCAAATATTGTTGTCATCACAGATCACTGCACCAGATAACACCAGGCCTACCCAACAAAAAATCAGAAGCCCAGCACTGCAAATAAAGTTCTGCTGCAGTTTGTGACACACTATGGCATTCCAACCAGAATCCACTCGGACCAGGGCCAAGACTTTGAAAGTCAGCTGGTGAGACAATTTCTGGCAGCATACGGTATAAAAAAAGTCATACACCACACCTTACCATCCCCAGGGAGACCCTCAACCTGAACATTTCAATCGAACTCTGCTGAACATGTTTGGTACCCTGGACCCACCCTGGACCCAGCTGAGAAGGTCAACTGGAGTCAGAGAGTGAACTACTTGATGCATGCATGCAATTGCACCAAAAATGATGCCACCCAACATTCTCCCTTTTACCTCATGTTCGGGTACGAGGCAAGGCTGTCAGTTGATCACTGCTTTGGTGTGTCCACAGATGGCACATCTGAGAAGACCTACTGTGAATACACCCACCAGTTGAGAGAACAGCTAAAGAAAGCATACCAGCTGGCATCTGAAGCGGCAGCTAAAAATAATCAAGGTAACAAGCAGAGGCATAACACCCGAGTACGTCATCAAGCTTTGCAATCAGAAATCATGTTCTACTCTGAAATCTAGGCATACAGGGCAAACATAAGCTGCAAGATCAGTGGGCCCCTGAGATCTACACAGTGGTTGAACAACTGCTGGACCTGCCAGTTTTCAAAATCAAACAAGAACAAGGGAGAGGGTTGGAAAAGACTGTCCACCGAAACCGCCTGCTCTCTATTGTCGAGGTCATACCTGATCCAAGCCCTGACCCTGAGACTCCAGTTGAAAGACAGCCCAGAATGAGAAGCCAGATTGCACGGAAGAAGAAAAAAAACAGCATCATCTCAATCCTGCCTCCCGAAAGTGCCACATTGAACCCGAACACTGGTCCAATTGAGCCTTCCAAGTGGCCCACAACAAAAGATACTGCTTCAGCCAGGCCTCTCGAGAGGACCACATTGAACCAGAACACTGGTCCAACTGAGCCTTCTGAGTGGCCTACCAGCAGTTCTTTTGAGGAAAGTGAGGATGAGGACTTTGAAGTTTACCAATATGTGCCTGAACCAAATCCAACCCAGCATCAATGGTCAATGGACTGTATACAGTAAATTCTCAGCCCACCACCAGAACCACCCTCATGGACTCTGTGCCTCCTTTGAACCCCCATGTGCCCCCCTTTGTCCCTGACAGAAGGCCCAGTATCTCCATCCCCGAGCCAGAATTGGACATTGAAATGGAGGATGAGAATTATTGGGCCCACAGCGAGCATGTTGTTGATGCACCGGCCATTCCTGATCCTGCTCCAGTTTCTGTGCCTGAGCAAGTTCAGGACAATGTTGTTTTGCCCGACCCTGCCCCTATGCTGTCTAAAGAGCAAGGCCAGGTACAGATGCCCTGTGACCCTCAAGAAATACCAGCCCTGCCTAGAAGGTCGGAGAGACAGCCCAAACCAGTTATTAAACTCACGTATGATACCCACAGTGCCCCCTCTGATACCCCCCATGTCATTCATAAGCCTGTGGTCCCCATTAATTATGTCCCAATGTGCTGCACAAGAGGCAGGGTGGGAAGGTGTGTGTGTGTTTGCCAATGCCTACTGCTTTCTAGATAGTTATTCCACATCTAGATAGCTAGTGTTGTTGTGATCCTGTTATTGAGACCATTATTGATATTGTTTGATTAGATAAGAATCAGGTATCTAGCCAGAAATGTATATATCAGAATATGTAGTCCATTTTAATGAACTGTTCAGATGCCAAGCATTTGGCAAGGGTAGTTTGTAAGGCCCCCAATTTGGCTTACCTGGAAGGGCTACGGCCCTGCACTCCTTCACCAGCATCCTCATAAGTGGTCCCTGGTGGGACTTGAACCTGCTGGCCTCGGTGGTGCTTCACAGCCACCAATATCCCATTACTCGGGCCCATCCACTGAAAGGGGGTGAGCTCCATTTGATGTTTTGCGCCTCCAGGCACCCGAGGGGTCTTCTGGCTGGTCTGGGAAGCCAAGGATCAGACTGGCCAAAATGTAAACAATAAAGATGTGGTTATGCTCGCACTGAGCATGCACGTCTGCCGTGAGCTTGAAAATTTAAAGGAGCCATGGTTCCATTAAGGAGAGTGCCTAAAGGGCATGGAAGGGGGGATAATGATCAGGAGCCCCTCTAGGGAGAAAGGGGGCTCACACACATAAAATACAAAGTGTCCTGGCTCCAGGTGGGTAATTGGAGCCAGGATAAGTAACTATCAGCCCATGACAGGGAGTGTTTGATAATTTATGGGGCTAAGTGTGTGAGGATCTACATGTAAACAAAGATGGCAGCCTCCACAGGACTACAAAATCAAGGGGGCTGCTGAGTAAAGTTGAAAGGGCATTGTATTTGCCCAGCACTATTGCAACCAATCAGTGGAGGGCTGTGAAACAAGTATAAATAGGCCTGGCAGCCCGCCAAAATGGGAATTTTTTTTTTCAGCAAAGCGAAAAATGACTGAGTTGGCTTCCCAGCCCTATATCAGCATCCAGGCTCCAACAGCCTGTCCACCCAGAATACAGCCAGAGAAAGAGCTTGGAGCTTTGCAGCAGGAACAAGAGAAAGGTTGTGGAGTTTGCTGCAGACAACCAGGAGCCAGAGTTTTCAGCCAGAGAGAGAGAGAGAGAGAGAGAGAGAGAGAGAGAGAGAGAGAGGTGAAAGCTTCAGTGAGAGCTGAGAGACTGTGTGTGTGCTGCCTGATTTTCCAAGCACTGCAACCCTTGTACAAAGACTGAGCTACTGTGTTCCTCCATGGAGGGGTAATTGTGGTGAGTGCAAATTTTGGCAAGGGGAGAGCCTGAGCATGCTGTGACTAGAGACTGTGCAAGAGCCCAGTACTGCTGTGTGTAGAGAAGGTAAAAGAGAGAGTGCTGGGGTAAGCAACTGTGAAAAAGCCCAGCTGGTAATTGTGTGCCCCAGGTGTGCAACAGAGGGGTCTATGGAACTATGCCTATCCTATTCCTAGACCAAAGAAGATGAAGAAAACTGCGGTGGAAGCCGATGAGAGGCCTGCCTGGTGAAAACTGTCTACAAAGGCCTCTGAGGTGAAGTTAGCAAGGCCAGGCTGGTGTTCTACATTTCCCCAGTCGTCCAGAGCCGTGGCCTAGTGATGCAGGACCAACAGGATGCCTTCACGGTACTGTACAAGGTAGAAAGGGCTCATTCTAACATCAATGAGTTTCAGCTAAATTGCTATATTCACTCCGAGGAGTTGTTCTCCTTGTTGCTTAAAAATATCTCCAGATTTGATGCAGTTGATATCCACCTGGTCTCATTTCTGAAATTAGATCATTTGTCCAAATCTTCAGAAAAATCGGAAGAAATTCTGTGACTATTGAGTGATACTAACTTATCTGATTCTTCGATTTCTAGTGTACACTGATCTGATACTAAAAAAGTTGTACCAAATGTACTTAGTTGGAATATTGCTGGCCTAGGGATCAAGTTAGCTGACACTCAATGGCTGAACTTCATTTCCAAATGTGAGGTGGCAGCATTACAAGAAACATAGGATCTTAACTCAACCTTTTGTCAATGGTTATGAATCTTTTCACATTCCAGCTATCAAAACTAGACACCAGGGTAGACCTAAGGGAGGACTTCTGTCCTTGGAGAAAATCAGGGAGGGGTTGGAGATTGTAGAAAACGTGGTTTCCACCCAGGAGCTTTTGCTTACAGTTATAAAGTGGGATGGTTCTATTCTTCTTCTAATGAATGTTTATATCCCTCCTCATTTTCACTTAGGTTCAAATTATGATATTTGGGCTAAACTGTCAGCTGAAATAGAGTATACTTCTTTACTGTTCCACACTGATATGGTTATTGTAGTTGGGGATATCAACACTAGAATTGCTTTTTTTGAAAATTTATCTCTTCAACAGTATCAGTTCTGTATGGGTAACCTAGGTCCTAGAAACTCGGATAGAATTGTGAATGATTCGGGAAAGTGTTTCCAGGATTTCATCATGAGCAATAACCTACTGCTATTAAATGGTAGAGGGCAAGGTGACCCTGAAGGTGCATGTACCTTCTTTTCTCTGCAAGGACAAAGTGTTATTGTAACATGGCATTAATACTGTGCCTGTGATCCGGCGAACCATAGGTCGAGGAGCATCACGAGACGGCAGCCGAAGCGGGCATTAACCCAGCTTATATGCCATGCCCGCTTCGGCAGTACTGTCAGCAGCCAGACCCCCAGCCTAGCAGCACTGGGTGCTATGGGTAAATGAGAGGAGGAGGCGGATGAGCGGTGCCTCTGGAGCCGCACTAGCCAGCTGAGACAGGGAGGAAATGCGGGGGGGGGAGAGAACCCGAGGTGCACAGTGCGCCCGTTCAGAGCAGCAGAGCGGAGAGCAGCCTGGGCAGCATCATCCACAGAGCACGTCGAGGACGACCCAGCTGGATGACAATCCCAGGAGCAGCCGGAAGAGAGAGCGACCGAGATGCAAAGCGCGAGGGCATCGCTGGTCGCAGCCATGGAACCGTGCAAGGCAGACCTCCCACCGCGGGTATGAGCACAATACCGCACGGAAATGTTCAGAAGCTCACAGGACTGTTAGTAGCTTGCCCGCGACACCAGGGACAGTCTGATCACCACATCAGTATGTATGTGATGTGTTAGAGTGCTTTGTCACAGTGCATTAAAGTTGTGAAAAATTCTGACCGCCTCCGCCTCTTACTCATAGGTGTCCAGTGGGCCCCTCGACATCCCTCCACCAAGCACCGGCCCATGTTACAAGCGCATTAAGCCATTCTTGGTGGCTCTGTCACCGATTGATGCATGAGAAATGATGTATACCTGGGCCTCGAATACCCCCCCATGCATCAATCCAGCATTAGAGCCCACCTCCGTTGTGGCTTAATGCTTACTTGATTTTGTCCTTTGTTCTCTACAATGTTACAATCAATATCAACATTTTTCTGTAGTTATGAGACCTGAAAGTGATCATGCTGCTATTCTTTTCACTGTTATAATTACAATGAGTCCCCTATTGCACCAAGCTAACTCAAACTTGTCCATTGGCTCTAACTGGTAAAGCTAAATTGACTCTTAATATGAAAACCTGGAATAATGTGGCAGATTTAATAAATTCTCCACTTTTTTCATTTGCCCAAGGTAAGGTGGATGCTGAATTTATGAGTGAACAGCTGGAGCTTGGTTATCAGCAAAGTAATAAAAAAATATATTTTTAAAATAACAAGACATCTTTTAATACTTGGTTTGACATTCATTGTACTGCAGAAAAATGTAAATTGGGGAAACTGGTCAGATATGTAAGGAAAAACCCATTAAAATCTAATTTTGTTAAATTAAATAAAGTCCGCAAAACTTATAAAATGTTTCTGATTAAAAAGAAAATCTGCATTTACTTTGAAACAATGGTGCTCCATGTATCAAGCTATAGATACAAAGGATACACAATATTTTTGGCAGCTGGTGGCGAAGGGCATTCTCCTTTTTGTACAATCTCTTCCTTCCTATATCTCTAAGGAGTCATGGGTCTCTTTAATAATGAACCTTAATTCACTACAATAATATTACACCCAACTGGATGAGGTTGGAAGGTTCCTCTACAATGAGCACTACTTTAGATGATGTAGAACAGGCTATACTTCACTTAAATAATAATAAGGCTCTGGGTCCAGATGCTATACTTAATAAAATTTATAAAGCCCACATGAATTACTGGGTTCCATTTTTTATAATTTTTTTTAATACTGTACATGTCTTAAGGAAAAACTTGTTCTGCCATCTTGGACCAAAAATATTACAGTCCCAATTCATAAAAAAGGTTCATTTCAACATCCCTCTAACTATAGACACCGAGCTCTGTGGGAGAGTGGACACAGCTGAAAGGATACATGACCTACAGGAAGATCTGGAAAAGCTAGGGAAGTGATCCAGGATCTGGCAGCTTGGCGTCAATGCCAATTTTATATTTTGTATTTTTGACTGCTGGAGAAGGTCCAGAGGAGGGCTACAAAGATGATAGCCGGTCAGCAGGGTAAGGCATATGAGGAGAGATTGAGGGCACTGAACATGTACTCCCTGGAAGACAGGAGAGAGAGGGGGGACATGACTGGGACCTTCAAGTACTTGAAAGGGATAAATAAGGTTGATAAGGAGAGTCTCTTTAAGCTGAGTGGCAACCATAACATGAGGAGGCACAGTCTTAAACTGGAGGGTGAGAGATTTAGGAGGGAGGTCAGGAAGCACTTCTTCACAGAGAGGGTGGTGGACACTTGGAATGTGCTGCCAGAAGAGGTAATCTCATTGAAGACAGTGGGCAGCTTTAAAAGAGGCTGGGACAGGTATAGGGGGAGGGTAAGGATCATGGGTAGGGAGGATGGGAGGAGTGGGGAAGGGGCAGGGACAGTAGCTCAAGCTGTGGACCCTGCAACATGAGCAGACTTGATAGACCAAACGGTCTTCTTCTGCTGGCTTCTTCGTATGTTCATATAGACTAATTAGTTAACCAGATATTAGTGGTAAAATATTCTCTAGAATCTTATTAGGTAAACTACAAAACTGGATAGAAACAAAATCTCCTTTATCAATTTTCAAGCTAGTTTTTGACAGGGCTTTTCAACAACAGATACTATCTTTATCTTAGCACATATCCTTGAAAAGTACAGATTCTATAGGGAGATGAAACTTTATGCTCTTTTCATAGACTTTCCGTCTGCCTTCGATTCTGTAATTAGAGGAGAATTGTGAGATATTTTGCTTAAAAGAGGAGTCCCCCTTAATCTCCTAACTCCAATTTATCTGTTATACACAAATACAATCACAGCTATAAGATTTGACAACAAGGGAACCTTATCAGAATTTTTTCATATCTCTCAGGGTGTGAAACAAGGATGTTTGCTGGCACCATTACTTTTTAGCATACATATTGATTCATTACTCTACTTTGATTCAACTCTTACTTTAGATTCCCCTAAAATTATGCATAATACTAGTCATATACTAGCTTATGTGGATGATTTGCTTTTTCTGTCATTATCTATCGCTGGTCTTCAGCGGAAGTTAAATCTCTTAAAGTCTAAGTGTGATCACCTTGTGTTGAAAATTAATCTTAAAAACACAAAAGTTGCAGTGTTTGGATCCCAAAAGGTATGTCCTTCTTTGTCCAAAATCTTCTTGGATGATGAGGTAGTTGAGTTAGTTTCTTCTTATATATATGTATTAAATTTACTGCTAATTGCAAATGGTCTCTTCATTAGAAAGAACAGATTTCCAAGGCCAGATTGCCTGTGAAAGTCTTATTACATTTTAATTACAAATATGGAGGGCATACAGTTATTCCAGCCCTAGTTGCAGGTGAAGCTAAGGTTAATCCCACCTTGCTCTATGGGGCGGAAGTTTGGGGTACTAATACACCTGTTGCCATAGAACTTCCTTTATCCCTCTTTTATAAATGTCTTTTTCAGGTACCTACAGCAGGGGTTCTCAAATGGTGAGGCCAGCCTCCCTGGGGAGGCCCCAACCTGTTCCAAGGGAAGCTCAAGCAAGTCTGAAAAAGTACTGTATTTAAATTTTGAGTTTTATATATTTTGTGTGAAGAGATGATGCAAACTGAAAGAGCATAATAGTAGGTGAATTTAATGTATTTATTTACTAATAGGTGACAGGGGAAGGTGAATGAGCTAAGGCTCATTTCAGGTGTACCTAGGGAAGGGTAGGGAGTGAATACATTTCAAAAGGTAACTTCAAAACAGTCAAGAAATACACAATGAACAATAGTGCAAACAAATATGAACAATAAACTAATAATGAGTGGTGGTAACTGATCAAATTGTAGCCTGATGGCAGAACAGTCCAAATACAAGGGTTGAGCATAGAAGTACTAAGAGCAATAGCAGGAAGGAGCAAAGTAATTCCTGAGAAGTTGCTTAGGAACAGAGAAGGAAGGGGGACAGGCAAAGTATGTAGGAAGGTTATTTCATATAGAGAGGAAACAGAGAAAGTAGTCTGCCCCATGAAGGTACTGCAACAAGGGGTAACAATGGTTCAAGAATAAAAATAGCAGAATACATAGGTTGACCTGTTTGTGGGGGGGGTATAATAAGTTGAATGATAATATTTATTTATTTTATTTATTTGTTATTCAGATAACACCTTTGAGCACAGGAGCTCTTTTTCAAAGGTTCCACGTCAGTATAAGACAAAGAACTGAATGTGAGCCAAGTACTCAGAGGGGTTTCAACTTTTTTATGGTGTACTGCGCAAAGTACAGTATGTTATTTGTCTTCGGGGAGGCCCAAGATTATTTCAACTTTTGGGGGAGGCTCAAATTCTTTTCCATGGATTTGGAGAGGCTTACTGTGACAAAGTCTAAGAACTATTGACCTACATCAACTGCTAATTCAGTGGTGAGAGCAGAATTAGGTAGGCCTCCCATAGCCACTATAAGAGACAATTGATTGGCCGCTTACTGGCTTAAAATAATCAATAACCAGTTTAATCCAATCCCGGAGTTATGTCTCGAAGAAAAAATAGCCTGGGCTGCAAATGGCTTATCATCGCCTTGGCTAGAAACATAGAAACATAGACTTTGATGGCAGATAAGGACCGCTTTGCCCATCTAGTCTGCCCATTTCCCTACCTACAGAATAGGCCGCATATCCTAGTTAACCAACAGCCTATTCCTTCCTACCCCCACAAGAATTGCCTTATGTTTGTCCCATGCATTCTTGAATTCTCCCACAGTTTTAGACCCCACAACCTCCTCAGGAAGGCAGTTCCATGCATCACTACCCTCTCTGTGAAATAATACTTCCTCACATTGCCCTGAGACCCCCCATCTTTAAATTGTGTCCCTTGTTCTTGCATGTCTCTTTTCTGAAGATGCTACCCTCTTGGACTTTGTTGATTCCACTGAGGTACTTAAAAGTTTCTATCATGTCCCCCCTCTCCCTTCTTTCCTCAAGGTTATACATATTAAGCTCCTTTAGTCTCTCCTCACACGGCTTCTCTTGTAGACCCTGCACCATTTTAGTTGCCCTCCTCTGGACTGCCTCTATCCTGTCTATGTCCTTGCGGAGATGGGGTCTCCAGAACTGGACACAGTACTCCAGATGGGGTCTCACCAACTGTCTGTACAGAGGGATGGCAACTTCCTGTTTTATGCTGCTGATGCCTCTCCCTATGCATCCCAGTATACCCCAGCCCTCCCTACTGCCTTCTCAAATTGCTTGCTAACCTTAAGGTCATCTAATATGATTACCCCCAGGTCCCTTCCTTTTTTTGTTGTTGTTACTACCTCCCCCCATTGTGTATTCTTCCCCTGGGTTCTTGTTTCCCAGGTGCATTATTTTGCACTTCTTTGCATTGAATCCTAGCTGCCATACTTCTGACCATTCCTCCAACCTTGCCAAGTCCCTTCTCATCCTTGCCACGCCTCCTTGTGTATCAACCCTGTTGCAGATCTTTGTGTCATCTGCAAAGAGGCATACTTTTCCTTCCAGTCCCTCTGCAATGTCACTTATGAAGACATTAAAAAGGACTGGACCCAATACTGAACCCTGCGGTACCCCACTAGTAACCCCTCTTTCTTCAGAGTGGACTCCATTTACAATTACCTTCTGTGTTCTGTTGTCCAGCCAATGTTTTACCCAGGCTACCACCCTGGGACCCACTCCCAGGCTGGTTAATTTGACTATTAATCTTTTGTGTGGGACTGTGTCAAATGCCTTGCTAAAGTCTAGGTAGGCCATGTCCACAGCCCCTCCCTGGTCTACTACTTTGGTCACCCAGTCAAAGAAATCTATTAGATTCGTCTGACATGACCTTCCAGCTGTGAACCCATGCTGCCTTGGGTCCTGTGCCCCACTGGCCTCTAGGTACTCAACTATTCTTTCCTTCAGAAGTGACTCCATCACTTTCCCTACCACAGAGGTCAGACTGACAGGTCTGTAGTTTCCTGCCTCTGTCTTGGTCCCACTTTTGTGAAAGGGAATCACATTCACTAAAAAGCCTTAAAGCAGTTCTTTCAAAAGCTTCCTTGACTCACCTATGGGAAGATTCGTAGAAGGGGATCAAGATATCGCCCCTTTTCAAGGGTATTTTGAAACAAAAACCTTTTGTGGATGCCCAGTCCAAACAGATGGCACAAGTTAGGTTACAAAAACAAGTCCCATGGTTTGGGTTAAATAAAATTTATTCAACTCTAGAAGACTCGCTCCTTGCCCATAGATCCAACTACTAGAAAATAATTACGTGGGCTAGAGTAGGTACTCTTTGTTTCCAAACACACTTATTTTAATAAACCATCTACCACTGGACTTACACAGGAATTTTGTAGATGTAATAGGTGTTTCCATGGCACCCTCCATCATATTATAATACAACACCCCCTCTATAATACTGCTCGTGATCAAATCTTAAACACATTGCTGATAAAATATGCAAATTTGGATTATGATCCTTTGTTTTCCTTCACCCCAAAACTAAATCTGACATTGAGTTCATTTCTAAATTTCTTGGATTAGTAGTTAAATCTAAAAGGAAGCACTTTCTTTCATTGCAAGTTTAGAGCTCCGAGTTTCTCAATAATTGGCATTTCTTGCCATCTTGCATAGAACTCCATAAAACAATTGTTTCATTGCACTGTTCAATGTACTTATTATTTCATGAGACCTGTGTTTTAACCTGTATTATTTGTACATATTTTTGTAATGTCCAATATTTTTTATGTTCTGGATGAACAATAAACCATGATGATGAAAAACATGCCAGCTCCAGCCTGATGACCCCCCACAATGAACTGCTGAACTGTAAGTACCTCGAGCTGCAGTTAGGTTGCAGGGTGTAAGTCCTGACCTGGACTGCACCAAGTACAAAGCTGCGTCCAAGCAGCAAAATTAAAGTGAAACTGTTTAAAAGTTATTTGAGCCTTGATGAAAGATCCCAGGCCTGTATCACTGCCCAGTGAGGTACGCACCACATCTAGGGACATTTTCTGGGTGCACCCATTGGTGGGATGTAAGGTTTATAGTGCTGTGGTATCCTTGATCTGCAAAAGTGTTGTGTTGCTTGATATTCACCTTTTCCCCCCCACCGTATCACCCTCTGTTCAATGTGGTTTCATTTGTAGTGTGTTATGTATGGTGTTGGTGTGCCCTCTAGTCACACCAGTGTGTCATTGTATTACTGTGTCATGTGATATGTTGTGGAGGAAGTGGAAGTAAAGATGATGTTTGAATGCAAGCTGCTTGTCTGAGTTCCTTTGTGAAAACTGAGTAAAAAGTGCTTCCCGCAGCTGCATGCACAACAAACCTGGCAGCATGGATGGCGACCCTCAGCTGCACCACTGCTTCAAAGATATCAAAGAAAGAGCTATCTTTAATGTTTGTTTGGGATTGCTTTATGCCAAAAGAGAAAATGGAAAGCAAGCTGCCAGCTAGCCAGAGGAGAGTGAAAGTCAGTCCGAAGAGGAGGCACCAATATGTATTTTGGCTATGACGGAAGCTCCACAGGGCTACTGGGTGACCCCTTTGCTGGAAGGGAAGCCACTTCAGATGGAGGTTGATACAGGAGCTGCTGTGTCACTGGTGTCTGATGCTGTATATCGAGAGAAACTGCAACATCTGCCACTGCGGCCAACGAAGGTCGTTCTGAAGACCTACACAGGGGAACCTGTATGGATGATGGGCACCATTGATGTCCGTGTGAAACTTCATGGACAATCTGTAAAATTACCATTGTTCATGGAAAAGGAGGACTACCCAGTTTTGCTGGGTCAGTCATGGCTTGAGAAAATCTGACTTAACTGGCCTGAGATATGTATGATGAGCAACAGTGAGGTGGGATCTAGCTGCCATATTGAAGAAACATGCTTCTGTTTTTCAAGAGGAGTTGGGGAGCATGAAAGGCATTACTATCAAACTTTCCATTAAGCCTGACAGTAACCGAAAGTGCTTGAAAGCCAGAACAGTGCCATATGCCCTGAGAGCAAAGGTAGAAGCTGACCTGGAGCGTCTAGTGAAGGCAGGAGTCCTAATTCTAGTCATGTATGGTGAGTGGGCAACACCTGTTGTTCCAGTCCTGAAAAAGGATGGTTCAGTAAGAATGTGTGGAGATTTCAGTGTCACCGTCGATCCAGTGCTATGTGCAGAGCAATATCTGCTTCTTCACATCAAGGACCTGCTTTCTCATCTCGCTGGTGGACAAAAGTTCAGAAAGATAGACTTGAACCAAGCTTATCTACAGATGCATGTCCACAAGGGGTCACAGTAACTGTTAACTATTGTGACACATAAAGGGCTTTTCCATTATCAACATTTGCCTTTCGGAAAATAATGTCAGCTCCAACTTTGTTTCAAAGAGGTATGGACCAGATCTTGTGTGGACCGCCAGAAGTACAATGCTGCCTAGATGATATTCTGGTAACATGCAGAAATGATGAGGAACACCTCAAGAACCTTGATGCAACTTTACAGAGGCTGGAGAAGTATGGTCTTCGAGTTCAAAAGGACAAGTTTGCATTCTTTCAGCCCTCTGTTAAACAACTGGGACATGTGATTGATGCAACAGGCCTTCACACATCTCCCTCCAAGGTCATGGCCATCGTAGAATCTCCTACCCCTCAGAATGTGAATCAGTTGTGTTCTTTCCTGGGACTACATAATTGCTATAGACAGTTTATTCCTAACCTGGTGACAATTTTGAAACCTTTGCATGTCCTTCAATATCAGAACAAGAGGTGGGACTGGACAGCAGACTGTGATTCAGCATTTGCTCAAGCTAAAGAATTGTTAGTGAATTCCCAGGTCCTGACATATTTTGATCCTGCATTGTCATTACAGCTGGCTTGTGATGCATCTCCCTATGGTGTAGGGTTTGTGGTGTTTCACTCTCACTCAGGAGACAGTATAGTGCAGTGGTTTAAGGCTCTAAGCTGCAAACCTGGAGACCTGGCTTTGAATCCCACAGCCCCCACTTGCATACTGTGTGATCCTGAGCAAGTCACTTAACTTCCTTGTGCTCCCAGGTTGCACCTGGAATCAAGCTTCAGCTTAGTGTGCCTCTCCTGGTTAAACAATTTCCTCTTTCCCCTTTACATCATGCCATCAGGGGAAGACAGACCAATTACATTTGTCTCCAGGACATTGAGCAAGGCCAAGCATAACTATGACCAAATAGAACATGAAGCTTTGGGAGTTATCTTTGGCATCCGCAAGTTTCACCAGTACTGTACCTGTTTGGCCGGAAATTCACACTTCTGACTGATCACTGTCCATTGACTTCCATTTTTGGGCCACATGCTGGTATTCCATCATTTGCTGCAAGTAGAATGCAATGCTGGGCTCTGCAATTGTCTATTCAAACCTATGATATAAAGTATAGGAAGCCAGCACTGCATGGTAATGAGGGCAGACTCTTCAGATTGCCATTGCCAACTCATCATGTAGACAGTTCTCAAGGAGAAATGTTCTATTTCTAACAGGTGGAAAATGCACCCATTACAGCTGCTCAAGTGAAAAAGTAAACACAAGTGGACCTGCTACTGTCCAAGGTCATGGACTTGGTGTTGCATGGCAAGTTTCCAGGAAATTTAAAAGAGCATTCCGAGCTGATGCCCTGTGCTACTAGGAAGACAGAGTTGTCTGTTCAGTCTGGTTGTTTGCAATGGGGAATGCAAGTTATTATTCTACCACTGTTGCAACAACAAATATTGCAAGAGCTAAATTCAGGTCATTGTGGGATTGTTCGTATGAAGGAAATTGCTAGAAGCTACTTCTGGTGGCCTGGTTTGGACAGTGCCATTGAAGAAAAAGCCAAGTCTTCTACTTCATGCCAGAGTGTGCGGAATATGCCCCAGTTAGCACCTTTGCATCCCTGGAATTGGCCTGAACATCCTCGGCAATGTATTCATATTGATTTTGCTGGACTCTTTGAGGGACACGTTCCTGGTTGTGGTTGATGCTCACTCAAAAGGGCCTGAAGTCGCTATAATGGACCTCTACTTCAGCAAAAAGCACAATTCAAAAACTCAGAGGAATGTTTGCTCGCTATGGCCTACCTGAACAACTAGCAAGTGATAATAGACCGCAATTTGTTTCCAAGAAAGTTGCCACATTTATGCAGTTGAATGGCATTCATCATACTAAGTCAGTACCCTGTCATCCAGCTACTAATGGGCTAGCTGAGAGACTTGTCCAGACCTTGAAGCAAGCTTTAAGATCAGCTAGAGGACAAGCTTGTCCGCAAAAATGCTTAGACACCTTTTTGCTGTCTTACAGAAATACAGCTCATGCTACTACAAAAGTGTCTCCAGCATTCTTAAAGATGGGACGACAATTGCGCACTTGTTTCGACCTGTTGAAACCATCTGCAGCAGGACAAGTTGTGCACCATCAACAACAAGCACAAGTGAACAGGCATGAAAACCAAAGACCAAGGATAAAACCTTTCAGCCTGGACAACCTGTGCTAGCTCATAATTTTGCAGCTGAGGAAAAATGGATTCCAGCCACAGTGATTGTACAGACTGGACCAGTGTCACACACTGTTCAGACTGAAAATGATCTTATCTGGAAAAGACATGGCAAGGCAAGGCAGTTGTTATTTAAAAGGACACCCAATCCTGGAGGCTCTGGGCACCGTACAAAGTAAATAGATGAAAAACACACCAAATTGGAATAAATAACAATAAACATCAAGCAATAAATTATGCAATAAATGTGGATCAGCTTTTGTCAAGTGCTACTGTCCCTATCACAGTGTCATATGCTGGCCATTTTGGAGGTTTAGATCCAAATATGATACCGGAGAGCACCTAAGTTCCACAGTCAGTCACTCCAGATTCTTCTCCACATGTTACTTCTGCTGAAGGGACTGTACCCCCAGCTGTTATTGAAGCAATGCCGGAGCCTATGCACACATCACCAGCTCCAACGACAGTTTCTGCACCAAAACCTCAGGGCGAGAGTACCAAAGCTAGTGCACCGAGGGTCAACGAAGATCTACCAGAGTGCGAAGACCACCTCATCGTTTAGATTTTTAGTCAGTGGCACACCCAGAACTATTGGGGCAGAATAATCCCCATGGTGAATGAGGAATCAAGGCAGTCTACCCTCATTCCCTAGTTAGGAATTGTTTTCTTTTATTTTTTTAATTTAATTTTTATTGAATTTATTACACACACTTTCTTTTCCTTCAACATAGCATGTATGATTACATTGTTTCCTATTAAAGACAGGTTCAAAGTAATGATTGTACATTAGAGAGGTACACTTGATGCTGTTGAGTTAATTTATCCTTTTTTGTAGGGAGTAACCATATAATGTATAGCTGTCAATCATATGGTCTGTATGCTATGGTCCTGATAATTTCTATCTATTGACATATCCACAACTCTAAATTTCAATTTCTGGGATCCAATTTCCCTGTTTTAGCTATCCCCACATCCTCAGCGTGGATCCATTCTGTTGAGAGCTGGACCCTCCCCTCCATTCCACCTCTCCTCTTAAGGAGAGAAGTCAGGGTCTACCGTAGCTTGGTACATAGACCATTTCTGACACCTCTGCATATGATTTGGTCCTTTACGTTGAATTTTGGAGTTGAGGCCTTCAGTATAGTAGATCTGCTTCATAATAGTTCTCCAGTCTACAACAGTAGGTATCTTATCAGTCATCCAATGTCTAGTTAATGCTTTCTTAACTGCTAATAAAAAAAACTGGAAGAAATGTCTTGTGTCAGGGTGGAGAGTGATCGTGGTAAATGGCCAGCAGGACCAACCTGGTCGTCAGTTCAATATTTTCATTCAAGCAGTTTGAAATTTATATTTGAAGTGTAAACCAAAAAGGCATTAGGTATGGGCATTGCCAAAGGATCTGGCCCAGTGAGACATGATGACAGCCACAATTGTGCCAACACCAACCATACCTCTCAGGCAAGTAGTTGCTGAGAATCGCAAGGGAGCGGAAAAACCTCATTCTGCACTTCCAGGTAAACTCATGCCATGTGGGCGAGGAAGTAATCTTGACAGCCAGGATGGTTGCCCACAACCAAATCTCCCAGGTTATCTCTAGGTTGAGATCTTTGTTCCATTCCGTTAGAATTGGCAAAGTGTTCACTGTCTAGCCCATCCTCAGTGCCTTATATAAATTTCCAATAAGATGGGTCTCCAGATTTCCCTGAGTAGCTCTCTCAAAAAATCTTAACAATCCCGGAATCTGGGTCAGTAAGATCATCTGAATATGTGAATTTCTTAGAATATGGTTACGGATCTGAAAATAACAAAATTGGTCAGAGTGGCGTAGATTAAATTGAGTTTTTAATGAGTCAAAGGGGTTTATACCCTGGGGTGATAGGAACTGATAATAATGAGAGAGTCCCATCCATCGCCATCTTTTAAAGGAAAGGTCCAAAATATTTGGGAGAAATGACTCATCCTCTGAAATTAATTTGCAGTTTTCATATATGGAGCGAATAATTTTAGTTTGTCGTAGTCTTTTCCATATTTAGTATGTATGAGCTGTTATTTTAGTGAATGCTCTGGGAGATAGGGAACGACTCTCCTAGGATTTGTTTTTCTGATGAATATTGCATGTTCTTGTTCATTATGGGGGCATTTTCAGTAAGGGGGGGAGGAAATGTTATGTATGTTGTTGGTGTGCCCTCTAGTGATACCATTGTGACATTGTATTACCATGTCATGTGATATGTTCTAGAGGAAGTGGAAGTAAAGATGGTGTTTGATTGCAAGATGCTTGTCTGAGCTCCTTTGTGAAAACTGAGTAAAAAATGCTTCCCAGAGCCGCATACACATCACAGTGGGTTTGGCATTTCTGTTCAAGATCTCAGAGTTCACTCTGTGGTGAAAGTTTATGATATACAGATCCAGTTCAGGATTTCTGCCTGAACGTGGGGTCCATATAGATGTCTTTTTTTTTTCCTTTCTGTGGTGCTGTGGTTTTTGGGTTGTCATCTGTATCATAGAACTCTTGTAGCTGTGACTTATTGTAATAGACTTATGGTAGGTGGGGGATTGTTATTGCGTGGGGAAAGTGTCTTGGGGGGCAGCTTACATATTTTCTTAGGGGGCTGGTAACCTGTTCTTTGTCCACAGATATCCCTTGCCACTTACCCCAGGTGGAGACACCATGCCATACTTATTGTCCACTGTGAACCCCAGGCCGGCCCCCCTTGGAGGTGTGTACAGAGTTGATCTGAGTGCCCCAGAGCAGCCAAGGTGAGTCAAAGGGCTATTACGTTATCTATCTATCTATCTAATCATAAACTATCTGCTTGAGGTATGTTTATATAGAGTGATTCCACATAAATATTTGTATCTGTACTAACTGTATTTGTGTAACTGATTTATTATATGTGACGTGGAAACTTTGTAAAGGAGTCTATGACTCAAAGGTATTTCTGATTCTTCTGAAATAAATAAAAACATAGTGACTAGGATGGTATTGCTGGGTAGGGCAGTTATCTGCCATGGATTATTTAGCAAAACAGTCATGTCTCTGAGAAAACTGGAGGTTTTATGTACCTCTGACTTTAGAATCTCCTCCAGCCAACTAGAAATACCCTCTGTTAGGGTGGCTATGCTGATGTAATGCTTTGTGTATTATTGGAAGTATATAGAATGTTCCTGGTTTGGAGCTGGGAAGAATATAATTTCCAAGGCTATTTTTATTGCAGGTGAATGTTTCTTAATAAGGTTTCTGAGTTCTTTGCTGTATTCCATGGTTGTGACCTCCTCCAGCAAGGTGTAGAATTCTGCATCTGAGAGTTGCCTTTCTGCCTCTAATGCAATGGTTTTTGCCCATAATCACTGCAGCTCCACCTTGTCTGCTAGTTTAATAATTGCATTCTTATTCTATTTCAGGCCCTGTTAAACCGTCCGTTTAATGGGGTTTAAGTTATAGTGGGCATTTCTGTTCAAGATCTACTTCACTCTGTGATGAAAGCTTTTACTATGCAGATCCAGTTAAGGATTTCTGCCTGAACATGGGGTCCATATGAATGTCTTTTTTTTCCGTTTCTGTCATGCTGCGGTTTTTGGGTTGTCATCTGTATCATAGAAGAATTCTTGTAAGTGCAGTTGGCAAAAATTTCTCCAGGTAGCCGCATAACTGCATCCTGTCTAGTTGTGTCATGAAGCAGCATGACAGTCTTTTAGATAGTACAGACTTCTCTGCTAGTGTGAGCACTTGGTTGGATAAATCAATGACATTGTCCTCATGTGTGTTCAGTTCAAGTAGTGTAGCTTTAGGGGCAGAGATGTTTAGTTCAGCCAGAACTTCTGAGATGAGGACAGACTGATATTTCAGGTTTTCAAGTTTTTCTTGCATTTTCTTCGTGCAGTCTTTGACAGTCCTTTGGTATACACATTGACTTGTGTCCTTTAAAAACATAGAAACATAGAATTTGTTGGAAGATAAGGACCGCTTGGCCAACCCCATCTGCCCAGACAATCCCTGCCTAGTCTGCCTCCACAGATCCTAATCAGTCCCCAGTAACCCTCCCTCCTCCCTGCCTACTCACTAATGTTCCTTGATGTCTATCCCATGCACGCCTGAGCCCCCCTACCGTTTTCGCCTCCACTACTTCTGCTGGCAGTCAGTTCTAGGTGTCTACCACTATTTCAGTGAACCAGTACTTCCTTACATCCTTCCTTAACTCCTCCCCTCCAGCGGCATCGCATCCCCTCAGATCCTGGTGCTCTTTCTCCTTTAAAAGAGACTCCCCTCTTGCACCCTGATCGCCCCCCGTGAGGTACTTGTAGGTCCCCATCATGTCCCCTGTCACTCTCCTCTCTTCCAGGGTGTGCATGTTTAGATCCTTTGGTCTTTTCTGGTAGGGCCCTGCACCATTTTCAATGTCCTCCTCTGGACTGCCTCCATCCTGTCTATGTCCTTTCTGAGGTGAAGCCTCCAGAACTGGACACAATATTCCAGGTCGGGTCTCACCAGTGAGCCATTCAGTGGCAATACCACCTCCCTCATCCTGCTGAAGATATCTCTCCCAGTGCATCCCAGCATCGCACTGGCTCTACCCAATGCTTTGTCACACTGCCCTGCCACTTTGTAGTCATTAGATGTGATGACCTCAGGGTCCCTTTCCTGCTCAGTGATTGACAGTACCTTCCCACCATCTTATACACAGTTCTTGGGTTCCTATGCCCTAGAGTTTCTGTCAACCACACTCAGGTGAATCCCGAGTTGGTGCTGCTGGAAGGAGTGTCTAGCCCCCTGCAAGGTCAGAACAGAATCCAATAATACCAGCTACACTTATAGAGGAAAGTCATACATACAAATATAGCACACACACAGATTGCTGTCTCGCCAACTTGTCTGATTGCCAGCTGGCATACTCAGATATAATTTCAGCAAAATCCAATTCAGTGCAGTATTTGTTTAAACAACCATAAATTCAGAATCATGGATCATACGTAGAATACCCCAGCACTTTACAAGGCTTCATCTGGTGCAGGGACTGGTGAAGGAAGAGATCTTTTTATAGTCCCATTATGATGATGTCACTGAGTGACAGCCCACAAATGCCAATTAGCCTCATACAAAAATATTAAAGTGTACAGTGCAAACAGAATTATATCACCCAGTATAAGTATTTAAAATCACATCTTTTGCAACTACAAACAGATTTATACCATGCAAAATACAGCAACATCATCTATTTTGCATACAATAACACAATGTTAAACTGAAAATTGATTGCCACATAAGTGAGTAACACCACCACCTTTTTTGCATCATGACCCGTGATCACCCTTTCACTTTCTTTCCCTGAATTCATGGGGATCCACAAGTGCTGTAATATCCAGGTGTGGAGTGGCAAAACAGTAGAAAAGAGAGATCAATGTAGTTGAGCTCTAGGGAGAAAGAGAGAGAGAAAACATAAACTTAGTATCAATTAAATTAGTATCAAATCCCATGCATAATACCAGAAGTCAACACAATCAAAAACTGTCTTAATCTAACGACGGGGGGTTATGGTACAGACATACATACAAAAGGCACCCAGCAAGTACACACCACAATTTTTGGTTCATGCAGATTGCTGTAAATGTCAAAAACAGTTGTTAAGTATACATTTAAACATCTTGCTAAAAGTCTTAAAGCCCAAATATTCATTCAATCCCTCAGGGTTGACAGCATGTAACCAATAGATCCAAAACCTTTCCCTCTTTAAAAGTAAGTTCAGTCTGTTGCCTCCCCTCCTCTGAGGTTTCATCCATTATAGTCCCATAAAACTGAAGTATTTGGGATCCAAGCCACAGTGTTAAACAAAGTGCCTTCCAATAGGAGTGTGCATTCTACTACTAACGATTGATCTTATATGTTCCTGTATGTGTTCTCTTAGCATATGAATCGTTCTTCCTATTTAGCACAAGTTACAGGTACACCATGCAACATAGACATCAAAGGAAATAAAATCCTCTGACTTCACCCTCAGTATTTGTTGCTGGGCATGTGAAAAACTTTTTAGATTTGCAATACTGTTTTTACATACGTATATACAGTAGGCACACAGCCAAGGGTTACGTTTAAGAAGCACAGAAGCATTTGGGATATGTTGACTCAAAGCCAGTACAGTGATTCATTTGAGACACAACCAAGATGGCTTCCAGTACAGCCAAAAGAGTTCTTCAAATAACAGACATGTACTGTGCGTAACTATTGCAAATCTGAAAAGTTTTTCACATGCCTAAAAGCAAACACTAATGCTGAAGTCAAGCAAAATACATGATATTGCTGTATTCTGCACTATATAAATGTGTTCATAGTTGCAAAAGGTGTGATTTTAAGTGTTTATACTGAGTGATATAATTCTATTTGTGTTCCGTGATTTTGAATTTATGGTTATTTATACAAATACTGCACTGAACTGGATTTTGCCGTAATGATATCCGAGTATGCCAGCTAGCAATAAAACAAGTTGATGAGGCAGATATATAGGAGATATGAAAAGGGGACATGTATGAAACATTATTTATCTATACAAGAGCAGTTTGACCTCAGGTAACCTCACGTGTGGCATAAGTCATGAATGATGTGCCCAAGGTCAAGCTGCTCGAGTGTAGATAAGAAATGTGTCACACAAGCCCCATTGCCTGTCCTGTCTATATAATAGGCTGGTGGGTTTTTTTGAAGGGGGATGATTGACAGGTGTTTTTTATCCAATATATGTGTAATAAATTCTGGGTTCTAAAACTTATCACGCATATGTGGAGATAACATTTTTTATGACATTGGATTTGTGTCCACATATATTGCATACATTCATTTATTTTATTTATTTAGCTTTTGTTCACCAGGTAGGTGCACTAGACAAACTCAATACCTGTTTTCAGGCACGACCCGGGAGAGTACAAACAATGAGTAAAACATTGTTGCATTGACTCAGTAAATGCTTAGAAAAAAACAGTACGAAAATAATGAGACCTTCATCACAATTTGAGCAATATAGATTTGGATACATGGCTTTCCTCTATGAGTGCAGCTGGTATTCCTGGATTATATTCCTGTGCCCTAGGTGCAAATTTTGCACTTTTTGCATTGAACCTCCTCCATGACGGCCTCCAGCTCTGGAATTTTATTTCCGGACTACTTGCATTGGTGTACATGGCTCTACATACCTTACTTCCCCTCCCACCGCCTGTCTCCCTGCTTTCTCTCCCCCCTCCTGCCTGTGATACTCCCTTAAGCTTACCCTGACACCCCCTCTCCATTTGTCATCCTGTTTCCTGTATCTTTTAGTCCTCTCTTTTTGCATTCTTGATTTATACCCCCTTGTCCTCTGCCTTGTCCCCACCCCTTTCTTCTTGCATCCCAGCCCTGGGGGAGCTGCTTCCCCTTGGAACCCTCCTTGATGTTTCATCATGTGGGGGAGGGGGAAGTTCTGCCTCCTTTAATATTACAGCCTCCCCCCTCAGCTAGCTGAAATGCTCATCCAAGTAGCGTTTAAGCCTCCCACTAAGGACTATGGTCCCCTCCTGGAAGGATGCAGGCTGTCTCCCTAACAGAGGCAGCTATCCTCAAGGCAGGCCCCCAGACCCCAGTGTATCTGAAGCCCTGCTCCATATACCATGCCTTCAACCCATTGTTAAAATCCTTGGTGCTGCATGCCCTTTCCTCTCCCTGACCATACACAGGTAACACCTCAGCAAACATCACTATGCATGCTACCTGCATAAGGCCCCTCACCAGTAGAGATACAAGGAAGTTTTAATTCGCCGGTGAATTTGCAGTGAAGTTGCCATATCTGCCTCCACATATCATTTCGCAAAGTTTTCCTGTTTATTAGGAAATTCGCCTTTTGTAACTTTGCCTTGCTTTTGTTTTTTTTAGTGCAGACTGCACTTAAAAAAAAAAACAATGCAAGGTGAAGTTATAAATGGTGAATTCACCGATCGCCAGCCTGATCTTTTCCTGGTGTGTAGTTGTCTCACTCACCGATCGCCGTCCTGGTGAAAAATAAAATTCCCTGGTGTGCAGTGACCCCCTGCTGATCACCAGCCTGATGTAAAATTAGACTCTGTGCCTCTCCCCTGCTGATCACCAGCCCAATGTAAAATAAAGTTCTCTGGTGTCTAGTGGCCCCGATTGCCGGCCCGATGTAACATTAAATTCCCTGGTGTCTAGTGGTACCACCCCCCGCCAGTCGCTGGGCTGATGTAAAATTAAATTCCTTGGTGTCTAGTGTCCCCCACCCTGTGCCAATCAATGGCCCTAATCTTCCCCACCTAAAATCGTATGCTACAGCTCCACAGTTACGTAATGTCTGTTACTGGCTGTCTGCTTCCTGTAACTCCCATTGGAAACACATAGAATTCCATCTTAATGATTTGTTCGATACAGAAAATATTTATCCTTCCAATCCATGCAAGAAGTTAATTCATGGCACTTCACCACATACACCCCAAATACCATACAGCAATGGCAGAGTTTTTCAAAAAACCCTGCCTATGCAAACATTCTGTGGTACTGTAGATTAGATAAAGATTCAGATTTTCTTCCTGTATGAGTTGACCTCATTTTTTCATAGATGGAGGCAACTGGGGCTGAATTTTCTGTTTCAGTTCATGAATGAACAGGGCATGCTCCCTTTCAAGCACTTTCAGGACCCCTATGGGCAGACACAGAGAGAACATTACCAGTACCTCCAGTTCCAAACATATCTTTTGCACAGAGGCTCCCCTAAGCATGCAGATCCAGCTCCCAACTGCTGCTGCAAATATTTACAGCCTTTCTAAAGGGAGACAAATGTCTCCACGTGATTGGACACCTATATCGGGGGACAAAGGAGTTGCAGATATGTACTACTGAACACTTGTGAAAATGAAATCATGAGCTACAGTCCTCTTACTCTCAACATCTGGGCTAGGTTCTCTGTACCAGCTTGTTTACATTTTGGTGAGAATTCACCTGGAAGTACAGATTCTGGTGCTTTTGTACACCTAAAGTGCAGATAAAGTATGTGGGGAAAACTTACCATCATTTCTGGTGACAATGAGGTTGCCCTGAGGCTGACCATGCCTGCATTTACTGGTCCTGCCCACACTTCCAATGGTTCTGGCAATTTAGCACAACAATTTGTTGAGCTTTCCATAGAGCCCATTTTTATTTATCTCATGATGTTCCTTCTTTCCATTTCACCAGGCACAATGAAGGTGAGCCCTAAAGCTTTAGCTTCTCCTGTTCTACTTTTAGCTGCTCCAGGTTCTCCCCTCCCACAGTGGAAACAGTGGTAGCACATAGTACTATCAATACACCATATGGGGAGACGTATGTGTAGGCTACAGGGGAAGGAAGCTGTTTTTCATGAAATGTGCAGTCCTTAGCAATTATATTGCATGAATAAAGAGTCACAATTCATTCCTTGAACATTAAGCTTGATGGCTTGTTATGATACCTACTGTTGATTTTTATCATATAACATGAAAAGATGGATTCAAACAGATGTTCAGTTTATTTTTATGCAACTGTATAATTGTGCCAACAAGGCTTACTCTGTTTAATCATTCTGAAGTCTTGTTTGACAATGAGGCATTTCACTATGGCTCCCTTTGGCTTCACTAAAGCCCTGTCAGATTAAAGACAAGCAAATGTGCTAATGGAAATACAACCATCGGGAATAGGGGGATAGGGAGGGGGGTCCAGTAGACACCAGGGCACTATCATTTTATTCAACACTGGACCGGCGTTCAGCTTGGGGGGCCACTAGACACCAGGGAATTTAATTTTACATCAGGCCAGCGACTGGCAGTGGGGGAACACTAGATACCAGGAAATGTAAATTTTTTTTTTTTTATCATATCACACTTTTTCTCACCATCTGCGGCACACCCAGCAGGGGCATCCAGCCACTGGCCCCCACCACCCTGGAGAGAAGTAGGCTCTCTCGCATGATGGGGGTCCGGTGTGGCCACCCCAGCCCACTGGAGGACCTCCCCATGCCTCTCCAAGCCATGCTGGACTGGGCCCTCCAGCGCAATTCCATGACAGTCCTCCGGCTTGGCAGGAGTGCAGCCATCAAGCTGCCTCGGTCACGCCCATCCATCTTTCCTCCACTTTTTTTTTCCCCAGGAGATGACAGTGCAATGACATCCACGCATAAGCTGGCATCTTGCCGTGCTCCTCCCCTTCTATGCACTGCATTGTGCTACACCTGGTCATCACCAGGCATCGCCACAGTGCGATGTGCATTCCCCTGCCCACCCCAAAAGGAGGAGAGCAGTCCTGCGATGCTCAATCCACCCTCTCCCCTGCTGACCCCTGGTGGCCCGAGTCCATTCCTGAACCCGGGTCACCGGCATGGTACAAGGTGTGGAGTCCAACGCCTCAACCCTTAGCACCACCAGTCCGGCGATGGACATTTAATTTTAAATGGAGTGGTGATCGGCGGGGGGGCCCACTTGACACTGGAAAAAAAACTCCACTGACAGAGTTGCTAAACTCTGCATTATGCAGAGTTTTTTGGTGGGTGAGTTTTGGCATCGCACCATAGATTAACTTCACAAAATGAGGCACCTCTATGAATTAATCCACAGAGCGAAGTTTTCCAATTTTGCACATCTCTATAGCTTCCTAAAGTTACCCTGCACTTCCCCTACCCCATCCCTTGCCAGGTCATTTGTCTCCATTTCCTGCTGCTCTAGTGATCATCTGGGTCCACTTCCCATCCCTCCAAGCTGAAGCACTGGGGAGGCACTTCACCTCCCTCTCCTTTGACTCCTACTCTCATGTCTGTCCCTCTAATGATAGAATCCCCACCAGCAACTGCTTTTTCCTCAGCTGGGAGCCTTTTTTCCCCTCTATGGGGCCTCCCAATCTGAGGATCCCAACATCCTCCCTTCTTCTCACTGCTGAAGGTGCCTCCTCCCAGCTGCCGCATCCTGCCAATACATCAAAGGAATTTTGCAGTGGTATAGGCTGAGGAGTGTGTACTTTACTGACCACCGCCACCCTCCTAAAGCCCACCAAGGTCCAACCGTTCTGCCTAGGCATCCTCTAGGGAGCAACAGCAGACTTAGTGGCTCCTGGGTGGAGTAAAAGGTTCTCTACACCCTTACCAGTTTGACCTGGAGTCCATCCACCTCTTCCCTCGAACCAGAGAGGTGAAAGCAAATTGGGCAGCACCTTTATGTCTTCTAATGCTGTTCCCTGTTCCTGGGTTAGTGTATTTATGCTTTTCTGGATTTTTGTTGAAAGAATTATCTTTTACCACAGCTTATATGGAAGAAGTGATTCTTTAATCTTTCTGATGTCTGGTAGCATAGTCACTGAGAAAAGGTAGTGTTGAACGTGGATACCAGAGCATTGATAATCCTCAAACCTCTTTGCATAAGATGTTTTTTCTTACACTCTTGGAGGGAAAATATGTTGCTGTCCAGTTTAGCAAGTTTTTCTTGAATGTTACTAAGTACTGAGAACTATTAATAACATTTGGGGTGTTGGTTACATAACTATGAAGTTTTTGAGCCCCGTGCTTTATTATATCACAAAACAAGCATGCTTTTCTGTTCTAAGTAAACACAGTGAACTGCAGCCAAACTGTTGTGTTTGTGAAATGAAAAAGCTAAAGGCATGTCTACCGTAGTCCCTCTAAGCTTTAGGAATTACAAAGTTATGGTCCACAACAGCTTCTCCATATTTTGCAATTCCTAAAGCTCTCACTCAGATTTAGTGATGAGGTCATCCCCCTCCCTAGCCTCTCAGTCCAGGCAGGACCATACCAAAAGGAGCAGTCGTGTAGACCAGTACAGTATGTGGCTCTTTCTCTGTGTTTTGCTGTCATATGTCATGCCTCCTCTTCTCCTGCCCACAAGCTTCTAGTTGGCAAATTCACTTCCAGTTGGTTAACTCTCCCTGCCTCTTCACCATCCTGTGTTTTATTGCTGGTGCCTTTGTCCATCCTGTCCAAACCGGAAACTATGCTTGCCCTCCACCCAGAGGAGGTAACTGCCTGGTCCCTATATTACAATCAGAATTGCACACTGGATTCATAATTTTAATTCTCTCAGACTAAATGGCTTGAATGACTTAATAGATTTTCTCCCATTCTTGTAATGGGCCATCATTGCTAACTGCGGGTAACCTCCTGTACTCATTAAATTGGACATTTCAAATACATGCAGAATTCACCACAATGAATAAAGATCTCTGATAGATAGAATTCAAATACTGTGTGTTAAAGGGACACAAGCATCCGCCCTCCCTAGTACAAAATCCACATTTTCTGACTGCATACCTTCTCTACAATGCATTGCTACTGCTGGTTGTTTTAACTGCTACCTTTCTAAGTAGAACTGAAATGCATGTTAAAGGTGTAATTATACTTAACCTTATTAGTTTCAAATCCTTGTTCTACTCTTCTTGCATACTTCCTGAACATTAGGAACACCCCAAACAGTGCAGCCTCTTATGATGCAATAGTTTCCTCTCCTCCCATTGCATCATGAATGATTAGACTGTGATATGGTGTTCCCAAGCCCAGGAAAAAATGCAGTGGTAGTTGATCAAGGAATGTAAACAAACATGTTTTTGTGTGGTAGCACCAGTATGGTGGGTAGTCTGTTTTTATCTTTTAGAAAGAAAGAAAAAATCAGAATCAAGCTACCAGCTATATTAGCAATGTCAACAGAATGTGACTGATAATTAAATGTTTTTTTAAACTAGAGACAACTTAAGTAAGAGCCGAACCACTCCACTACTCCTTGGAACAGTCCCATTGATTACAGCTTAGACAGGAAGATGTCATGGTCCAGGGTGCCAAATGATTTTGATATACTGTATCAACAAAGATAGCTCCAACGTACATCCTCCTGTCCAGCCCCACTGCAAATCAGATGTCACCTTAACTAATGCTGAAGTGGTACTATGAAAAGGTCCGAACCCTGATTGAAAGTTATTAAACACATTATTTGTCTCCAGAAAATTCTGCAGCTGTTCTCCAAACAATTTTTCAAAGACTTTTAGGGTAACTGGTAACAGTGAAACTGGACAGTAGTTTGCTACACTTTTTTCTAAACCAAATTTAAATATTGGAATAACTTTGGCAAGTTTCCAATCATGAGGCAAGTCAGCAGTAGCCAAGGATAAATTAAATATATGTGCCAAAGGAAAAGCAATGATAGGGGCAGCATATTTAAATAGCCTTACTGGAATTTCATCTAAGTCACTAGATTTTTTTCACATCTAATTTAAGAATTTCTTCACAAACTTCATTCCCTGAGATTTCTTGAAATACAAATTTGTTTCTAAAACAGGCTTAGTTAATTCAGCAGCTAAAGTGGGAGAAGAAATTTGTTCCACGGCTGCAGAGCCCATTTTAATGAAATAATCATTAAATTTGTTGGCTACAAATTTATTTAGGGGGAAATTTTGTCCATCTAACTCAAAATAGTCAGGTATGTCAGAATTGTATATATCTAACTCAAAACAGGTAAGACAACATTTGTTGTTTGCTTTTAACTTATTCATAGTTTTCCATAATAGTCCCAAATTAGATTTCATATTCTGATTAAGTTCTCTTTTGTAAAACTCTTGCTTAGATTTCTGATATTCAAGGGCATAGTGATTTCTAGCTTGTCTGTAATTTGCACAATCAATTTCACTGTTAGTGAGTTGTCTTTTTCCACAATTTATCTCATTATGTAAGTTTGAGTTAAACCAGGGGGCATTCCTAACAATGTAGTGGATGTACAGAATAGGCAACAACCAGTAAGGCTTGTTCTTACTGGTCTTTTCTACTGGTCTAAATGGTTTACTGGCCCCTTATTATCTCCACAATCAAGGTGTCAGTTTGTTTAACTTCCAGTTAAGGCTTCTCAACTAACAGAAAAGCTTATCCTAGCAATCTGCCTTTCTTTGGAGATTCTAAACTGTTACCTCCCCATCTTTTATGGGGTAGCTAGAGAGACACACACCTGCTGTTTGAGAATACTCTGAAAGTATAAGTAGTGTGTGGCTGTATAGAATGGAAATTGACTAGACAAAAAAAAATCACTGCATACCTTACAAATGTCCTTTATTTTCAGGAATGTCTCTGATTCTGATTGCAAAATGTCTTTGGTGTCTCCTAAGTTTGGCATTTCTGTCACTGAACAGTCAAGGATTTAATCATAAAATGATGTCTGACAAAAGTGTTACAGTCTCTTTCTCCTTCAAAGCTGCTTTTGTCAATAAGCCACCTACAATATTGTAACAGCTTTTATTTTTTTTTTGAGCAGATATTACGATTTTATAATAGGGTTACCACCTTTTAAGAAGCCCAAAGTGGGACATTTCTTACTGAACCATGATTTTTCGCAGGACAGTACATAACCTCGACTAATGCAACAGACTTGTTTTCTCTATATAATCAGAATTAAGGTTAAGAATTGTGGTTTCTATATGCTTCTATGGTTTCTTATCATTGTAAGGTATTTTAGTTAAGGTATTGTAGTTTTCTAGAACATTTAGTGGAAAGTTAGAAAATATTTTTTCTACTATAAAATCAGGACATTTAGTATTTTTTGTGTTTTTTTGCAGGACACAGCTGCCCAAATCAGGACTGTCCTGCGAAAATCAGGACAGGTGGTAACCCTATTTTATAAGCTATGTCCCTGGTTTTCTTCCTTTGTCTGTAATTACTTTAAGCCTTGTCCATGAATGATGGGTAGGGGGTTCGCAGGTACAATATGTATCCTGAGAATCTACAGTTGCAGAGATCCCCTATGTGATATACAATACTACACATTACTTCGGTTGCTGAGATGCTACAGTAACATTTTTCAGTATTGGAGTGTGTTAAGACACACAGATACATAGACACTGTCAGCAGATAAGGGCCTATGGCCCACACAGTCTGCCCATTTCAGCTTGTAAGTTCCCTTTACGTTTTTTTTTTTTTAACTAGGAGTGGCACACTAAGCTGAAAGCTTTTTTACAGGTGCAACCTGGGAGCACAAGGAAGTTAAGTGACTTGCTCAGGGTCACACAGTATGCAAGTGGGGGCTGTGGGATTCAAACCCAGGTCTCCAGATTTGCAGCTCAGAGCCTTAAACCACTGCACTATACTGCCTCCCAGTATACTTTCTAGAAGTCTGTTGCCCCTTACCCCTTACCTCCAGAATTCCCTTATGTTTATCCCATGTATTCTTAAATCCCATGATTGTTTCAGCCCCCATCACTTCCTCTGGCAGGGTGTTCCACTTGTCCATCACTCTTTCTGTGAAGAAATTATTCCTCGTGTTTCCTCTGAATTGTCTTCCCTCCAACTTCATCCCATGCCCTCTAGTCCTAGAACATCTTTTTCACTGGAAAATTATTTATTCCTGCACCTTGTTCCTCCCTGTAAGGTACTTGTATGTCTCCATCATATCCCCTTTCTCCCCCCTCTCCTTCAGGGAGTACATATTCAAGTCCTTCAGCCTATCCTTATAGGACTTGTGATGCAATCCTTGTACCATCTTTGTTGCCCTCCTCTGAACCTTCTCTACCCTTTGTCATAATGTAGGTAATGTCTCCAGAACTGTACACTGTACTCCAGGTGGAGCCTCACTAGTGTCTTGTATAGTGGAATTATGACCTCCCTTTTCCCACTGGTGATGCCCCTGCATATGCATCCCAGCATCCTATTTGCTTTACCTGCTGCCTTGTCACACTGTTTCCCTACCTTGAGGTCATCACAGATGATAACCCCAAGGTCCCTTTCCTGCTTGGTGCATCCTATATCCCCCCCCCACCCAACTGATATGTTGTTCCAGGGTTTTTGTGCCCCATATGCATTATTGTGCACTTCTTTACGTTGAATTTCAACTGCCAAACCCTTGACCATTCTTCAAGCTTCTGCAGGTCCTTCCTCATTCTGTTTACACCCTCTGGCATGTCCACTCTGTTACAGAGCTTCATGTCATCAACAAACAGTGAAATTCTGCCTTCTAGGTCCTGCACAATGTCACCGATGAAGATGTTGAATAGGACCAGTCCCAGCACTGATCCCTGCAGCACTCCACTGGTCACTCTTCCCTCTGTGAAGTGACAGCCATTTACCACCACCCTCTGTGTTCTGCCACCCAGCCAAGTAAACCCCCGCCATACTACTGTCTTGCCCACTCCCATATTCCCCAGTTTGTTTAACAGCCTTCTGTGCAGCACAATGTCAAAGGCCTTGCTGAAGTCCAGATAGGCCATGTCCACTGCCCTTCCCGATCCACCTCCCTTGTCACCCAGTGGAAAAATTCAATGAGGTTGGTCTGGCATGGCCTCCCCCTGGTGAAACCATGCTGCCTTGGGTCCTGTAGTCTGTTGGCAACCAGATGTTCCATCAATCTCTTTTTCAGTAGTGCTTCCATGATCTTCCCCACTACTGAGGTCAGACTGACTGGTCTGTAGTTCCCTGCTTCCTCTTTGTTCCCGCTTTTATATAAGGGGACAACAGCTGCTGTTTTCCAGTCTTTGGGTACCGCCCCTGTTTCCAGTGATCAGTTAAACAGGATTGCCAGAGGTTCAGCCACCACCTCTCTTAGCTCCTTTAGAAACCTGGGGTGCACCCCATCTGGCCCAATTGTTTTATCCACTCTTATTACTTCCAGTTCCTTCCATGCCAAAGTAAAATACAGTACAGTACCACACAAGATTGCATGCCTTGTGTTGCTGGATTTTTGAGTAACATAGCTGAGAAAAGTAAAGTGCTCGCCAGTTGGGACTATAACACATCCAGTATTTAAACCAGTTTCAGTCTGAGACTCATCCTGTTAAGGCCCCCCCCCCAAAAAAAAAAACAGACATAGAATTTACTTTGTTTACGACAGCAACCATACCAAGCCCCTAGTGTGTCTAACAGCAGACACTGGAGTTCAGAATATTTAGCTCTTGTTGCTGCCAAGGCATTGGTCTTTATTCAGAATGCCAGCATGCATTTTGCAAGCAGATACCAGACCTCCTTCCTCAAACATGTCAAGGATGACCTCCTCTGCACTAGAATTACCTCAGATTTGAGGCTTTTAATAAAATGTTCTTGATCATGAAACAATGTCTAAATTCACACCAGAATGACTCACAGTGGTAGGGTGTAGATTATACCAGTAGCAGAAAAGTTAGTTTTTTGAAATATATTTAAAAACTCCTACGTGGTTTATTGTATGCCTTTAACTCATCTGCAAAGCAGAGAAAATGTACCATTTCAGTTTTGATGTATTAACACCATAAAGTAAGCAAGTTATCTCATTAGGAGACATTATACTGAATGATCTGTCTTCCAAAAGCAACTGGAAATGAAAGGACCTTTAAGATGTCCTCTCACTTCAAATTACAGTTTAAGGCTACTCTCCCAAGCTTTTGGGATTAATATTTGTATTGTAGATTTAAGAGAAACCAGACAGAACAATACACCTGGCTTGTCTACTTTGATGTGATGGGATGTGAATTAAAAACAGTTTGAGGCACCAGCTGCAAGGGCATGTTTTCTGCTTGATGCAAAAGAAAACCACAGGTGTCAAGGCCAGATACAGTAGGGCACCTGCTCCTCCTCTTCCTCCTGAGACCTCAGCTTCTGATTCTGATCATGGGCCAAGGAGCCTGCTGAGCCAAGGTTCCTGTTAATGCACCCTCAGGCTTCTTCTTCCTCCTCCTCCTCCTCTTTTTCTTTCACCATTTACTGGCATCAGCTTGACACAGCTATGGGGACCAGCACCTATCGACTGAAGGGTTCTCTTCTGTCACTGTCAATCATGATAGCACAGCTGGCACAAGGAACCTGTGGCAAGAAGGATGGAGACTGTAACTGGGTGAGACAGGGCTGAATAAGGCCCTGTCCCATTTGTTAAGCAGAAAGAGTTAAGCGCAAGGATCTGTTCTGTCCTTTCCTTTTCTGTCTCCTGTCTGTCTGGTTGCACAAGCAAATGTTGTCATGAGATCCAGGAACTGATCACTCCAATGGTCTCGTGATTTTCCACTTCTTGCTATCTCTCTGCCTTCACTTGTTGTTTCTGTCTTTTCTTCCCCATTCATATATATATATATATATTTATAGGATTTTTCTGTTTTTCTCCCCATAATCCCCCCAGGGCCCTGGCACATGGCTGTATATGCACATGGAGGCATGCATGCACACTGGAAGTCAGCTCAGCCCCTTCTGCCACCCGTACTGCCACCCCACCCACCTACATTACCTCACTGGACTGCCACCCAGTGGGGACAGAACTATGGGAGGGGTGACAACCCACCCCCACTACCCCGGAGAGAGCAGAGCAGCCTGATGGCTCACTCAATCCTGATCCTCCCGCCCCCCCATGCTGGCACCCCAGTGACCCAAGGTCGTTCCATAATCTGGGTTTCCAGCACAGCACAAGGGAAGGCATCCAGTGCCTCAACCCTCAGTGCCACTGGGCCTCCCCCTTGCATATCTGCAGTTATAAAAATGCATGTGACTCTTTACGTGATATCGGGATCTCTTGGTGTGAAAATGTATATAGTTATATTGTTGAAGTGATTGCAAAAAGCTATTTGGAACTCAAGGGGTTAAACTTGCCATGCAGCACAAACTTTTTCAGAGCTGTCAGCAGTGGGTCAGCTTGGGACACTGTTCTATTTCTTGCACCTGCAAGGAAACTGACAAGAACATTTTGAGAAAAAAGAATGTCTCTTAATGAGTTCCCAGGCAGAGACTTATAAAAAGAGCAGCAATGCTTTTGCTACAGTGAAAGACAGAGATTGAGATTTGGAATTGAAAAGAAACCCTCATATTAAGGACCTTTGTTTTCTGTGTTTGTACTGACTTTGCATATAGCTTTCCTGAACATTTTTTTTTTTTTTGCTATTTTTTTTTGTGCTATTTTACTACATTGCTGTTGACAATAATAAAACGCTACTTGTGAATTTTGAAACTGCTCCTGGTTTTCCTATGTTTCTTGACCTATGCCTCAAGGACAGATGGGATTTACGCTGTGCATACTCTTAGCCAGGAGTTTTGTAAGTGGGTACTAGACCTGGTACCAGGGAAGCATAACAGAATGGCATGGATTCTTCAGCAGCAAGCCCAGGAGTCATTACCAGAGGAATGGCAGCCAAACTAGCAGATGCAGAAGTCAAAGCTGAGACTGTACAGCCAGCACCAGTCATGGAAAAAGAAGAACAGGCAGTGACAGAACCTAAAAGCCTGACTCCATTTTTTCAAATGGTGGGCTATACAACAAAAAGAGATGGCAAAACAGAGAAGAGAGGCGATGCAGCAGAGAGAAAAGAGATTCAGCATTTAGAGGCAAAGAGAAGAGAAGAGAAGAGAAGAGAAGAGAAGAGAAGAGAAGAGAAGAGAAGAGAAGAGAAGAGAAGAGAAGAGAAGAGAGTGACAGGAGCAGCGACGGCTGGAGGCCTTGCAAGCTATCAAACCTGGAGGATCTGGCCAGGTAAAGCAGAGCAGCAAGGTACAAACAACTTAAAGGACATTAAACTTACAAAGTTGTGTCCCTCAGAATATACTGAAGCATCTCTGACAACTTTTGAAAGGGTTGCCACAGCCTGCCAATGGCCAAAACAGCAATGGACAATCAGGCTGGTACCTTTCCTGACGGGTAAAGTCCAACTTGCCTGCAGCAATATGGACACTACACAGTCAGAAAACATCTCAGGAGAGACCTACAGGCAAAGATTTCAGTCCCTGAAGTACCATTCAGTCGACAATCCTTGAGAAGCCTTCACCCAACTCAGAGAACTCCATATTAAATGGCTCCAACCAGAGGGCAAGACAGTCCCACAGATCATCAACACACTTGCAATGGAGCAGTTCATCAGTATCATGCCTAGAGATGTGCAGCTTTGGGTAAAAGAACACCAACCAGAAAGTTGGGAAAAGGGTGTTTCTTTGGCTGAAGACTACCAGATGGCCAGACAGATGCCATAACAGCGAGGTAGCAGCCAAGCACTGGTAAGACCCTCTTTTTTCCCCCAATTAATCTCCAAGTCTGATAAGAACTCTGGTGGGGGTAACAAATATGCACCCAAAGACTTTATTTGCTATAACTGTGATAAGCCAGGCCATATTGCAAGAAACTGCCAGAATAAGGAGAGTAACACAGGAGCAGATTTTTCTTTAGCAAATTGGGGCAAGTACTTAACAGATGTCAAGATGGGAGATAAGACTATGAAAGGACTTACAGATTCGGGAAGTAGATAGTTTCTAGTGCATGTTGAAGTGCTGGAAAAACACTGTGCAAAAGGATCAGGTACTGGTGTCATCTGCATCCACTGGGACACTCGATACTATCCCATCACCCAAGTGACTCTGACTATTAATGAGGTGTGGCACCAAATGAAAGTGGGGGTAGTACCTAAGTTACCTGTACCTGTGATTGTTGGAAATGACTTTCCAGGATTTACTGAGTTAATCCCAGAGGGAGTAAATTCTGATGTTTCAACAGCTGTGATTACAAGAGCATAGGCAAAGAAAATCTCAGATGGTAGGGACTCTTTTCCTTTCAGTCATTTTGATTCAGACTTGTTTGAGCATAGCTCCACGATCTGGAAATCCAGGAAAGAAAGAAGACACCTGACGAAACAGTGGCAACAAAAGATTGATGGGCATAAGGGGTTAATATATGAAAGTGCTGAAACTGAACTGATAACTGATTGTGATTTTGTTTCAGAGCAAGCTAATGATGTTTCTCACAAGGGTTATTTTAAGCAGCTGGGGCTGAAACCAAAACATGGTGAACCAATGTTTAAAAAATGTTGTGGATTACTGTACAGAGTTTGGATTAAACCTCAGACACAGGAACAGATAGAACAACTGGTTATACCACAAAAGTATAGATCTGAGTTGTTACAGACAGCACATGATAGTCCTATGTCTGTTCACTCGGGGAGGGATTGCACCCTTGCCAGATTGCTGTACAGATTTTACTGGCCTGGAATTCATGAAGATGTTGCTACATATTGCAGTTCCTGTGCTGAATGTCAAAAAGTAGCCCAAGTCATTAAAAAGACAAGGTGCCCCTGGTGCCCCTATCCTTGATAGATGTGCCTTTTGAGAGAACTGCAGTGGATGTAGTTGACCCCTTAGACAAAAATAAAAAGGGCAATTGATTCATTTTGGTAGTATGCGACTATGCTACGTGACACCCAGAGGCCATTCCTATACGTACTGTCACAGCCCCAGAAGAGGCAGCAGAGCTTGCCAAAGTTTTCAGTAGGGTGGGCATACCTAAAGAAATGATTACTGATCAGGGTAGTAATTTTGGTGCAACATAGCTGAAGGAGCTGTACTGATTGCTAGGTTTCAACGCCATAAGAACCTCCACTCATCACCCTCAGACAGACTATCTTGTTGAGCATTTTAGTCAAACCCTAAAATGCATGTTAGAAAGGTTTGTAGAAGGGAAAGATTGGGACCTGTACTTACGTTACATGCTTTTTGCTTACAGAGAAGTGCCACGGCATCATCAGGTTTTTTACCATTTGTAATTCTGTATGGTAGACAACCTAGAGAAACACTAGATGTAATGAAATAAACGTGGGAAGATAACCCCCTCAGAAAAAAAATCTATTATATCTTATATGTGTTCCCTGAGACAGAAACTGGCAAAATATGTTGAAATTGCCCATAGTATCAAGAAGAGGCCCTAAAACAGCAAAAGGTGTATTATGACCATGGGGTAAAAGAAAATGCTTTTGAGCCAGGTGAAAAGGTCTTGCTACTGTTACCCACTACAGAAAAAAAACTGTTATTGAAGTGGCAAGGGCCTCATATGGTGCTTAGATGTACTGGCACAGTTAACAATAAAATTTACACCCCAGATAGGAAAAATCCTAACAAGATATACCACACTAACCTCCTGAAGAAATAAGTTGAAAAAACACCAAAGGCAACTTTGTTAGTTTTACCAGAAACTGATAAAGAAGATATTGATATAGCTTATGACAGACTGGAAAAACGGTAACTGCTGATGCTGTAAAGGTGAATGTTTCCTTAACCTCCAAACAAACCTCAGAAATTTGTAGCTTGCTAAAGACATTTAATAGTACTTTTACCACAGTGCCAGGCTGTGCTAAAGGTGTTGCGCACGCAAGTGACAGGGAATGCTCGCCCTATCACACAAAAGACATACAGATTACCAGAGCAGTTAAGAGCTGACATGGCTAAAGAAATACAAAAAATGAAAGAATTGGGTTATCATAGAAGAGTCAAGAAGTGCTTGGTCATCACCAATAGTGACTGTAAATAAAAAAAAAGTAAGTGTAAGTATCTGCCTTGATTTTAGGGACCTTAATCAAGTGTCAGAATTTGACAGTTATCCTATGCCCAGGATGGATGATTTGGTGGACAGATTTGAGAGTGCCAAGCACATTAGTACCCTCGATCTCACCAAGAGTTACTTGCAAATTCTCCTAGCTAAAGAATCATGAGACAAAACTGCATTTGCCACCCCTGTTGGATTCTATCAGTTCACCACCATGTCATTTGGTTTACATGGTGCACCCATTAACTTCCAGTTGTACATTGATGTAGTTTTAGCCCCTCACACTGGTTATTGTGCTGCGTATCTGGATGATGTTGTGGTGTACAGTCCAGACAGGAAAAGCCACCTGGCACCCCTATAATTAGTTATCTAATCTATCAAAAAGGCAGGTCTGACAATTAAGCCTACCAAATATGCATTGGGCATGCAGAAAACCAGATATTTGGGCTATGTTTTTGGAAATGGAGAAGTAAAGCCAGAGATTTCTAAAATAGAAGCTGTAGCTAACAGTCCTATCCCTAAAACAAAGTAATAGGTCAGGTCATTTTTAGGACTGGCTGGTTATTATTGGAGATTTGTTCCCAACTTTGCCCAGCTAGCTTCTACCCTCACTGAGCTTACAAAGAAACGGTTTCCAAATAATGTGAGATGGACCCCAGAGTATGATGAAGCTTTTTGGGCCATTAAGGCTGCATTATGTTCAGCCCTTGTTTTAAGAAACCCAGACATTGAGATACCATTTTTGTTACAGACTGATGCATCAGAGGTAGGCCTAGGTGCAGTCTTGAGTCAGCATGTAGATGGGAAGGAACATCCTATTCTATATATAAGTAGGAAATTGCAAGACAGAGAGAAAAGGTACTCCACCACTGAAAAAGGATGCCTTACAGCAAAGTGGGCCATGGAGTCCCTTTAAGTTTTATTTGCTAGGAGCTGACTTTGTACTTATAACAGGTCATAATCCTCTCTGTTAACTTAACCAAAAAAAGGATAAAAATGCTAGAATCACATTGCGGTACCTGGAACCACTGCCATTTTAATTTAAAGTGATGCACAAATCTGGGAAAGAGAATGTCAATGCTGATTTTCTTTTTTTTTTTTACTTTAAAAAACCTTTTATTAAAAAAAACTTTTTAACAGTCATTACAATACATGCTCAGCTAGGAAAGCCTTTACGACTTCAAATAATCAATTTCTGTAAAAAGTTCAATCCGATATAGAACTCTTTTTGTGTCTAATTAATTTTCTACTATTTATTTTACAGATCCAGTGTCTCAGTCAACACCCTGAGTTCAGCATCTGTACAGTAATCCAGGATGACTTGTGAGAGAGATCAAAGAACTGGGTTTCATTTGTCTTGTGGCCGTCCACAGGTTGATGGTCTTCAGGGGTTTCCAAGTTGATTAATTAAAGGCCTTCAATCCAATATACATTTTTAATAAACCATGTCCTTATAAATTATTTTCTTGAGTTTTTGTCTTATTTCTTAAAACTGTTATAGTGCCTAATGAACTTTAATCAAGGTGATAATAGCCAAACCAGTGAGACAGAAAAGAAGAGAAAGAAAAGGAAAAAGCAAAAGAAACTGAAGACATGAACAGCTAGGACCATGTAAATGCAAGAAGGAACTTAAAATAGTATTTTTTTCTGGTGGTTAAGGAGTAAAACCAGGATCTCGAGCCCCAGGGATAGTTATTTAAGTGTGCCCTCTCTTAAGTTCAGGTTTGGAGCAGCTGCTCCAGGAGTGGGGTACCCTTGTTAGTTTCTATATGATCAAAAAAGGGCATCCACCTGGCATTGAATTTATCCATAGAGAGCCTCAAGCGGGATGTAACTGCTTCCATTTCTCTGATTTGTTTAATGTTCCCATACCAGGTGTTAATTGGTGGGGATATGTCTGTCAGCCAGTTTTGTGTGAGCGTTTTAAGCGCAGCTGCAATTAAAATATAGAAAAGGTATCTCCTTGTCGAGGTTCTGATCTCCCGTGGGGGGGGAGCCCAGGACCAGATTTTCAAATTCTAATGGAGTTGAGAGAGAGAGAGAGAGAGAGAGAGAGAGAGGGGATCTGTGAGACCTCTTGGGTTATTGCGTGCCAAAAAAGGGTAATTTTAGGGCACCCCCAGAAAATATGGTAATGTGACCCTAAATGCCCACATTTCCTTCAGCATTTGTTGGAGGCATGAGTGGTATAGTGGGCTGAGATAGTGGATGTTCTAAAAAAAAATAATGTTAATTTTCCACCTAAATTCTCTCCAGGAAGGAGAATTAGTGGTCTTATGTATACCCATCCAGATGTATTTCCAGTCTTTCTCTGAAATATTTAAATTTGCCTCAGATTCCCATTTACGCTCTACTCTTTGTACTGCCAGCACTCCTCTATTTTTCATTAAGGATTTGTATATTTGTGATATGTAGGCTCTGGTTTCTCCCATGACTCTTCTTTGGTAGGTTAATAGAACTGGAGAGGCTGGTCCCTGAGTTAAGTCCGACAAACCAATATTACTGGTGATGTAATGCGTGCATTGGTGGTATCTAAAGGCATCCACATTAGGTAATTTAACTTTTTCCTGTATCTGTGAAAATGACTTTAGACTGTTCTTCTCTATGAACTGTCACAGATACTTTAGTCCGATAGTTACCAATCTAAAAAAGCAGTGATCTCCCTTGTGGGCTGAAAACCCCGGGAGATGGGCAAGTGGTAGATATTCCCAAACTGGGCAGACTATGTCCCAGTCTTGTCTGGCTTCCAGCCATTTTGTGATTGTGTGCCATAAAAAGCTATTATCTATAATTTTTAGGTCACTCGGCTGGACCTTCCAGGGTAAAATATTGAAAGGGGCTAGTCCACATTCCCATTCCTCTATCTCCAGCCACCCATGTTTCTTCCCGGGTATCAGCATTTTAACGACTGGCAGTAGCTGAGCTGCTAAGTAATATTTTTGAAAATCTGGAAGTCCCATCCCTGCTCTGGATTTCTCCTCTGTCAAAATTTCCTAATGCATTCTTGGCCATTTACCTAACCAAATAAAGTCCGAGAGTCTTTTTTTGAGGTCTTTCCAATCTTTTTTAGGAATTTGAAGGAAGAGGTTTACAAATAGAAAAGAAATCATAGCAAAATATTCATTTTAATTATTTCTAATCTATTCATGAATGTTAGGGGGAGCTGTCTCCATCTGTTCAAGTCTGCTTTTATCTGTTGCCCGAGTACCTCGTGTCAATGTTGATTTTCTGTCAAGATATAGATCAGGAATTGAGAATTCTGAAGGTTGAACATGCAAAATGTGGGAATTTAAACTTCTCTGTTTGCTATACTGCATATGCACTGAATTGTATAGCTTATAAGCTAATGGTAGAAGAGTAGTAATAGACAGTGTTGGAAACCTGTTTTTAAAACAGATTCCCTCTTAAAGAAGGGGATATGTGACAGGGCTGAATAAGTCCCTGTCCCATTTGTTATGCAGAAAAAGTTAAATGCAATGATCTATTCAAGCCTCTCCTTTTCTGTCTCTTGTCTGTCTGGTTGAGCGACCAGATATTCTCATGAGACCTAGGAACTGATCACTCTGATGGCCTCGTGATTTTTGGCCTCTCGCTATCTCTCTGCCTTCACTTGCTGTTTCTGTCATTTCTTCCCCCTTGCATATCTAAGGTTATAAAAATGTATGTGAATCTTTAAGTGGTACTGGGATCCCTTGGTGTGGAAATGTAAATAGTTATATTGTTGAAATGATTGCAAAAAGCTATTTGGAAATTGTAAATACAAAGGTTACAGAAAAGGATGAGGGCAAGAGAGAAGGTTTTCATTGGCATGCATACCACCATATGTTATTTCTTTCAGTTATATATTGTGTACATGGGTGACATAAAACACACATACCATGGGCATCCTGGCAATCAAGCTACAACTGAAGTTCTTAAAGGGGCTATATAATAAATTATACAATGGGTGTGAAAAATACAATAAAATTGCACCCTTTGATTGGCTGGCTAGCACCTGCCATCCATGGTAAATCAAGATATTACCAGCAGCAAAGGTGGCAGCCAGTAGAACGTAAACATAACCAAAGCCAAATCATTCTGATGCCATTTTCACATCTGACAAGCTGCCATCTTTGATCTCCAGTAAATCGCTCAGTGGTAAATTCAAATCTAAAGCAAACATGGAAACTAGCTTCAAAGTCATTGACAGTGCTGAGCTAGATGCAATTTCTAATTCATTAACAGAAACAGAAACAACAGTAGTTGAAATACCTGTTGAAACTGTTGAAAATGACACTGTCACCATCCAGCCAGGAGCCATTACTCATCCACCAGTGGTGTCACCACGTAGACCCAAAACAAACCAGAGTACACAATCAGCTGGCACTCCTGAGCAAAACAGTGCCAATTCCGACCTTGACAACTCTAGCTTCAAGGTCGGTGAGCTAGCAGCAGGCCAATCCAGCCCTGTAACAAACCAAAATAAGTCACATCAACATTACAGATGAGGAAATGGTAAGCCTAGAACTACAAAGGCATGAAAGCACAACACAAAAACAGACCCACTAGGCTGTCAATGTATTTAACGACTGGTGTCAACAGAAAAAATAAAACATTAACTTAAAACAGAGTTAAATGATCTCCTCAGAAACTACTACAGCTCAGTTAGAAATAGCTCTGGTAAAGAATATGTCCTGTGTGGTTATGTTAGCTTGCGATCTGGGCTCAATAGACATAGCAATGATCCACCCATCAGTAGATGTATTAACCTGATGACTGACCCCAGATTCAACACAGGCAATAATGTGTTCAAAGGAATGGTAAAGAAGTACAGGAAAGAGGGTAAAGATAGTGCCCAACACCATCTAGCATTAACAATTACAGAGCTGTGCACAATTAGCAACTCTCAGGCAGTGTCCCCCTCTACAGCCAATGGACTTGTATGAAAAGTCTGGCTAGATATACAACTTAAGTTTGCAAGAAAGGGTAATGAAGGGGTGAGACAGTTTAATGTGGACTCATTTGAAATAAAAACAGCAGATAACAGACTGAGATATCTGACTAAAACCTTTAATGAGGAGACCAAAAACCACAAGCAGCATAATGACCCTACTTGTCAATATAGCAAAGGATTTATGTTTGAGTACCCCATGATTCCTTGTGTCCTATCCAAAGTTTTCTGACATATATCTCTAAACTTCCTTTTAACTAACCCTCCTTGCTTTGCCACCCAAAAAGAGTAGCCCAAGAAGTGTTGGACAAAATGGAGATATAAGGCAATGAGCATAAATTACCTCAGCAGCGTGTTGCCCCAAATTTGCAAAGAAGCAGGTCTAGCAAACACATTCACAAATCAATCATTGAGGGCTACTGCTGTAACTTTACTGAGTGATACCAGGATGGAGGCCTGGCAAATAACGTCAATAACTAGGCACAAGAATGAATCGTCACTGCGGAGTTATTGGAAACCCAGCATAATGGATTTCCAAAAGTGGGGCTCCATAATTGCGGAAGATAACACTAAAAAGAATCAGCTGACTCCCGAGAAAATGAATCTTGCCAGTACTGCGAACACCAGTTGCACAGCCAGCACAAGCAATTACTGCACTTCCCCTGCATCAAACGGCAGTTTAACCACCAGTAAAAGTATCAACCTCATCAGCCAAAATGTACCTGCACAGCAAGCACCTAAAAAAGAAGAGCAAGTCACCCTGAAAGCGATTTCTGCAGCAGCAATGAACTGTGACAAGGTGGAGAGAAGCTGCGCACCAAACAAGCAACTTCCATGATGTCTGCAGACTGGATGTGACCTCCTTCACCAGCAGCAAGAAGACAAGAAAGACGATAAATCGAAGCATGAAACACCTCCCTGCATGCCTTCCATAGATAATCTGGTGAATTATGAGACAGTGAATTTCTACTGGTGACGATAAAAAGGTAAAAAAAAAATTTGTCACAAGTACATGCACTCTTGCTAAATAGACAGGCTTTACTGAAAAAATAAAAACTGAAAATAAATATTTCTTTCTTTGCAGATATCGATGACACGAAAGAACAAATACTGACTACTGACTCTTAGAGGAGCAGCTACTGTGCCGAAGCCTTGTCGAAACAATATACAAAACAGATACCTTCCACTATTAAAATATGAACTCCTGTAGCTAAGAATAAATCAGCTACCACCCTCCTTTGCATAAAAATAATAAATACAGTCACCCCCCTTTGCATTAAAATAAGAAATATAGTTTATTGTTAGCTTGTGTCTCACAGTTAAAAAAAAATATGCTTTTAATGGAATTAAACATTGTTTTAATGTGCACAATAAAATGTTTTACTTGTTATTAGCAAGCTGAAGTTTTGGGACTTCTTTTTAGCGAAATTATATTTACATTATGTTTATATATTAAAGCATTACAAAATACATAAATCAACTAATTTCGTTTGTCTAACCATCCAGGGCCATTTTATAATCGCAATAAACCACTCCAGGGTATGGGTGATGCTGGGATTTACCCACACCTGACATGGTTTCCACGCCAGATGTGGGTAAATCCCAGCATCACTCACACCCTGTCGTGGTTTATTGCTTAAGTTAAAACTTTTGACAAATAAGTCTTCACGGAAAACAAAGGTGGCTGCAAAAATGTATTTTTTTTACTGTCCCAAATCATCATCATCATGATTTTATTGTTCATCCAGTATAAAAATAATGGACATTACAATCATTATACATAAACACTTAATAATAAAACAAAAAAATATAAAAACACAGAAATACATAATTACATAAAGTGCACTGTGATTGGCAAAATCTGTTCCTACATTATGAAAAGGGATCAGATTGTGCATTCATGGAAGAGCCTAATAACTGTTATAAAGTGCCATATCTTGGTTCATCACCGGAATACCTTATTATCATATCTCTTCTTATGAATGGAGAGAATGCTTCTTTTTGATCTTTACCACTACCTCCAAGAATTTCGTGAATAGTAAGGCTTTGGGGATGGTTTTAGGGTGCAGTAAGATGAACAGGGCATCGTAATGCAGGTTGGCATATTTTATTAAAACAATTGTAATAATTGTTCTCGTGCAGAATTATAAATAGGGCATTGTATTATCATGTGATAAAGATTTTCCTGGAAACCTCTATTACACCTACATAAATCTGGGGAGGAGCTGGTCAAAAATGATCTATGAAGAGAAGAGTATCCGGACACTAGAATGCCCAGTCTTGCCCATGTGATTCATTTCCTAACCCGAGGGTTAAGGGGTAATAGCAGATATTCTTCTATAAAGGGATCAATCTTGTTCATTCCAAACTATATTGCTTGTTTCCGTGATCTAATTACAGTCATCAGATGGTTCTGGGCTTCCAGATAAAGCCTTTGTTTCAGTGTGAGGTTGAAAAGAGGGGACATTTGTATCCCTTTCAATGAGTCCTCATGTAAATGAATTAAGGATGCTTTTGATAATACTATTTTAAGTTGTTTCAACCAGGGGGACAAAAAGCCCTTCTCACCCCAACTGCACTTCTCTTTGAGACAGATATCTAGCAAGCTACTACACCGACTATTAATTAATTTCAGCCAGTAAGAGGCTAATCTTGTGTTAACAAAAGTTCCTATGGGGAGCCTACCTAGTTCTGTTCTTACTACTGCATTAGCAGTTGAAAGAGGAACCTGAGGAAGGACTTTAAAGTAAAATAATAAGGGATGATCAATGCTCTCAAAGCAGTTAGTACCCCATATCTCAGAATCATAGAGTATAGTCGGCTTTATCTTAGCATCACCCACAACCAATGCTGGGGCGAGAGTGTGTCCCCCATATTTATAATTTAACCATCATAAAGCCGTGGCAGCAAGTTTTGTTGTAGAAATATATTCTTTTAAGTGTGCCACCCATTGCAAATTAGAAGAAAATTTAATCCCAAGGTATGTATAGGATGAAATTACTTCAGTTAGTTGGTCATCAAGATAAATTGTAGGGTCAGAAACATGGGGAACTGAAGATCCAAATGTTATGATTTTCGTTTATGGTAAGTTAATCTTTAACGAAAATTGACCACTTTTTGTTTTTGGAATATTTAGCTTATGCTGAAGACTGACTACTGAGAGAGAAAGAAGAAGAAGATCATTAGCGTAGGCCAATATGTGAATATTATGATTCCCTATTTTAGGAGAATCAAGAGGTAGAGATGAGTTAAAACTTAAGAAAGAGTCAATAGACAAGTTCAATAATAACAGAGCTAGTAAACATCCTTGTTTCACACCTTGGGTTGAACTGAAAAATTCAGATAGAGTCCCGTGAATATCATATCTCACTGCTGTGGTTGTTTTTGAATGAAGTAAATAGATAGGAGGTAACAAGTTAACAGGGAGGCCTCTTGAAAGCAATATTTCCTATAAAGTCTGTCTAGACATGGAATCGAATGCTGCTGAGAAATCTATAAAGAGCATATAATTTCATCTGGCAGTACATCTTACATTTTTCAGTTAGGTGGGCTAAAATGTAAATATTGTCTATAGTTGAGAAGCCATGATGGAATCCGGCTTGAAAACTGGATAGTGGAAAGCAACCATTGACCCAATTTTGGAGCTTAACCAATAGAATTTTAGCAAAGAGTTTTCCACTAATATACAATAGGCTAATCAGCCTATAATTTGAGGGCAATTGGAAAGAACCTTTCTTGTGTATGGGTATTATAATATTCTTAAGCCAGGATGAGGGAACAAAGGATTCTTTCAGGCATATATTGAAAACATTTACAAAGAAAGGGACCCAGTAATTCAAGTGGGCCTTATAGATCTCATTTGAGATAGTATCAGGGCCGGGGGCCTTATTGTTAGCCAATTGGGATATAGCATATTCTACTTCACCAAAGAAAAAAAATCAAAGGAATAAAATCTCTAGACTTCAACTCAGAAAAAAAAGGGATTTGTATTAAGGACCAGGAACTTCACTGTTAAAAAGAGAGCTAAAGTATAAAACCCAAATCTCCTTGGGTATATAAGAAGGAAGAGAAAATGAATAAGCGTTCAAACTCTTGTGACCCACCTCCTTTTAAGAGCGCATGCTCAGCTTTGGTGTCCATGATATACAGTGCACTATCTTTCCTGATACTCGCACTTCAGACTTTGTCTGTTAAAAGGAAATATAGTTACAGGAGTTCTGCTCCTTGCAGCTTTTGGTGGTTCAAAACGGAGAGACATGGCTAATTATTCTGAAGGTCAATGTTTTTAGATAATTTTTCAGAAGTACCATCTGTTTTTTGACCTATCAGCTAGCAAGCTAGTAAGTTTCACTCTATGCTCTACTGTTTGTTTTTTTTCCTTTGTATCCACGCTATGCAGCAGAAGGGAGAAATTACTGATGGTTTGGAGCCATTATTTCAGGAATACAAGTAAGAAAAGTTACATTTTATAAAGAACGGACAGTGTGTGCCAGTTACTCATTACAATATAGTGCTTCTGGCTTGATTAAGGCTAATTAAGCTCTATTTATAAAAGTTCACTATAACTTCTATGAGCTCAGTTTCCGTTTCAATAGTTTTTTTATTTGTAAATAGGATATGATTCCACAAGTTAGAGATTTTGTAAGAGTGGTTGTTATTGGTTGACTTACAAATATTATACACATTATACTAATTTTTTTTTCTTTCTCCCACCACCTGTTCGTTTATTTTTTAACCGGTGATTGCTTGGATAACATTACCACTAACCTTGGATTCCTGACTCTGACCCTGATGGGACGTGGGGTTTGCACATTTTAAGGAATATAAGAATTGGACTGGGCTGCTGGAGTGATTCTGCAGTGATTTTAAGTATTCCCACAAGGGACTTGCTTAGGAACTTGGAGCCTTGTTGGTGTAATTGTGGGCCTCCCTGATTTAGGGGCTAGACATTGAATGAACTGGATCCAATTACACAAGATTGATGCCCCCTGATCTCTAAAATAAGAAGACAGGGAAAAAGTTTGCTGTTCCTTTTAGAAGGGCTTGAATTTTAACCTAACCTAAACTGTTTATTGGAAGCTAGAAGCTGGAAGATAGAGAACACTTGACCCTCATCACTTTTAATGTTATTTTTTGCTAATTACATCAGAAAGTTTTATGGAAATCTGATTTTGTTTTTGTTGAGCCCTTGGTTTTAAGCTGAGTTTATATACTCCTTGCACTCCTTTCTAGATGGATTTATTGTGAAAGAGCAATTTGTTTTCTCATTCCAGGTCACCTATATTCTATATACTGGGTTTGTCAAAAGATGGTAATTACCAGAAGTGGTAAGGGCAACTCCCTCATATGAGTTGTTTCAGGAGAAATCTCTCCACATGTTATTGTGATACCTGAGACCCAGGAAGAACTACAGGGGGTCTCTAATCCAATCAAATATAAATATAAGACAGGTGTGGAAAAGCAAAGGAAAAATAGTAAAAAAAAGTAAGAAACAGGGAAATAGTGTTGTTACCTCAGGAGATAAGCACCTTCATTCCCCGAATACCACAGGAGGTAAAAAACAACTTAAAATCACTGACCTGTGGGCAGAATATGGGCAAGGCCCAAAAGATCTTTCTACCCCTATTTGTGTTTTGGTAGGAGGTTAGATCAATCAGTAGTTATTAGGGACTCTACTGGAAATGCTGGATCTGACAAATCCAAACAGTTTTCAGAAATAATCTCCTATGACCAGTATGAATGAGAAACATTCACTCAGGGGCTGAGCAATGAGGGGGAACTGGACCACTCTGAATTGGAATTTTCTTTGGCACCCTGTTTTGACCACACTTGTCTGGATGGTTATCGCTCACCTGGGATAACTTCCAAGCAGAAAACTTAGGTTCTAGTTTGGAATGTGGTTGAAGTTATTCCCTCATTGCACTCCCTCATTTTTGAGAATACTAGAGAAAATCAAGAATTAAGGGTTATAATTCAGGAGATGAGTGTAGCTATTGAAGGTTTAAAAAAGATGGAGTTAACCCAAAGAGAAGTGCAGGGGCAAGTGAGCAGTTATACAATGGATGAAGCTATAACAAGAAGTCTAGTAGGGGCACCCCAGGTGGAAACCATCATTCCTAATGAGGAATTTTTCTTAGACAAAGGGAATTTTGTAGCAAGTTCATTAATCTCCAAACAAATGTTAGAGATAATTAAAAATATATATTATGCTGATATTGTAATCCTTGAGAACATTACAGTATTGAAGGATGAAATCTGTAACCTGAGAACAGATGTCTTTCATAATAGAGCTCTATTGGAAAGAGTTGCAGAGAGTGGTAAATTTCAGCACCTCGATCTGAATGGAACTGAACCCTCTTCTTTAGGAAAAGTTACTAGAGGAATCCAGGTACAGATTCCCCCACCCTTTGATTAAGATAAGGTTTGCTTATGTTATATGCAGAATCCAGATACAGCTGGCCCTAATAGCAGGGATCATAATGATCGAGGTATACAAAAGTTATTGAAACCTATGGCAGTTGAGAACAAAAATTCAAATAAGACCTTAAGAAAACCTAAACAGGAAAAAAATCCTAAAAAAACAAACTTGTAAAAACAAGAGATTCTGGTGACACAGGTGACACAAGATGATAGTCGATAAGGGGAACTGAGGAATTCAAATGAGGGAAAGATTTGTTTAGCCAGTAAGAATTCAGTTGCACTTTCTTACGAGGAAATCTTGAGTGAAGATTCCTAAGTAGTGTATTTTCAGGGAGACTGAGACTACTGGCAAGTCACCCACCAATAAGGGCCCTTGGGCTTGGAAAAAGGAATTCCACTATTAGGAAGTGCCCTAAGAATGTTGAATATATGATTGAGATACAGGGAATCCCGATGTTAGAAAATGAAATGGAAGAAATGCTTTCCTTGCAGATGGGAAACCTTTTTGAGTTACACCAGAATATTAATGGTGAAGAGTTACTTGCAGTGAGATCTCCAAACCCTGAATTTTTGAACACTGTGTTATTCTACTGGTTGCTTGAAGATACAGAAAACCTTATTTTAAATAAGATCCCATTACTGGCTAAAAAAGGGTACTTTAGTTCCCAAATGTGTAACTATTGAATAATTTAGGGATGAGAATAAAGAACATTCTAATTCTCCCCCCGAAATGATTCCCCACAAAGATAAGGAAAATTGGTCAGACAGGGAAGCACAAGGAAAAATTTTAAAAGTGATTGATGATCATGTTCAGAATCACAGCAATGGATGGCTGTGTAGGACTATCTCGATGTTTGGGTGGGAAACTTCTAGATATGATACCTACAGGAGTGTTAGGGAAGATCTACCTTTTTTCTTTAAAAAAGCCCTAGGTGTTCAAATCACCTGAAACAAGGTGGATTTCATAAAACTATACAGAGGCCATAATCAGTCATCCCAAGTGGACATTACATTTAAAAATCCAATGACAGCTACTATTTTGCTTTCACTAGATGGCAAATTAGACTGTCTGAGACTACATATAGCTGACCCTATAGAATTGGAGGACGTTCTCTTCAGACATAAGCATACAAATAATTATCTCAATGACTATACAGGGACAAAAGCAGAGGAAGATATCCCCTTAATAGATCTTGAGAAACTGATAGATTCCAATACCTTTACGCCATTGTTAACTATTGACTCTGATTGACTATTGCAGTCTTCTAAGAATATCTTGGAAACAGAGTTTAAACCTATTCTCTCATGGAATATAAAAGGCATACATCTCAAAATAACAGACTCAGAGGTCCTGCAATTTTTAAAAACATTTGATATTATTGGTGTACAGGAGACATGGTGTACCGAAACTGCTGTTCCTAAAATGGGTGGGTACACTGCTTTCGTATCTACGGCCACTAGAGGCAAAAAATATGGTAGGCCTAAAGAGGGGGTCTTCTGCTGTGTATTAGAACTCAATTGAATTTAAAGATTTCAGAATTTCCAACCAAATCAGATAATATCCTGGCCCTATTGATTTCGGATGGGACTGAGAAGATTATCTTATATAATATTTACTTTCCATCAATAATTAAAGCATGTGAGGCAGGAGATTCCCATATCCAGTATTTGAAACTAATTTTAGATAAATTTGCTGAAGGTGAAACAATTTGTCCTGTAGTCTTCATGGGAGACTTTAATTCCAGGATATCTCCTCGACTTTCTGAAGAGGTTTATACAGATCTGATCTCTTCCTTACCTTCAGTCAATTCCAATGTTATGTGTAGAAGGAGAACTCAAGATTCAAAACACAATACAAGAGGCAGGGAACTTCTGGTGAGCCTTGCCAAGAGAAATTTTTGCCTTCTAAATGGAAGAACAAGAGGAGATATGTCAGGGGCATTAACATTTAAAGGTGCCTCCGGTGCCTCTATGCCTGACTTAGTCTGGACCAATATGGAAGCTACCAAATTGGTCCGAAAGTTAGAGGTCTTGGATCGTCTGGAATCAGCACACTTCCCTATTGTGCTTTTCTTGAAGAACCCATTTACAATTTCCAAGCATGATGAGATATACCTGGAAGAAAACATGAGGATTATCAATTAAAAAATAATTAGATGGGGTCCTATTCATCAAACTCATTTTGAGGAGATTCTAAGCTCAGGACAACTCCTCAATATCTATAATTCAATTTCTGATAATAGTAAAGTATTTAACATACAGGAAAGTTGGGAAGATGTACACAGAATATAAAGACCTTTGTGTAAATCAAAAAAAAATCTTGTATTAAATATCCCAATAAAAAAAAATCATGGTTTAATATAAAATGCAGAAGGGCTAAGAAAACATTTGGAAAGACATTAAGACAACATAAGAAAAAAAGAACTAAAACTGCAATAGACTATAATCTTCTAAAAAAAGAAAGAGAAAAATATAGGAAAATCTTAGAAGAAGAGAGAAATAAATTTACTCGTGGCCTTTGGGAAAAATTAAGGCAGGCAGTCCTGGAGAGGGATGGCAGGCAGTTTTGGAGAATTGTTGCCCATGGATACAATAAATATTTCAACAAGATAGAGGCGTATATCACCCCTGAAATATGGATCTCATATTTCTCAGACCTATATTATTCACAAGAAGAGGTAGAAATGAATGATGGCCCTAAACAAATAGGAGCGATAATTTATCCAAGGCCTATCATAATTACAGGAGATGAAATACATCTGGCACTAAATTCACTTAAAACAAATAAAGCTATGAGTTCAGATGGCATCTTAGGCAATGTATATAAAGCCTTCCCTACCTGGTGGACTCCTTTTTATTTTTATCATTTAACGGGTTCATACAAGGATTGCAATCCCCCCCAGTTGGGCTGGTAGTGTTATATTCTTGATCTTCAAATAAGAAGATCCCAATGCCTTATTGACGTGTCCCAGAAAGTTTTCTCTAAGATAATCCTGGGCAGACTGTTGGAGTGGGCAGAGGAGAATTCAGTGCTGAATGAGGCTCAGACTGGCTTCCGGAAGAACCGTTCTACAGTACAGCATTGTTATGTGTTATAACACCTGGTTTGGAAATACACTAAAATAAGGAAATCAAGGCTATACTGCTGTTTTGTTGATTTCTCCTCTGCCTTTGACAGCATTAGCAGGAAGATTCTCTGGGATACGCTTAAGGAACTGAAGCTGGAGAGCTCACTGCTTGACTTCCTTATCAGATTACATGAAGATACTTGGGCAAGAATTCAGTACAGTCAGTACAGGCATTTGACTGATAGGTTTTGTACAAATGTGGGGGTCAGGCAGGGATGTATTAATATCCATATTAACACAATCCTATATCCTGGATCAGATTACAAACCCAGAATGTCATGCCCCAAAAATTAATGAAAACAGGATTGATAGTCTGGTTTATGTAGTTGATCTGGTGTTGCTCTCAACTTCTGTCCTAGGTCTCAAGAGGAAATTGGTCGTCTTTCAGTCCTTATGTAAACCAAGGAAATTGAAAGTTAATCTTAGCAAGACTAATATTGTAGTATCTGGAAGTAGATTCAAGAACCAGGCAAGTTTTAAGATCAATGGGAATCATATTGAAATAATGAACAGTTATGATTACCTGGGGGTGCGATTTGTCCAAAGTCTGTCTTGGACAAAACATTTGGAGTCCATACAAAATAAAATGGTGTCCTAGGTAAATGCTTTTAAATTTTTTTTTTTTTTTTACTTTATTTTCATTAGTTTAACTGTATGAAATATGCAGTAGACTACCCTCATAGGTAGGCTTTGAGAAACATTATGAACACACTGCATAACATCATTGTTACAGTAAGAATTAGTTGAGCCCCTTTATTCTTGGTACATCACGGGGAGGGGGGAACATTATACTTAAATCTTTCAAATCGGTTTACAACAAGCCAACTCTGCCACGAGATGGGATTACCATCTAATGTTTCCAAATTAACGATCACCCTTACTATCGGGTAAAACATCCCTCATATATAGACTTTATTAAGGCATTAAGGCAATTCAGTAGTCTTCCCCTTATAAGCAAAAGCCAATTAAGCTTCCTGCTTAGACCTTCAATCAAAGATCAGTGGACTAAAAATGCCAATATTGCAAGAACAGTCAGACATTGAACGGACGTACTTATTTCAAGCTGTTCAACCATAAACAAATATACAATGCATATATTAGGTAATCTGGTGGTACCAATAGCCCTCCCAGGCTGCAATAAAGAAAAGGAGAGGTTGTCTTGTCCTGTAAAAAAACAATTTAGCCACCATTTTCACCTTTGTCTTTATTTCCCCTCCCAGCCATTCCCCAAAAGCAAAGCTGTACATCTCAGTAAGAAACAATACTGATATAGCAATCCTAGCTGGAAAGGGTATTAAACAGAAATATTATTTCTTTAGTGCTCAGGTATAATCAAGAGAACTTGCCCTAACAGCAAATAGTCAATCAATGTCCCCAGAGTCACTATCCGTATTGTCCCCTTTTGCTTGAAATTCGTGTTCAGTGCAGACCAACATTTTGCTTGCTGCTTCTGCATCTGCAAATTGATAATGTTTCTCACCGTATGTAATCCAGAGACTGGCCGGCATTAGGAGAACATGGTGGACCCCCAGTTGTCTCAGGTGGGTTCTAACAGTGTCAAAGCTTTTCTGTCGCTGTCTAGTGGCAAAGCTCAAATCCGGAAAAATGTGCACTTTAGCATTGTCCTACTCCAAAGTTCCCTGCTGTTTAGCTTTATTAATAATAAGGTCTCTCTCCCTTACCGAACCCAGAACCACAAGGAGAATTCGGGGCAGCAACTGATTCGTGGTTGAGCGGCTTCTCCCACCGCATGGTGTGATCCTGTAGAGCTTTAGGATGGCGATCAGCTCCTGAACCTGTAGGGCTGCCTTGAAAAAAGTCTGCAGGAAAGAAGTGGGGTCTTCTCCTTCGGAATCCTCGGATAAGCCTAGGATTCTGATGTGAGAGGCTTGAGATGCATTTTCTAAGTTTTCCAGTCATCGCCTAAGTCCATCATTTTCTTTTATGAGGTCAGTAGAGACTGTTATGTTCTTTGCAGCCGTTACAGATGCAGCCTTCGACTCTTCCTCTAACAAACCAACTTTGGTATCCAAAATTTTGAACTGGGAAGTGAAATCTTCCAGTTTTTGATCTAGTCGCTGTATTGCCATTAGGAGAGATGCATTAGTGGGTTGCGACGCATTGTCAGATGTCCCCGGTCTCAGTTCGATACTAGTGCTTGGTTTTCGATCTTCGGATCGGGCGCCTTCTCCTCCGGCAGCCACTCTGTTGGTTCTCCCCATAACTTTGAACTTCGGATGAGTAGAGAAGCAGGAAAGGTGTTGCTCAGTGCAGCGAACTATCCTCTCAAGATAAGTCCAATTGCTGTCAGGAAACTAGCAGTTTTGTATGATTTAAAACTCAAATTAGTTTTGCTTTAGCGGAGCGCTACTTGAATGCATCTGCAAGCTCAGCTGTTGGCCATGCCCCCCCTTTTAAAATTTTTAATAGCAAAATGGGGAAATCTTCAGTTAAAGGCATACTGAGAGTTGTTAATGCCAAAATAAGAACAAGTATGCTTTATGCCTTTGAGGTATGGGGTTATACCAAGGTCAGAATGTTAGGAACAATATTAAATAAACTTTATAGATATATCCTAATGTCACCTCAGGGTACTCCTAATTGTATTCTTGAATTGAAGCTGAGTCAGTGCTCTATACTTTCTCTTATTCAAGAAAGGCAAATTATTTTTCTGCTTAAAATATTTTTACTATCTGAATGTAGGTATCCCAGAATGTGCTTGGAGGAAGGCATTAGATTAGCAAGTATGGGATATGTCCACTCATTTATTCAGCTTATTAAGAAAATCATAATGCCTGCTGGTTTGGGACATCTTCTGCATAACATATATAGTAGACCCTTTGAGGAAATCAGGGCAGTTGTTAAATTAAGGCTTAGTGATTTGGATAGTAATCAACTATTTTTTCAACTTTCTTTACTAAAACTTCACTACTACTATAAAATATTTAAATCCTCATGTGGCTTTGAGACCTGTCTTTCTCTTTTAACCTGTCCTAAGCTTAGAAGACTCTATACAAGATTCAGAACTGAAAATTACAATGCCCAATTTATCCACTTCAGACAAAAGAGAAAGTGAATACTAACACCTTTTTGTTAATGTGGGATTGGGATTATCAACAATTTAAAACATGTGGTTCTCTTATGCCCTCTGTATGAAACTAACAGGAAGACATGGTTGGGTGGATTGCTAGGGGGTCTCAGTCTCCCTCCTGGTGACATATTGGAATTTTTGTTTAAGGCCAAAGATAAGTACACCTTAGAAGTTACAGCAAAATGTTTGCGGTCCACTCATTTATAAAATGAAGCATTTTTATATTGTACTTTAACCAGGACAAAATTTGCACATTTTGTAGATGCTGTATTTTAGCATATTTTGAATTGACTACCTCAGTTATTAACACACGAATGTATTACTATGCCTTGAGTTGGTATTTATGGTTGCTCTGAAGAAACATCCATTTTTAATATTTTTTATATTTGTATGTTCTTCGAAATGTGATTTGTAGCATATTGTAAAAGCAGTTATGCTGATCAATAAATTTGTACTTGACTTGGCTGCTTTCTGGAGACTTTAATATAGCCTTAGTTCCCAGCTGGAACTCCTCCAACCCTTCCCCTCCTAGAATACCAGCCTCTCACAAATTTTTCAAACATTTCATCCAAGAAGTGGGAAAGGGGAGACACTTGGCACTCCCTACATCTATGCACTCATAATTATACTCACTACTCCCCTGTTCATAGGACATACTCTAGAATTGATCACTGCTTCACCCAGGTGAAAAACATGTTGCTCCTGGAAGACTGCATGCTGTGGGACATAGCCCTCTCAGACCATGCCCTAGTGATCAGCAGATGGTATTTGGGGGGAGACTAACATGGCACCCACTGGAGTCTTAACCCTTATTACCTCAGGGAGACACCTTCCGGACATTCCTGAAGGACAAAATTAAGGAAATCCTCCTAGATAACTCCTCCCCAGATGTTACCCTTTCCATCTGCTGGGATACTCTAAAAACCATCCTCTGTGGCCATATTATACAATATACCACAACCCAGACAAAATGTTGGTGGGAACGCCAGTAACAGCTGGAAGACACCCTGCATTTTTTGCAGATGGCACACCAGCAAGATGATATTTCAGTCACCACTCAGTTGAAGCAGGTGAAAGCTGACCCAGATGCCCTTTGCCAAAAGCAGAAATAGCCCTCACCTTTCTACACCAACAATACTGTGAGGTAGATGCTCGAACATCAAGTCTGTTGGCCTACCAGTTTCATAGGCGGTCTCGTACTGCAACAAATCCTGCTCTTATTCACCCTACCACAGCAGCCCAGTTAACTAAACTCCATGATATCATTTTTGTCTTCTGTTTTTACTATCAGAACCTGTATATTCCAGAATGGACTGCTACTCCAGAGGCTGTTACTTCCTTCCCAAACAACTTGAACATCCCTAAACTCACTAAGGAGCAGGGGACCCACCTGGTTTTTCCTATCACCACTGAGAAAGTGGAGGAAGCATTCAGGCATGCCAATACCATGAAAGCCTCAGGCCTGGATAGGTATGGGGCTGACTTCTATAAAGTACTGAAGGAACAAGTATTCCCCCCATTTCTTCGGGCAGGTATGTGAGGTCATGGCAGGCCCCCTTCCCATCCTGATCTTACATCGTAATGATTCCAAAACCTGATAAGAATCCACTTTTGTTTGGTTCTTATCGACCCATCTCTGTACACAACATGAACTATAAATTCTTTATGTCTATTCTAGCCCATAGGCTTGACAAGCCTGCTATTGGTGGGTCTGGATCAAACTGAGTTTGTTCACTCTAGAAGCACAACAGATAATGTCTGGCTATACTGTATATCATACACGAAATGCAGAGCCACACAGCCCCCTCAATCATCCATGGTTTGGATGCCGAAATGGCATTTGACTGGATCTCTTGGTCCTTCCTGTAACAGGTTATGGGGAGGCTAGGATTCCCTGTCTCCCTAATCCAGCTACGCCTGCTACAAGGTTCTATGCATCTCCTTGGGCGTGCATCAAGGTGTTTGGTTATCAGTCACTGGACTGCCCTTTACCCAGAGGAACCAGAGAGGGAAGTCCTCTCACTCCCCCTGCTTTTTGCAATATATATCAGAACCACTGGCCCAAGCTATATTTGAAGTCTCTACCATATCAATCATACATTTGGGGAGAGTGGAACACCATATTGCCCTAGAGAAGAAGGATGTACTTCTTTATTTAGACAACCCAGATCAGTCCCTTCTAGCCATTTTTCAAATTCTAACATATTTCAGTGCTGTGCCAGGATATAAACTGAACACTGCTAAAACAGAATCCTTTACCTTTTATTACTCCCCATCACAGGAAGTTCAGTGCCATTATCCTTTTCACTGGGACCTGGAAAAACTAAAGTACTTAGGGCTATTCCTTTCACGTACCATGGAGACTGTCTACTGGAATAATAATGCACCATTTTCAGTGCAGTTCTCTCTGGATCTGTCCTGCTAGAACACATTGCCTGTGAGTTTCTCTAAATGGGTGAGAGCCATCTGTATGGTTACTTTACCTAGAATATTATACGTATTTTAAAACATCATGATCTTCCTGCCCCATTCCATTTCCTGTAGCTGAAATAGAGATATCTCATTTTATATGGGCTGGAAAACAGCCCCACGTTAAAATGCAGATTCTAATGCTGCCTAGAGAGAGAGAGAGAGAGAGAGGAGGGTGTCTCCCTAGCACAATGAAGGCTCTATTATTGGGTGGCACATCTGAGATACATAATAATATGTCACCTGTGTGCCCTTGACATCTTTGACAACAGAGTGAAAACTCCCTTTTCCCAAACACAGAATTCATAATGACCCTTTATCATACAGAGCTGCCACCTGAATCAGTGAGCAATTCGAACCCTTGACTTCAGCACCAAGTTAAATTTTGACTGGCCATTCAGAAATCATTACACCTGCTACCTTTTCTACTGCTACTATATCCAGTCCCACTCTTGGAGCACTCTTCTGCCCCTCACTAAATCAGATCAGGCATTCCAAATTTGGAAGCATTGCTCCTTGCAATGTCTTCATCAACTCATGTCAAGGAGTGTGTTGAAGTCGTTTACCAAGGTTACATGGAGTTCAGCCTTTGGCCATCTGATTCTATAGATAATTGCAGTTAAAAAGTTTTTTTCCCCTCCCTTCAGATTGCAGCACATAGTCTGGAGGCTCACCCAGCAATTATATGATCCTTACTTGATTGTATATGATCAGGAACTGTGGACCACTTGATCGCTTAATTATATACAGCTTTGGTTGATTCTGCCAGAGAAACCACACATGGTGTACTCCTAAACTGGCAGGAGGAGCTGTGAACCCCAGTCACAGTGGAAGGTTGCAATAAAGTGTGTTGAACGTCTGCTAAAAAATCACCAGTTCACACCAGTGGAAGGAATATTCATGGAAACATCTGGTGAGATACTTTATACCCCAGTTATTACAGCACATTATTACAGTATTATGTACCTTCACAGGACCCTCTTGCTGGAGGCTCTGAAGAAAAACACACACACACACACACGAGCACACACCATATTCACATTATGTGGTCCTGCCTGGAGCTACACACCTTTTTCCTAATGCTGCAGTCAGAGTTTGAGGAGTTACTGGGGAAACCTATTACACTGACAGCTGAACTGTTTTTACTTAATTTATTCCACTGAGGCTTTTGTGATCTAAACACAAGATATCTCTTAGGCATTTTATTTATCGCAGCCAAAAGTACCATTATTAGACAGTGGTTAATTCCTCAGCCACCAGATATCCCAGCCTTGTGAGTAATCATAAATCAGATTTATACCATGGAAAAGATTACACATTCCTAGAATGATAAGGTTGCGCTTTGCTCCGTGTGTTGGACTGGTTGGCTCCTGCACATGATGTGTAAGAGCAGGGATTTTGCCTCACAGAGGTTTTGTGTTCCAATGTGGACATTCCCAACCTCTCACCGGCAGTGCCCAGCAAGCCCTGGAGACTAGTACATGACTCCAGCCATTAAATTACATGGGTTTTGTAGGACTTACCCCATCTCCCTCCTCCACCATCTTGGGGGTAGAACTCTGGACCCCACTTGACTTTCCACTCCACCACCACACAGGGTCATTTAACCTCACAAATAAAAATCCATTTTGGTTGGTTGTACATTCTGTAAGTGATTTCATTACTCTTTAGAATCCCTGCCCCAGCTATGTGCCTTAAGGGGCTGGAGGAATCATAACGACTAATGGACATTGTGCAACTGAAGCGTGAACTGTAATAATGACTTGAGACCACACTCACTGTACTAATAAGTGACTTTATTATGTATGCTGGAAGATGATGTAGACATGAACAAAAATGTTAATAAAAATTGTATTTACAAAAAAAAGGAAGACACTCCTCTGTTTAATGAAAAGATGCAGTGAAAGCAAAGCAAATCGATTTTCCAATTATTCATCATTAGACAGCTCCTTACTACTTTTTCATAGAAAGCAAGTTTGTGTTCAAAAGGTTACTTAACATCATGACTACAGTGACAGAATTTCCTTTGGAGAGCTGGTGTATATATTCCTCTGTGAATTAAGGAATAAAATCCCACCTCTTTGCCAGAGTTGCCATGGTATTAACTGTACATCTGTTCCAGACTACAAGAGACCAGATAAGCCTCTTATAAATAACTACTGTTCAACTCACCCAACCCAGCTCTCTTTACCCTAATCAGCTCAGTTTGTGCGTAACAGGCATTGATGAGAAAAAGTTCATAGTATGGTTTATTTTATTATTTTTTTAACTCAACTTTATTGAGTAAAAGCCATGGTACATTCAGTACAAAACTACTACAATCATCGTCGTATAAACTAAAAAGATAACAGAGCTTCTCCAACATGGACGTATAAGCAATGCAGTGATATGATAGGTAATGAGGTCACATACATAGCTATTAGCCAAATTAATATCCAGAGTCCAAATGGCACCAGTTCATGGAAATTGAGGGAGCGGGCTAGGAGGCAATCCCACCTTCAAGTCTTAGTCCCTAAGATGGGAGACCCCTTGAGTACAGAGGTCTCATGGGTGCCAAAAGTCCATGAAATGTTCTTGGCGAAAATGCAGCTTAGTTGTGATGCTTTCCATTTCTTGAATTTCATTTACCTAATTTATCCATGTGGACACCTACAGGATAACATCTGACAGCAAAAGAAGTGTAATAAGTTTCCCAGCAGCTGTTAATATATAAAATGATCTTCTGAGACTTCTGTTTCTAATTAAGCAATAAGGCATGACCAGGGGTTAGATTAATAGTCTGTTAATCACCTCCTAGAGGTGTAATGTGGCACAAGGTGCAGCTAAGTGCCATATTGCCCCTAGGGGGTGACTGACTGTTAATCTAACTCCTGGCAGTACCCAATTGCTATTATAAAAACATTATTCCAAAAGAAAAGTGTTAAAAGTGTACTTTTTGAATGTTTTCCTCATTTAGAAGGAGATTTTTAATGAAATAGTTCTTCCACCAACAGTTTATGAATGCTGGTTGAGAATCAGAGTGCATCATTCCAGTCATTCAGTAGTGCTAGAGGATGGAATGCTGACAGGAAGAATTCATGTGTCATTGTGATTTGGCTGTATATCCCTGACTGTGGACCAGAAGAGGGGCAATCTGGGGCAGGACCAGAAAATGTGAACATGTGACCCACAGTCCCCACACAATCTAAAGCAAGCACCAGAGTTGGTCATCTGGTAGTGTTTAGTGATCGTGGGTGTGTGAAAGAATAGGACTTGAACCTTCCAGTGTCATTCTCTCCACACTGGGGAGGGGAGTGACTTTCCAAATGTCTGCCAGGGCCCGCATCCACACTATGGGAGGTATCTGTTCCCATTTAGCTCTGTGTTTCTCCATAGGAGAGGTAGTTTGTGTCGGAATGATGGAATACATATCTGAAATGTAATGGAACCTGGTTGTAAGGGTTGCCCCCAATAAAATATGTCTTCTAGGGAACTCAAAGGTCTAGTCAAAGCTTGACCATGAGTATGAGATTGGATGAAGTGTCTGACAAGCAGGAATCAGAAAAAATTGGAGAGATGTACATGAAACTGTTGGGCTAACTCTTGCAAGCTCTTCATATTTATCCCCTGTAGGCACTGTGTAAAGCAAGTAAGGCCCCTCTGCTCCCACAGTTTATAGCCACTGCCCTTCCATGGGGGTTCAAACTGTGCAGTGTGTCTAATTGAAGAAAGAGGACCCAACGTACTGGGTGTTTGTGTGCATCTCCATAGTTTCAAGAGTGTACATAATGAATGTTTGACCCTGGGGTTGGTGACGCTGCTGAGTAGTACCAGTGTGATAGGGGCTGATATTAAGTAGAAAGGTGGGGACCCCAATACCACCTTGAGGCAGTCTGCTGTTTGGCCCATGTTACCAATGAAGCAGCCTGGGCAGCTAAATAATAAACTTTGAGGTCTGGCATGGCCAGTCCACCCTTGTCTCTAGGGTTGGTTAGGTATGGGTGACTCACTCTTGGTCTGTGTCCTCCTCATAGGAATTTTGTGATATCTTTTAATATTAACATCCAAAAAGTTGCTGGGATTGGGACAGGCAAAGTTTAAAATAAAAATAGATATTGATGTAAGAGGTTCATTTTAAATGTGTTAATGCGCCCTGGCAAAGAGAGCGGTAAAAATGTCCATCTGGCATTGAATACTGCCGTAACCATAAAACCAGCAAATAAAGGTAGCAGTGTTGTGGTTTAAACCTGCAACTAGGGATTCAACATAGCAGTCAATGTATTGCAATGTTCTGTTACTGAGCTCATCATGGAGATGATCGGTCATCTGGGTAGTTTCACCAGTCTTATGTATTTTGGGTAATACATATATCACTGGGCGTAATGCATGTTCAGCCAGTAGGAAGTCCATTTCTCATCAATTCAGTCATTTTCATAGGTATCTCTTATCATTTCAGCCACCTTTTTCTTCAGTTGGAGGATAAGGACACAGGACAACGTCTGTTATACTTTTTCATTTTCAAGTTGAGTTTACCTCCTGAATATACTTCTCCATGTCTAACATCACAAAACAGCTACCTTTATTTGGTGGTTTTATGGTTAATGCAGTATTCAATGCCAATTCTTCAAGGACTGCTCTCTCCTCTTTTGAAATGTTCTGTAAAAAAAATTTCCTCTGCTGCAGAATACTGCTCCAAATTACTTTCACATGCCCTGAGAAAGACCTGTCCCACAGGGTTTGTAGGTAGAGAGAACATGGATATATTTTTTCTTTCAATATGTCAAATCACCATTTCCTTGTGTCTGGTTTTGTGCATCTTTGTGCAATGACATTTTAATTTTCACTGTATTTATTCATGCACTTGTGATTTCCAGTATGATGTCCATTAGAGGGAGGCGCACTCCTTGACAAAGCACCAGGTAGCAGAGGCACAAGACATTGGGACTCCAGTGGGCTCACTCTGTTGCAGTGCTGTGCAATTTGCATCCAAAGTAAAGCCTGAAAATCAGTTTAAAAAAAAAAGTAAAAAAAAAAGATCTATCTTTCTATCTATCGATCTAAGTTTTCTTTGCTAAAAAGGAAACAGCAGCTTTCTTTCTGTTTGGAGAACTGATAGACCACAACGCCTTCTTCTGCTGGTGAAATTCTGTGTCTATGCAGGAACATTTTAAAAAAATTAAAAATGCTTTACCAGCCCTTCTTTCAACCCCCACCCCTTGCTGGGTGGGGTTTTACACCAGCAGTCCAACCCTGTTGCTGATGAAAAGAACAGTTACATAAGAACTTACCATAACAGTAGATCTTCAAGAGAATGTCGTTTATCAGGCCACAACTTTGGAACTATACCCACGTCAATGCTAGAACCACACAGAAACTTTGCAAGCGAGGGGCCACCCATGACATCATCATGTGCCAGTGCTACCTAAACATGGGCAGCTCCACCTCTCCTCAGTTGCCCACTAGAGATCATGCTCAGAGGATCTCCCTCTAGGGAACCAGAAGAGACCCCAGCACTCTCATACCAGATGAAACTAAGTTCTGGAAAAGACAGCAATGGAAGCAGCAAGACAATAATCCGTTGTCGTAACCCTGAAGGGGCAAAGAGGGTAGGACGGCATGGCCTGATGAAAGAGATTCTCTCAAAGATCTATTATTACAGTAATTTCTTACATAACTGTTCTATCTTCTTCAAGGATATCTCTTTCATCAGGCCACAACTTTGGAACACGTCCCAAGCAACTGTCTAGGCGGATGGAGCCTATAGGCTAATGAGGGTAGGCCTTGTAAAACAGCTAGGCCAAACCCTGCTCTTCTATGAGAGACAATCTCTAGATTGTTATGCTTAGTGAAGGTGTAAACAGTACTCTATATGGCAATTGCACAAATTTCTGCAGTGGAAACATTACTGAAACAAGCAACAAAAATGTCTATACCTCATGTAGCATGACCATGAACCACACCAGGAAGTTCCTTACTGTACTTCCTGTAAGAGAACATAACGCAGTGTTTTAGCCATTTGGGCAAGCACAGTTTAGAAACTGGAGCACCCTCTTTCCCTCAGACACCACCTTTGGTAGAAAAGTACAGTTACAAAAGAACTTACCATAACAGCCGATCGTCGAGAGGAGCTCTTGAAGCAGGCCAACACTAGTAGGACTTAGTTGTCAGGTGCCAGGACCACACAGAAACTTTCTAGCTAGCAGTCTACCATGGGGAACTGCCCACCTCTGATATCGGCCTATCCTATAAAGATGGGCAGTCCCCACACCCTCCTCAGTTCTCTCACCGGAGACCAAAAGTGAGCAGCGGAAGAAGAAATAGATGAGGTTCCCAAAAACCATGAAGGAAAAGGGAAGTAGAAAACCCATGCAAAAGGAAGAGGAAACAGCAAATAAAAAGAATGGGCAAGAAGGGAGGGAAAATCATGGCCTGCTGCAAGAGCTCCTCTCAAAGATCTACTGTTACGGTACGTTCTTACATAATAGTGCTATCTAACTTCAAGGGAGCTCTTGCAGCAGACCAACACCAGAAGGACTGAGTCCCAAGAAGTTCCGACAGAATAAAGGAAGCAGCACCAGGAGGAGGAAGAGGATAGTCAGGACTCACTGGCTCAAGAAAGAAGGCCCTGCTGAATGGCGAGGTCAAAGTTGGCCCGACACCTAGAAGCAATGTCCAGGTTGTAATGCTTGGTGAAGATGTGGACAGAACTCCAGGTGGTGGCTGCACAAATATCCGCAGTAGACACATTTCTGAAACAGGCCTTTGGAGGCAGCCATATCCTGGTGGAATGGCCCTTGAACCCTCCTGGGAGGTCTTTGTACTTATGGTAGCAGTAAACAATGCAGCTGGCTGACCACTTAGATAAACACTGTTTGAAACAGGGGCACCCTCTCACTTGAGGGAAAATTAAATAAACAACTGATCAGACTTCCTTAATGTCTTGGTTCTGTGCATATAGTATCACAAGATTCTATGTACATCCAAAGTATGGAGCAAAGCCTCCCCCTAATTGGAATACTGAGGATAATAAACGAGACAGTGGATAGATTGGTTCAAAGTAAACTCCGACACCACCTTGGAAAGAAATTTAGGATTCATACGCAGACACACAGTTTTTGTGAAAAAACAAATAAGGTTCTTTATACATAAGAGCCTGAAGTTTGAAAATCCATCAAAAAGAAGTAACAGTAACTAAAAAGAGTGCTTTCCATGGCAGAAAGTGCAGGCCACAACTCACAGCCAGTTCAACAGGAGGTAAAGTGAGTTTCTCAAACATAAAATTGAGGTTCCATGGAGGGACCAGGTCCTGAATGGGAGGTTTCAGATGCAAAATGTCTCACAGGAAAGTGCGAGACACCTCAAGCTGAGCTACGGCCCTACCCTTGATAGGTGCATGGAATGCAGAGATGGCAGAAAGATGCACCTTGAGGGAAGACTACTCGAAGCCTGAGTCTGAGAGGTAGAAAAGGTACTCCAACACCTGATTCACAGGTGAAGGGGTCCATTTGGCATGAAGTAGCCCAAAGGGTGAAGCTCTTCCATTTCATAGTGTAAGTAGCCCTGGTGGAGGATTTTCTGGTGGCCACCAGGACATACATGACCATAGAGGAGATCCCAAAGCAGGTGATGGCTAAGTCCACAGAAGCCATGCATGGAGATGCAGGGATTTTAGATCTGGATGGACCAGGGTGCCCCGGTCCTAGCAAAGCAAGCTGGTGCACAGGGGCAAGGGCACTGGAGGGTCCACCACTAGCTGTTACAACAAGCGGAACCAAATCTGATGCAGCCAGAAGAGGGCTACGAGTATCATCTCCACTCCTCCAACTGAAGTTTGAGAAGCACTCTCTGGAGGAGCACGAAGGGAGGGAAGACACAGATACACAGATATACAGAAGGTGACAGCAGGTAAGGACCATGTGGCCCATCTAGTCTGCCCCTTTTCTCTACCTAATGCATTACTGAAGATCCTAGTTGATCTGCAGCTTACCCTCTCTTCCCTATTGCTAGAGTACTCATGTCTATTCCATGTATTCTTGAATTCCCCTACTGTTTTTGGCCCCACCACCTCCACAGGGAGGCTGTTCCAAGCATCCACTACTCTTTCTGTGAAAAAGCACTTCCTCGCATTACCCCTGAGCCTACCCCCCTCTAGCCTCATATCATGCCCCTTTGTTCTTGTACATTTTCTTTTCTGAAACATGCTACCCTCCTGTACCTTGTTTATGCCCCTGAGGTACTTGAACATCTCTATCATATCCCCTCTTTCTCTCCTCTCCTCCAGGGAATACATATTGAGGTCCTCTAGTCTTTTCTCATTTGACTTTTGGTGCAATGCTTGCACCATTTTTGTTCCCCTTCTCTGGACTGCCTCTATTTTGTCTATGTCCTTCTGGAGATGTGGCCTCCAGAACTGGACACAGTACTCCTGATGAGGTCTCACTAGTGATCTGTAGAGTGGCATAACCACTTCCTTTTTTCTGCTAGTGATATCTCTCCCTATGCACCCTAGCATTCCACTGGTACTCCTCACAGCCTTCTCACATTGTTTGGTTACCTTTAGATGTACTGAGACCTCCCCTCCCAGGAGAGGGACAATGCGTCTCACCAGAAAACTCCAGGCCCGGAACTGAGCAAGCAAAAAAGTGGAAGTTGTGCTATAAGTGGGGATGCAAAAAGGCCCAACTCTGGCCGATCCCATCTGTCGAAGAGATCTTCGACCACCAGAGTCAGAAGGTCCCACTCATGAGCCCTGGACCAGGAACAGCTTAGACTGTCTGCCAAGACATTTTGGATGCCTGGAACATGAACATGAACAGCCAAGAACCCTACACCATGCTCAATGGCCCAATACCAAACTCTCATCTCCTCCATGCACAGAGGGCAAGAATGAATCCCCACCTACCCCCGTTTGTTAATATAATACACTACACATGTTGTCCATCTGTACCAGGAGTGGACCAGGGAAGAGATGAGTCTGGAAGGCCTGCAGAGCATACAGAACTATATGCATCTCCAGAATGTTGATGTGGCGAATCCGTTCCATGTCTGTCCAGGTGCCCTGAGTCTGGTGAGCGTTCAAGTAGTGAGTTCCCCAGCCCAGACCTGAGGCATCCATTGTGAGAATCTGATGAGGGTCTGAAATTTGAAAGGAAGCCCCCCAAAGCAGGTTGGTCAGCTCTGGCCACCATGACAGAACTCTCTTGACAGGATTGGAGACCACGACCAACTGGTCCTGGTCATCTGTGCGTTTGCTTCACTGGACCCTCAATGTCCACTGAAGTATTCTCACGTGAAGATGGGTGAGGGTAAACCATGGTAATAGCCACTGCCATGTGGCCCAAGAGGCAGAGGAAGCCCTGGTGGGTACCTGGTGACTGGAGGAGACCAGATGAACCTAGGCCATCAGCCATTCTGCCCTGTTCATGGGCAAGAAGGCCATGCTCAGGGTGGTATCCAGGACTGCCTCTATATCTTGGAGGCACTGGCAAGGAGACAGGTGGGACTTTGGGCAATTGATGGTGATACCCAAGGCCTGAAAAGGGCAGAAGGTATACTCCAGCATCTGGACAAGATGGTCCCTGGATGGTGCCACTAGGAGCCAAACGTCCAGGTAGGGAAAGAAATAGAAGCCCTGCCACCTCAATGCAGCCGATACAACCACCAGGCTCTTGGTAAAGACACTGGGGGCTGAGGATAGGTCAAAAGAGAGGGCCCTAAATTGAAAATGGGCTCCCTTGAAATAGAAGCAGAGAAAGCACCAATGAGATGGACACATTTTTATATGCAAGTACGCATCCTGCATGTCCAAAGAACAGAGCCTGTCTCCCCGGTGCAGGAGGGGCAACAATCCCTGAAGGATAACCATCCTGAAGCATTTGTACTCTATGTACAAGTTGAGCTGACTCAGATCTAGGATGGGCAGGAAATCCCCAGTCTTCTTGGGGACTATAAAGAAGTGGGAGTAAAATTCCCTGCCCCACTGAGCTGGAGGGATGGGCTCTATGGCCCTTTTTTGCAGAACAGCCTGAATTTCCTCCCAGACAAGGGGCAAATAAGCTGGGGAGGGTAAGAGGAGTTGACTAGAGGAGTTTCAGGGGGGGGCTACTGGAGAAGTTCTAGTGTGTGGCTATGTTCTATGTGCTGCAGCACCCAGTTGTCCGAGGTAATGCCCAGCCACCCATTGAGGTGAAGGGAGAACTGACCCCCAACTGCTTCCCCCAGAACCCCTTTTGGGAGGGGGGGTTGGCCAAGGAGTCAGGAGGTAGGAGCAGGTGCTGGGAGGGCAGCTGCAGGCATTTGAAGGGCTCTGGCAACAGCTGCGAATGGGGCTGACACCACCTTGCATTTGCCTCGACCCTTGGCAGGAGGACAGGCCTGTCTGTAGGAGGGACAGTGAAAGGATGGCCACTGAACAGTCTTAGGCTGGGTATGGTACAGCGAGTGAATGGACCGGAGGTTGCAGCCCAACTCCTGAAGGTAGGAAATTAGATTCTGGACATCTTCCCCAAAAAGGACAGAACCCCAAAAGGGGGCATCCAGAATACTGGACTGCCTGTCAGAGGCAAAACCAGATACCCGGAGCCAGGAATGGTGCCAGAGACAGATGCCTGTGGCAGCTCCTCTGCCCGAAGTATCCACAGCGTCACAGGCAGCTCAGAGGATATGGGTCCCAACTTCGGAGCTGGCTTTGAGAACCTGGGTGAGCTGTTTTTTGGAGAGGTTATCTGGCAAGGCCTGAGCCAGTTCCTTAGCCTGGTCCCAGAGGACATTCTGGTACTGGGCCATATGGGTTAAATAATTAATAGCCCAGATGGCCAGGGTGGAGGGCATGAAGACATACTTGCCCAGGTGATCCAGCTGTCTGGATTCCCTATCAGGGGGAAGAGCACTGAGGTGCTTGGGCTTCCTAGTACAGTCACGTGCTGCACTGATGACCACAGAGTCAGCTTTGGGTTGACTGCTCAGAAAAGGCTTACCAGCTGGAGCGTGATAGGGCTTATCTGCTTTCTTGGGCACTGTGGGGTCATAGAGGCACGATTCCAGGCTGCCCTGGTGATGTCATCATATGAGTCAGTGAAGGGGGGCACTACCATGAGGAGGGCATCAGGCTGCCTCAAATAAATGGCCAGACAATGCCTTTCCAGGTTTTGTTCCTCCATGTCCCAGCCATGGTGGTCTGGATATGCCTCATAATGTCCATAAATGATGGATCATCATCAGGTGACTTAGGAACCGCCTTAATGGGTTCTTCACATTCAGAAGATTCCTCTGGGATGGAGGAAGACTCAAAATAATCTGAGTCATCCTCATCCTCTTTATCTGGCTCGCTTTCAGTCAGCGGGCACCCATCCTCGTAAGCACCAGAGCTGGCGTTGGGTCTTGATCCACTGGACTTTAACATATGGGGAAACTGGGACCCGACTGCACCCAATCTGGGGTGGAAGATCCCCAGTGACCCCTGAGGGAATGCTGGAGGTGGCCCCTGAGGAATGGGGGTCTGCTTATGCATGAAAGACCACCATGCAGTAAACAGGGCATTATAGTCCACCAGGTTAGGGTAGTTATGAACGGGGGGATAGGAGTATGTTGGCACCTAGTAAGGATTAGAAGGCATTTGTCCCATCAAGGCTGGCACAGGGTACCCCAGAGGAGGGCCAGCAGGTGCAGCCTGTGGAACCAGCACCAGGCACGCAGGCTGAGGCAGAGGTAATACTGGTGCTGGGCCCACAGGCTACGGCAAAGGCAATACTGGCGAGGGTCCAGTGGACACCAGCTGAGGGCACCTATAAGGGGAGTCCAGCAGCACTGGAAGAGGAGAGATGGGCATACGGGGGAAGAAGACCTCCCTGGCGAAGGCAGAGGCAACACTGGGCTAGAGGAAATGCTGGTAGCCTGCTGCAGATGCTGCCAAGAGGAAATGACACTGGACTCCATGGAGGGGACTGACGTAGGCAGCGCCTGAGCCAGGGGGTGACGGCAGAGAAGCCAATGCCAGTTGCAACTACACCAGTTAAGCCTCCTGGCTGTGAACCCATAGAAGAGATGGGCCTGAGCATCAGGGGCAAAGGAACAGGAGACAAAGTCCCCTGTCCCGAGGAACCACCGCCCGTGACTGAAATAAGGGTGGGTGGCAGGGCCACCAGCAGCTCTGTAAAAGAAAGGGCTGGCAGAATCGTAGGGGCCAACCTCCGTGTGGGGGGCCGACCCAGAGGCAATAAAGGGTTTATGGGGAGACTATGAGCAGGAAGCGGACCGGTTCCAGTCCCGGTGTTTGTCCCGGTGCTTGTGCTTCCCGACAGCTTTTTCCCAGGACTGAGAAGAGGAGGAAGCCCTGGAAGATTGGGCTGGTGACACTGAAGAGCTCTTGGCCTTCATCTTCTTTTCTATAGTGACAAGCTTCTGCTTGATTAGTTGGCTTTTCAGAATCTTTAGACGACATCTCTGAGTGGCCTGGTTGAATTTCTGGCAAATCAGGTTTCGGTGTTGTGGCTGGGGCCTAGGCACAGGATACAAGCAGAGCAAGAGGGGAGGCAGTATAGCGCAGTGGTTTAAGGCTCTGATCTGCAAATCAGGAGACCTGGGTTTGAATCCCACAGCCCCCACGTGCATACTGTGTGACCCTAAGCAAGTCACTTAACTTCCCTGTGCTCCCAGGTCGCACCTGTAAACAAGCTTTCAGCTTAGTGTGCCACTTCTTGTTAAAGAATTGAAAAAAAAAAGAATGATCATCTTTTTCAGGAATTTGTTTACCGCAGGCACACTTTGTGGAGTGGTCAGAAGACATAGCAGGTGGAGAAGACAAACTCAATGGCTGGAACACCAAAAATTTGATGTTATATTAAAAGAAGTAAAGAAAATAAAAAAGCACGGCAAGCACAAGTAATGGTGGTCAACTGCAGCTGCGGCATCTGCTAAGGTCTAATGTGCATGGGTCGATGGCGGGAAAGAACTGGGAAGGGTGTGGGGGACTGCCCGCCTTTATAGGATAGGCCGACGTCAGAGAGTGAGGTCGGTGGGGGTGAGGGGGGTCTCCCATGATAGACTGCTAGCTAGAAAGTTTCCGTGTGGTCCTGGTGCCTGGCAGCAAAGTCCTACTGGTGTTGGCCTGCTGCAAGAACTCCCTCAAAGTAAGATCTTAGGATCAGTACACAGAGACACCCATTCTTTGTGGAAAATCAAAGAAGGAGGCTCGCATATTAGAGCCTGGAGCTCTGAAATCCTTCAAGCAGAAGTGATTTCAACTAAAAAATAATGCTTTTCAGGGCAGAAAGGGTACGCCACCACTCACAGCTGGTTCCAAATGAGTCAAAATCATTTTTTTCCAAAAAAAATTCAGATCCCATGCCAGGACTGGACTTCTAACGGGAGGCTCTATATGTAACATGCCTCTCAAAAAATGTACAGGCTGTCTCTAGCTGAGCAACTGTACAGCCATCCATAGGCACGTGGAAGGCTGGTATAGCAGCCAAGTGAACCTTGATTGAGGAATATTACAGGCTGGAATCTGATAAGGACAGTAAGTATTCCAAAACCTGATTGACCAAGTAGGTAAAAGGATTCAAGTTATGTGAAGCAGCCCACAAAACAAGCCACTTCCATTTCATAGACTAGGTACTGTATATGTCTGGTGGATGGTTTTCTGGCAACCCCCAGGACAGCAGTCATTTTCTGTGATACTCCAAAGCGAGCTATGGCAATGCCTTCAGGAGCCATGCATGCAGATGCAGGGATGCCAGGGCTGGATGGACTAGGGAGCTCTGTTCCTGCAACAGTAGACCTTTGCACAAGGGCCAAGGTACTGGCAGTTCCACTGAGAGCTGTTGTAGCAGTGGCTACCATATCTATCAAGGCCATAGGGGAGCAATGAGTATTAGAGTTGCTCCCTCCATCTTCAATTTGAGTAGTACTCTATGAATGAGTGGAGATGGAGGGAAGGCATACATAAACCTCCCTTTCAGGAGATGGACAATGCATGTCACCAGAAAACTCCAGGCCCTGGAACGAGTGAGCAAAACACAGCAGTTTTGCATTGTGTGGGGATGCAAAAATATCCAACTCTGCATGACCCCATCTTGTGAACAGTTCGTTAACCACTGCAGTCAGCAGTTCCCATTCATGTACCCTGTACCATGACCTGCTTAGCTTGTCTGCCAAGACGTACTGGATGCCTGGAACATGCACCACTGAGAATTCTAGATGGTGTTTCAGAGCCCAATACAAAACGTTCATTGTTTCCCTGAAAAGTGAGTAGGAATAATTCCCCCCTTGTTTGCTGATGTAATGCATCACATTGATGTTGTCCATCTGTAGTAACTGAGGACCTGGGGACAAATGTTGCTGAAATGCCTGGAGCCCATGTAGGACTCCTCTCATTTCCAGGACATTTATATGCAAAGCACACTCCACTTGGTTCCACGTGCCTGGTGTCTGAAGAGGCCTCAGGTGGACTCCCCACCCGGATCCCGAGGCATTCATAGTGAAGAGCTGATATGGCGTAGGAATCAGTAATGGGATGCCTTTGGCAGAAAGTTGCATTCCATCCCACCAGTGCAGTGCTCTGTGCAAGGGAGACGTTATTAGAACCATGTGTTCTAGATCATCTGTTAATTGATCCAACTGGACTCTCAGATTCCACTGTGGTATCTGCATGTGCAGTTTGGTCAGTGGCTGATCCCATAAGGCCCAGAAGGCATAGGAATGTCCTTGCTGGGACATAACGGCTGTCTTGCACCAACTGTGCTTGTGCAATCAGTTGTTCTGCTCTGTCCAATGGCAGAAATGCGGAGCCCAGGGCTGTAGCCCAGACTGCCCCTATGTACTGCAGGCACTGGCAGGGAGTCAGTATGTTAACTGTTGCCCCTAGGGCACCAAACATCTATCTGTTTTGACCTTATGTCTGTGTTAGTTGGTCCCTGGAATGGGTTTCTAATAACCAGTCATCTAGGTAAGGAAAGATATATAAGCCTTCCCTGTGAAGGGCTGCTGCCACTGCTGCCAGCACTTGGCAAAGACCCATGGTGTAGAAGAGAAGCCACAGAGCAACACTGAACTGGTAATGCTCTCGCTGGAACAGGAATCTCAGATATTTCATCCTGTGAGGTTTCCTAATTTTGCCAGACCAGAAATATTGGTGAGCAAATAATTGAGTGGTTAGGTTGTAGTAAGAAAACTCAAAAGCACTTTAAATATGCAAAATAAGGAAATATTTATTTTCCACTTACATGACAATTGCAATATTACAACTTTCAACAGCAATGCTTCATAGAAAAAATATGCATTGTCTACAACCATGTAAAATAACACCCTACCCCAGTCCAGTGCGCCAGCCTCTAAAAACCCCTGTGCTTCACCTGTATGGCTTCCTTAGGGGAATTTTGATATGGAGATAGGCATCCTACCTGTCCAGGGAGCATATCCAGTCCCATATTTGCAGCAAGGGAAGGAGACCCTGCAGAAACCATCCGAAACTTCCTGTATTCTGTGAAGAAGCTGAGGTCCCCGAGATCTAGAATAGGACTCAGATCTCCTGTCCCCTTGGGGACTAGAAAGTATCTGGAATAAAACCCTTTGTGCCTCTGTCTGGGAGGCACAGGTTCTACAGCCCAGTTTTGAAGCAGGGCCTGTACTTCCTCTTGCAACAGGGACATGTGTCCTGGTGGATACATTGTTACAACTGGTGGAAGATCTGGAGGGTTGTCCAGAAGCTCCAGAGCTGATCTTTCTCTATAATCACCAGTACCCATTCATCTGTGGTAACTGCCCTCCATTGATCCAGACGGAGGGAGAGTCGACCCCCTACAACCATCCAGCGGAGGTAATGATGGTTGAGGGGTGTATGAGGAGTCATGCAGAGCCAGGGGGAAGAGCTACTGGCTCCTCCACCTCTGGGTGTTTTTGTATGCTCACCTGGTGGTGAGGAGGGGGACTGGCAAGGCTTCTGCAGCTCTACCTTGCTCTCTGTAGGCCTGACAGTTTCCCCTGACAGCAGACTGGCAAGATTTTTTTCCAGCCCTTACCTCTACCTTGGGTATGGTACAGGGATTTTACTGACCGCAGAGTCTTGCTAGACAACTGAAGGTTTTTCAAAGCTTCTTCAACATCATGTCCAGTTTCTGTCCCTTAAAGGGGGCACTGAGAACTTTTTGCTGCACATCAGTAGTAAAACCTGCTACTATAAGCCAGGAGAAGCATGTGAGACTGATGACAGAGGCTGCAACTCTGGCAGAGGCATAAGAGACATTATATGCTGTGTGGATCAATAGCGTACCCACATCAGCACCAACAGCAAGCGTTTTGATTAACTCTTCAATCAATCAATCAATTTTATTTTATACTGGAGAGTATGTGAGCAAAAATGCTTGTTTTCACAAGTGTCCAGTTGTACATGAAATGACAAAGATACAGAAAAACAATTTACAGTATACATCATACATAAAGGTTGAGGTATTATATTACAAACATAAACTTATTTACAGGCAAGAGAGAACGAATGCGTAATGGTAAAATAATTATTTACAGGACAAAATTTACAAAAGCGTTTATAGAGTCATTTGCACACATAGGATAGCAAAAAGAAAGAGGGAGGGAAACAGGAGGGGAGTGGGAAGGGAGGTGAGGGGGGAGAATGAGGGAAAAACAGTAGGGGAGAAAAGGGGTGGATTGGAAGGGGGAGAGTAAAATGCAGGGTTGGATTCAGCCCGGTAGTAGGAGAACAAGTGCGTGTAGGCTTTTCTTGCAGGTGACTCTTGAGGGTCCTTTGAAAGGCATTTATAGTGCTGCAGGCAAGGTGGTCCCGGTGGGAGGAAGTTGTACTGTTTCGTGCCCTTTTAAGCAATGGAATTTTGTGCAAGCATGGTGTGGAAGAATGGAATGCTGAAAACATTGCTAGAGGCTCCTCTAGTTTGGCAGGCAGGAGCTGATTTGGGGAATAGTGATTTCACACTCAGAGGAAGTTTATGGAGAAAAGAAAGATTTTTTAGGGTAAAACGTCCTTCAAGAGGGAACCAATCAATAGCTTTGTATAGGGTGCAGTGGTGTGTTCTCCAGGGAAGTCCAGTGACAATGCAGATGATAATATTGTAGCTAGGTCTACATTATAGAAGCGATGAGAAGTGGGGGAGAGGACGTAAACGATGGATCCATAGTCCAGAAGGGATAAGAGAATGGAGCTTGCTAGGCGAAGCCTATATCCAGGGATTAAAATGTACGGATCCTGTATAGGAGCCCCAGCCTCACATGAACCTTACTTTTGACGTTAGAGACTTGAAGGTTGAAAGACAAGTGGAGATCAAGCAGTAGACTGAGGTATTTAAATTCAGAGACTTGCTCTATGGAATTTCCATCATTATCAGAGCGGATTTGTTTTAGGTTGTAGGTTTTCCTGAAACCAGAGAAAACCATGCATTTCGTTTTTTTTAGAGTTTAGGACCATGCCTTTATTGGTGAACCATGAATCCAGATTCTTGAAGTCGAATGGTAGACTGGCGAGCATCACATCCAGGTTTCTGTTGCTGCAGTACAGTGCAGCATCGTCCGCATAGAGGACCATTTTGGTGTTGCTACAGACTTCTGGGAGCGTACTGATAAAAAGGGTGAAAAGGAGGGGGCCCAGGATAGAGCCTTGGGGAACCCTGTATTTAATAGGGCATTCAGAGGCAAACTGCCCATTGATTGTGGTCATCTGTGTTCTGTGGGAGAGATAGTAATGAAGGTCAGATAGCGTGTTTAAGGGCAAAATCGTGGTCAACAAGGTCGAAGGCCTTAGTCAGGTCCACAAAAACAGAGCCTGTGTAAAGGCCGTTGTCTATGGCTCCATAGATATCTCTGGTGAACCTGACTAAAGCAGTCTCCGTGCTGTGAGTGGCTCTGAATCCATGTTGGGCATCTGTGAGGATGTTATAGTTGTTGAGAAAGGAGGCAATCTGAGAATGTACTGCTTTTTCCAATATCATACGAACATACGAATATCTTGGAGAGAGGAGCAAGAAGAGAAACTGGGCTGTAGTTTCCTACCTCATTCTTCAAGCCTGATTTAAACAGGTTTGACTATGGCCATTTTCCAGATGCACAGAAAGGTGCCAGTACAGAGAGGAAGGTTTATGATGTTTGTAAGGGGGAGCAAACAGTGGGGCAAGGGCAAGCTTGAGAATTCTGAAATCAATCCCGTCTGCTCCTTTACTGGGTCTGGGGTTATTTGAACGGATGAGCTTAATGGTGTCAGAGGGAATCAATGGCCTGGAAGTGGAAATCAGGAATGGAACCCGAGTGTGGCATGGTGGAAGAGTGAGAGGGGGTTTTAGCAGAGCCTGGGTGGAGGTTTGTATTTGTCTAAATCCCCGAAGAATGAATTAAATATGTTAGCCACAACAGATGTGTCATTAGTGAGCTTGTCCCCATGCATGAGGGTGATGTGTTTAGCTTTCCTGACCCTGCTGAGTAGGTTATTTAGGGTACCCCAGAGTTGTCTGGGATTAGTTTTTTTCCCCAAGCTGTTTACTGTGGAGAAAGTTGACCTTGGCTGACCTGACAGCCACTTTGCACTTGTTGCGCAGGGCTTTGTACAGTGTTAATTGGGCAGGATCACTGTGCTTCCTGTGTTTAGTCCAGGCTCTGTCTCTCTGCCTCATTAATTTAAGGATGTCAGAGGTGACCCATTCACAAATGCGGCCCCGTATCCTGATCTGTTTTTAGGGGGACGAATTTGTTGTATACCCTATTGAAGATAGACAAGAAACAATCTATGACTGCATCAATGTTGTCCATGGCTGAGGTGAATGGCCAGTCAACCTGGTGAAAGGCTTGGGTGATGTCCTCATGTACGATGTTGTTTAGATGTCTCGAGTACATGAAATTGGGAGGGGGTTTGAGGTACTGAGTGGTCCAGTGGCAAAAGGTGGCGCAGTGGTCGCTTATGCAGTCTGGTAGGGTCCCAGCTTCATAGATTCTGGAAGGGTTAGAGACAATGATCCAGTCAATGACTGACTGGGAGCTGGATTTATAGCTTGTCCTTGTCGGGGTGGTGATTAGTTGGTGTAACCTTAGGCCTGAGATGACAGACTTGGCAGTATCGGATTGACTGGAGGTCCAGTTGATACTGAAATCCCTGAGTAGAATCCATTCCCTGTTGAGGGGGAAAGAGTTCTTAATGGTTAGCAAGGATTCAAGATTGGAGGAGGGGTTCCAAGGGAGAGATAGGTGGTGGTGACGCTGAGTGTTTTGTTCTTCCGTAGCAGAAGGTGAATGGAGAGGGACTCAAGCTTGCTGAATTTTACATCGAGACTGAACTGTATGCTTACAGTTGTATTTTATTGTTGTTTTAAATTTGTGTTTTTTGTATTTTTACATGTTTTGAATGAATTGTATGTCTTTATTGTGCAGCACCCAGAGTCCATTGGAGATGGGTGCTATATAAATAAACTATTGATTGATATTGATTGATTGAATTCTGTAACGGAGAATTTCTTAGACACACAGAACAGGCAGCCCCCACCCTTTGTTCCTCACGATTGGCAGTACCCTCAGGCAAGGCCTGTGTAGCAGGTCTAGCCTTCCTTCATAGGGTATTCAATCTTATACAGTGGGGTATGAAAATCCTGTAACTTCGTTGGTCAAAACACATCACATGACCGTGGTATATCCTGTAATAACCCACAGCTGAGACATGACATTTATAAAAAACATACTTAAACACATTTAAAATTTATTTTACACATGGGTCCATTGTATAATCACAATAAGGTACTCCAGGGTGTGGGTTATTGGGGGATTTACCCACTTCTTGTGTGGTTAAGTCATTCGACTGCGCCGTGACACACCACACAAGGCATGGGTAAATCCCCAATAACCCACACCCTGTTATGCCTTATTGCTTAATTTTATCATATAGGCCTGATAACTGGCAATACGCAGGCCCAGAGAGGCAGAGGCATTAAGTATGTTTGCCCAGTACATCCAACCTCCTGGACTCTTTATCAGGAGGGAAGGAACTTGGGTGTCTAGATGCCCTGAATCTATCATGGGCAGCAGTGATCACCACTCACTCATTCTCAGGCTGATTAGCTTAATAAGGCTTGTCAGATGGAGCACGATACATTTTGTCAGCCTTTCTGGGAAGAGTGGGTATGGAATTTGGCCTATACCAGGCTACATACGTAGCATTGTCCAACGCTGGATACAGGGTAGGAATAATAGCAGAAGGAGATTCTGCCATTTCCAGAAACTCCAGAAGGTTCTTTTTAGTGGAATCCTGCTCCTCTAAAGTAAACCCCATAGCAGCTTGCATTTGCTGCATCACGGCAAAAAAGGGGAGATCCTCTGGAGGTGACCTGGGTGTATTCACCACAAAGTCCTCACTGCAGGAGGAGACTGTTGAGCTGGCGCCATGCACATATTGGCTGTCCTCAGCATAGTCTTCCTCCTCCTCCATTATGAAGTCAGGATTGTATGTATATTCATTGTCATACCTCTTGATGGGAATGGAGGACCATGCCAGTGACGTCAGCTGAGGAAGTCTTTTCCACAGTGTATTAGATTGTGGCACCAATGGGGTAGTTGTAGTTCTAGTCCCCATCAACAGGACCACTGTATCTCGAGGCAGGCCTGGCAATAGTTGCCATATCATGTCTGAAAATGGTAGGAATACTGCCTGTGCATCGAAGACACTTTGAGTAGTGATCATGACTGCACTGGTTGACGACAGAGATTTAGAATGGCTAACTATAGGTTTGTGTTATCATCCACCCAACTTGGATAGCATGGGTAATGAAGCCTTTATGAGTACTTTAGAAAACCTTAAGACTAAAAATGATTTGATTATAATTGGGGATTTCAGTCTGCTGAATATTTGCTGGAAATCATTACAAGGGATAAGTCCCCCTGAAAATAGATTTATAAATGCTACTCTTCAATTGAATCTGGAACAAATTGGTATGGAACCAACAAGGTCAAATGCAATCCTTGACTTTATACTCACACATATTAAAAATATTGGTTCACCACCTAGAGTGTTAATGCCATTTGGTTAGGGGATAGTGACCATAATACAATTCTCTGGTCCTTTAAATGTTACTATAATATAACAAAGGGAATTACTGTAAAGAAAAATTTTAATAAAGCTGACTTTGCTGAAATAAAACATTATTTGAATTCTTGGGACTGGAAAACAGACTTTATGGATTTTAACACTAAAAGCATTGGGAGTAAAATTAGGGAAAACATTGATTTCTGTATTCAACATTCGGTTCCATCCTATAAAAAATATAATCATAGCAAAAGAAGAACTCCATTATGGTTCAACACAAAAATAAAGAAGTTGATAAAATCAAAAAAAAAGAACTTACAATAGATATAAAAAACATCCAACCTCAGATAAGTGGCTTAAATTCAAAACTAAAGCAAAATTAACCAAAAAAGCGATAAGGAATGCCAAAAGAAAATTAAAAGTGAACTTAGCTGCCACTACTAAAAACAATAAAAAAGCTTTTATAATTATATAGGCTCTATTAAGGGAAATTCACCAAGGATTGGCCTTCTTCAAATAGATCAAGATATTAACACTGATGAACAAAAAATAGCTGCGGTCTTAAACTCCAATTTTTGTAGTGTCTTTAAAAGTAAAAATGAGATACATCTAGATAATATTAATAGTACGAACTTTACAACTCCATTTACTCCCCTCTCCCCTGGATATTACCACTGCAATAAAATCTATTAAAAATAATTCATCTCCTGGACCGGATAATATACCACCTACATTCCTTAAACATTTGGCAATTGAGTTATCTGAACTATTAACCAGTTTATTTAATAAATCAATCAACGAAGGTATAGTACCAATGGATTGGAAACTTGTGGCTGTGATTCCTATTCACAAAAGGGGCAGTAGACAAAGTCCCAGTAATTACAGACCCATTAGTCTCACCTCCTGCATGGGAAAATTAATGGAAGGATTGTTATTACAAAAGATTAAGACTCATCTTCTAGAATCTGAAAATATTGATATTGCACAACATGGTTTTGCATACGGCAGATCCTGCCAAACTAACTTAATACATTTTTTTGAGCCTGTTAGTTTTGCACTCGACAATGGCCTACCTGTGGATGAAAAATATCTTGATTACGAACAAACGTTTGGCACTGTGTCGCATGCCATTCTCTTACAACAACTTATAAGAATACAATTAAACCCACATATCATCAAATGGGTAGATTCTTGGTTGAACGGTAGGAAACAGCGGGTAACAATTAAGGGTTGAACCTCAGGCAGCTCAGAGGTCACAAGTGGTGTGACACAGGGATCTGTTCTGGGGCCTGTATTATTTAACATATTAATATCTACTATGGAAATATCAAATGGGGTCTGGATAAATAAGTATGCTGACGACAGCAAGACTGGCTGTATCACTAACGATGCTAAATCAATATGGAATTACAAAATAATCTAGATCGTCTAACTGTTTGGGCAGAACAGCACAAAATGACCTTTAATATTAACAAATGCAAGGTTATGCATTCCGGTTCTAATAATAAACTTGCAAATTACACATTGAATAATACTCTATTACAAACAGTTGAAACCGAAATTGATTTGGGAGTAACAATAACTAATGATTTGAAATTTTCTACACATATAAATAAAACAATGAAAAAGTGTGCAGGTATCACAACTTGTATTTACAAGCATATTAAGAGCCGAGAAGCTGAAGTAATTGTCCCTTTATTTTCTAGTTTGGTACGATCACATATTGATTATTGCTCTGCCTTTTGTGGACCAACTTCTATAGGCACCAAAACCGCTGTGGAAAAAGTGCAAAGGAGGCTGACAAAAAATATTAAGAATATACATAATTATGAGAAAAGATTGAAGTCCTTGGGTCTTTACTCATTGGAATATAGAGCCTTAAGGGGTGACCTCTGCCTAATATATAGGGCCACTAGAAACCCAGCATTGCTCGAAACATTATGTTCATGATTTGCCGAAAATATTAAGAATACCAGATCACATAAATTAAAATGACAAACTAATACAAATTATACAACTAAAAGAAATAATTTCATAATGCAACAATCCCTACGTCTTTGGAATTCTTTACCAGTTACGGTTGTCAACAGTGTAGATCTTGACCAGTTCAAATGTAATTTAGATTTGTATATAGGAAACAGAAAATTTAAATTTCTGCCGTCAGATTGATGGCAGTGAGTTCATAAATGGGTTTACACCCTAGCACTTGCAACTATCCTACGAATCTATGAACCTGTTGGATCTACAGCAACAACTGTGACCTACCAGCCATGATAGGCCCAGTGGTGCCCACGCCAAGCCCTGACCTTGGTGTCTGGTCAACAATTGAGGGGGAAGTGGTCACTGCCAGTGGAGTGGACAGCGCCAGTGATTGGGATGTACCTACAGTCTTCAGCAGTGACTTGGAACTTGCCGGGGAAACACTTTCCTTATCCCAGTGTTTGTGACTCCCCAAGGAGGATTTGTCTTGGGACTTAGATGACCGCAGCTCAATCAACAGGGCAGGTGATGCAGACTTTCCCTGTAGCTGCAATTTCATTGTGGCTAAGGTCTTTTTAAGGAGGAATTTTTCCAGTGCCCCCTTTCTGCTTTGCCTGTTAGCGGAGTTGAACCCTAGCTGATCTTAGAGGCTTTTAAGTTGTGAGAGAAGCCTAGGCAGCAGACACACACTTCATGCACATTGTCCTGGTAGATTTTCTCTCCACTGTCGCAATACTGAAAAAGCATAGATGGTTCTTTTGGCAGCATGCAGGTTGCAGAAAACACTAAGATAGTGATTACTGTTTTTATATATGGAAAAAGAAAATGGCTGCTTTTTGCATTGGTGTCTCCTATGGGTCTGAAGAGTCTGATTGATAGCAGGAAAAGAACTCAAGAAAGGTGGGCCAACCACGTTAATGTAGATGCTGACACACAATGTTGTCATGGGAGGCCCCTGGCTTGCAAAGTTTCTGCATGGTCCTAGCGCTGTTGCGGGTATAGTTCCAAAGGTGTGGCCTGATGAGATATCCTCGAAGAAGATCTTGGACCCCCCCCCGGGCCAGTGGAAATCAAGGAGGAGCCCATTTCAACTTGGGGTGGCAGGGACCCCTATAAATGGAGGGGGTTCTGGAGGTTGCCAAGCCTTCAGAAGCTTTAGTATTTTAAATGTGCCGAGAAGCTATCCCAGGAAGTTCCTGGCATGTTTAATGCCATGATAATACTTTTTTGGGGAATGCTAACATAATGCATTTCAATGCACTAAACCCACTATTTTTTTCCCATCACATCTTTATCCACCTTCTACCCTCAGCAGCCTATCTGGTGACTACCCCCAGCCCTGTTAGTCACCTACCCAAGCCCTAAACCTCACCTCTTAAACCATCCTGTGTGGGTGGGTGCATTGGGAGTGGTGTGGAACCTGCAAGGTGTCACCATCATCTGCTGCCAGGGGTGTTTTTCCAAAAATTTTTTCCCCTTGCTTGTACTGGAATACATGCTCTTGTGCTCACACACTGTGTAACACCCAGTAATGCCACGTGCCCACCCCGGACAACTAAATAGGCACCTGCTGCTGCTCCACTCAACCTCTGCTAGGTGGCAACCAAGCAGCAGCAGCACACACTGCCCCCTCTCCCTAAAGGAAGTCGGTCATCTCTGGATGCTCAGTACTCCTTCCCCAGGCAAACTCCCAATTGACCCTGATCCATTTCTGAACTTGGTTTGCCAGTATGGTGGCAAGTGATGCACCCAATGACTCAGCCCTTTGCAGCACTGGGCTGGTAAGTCCCCTGTTTTTTTACTTCAGTTTTATTTTATGTTAGTTTTACATTTCTGTTTCTCTGAGAGAAATAAAACTCTGCTGTTTTTATCTTGGGTAGGACCATGGCAACAGGAGCTAGGGAAGGGAGTTGCATTGTCTGTTATCTTTGGCCTTGGGTCTGAGGCAGTTTATTGTTCCTCTGTATCCTCCTCATGCAAGGTCCTAATTAGTCAGCTAGCTAACTTTCCCTGGGTTCCTCCCAGTCATTACTGGGACAAGTTTCCATTGTAGATCAGCTGACATTTGTAATAGAATCAAATCACGATGGTCAGAAATTCAAAGTGGTTACAGTGTAGGTCCAATATTGGGAAATGCACCATTGATCTCTTATCACAGAGGCCCAAACATAAAAGACATATTAACATTTAGCCATTTTTATGGCTCTGACAGGACACAAATTTCATCACATAAAGGTTTTTTTTTTAGGTGTTGGCATTGCAACATCTGTTGTTACACCGACATGGGAGAACATTTTATACACCCTAACAGTGGACAAAAATTTGAACTACATGAGCATTTAGACTGTCAAAGTCCTTTTACTGTTTATGCTGTGTGGTGCCAGTGTAAGAAGTTATACGTGGGGAGGATGATACGACCACTTAAATCATGTATACAAGAACATGTCAGAGCGATAATAAATGTGAAATTTGAAACTGCCCTTGGGGCACATTTCTTCGAGTCCCGTAACATGAAACAAGATGGATAAACTTGGGGCACTAATATCTATTGGTTTGAATGATAAAATAGATTTTAAGCCCTATATATAATATGATGAATTGGCCTTTTGCACTATCCCTGACCTTCCATATGTGGCTAAGTGTTACATACGAACATACGAAGAAGCCAGCAGAAGAAGGCCAATTGGTCTATCAAGTCTGCTCATATTTCAGGGTCCACAGCTTGAGTTAATGTCCCTGCCCTCCCTCCCCATTTCTCCCACCTCCCTACCAATGACCTTATCTTCCCCCTATGCCTTTCCCAGACTCTTTTGAAGCTGCCCACTGTCTTCAATGAGATAACCTCTTCCGGCAGTGCATTCCAAGTGTCCACCACCCTCTCTGTGAAGAAGTGCTTCTTGATGTCCCTCCTAAACCTCCCACCCTCCAGCTTAAAACTGTGCCCTCTCGTGTTATGGTTGCCACTCTCCTTATCAACCTTATTTATCTCTTTCAAGTACTTGAAGGTCCCAATCATGTCCCCTCCTCTCTCTCTCTCCTGTTTTCCAGGGAGTACATGTTCAGTGCTCTTAATCTCTCCTCGTATGCCTTACCCTGCTGACCCACTTGACTCCACTGCATGATCGCACTGGGGGAGGGATAAAGGGACAAAAACAATCCTCCAGCACAATGACAGCTGATTCCATTAGCGCCGTGGCAGACCCTCTAGGCCTCCTCCAGCAGGTTAATGTCCTTTTTTGAGGTGTGGGCACCAGTACTGAACTCCATACTCTAGATGTGGCCTTACCAGTGACCTGTACAAGAGCAGTATAACCTCCTCTCTCCTATTACTGATCCCCCTAGCTATGCATCCCAGCATCTTGTTTGCCTTTGCTGCTGCTTTCTTGCACTGCGTGGAGTGCTTCAGGTCATTAGTGATCATCACTCCCAGGTCCTTCTCCTCCTCTGATGCAGATACTCAGACTCCACCCAGATAGTGCTCTGTCCTGGGATTGTTGGCTCCAATATGCATAACTTTGCATTTCTTGGCATTGAAGCCAAGCTGCTAGATCCTGGACCACCTCCCCAGCTTTTCCAGATCTTCCTGTAGGTCCTGTATCCCTGCAGCTGTGTCCACTCTCCCGCAGAACTTGGTGTCATCCTCAGATAGTCCCATTTTGCCCTTAATGCCATCCCCACTGTCACTGATGAAGACCTTGAACAACACCGGCCCCAGCACCTAGCCCTGCGTGACCCTACTGGTTACCTCTCTGGTGCAAGATAACTTCCCCCCACAACAGCCCTCTGGGTTCTGTCCCTCAGCCAGTTTTCCACCCATCTAGCCATCTTCTCCCCAACCCCAAGATCCGACAACTTCCTGATGAATCTTTTGTGGGGCACAGAGTCAAAGGCCTTGCTGAAATCATGATAGAGGATGTCTACCACTTGGCCCTTGTCTACTGTCTTAGTGACCCAGTCAAAGAAGTCAATCAGATTAGTTTAACATGATCACCCCCCCCCAATGAACCCATGCTGCCTCGCATCCTGGAGATCATGCGCCTCTAGTTAGTACACCAACCTTTCCTTTAGTATAGTCTTCATGAGTGTTACTTAAGTCCTTATACATCCTGGGTTTTCTGACAAAATCCAATACTATGCTTTAATAATGCAATAATTTCGCCTGTGCAGTGGTGCTGAGGGTCAAGGCGCTGGATGCCACACCTTGCACCATGCTGATGTCCCGGGTTTGGGAACAGACTCAGGGCATCAGGGGTTGGCCAGGAAGAGGAGGATCAAGCATCCTATGGACTGCTCTCCTCTTTTGGGGAGGGAGGGTCACTGAGACACTGACTCCTGGCAGTGGCTGGGGGCAAGTGCAGGCTCAGGGATCAAACTGTGGGCTGGCATAAGCAGGCGTCGGGTATACTGTGGGTGATTGTATGCGCAGAAACGTCCTTGACTCCACTGCACATTCACGCTGGGGGGGGAGATAAAGGGACAAAAATAATCCTTCAGAGCGATGATGGCTGACTCCATTGGCGCCACGGCAGACCCACTTAAGTCAGATCCCCTTCAGCCCCTAGCCTCCAGGTTTTTGCAGTGTGCAGGATAAATCCCCACTGTGAAGCAACCTGGGATGGCAGGGTGAAAAGGGTTTGAGATCTGACTGGGTCTGGGGCAGCAGCCGAGGTAAGGAAGCCTGAAAATGGGGAACCATAGGAACACCGCCCCCGCCGAGGAGGTAAAAATACACTAACAAAAAAAATAAAATAAAATAATGCAATCATTTGATTGACGCGAGATGAATTTAGTAATTAAAAAAATATAGAGTTAAATTTTAGCACTATGATCTTTATGAAACAAAAATTTTTGCCATTTAATGAGTAAAAAGTTATGTCTTTTGATGCTGTACATTTGCTAATTATTAATGTGTATAGCAATGCAGGGATGTGTCAGTACCGCTGCTCTGTATATTGTTTTTATCCATATGAACTTCAGTGGTATTTAATTTGCAAAATAGCATCTTTATAGTGAATTGCATGGATAAAGTGTTTTAGCTCTGTAATTGATGAGGCATTCTGTGTGCATGTTTTGAACCTGTGCAACTAGTTGGTTAAGAGTACATTGATTAATTAGAATTGTAATTGAGGGGTCTCTTTAAAACGGTGCACAGCTTGGCTAACTCCACCCCCTGAGGAAGACCCATGTGACTGGGTCAATACGTAGGGGTGTTAGTGCTGGTATCAGCCATGCTTTTCATGCAATAAGTTAAAATAAAACTTTAACTTCAACTTCAGCAGCTCTGGTGTGTGCCCAGCTTTTTCTACCTTGTTTCTGTATCTGTATCTGTATTTGCTGGAACACCTGATGTGTGCTTCTTCTCTTACTTACTAAATACTGCAGACAGTGCAGCTCAATTCTTTCACAAGTGGTTCTAATACTTGGTCAGATATTCTGCACTACAATGTTCTGCACTAGTTCCAATCTAACCAACGTAGAGTCAACACTAAGAAGGCAGTGTCCATGACCTTTGGTACCAGTCAGAAACTGGCTAGACTCATGCCCCCTCCCAGCACTGTGGATGGCACCCCTCTTGAAGCGGTTCAGGCCTCTAAGTACCTAGGGGTGTAACTAGACAGTAAGCTTGACTTCTCAGCCCACACTGACGCCATCCATGCTAAGCCCAATTCCAAGCTTGAAGCCTATACCATAACAAAGACTACTTATCTCTGCATGTCCAGAGGGAGCTTGTTACCAAACTAGTGCTCCCTGTCTTTGATTATACAGATGTGGTCTATGTGTAACCCCTAGGTGGCACTACCCCAAGGGATACTACCCCTGCCTGCGTGACTGAGAGCAGGGTGAGGGGCCTGAGTTCTTGGAATGGATACCTCCACTCAAAGGACAGGGTCAAGGGTAGCATAGCTGCCGTAGGTACAGCCCTCCAGGACACTGTTACCCCCCTCTTTTCCCTCGGGCATGAACAAGGAAGGGGACGTAATCTGTTGCTTGATTCTACTACTGATTAAATCAAGATTAAACATGCATGCCCCTAAGAGTCCCTCTATCACAGTTACACACACCCTTGGTACCCCAGTTGGAGTTACAGGCTAGCCTGAAGCATTGCCCGGGGTAGGCCGGCATTGCAGCTCTTGTTGGGGCCCTTAGAAAAAAGAAAACACAACATGCACTTGTAACCCCTAGGTGGTGGTATCCCAAGGGCTACTACCCCTGTCTGTTTGACTACGGACAGGTTGAGGGGCCTAGGTCCTATGGCGGGTGCCTCTACCCAGAGGTCAGGGTATATAGTGGTTAGACTAGCTTGGTCACAGCCCTCTGGGACACTGAGACCCCCTTTTATTCCCTCTAGTGGCTCACACAGTACACCGGAGTTACAGCCCCAACACCCCACGTATACACACTGTTCACTCATATAGATACCACTTACCCTCGAGACTGATTCTGCAGCACGTCTCTGAGGACCCCCTGTAAAATAAGGTTAAACAACATACACAGCAAAACACAATACTGTTTCCATAAGTACCAACACCACAGACAGTATATAGTATAACAACAACAAATCTGATTTATTTAGGGGGCAGTAACACCGGAGGGGGAAATCAGGTTAATTGGTGGCATTAAATCACAGTACTGTGCACACATACAGGGTCTGAAAAGTCACACTCTTGGTATCCATTTTTGGGGTTGCTAGCCATGTTCGTTGCCCAGGGTTGGCTGGCAGGTGCAGATGGATAGGGCCCTGTAGAAGAAAATATATGCACAACACCCAATTGTAATCCGGAGCCGGAGGGCTCAGTCCATGAAACAGTGAAACAACGAGAATTAGATGACACACTTGTGATTGAAAAACAAGGTGCAGGGGAATACCTTAATTTGTACTCACAACACCCAAGCTGAGGATCGGATGGAGAATGTCCCTCTGGATTGCCAGAAGAGCAGGGCATGAGGACAAGGTCCTTGTGACTGGACCCCACTGCAGTTGATAGCAAACAGATGTAGTCCGAATTAAGCTGGGGTTTACTTCCAGCTTCAGCACACAATTCACTGTACAGGGGACTTGAAATAGTGGTTCCCCACAAGCACTACGCACATTTATATGTAAAAGGAAAGTACTATACCAGGCAGGCTGTTCCTCGATCCCGATCGCAATTACTGAAAAATACCCGGGAGCACACACAGCAGCTTCAGTTCCTGACAGACCGAGCGCAATTCAGCAATTTCTCCAGTCTTGTACAGGGTGAGCCTGGTTTCCACACTTCTAGTGCTTCTTTCTCCTCACAACTCGGATTCAGTCCAAACTGGCACTCACAAAGGCTGCAGACCGAAAGTCAGGGCTTCACATGCACTTCCCGAGCGAAACTACACACTGCAGAAGCACACAGCTCCTTCTCTCTTCACTGCCACAACTGATCTAATCTTTCCAGTCACAGAGCAGGGCATTTCCTTAAGCTCCACACTATTCTGTTGGCTGATTCAGCTGTCACTCACAATAAGACTCCCTCTGTTGGTAGAAAATGGCACCAAGGTCAAAACTACATTTCCCAGAGTCACTGCCCATACAATCCCCTTGTGGCTGGCTCAAATTAAGAGTCCAAGTTCTGATTCATCCACAGGCTCCATTTTAGGGCTCCCTTAACCCAATTGGCCCAGCACAACAGTTTAGGTCCAAAACGGAGAGGTAACACACACAGAGTCCCAGCTGCAATAAAGGCAGGTTAGACAAAGTACAATGTTGCTAATGCTTTAAATGATTACAGGCAAACAGTTACAGCTTTCAGATGGGCTCCCTTTGCACCTTCAGTGACCACAAAATGGAGCGATTACTCCGCAGCTCGGGCAGGATTCGAGCATTAAATACATAGTCCCCCCATACAAACTAATTAAGTCTGCAAGCAGACAGCTCTTAAAGAGACAGTACGTGGAGGCTCAAATAGCACTCACTTGCAACCACAGATAAGCAGCTCAGACGCCAAACACCACCCAGGCTTGAAGCATTCAGGCAAGCTCCTGGAAGACTTTTGGGAACCCCCATTTGCAGGGGGGTTATACACTTTAACCCAATATTTGTATTCCAGAGCCAGAGGACTCAGTTCATAACAATCAATCAAAGTAATTAAATCAGATGACACACTTTGATTAGGAGGTAGTTGCAGGGAGCTACCTTGTGATTTACTCACAATACCCAGACCAGGTTACAAGAGGGATGAAGTGGAGACCTCAGAATGAAGTGCTGGTTTGCCAGGAGAAGCAGGACCCACACGATTCACCATGGTGTCGTTCCTGTTCATTGATGTTGAGCAGGGAGCCAAATCCCCAGGTAGGTCTCTTGTCGGGTGGTTCTCTACAGCATGAGTGGCAATCAGGGCTGTGGTGTTGAGGCCCAGACAGGTTGAAGGAAACTGATTCAGTCTGGTCAGAGTTACTGGATACTGCTTCTGGCAAGCATGACACATTCAAGCAGTGGGGAACCAAATTGTGATCCACTATTCATATTCAGCACACTTATAATAAAGGCAAGGAAGTACCACAGTTCGAATGACAGTCCAGTTGCAATACACAGGGTTTTCTGCGCAAACCGTGCACTCTGCGGTCGTTATGGAAGTCCTGACAGGCCGAATGCTCAAAAGCAGGTCTTTGGTCCCTCTTCAAGCGAAATTAGTCACAGTTAGGTAGAAAGACGCAAGTTCGGATACAGTCTGATTCTGGTTCTCAGTCCTCTTCACTTAGGAAGGTGGAAGCAGGCAGGCCAGTCACAGCCTTCCTGCTGATTTCCCCTGCACACTATACAGGAGCAGCTGCTTGAATCTCTCGAGCTCCTTTCACTCTCAACTCTTACTTCACACTGACTCACTGCTGCAGGCAGCTCAGGACTTTTCCAGCGATCCAAAAGGTTTGAGCCATTGATCTATCTGTCTGTCACAGCAAGGGCTCCCCCTCCAAGTCCACTTAGGCACCAAAGGGAGAAAACTACAATTCCTATAGAAATTCACTCCAACAAGACCTCTGGGGGCAGGCTCCATTTTAGGGCCCCCAAAGGTACTGATCGGTACATACAGGCAGTCCAGAACCAAGATGGTGGTGATTAACAGAAAAGTCCATGCTGCAAAGAAGGCAGGTTAGACAAACTATGATATCATAGTAAAAAAAGCAGATAATCAGCAAACAATTATAGCTCTTAGAGCTCCCACTGCGCAATTAGCAATGGCAGAATGGAGCAATTATCTGGCAGCCCAGGCGGGACTCGAGCTTAGGAACACTCACCCCCTACTCAGCTCAGTTATACACTATGAGATAGGCAGCTCTTAAAGAGACAGGCACAGAGGCTACTATGGCACTCACGTGCACTTATTTTTAAATGGTTAGAACTCAGAACACCACCGGGCAGTGGGCATTTAGGCACACCCAAGGAAGACTTTTGGGAACCCCTATTTATAGGGGGGGTTACATATGGTACTGCCCCTTCCACTTTCCTCACCAAACTGGTCACCCTCTGCAGTTCCTTCTGCCATTTTATAACACACACACACACACACACACACACACACACACACCATTGTCCGCTGTATTCATCCCTATCCATCCTCTCCCTGCCCTCTGGTCGCCAGGTTCACTGCACCTCCTTCATATCCAAATACTAGTTTGGCTCCCTTTTCTCTTACTTCTCCTCTCCCAACTCCTGTGAATGTAACTAGTCCCCTGGCCTCCTCTCTTCATATCTAGTTTTATTGATCTCCGAATTGTTGAATGTTCATAGCCTAGTGTCATTACCTGCTCTCATTATTGCCTGCAAGGATGGCTAATACTATATGTAAGTTCTGTTGTTTTTACTCCTGACCATCCCTGCATGGATATCAATTGTCTGTACCATATGCTGTATTGTACTGCATTATTTGTACTTTTTTACCTTACATTCACATTTACATTATTTACACCTGGCAAGGGGGGGGGGTGTAAGGGAGAGCTGTGGCTCAATGGAGAAGAGTCTGTCAAAGAGCTCACTGTTCTGTAAATGTCAACTGTGTATTGTACCCTTTCGGGTCGTGCTTGAAATCAGGCAGGGTTTTTGCCTAACGCACCTACCAGATCAATAAAAGCTAAATGAATAAACTCTATCTTGCTTCCTCTGTACCAGGGATCACTGCAGTTTTGCCATGCCTCACCCCCGCTCCTCTGCTGTGCAGTCTGACTTCTCCTACCAACTTCTCTCTGGAATAAACGCTCCCCTCCTCCCTCCATTACTTCCCATCCCCTGACTCTCTCAGGCATCAGTTGAAACGAACACCTCCCCACGTGTTCCTGTTACCTTTCCTCCTGATACAGTACCTCAATAGCTGAAACTCAATCCATCCAGGTTATTGTTCTGGATACTATTCATCATTACCACATTTTTTTTTTTTGCATTGCTTGCCATACTCTGTACTTTATTATCTGTACATGCAACCTTGTTTAATATTTATTCTATTTTTGTAGCATACTGTGCCTTATTTTTGATCAGATGTTTGATACTTGTATTGTCTGCTGCTTCTTCCACCTTCCCCTTCCCCAGGTTGCACCTGGAAACAAGCCTTAGCTCAATGTACCACTCCAAGTTACCAATTTTCAAATAAATAATATGACAGTAATTAGCAAAGTGCAAGCCAAGAGAGGACAAGGCGCAAGTGTGTTTGTCTATGACGTCATTTTCTGGGCTCCTTGTCAGGAAGTCTGGTGCTCATCCTCGGAGGGGGAGTGGCAAAAGACTGGCTACCTGCAGCCATGATTACCACTGAATCAGTGTCTGGCTGGGTATGAATATGTCTTATCTCAAGGAGCCAGATACTGCTTGTTGGCTTTTATTAGGGAAGGCTGCAAGTTCAGGGCTGTGCCAGGCAGTCAGGGTAGCATCCTCCAGTGCAATATGAACAGGACGGATGACCATAAAGAGGTACTTTCCACCTCCAGAAAAATGAAGTTTTCTGGATCTGTCATGTTAGTGCCTGGAAGACAGGGTCTTCAGGAGCGGAATAAGGCCTATATAAGACTGCATCTTCACTGCCATAGGGCACAACAGAGCCAGCCAAAACGTACAGCCCCACAGGTTGTGGAAGATCAGGGTCCTCTTCCCCCAATACTCCTCTCCTCTTCCAGAATGCCTTTGTTATTGGATCTGAACCTTATACAGGACAGGGTTCTGGTGTGCAGTGACCAAATCCATGTACTTTGCCAGCATACTGGATGAATAATTGGACTTATCATTCCATTTTGAGAGTGAGGATCTGTATATGGAGACACATAGGACAAAAATGGCCCAACCAGCATCTCTCCGTAAATGATGGAGAAGAATCCGGTCAGGTGACCAGCTTACTGAACTCAGCCCAGCAGCGGAGACTGAATTCGGGGATTGACAGAGGCCTTAAGAGGTAAAGTGTCCTACACTACAGCCTGACTATTGTGAGGCACTTCCCACCTGCCCCAACCATCCCCCCACCCAGGGTCAGCACTCCATATATTGCTGCTGGCAGGTCACGTGGTGTGATGCGTGACCTACCTCCTTTTTTACGAAGTGTCCACTTTCCTATTTGTAGGTTATACACACCAACCACTAGGAGTCACTGCACTTTCCATTCTAGCTGCTCTCTCAACTCTATACCCCTCCTAGCTACCATTTCATAGCTGTCCCACTAGAGAGTCACTACAGTTCCCTTTGATTCCTTCTACCACCTACTTTCTGCACTCCTCCTTCAGCCTATCTCTAAGCACCTGCTAGTATCAAACCTGGTACCCTTCTCTCTAAATTCTACTGACCATCCTCTGAGCCAATGAACCAGGCCAACAATTTCCTCTATTTTCATACTCTTAACCATTCCTCACTCCCTCCTTTTCTGAATTAAAAAATTGAGCCTGTCTACACTCTGTCCCTGAGCTGTGTTCAAACCCAGTACCCTTGCAGTCAGAGTCAGCTGCTCTACCTCTGCACCACATTGCCTACCTATTTTTATTACTACTTTCTAAACCTTTAATCACTTACCCCGCCCCCAACCTGCCAAAATATAAGTTTACCTCTTCTTCCTTGCAGGATTTGAACCCTGCACCCTTATTTCCAAAGTCCACCACTCACCTAGAACACCTGCCTATTTTTTACTGCAGGATCTCAAAACTATAAACAACGCACTAACCCTGTGACACAACTAAAGTGTTATCTAAGTGCTCAGCAAACCTTGAATCCGACTCCCTGCTGCTACAGCCACTAGTCTAGCTCTCTCCCACTGCCCTGATCAAGACTTGAACCTGGTACTCTGTGCACTTCACGCATACACTACCACTACACCATAGCAGCAACTAGGCTCATAGGTGATCTCTCACTACTATCTCCCTCTTTCATCCAGTCCCCCCATTCTTTCCTCACTTCAGCTCCACCAACCTTCCCAACTATGCACATGCATCCCCTGCTCACTAGCCTATCTCTTCTCCTCCTCCTTCCTTTGCCTTCCACCAACCCTAGTGTCCCTATTAACCCTCAGTCTCACTACTCCAGTGTTCCTACCTACCCTCCTGTCCTCCCGCCTCCTTTACCACTGCTCCTCCCTCCTCCTCCTCCACACATCCCATATGCTCCTCTCCACCTCACCCCCTTCCAGACATTACCTGTCCTCCCCCACAGCCCCTTGCACTTCTGATCACTCAGGCCTCTCTGCCTGTGTTACCCACCCACCCCTTGTGCAACTAAACCCCTTCCTCATTCTATCGCCTCCCGCGTAAACTCTCCATCTGCCTCCTCTGACCAGAGCACTCTCCTCCTTCTACTCCTAACAGGGAACATACATCCCAACCCAGGCCCTGCCCCTCCCATCCACCCACTTAGCCCACTGGTCTTCAAGTAGCCTCCATGAACATATGCAGCCTGCTGAAGAAATTTGACGCCCCACAGTGCTGGGCCTTGGCTCACCAACCAGACATCATAGCCCTGGTTGAAACCTGGCTGTCCAAATCAACTCCTGACTCATTTGTCTCCCTCCCAGGCTATACCTTATACCGGGAGGACCGAGTAGGCAAACGAGGGGAGGCTGTGCAATCTACACCAGGGACACAATACCTGGACACGCACTCCCCACCCCTGCCCTCATAAATGGGGCCCAGGCCCTTACCCTCAGACTCACCCCAGACCCCTCTAGGAGCCCTCTCTATCTCACCACAGCCTACATTCCCCCAAAGAACCAGCACCCAGCCCTGGTATCTTTAACGGACTACCTGGCCACCCTCCACCATAAGGCAGAACAAATCCTAGTGGGGGACCTTAATGTAAATTGGCTCAGCACCTCCTCATCCACCACCAGAGACTCATTTGCCGCCCAAGATATGACGCAACTCGTCACCCAGCCCACGAGACTTAACCCTAAGAGTGGTACCAGCACCCTTCTGGATGTTATTATAACTAACCGACCCTATAAAATCCAAAACATCCAGGTCCTCCCAGACTCCCTGAGTGACCACTCCCCTATCCTATTCCACTGGGTAGCCCCCAATCCCAAACCCAAAGCCCAGACCACCCTCCGCAGGCGCCTCCACCCTGGTGGGCTGAAGAAACTTAAAGCACTCCTCACCCAGATAGACTGGTCCCCCATTCAGCAGGCAACCAACATTGACACTTCCCTCACCTTCTTCACTCATACCTTCAACATGGCCTGTGATCTCTTTGCACCCTTAACCAAAATCCGGTCCAGAAAACAGAACGCACCCTGGGTTAGCCCGGCCCTCCTACAATTACTTAGAAACCAGGATAACCTCTGGCACCTTGCCACTGAAACAAGTCGTCTGTCTGATAGGCAAGCATACAATGCAGCCGAATAAGTGCTCATGGGCCATCAGGAAAGCCAAGGCAGACCATTACCAGGCCTCCTTACCTCCTCCTGGGGCTCAGCCCGGACCTTCTGGGATAATATTAAGCAACTCAATGGTAAAGCTTGCTCCCTGCCCCATCCCAGCTCACTAGAAATGACACCACCTCCACCGAGCCTGCCACCATAGCTAACTGGTTCAACACCACTTTCACTGACCTTAGCTCAGTCCTCCTCTAGTAATTTCTTTGACCCTCCCCAGCCAACCTCCCCTGTCCTCCAGCAACCCAGCTTCCTTCTGCGAAAGATTTCCACCGGAAGCCAGACCCATCCTAATCAAAGCTCTCAATGGCAACAATCCCGCAGTGACTCACTGGACCCCAGCATCCTCAGGCTGGTGCTAGATGAAGTCCTTGCACCACTCACAAGCCTAATTAACCAGTCACTCTGCCTGGGACAATTCCCCAGAGCTTGGAAAACAGCCATTATCACACCTATTCATAAAGGGGGCGACAGGTCATTGGCCAACAACTACCGGCAAATCTCCATCCTCCCTCCCCTCTCTCAAGCCCTGGAGAAAGTGGTGGCCATTCAAATCACTGATTATCTGGCTAAGCATAACATCTTATGCCCAGAGCAACATGGCTTCCGTGCGGGTCACAGTACCAGCACTGCCCTTATTGAATTCTCCAACTTTCTACACTCCTCCTTGGATACCAGCTCCCTAGCTGGTGCAGTGTTCATTGACCTCTCAAAGGCTTTTGACACTGTCTCCCATCCACTTCTGCTGAATGCACTCTGCCACACTGGTCTCTCGGCTGGCCCCCTGGCATGGTGCGCTAGCTATCTTGACACTCGATCTCAGTGTGTAAAAATTAATAGCACACTCTCCGATACCCGTCCCATTCTCTCTGGGGTCCCCCAAGGCTCCATCCTGGGCCCCCTTCTCTTCTCGCTGTATCTGAACACCCTGCCCAGTGCATGCCCTGGCAAAATTCTACTGTATGCAGACGACGCTGTCCTTTTTGCCACCCACCGCAATCCCATCTCCCTACATGACTCCCTACAGCAGTCTTTCAACAGTGCCGAGGCTTGGTTTAAGGAGCGCAGACTCATCATCAATCTTAAGAAAACCAAAACTATGCTCTTTTCCCACCCCCAAAACAGAGCTAGCAACCACCCACTCTATATCCTTCCAAGTACCAACCAGCCACTAGAACAAGTCTGCTCCTACAAATACCTTGGGGTTACCTTTGATTCAGCCTCACATTTCACAACCACATCGACGCCCTAACATCCGGCCACTAACACATGGCTTGGCATGCTATTCCTCACCATAGAACCTGCCTTCCCAAATGCTCTCCGCTAGCTGTTACATCATTCGTGTCCCTTGTAGACTATGGTCTACCAGTATATGGTGCTGCCCACACCACTGCACTCAACAAAATTCACCTAACCCTGAATAAAGCATGCAGATTGATTACTGGTGCCCCCAGGCTCACACACACCTGTCAGCTGTATGTCGATGCTAACCTGCTTACCCTGGATGAACGGCCCAATACCAAACCTGTCTCCTCACCAAAACCCTACTCTCGCCCCTGGGGTAACGGCATCCATACACCAGAGCCCTCCCACCATTGCAACACGGTCTTCCTACAAGACCACTCTAAAGGTCCCCAGATCAAGAACCAGCCGTGGCCAGAGGTCCTTCTGCTATAGAGCCCCAACCTGGTTTAACTCTCTCCCTGCCACCATCACCAATGCCATCACCATCTCCAAGTTCAAAACCACACTTCAGAACCACATCTTCAGCACTTGTAACTGCTCCTGTCTCTGAACATAGCCTCCACCTCTGCTTCTCTTGACAATGCCCCCCGGGCAGCTCTCCACCTAACCATCCCCTCCACCACTTCCCTGTACACCATGCCTATGTTTAACCTGGCCAGTGCCAGCTGTTTCAGTGTTTACCTACCAGATTGCTCACTTGATACCGACTTGTGTAACACCTGTTATCAATTACATGTACCCTGTACCCAGTTGTATTTATCTGACCACAATGTGACGTGGCACCTCTGTTGAACGCCGATTGTTTTGCAAATCTTTGCTATGTAACCAAAAACACAATGTATGTCTTTATGTGACGAAGTACCTTTGGAAACGAGCCTCTGGCTCAAAGGTTGTAAACTGATTCTTAAAATAAATAAATAAATACATGGTGACCTTAATGTACCCCTTTTCCATTCCTGACAGTTTCTGCTGAGGCGGTGCAGTCAGTGACTACAGCAGCAGCTTTCTTCATCTTCTACTGGTCAGACATTGACTCTTTTGACAGTGGGGGGGAATAACAGAAATGGTTGTGGTTCACTCACATTATATAGACAATGACGTGCACACAATGCGCTGTAAATAAGAGATCTGATTGGCTATAAGGGTTCCTACTCGATATAATTACCTTTATGGGCCAAGTTTATTATCGTCTGATTACTAGCCCAGACCTGACCAAGTACAGCAGCCCCACTCACAAAAATAGCATTTTGATGATGTGGAGTGGTAAATGAGGCTGCAGGACACTAAACTGACTGAGTACGGCTTGGGGAGGGGCACTGGCTGATAAGATTTTAAAAACTTTACAGATCATTCGACATGTATGGGAGTGATATATTTATATACCACCCTCAGACATACAGAATGGCCTTCAAAGTTTTGAATCTTTTCTTTTGACAGCCCCCTCCCCCACACTCAATCTTCCCTCCATCTATCGATTGACCTTCATCCCCATTCCTCACTTTGCATCATTAAAATGCTTCAGAGGTGGGGCTGTTGCTGTTAGCTGTAAATCAGAAGATTTGAGTGTGGCCTATAAAGGTAATTAATACTTAAACAAAACAAGTTTGAAATGGCCAAGTTAGTCCCTCAGACAGCCAGCTCCATGGTATGAGCTGCCTGCCCAGACACAAAACAGTTGTCAGCTGCTCTTGAACAATTAAACTGCATAACACAGGGACTTTTGGAACCACAGACCATTAAAAACCGGTCTGCACACTGTTTTACCAATCAACCAGAACTGGACATGCAATATTAAGCAACCATGAGACTTTTCTTATGCTGACTAAGTAATTCTGTAAAGATAAACAAAGCAACCATACCATAGCAACATGAACAAATGCCAATTCTTTTAAAAAATATATTGGAAAAGTGTCCTTCTGAGGATACCGGGGTGGGGGTGGGGATGCATAGCACACAACCAGTTCCAAATGAAAATTACTACTGTTACTTTCGAACCAAGAACCTACAAAAGAGTGTTTATGTCAAAGGCTACAAACAAGGAAAAACAACCACCATTTTCTACACAGGCATGATAAAGAATAGTTACCTACCATAACAGGAGATCTTCAAGAGAATCTCCTCTATTGAGCCATGTCATGGAACTGTAAGCCGTCCACGTCAGTACCATAGAAACACAGAAGCTATCAACAGAAAAGGACCTCTTGGCCCACCTTTTCTGCCCTAAGTGCCTACCTACTGTGCTACCGTAGACCCTAATTTATCTCCTACCTTACCTCCCCAGCCCAGTTACTAAGGTCCCGCTGTGTCTATCCCATGCATGTTTGAAACCTGTTACCATTTCAGTACCCACCACCTCTTTCCGTGAAGAAATATTTCCTCACATCCCTTCTAAGTCTCCCCCCCTTCCAGCTTCATATTATACCCCCTCGTTCTTAAGCATCTCTTTCTGTGAAATATGCCACCCTCTTGTACCTTATTGATACCCATGAGGTATTTGAATATTTCTTTCATGTCACCCATTTCTCTCCTTTTTCTCCAGTGAGTACATATTTAATTCCTTGAGTCTTTCCTCGTAAGGCTTCTGATGCAGGCCATGCACTATTTTGGTTGCCCTTCTCTGAACTGCCTGTACTTGGTCTATGTCCTTCCTGAGGTGGGGCCTCCAGAACTGGACACAGTACTCCAGGTGTGGCCTCACCATTAATCTATATAGGGGTAACACTACCTCCCTTATTCCGCTGGTGATACCCCTCCCTATCCATCCCAGCATCCTACAATACTAGCCTTTCCTGCTGCCTTATCACACTGCTTTGCTACCTTCAGGACATTAGATATGATGACCCCCAGATCCCTTTCCTGTTTTGTTGTTGCCAACAACTCCCCCCCCCCCAATGATACATTTCCCTTGGGTTTCTGTGCCCCATGTGCATGATTTAACATTTGTTGGCATTGAAGCCCAGTTGCCAAACCATTGACCAGTCTTCCAGTTTCTTTAGATCTTCCTTCATTTTCTCCCCTCCCCACCCAGTGTGTCCACTGTGTTGCAGATTTTTGTAACATCAACGAACAGTCATACCTTCCCTTCCAGTCCCTCTGTAATGTTACTAATAAAGACATTGAAGAAGACTGGTCCCAGTACGGATTCCTGTAGCACCCCGCTGGTTACCTTACCTTCCTCCGAGTGAACTCCATTTACCACCACCCTCTGAGTTCTGTTACTTAGCCAACTGTGTACCCATTTTTCTATCTTTCGACACACTCCCATGCTGCTTAGTTTGTTTACCAGTCTTCTATGTGGAACGGTGTTGAAGGTTTTACTAAAATCCAGGTAGGCCACATCCACCGCCACTTCTCCCTGATCCACCTCCCTGGTAACCCTGTCAAAAAACTCCATCAGGTTTGTTTGGCAAGATCTACTCCCTGTGAACCCATGCTGCCTAGGATCCTGCAGTCCACTAGTTTTAAGGTATTCACCAATCCATTCTTTAAGTAGTTTCCATAACCTTGCCCACCACTGAAGTCAGGCTTACAGATTGGTAGTTTCCAGTTTCGTCCCTATTTCCACTTTTGTGTAGTGGGACCATCTGCGTCCTCCTCCAGTCCCCTATATCCAGTGATAGATTGAACAGGGCCATCAGAGGCAGCACAGACAGTTCCTCCTTTAGTTCCTTCAGTATCATCCAGCCCCATAGCCTTGTCTACTTTCAGTTTTTGCTAGTTCCCTGAGGATTCTCTCCTCTGTAAAGGGCTGGTGCCCACCTCCCTCCCCTTAATGCCCTTCTCCACTGTCTATGGCCCCTCACCTACCCCTTCCTATGTGAATATTGAACAAATGTACTTATGCAGTATGTCAGCTTTCTTCTGATCCTCTTTCACATTCCCCTCGCACCCACCCTCCCCTTTTAGTCTTACTATCCCTGCCTTGCTTTTCTTCTTTTCGTTTATGTACCTGAAGAAAGTTGTGTCCCCTTTTTTGCTGATTGGCAATATTTTACTCAGTTTGTGCTTTAGCTCTCCTATCCTATCCTAACTGCCTTCCCTGCCTCCCTTTGTTTCTCCTGATAACTCTCCCTATCCTCTTCCTTCTGTGTTGTCTTGTATCTTTTGAATGTCTGCTTCTTTTCCTTTACCTTCTCTACTACTGCCTTGGAGAACATTGTGGTCTCTTCCTTCTCTTGCTCTTAGTAACCTGCTTGACACAGAGATGTATTGCCTTCTCAATGCCCTACTTTATTCTTGCCCACTTTTCCTGTACCCCACCCTTATTCCCTATTCCTGATAGGGCTTTCCTGAGGCACTCTCCCATTTTCTTGAAATCAGCCCTCCTGAAGTCCAGGACCCTTGTTTTAGAGTGGCTCAGTTCTGGCCCTGTCGTTATGCTGAACCACATCACCCAGAAACAGTTTGCAGACTGGGCCTGCCCAGGTCAACGTGCTTCACTGCCACCTATATGGTGTCGGCATCCCCAGCATGCCTCAGTTCCCCGCTGGAGACCAGCTCAGAGGATCATCAGACCAGCAGGAATCAAAGCAACCAGGACCAAAACCAGATACACAAGAGAGGATATCGAAACCTGAGTATGGATTCTGGAAAGGCAGCAGAGAAGAAAACAGCTTGCGACAGCTGACAGTATAGTCACCCATCACCTGGCAAGGGGGGGAGGTGGGAGGGAGAGCTGTGGCTCAGTGGAGAAGAGTCTCTCAAAGAGCTACTGTTATGGTAGGTAACTATTCTTTCTTCTTCCAGGATATGTCCCTCCAATAAGTCACATTATGGAATGATTCGCAAGCAGTACCTATCACTGGAGGAGGATGAATAATGATGTTGTGTAAGGAGGCCTTGCAGAACACCGAGGTCAAAGCCAGCATGTCTACGAGAGACGATCTACAGACTGTTGTGTTGGGTGAATGTGTGAACAGTACTCCAAGTGGTAGCAGCACAAATGTGAGCAGCAGACTCATTTTGAAAACAAGCCACTGAGGTAGCCACTCCTCAGTTGGAGTGAGCATGAGCAGGAAGCTACTTACTGCACTTCTGGTAACAAAACATAATGCAATTGGCCAGCCATCTCTACAGGCCTTGTTTAGAAATCAGTGAGGCAACCATTCCAAGGCCAAAAGTAATAAACAGTTGAGAGGATTTTCTTGAATCCTTAGTATGAGCCAAGTACCAATGCAGCATCCCACAGGCATCCAGTGTATGTCAACAACACTCTCCACCATCTGTGGGAGAGGAAAAGTAAAAAGGAAGCTCTACTGTCTGATTTTGTGTTCTCTCAGACACAACGTTCAGGAGAAAACAAGGACTGGTATGTAGTAATGTGACCCTTGCAAAAAATAAATGGAGGATCTGTACTCAAAGCCTGTAACTCCGAAATGCATCTTGCAGATGTCATTGCCACTAGAAACACTCTCTTCCAAGACAGGAAGCACATCTTACACATAGCCGCAGGCTCAAAGGGAGGTGCAGTGAGTGTCTAACACTAAATTAAAGTCCCATACCAGAAACGAATCTCGGACGGAGGAGGGGGTTTCAAAAGGAGGATTCCCCTTAGGAATCTCCAGGAAACTTCCAACTGGGCCACTGCCTTGCCTTCAGATAGTGCATGAAAGGCTGACAGAGCTGCCATGTGGACTTCAGAGGAACACCCTAGTCTTCAGTCCTTGAGGGACAGTAAGTAGTCCAGAATTTTAGGAACTGGACATGTAATGGAATCTGGTGCATGTCAAGTACACCAAACAGTAGAATGTTTCCATTTTTGTGAATAGAAGTGTACCACATGGATGATTTTCTTGCTGCCAATAGTACATCTGCAATTACCGGGGAAACCCTGAAGCGGGAGAGCTGTTTGTCTTCAGGAGTCATGTGTGAAGGTGCAGGGATCAAAGAACTAGGTGCACCTGAGCACCCTACTCCTGTGTCAGAAGTCCCGCTCACAGTGGAAGTGGGACAGGAGGTTCTGCCACCAATTGTTGGAGTGGTGGAAACACAGTTTGTCTGGACCATTGAGGAGCCACCAGAATCAGTGTGGCATGCTCAGCCCACAGTTTTACCAGAACCCTCAGTATTAGATAGAATGGAGGGAAAACATACAGAAAACTCCCTTTCCAAGAGAGGGACAATGTGTCTTGCCAGAAAACTCCAGGCTCTGAAGCAAATGAGCAAAAAGCCAGCAGTTTATTATTGTATGGAGAAGCAAACAGGTCTATATCTGGATGACCCCATTTTTCGAACAGGCTGTCCACTATGAAGTCCAAGAGATTCCATTCATGGTAGAGTGCATTGTATCGACTGAGGTGATCCGCTAGTGTGTTCAGGGTCCTAGAGACGAATACCACTGACAGGAATATGTTGTGTTCCACTGCCAGTGCCAAACTCTCATTGCTTCTCTGCAGTGAGTACAAGAATGAACTCCGCCCTGTTGATTGATGTAGTACATCAACAGCAGATTCCCCTGAAGGAGGGAAGCAAAGACCTGTAGGCCACATAGAAAAGCAGTTACAGTAGGTAAAAACTTACCATAACAAATCTTTGAGATAATCTCCTCCATTAGGCCACACTTTTGAAACTATGCTGCAGGGCATTCTGAACTTTTGCATTCTGTGTACACATTCAGGTCTCTTAATTTACTGTCATCGTCTCTGTATGCCACTGAAATCAAAAGAGCCTTTGTTTCAATACTGTAGGAGTGAATATAAAATTTACAAGGAAGATGCATGCACAGTTTGTGTTTACTATCTAGGACTGTCTCAAACATATGTAGTTTGAGTGTGCTGTCCAGGCCAGTCTCACAATGTGTGAATCTGTGAGGTATGCCAGAGCTTCAATCAAGCTACAAGGTGACACTGTAAGAAAGCTCTATAAGATTTCCTTGATCAAAGACATTGCAAGCCATCAAGAGAGAAAGAAGCCATCTCCATGGCACCAAGCAAATGGGTTCGCTCGGCATGCTGGCAACCTGGGTTCACACCCCAAGGCCGAGAACCAGGAGTGGAGACTGGCAGGGAGGGGATTCACAAGCGTCCACAGGAAGGTTTCCTCCCAGGTGGGGTGAGTCATGCCTGGGCTCCTAGAGGTGGACTGGGGATGAGCTTGGGGGGCGTGACACCTCAATACACCCTCCTGTACATCCCCAAATCAGTATGCCATCCTTACACAGACTACTGTGTTGGACAGGCCAAGAAAATGTGAAAATGGGCCCCCTACTGACCGGATGATGAGCGCCTGGCCTGCAGTGCCACAAAGCCCCGGACAACCCAGACCAACCCGGCTGTGGCTTCCTAGGATATGTAGTTGCGCCTCTCGGTGCTTCTCCCTCGAAGGAGAGGAACGCTCCCAACATAGGGAAATGTCGGGTTATCCCAGTAAGGTCGTGAGACAGGGTTGGGAGATGGTGGTGCGGTGTCAAGGTGGTGATGTGGTGGGCATTGGCGCTCTGAAGGCATGGCCAGCAGGGGTGCCAGGGGGAGGAGCATAAATAGATAAGAAAAGAAAAAGGCTAAAAATTTGCTTCTCCCTCACCATCAACTGAGAAGCGGTTGTCAAAGTCCAAGAATAAGAACAAGTAACGGTTGTGTTAGGCCTCCTTGTTATCTGGTCATAAGCACAAACATAGAGCCAAGTCTGCCTTATCAGCAAGGTTCTAGTCACCACTGAGCCAAAGTACATCCTCGTTGATGACAGCCCCCCCCCCAAAACCGTCATTGAGTTGCCATGGTCAGTGCTTGGCTTAGGCACTGCCATACCTGCTATGGACAGTATGAAGTTACCATAGTCAGACCAAGGCCTGTCGACCCAAGTAGTCCAGTCCTGTTTCAGGGTGCTGTTGAATCCGAGGCTGTGCTGGCATCGTTCTCTGAAATGATTCAACACATTCTGTCAGGGTTACCATTGCAGGCAGTTATTCCACCAATGAGGCCTTCAGCACATCACCACCCAATTTGTATCTCCTCTTTCAGCACTTGGCAAGCTGCAGAGTTGGTTTTCTGGCAGTGGGACAGGGATGCAGAGCAGTGCAAACTGATGCTGTTTGCGGCAATACAATTTTTTTTTGGTGTTAGCAGGATAAATGATTTATCATGTTTACAAAAAAAGCTGAAAAACAAAAGCGTCTTAAAGTGATGGGGCTTTACTGAAAGTTAAAAATGGATAAATTAGCTTTTTTATTTTGAAAGGAGAGTCTGGCAATATTATTGGAGATTTAAAATGCATGAAAATGCACCATTTAAATGCCTTTAAAAAAAATGCTCCTTGGGGAACATGCTCCCCCGATACCCCAAGCACTGAAGATTCTATCCATTATGTTATTGGCCCCACCTTGGTTATGAACTCTGCACACACCTCTGATTGGAGACAGAGCATCCCAAATAGGAGAGCAGCAAGCCTCTGCAAGTCATATTCAGCCCTGACATGCTAATGAGTTTATAGGGCATGCGAGATGCTAATGGTCATTTGCATGCCCATTATGGACTCATTAATATGCCACAATATATAGGTCACCGGGAAAGGCAATCTGGGTGGGTGATGATGTCAGGGTCTGACAGCTCTTGTTGTCAGTCCACTACCCGGCACTTGACTAGTGTGTGTGGGGGTGGGATTTGTGCACCACTGTGCAAATGGATAAGAGTAGGATTTGGGCAGAATTAAACAGCACTGCAAAGGAGGTTGTTTAGCACTGCTAAAACATACCTCTGAATATACAACTGTTCCCTGTATGCAAGGAGGGTCCTGCATTTGCATGGGCACAGTGGAATAATCTGGGCGACTGCATGGTCAGGATCATGTTGCTCACCTGTGCCCAATAATGTGGCCCTAGCACTGCAGATCACTATTCTAGGTTAGCACCATGTTGATCATTTAAATATCGGGGCCACAACGTTTTTGGGATGTCTAAAGTTAGTAGCCTAAATGGGTGTATATGCACAAGACAGAACCAAATAAGGCTGATAAGATCTGCTGATGCTCACTTTCTGAATTCTAACGTTTTGTTACTCCATAGGCCACAAGGAAAAAATAACTAAAGTATTTTGTGGGGGGCCACAGAACACCAATATTTGGCAAACAAATAGTTCTTAAGTTTCCCTTGTGGCCTATGGTGTAATAAAGGCTTGTAGTTAGTAGGAGGTTCAAAAAATGATTTAGGAGATTTTTTATAATAAAAATCTCATTCATTTTTTTTGTTTCTTATGGGTTCTTCAAAGCTTGGAAAATAGAGGAGCAGGAGGCAGAGACACTAAATTTAAAATATATGCTCTGGGGGTACTTCAGTACTAGCAACTAAAGTGGATGCACTTCAGTACAGCTCTGCAGTCAACTTCTTCAAATTGATTACAATAAGACATTTAATGCTAAAAGAGTAGAACTTGGGATACATCGGCAGATAGTTTAAGGTCTAGAGAGTGTTTTGTGCAAAAACGGTTCACAGGAATAAAATCAGGAGGGAAAAGTGGACCTAAACAAACTTTGGGGCAGGAGGAGACCACAGGAAGCACGTGGCAAAGCACAGCAGGTGAAGTGGGCACCAAACCTATCTGGCAAGCAGTTCTTGCAACAATGTGCTTGATGGTCTCTAAGATCAAAGTGATCTTGATGTGGCTGTTTTCCTAGGACGCTAAAATTGGAGTAGCTATGGATTTAGCCAAAGCAGCAGATGATCAACCCCATGTGTCCTTAATAACCACCACTAAACTGCTGCAAGAAAACATACAGCTTATGTATTATAAGTTAACGGTGCTTACGAGGGGCATCTCTTACTGTATAAGAGACGCCAAGCGTGAGGTATGGGCAAGAGGACCACAAAGCAAAGTTGAGCAGTTCTGTTTGTGCAAACCTGACGAGAGGTTTTAGAATTTAAAATACAAGTTTAAACTCTGCATAGTGGTCACACTCCACCTGCTGACAATGTCAGATTTGTTTCTTCAGCAAGGGGAGCAATGACCACTAAACTTTCTAAGTTACTACTAAAACATTTCTACAGTTTTCCTAAAAATCTGCAAAACCCAAATAAATTGAAGCAGACAAACATGTAGAATTGAAATGATCACTATTTTAAAATTGCAGATAGATTGCAATAAAGTAATGCTCAAGCAACCTTAAGATAATCATTGTTGCGCGAAGGGAGGCAGGATCAGGGTTTGTAAGACTTATTGATGGATCCCTGAGAAGAAACTTTACTACGGTGAGTAATTTTGTATTCAGACAACAGGAGTCCATCAACAATGCCTCACAAAAAGTAAACTCATTAGCAGTACCTTTGGAGGTTGGGCTTAGAACCTATTTAGGAAGAAAGGTTCTGCAAGACAGCAGTTGTGAAACTTGTCATTCCTCCTGGACTGTGTGTACAGACATCAGTGCTTTGTAAAGGTGTGTACAGTTTTCCAGGCAGCTGCTTTACAAACTTCTTGTAGGGGGATGCTTCTTGAAGTTGCTCATAGGCTTCTGGGGGTGTACCATGCCGGTTTTTTCATAACAAGACTGTATACAGGAAACAGCAAAGGTCGCTGCTGGCTTATCTTTGCCAACCTCTTCATGGGTACAAAAAGCTGTGTATTCTGGATCTGACATCCCTTGTCCGGATCATTCAGTGACAGGTGCACTTTTTATATCCAAACAATGCAATGTTTGCTCACCTATGGAATGTTCAAGGTAGAGAACAGAGTAACTGACCGGTTTAAGAGGAACTCAGAAACTGCCCTAAGTAGGAACTTCCTACTGGTTCCAAGGACTACCTTCTGTGGAATATTATGTACCGTACTTTGGATCTTTACAAAGGGCTTGCAGTTCACTTACCCTCCTGGTTGATGCCATGGCCATCAGGAAAACTGTTTTCCATCTAGCATACTTTGTCAGCTGATTCCATTTTAATTGTTTATTTCTTTAAAAGCTGGTAACCAGAAAAGGCACACTGAGTCGAGGCTTGTTAATAGGTACAACCCAGGGGAGGGAATGCAGGAGGAACAAGTTACAAAACAAAATATATATGCAACTTACATTACAAAATATGGATACAATCACAAATACAGAGGCAGCAGTAAATAAGATAGCATAATATAGTAACAGCATTAATACAACAATGAAAAAGGTGAACAAACATGGGTGAAGGCAATGTTCACAGTGCATGTTGGGGTAGAGGTCACTGCTGAAAGGCCTCACACTAGCGGGAGAGGCTGAGCAGGAGAGGGTCGGAGAGAGGATAAGAGATAAGGGAGGGGGTGGACAGAAATAAGAGGGTGCAGGAAGTTACCTTGGGTGATATCTATAGGCAGGAATTGAAGGGGGGGGGGTTGGGAGCAGATTCCAGAGGGAAGAGAGGTGGTAGGAAAAGGCAGCCTGGCCAGTAGAAGAGTGAAGGTGGGGAATGGAGAAGGAGCAGGAATCCCTAGAGCAAATAGAGTAGGAAGAGTAGAAATGGGGGAGATTAGTGAAGAAAGGGAGGAGGGAAGGGTCCCAGACCAGTATTCAGCAATGAAGGCAGTGCAGTGGGCCTGGCGTCATGATGGCAGAGGGAGGCTAGAGAGGGAAGAGCAGAGACAGCAGTGATGGGTACAGAGGGAGAGTCGGTGGTGAAACGCAGAAAGGATTGTACAGGGTGTCCAGTCTGGCAAGAGAAGAGGAGTGAGTGGCACCATAGACTATGTCCTCATAGTCAGACTGGGAGAACCAGTTTGGTTACTAGTTCCCTGAGGACCTGGAGAGAGAGGCAGTCTTTATTGCTGTACAGGGCACCCAGTTTGGGATGGAGCTTGGCATGGATGGAGTCTATGTGGAGAGAGAGAGGTCAAGCTCGCTGTCAAGGTATTTGAAGGCAGGGACCACTTTCAAAGGGATGCCATCTGTGGTGCTGTAGTGTTAAAAGTACCCTGTGTTTTTTAGGAGGCTGTTGCTTGGTTTAAAAATTTGCCATTGTAGTGCTTAAAAAAAACCTTGGTTGTTTGAGAGGCTGTTGCTCGATACAGAACTGTGGTATTGTACTGCTCAAAATATCCATTTGTATGGGAGGCTATTTCTTGACAGGAAGGGATTCTGCAGGATTGCTGGTCTCTTATCTGCAGTTGGGGGTTCACTTGTGTACCAAGCAACCCTGGAACATACTCGTGTAATTACTGTCACTGTACAGCTGAACTAGCTAGTGTTACTAGACTCTTCCACCCGGGTGAGGAGTGCATCCTAACCACAGTCGGTACTACTTAAATCACTCTCTCATCAATACAGTTCTTGGCAAGATGTGGTACAGGGAGGTGGCACTCAGTTGTAGGGCCTGTGGGGCACTCTTCTCCAGGGAAATGCTCTGGAGCAGAGGACACTGCCCCTTCTGCAGGACTATAGTGGAGTTCCATGCCAAGCTGGTAGCAGCTAGGATTTTCTCAGTTGTGCACTCAGCCCAGCAGGGGCCTACCCACCTCACTCCCAATCCCCAAGAGACCCACTGGTCCAGGAGGGTCGAAGGTGGTGGGATGCAGGAGGGGTAGAAGGGGCAGCCTCAATGAAGTCATCTAGCCAAGTTGCATCCAGACAGCGAATTACTTTGCACCCCTGGAGGAGGCTCAAACTCCTTACGCTGCGCGCGGGGGGAGGGCTCAGAATCAGTCTCAGGTGAAGGGCCAGACAACACACTGGAACCCAAGGAGTGTAAAACTGTAGAGAAGATCCTTGTGATCGGGGTCTCAATTGTCAGAAGTACAGACAGAGTGTTGGTGGAGGTAGATGGAGGAGGGCTGGTTCAATGTCTGCCTGGAGCATCAGTCAACCGGGACCTAGACTGAATAGAGAGTATGGTGGAGAGAGAAGGTGGGGAGCTGGGGTGCTGGTGTACCTAGGTACCAATGATATGGCTAACCAGTCAGTAGAGGCAGTAAACCAGAGTTTCTGTAGACTGGGGCACAGGTTGGCAGTGCTTTTGGCTTCCCTGGCATTCTCCGAAATCTTCCCTGTGTGGGGCCAGGTGGGGAGGAAGGACAGAATTAGAGGTACTGAGACAGTGGAATTCAACAGTTGGCTCAAGGAATGGTGTCGGGACATGGAGTATGACTTTGGAGTATGACTTTGTAGGGGACTAGCGGGATTTCTGGGACAGACTACTCTTCAAGGGTGACAGGCTTCACCTGACAAGATAGGGGGCCAGTGCAATGGGACAGACATTTGATGTCTACATCAGGCATTTAAACTGACTGCAGGGAAGTCCAGGTCTACATGATCCACAATGGAGGGCAAGCAGAAAGGAATCCAAGATAGTTCTTCCTCATGCACAGGGGATGGTAGCAGGATAGAGGGTACAGGGTGTGGTGGGATAAAGTCATACCTTATTGTTCTGTCATATTTCATATGTGAGTAATACATCAGAGACACCCATGATGGCCCAATGTAACTTGCAAGGGATCATGGGTACAAAGAAAATCATGGGCCCTAAAATGATATAATTTCTTGCTACTAGGCAGACAAACTATTAGCTTCTAGCCCGCGGGACTGGATTTTGATTAAACCATTTAAAAGGAGACAAATGAATAATGAAGCAGGGCTGGAAGGCCAGGCATACATTTGTGTCTGAATAGCCCTCAGCATATAGTGGTGCCATTTCATCTGGATTTCTATTGTCCCTATAGGTCTACCCTGAGTTAATCTCATTACTATCATTTAGGTAAATTACGGTACTGCATTTAGTGATTCCAGCCATTTCAAGGGAAGGGAGGCTGGGTCTTCTAAAATTCTGGTTAGAACTGGTTTACTCTCCTATTCAGAGATGAACATTTGTGATGGGGGGGTTGTAATAAAACATTAAAAGCTGATTGGTTGCATAGCCATGGAGATGGAATGCTAGCCAACCACAGGGCACCAGTATCCACTGGACCTGCTCTTTTGGAAACCCTTAAAACAAGTATGCAGAAGGTTATCAGAGCCTTTTGCCCTTCTGCTTCTGTCTGCTGCCTTTTGCCTTTTTACCTTTTGATTCTGGTTAAAGAACACTGTGCTTGGGACCCTGTGTACTTAGACAGCAGACACAATTTCTTTTTCAAGACATTCTCCTGGAGCACAAGAGCCAAGACTTCAGCTACCACTTTTTAAAAACACTTTGCACTTCAAATTCTTTTTTTTTAAATTGTATTTTATCCTCCTCCTCTGCCTTCTCCGACCCTTCGGCGTTGTCCCGCAGACATCCCACTACCCGCGACCCAGCTCACACAATCCACGGGCCCCATGGAGCCATGGTTTGCCCAGGCGGGAGGCAGGGGCCATCCTCGTAACTTACAGTTTCGTCGGCCCCGTGGACTTGCTGAGTGGGCGCGGGCAAATCGCGGGCACGTCCCAGGACCCCGCTTCCTCCCGGACAAGGCAGGCTCCATTTTTCCTGTTTCCTCCCTTCCCTTAGCAGATGCAATCCCCTGATGTCACGACGTGTACGTCGACATCTGCTCTGCTACTGGTGGCCGTCCGACCAATCCCTGAAAGGGAATGCGCTTCCTCGAGCCTCTGCTCGGGGTCGCACATGGGCCGGAATGTGGCCGAATCCCCTTCCCGGAGTAGGCGAGCTGTCGTCGGACGCTCAAGCCTGACTCCCCCCGGCCGAGCCACCGGCTACCCGAGTCCGCTCCCGAACCCGGGTCGTCGGCGTGGAGCGAGGTGTGGCGTTCAATGCCTCAGCCCTCTGCGCCACCGGGCCGGCCCTTGCACTTCAAATTCAGCAACTAAGGACTCGAGATAGAACGTTCAAACTAGAATTTTCAAAGTTTATTTTTTTTCTGTATACTTCCATTTTATTTTCTATAACCTGTAACCAATATCTAAAATTATCTGTCCAAGTTATTTACTGCATTTATTAATTAATTAGTAAAGCCTTTGGCTTATTCTAAGATAATGCTGCCAGTGTCTTTTGTGTGTGTTGTTTCAGGAAAGGGTTATTCAAACTATACTATGCCTGTGTGACTGTTTTAAGGGTCAGACACTACCAAAGTAAGGTACCACTAGGGACTCTAGATGAAAGGAGGGGGGTATATATGAAAGGTCTCAGGAGGAGCTGTGAGGGTTTGAACCTGTCTCTGCATTTCTTGGTAAGACACGTAATAGGGTGTATAGAGCCCCCCCCCCCGAGACCAACACATGGTTGTGGTTTTCTGGTTCATTGTGCAGTGGCCATGAGGGTTCTCTCCCAGGAACACAGGCTCAAAACTGTATTTGCACCCCCTCGCATGGAGAGAAGGCCCCCATAATCCTCTGGTGTATGTTCAGTTGTGAATCAGCAAGCATGCTAAAAGGACAGAGGAGGGGTATCCCTGACCCTGATCACAAGATGATTCACTGTAGCCCAGAGAATTCCGGCCTGACAGGAGTGGGCTTGTGACACAGGGAATAATGTAGGGGCTACGAGAGTAAGGGCAGTTGTAAAACAAAACACTGCAGACAAAGGCACTAAGGAAAAGGGGAGGAAGCATAACAGGCAGGTGGGCAGTAGTGGAACCAGAGCACAGGCCAAGTGGAAGGGGATATGCATTAACACCAGGAGTCTGGGAAGCAAACTTAGCAAGTTCCAGGCAATGATGGCACACACTGAGGAAGGTGTTGTGGCCAGCAAAGAAACATGGGCAACAGAAAATAACAACTGGGAGATGGCAGCCCCTGGGTATACATTATTCAGGAGGGATTGCAGGTCAGGTTCAAAGAGGGGGTCACCTTCTATGTTAGGTAGGGCATTGAAGTGACTGAAGATGGGAGCATTAAAGGTTCAGATGGGGAGACTGAGTCTATATCGATGCAATTCACGATGGCCTCTGGCAGAAAAATAAGATTGGGGGTGGTCTATAGGCCCCCAGATCATGGAGAAGAAAGGAACAGGGTACTTTGAAATATAGAAAAACGACAGCAGCAAGAGACCCATGGTCCATTAAGTCAGTTCATGAGATGCCAAGGACCTAGCAACTGTTCTGGGGGGGCTACCCCCAACCTAAATTTCTATATACTTGCTTTAATGTAAGTTGTGCTCTAGCTATGTCCCACCTATGCTTGAAACTTGTCACAGTCTCTGCCACCACCACCTCTGTCGGCAGACTATTCCATGGCTCCACTACTCTTTCCGTGAAGTTGTATTTCCTTAGATACCTTCTGAAACACCCCCCCCCTTCCAGCTTCCATTCATGCCCTCTAGTTGTTGCATTGGTGACCCTATGGAACAGCTCCTCAGTGTCCAGCAGTTTATGCTTTTTAGGAACCTGAATGTTTCTATCATGTCACCTCCTCCTTCCTGGTTTCCAGTGAGTACATAGTCAATGCTGCTAGCCATTCCTCATAGGGGAGACCCTGCAGACCCTGGGTCATCTTTGTCCCTCTCCTCTGCACTGATTCCAACCTGTCCCTATCCATCTTCAAGTGTGATCTCCAAAACTGAACATAGTACTCTAGGTGTGGTCTAACCAGGGATCTGTAGAGGGGGATGATCATTTCCCCTCTTCCTGCTATCAATAATCCCACCCCCCCATATAAACCCCAACATTTTGTTCACCCTGCTGTATGCTTTATTACATTAGCTTGTCTGCTTCATGATGTCTGTGCTTTTTGTGGCCCCGGGCCAGGGACAAACACTGGCAGCGTTTCAAGGCCTCTGGGCTTCAGGCAGATTACAATCACTATAGGGCCCTGAGAAACTCCTGCAAAAGAAATACTCCCCTAGTTACAAGCTCCTTCTGTAAAGATTTACTAATAAAAGCAGCAGGAGACTCGTAAGAAATTCTGGTCCATCATAAAAACTCTCCTTGAAGCCAATCAATTGACTACCACAAATGACATGCTACTAAATGGCATACATTGTAACAATCCAGTGACCATCGGCAATTCTTTCAACTGTCATTTCTCTGACCTATCAAGCTACTCGGCCTCATTCCCCACTGGTCATCCCATTTCCCCTCCTGTGGTTACTGAACTCTTCCACTATTCCAGTTTCGGACCATCACTAGAATTGAAGTCCTAAAGCTGCTACTCACTATCTCTGACACTACTAGCTCTGGCGCTGATGGACTGGAACCCAGGCTCCTGAAAGCTACTGCCCCTCTCATAGCCTCCCCCTTAACTAAAATCTTTAATCTGTCACTATACCACAGTGCAGTTCCCAATATATGGAAGATAGCTAGAATAACTCCCATCCTTAAAAAATGTGATCCTAAAGACATGTTGACCCATTGCTATCCTTTCTGTGCTCAGTAAAATCTTGGAAAAATTTGTGGCAACCCAAACCACAGAGTATCTACAGAAACACAACCTCCTCTCTGGTTCCCAGCATGGCTTCCACAAATGCCACAGTACTTCCACTGCCCTCCTAAAACTTACAAATGACATGCTGCTATGGAATCTGGTCTCTTGACAGGTGCTATCTTCATCAATCTAACCAAGGCATTTGACCTGGTTAACCATATCCTTCTCCTTACAAAACTCCTGGTGGAAGACTAGGTTTGCTGGCCAAGGCACCAGCTTCACCTGAGCTCTTTTCTTCTAGGTTGCTTGAAAGGACAGAGCAAAGGACCTTACCAGAGCAACAATAAGGATTAAGACTTCTTTTGGCTAGGAAGATTTACTGTGTGCTGTTATTTTTATTTTGTACTCACATGGATTGTTACTGTTTGTTGCTAACATTTTATTGCTTTATTTTTCTCTGATTCAAATTGTTGTTGCTGGGTATACCTTCTGCTGCATTATTACAAGGTGTGTGCTAACAGATTACTGCTGTAATCCTCTGATTCAAATTGTCTTTTGCAAGGTATATCTTCTGTCACTGCTTTATTTTTCTCTGTAGCAAAGTGTTTCTTACAGGGTATATCTTCTGTGAAATTATTACAGGTGGTGCTTTACAGGTTTGACAGTTTTATCTATCATTAGGATAAGCTTTCAGGGTTACTGCATTTGTTGCTGACTGACTGTTTCTGCTCTTACCTCCTTGTTTCTTTTGCCCATGGTAGTTCTTTTTTCAGCAGGAGAAGGGCCCAGCCACCCAACCCCATCCCCAACCACTCCACACTACACTCCTTTTATAAGGTAGCACAATTGTGCATTTTCTGTGGCAAAGCAGGAAGGGGCAGATCAGTGGGTTATCCACACAGTGACCTCATTTACAGGGGCACTAGTAATTTAACTTGTTATAACAAGTTATACAAAAAAAACACAAAAAACACAAAATCAAACTTTTGCTTTCATTTTCTTCCTTCTAATTACTCTGTCCAAGTTATAAACCCAGCAAATTATCTGGAATGGATATCATTAACTGCAGGTACTGTGGTACACTTTTCAGAATGGCAGTTTTACAGGATTTAGGACACTGTCCTACATGCAGGGCCATTGGAGATCTTAGGGCTCAGCTCCAGGCAGCATGGTCAGAGACTGCACATCTCAAATTTCATATTCAAGAGGAAATATATTATAAGAACCATCCGCCATTTCCCCAACATCTAACAGAAGCACCTCTACTGCAGAGGGTAGTTGGTCCGGGAGGTTGGCAGGTGGTTAGGAGGGGCAAATCAGGTGCCCCATCATTCGGTGCTCTCCAACATATTACCTCCACAGACCATACAAAAACTACAAACAGGTATCTGCTTCTATCTCCGAAATCAAACAAAGGGGCAGAGGAGACTGCAGAGCAGGACACTGCAACACAGGAGCTAGAACAACAAAACTCACCCAAAACAGAACCAAAACAAAAAAAACAAAAAGGAAATCCAAAAAACCTCTGATCAAAGGAGACTCCATGATTCGGGGAGTTGATACCTATCTCCAGCCAGGGGTAATGGTCAGATGTCTCCCAGGTACATCAGCGTGTAGAGACACTGACCGCATTGCTAAAATTGTTCAGGAAGCAGGAAAAAACATTGACGTCCTAGTACACATAGGGACTAATGATCTCATCAGCGGGTCAGTTGTGCAGACCAAGGAATACCTGACCAGGCTGGGTGACAAACTATCATCCATTTCATCCGGCATCTCATTCTCTGAGATCCTGCTGGTCCGAGAGAGGGGGGTAAGATGGATGGAAGGTCAGAAAAGGGGAGATAGGGGAGCTAAACATGTGGCTCAAGGGCTGGTGCCAGAAAAAGGACACAAATTTGTAGGGGACTGGCAATAGTTTTGGGAGCGAAAGTTCTTTAAATTTGATGGACTGCATCTGACTAAGGAGGGAGTCAGTGCAATGGGGCAGAAGTTTTACGGCTTTGCACCACTACTATTAATGGTACTGGGCAAGTGGTCTGTACCATTCCAGAGACCCGTCCAACCCGGGCGGTGTTGTGCAATGCCAGATCCATAAGAAACAAGACTGCAGTTATCGCAGATCTTGTGGAGTCTGTGGATCTGGCTTGCATTACTGTGACCTGGCTGGATGAAAATGCTGGTCCAGTTTTGGAGGCAGCAGTTCCAGCTGGGTACTTGGTGTTACAATGCCTGAGGTTGGACCGCGGGGGTGTGTGGTCTGTTTCAAGACCGAACTGGGCCTCACAAGTGTACCAGTTGAGGGAGCTGAGTTCTTCGAGTTTACTGAAGTGGCAGGTATGGGTTGTAGAATTGTTCTATTTACCGTCCACCAGGTGATGAGAAACATTTTCTACAAGAAGTAGCCAACTTCATCATTGACATAGCATTTGAGTCACCCAGGCTGATGGTCCTGGGTGACTTCGATGCCTGGGTCGATGACAGACTTTAACAGTTTGGACAACACTTCCTCCAATTAATGACATCTTTGGGCCTCACACAAGTGGTTACTTCTGCCACTCATAAGAGTGGTCACTCCTTGGACTTAGTTTTCCTCCTGGGGATTGCGGCCTTTGACGTGGGGGATGAACCCATCAGTTGGTCTGATCATTACACTGTGGGGTTCAGTTTTTGCACTCCCCCTTGTAGGCCACCCCTGTGGAGATGGTTAGGTACCGCTCTTTGCGAGATGTTAGCTCTACAGGCCTGGCAGAGGTGCTTGACCTATCAGAGTTTTTTGGAGTGAGCGATGATCCAGATGCCTTGGTGCTGGCCTATAATAGGGCCATCTCCTCAGCTCGTGATCAAATTGCTCCTGTCCGTGTTTGTCCTCTCCCCCTTCGACCTCGGTCTCCATGGTTTGATGGGACCCTTGAGGGAGATGCGGCAATAAGGACGAAGGTTAGAGCATCGTCGATGGAGAACTGCTCTTGATACCGACCATTTTAGACTTATGGAACACTACCAACTCTATCATTCCGCAATCTCTCATAAGAAGGGAGAATTCCTGTCCGGGGAGATTGCGGCCACTCAGAACCGACCAGCTCAGCTTTTTCGAACTGTTGACAGACTGTGCAACCCAGCCTGTCTTCAGGTTCAGAAAGCCTTTTCACAAATAGAGTGTGACGAGCTTGCTCGCGTCTTTGCAGATAAGGTGGCTGACATCAGGGCAGAGCTCCAGCCTGCTTCCTCTATGGGAGAAGCTACAGATCGGCATTTGTTCGCATCCTCCGGTCACTCCTGGAGTTTCTTTTGACCGGCCTGAGTTCATTGATGTCATGAGGATTGTCCACAGTATGTGCCCTACTTCCTGTAGTTTGGATCCGGGCCCGACTTCCCTGATAAAGGGTTGTCTTGATATCATCAGTCCTGTCCTAGCACGGACAGTCTGGTGCTCCTTGGATATGGGTGAGTTTCCTAACTCCCTGAAGGAGGCGGTGGTGACACCCCTCCTGAAGAAAGCTTCCTTGGACCAGGGCTGCTTTGCTAACTACAAACCGATTTCTAATCTTCCCTTTGCTGGGAAGATTATTGAGAAAGTAGTGGCTGCACAATTGGAAAACCATTTAACCATCCATGACATCTATGAACCGATCCAGTCTGGTTTTCAAAAGAGGCATAATACCGAGACAGTGCTGGTTCGGGTGCTCAGTGATCTCCTGATAGCTAGAGATCAGAAGAATCAGCCTTTGACACAGTGGACCATGGGGTTCTTCACACGTGCCTGGAGTTCATCTGTGGCTTGCCGGGTACAGTCCTCAGCTGGTTAAGATCTTTCCTCACTGACAGAACTCAGAGAGTGGTGTCGGGGATACATTCTTCCCGCCCAGTCTCTCTGTCATGTGGGGTTCCCCAGGGCTCGGTGTTGTCCCCCATGTTGTTCGCAGTGTATATGCTGCCCCTCGGAGACATTGTAAGAAGGTATGGGCTGAGGTTTCACTGCTATGCAGATGACACCCAGCTCTACCTATCTTTTGCACCCAACCAGGATAGAGCTCTCTCAGTCTTTAATAGCTGCCTCAGTGAAATCCAGTGCTGGATGAATTCAAGCTGGCTGAAGTTGAACTCGGAGAAGACGGAGGTAATGGTTGCGGACCTGGGTTGTAGGGTAGAGAGGATGGGAGCTGGTCTTCCCTCAGGTTTATTTCTGGGAGGTGCCCAGCTCCCTACCTCTGAACAGGTGCAGAACTAGGGGATGATTTTTGACAATGAGCTGACACCTCATTCGCAGGTATCAGCAGTTGTCAAACTTTCCTTTTACCATCTTAGGAACATTGCCAGGATTAAGCACCTTGTTCCGACCGCTGATCTGCCAACATTGGTCTACGCCTTTGTGTCCTCCCACCTCGAATATTGCAACTCCCTGTATCTAGAGCTTCCTGGGGTTGATATCCGTCACTTGCAGCTGGTACAGAACGCTGCAGCCCAGTTATTGATGGGTACGTCTCATGCCTGTCATATTTCGCCAGTGCTGCATGATCTGCACTGGCTGCCAATTCAATGGCGGATCACCTTTAAAGTTGGTCTTTTGACTTACAAAGCCTTACACGGACAGGGTCCGAACTACTTGAAAGAGCTTTTGGCTCCCTACTTCCCTAAGCGATCTTTCTGCTCAGCAGACGGAGGGTTGCTAGAGATTCCGAGGGTTTCTTTAAAATCTTCGAGCGCTCATGCCTTTATGTATGCTGCTCCAACCCTCTGGAATTCTCTACCTCGTCCGCTTCATCAGTGTGCATCCGTGGAGGAATTTAAAAAGGCCCTGAAGACCTATTTGTGGTCGAAGATTTATTTTAACTAATATTGTAATTTCAGGAGCTCAGATCATTATGTATTGGTTTTATTTATTAAATTGTCAGGCATTGTAAGACGTCTTGAATTTAGAAAGGCGCGATATAAATAAAGCGTTATTATTATTTGCAAAATATTTAAACTAGCAAATGGGAAGAGGGTTGCAGCACCCCCTACGTTGAATGGAAAGAGCAACCCTCCCCCCTCAGCTAGTGGTCAAACAGGAGTTCAGCATGTTTGCAGTTCATTTGCATCACCAGGTAAGGAAAAAGGTCCAGCTCCCCATACGACACACAGGGGAAACGCCAGACCTCACCCAACAACTAATACACCGAAATCTGGCCAATGGAAAATCATGTACACAAATGTTCGCAGTCTGGGAAACAAGATCGCAGACCTGCAGGCGATAATGACAGAGGCTAAGCTGGACATAGTAGCAATTAGCGAGACATGGTTTACCAGTAACCACACTCGGGAGACTTCAGTACCTGGCTATGTACTGTTCAGAAGAGACCGATGTGCAAAAAAAAAGTGGGGGGGAGTGGAGTGGCCCTCTATGTCAATGAAAATATCAAAGCTACAGAAATTCAAAATACACATAAGGAGCCAGAAGAACTGTGGGTCACCCTGGAAACAGGAAATAGGACAGCCATACGAACTGGGGTTGTCTACAGGCCCCCAGACCAGGAGGAGGGCATATACACATTACTGTTGAAGATACACAAAACATGACAGCTAAAGGGGAGGTTCTGATAATGGGAGGCTTCAACATGCCAGATATAGATTGGTTAATACCAGCAGGAACATCTGCCAGAACTAGGCACATGGTGGATTCCCTGCAGGGGAAGGGTCTCAAACAACTGGTACAACAACCCACAAGAGACAGGGCTATCCTAGATCTAGTACTGACAGGAAAAGGATCACTGATCTCCAGGTAGAAGGTCACCTGGGGGCCAGTGACCATCACATGATATGGTTCAATTTGGCCACTACAATTAAATCATCCCATTCCAAGGCAAAAATATGGGACTTCAGAGGAGCTGACTTTGATAAGATGGTCAACAGAGTTAAGCTAGCCCTGGCAAAAAGAAATACAGGTGAGGGGGTACAGGCAAAGTGGGCAAGCATTAAGGATGCAATACTTGAAGTAACATCCCATTGTATTAAAGAGAAAAGGAAGTGCAAAAGAAGAAGGAAACCAATTTGGTTCTCAAAACAGTAGCAGAAAAGGTCAGAGCCAAAAGGCTGGCCTTCAGAAAATATAAGGGAACACAGCAGGATGAAGATAGGGAGGCATACCAAACTTCCCTAAGGGAAGCATGGAAGGCAGTAAGGCAGGCAAAGGCCCAAACTGAGGAAACACTAGCACAAACAGTAAAAGAAGGTGACAAGACTTTCTATAGATACATTAGTGAAAGGAGAAAGTCCAGAGTGGGTATTGCTAAGATCAAAGGAGATAAGGCGGCGTGTGAGGAGGAGGACCATGTAAAAGCATCTATCCTAAATAGATACTTCTGCTCAGTATTTACTGAAGAGAAGGTAGAGGGCAGGGCCCACAGCTCAGCACCATGGACACAGGGGGGAGGGAGGTGAGTACTAGTCCCTTCAGAAAAGAAAGGGTCCTACAAAAGCTTGATAAGCTCAGGGTAGACAAGGCAATGGGACCTGATGGCATACATTCTGGGGTAGTAAAGGAGCTAAGGGTGGAACTAGCATAGCCATTATTAGAACTGTTTAGTGAGACTCTGAACACAGGAGATGTCCCAGAAGACTGGAGAAGGGCTCATGTGATCCCGCTCCACAAGAGTGGTAGCAGGGAGGAGGCAGGGAACTACAGACCAGTCAGTCTTACCTCAGTAGTGGGCAAGATTATGGAGGCACTCCTTAAGGAAAGGATAGTTCAACACCTGGAATCCATAGGAGCACAGGATCCAAGACAGCATGGGTTTACAAAAGGAAGGTCCTGTCAAACTAATCTCATAGATTTCTTTGACTGGGTAACCAGAGTGGTGGACCAAGGGGGAGCAGTTGATGATGCCTACCTTGACTTCAGCAAAGCTTTTGATACTGTTCCACATAGAAGATTGATTAATAAGCTGGGTAGGCTCAGGGTGGATCAGAAGTTGGTCAACTGGGTAGCAAACTGGTTGACGGGCAGAAAACAGAGTGGTGGTAAATGGTATACAGTCAGAAGAAATGCAAGTCACAAGTGGGGTACCTTAGGGATCAGTCCTGGGGCCAGTCCTCTTCAATATCTTCATCAGTGACATTGCAGATGGACTGGAAGGTAAGGTTTATCTGTTTGCAGATGACACCAAGATCTGCAACAGAGTAGATGATCCAGATGGGGTGGGCAGAATGAGAAGAGATCAGGATAAACTAGCAAAATGGTTGGAAGAGTGGCAACTGGAGTTTAATGCAAAGAAGTGCAAGATCATGCACATAGGGAAGAGAAACCCTGAAGCCACCTATAGGCTGGGAGGGGAGTTGCTGGCAGTCACAAGGGAAGAAAGAGACTTAGGCATCATCATCACCGATGACCTAAAATCATCCAAGCAGATCACTAAAGCAGTAGGTAAGGCTAGGGGGATGTTAGGGTGTATTAGTAGGGGTATCACAAGTCATAAAGAGGGAGGTAATAATCCCTCTTTACAAGACACTGGTTAGGCCCTATCTGGAGTACTTCGTGCAGTACTGGAGGCCACACCTTCACAAGGACATTAACCAAATTACGGCAGTCCAGAGAAGGGCAACCAAAATGGTACAGGGACTGCATCAGAAAACATATGAGGACAGATTAATGGAGCTCAATATGTATACCCTGGAGCAAAGGAGGGAGAGAGGTGATATGATCGAAACATTCAAACACCTTAAGGTCATTAACAAGGTGAGAGAGTAACATGTTTCAATATAAGAAAAATAGCAGGACAAGAGGACACAGCATGAGATTAGAGGGAGGCCGATTAAGGAGTAATGTGAGGAAGTTCTTTTTCACAGAAAGGGTGGTAGATGCATGGAACAGCCTACCTCAGGAAGTGGTGGATATGACAGTGCAGGGCTTTATACAGGCATGGGACAGGCATAAGGGAGCAATACAGATGAGTATGAATATTTAGGTCATTGACAGAGCAAAGGCCGATGGCACATTTATAAGGTAGAAAAACAAATGGGCAGACTGGATGGGCCTTGCGGTCCTTATCTGCCATCAACTTTTATGTTTCCTCTCCCTTGGTCTTTCAGCTGAATCGGTAGACTGGTTCAGCAGCCATCTATCCAATCAGCAGCAGGCTGTAGCTTTTAACGCAGCGATGTCCGATCTTTCGTCCATACATATTGACGTCCCACAGGGATCCACACTTTGCCCCCTACTTTTCACAATTTTCATAAATGACCTTCCATCCTTGGCACCTATCTGTTCTTCTTTGCTCTACGTGGATGACCTTGTCATCTACCACAGTGCCAGTAATTTATCGGATACTTCCTAAACATACAAACCTGGCTAACTGTAAATCACCTAGTTCTTAATGTAAGTAAAACCCATTCTATGCTTCTTGGCTCTCCAGCTAGACTAAAAGTGAATTGAAACTCCCTCAAAATATCATGTGCTGATGGTTCCCCATTAGTTAGCACTAGTTTCTTCAAATACCTGGGCATTCTTCTCGATGAATCCTTGGAGTTCGATCTCCACATCACCGCTACTTGCAAATCTGTTAATGAAAAAATCAGGGGAGCCTACCGTACTAGCTATGCCCTCACTCCATCAGCCAGGCTTGCTGTGGCACAAGGCCTTCTGCTCCAGTCTTTGGCCTATGTCTCAGCCACCTACCTAAGCATGACTAAGTCCTCCCTCCATAAATGGGACACCACTTATAGCAACATTTGCCGCTATGCTTCTGCATCTCCATGGTACAAACATCACTGTCAGCTCTATGCAGACCTAAAATGGCCCAGTCCTGCTGTTCACCGAGTCCTATGGTGCTCTAATTGATTGTATAACAAGATCAGGCCTCCCTCAATCCCCCACCTCTTTGCTACACTCCCAAACCCCCTCTTAAGGGCTCCGTTCTAATGACCAAACCCCTCTTTACATTCCTAGGTGCAAAACCACTATGGGTGCACGTGCTTTCTCCTATGCTGCCCCTAAGTATTGGAATTCTATCCCTCAAACTATTCGCCTAGCCTCTACACATGCTGGCTTTAAGAAACTCCACTGTGAACATCTACTTGCATAAAGTCCTTGCACCTGCTTTCATCCACCTTTAGTTCATCCATTTCCCTCTATCTCTCACCTATGCTTTATCTTACTCTACCCTCACCCTTCCTCTACGTACTTTTACCTACCTCTCCTTTCTCTGTCCCCTCCCTCCTCCTTCTCCCCCTTGTATTCTTTTCTTTATTGGCCTTATTTATGGCACTTACTGTATACTGTCCAAAACGCTTGACTAGTGCCAATTCTGTACTCATTTCACTTTTTTATATTTTAAATATCCCTGTATTTGCTCATATTATTGACATTGTCCAACCCTGTAGTTCAAAGTCTCATAAACTGTTTGTATTTCTGACCACCCTTGCATTGTATGACCTATTCTATGTGCTGCATCACATTGTTGCTGTTCATGTATTTGACTTGTATCCTCCCGGGTCGTGCCTGAAAAAAGGCATCCCTATGTCTAGTGCACCCACCCGGTTACCAAAAGCAAATAAATAAATAATAGGTCTCCCAGAGTCTGCTGAGGGTGATGAGCTCTTGGCATTTCGTAAAACTGGATTGCAGAATCTGTCCCTTCGGATGGATCCAGATCTGTTTAAAAAAAGCATATCAAGTAAATTTCAGGTGAGCACGAAGCAACAGAGATTTACCCTGCACAGTAGGGCTGTGTGAATACCAATTCCCGAATATTCGGCCAAATATTCGTTATTCAGAGACTAACTATTCGGTATTCATTATTCAGGTGGGCTGAAAGGGGGGTATTTAAAAATAAAAGAGCACCCTCCTAGCCAGCATCAAGTCGTGGGTGGGGGGCAGAGTGCGGAGCACTACTTGACAGGGTTGGGGTACACTAGACACCAGGGAAATGAGGGATTTCATTTTTTTTTTTTTTTTTTTTGGGGGGGGACTGAGGTATTGATGACAGTCTCGGGGGAGGAGGGGATTCTTCATTTTGGACCGACGATCAGCTGTGGGGGGTGGGACCACTAGACACCAGGCATTAATATTTATTTTAAAGATTGCTGAGAGGGTAGGAAAGGCTTTTTTGTCTAATTTTAAAACCCCACTGCCGAATACCAGCCGAACAGTGGACAATTCGGTATTCGGATAGCCCATTATTCATGGGATTCGGAAAATGATATTCGGCTGTTGCACAGCCCTACTGCACAGTGCTGTTGGTAACAGCAGGCTCTGAAGTGCAGGACTAGCTTTTGGGATGGGCGAGAGCGAATTTCCCAATTCACTTAGCCGAACAAGAGATCAAGATTTTCCCAGACTGGTCTTATGCAACCATAGAAACATAGAAGTTGTCAGCAAATAAGGACCTCTTGGTCCACCAAGTCTACCCTATATTCCCTACATACTGTACCACCGCAGACCCCCCAGTCTTCTTCCCCCTTGCTTTATTTCTAAGGTCTCCTTGGGTCTATCCTATGCATGCTTGAATCCTGTTACCGTTTTAGCACCCACCACCTCTGCTGGGAGGCTGTTCCAGGCATCCACCACCCTCTCCGTGAAGAAGTCTTTCCTCACATCTCCTCTGAGCCTCCCTCCAGCTTCATAGCGTGACCTCTTGTCCTGGAGCATCTTTTTCTATGGAAAATGCTACCTTCCTGTACCTTATTAATACCTGTGAGGTATTTGAACATTTCTATCATATCACTCCTTATCTCTAGAGTGTACATATTTAGTTCCTTGAGTCTTTCCTTGTAGGACTTTTGTTGCAGGCCCTGCACCATTTTGGTAGTCCTTCTTTGTACCACCTCCACCTTATATCCTTCCAGAGGTATGGTCTCCAGAACTGGACACAGTATTTGAGGTGGGGTCTTACTAGTGATTTATACAGGGGTAATACTACCTCCCGCCTTCTGCTGGTGATACCCCTCCCTTGCACCCGAGCATCCTGCTAGCTTTCCCCACTGCCTTATCACACTGCTTGGCTACTTTCTTGTCATCAGAAATGATTATGCAAAGTCTCTTTCTGTTTTGTGGTTGCTAATACCTCCCCGATCAATTGGTACATTGCCCCTGGGTTTCTGTGCCCCAAGTGCATGATTTTGCACTTTTTTTGCATTGGAACCCAGTTACCATTTCGTTGACCAATCTTCCAGCTTTTTTAGATTGCCCCTCATTCTTCTTTCCACCCCCAAGCAAGTCCACTCTGTTGTAGAATTTTGTGTCATCCACGAACAGGCATACGTTCCCCTCCAGCCCTTCCACAATGTCGCTAATAAAGACATTGAAGAGGACTGGGCCTAGTACCGACCCCTGTGGCACCCCACCTGTCACCTTACTTCCTGCAGAGTGGACCCCATTTACCACCACCCCTCTGACTTCTATTGCTTAGCCAATTTCTTACGCACTTTACTACTTTTGGACCTATTCCTAATTTGTTCAGCTTGCTCACCAGTCTTCTATGTGGAACGTGCCGAAGGCCTTACTGAAATCCAGGTAAGCCACATCTACCACTCCTCCCTGATCCATGTCCCTGGTCACCCAGTCAAAGAACTCGACCAGGTTTCTCTGGCAAGACCTTCCCCCTGTGAACCCATGTTGCCTTGGATGCTGTAATCTATTGGTTGCAAGGTATTCTCCAATCATTTCCTTCAGCAGTGATTCCATTACTTTACCTACTACCAAAGTCAGACTGACAGGTCTGTAATTTTCTGCCTCCTCCCTATTTCCACTTTTGCGTAGTGAGACCGCATCTGTCCTCCTTCAGTCCCCCAGAACCTTCCCTGTTTTTAATGATAACTCAAACAGAACTGTCAGAAGTGCAGCCAGCACCTCCTTGAGCTCCCTCAGTACCCTAGGGTGCACCCCGTCCGGTGCCATTGCATTGTCTGCTTTTAATTGTGCTATTCCCTTGAGGACTTTCTCCTCCGAAAAAGGACTAGTGTCCACCTCCCTTCCTTTAATGCCCTTGTCCCTTATCTTTGGCCGTCACCTACCCCTTCCTCCATAAATACTGAATAAAAGTAATTGTTCAATCGTCCGTTTTTTTTTGGTCCTCTTCTCCCAACCCCTCCCCCCCCCTTTTAGTCTTACTATCTCTTCTACGTCCTTTCTCTTCTCACTTATATATCTAAAGAATGTTTTATCTCCTTTTTTTAACTGATGGGCAATATTCTCCTCTGTTTGCGCCTTTGCGCTCCTAACTGCTCTCCCCGACACTCTTCCCCCTGATCCTCTTCCTTCTGTCTCCTCTTGTACCTTCTAAATGCTAGTTTTTTTTGTTTTGTTTTTTTAAAACACAGAAAGTGATAGCAGATGGGGACCAAAGAACCATCTAGTCTGCCTTGAATGCTACCCCCCCTTAGAATTTCTTAGAGACAATCCCCTTATGCCTATCCCAAACAGATTTGATTTGCCCTACTGTTTTGGAGTCAATGACTTCTGCAGGTAGGCTATTCCATGGAGCCACCACCCTTTCCATAAAGAAGAACTTACGCATGTTACATTGAAACATAGACTTTGACGGCAGATGAGGATCACTTGGCCCACCCAGTCTGCCCATTTCCCTTCCTGTTGGATAAGCTGCAGATTCTAGTTAACCAACAGCCTACTTCCTGCAACCCCCCACTACAATTGCCTTATGTCTGTCCCATGCATGTTTGAATTCCCCTACTGTTTTAGACCCAGCAACCTCCCCAGGAAGGCGGTTCCATGCATCCACCACTCTCTCCATGAAAAAAAATTTCCTCACATTACCCCTGAGCCATCCCACCTCTATCTTTAAATTGTGCCCCCTTGTTCTTACACATCTCTTTTTCTGAAAGATGCTACCCTCCTGGACTTTGTTGATTCCCTTGGGGTACTTGAAAGTTTCTATCATGTCCCTCCTTTCATCAAGGGTATACATATTAAGCGCTCTCAGTCTCTCTTCATATGGTTTCTGATGCAGACCCTGTACCATTTTAGTTGCCCTCCTCTGGACTGCTTCCATCCTGTCTATGTCCTTGTGTAGATGGGGTCTCCAAAACTGCACAGTATTCCAGATGGGGTCTCACCAACTGTCTGTACAGAGGGATAACCACTTCCCTTTTTCTACTTGTGATGCCCCTTCCTATGCATCCCAGTATCCTCCTGGCTCTCATTACTGACTTCTCACATTGCTTACCCACCTTTAAGTCATTTGATATGACTACCCCCAAGTCCTTTTCCATTTTTGTTGTTGTTAGTACCTCCCCTGCTATTGTGTACTCTTCTCTTGGGTTTTTGTTTCCCAGGTGCACTACTTTGCACTTCTTTGCATTGAATCTAAGTTGCCATATGTCTGACCATTCCTCCAACCTTGCCAAGTCCCTTCTCATCCTTTCTACCCCCCCTTGTGCGTCAACTCTGTTACAGATCTTTGTGTCATCTGCAAAGAGGCATACCTTTTCCTTCAGACCCTCTGCAATGTCACCTATAAAGATGTTAAAGAGGACTGGACCCAGTACTGAGCCCTGAGGTACTCCACTAGTAACCCCCCTTTCTTCTGAATGTGTTCCATTCACGATTACCTTCAGTGTCCTGTTGTGCAGCCAGTTTGCTACCCAGCTACCACCCTGGAACCCACTCCCAGGCTGGCTAACTTGATTATTAATCTTTTGTGCGGGACTGTGTCAAATGCCTTGCTAAAGTATAGGTAGGCCATATCCACAGCCCCTCCCTGGTCTATCACTTTGGTCACCCAGTCAAAGAAATCAATTAGATTCGTCTGACATGACCTTCCTGCTGTAAATCCATGCTGCTTTGGGTCCTGTGCCCCGCTGGCCTCTAGGTACTCAACAATTCTTTCTTTCAGAAGTGATTCCATCATTTTCCCTACCACTGAGGTCAAACTTACAGGTCTGTAGTTTCCTGCTTCTGCCTTGCTCCCACTTTTGTGAAGGGGAATCACATCTGCCCTCCTCCAGTTCTCAGGTACCACTCCATCCTCCCATGATTTGTTAAAAAGTGTGGTCAGTGGTGTCACTAGGTCATCCCTTAGTTCTTTTAGGATTCTGGGGTGAATCCCGTCAGGCCCCATTGCTTTGTCCACCTTGAGTTTTAGGAGTTCTTTCAGGATTCTTTCCTCTGTAAATGGACTGGTGTCAACCCCCCTACCCAGTGCACGTCTATTGTCTGGTTTAAGTAACTCATCCTCATCTTCTTTTGTGAATACTGAGCAAAAGTATTCATTCAGTATCTCTGCCTTTTCACTGTCTCCCTCTGCCCACCTCCTCTCTCCTTTATTAATCTTCACTATTCCTCCCTTACCTTTCTATGCTCCCTAATGTACCTATAAAAGGTTTTATCCCCCTTCTTAACTGAGTTGGCTATTTTTTCCTCTGTTTGGGCCTTTGCTATTCTGACTGCCTTCCCCACTTCTTTCTGCTTTAATTGATACAGTTCCCTGTCATGCTCCTTCTGTGATTCCTTATACTTTCTGAATGCAGCCTTTTTCTCCTTAACCTTCCCTGCCACCTCTTTTGAGAACCATAGTGGTTTTTTACTCCGCTTTGTTTTCTTTATTTGTCCCACACAAAGGCTTGTTGCCTCTATGATAGCAGTTTTGATTTTTCTCCATTGTTCTTCCACCCCTCTTTTTTGGCCATTTGGTAGTGCATTCCTCAGGTATTCACCCATTTTGCCAAAGTCGGCCTTTCTAAAGTCCAGTATCCTTGTTTTTGTATGGCTTGTCTCCATGGCTGTGCTTATTGTGAAGCACACTGTGCAGTGGTCACTTGTTCCCAGATGTCTACTGACTTCTAAATTTGTGATCCTCTCTCCATTTGAGAGTACCAGGTCTAGTATTGCTCCCTCCTGAGTGGGTTCCAACACTAGCTGTCTAAGGCCTGTCCCCTGCAGGGCATTGAGAATGATCCTGTTCTTGGATGTGGCTGCAGTACATGTCATCCAGTTAACATCTGGCATATTCAGGTCCCCCATCAACAGTATGTCCCCTTTTTCAGCCATTTTGAGAATTACCCCGGAACCTCCTTCCCGTTAATTTCATTTCATGACCCCTTGTCCTTTTTTTTTTTTTTTTGTACCTTCTGTTTATACCCCTCCTCCAGAACTCTCTCAGGCTGCTCCTGCTGCCCAAGCACTGCTCTACCACTCACTTGATCCCCTGCCGCTGCCTGTCCTCCACCATCCTCCAGCTGGTGGACTCCCCATCTCTGGGCCCTCTGTGGTAGGGCCGCCTCCACTCCGGTGCTCTATCTATAATCAAGCGTGCCAGCTGTGGAGATGGAGGAGCAGCTCAGGATGTGGAGGCAGGGCCCGGTGTTGGGCGTTTGGTGGCATGGCTTAGGGGAGAGCTGTCTCCTATCCGGGATCAGCTGATTTTTATGGCTTTGTTTCCCCCTAGGAGCGTGGCTGTGTAATGACACCAGCACAGCTTGTGCCATAAGCATCTGCCACGCTTCTCCCCTGCTTTTGCTCAGAGTGCTAGCTGTGCCTCCGGTCACCACCAGGGGGGCACTGCTGCACTGGAGAATCCCAAGATCCCTTCCCAGGGAAAGGAGAGCAGTCCATCGGATGCTCAATCCTACTCCCTCCCCTGCTGACCCCCAGTGCCCGAGCTTGTTCCTGAACTCGGGAAGCCGGTGAGGCATCCAGCGCCACCAGGCTGGCCATAACCTTTTGTCCTTGTGGAGCTACTGATCAGAAAGACTTCCTGGTTAGGGACTCTGTTTTGCCCTTCCAGACTTGAATATCTCCATCAAATCACCCGTCTCTGCGCTGCTCCAGTGAGTACATGCTGAGTTGCAGTAATCTGCTTTCGTATGGCAATTCATGGAGCCCTTGTACGATTTTTGTTTCCCTCTTGTATACTGTCTCTAGTCTATGCATGTCCTTCCTGAGATGAGGCCTCCAGAACTGTATGCAGTACTCAAGGTGAGGCCTTTCTAAGGACTTGTATAGTGACATGATCACTTCCCTCTTTCTACTTGTGATGCCCCTTACTATGCATCCCATCACTTTGCTGGCTTTTGGTGCCACTTTTTCACGTTGTCTGCCCACTTTTAAGTCATCATAGCTGATGACCCCAAGATCCTGCTCCTACTTGGAGGCTGTTAGCTGCTCCCCTCCCAGACAGTAGACCGTTCCTAGGTTGCTTCTGTCCAGATGCATCACTTTGCATTGTTTTGCATTAAATTTTAACTGCACACATGTTGGACCATTTTTCTAGTTTAAGTAGGTCACTTTTCATTTGTTCCACTTCCTGAGCATTGTCCACTCTGTTGTAGATCTTTGTGCCATCTACAAACTGACTCGGCTTCCTGCCCAGCTCCTCAGTGATGTCACTTATGAAAATATTGAAGAGTAAAGGACCCAGAACGGACCCCTGTGGCACCCCCTATCCCCTGATGCTGCCCCGTTGACCATCACAGACTGGCTCCTCTGACTAAGCCAGCTTCTAACCCATGATACCACTTCCTGCCCCACTCCTGTACACTCAAGCTTATTTAGTAGCCTTCTGTGTGGGACTGAGTCGAAGGCTTTGCTAAAGTCAAGGTAGAGAACATCCACAGCTCCCCCATGGTCCATTATCTTAGTAACCGAATCAAAAAACTCGATCAGATTAATCTGGCAGGACCTTCCCACCATGAAGCCATGTTGTCTGCTGTCCAGTTTCTTCCAGGAAAGCTAACATTATTTCCTTTAACAGGGTTTCCTTCATCTTGTCTACCACCGAAGTGAGACTGACAGGGCGGTAGTTACCCGCCACCTCCCTGTTCTCTCCTTTATGTATGGGAACCACTATTGCACCTTTTTCCAGTCTTGAGGAACAATTCCTTCTTTCAGGGATCTGCTAGAGGTGCTGCCAATTCATCCCCAAGTTCTCTCAGTATGCGTGGGTGGATGCCGTCCGGCCCCATGGCTTTATCTATCTTTAGTTTATTGAGTTCAGTCCTTACCCTCTCTACTGTGAAAAGGCTTGTGTCTACCCTCCTTGTGCAATTATTAATTCCTTTAGTGGTGTGTCCATTTCCAGGTTCCTCCTTTGTAAAGAAAGAGTAAAAGTACTAATTTAATACCTCTGTTGTCTTCTATCTTCTTCCTATCACTGCTTATTAGTCTAACAATATCACAATTTTTCCTTTTGTCACTTATGTACCTAAAAAAAGTTGTTTTTTTTTTTTACCTCCTTTTACCCCCTGTGCAATTTCCACCCCAGTTTGCGCCTTTGCCATTCTAATCACCATAGAAGCCTCCCTCAAGCTGCTTTTGTAAGCGTCCCTATCCTTGTTGCTATTTGAGTCTTTGTATTTTTTGAATGCTAGCCTCTCTGCTTTTACCACAGCTACCACCTCTCTTGTGAACCAGAGAAGATTTTTCCTCTTTCTTGTCTTACTGACCAGTCTGGAAAATATGTTCGTGATCTCTGCTATTGCCTCTCTTATATTAGTCCAGCATACTTCCACACCCCCTTTTGGTTTACTGTTGAGGATATCTCTAAAGCAAATTCTCATCTTTTTGCCCTTACTTTCTCTGCTACTTCTCTGGAGGACCACAGCGGTCTCTTTTTTTCTCGTCCTTGTTAACCTGCCTGACACAGATTTATTGCCTTTTCAATGCCCCCCTTTATTTTTGCCCATTGTTCCTCAACCCCCCAGTTTCCCTATCCCTGCTAGGGTGTCCCTGAATCATTCTCCCATTTTCTTAAAATCAGCCCTGCTGAAGTCCAGGACCCTCATCTTAGTGTGGCTCAATTCTGACCCAGTTCTTATATTGAGCCACACCGTATAGTGGCCACCCACAGTGAAAAAGAGCAAGCAGTTTGACCCTTTACCCCAACAACTAAGAAAAGTAGGTGTTGTACATTCTCTCCTGGCTTCTGCTAGACTCTGGATTCCATATGGGGGCCATACTTTTCAGTTTTCCGATCCAGTAGAGGCTCGTAAGTGGGTCGACAAAATCATGGAGGAGTTCTGCAGTGGAGAAGGAGTGACCGGAGAAAGAGAGGATGGCTCTGAGAATGCTGACCAATTAAGAAACATAGAAACTGATATCAGATAAGGACCACTAGGCCCAGCCAGTCTGCCCATTTTCCTACCTACAGTAAAAGCCACAGACCCTACTTGATCTCACAGAAATATAGAAATTGACGGCAGATAAGGACTGCAAGGCCCATCCAGTCTGCCAATCTCTTTTTCTACCTTATAAATGTGCCATCGGTCTTTGCTGTTAATGGTCTATCTATTCATACTCATCTGTATTGCTCCCTTATGCCTATCCCATGCCTGTCTGAAGCCCTGCGCTGTATTCATATCCACCACTTCCTGAGGTAGGCCGTTCCATGCGTCCACCACCCTTTTTGTGAAAAAGAACTTCCTCACATTACCCCTTAATCGGCCTCCCTCTAATCTCATGTTGTGTCCTCTTGTCCTACTATTTTTCTTATTTTGAAACATGTTAGACTCCTTCACCTTGTTAATGCCCTTAAGGTGTTTGAATGTTTCGATCATATCATCTCTCTCCCTCCTTTGCTCCAGGGTATATATATTGAGCTCCATTAATCTGTCCTCATATGTTTTCTGGTGCAGTCCCTGCACCGTTTTGGTCACCCTTCTCTGGACTGCCGTAATTTGGTTAATGTCCTTGTGAAGGTGTGGCCTCCAGTACTCCAGATGGGGTCTAACCAGTGTCTTGTAAAGAGGGATTATTACCTCCCTCTTCCGACTTATGATACCCCTACTAATACACCTAAACATCCCCCTAGCCTTACCTACTGCTTTAGTGGTCTGCTTGGATGATTTCAGGTCATCGGTGAAGAGGACTGGCCCCAGGACTGATCCCTGCAGTACCCCACTTGTGACCTGCATCTCTTCTGACTGTATACCGTTTACCACCACACTCTGTTTTCTGACAGTCAACTAGTTTGACACCCAGTTGACCAACTTCTGACCTACCCAGCTTATTAATCAATCTTCTATGTGGAACAGTATCGAAAGCTTTGCTGAAGTCAAAGTAGGCGACATCAACTGCTCCCCCTTGGTCCACCACTCTGGTTACCCAGTCAAAGAAATCTATGAGATTAATTTGACAGGACCTTCCTTTTGTAAACCCATGCTGTCTTGGATCCTGTGCTCCTATGGATTCCAGGTGTTGCATGATCCTTTCCTTAAGGAGTGCCTCCACAATCTTGCCCACTACTGAGGTAAGACAGACTGGTCTGTAGTTCCCTGCTACCACTCTTGTGGAGCAGAATCACATGAGACCTTCTCCAGTCTTCTGGGATCTCTGATGTGCAGAGAGACTCACTAAACAGTTCTGATAAAGGCTCTGCTAGTTACTATCCTTAGCTCCTTTAGTGTTTCTATGTTTCTCTCCTTGTATGACTTTTGGGCATCACCATCTTTGTTACCCTTCTTTGAATTGCCTCCACCCTGCTATGTTCTTATGGAGATGTGGCCACCAGAACTGGACAGAGTATTACAGATGAGTCCTCACCAATGATCTGTACAGTGGCATCACCACCTCCTTCCTCCTGCTGGTGATACCTCTCCCTATGCAACCCAGCATCCCACTGGATCTCCCCACAGCCTTGGCACATTGTTTGGCCACCTTTAGGTCATCAGTTTCTCTTTCCCCCATCATGTAATCTTCTCCTGTGTTCTTGCGCCCCAACTGCTGATTTTGCACTTTTTCGCATTGAATCTGAGCTACCACACACTAGACCATTCCTCCAGTTTACCTAGGTCTTACCTACGTTTTTTGTCCACCCTGTTGCAGATCTTAGTGTCATCTGCAAAGAGGCACACCTTCCCCTTCAGACCGTCTGTAATGTCACTTATAAAGACATTAAACAGGACTGATCCCTGTGGCACCCCACTGGTGACCCTCCATTCCTCAGATTGAGCACCATTTACCACGGCTCTCTGTCTTCTATCACTCAGCCAGTTCCTAACCCAGTTTACCACCTTGTGACCCACTCCCAGGCTGCCCAGCTTGTTCACAAACCTTCTATGTGGAACGGTATCAAAGGCCTTAGTGAAATCCAGGTAGGCCACATCCACTGCTCCCCGCGATCCATGGTCTTAGTTACCCAGTCAAAGAAATCAATTAAATTTGTTTCACATGACCTTCCTGTTGTGAATCCATGCTGTCTTGGATCCTGTGCTCCGCTGGATTCAAGGTGTTCCACAATCCTCTCTTTTAAGTACAATACAAGTCACATTAACTGTTCCTCCAATGAGTTGCTGTAGCATTTCTGAATGAGTTGCTCAAGTGTTGTTGAATCAGGTACAAAACCCTGCAAAGACTGTCTAAGTTACAAGTCAGTTTTACATTGTATCTTGACTGCACTGCAGATGCATTCCAAGTAAGTTTCAAAAACATTTTTATAAACATTGCTCTGAGCTGGTTAAGCATTGTAAAACAATGCAACATAAGTTGCCACTGCATTGCCAACTGTAAAAAGCAATACTAAACCAACTCGTTGGTGGGGCAGTCTAATGTGATTTGTACTGTGGTGATTTCATAATCTTCCCCACTATTGAGATGAGGCTGACTGGTCTATAGTTTCCAGCCTCCTCCCACTTTTGTGAAAAGGGACTGCATCTGCCCTCTTCCAGTCCTCTGGAACCACACTCATAGTGAGTGATTCACTGAACAGGGCTGCCAGCACCTCCTGTAGTTCTCTTAATATTCTAGGATGTATCCCATCCGGTCCTTTGGCCTTGTCCCACTTTCAGTTTTGGGAGTTCTTTTAGGACTCTCTTCTGTAAATGGACTGGTGCCCATCTCCCTCCCAGTTTTGCTCATGTTGCCTAACTGTGGTTCTTCACTTTCTTCTTCTGTGACTACAGAACAACAATATTTGTTCAATACTGATGTTTTTCCCAGGTCCCCTACCACACACACTCCTTCTTCCCCTTTAAACTTTACTATCCCACCCCTGTTTTTTCTCCTTTCACTAATGTACCTATAAAAAGTCTTGTCTACATAAACTTTGTTCTGACTTTACCAGTGCTGGGGGAAGGGGTTAGAAGCAACATTAACAAGGTTTTCCTTGATATTGGTGCAATACATTAATCCTGGCTGCAGAATACTCCTGACTCATTCTTACAGTTACTGCCATTTTCTTTTTATGTAAAGAGAATAGGTTAATGGCAACAGAGAATGGTATCAGTAACCTCAATAGCCTTATTTCAGCATGAATGCACTGTCTCGCTCTGTTCGCACTAACTTTAATTTTATGTTTATTGCTTTTAAAAATAAAACAGACAAAGCTGGCACTGAACATAAGATGTACACAGATGTTTCAACCACGGAGGTTTCTATGTATTTAGAGGAGTGGTGCCCTATCAGTCAAATGTTAAGATACGACATGAGAGGGTAAAAAAAAAAAAAAAAGATTAAATGAGCACTTTTAAAATATCCACATTAATTTGCTGCAGGAGTCCATGAGCTGCATGGAAAAAAGATCATAGAAGTCCTCAGTTAATAATGCAAAACAAGCCCCCTCCCCCCCCCCAAAATGGAGGGAAGGAAACATCCATGCTGATACATGCCTACCTGTGCTAAAATAGCACAGAAACTACTCAAGAGGAATCAAACTAACCTGAACCTTACTATGGCAGTTATAATGCAGTTATTATTAAAAGACAACTAATAACAGGGTTAACTAGGAATTTAACCTCAAAACGTTTAAACTGTGGCCTCCTTAACTTACTCTGGAGACAGCATATAGCAAAATGACATAAGAAAGTCTGTTTGAAAAGTATTGTAATATCAATGACTGTAGATGGTACAGCAATAGGCTATCCCTAGATGTAATATTCTGTCCTGGAATGAAAAATAAACCAACTCGAAGAGTCTCACCAAGGAAATAAGCCAATTACCCACTGTACAGAGGCACCTAAGGTTGGGAATTGAGCAGATTAACCAGGTTAAAAGTCCTCGTCTATGGAGCAGAATTCGTCATGGCTTCTTTTCTGTGGAGCATATTTCTGAGCCCACTTAAGGGCCTCTGCTGAATTGGAAAAGATAAATATCATCCTCTGATACACAATACAAAGCTGAACTGGAAAGAGAACTCCATGAGTGATCTCCACTGCCTGGAGCATGGCTCTTGCACCAAACTGCTTCCTCTTCTGCCTCACGGTGTAACTGAGGTCAGGATATATACGAATGGGCTGACCATCTTGAAGCAGAGGTCCCGATCTTCGGGCTAGCATCAAAATGAAACCTCTGCTGCCCACACTGTCAGTGACTAGAACTACAGTACGGGTAGCCTTCGGGCTGTCAGGCTGGCCCAGGAGGGAAGGGAGTAGGGTCACCCGATTAGCTTTCTGAAGCTGGATCGGGTGACTGGTGTAGGCTTCACCAAGCTGCTGAACAAACCAGTTCAGCATGAAAAGCAAGAGATGATCCCCGTCACAGCCCTCTGGCAATCCAACAACATGGAGATTGGCTGATCGGGCCTGATTCTCCAAAGTCCCTAGCCTGGAGCGAAGATGGGTGTTCTCCTTAGTCAGGGTAGCCACTGTACCCAGAGCTGCATCCGCCCACTTCGTGGCCTCCACAGATGCTGTTTTAATGGAGTCGAATGAAGTTTCCAGACAGACCACTCTGTTAGTCAGGGTGTCAAATTTGTAAGTTTGGAAAACGACTGGATAAACTGATTAGCTTTCATCCACAGGGTTTGTAAAGTCTCTTCAGCTGGGTCCTCTAGAGTATCAGTTGAGCGGCCTATAGGCAGACCTCGTGGCGGGAGCTCCCGCTGTTTGTCTGTCTTTAGCTCCATCTGGCACAGACTTCTCTTTCTTTGGATACCCCATTAGAAGCAGAGAATAGGTAACCACTCACTCCGTTGGTATTAATAAGAAAAATAAATCAGAAATCAAAGTTTTATATAGTTTTCTACCAAGTGAATCTCAGAGGTCTAAACCCCTTCGGCCTTCTTGCTCGGCTCCACAGTGCCTCCCCCCCACCCCCCGCATTGTAACTGACTTTTGTGTTTCTGTTTTGATAAACGCTTGGGCAAGGACTTGAATTTATCCTGGGTGGGAGTTTGACTTTCTTAGGTAACCCACTTAACTGTTGCCATCCCTGTGCTCAAAAAGAGTCACTGTTTTATTGCTATTTAAACGTTCTGGCATTAAAGTTCCACAGTCAATATTTTCATGTCGGGGTTGAAATAACCACCTGCCTGACTGTTCTAGACACCCAGTTTTCCTCCAGAACAGCTGGTTTCATTTCTCTGCCTATCCAGGGGACAGGCACCAAGTGAAAAAGCATTAGCAGGCACTAGGACCCAGGACATGCCGACACCTGTAAAGTTGGGGTATGTACGCCCAACATCATGATGTCACATGTTCAGAAATGTCCACAGAACCCAATGTTCCATGATTGGCTCTTCTATATGGTCGGTGGTCTTGTCAAGCACCAGAAATGAACAGTGCCACAGTGGGGCTAGACTGCACATGTGTTCCTTGTCACAGTGCATATGCAACTGCCTGTCTTTCTTTTGCTTTCTGCACCGCGTCCCTCATTTCTCTATGTGCTGTACTAGCCCAAGATTAGCTCTTCTTCAGAGGCAGCAGAGTTTTGAGAATGCTAATTAAAAACCCTTTTCAGGACCGTCTACTAAGAGGAGCCTGGATAAGGTTAATTAAAAGCCATTGCAAGGTCTAGAATAAGAACAGTTATGCAAGAACTTACTGTACCAGTAGATCTTTGAGGGGATCTCGGTCATCAGGTAACACTGTAGGAAAATTCGCCATCGGTGAAGGAGAATCCACACGGAAGATTTTCAGCAGCAGAACTGGGGCCACCCACACCATCGGCCGACATCAGCAACCCTATATAGGCGTAGGCAGCCCCACTTCCTCCTCAGTTCTTTCCCTCCAGAGATGAAGGGAGCAAGGTTCACACCCTGGAGAACCAAGGGACCTGGCTCTAGCTAAAGATGATGGAATACAGCAGATAGCCAGGTCCAGAACAGGAGCCCCAAACAGGGGTACAGTGAGAAGGAAATCATACCTGATGACTTAAATCCCCTCAAAGATCTACTGTTACATTAAGTTCTTACATAATTGTTATATCTTCTTCGGGGGTATCTCAGTCATCAGGTAACACCATAGGAATGAGTACCAATCAGTGACAAGTAGAATTAGGCAGTCTGGGAGGCTAGATCTCCATAAACTTAAGACAGGAGACTTGGAATAACCTGCCCAGCCAAAGAGCTTCTTTTTTTTTTTCCATATAGATGTTTGTCACCTTACATCCCTCGCTGCCCCCTTCTGACAACCCCCCCCCAAAGCCCTGTCACCCTGGTATCACCAGGACTTACCCAGAGTTCTTTCCTGGTCACCAGGTGTGGAACCTGCGGAGGGTTGGTCATCATCTGCAGCCGGGGGGGGGGTCCTCTGTTTTCTACCTTCCCCATTGCTGGGGTGCACATGCCACATGTAAGTGCGTGGAAGCGAGGAAATTCACAGCACCCTCCATTCCTTGGTGCCCTGCAGACCTGCACTGCCCTCGAACCTCCACCTGTGGGCAGTCATTTGGTGGGAGTGCCAATTCTCCCTTTCCAGGAGAGGAGAGCAGTCCTTCGGACGCTCGATCCTCCCCAGCCGACCCCCGGCTGTCCGCTCACACCGCGAATACAGGTCACCAGCATGGCATGATGTAAGGCACGGATGCCTCAGCTCTCCATGCCACTGGGGTGGCCACCAAGGACCTTCTTAAACTTAAGACAGAAGACCTTGTGAAACTGACCTGCCAAGAGACTCCATAAACTCAAGACAGGAGTCCTTGCAGAACAGTCCTGCCAAAACCTGCACAGGCTCTTGAGGCAATGTCCAGACTGTAATACTTAGTGAAAGTGTGGACCATACTCCAGGTGGCAGCCACATAGATATCAGTGGCTGAGACCCCTTTGAAACAAGCCACCGAGGTAGCCATGTCTCTGGTGGAGTGAGCTTTGACAGCACCAGGCAATTCTTTGCCATACTTCTATCAGAACACAATGCAAGTTGCCAACCATTTGGATAAACATTGCTTAGAGAAGCACCCTCACTATCTGGGGTGAAAGAAACAAAACTGCTTAGACTTTCTGGACTCCTTAATCCTGGGTAGATAATACTTCAAAGTTCTACACACATCTAGCATATGGAGCAGTGCTTCCCTGGAATGGCACGCTCAGGAAAATAAACACGAAGGTGGATAGACTGATGAAGTGTGAACTCAGAAACCAAATTAGGTAGAAATTTAGGATTTGTTCCCAAGATACCCTGTCTGTGAAAAATCAAATAAGACTCCTCGCACCAGAGGGCCTGAAGCTCTGAAATTCTTTGAGCAGAAGTAATTGCAACTAAAAGAGCGTTTTCCAAGAGAGAAAGCACAAATCACAAGTTGCGATTGGCTCAAAAGTAGACAGGGTCAACTTTTCCAAAATAAAATTCAAGTCCCATGCCAGGACAGGAGAATGGATTGGGGGTGTTGGGTACAGGATGCCCCTTAGAAAGGTGCAGGACACATCCAGCTTAGCAATCATGTGGCCATCCATGGGATCAAGAAAAGCAGAAATAGCTGAAAGGTGGACCTTGAAGAAGGAATACTGGAGGCCTGAGTCAAAGAAATCAGGTAGTCCAGGACATGCTGAAGAGGACAGGTAAATGGGTCTAAGGACTGCTTGGAAGCCCAGATGGCAAACCGCTTCCACTTCATAGCATAAGTGGCATGGGTGGAAGGCTTGCGGGCAGCCACCAGGACGTCCACCACCCTGTTAGAGACCCCAAACCCGGCAAAGGCTATGTCCTCAGGAGCCATGCATGCAGATTGAGGGACCCGATGTTGGGATTAATCAGGGTCCCCTGATCCTGGGTCAGCAAATTCCTGCAAAGGGGCAGAGGGACCAGAGGTTCCTCTGTCAGCTGCTGAAGCACAGGATCCTGCTGGCCCCTGCCATTTGCAGCTTGATCAGCACCCTCTCGATTAGTGGAAATGGAGGAAATGCATACAGAAATCTCCCGCTCCAAGAGAGGGACAACATATCTCACCAGAAAAATCCAGGCCATGGATCTAGCGAGCAAAAATTGGGCAGTTTTGAGCTGAGTGGTGACGTGAAAAGGTCCAAATCTAGATGACCTCATCTGTTGAACAGATCTTCTGCTATGGATGAGAGAAGCTCCCATTCGCACGTACTGGACTGGGCCTGCTGAGACTGTCCGCCAGGGTGTTTGGGACACCTGGCATGTGGACCGCTGAGGGTGTGAGACTGTGCTCCAGGGCACAGTACCACACCCGCAAAGTCTCCCTGCATAGGGGGTATGAGTGAGTTCCACCCTACTTGTTGATGTAATAGACTACACTCAAATTGTCTGACTGCACCAACAGTTGGCCCGGAGCAAGATGCTCCTGAAAAGCCTGCATGGCATAGAGCACCGCTCTCATCTCCAGGACATGGATATGCAGGACGGATTCCCACTAGGACCAGGAGCCCAGCACTTGAAAAGGACCCGGGTGAGCTTCCCAACCTAGACCTGAAGCATCTGTGGTTAGGATCTGCTGTGGGGAAGAAATCTGGAAAGGGAAACCTTGCAGAAGATTCAAGGAGTCCATCCACAACTGCAAAACCTTATGGACTATGGAGGAGACCAGAACCAGTTGGTCCAGCTAGTCCATGCACTGGTCCCACTGTACTCTGAGGGTACACTGAAGGGTGCGCATGTGTAGCCTGGCCAGTGGAACGGTGGGAATGGCTGCAGCCATTAAACCCAGAAGCCTGAAGTACAGTCTGGCAGGGATGTACCGACTGAGTGACTTACTGAGCCTGAGCAATAAGGCATTCTTCCCTGTTTTGGGGTAAGAATTCCTTTCCCTTCCCTGTTCACAGTCCAGAACCACTCCAATGTATTGCAGTCTTCAGGATGGTACTACAACAGACTTGGGCAGGTTGACTATTATGCCCAAAGAATGGAATAGATGCACAGTACGCTCCAGAGTCAACAACAACTGCTTCTTGGACAGGCCTTGAGAAGCCAATCGTCCGGGTTAGGGAAAAGACAGTCTCTCCCTTCTGAGGGCTGCTGCAACTGCTGCTAAGCACATGTTAAAGACATGCAGTACAGAGGATAAGTCAAAGGGCGATACCTTGAACTGATAGTGTTCTTCCTGAAAGGCAGCAAAGAAACCACCTGGGAGGAGGAAAGACCGAGATATGCAGGTAGTCGTCCTGCATGTCACATCCAGTGACCAGAGCCAGTCCCCTGCCTTGAAGAGGGTCAAGAGGTCTGGTTAAGTTACCATCCAGAACTTTCTGTACTGGACAAATAGATTGAGGTCCTTGAAGTCTAAGATGGGTCTCAGATCTCCAGTCTTTTTGGGGACCAGAAAGAACCTGGAATAAAACCCTTGGTTTCTCTGTCACTTTGGTACTGACTCTATTGCCTGCTTGCACAGGAGAGACTGCACCTCCTCCTGGAGCACAGACAGGTGGGCCGGGGGTAGGTCAAGGGTAGTGGATGGGTATCTGGATGCTGCTGGATGAGCTCCAAGGTGTGACCGCTCTCTATGACTTGCAAGATCCAAACATCTGAACTGATGGTGCTCCATCGATTCAGATGGAGGGAGAACTGGCCTCCGACCACCGCCTCCTGGGTCTAGACCAGGGAAGGGTGGCCTGGCTAGAGTCAAGCAGAGGCAGGGCCAGCTGAGGTGGCTGAACCATCAGTTCTGGGATGCTTGGCTGCCGCTCCAGCACTGGAGGGGGCAGGCAAGAAAGACTGGGCTCTGCATTTACCCTGAGTATGGGGGCCCAAACCTGGTCTATTGGTCTGTCTGCAAACATTAGAGCATCCTTAGCCACAGGATTGAGTGTGGTAGAGGGAGTGAACTGACTTAAAGGCCATGCCAGAGGCTTGAAGGTCATTGATGAGGTCCTGGACATCAGGGTCAAAGAGCTTGGTGCCATTGAATGGGGCATTAAGCACCTTGTTTTGCACATCAGCTGCAAAGTCAGAGACCCTCAGCTATGAGTACTTACAAAGGAAAATGCCAGGGCAGCAGCCCTGGCCATGACAAATCACAGAGGGCCCAAAGGAAATGTCTGCTGATATCCTCTGCAGTTTGCAGGCAGTGAAGCAGGTCATGCTTCTGGGAACTATCAGGGAGGGCTTGGGCAGCTGCCTTGCCCTTCCTCCAGTTGGCATTCTGGAACTTGACCATATGAGACAGATAGTTTACTATCCTCAGGCCTATGGTAGAGGAGGCATAACCCCTCTTACCTCAGAGGTCAGTCCTACGTGATTCTTTTACTGGGGGAAGGGAGCTAAGGTGCCTTAGACCTGTCATGTGCTGCCTTTATGACAACCAAGTCAGTTTCAGCCTGGGCCACAAAGTAAGGCCCTGGGGGGCATTATACAGTCTGCCCTGCACTGCATAGCTGGCACCATGTCTGGCCTGTGCCAGGCTGCCATAGTGGCATTTTTAAGGGCTGGCAGCATAGAAGGGATAATTTTAGGTGGAGAATCAGGGATCTCCAAGTAGTCAGCCAGGTCCTTCCTGGTGACATCCTACTCAGTCTGGAAGCCAGTAGTGGCAGACAGCTGTTTCATGATATTATGAAAGGTGGCATCCTCAGGAGGAGACCTCAGAGTATGCTTAACTGAGTCCTAACTGACTGAAGAGGCAGTGGACTTGTCAGAAAGGAGGATCTCCTCTCAGCATCTTCATCTTCTATGACATCAGGGAGGATGAGGTCAGGATGGTAACTCCTCCTTGACTTCGACCTCATCTGGGTCTGGCATCGGCACCGTCGAAGGCCCTCGGGGGAGGGTCCCTTGGATGACAAATGGATGTCAACGGAGAGACTGCCATCCATGAAGCAACCGACAGCCTATTGAAGGCAGAGAACTGCTGAACCAGAATGTCCATGAATTTAACCAGAACTTCTTTCAGGTCTAAAGTCATCAACGATGGAGGGGGTGGTTCAATGGCACAGATGCCAGCAGCCCTCCCCCCCCCGAACAGCCCGACGAGCCTGTAGCCCTCAGAGAGGAAGGGGCAGGTATCAATGGAGTAGTCGTCTATGGAGGAGGGGCAATCAACCAGGAGGTAGATGGCTAGGCGCCCTGGGAATCGGGCGCAGAAGCTGTCGGTATGGGTCTAGAGGAAATAATAGACCTGGACAGCTGGTCTCTGTTGGGACTGAAGCTGTCGACAAAAAGGCCCCGACAAAGGAGAAGCCAATGGGGAATGGGACGGCTGCCGGGGGAAGCGGTCGTGACTCCGGTCTTTATGACTTTTCCCCCCAAGGACTTGTTTTGAGCCTTGGCGGCGGTGGCGGCTGAGGCCCCAGAGGACCCCTGCCCGGAGTTGGCTACCTGCTGCTCCATCAGAAATTTGTTTGAGAGCCTTCTTGCATTGCCTCAGGATTGTTTGATTGAATTTCTGGCACAGCTCACAGTTGGAGACTTCATGGTCCAGCCCAAGACAGCAGACACAAATGCAGTGTTCGTCTGTAGAGGTGATGATCCTTCCACAGCAACAGCAACGGTAAAGAGAGGAAGAAGGCAAATTAATTTTCGACAAACAAAAAAGGCAGAAATTCTCTGACAGATTTTGTAGAAAAATAAAAGAAAAATGGCTGTAGGCCAAAAAAGGTGCGAACACTGCGATGACTCTTCTTCAAAGACTGTGCTTGCAAGTCAATGGCAGAAAAGAACTGAGGAGGAATTGGGGCTGCCTACGCCTATATAAGGTTGCTAACAGACAGTGTGGGCAGCCCCAGTTGTACTGCTGAAAATCTTCCGTGTGAATTCCCCTTCACCGATAGTGAAGATTCCTATGGCATTACCTGATGACTGATAAACCCCCGAAGAATATCAATATTTGAAAGCCCTTTTCAGGGCAGACAGTCAATGTCCAAAGAGGGGGAGACTCCGTATTTAGAGCTTAGGAGAAGAACTTAAAGGGCTGAGACAACTACTTCCCCCCATTAGGGCAGGAAGGGCTCCGGAGACAGGGCAGGAGAAGAGACTGGTTAAAAGTCCTTGTCAGGGTTACTAAGTAGTGAGAGACGTTTAGTGTCCACACAATATACAGGTGCACAGGAAGCTGATCGGCTTGTCAGGGCAGAGCAGAAGGGAGTTAATTAAGGGCCCTTGTCAGGGCTACTACTGAGCAGGAGGTGAGAAATAAATTAAAAGCCCTTATCAGGGCCGGCCCTGTCAGTGCAGCAGTAGCGCTACTGCTCGCAATACCAGCCACCTAGGTTGGAAAGAGAGCCCAGGGCACCGAGGCTGGCCGGGGGAGGAGGACCAAGTGGGTTCCCAGTGGACAATCTCCTCCTCCAGGGGGGTGGGTAGAAAACTCCACAACACCGCCATCTAGGTAACCACAGGTGGTGCATGAGAGGAGTGGCTAAAGGGTGGAGACGCTTTCTGTGGAAGACCTCAGTATGCTCTGCATGTAGCATCATACAGTTGGCACCACACAGTATCAGAGGGGGAAGAAAAGACCACCAGCTGCAGTAAGATAACACAGCCCGCTGCAGACCCCACACTGCCTACTGGGCTCAGGGCAGGTGCGGACTTCCAGAGGGGAACTGAGGTATCCCTGCTGGCCCTCTACAGGGGGAAAGCTGTAGGGATTCGAGCCAGACAAGAGACAAGTCCCAGAAATGGTGGGAGATGGGGTTTGAGGATCCATCAGCAGAAAGAGAGGCAACTACGGGTGTGGGAGAAAAGAAAAGGCCCTTATCAGATGTATGAATGAAGCAGGGGGGAGGGGGGCACACTTCTTACATTTTTTTCAGGGTTATATACCAGCCAGTGTATAATAGTTTTTAGTAACCCTTTTTAGGGCACCCTACAATGGGCACTAGCAGTGGCGGGGGGGGGGGCACTAGTTATTAACTCAGATTCAGAAACAGAAATATAAAATTAGTGAAAAAAATAAACAGAGTAAGTACAAATTCTGTAAGCCAGTCAAAATGAATATTGTACCTGTCCCTTGGACAGCCATCCACAAAAACTTACTTCTAGCCCTGTTGTCATGCCTGCATTTGCTGCACACTGTGTGAAATTTTGTCTAACTGGCATCAACACTGAGGAGTTTGTTTGGGGAGGCATACTTATAAATGCTTTCCACGTTTATGTGGGAACAATGGCTCTAGTAAGCCATGGTTAGCCGTTTGCACATATTTACCTTTTAGATTTTACTCCCACAGGTCTTGGCGTAACTAGCAACCTAAAATATTGAGCATCTCCTTGAAAATTTAAGGACACTGAATAGTACCCCACTAGAAATACCAGTTTACTAGACTCATTTTACTATATGCCAACGTGAGGGGCAAATTAAGCTGTACGATTCATTTTCAAAATGAATAAAATGCAAGTAAAACAAAAAGATGAGGGAACTGGTCAGGGAGAAGTTAGAAAGGGTGGGGGACATAGGCAAGGTGGAGGAGAAATGGAAGCAATCAAGGGGGCTATCCCTGAGGCAAACAACATGCATAAAAGCAATGACAAAGAAAAATAGATCCAAAAACCCACTATGGTTCTCATCTAGAGTCAGGAAAGCAGTAGGTGACAAAAAGAGGGCCTTTTATAAATACAACAAGCAAGGAGAGTCTAAATGGGAGGAATAGCTTCAGAAAGACAGAGAGGCTAAGAGGACCATCAGGGAAGCAAAAGCAGACACAGAACTGCGCATCGCGGAAGGGGTGAAGAAAGGGGGAAAAACAGTTTTTTTTAGATACATTAGCAAAAACATAAAAAGGGGGTTACTGCACGACTGGTGGAGGGGAGCAGGGTGATAGAAGATGGACAGAAGGCCGCTGTTCTGAATGACTACTGTTGCTCAGTTTTCACTATGGAAGAAAACAGCCCCTTGCCTGAAAGCAGCATCAGCGTGGACTCGAAGGGAATCCCAGAAATGAGTCTGCCAGTATTTACTAGGGAAAGAGTCCAGAAGGGTCTGACAGCCCTCAAGATCGATAAGACCATAGGTCCAGATTGGTTGCACCCAAGGATACTGAGAGAGTTGGCCACCGAACTGGCCGATCCACTGGCTGAGTTGTTCAACAACTGGGGTAGTCCCAGTGGATTGGAAGTTAGCAGATGTAGTACTGCTACATAAGGGGGAGGGGGGAGGAGACAAGGAGCAACCAGGGAATTATAGGCCTGTTAGCCTGACCTTCATTGCTGGGAAGCTGATGGAGTCACTGATTAAAGAGGATCTTGTAGAATACCTGGAGAGCAACAAACTCCAGGATGATAAACAACATGGTTTTGTTGCAGGAAGGTCTTGTCAGACCAACCCGATAGTCGTCTTCTGGTGACAAGAGACACAGACAGGGCCATGCATTAGACTTACAGTACTTTGACTTAAGTAAGGCTTTTGATTCAGTACCATACAAGAGGTTGTTCAAGAAAATGGAGGACCTGGGAACAGCTAAAACTTTTGTGAGTTGGGTGGGAAACTGACTAGCAGGTAGGCGACAGAGGGTAACAGTCAACAGGGTTAAATCAGAAGAGAAGGAGGTAACGAACAGGGAGGGTTCCACAGGGATCAGTCCAGAGACCTGTCCTCTCCAACATGTTCATTAGCGATACTGAAGAAATCCAGGGCAAGTTGTGTCTTGTTTGTGGATGACACAAAACTATGTGGGAGGGTGGGTTGTGAGGAAGAAATAAGGAATATGAAAAAGGACTTGCTAAGATTAGAGGGGCAGTCAAAGGTCTGGCAATTAAAATTCAACATGAAAAGTGCAAAGTGATACACTTGGGGAAGAAGAACCACATGACAGAGTGGAGAGGGACGATATGACTGAAACCTTCCGATTCCTCAAATGAATTAACATGAACTGCAGAGAATTAGTTACCCGAGTGCAAATTCAAGATCACAGGATCAGGAATGGAAGTTGCAGGTGGGAGGTTCAGGAGACAGGTGATGAAGTACTTCTTTACAGAAAGGGTGGTGGAGCCCTGGAATAATCTGCCAGCTGAGGTGATGGGAGAGAGTACAGTAAGGGGGTTTAAACAGGCCTGGGATAGAATGAAGGGAATAGTGGTTACCAGGGCCGACGCAATCAGGGAAGTTAACTAGAGTAAAGTCTGGAAGGGTTAGTACCCTGGGAGAACATTAGGTTCCAAGAATTATTCCAGGGGTGGAGAGAACCCAGGCAGACTGGATGGACCATAGGTCTTTTTCTGCCATCATTGTCTGTTTCTAAGTAAAGTGAAGAAGGCAGGAGGCTGGGCACTTTCTGGCTGATGCCAAAGGTTAAAGACACAGTTTTCTTGGTGTTGGCCTCGAGTTGGTTGGCATAGAGCCAGCACATTATGTTGCATTAGTCCTGCTAGAGCAGCCCAACCATGGCTGAGGTGGAGGGGCCGAAGTGTTGATGACCATGTCATCCACGTACATGTGGATTTGTGAGGAGACACAGAGGGGAGATCATTGAGGAAAACAGAGAAAAGATCGGCACCCAGAATGGAGCCCTGTGGGACTCCACCTAGGATGGGGGGACAGGACACCCCCCAGCTGTACCAGCTGTTGACTGCCCATGAGGTATGAGCAGAACCAGTCAACAGTGTCAGCTGAGAGGCCGGTGGAGCACAGTTTATGGAGGTGAGGATGGGACAGAGTCAAAGGCTTTGGCCAGATCGAGGAATATAGCTGAGGTGATGTGGCCCTGATCATCCCAGTGAGGATAGAGTCAGTAATCCACAGCAAGGAGGATACGGTAGAAAGGTGCTTCCTAAAGCCAGACTGGAAGGGGAAAAGGAAATCAGAGGAGTGAAAGAACTTGGCAAGTCTGGAGTAGGCAAAGGTCTCCTGGAGCTTAGCAAGGGAGGGGAGGAAAGAGATGGGTCGGAAGTTTCCAGGGGAGGAGGGGGTCACTCCCTTTATGCACAAATAGCATCTTTGTTACATTCCAGGCCTGGAGGATGGTGCAGAGGGAGAAGGAACGATTCAGAATGTGAACTAAATGGGAGGCAATGGCTGGGACAGAGATATGTAGGAGTTTGGGGTCCAACCCCTCAGGGCTTGACTTAGAGGGGCTAAGAGAGGTTAGGGTGAGGAAAACTTGGTGGGGGAAGACGGGGAAAATAGTGGAGAAGAGGAAACAGAAGGGGACTGGGAGTAGAGGCTAGAGGAAGAAGGACAGGGGAGAGTAGAGGTAGTAAAGAAATTATTAAAATGAGTGGTGACTGCGTAAGGGTCAGAGGGTGAACCATCCACCATGAGGAAAGGGGAAGTGGACTGGGGAGGGGGGTGGGTCAAAGACAGAGTGAATAATCCTTCAGAATTTTGCAGGGGAACTGAGATTGGACTGGAGATTAGATTTGAAATAGAGGCCTTGGCACAATTTACAGCTTTTGTGCAAGAATTCCATGGTTGGGAGGATTCCTGAGTGACCTGTAGCATAGGAGGTCATACAGGGATTGGGAAAATTTAAAACAAGCCCATGCTTGGTCATGGGATTTACTCAAAGCAATAAGTTCTGGAGTGATCCAGGGATGGTGGGCACATTTGATCCTCAATTTTCTTAGAGGAGCATGAATGTTCCAGGTAAAAGTAAGTATGGCTTGGAAGTGAAAGGCCAATATCAATGTCAGGGGTATTGTAGATGGGAACCAGTCAGAGCCAGTACTATTGTGTAGTAGGGCATTTGTGTCAAGTGATCTGGAGCAGATGTATTTGGGGGTGGAGTGGGTAGGGTCTTACTTTCCTGGTACAGTAAGTAGGTCATGCTGTGGTCACTGGAAGCATCAAGTAAGTGCCTGCTGCAATGATGCAGTGAGGGTTAGATGCAAGCTCCCAGACTAGGGAGGAGTGATTTGGGGAGTGAGGGCAGAGTCGGGTGGGTTTGTAAATTAATTGTGTGAGGACTATGGACTCAGTCCTTTGGAGTGTGGGTCTGTGGGTCAGGGAAAGCCAATTTAAGTTAAAGCCTCTCAAAAAGGATAAGCTCGCTAGAGGCAGCATGGGAAACAAGGGAAAACAGTCAAGAAGGGAGGAGGAAGAGATCTTTGGAGAGGCATAGAAGACACCAACATGGGGAGGGATAGCTTGGCAAGTAGGAGCTCATTAGAGGAAGCGACTGATTCTTTGAGGATGACTGTCCAGGGAATGTTCTGATGTGCACAAAAGGCAACTCCACCACCACACTTGACAGGGTCCTGTCTGACAATGTGGAAGTCCAGGAGAGCCAGGCTGGAGTCTGGTACTCTAGATGAGAACCTGGAGTCACAAACTTTGAGGGAGTCCAGCTTAGGGAGAAGGCTCCTGGCATTTAAGTGAAACATGTGGAGACTTTTTTTTTGGTGGGGGGGAGAGGGGCCAAAGTTCAACATCGCCAGCTAGAAGAAGAAGAATGAAAAGAGGGAGGATAGATTGGAATTTTCATCCACTACAGCAAGGGGGAGACTGGATGAGAGGAGGGTATAGTTGAGAAATTCCAGGTTGAGGGAGGGAGTCTGGAGAAGCCCTGGGTGAATGGCTGGGGTAGGGTAAGGGAGCAACTGGGGTGAGAGAGGATTTCATAGTCTCCAGTACCCTTACAGAGGGCTGTAGATGGTTGTAGCATTTGAAAAAAACTTTTAAAAACAGGTTGTGAGGCCAAGGACCTGCCTCCTGCCTTTGTCTGCTGATGTGTAGGTTGACATAGCTGCCAAGTGTACTTTCAGGGCTGAAGGTCTAAGACCCAAGACCTAAGGACTGTAGGTGTACCGGGTAGTCCAGAACTGTAGACAGGCCTGCCTGCAATGGAATCATCTTTGAGGACACACCAGTATGAGAATCTCTTCCACTTGGAGGAATACGTTTTTGTTGCTGCTGGTTTCCTGGAAACCTTCAAAACCCTGAGCATGTCCTCTGACAATCTCAAACTAGAAAATTCTGGCTCTTCAAGCACCATTCCCTCAGATGCAGTGTTCTGCGGTCTGGGAATGTTATCCTGCCCTGGGAGACAACAAATTCCATCTCAGTGGCAGATTCACTGAAATTCTGCTGGACAGGGTCAGCAGAATGGAGTACCATGCCTGCCTGGCCTAGTCTGGAATTGTGCAGCCCAGGGCAATAGCATCCTCTGGGACCATGCCCTTGGCCGGTGGCCTAAAATAAAACTTCAGGAGTTGACTGCTCTCCCAAGAGGTAAACAGTTCTATTCTGATCTATTTCTGGGGTTCCCCATCTTCTGAAGACGGTTACCAGCACTTGCTGGTTCAAGTCCATTCATGTTTTCCCTGACTGATTTGGCTTAAGGAGTCTGCCAGTACATTGTCTTCGTCTGGCAGTTGGATTGAAGAAATCCATACCACATACTGTGAGGTCCTCAAAGTGGGCAGCCCACCCTAGGAGAGAAGCATCTGTGTGAGGGCCTTGTCAGATTGCTGGAGGAAAGTAAAACCCTCCAAGGTTGCTTTCCTCCTTCCACCACTACACTGCCTGTACAAAGCTTTTTGTGACTGGCACTTGCTTGGACAGAGTCCAACCTTTAGGACCAGTGGTACTGTAGGTCAGTCATCTGAAATCTGGCCCATGGCATTATGGCTGTGGATGTGGATGAAGCCATGTGGCCTAATAGTTGCAGAAAATCACTTGCAAGCCTTGGCTGGCCCAGCGTGAATAATTCCGCACTGGCAGTCAGATATAATACCCTTTCCTGTGGAAGTCCTTTTCCTGCAGGGTTATTTACCTCTGCAACTGAAGTCCGGGACCTGTGTTTCTGTGCGAGGTTTATGCAGATTTATTAAAAATCCCAGGTTCTCCAAGGTGCTTCTTATCTGGCGTATGGCGCATACTGCCTCCTGTTTTGTTTCTCCCGAGACTAGCCAGTTATCCACACCTCTTCTTACGTGAGCCGACACCACAGCTGGACACGATAAGAAAATGCTGTCTTGCAGGTAATGGTTGACTTTACTAAAATATGTGAAGCAGCACTAAGGATGTTTGTAATCACTCGCAAAAGTATGTGTGTGTTGGGGGGGGGGGGGGCTCAAGCAAAAAATATCCAGACTTCTTGAGTTTCATTTGTTTTTCAGCTGCTGCCCCCAAAATTTCACACAATTATAGCGGGCTTCTTCAGAGGACCACTTTTGATTCTTAACATTTCCTTATATCTCCACTTACAATGGTATATTTTTTCCATCAACTCATGCTGAAATTAAAGCCCCCCAGAACACCCTCCATACTTCACAGTGTGTTGTTGCTCAGAGGGGGCTCCGAGCAGCCACACACCATAAAGCACGGAGTTAGGCAATTCTTGAAAGCAGATGCTAGAAATGCACAGCAAAGCACAAATTCTAAAAATCTTCTGAGTTCATTTGATGGTGCTCAGGGAGGCATTCATTTCAGCATGAGTTGATAGAAACATAGAAACATAGAATTTGACGGCAGATAAGGACCGCTTGGCCCACCCAGTCTGCCCATTTCCCTACCTACTGGATAAGCTGCAGATCCTAGTTAACCAGCAGCCTACTTCTTCCTACCCCCACCCCCCAAAATTGCCTTACGACTATCCCATGCATGCTTGAATTCCACCACTGATTTTGACTCCACAACCTCCTCCGGAAGGCCATTCCATGCATCCACAACCCTCTCTGTGAAAAAATACTTCCTTAAATTACCTCTGAGCCGCCCCCTCTATCTTCAAATTGTGCCCTCTTGTTCTTGCACACCTCTTTTTTTTTTAAAGATGCTACCCTCTTGGACTTTGTTGATTCCCTTGAGGTACTTGAAAGTTTCTATCATGTCCCCCCTCTCCCTCCTTTCCTCGAGGCTATACATATTAAGCTCCTTAAGTCTCTCTTCATATGTCCTCGGTGCAGACCCTGCACCATTTAGTTGCCCTCCTCTGGACAGCTTCCATCCTGTCTATGTCTTTGCAGAGATTGGGTCTCAGAACTGCACACAGTACTCAGATGGGGTCTCACCAGCTGTCTGTACAGAGGATAATAACTTCCTGTTTTCTACTGGTGATGCCTCTGCCTATGCATCCCAGTATCCCCAACCCTCCTTGCTGCCTTCTCACATTGCTTGCCCACCTTTAGGTCATCTGATATGACTACCCCCAGGTCCCTTTCCATTTTTGTTGTTGTTAGTATCTCACCCCCCATTGTGTACTCTTCCCCTGGGTTTTTGTTTCCCAGGTGCATTACCTTGCACTTCTTAGCATTGAATCTAAGCTGCCATACATTTGACCATTCCTCTAACCTTGCCAAGTCCCTTCTCATCCTTTCCACCCCACCCTGTGCATCAACTCTGTTGCAGATCTTAGTGTCATCTGCAAAGAGACATACTTTTCCTTCCAGTCCTTCTGCAATGTCAGCTATAAAGACATTGAAGAGGACTGGTCCTAATACTGAACCCTGCGGTACCCCGCTAGTAACCCTCCTTTCTTCTGAGTGGACTCCATTTACTATTACTCTGTGTCCTATTCTCCAGCCAATTCTTTACCCAGGCTGTCATCTTGGGACCCACTCCCAGGCTGGCTAACATATATTAATCTTTTGTGTGGGACTGTGTCAAATGCCTTGCTAAAGTCTAGGTAGGCCATGTCCACAGCCCCTCCCTGATCTACTACTTTGGTCACCCAGTCAAAGAAATCTATCAGATTCGTCTGGCATGACCTTCCCACTGTGAATCCATGCTGCCTAGGGTCCTGTGCCCTTCTGGCCTCTAGATACGCTACAATTCTTTCCTTTAGAAGTGATTCCATCATTTTCCCTATCACTGAGGTTAAACTAAAAGGTCTATAGTTTCCTGCTTCTGCCTTGCTCCCACTTTTGTGAAGGGGAATCACATCTGCCCTCCTCCAGTCCTCGGGTACCACCCCATCCTCCCATGATTTGTTAAAGAGGGTAGTCAGTGGTGTCACTAGTTCTACCCTTATATAAGATATCATACTAAATGGAAGAAATAATCTATTCTAGAAGTCTGGATTTTTTTTGCCCCCACCTGAACAACTTTATGAACACCCTTAGAGCTAAGGTGAGATCAAAGGATAGGACTGCAAGCTGGTAGTGGCAGCTTCTCAGCCTGAACCAGGGATATTTTCTGAGCTAGGTCCGACTACAATTGGGAGTAGGCATCCTTCAGATCCAGTGACCCCAACCAGTCTCCAGATTGCAGAGATGGTATCACTGCCCAGTATGACCGTCTTGAACTTTTCTTTCTAGATGTGTTTGTTCAGATATCTTAATTCTCATGGTTTGCCACTCCCATTTTTTCTTGTGGGTCAGGCAGTATCTTGAAGAGACCCTTACCCCACTGAGAGGCAGCAGTCTTCTCTACTGCTGTTGCTTGCAGTAGTACTTTAGTTACAGTTCCAGTAGAATTCTTTGTTGCTGAGTGAGCAATTTGGCTTCTGTAGTTTGATAAATCTTTGAATTGCAGGGACAATCCACGACCCACTGCTTCTAGGGCCAATTGTCTGATAATTTTTTCCCCATTCATGAAAGTAGTGCTAAAGTCTTCCTCCCACTGGCAATGGCTGAGTGGTGACCTGGGCAAAAATGTCAGGTGTTTCATTTCGGTTGTGGTTTAGGGGTGGGGCTGCAGCACACCTGGAGCCCCTTGTGCCTCTACATACAGTGTGTAGCATCCTCTTTGATGCTGGTACTGAGACAGTGTAAGGTCTTGGATAGTAACACCCCCCCCCCCAAAATAAGGCCTATAAGGAAGTATAGGCCTTTTCTTAGTGGAATTCTTAACAGTGGTTTTGCATTAATCCACTTTTTCATGCACCCCTCCATTTTGTCACCAAATACAGGACTTCCCAAAGGAGAAACCAATGGCTTTAGTCAAATTGTCATGGGTAAGGATGGTAGCCCTTTGCCAGGCAAACCTCCTCAATGCCACTGCATGAACCAAGACACATAAAGCAGTCACTGGTGTCGAAGGTCATGTGAAACTTGTGCCTCCTCACCATCCACCACATTCCACAGTGCTTTCTGGTACTGAGCTGCATAGGACAAATAAGCTGTCTAAGGTGCAGATAAGCTGTTGTGTACAATTTTTTGGCCGTAGTATCCAGTTTCCTGGAATCTTTCAGGAGGCTGTACAGAGACAGACACCTTGACCCTCTCACAAGCAGCTGCATGTACCACCACTTCATGATCAGGGTGGGCATACAGGTATTCTACCCCCCTGCATGCCCACCAAATTTCTTCCCCCCCCCCAATTTCTTAATGCCAGCAGCCAAGTTAGGTACGGACATGAATTTTGATGTGGCTTTTTTGCAGGACTTGTGGATGGGGAGCAAAAGTCCATGAATTCTACTTCGTCCAAATTCTCTTGTTTCATGAGGGGGGATGTCGAAGGTGTTCATAATTTGTTTGAATGCGGAGTAGGAGGTGTAATTCTCTGTAGGTCTGGGAGGGAAACCAAACTCCTGGTCTAGGCAACCATCAGGTTCTATGGTTTCACCCTCCTCCTCCTCTTCATAATACATATCCTCCTCCTCTACAGGCAGGTGTTCTGGAACCAGAGCCTGGGGAGGAGGGGGGGGGGGCAGCCTTGTTTAATACATTTCCAATGGCCTTGAAGGCCTGGAAAAAAACATTACGTAAACTTATCGTAACAGTAGATCTTCAAGGGAATCTGTCATCAGATCACACCTATGGAACTTAGCCGTTGAGCATCAAGATCCCATGGAAGCTTTTTCTGCAGCAGTCTAATAGGGGCCACCCATGCCACTGTCAGGCTCTGACATCACATACCCTACATATGAACTGGTGACTCCGCTCCCTCCTCAGTTCTTTTCCTAGCTGGAGGCCATAAGAGACAGGAGTCCCACCAGGGAACAGAAGAGAGAAAGAAGGTGCCCAGCTAGCAAAAAGGTCGGAGCAATAGGACAGTGGAGTTGTAGAGAGAAAGAAAAAGAGGGGAGAGAGGGACATCATGACCTGACAACAGAGACTCCCTCAAAGATCGACTTATGGTAAGTTCTTATGTAACTGTTCTGTCTTCGAGGATCTCTCTCATTACTAGGATTTTAATGACATAGGGGGGCCATCAGGCCCATTATATACATCTCCCACATAAGTGGGATAATTACACCAGTAAGTTATTATAGTACGTACGATCTAAATAATTTTTGAATACTTCCAGACTAGCACTATCTATTGTGTCCTGCCAAAGTTTATTCCATACAAGTGGTGTTCTGACTGTAAAGAAGTAATCCCTGTTAAGTGTTTTGGTCTTTTCAACCAATATGTTCTGCTTGTGGGAACGAAGATCATGCCTTGTATTGTTATAGTACATATTAAATTTCTGTAAGCCATTCTGACTATGTATTAATTTATGTAACAATAAAAGATCTCCTCTTTGCCTTCTAGCCTCCAATGTGTGCAGACCAGTCTCCTGCAGTCTATAGAAATACTGCTCAGTTTTTAGTTTAGGAATGTATATAGTTACTTTTCTTTGCACCACTTCCAACAACTTAAAAAAAAAAAAAAAAAGTTAAGTACGGGGACCAAAATTGTGAACCATAGTCCATAATAGGCTGAACATAGGTTTTATATAAGGGTATAATAAGATGTTCTGATCTTCCAATAAATGCTCTTCTTATTCTTGTAAGTAGGGACTGAGTGGTGTTGGCTAGTTTTTTTTTTTTTTTTTTTACACCGACTATTAGATGTAAAACTATCATTAACCATAATTCCCAACTCTGACAACCGATTGACTTAATTAGGGTTTGGTTAAGGATATAGGAATATCCAGGGTTATTTTTGCCTATATAACCCTGGATATTCCTATATCCTTAACAGGTCACACCTATGGAATGAGTCCCAATCAGTGATGAGACAAAGACAATCCAGATGACAGGAGACCAGAGACCCAGGAAAGAAGGCCATGAAACACAGCAAAGCCAAAGTCTGCCCTTCTTCTGGAGGTAATGTCTAGATTGTAGTGCTTGGTGAAAGTGTGGACGGTTCTCCAGTTGGCAGCAGCACAACTCTCAGCTGCAGATATGTTCCTGAAACAGCCAATGGAAGTGGCCATACCTCTGGTGGAATGGCCCTTAACCCCAGGAAACTCCTTACCATACTTCCAGTAACAAAAAATACAGCTGGCCAGCCATTTGGACAAGCACCATTTTGAAACTGGAGTACCCTCTCTACCAGGGGTGAAAGAAACAGAGCACTTCCTGCAGTCCCTCATGTGGCATGTATAGTAACGCAAAATTCTATGCACAAGTATGGAGCAAGGCTTCCTCTGGATTGGCATGATCTGGATAATAAACAAGCAGGTGGATGGATTGGTTTAGGGAAAATTCAGACACCACCTTAGGAAGAAACTTAGGATTAGTACATAGAGACCCTGTCTTTCTGGAAAATCAATTAAGGCTGCTCACACAACAGCCTGTAGCTCTGAAATTCTTCAAGCAGAAGAACAGCAACTAAAAATAATGATTTCCACAACAGAAAGTGTTGCTCGCAAGACATGACTGGCTCAAAAAAAGAGGCAGGGTCAGATTTTCTAGAATAAAATTCAGGTCCCAGGCTGGAACTGGATTACGAATCAGAGGCTTCAAGGGGAGAATGCCTCGTAGAAAGGTACAGGCCACATACAGCTGTGCTACCGTACAGCCATCAATGGGCACATGAAAGGCTGATATAGCCGACACGTGCACTTTAATACAAGAGTTTTGGAGGCTTGCCTCAGACAAGGTCAGGAAATACTCCAGAACCTGGTTCTCCGGACAGGTGAAAGGGTCCAGGCTATGAGAAGTGGCCCAGAGAGCAAACCACTTCCATTTCACAGAGTAAGTGGTCCTGGTGGAAGGTTTTCTGGCAGCCACCAGGACATCTGCCACCTTCTGAGACACCCCCAAAATGAGCAATGGCTATGTCCTCAGGAGCCATGCATGTAGATGGAAAGACTTGAGGTCTGGATGGACCAGGGTCTCCTGAGCCTGAGTTGGCAGTTCCCAGCAGAGGGGTAGGGGAAAGTACAGTTGTGTAATAATTGACTGTAACAGTAAATCTTCAAGAGAATTTCTTGCAGCAGGTTATAACATATAGGAATATCTCAGCTGCAGGCATGAATTCCAGCCAGAGGATTTTGTCAACACCATGTGTTGAATTCTAATATGTATAAAAGGGGGCAGTCCCTGATGCTCCTCTGTTCTTTTTTCTCTCAGCGACTGCATATGATAAATACAATTATCAAGGCCTCCGAAGGGAATGGGGAGGAAGCAGGAGTACTGACATTTTTCATAGTAGTAGTAGTAAACCTCTTTCCTAGAGTGGGAAGCAAGGGGGATGGTTAGGGAGGGGCAGCATGACCTGCTGCAAGAGATTCTCTCTAAGATCTACTGTTACAGTAAGTTCTTACGCAACTTTACTATCTTCTTCGAGGAAATCTCTTGCAGCAGGTCATAACATACAAGAATGAGTCCCAAGCAGTTGGGAAACAGAAAAAGGTAGGAAAGACCACTAATAAAATAAAACAGGTTTTTAAGGACCGCTGGATCAAAATTGGTGGGACGCAATGTCCAAACCATAAAGGACAGTCATGATATGAACCAGAGACCTAAAAAAATGGTTACTGCAAATTTCAGTAATAGCCACATCTCCAAGGCATGTCGCTGAGGAGGCAACGCCCCATGCGGAGTAAGATGTCAACACCCGGGGACATGTGTAGAACAATATTTAGAATAAAAACGTAGAGCAGACCAGACACCATGGGGACAGGAACTGCTGAGAAATAGAATAGTGCTTTTGTGACTGAGGTTAGCAGTTCCCACTTGTGCATTTTGGACTGTGACCTGCTGAGACTGTACGCCAAGGCGTTTTGGGCACCTGGACGGCTGACAGCTTTAGACCGTGGTCTAGAGTCCAGTACTAGACCCTCACTGCTTCCTGGCACAGAGGATAGGAATGGGTCCCCACTTGCTTCTTGATGTAATAGACCACACTGTGGTTGTCCAGCTGCACCAGAAGAGGATCCAGAGAGAGAGGTGGTTCTAGAAGGCCAGTAAGGCACACAGAACTACCCTAATTTCTAGGACGTTTATGTGGAGGTGGGTCTCCCAGTGGAAGCAGAGGCCCTGGGTCTGATAAGGGGCTAGATGGGCTCCCCAAGCCAAACCCTAAACATCCTTGGTGAGGATCTGGTGAGGAGTGAGGATAAGAAAGGGAATCCCCTTTAAGACTGGCTGGATCCATCCACCAGTGAAGCACTCCGCGTACTGGTGAGGAGACAAGTACCAGTTGATCCAGCTCATATAAGTGCTGATCCCACTGCACCTTGAGGGTCCACTGCGGGACCTGCATGTGCAATTGGGCCAAAAGGGCCGTAGCAATGGTCATGGCCATTACGCCAAGTAGTCTGAGGAATGTCCTGGCTGGGACATGCTGTCTCTGAGCCACCTCCTCGGCTTGAGTAATAAGGTGGTCTGCCCCGTCTTGAGGGAGGAAGGCCTTGCCCTGAGTAGAATCTAGGACTGCCCCATGTACTACACCTGCTGAGAAGGGTCAGCACAGACTTGGGCTGATTGACAGTGATGCCCAAGGACTGGAATAACTGCAGGGTGCATTCTAGAGTCACCAATAGGAACTCCCTGGACTGGACATTCAGTAAGCAGTCATCCAGGTATAGGAACACAAAGGCCTTCATGCCAGAGGGCTGCTGCAATAGCTGCTAAGAGCTTGGTAAATACCTGTGGTACAGAGGATGAGCTAAAGGGCAATACCCCGAACTGGTAATGCTCCCCTTGGAACAGGAACCGCAAGTATCTGTGAGGGGAGCAAACCATGATGTGCAGATAGGCATCTTGCATATCAAGGAAGCATAGCCAGTCACCCTGCTTGAGCAGAGGAAGAAGGCTGAGTAAAGTGGCCATCCGGAACTTTTTGTACTGGATAAAAAGGTTCAGCTTCTTGAGGTCTAGAATGGGCCTCAAGTCCCTGTTCTTTTGGGAACCAGTAAGAACCTGGAGTAGAACCCCTTATTCCTTTGCTGCCTGGGTCCTGGTTCTATGGCCTGCATGCGCAGCAAGGTGAGGACCTCCACCCTAGCACCTCTGTGTGGTCTCAAGGATAAAAGGAGGGGACTGGAGGAATGTCTGGAGGCTGTTCTAAAAGTTCTAGAGCGTGGCCCTGCAGGATCCAAGCATCTGTTGTGATGGTTTTCCATTGGGACAGACGGAGGGAGAACCGACCTCCAACCACCTCCTCCTGCCTTAGAACAAGAGGAAGGGGGTCTGTCAAGAAGTCCGTCTGAAGCTGAACCAGTGGCTGGGGCCGCGCTGCCTCCTCTAGGTCACCTGGCAGAGGAACCGATGGACACAGCAGGCAAGGCAGAGCTGGCTCTGTGTTTGCCCTGAAGCTTGGTTTTGGAACCCGACATGAGACTTTACGAAAAGAAGGGCCCCGGTCTACTTCTAAGCTGGGTATGGTACAGGGAGTGGACAGACTGAACAGCCTTGTCAGAGGCCTGCAGTTCATTAATATCATCCTGCATGTCAGGTCCAAAACGTTTGTGACCTACAAAATCGGCATTCGATACCTTTTATTGGACATCAGCCACAAAGCCAGAGACTAAGTCAGGAGTGCCTTCTGAGGCAAATGCCAGAGGCAGCTGCCCTGGCTGTAGAATCAGCAATATCATAGGTGGCTCTGAGGAGAAGCTTCCTGACAGCTGCCGAAGCCTGGAGTACTTCAATAAACTCTTGTCTCTGGGAACCCTAAGGGAGGGTCTGTGCAGCAGCTTTGCCCTTCTTCCAGAAGGTATTCTGGTACTTAATCAGATGAGACAAATAATTGGCAATCCTAAGGCCCAGCATGGCAGAGGCGAAAGTCCTCTTGCGCTAGAGGTCTAGCTTCCTGGATTCCCAGTCAAGGAGCAGGGAACTAAGGAGCTTGGGGGCCTTAGTTCTGTTATGAGCGGCCTTAATAATCACTGAATCAGTTTCCGGCTTGGCAGCATAAAAGGGCAGCCCTGGAGATGCCTGGTAAAGCTTATCAGCCTTTCTGGGCATGGTTGATACAAGATTAGGTTTGCACCAGGCCGCAGTGGCAGCATCATTCAATGCTGGCAGCGGAGGAGGAATAACTTTGGGTGGAGACTCTAGGATCTTCAAGAAGTCCAGCAGAGTCCTCATGTCATCCTCTTCCTCAGTCTGAAACACAAATAGTGGAGAAAAGCTACTTCATAATGCTGAAGAAAGATGGGTCCTCGGGGAGGGAGAAGAGACCTGGGCGTGCGTTTAATGAGTACTCAATCCTAGAGGACACAGTGGACTCAGAGGATTCCACTTCATCTTCCTCCTCATCCTGTTCCTCAGGGAGAAAGAGGTCAAGATAGTATTCCTCCTCGTTGGCCTACTCTGAAGCAGGCACCAATGATCAGAGCACCGACGGCTCTCTGGCAGGCATGGGGCGAACAGGTTGGACTGGCTTCAACACTGAAGCAGCACCTGACAGCGTGGGTGATGACAGCCCAGGCCGTGGAACAAACTGTTGTATGAGAGATATGGAAATGGAAGAAAGAGTAGTGTTAAGGTCAACGGCAGGGAAAGAAACCATTGTTGACACGTGTTGACAGAGGGGGTGTGTAGCCCAGCTCAGTCAATGAACCGCTAGCAATAGTGGAAGCTGTTGGGCCCAGTGCCAGTGGACCTCGAGTCTTGAGAGGACTCAATGGGGGGGCTGGGGCCAACGGCCCCTCCACAGTCCTGTGACGGCTGGGAGAAGAGTCCACCATGGGGGGGCCTGACAGGAGCAAAGGCCTGCATGGAGCAAGGTATCAACACCAAAGTGGTCCCAGGAGAAGATGAGAAGAAATCAAATGGAGACCTGGATAGTAGACAGGGGAAAGTCTTTAGGCCAGTCCTTGTCCTGCAAGAATGTTTCCCCAAGGATTTGTCCTGGGCCTTGGTGGCCCGAGAGTCCGAAGACACAGATGATTGGGAGGGGGGGCCCCCGGAAGTCTGCTCACTGCTGGCTGCCTGTGCCCCACGAGGAACTTCTGCAAGGCTCTCTTGTGCCAGCGCCAGGTGGAGAGGTTAAACTTCAGTCAGGACTCACAGGCGAGAACATCATGGCTAGGCCGAAGACGGACACAGAGTTCATGTGTTTTGGTTGAAGAAACCTTTCTGCAGTGGCTGAAGAGAGCTGACAAGGGATTAGTTCTAGACATACAAAGGACAAAAAAAATCACTCTGAAGTGATTCAAACGCAAGAATTAAAGAAAAAGGTTAAGTAATTTTGGTGTGCGAACTGCGTGACTAAGGTTCTGCGAAGTCCAAGTGTGAATAATCCACAACAGGAAAGAACTGAGGAGGGAGCGGGTCTGTCCGTGCTTATGTAGGGTGTGTGATGTCAGAGCCGGACGTCGGCATGGGCGGCCCCTAATAAACTGCTGCAGAAAAAGCCTGTGTGGGATCCCGACACCCAAGTTCCATAGGTGTGACCCGATAACAGATATCCCCAAGGAAGATCCTGCCATACCTTTGTTATGTCCTCGGTTAAGGGCAATTTATTCTGTTCCAGTGCCTTCTCTTTCCTTCACAGGAGTGGCAGGGATATGGATTTTTTTTTTTTGCTTTTTTTTTTTTAGCATGCACTGGTTCCAGCACCTGCTCAGAGGCTCTTTTTTCCATATACATTTTGTACCTCATGGCCGAGGCATTTTTTCCTCTACCGCTCACTTAGCGCCATGTTTCCCAGCACCTTGGGGGATCAGGAAACAAAAATATCAGACCACTGTGGATGATTAAGAGAAGAATCAGGGTTATTACGATATCCTAACACTCACCGTAACCTCTTCAGACTTTTTCCTCTATTGGTGGGTAGTGTCAAACATTGGAACAATAACACCATTTCCCTATCCAGCAGAAGGGGTCCATGGGGCTTTGGCAGTCCCAAAAGTTTATTCCTTGTACTTGCACTGTCCAGCACTGCCATGAGAACTCTGGGAGACTCCTCTCTGCAGATTTAATTGTTCAGCTAGCAAATCTTTAATAAAAACAGCAGGGTCCACCCAAGACCTTTTAGGAAGCCCAATCACCCAAAGATGGTTGCTCTGTACCCAGATCTCCAGCATAGTTACTGTAGTTGCAACTCACAGGACTGTTACACTCTTGTAGACTTGGCACCCCCCCCCCCCCGTCTTTTCTACTATTGATGGTACTCCCCTTGACTCAGTCTTCTGTTCCAAGTACCTTGGTGTGGGCTCGACAGCCGTCTTGAATTCAGTCTAGATGGATGCCTTCCTCAAGAAATTACGCCCCAAACTAGGTGCCCTTTACAGGAACAAATCGTGCTTTACACTCCCAGTTTGATGTGAAATTGTTCTTAAAATGATACTCCTGCTGTTTGACTATGCAGATGCCGTCTATTGTGGCACCTCTAAATCTGCCCTAGCCAGACAATCTTTTCCCTTCACTCGTTTGCATTTGATTTTCCCTCACTTACTACTGTTCCCTCTTAACTCCTCACCCTTCTTTCCCCCTTTTCCTGGAGCTTCTCACTGCTCCTCTTAGTTTGCATCTCCTACCCAACCTTCTTTCCCACTCTGCTCCCTCCCCTTACTCCCTCTGCTTTATTAAACACTCTTAATATCCCTTGCTGCTCTACCACAACCGATCAATCAATCCACTTTCACAGTACAACTCCCTTCCTCCATGCTCCCTTACCTTGCTTTAAGCCCCTAAGATCCCATTTCTCTTCTGCATGCTCTTATCCTAAACCCTCAGACACCTGATTCAGTCCGCCCCAAAGTGCTTCTCCAAGATTGTCTGGTGCACTTTTGTAAACTTCATATTCACTGCACTCACCCATTTCAGATTTTGCTTTATTTTTATAAATCTTTTTTTTATAGCTATATGTGTCTATAGCCGTACTGTATGTGAATCCATGATCTGCCTACTTGAGGTCATGTTTTGTTAGAACTTATCAGTCTGTTTGGTTGTTGCTCTTGTACTATCAGTAGTACAGATCCAGTAGCAAATGGTTTGATACCTTTTATTGGACCAACACAGATGTTACAAAAAGAAAACAATGTCTAAGCTTTCGGATCAGCCAAGTCCTTCCTCGAAGACTTATGCCAGTTGTTCAGAGAATCGCATTCTATTAACACTCAGACAATATTTGGTGAATGTGTGCAAAGTCTTCCAAGTGGCTTCTTTAGACATTTAACAATGGGATGTCCCCTGGTGGCTACCACTGAGGCAGCAGTGCTCCTGGTACAGTGGGCTCAGAAGCCTTCTGAAGGCTGTTTGCCAGCCTTGTCATAACAGAAACAGATGCAGGAGACTATCTGAGAAATAGTTCTCTTGGAAGCAGGTTTACCTCTACCTACGTCACCGCAGGTGAGGAACAGTTGGGTGGAGGAACCCCTAACATGCTTAGTGTGCTCCAAATAGTGGAACAGAGCCCTTTTGACATCCAGGCAATGAAGCCTCTGTTCCCCAGGAGTGGACTTTTCAGTAAAGAACACTGATAGGGCAATAGACTGATTAAGGTGGAACGCTGAGACCACCTTGGGCAAAAATGTTTCATTTGTCTTGAGCCCAACCTTAACACTGTGGAGGATAATATAGTTGGGCTCTGAAATCCTCCTTGCAGAAATCATGGCTACAAGGAAAACGGTTTTCCAGGTAACATACTTAAGATGGGCTGTAGCCATGGGCTCAAGGCGCTCCATGAGCTTGGCAATGCACAAATTTAAGCTCCGGGCGCAAGTTCCCTAACAGAAGGCTGAAGGTGTGATAGGCCTTTAAAGAACTGTTTAAACACCAGTCGAGAGTAAACAGACCCAGACCTTCCTATTGAGAGGTAGGTCGAAATTGCAGCCAAACATAGTTTCAGTGAAGAGGGCCTGAGGCCTGGAGATGAAACAGGTAGTCCAACAGGGTAGAATCAGTGGCAGAGAAGGGACTAATCCCCTAGCCCTTACACCAAATAGAGAATTTCTTCCATTTGGCTGCATAAGTCTTTGTGTTAGGTTTTTTGGCCATCCTTAAAACCTTAAGGATCTGTTCCAAGTACTGAGAAGCAGGGTACTCCAACTCATCAAGAGCCAAGCCTTGAGATGAAGAGACTGAAGGTCTGGATAAGTCACCTGAGTGGGGAAGAGTCAGGAGTGGCTGGGGGTAAGATGAATGGGCCTGCTGTGTGAAAGTGTTAGCAGCAAGGGGTACCAAACCTGTCTCGGCCAATCTGGTGCCACCAGAATCACTAGTGCTGGTTGGAGCCAGAGTTTCAGGAGAACCTTGAAAATGAGAGGAAATGGAGGGAATGCATATAGGAACTTCCTTGTCCAATCTAGTACCAGTGCATCTGCTGGAACAGTGCCCAGAACTGGTGGCCTGCAGCAGAAATGAGGAAGCTGGTAACTGAGGGGGGACGCAAACAGATCCATTTCTGGGGTCCCCCCACCTCCTGAACAATGTGGCTAGCACCTGTTTGTTGAGGCACCACTCGCTGTGTCCCCGACTTATGCAATTGAGGACATCCGACAGGGTATTGTCCTTTCCAGGGAGGTGAACTGCTGAGAGAGAGACCTCACTAGAGAATATACCAAGGTTCAAATCCTCATGGCCTCTGTGCAGAGGACTCCTGATGATGTGCCTCCCTGTTTATGTAAAACATGGCTGTGGTATTGTCCGTCCGGACCTGCACCAAGTGGCCTGAAATTAGAGGAGCAAAGGACTTTAGTGCCAGATATGGCCCTGAGCTCCAGAATATTTATGTGTGACCTTGACTCCTTCGGAGTCTAGGTGCCACCGAGAGGAATTGTCCATATGAGATCCCATTCTAGCAAGAAAGCATTTGTAGTGATGATTTTTGTAGGAGAGGAGGTCTGGAAGGGGGCACCTACCAACAGGTTAGCAGTGTCCTTTCACCAGTGCAAGGCTTGAAGAAAAGTCTGTGTTACTGATATTAGTTTTGACAGAGAATTGCTCTTCTGTGACCAATGGGAGCGTAAATGAAACTAAGTCTCGTCCTGTACCTGACCCGAGACTACTACAGTCATGGATGCCATGTGTCCCAGAAGTCTTAGGAAGTGTCTGGCCAGCCTTGGCTGGCCCAGGGCAAAGGAGTTTGCCATCAGGAAGTTTTGAATTCTCTCTGGAGGCAGCAATGCCTTGCTTTGCTTTGTGTCCAACTGTGCCCCTATAAATGTTAGGAGCTGGGTTGGTTCCAAGTGGGATTTCTTTAGATTTATGAGAAAACCCAGAGACAGCAAAGTACTTTTTGTGACCGACAGGAACTCCTGGACCTGAGCTGGGGTTTTCCCTACTATCAACCAATTGTCAAGGTAGGGATGCACTGATACCCCTGATTTCCTGAGATATGCTGCCACGACAGCCGGACATTTGGTAAACATCCTTGGCGCAGATCTTAAGCCAAAGGGCATGGCTGCGAATTGGTAATGCCATGAGGGAAGCCTGAACCTCAGGAACTTTCTGTGGGACTGCCTTACAAAGATGTGAAAGTAGGCATCCTTGAAATCTAGAGAGACTAGCCAGTCTCCCTGTTGTAAGGACTGAATGACCATTTTTAAAGTCACCATTCTGAACTTTGGTTTCAGGAGGTGCCTGTTGAGGTACCCGAGGTCTAGGATAGGTCACCACTCCCCATTTTTTTTCTGGGTGAGGAAGTACCTGGAATAGAGCCCCTTGTTTTTCTGTAAGGCCGGAACCATTTCCACCACATTTGATGCCAGGAGGTTGCAGACCTCCAATTCTGGCAGTAGTTTTTCTACAGGAGTCAAGGGTTTTGAAAATAGAGAATCCCTCAGAACTGGCATCTTTTTGAAGTAAAGAGGCAGGCCCTTTTCCACTACCTTCAGGACCCACTTGTCTGTTATGAGGGTCCAAGCTTGGAGGTAGTGGGAGAGCCTGCCCCCTACTGGTGGAGGGGAAGCAACCAAGGCATTTAAGTCAGGGCTTAGACTGAGACTAGGGGCCTGGGAGACTGCTGGTTTTCTCTGACCTCTCCTGCCCCTTCCCCTATAGTACCCTCTAGACAGAGTAATCGTACTGAGGAGGAGGAGGAGGATAGGGGAAATAGGGTTTTGGGGAGTAACCTCTACCCCTACCTGCCTTAGACTGAGACTTTAAGGTAGTAGCCCTTTGCTTGGATGTGTTGCTCTGGCAAGTGGATTTGTACTCATTCACTTTTTTCCATGTATTACTCTGTTCTGGAATCGAACTGAAGATTTTTATCACAGTGGAAGTCTGGAGCTTTAGACTGGTGTCCTGCGAGAGATTGGTTGTCCTTAGCCAGGCAAATCTTCTGAGTGATCTGGCCTGGGCCATAACCCTAGATGCAGTGTCACCTATCTGTCATATGGAACTGGTACTTTGTTGCTTCAAAGGCAGACTTAGTCTCAATTAAGTCCTGGACTATGGACTCAGACTCTTAGCAATGACCAGAAGAGAATTCCATAAAGCCTTCTGATACTAGACTATATAGGCCAAGTAGGAAGACAGGTGAAGAAGCAATGAAGCAGAAGTGTAGGTCTTCTTTGCAATGTAATCTATTTTTCTGGAGTCCTTGTCTGGGGGTTAAAAAGACAAAGGTACACATGCAGCTTGCTGTACAACTCCCTCGTGACCAGGGTGGACAGACAAAAAGTCGGTGTCTGCTCTGGAGAGCTGGTATTTATCAAGTCTCTCAACCCCAGGAAGATGAGATAGGGTCTATAAAAGTTTCATAGTGTTTCTCCTGAAAGCCTTGCAAATAGGGAGAGCCATCTTTTTGGGAGGAGGGAGACCTTTTATTTCCCTGTAGTCATCCTCCTCCTGGTTGGACTCCTGACAGGGAATGTCAAGGGTATCCATCATATGCTGGAGGGAAATTAGCATGGACAAATTCTTTTTACTCCTGATCTGGGGAGGCACCAAAATGAGGATCCGGGGAAGAAACAGGCTCCAAGGAGTTAAATCCCTGGAAGATTACTTTCAAAGTAGTCATCTTTGTCATCACCCCTACAGGCCCCTGCCTCAGAGGGCTGCAAAAAGGTGTTTGCTTGACAGGGCCGAAAAGACAGACCCTATGCCCTGCAGGGTCTGAAATACATGCCATGCTTTTGCCATATCCTCAGCAGAGGGCAGCTCCTTCTGAAAATCAGGGAGACTGTCAGGCTGTGTGTGTGTGTGCTTAGACTTATCCTTATGTTTTCTGCCTCCTGCCTGATTGCCCTTGCCATTGCCAAGAGTGACAGGAGACAATTTTTCTTTGTACACTTTTTTGGTGCCACTTCATCAGTGGCAGAATGTGGCTTCTTTTTAGATCCAGGCACTTCATCAGTGCCCTTGTTTTCTGAAGGAATTTCATCAGTCCCTTTGGAAGCTTTTTATTTTAAAGGCACTTCTTCAGCACCCGATTTATTTTTTTCTCTCTAGAAGACATCATCATCATCATCATCATCATCATCATCATCATCATCATCATCATCATCATCATCATCATCATCATCATCATCATCCACCTCTATCCGAATTTTTTTGAAGGCCCCTTATCGGTAAGCCTGTTTTTTTTTGGGACTGCAGAAGACCCATCCTCAGCCATCTCTCCAAGCTTTTTTGCTCCGTTTCTCAAGGTTCTGAAACAAAATTTAGAGTAAACTGTATAATAATGATGATCTGGACTTGAACACTTTAAACACAGATCGTGGGAGTCCACTTTGGTCACAATCCTGTGGCAATTTTTAAAGCCTGTGGGTCCAGTTCTCTTTTTGGGGATTTCTGATATGCCAATTACTAAATAAATAAATTGACAGAAACCATTTTAAATTCAAAGATTCCACTACTGTTAGTAATGGAATGTGATAGGTTCCCTCGCAGTATGGGACTGCTATTTGAGGTAAAAACTACCTAAAATCGCGGTTCCCAATGAAAAAGGAACCATGGAAAAACTACAAACACAATAAAATTTATCTGAGGGAACCATGGAACCGACCGATAAATGCGATTTCGGGGAACCGTGATAAAACTAGTAAAATACACTCAGCACGGTAAAAGAAAATTAAACTGAAAAGATTTACCACAGAAGTTCAAGAAAACTCGTTTTCTTTGCAAAATGAGCAAAACACCTAAGAAGCAGTGTTGTTCAGTCATTATCCCATTAGCTCCTTCTCAGCTCCTACTACAAGGTGTCACTACATTTCTCCTTTTCCTGCTAATCAATCTGATCTGCCCTATTCTAACCAATACTAATAATTTCTGCCATTACTTATAAATCTCTGTCCCATTGTCTACTAGTACAACTGCTGTATTAATATCTAGAACTCATTAGCTGCATTATAAACCTGCTTGAAAATGACAGTGCTATTTAGAGCTGTATTATTTACATCTGTTATACTAGCTGCATTTATAAGTTTGTTTAAATGTGTTAGGTTGGCAAGTTGAGTTCCTGTATGATTATCTATTTCATCACTGATAATTTACTAAGTCTACTCTGCTCCCTGGCCTAGTTTAATCCATCCATCACCTCCTGCAATTGCGTCTGTATCAGCTGTGTGCTGAAAAAAGAACACATTTCCATGCCCCCAACCATCGTCAACAATGCATACACATAAATTTCGTCTCCACAGTCCTAATGATCATCTCAGTCCCTCTAGACCCTAGCAAGTGCCAGCATGATAAAATTCAATCAGGTCTTTTAAGTTTACCACCACTAGGACTGGGAACAATGTGCAATAGCCTAGGTGAGCATTCCAGTCTCACTAACCCTTTCAGTAGCCTGCTCTGCCACTCCTACACTCCCCTTATATCACTTTCTACTCACATTTTCTTCTGCTGTCATAAGAATGCATGGGCAAATAGGCATAAACAAATGACTGGGCTAAAACTACTCAAAAACTTTCTACTCTGGGTAACATTACTACTACTGCTCCTCTCGGGTAATATCCACCCTAACCCCAGTCCCAGGGAACAATCAAATGATGTAGGACACAGCCATGGCACCTTAACACTGGCTTCCATCAACATATGTAGCCTAATGTCAAAATACGATGCGCTCCAAGTTTGAGTCGCCCAGCATAGGCCTGATGTGCTCTCTGTAGAGACCTGGCTAACGCCCAAGATCCCACATGCGGCTATTTCCTTGGATGGATACTGCCTTTTCAGACAAGACAGAATAGGCAAAAGGGGTGGACGGTGTGCAATTTATCTCAGGGATACCCTGCAAGGCCATGCCCTTCCCCAACTGGATACTGGGACAAATGTCCAAGCCCTTGCTGTCAAAATACTACTTGGATCCCATGGGAAATCACTCCCCCTAGGGACCAAGCTCAGGGCTTTAATAGGATCTTGGGATTACTTAACCAGCTTGCGACAAAACCGTGAGGTAGTACTACTAAGTGACTTCAATCTCAACTGGTTGTCCCCTGAAGCTGCCCCCTTTTAAGGACTCTATCGCTGCCATTAATGTGACCCAATTGGTTGACTCTCCCGCCAGGGTAAAATACAGGTCTGGCTCTAGTACTCTACTGGACTGGATTCTAACCAACCACCCGAAGAGAATCTTAAACACCACCGTTCTAACTCGCTCAGTGACCACTCCCCCATCCTCTGCCAATGGTCAAATAGGGCCCCCAAGCTACCGTCAAGAACAGTCACTCACCAGGTTCTGAAGAATGGGCATCTTGAACCCCTTAAGACTTACCTCAGTCAAATAGATTGGTCGTCCATCGACTCTACCCATACTTTGGACCTGGATCTTGAGTACTTCATCTCAAAGTTTAATTCAGCTTGTGACATACACACCCCTATAGAACGCATAAGCTTAAGGGAGTAAACAGCTGGATTACTCCATCTCTCTGCTCAGCCACATGGCCTCCAGGGACAACCTGTGGCACTGTACCCAGGCTACAAGGCAAGCAGGTTGATTGGCTATGCTACAAAGCTGCCAGAAATGACAGTACTCAGGAGAATCTCTCCACCAAGATTCACCAATTCAAGACAGAACTCTCAAACTCATGGGGGATAGCAGGAAATTCTGGAGTAATGTGCATGATCTCATGGGCAAAACCAGTAAATTATCCCCTTTTATGCTCACTGTAAATGGGGAAATCGTCCAGGACCCCAAGCAGATTGCTGATACTTTTAACTCTGCCTTATCGAACCTTAGCGGCGTACTTCTGCCAGACTTCTTTGATGTCCCAGTGCCCAATGCTATGGGAAACTGTGCTACCATCCCTCATGCCCCCCCTTCAACTTCAAGAAAGTCACTAAACTTGAGGCCAGAAAGTTATTTGCAACGGGTACTTGGTAAGTTTAGATATAGTAGTGACCATCTACTTAAAACTTCTCAATCTCACTTTCGAAGCGGTCCTTGCTCCTCTATCTAAACTTCTGAATCGCTCCCTAGATCTTAGTCAGTTCCCCCAGAGATAGAAGGCTACCGTAGTCACCTGTCCTCAAAAGTGGAGATCATGCCCTTCACACAAACTACCGCCCTATCTCAATCCCCCCACCCCGAAGGCACTGGAACAAATTGTTTCATACCAGTTAACGGAGTATCTTACGAAACAGAATTTGACGGCAGATAAGGACCGCTTGACCCACCCAGTCTGCCCATTTCCCTACCTACTGGATAAGCTGCAGATCCTAGTTAACCAGCAGCCTACTTCTTCCTACCCCCACCCCACAGAACTGCCTTATGACTATCCCATGCATGCTTGAATTCCACCACTGATTTTGACTCCACAACCTCCTCCGGAAGGCCGTTCCATGCATCCACAACCCTCTCTGTGAAAAAATACTTCCTTAAATTACCTCTGAGCCCCCCCCATCTTCAAATTGTGCGAAGCACCAGATCCAATGCCCACAACAGCATGGTTTCCGTAAGGCACACAGCACTACCACAGCCCTACTATAATACACCAGCTACAGTATATACATAGCTCAATTGATTGGGTGTCACTTAGTGGATGCAATATACATCAACCTCACTAAAGCCTTCGATACGGTAAATCACACTATTCTGCTTGACTCACTCCACCACCAGACTCTCGCCCCAGGCAGTTGGATGGTTCGATAGCTACCTCGGGCAGATCCCAGCAGGTTAAGATCAATGGTGTTCTCTCAGACAGCCAACTAGTCCACTCCGGTGTCCCGCAAGGCTCAATTTTGGGCCCATTACTCTTCAGCCTCTTTCTAAATAACCTCCCTTGGCTAGCACTGCCAACATGCTACTTTATGCTGATGACGTGGTCATCTTTTCTAGTCAGCCTAACCCACCTCCCCTGGATGCCCACCTGCAACATAATTTCTCACCTGTTGAAGCATGGTTCATTAACCATAAACTACTCATGAATTATAAAAAAAACTAAAGTCATGCTCTTCACAAATCCCTGCAATAAGTACAAATCACACAGGTTAGCTACTCGTTACACCCTGTGCAACACTAGAGCAAGTCCAGAACTTTAAGTACCTTGGAATAACCCTTGACTGCTTGCTGTCCTTTGCCACCCATGTGGACCTAGTTGCTAATGTGGTAAACACAAGGATTGGTCTGTTATACAGGCACAGATGCTGCATGATCGTCGATGCACTTCAGCTAGCAGTTAACAGCTCAATAATCTCCATCATCGACTATGGGATAGTTGTATACAGTGCCATGACTGACACCACGCTCAAAAGGGTGAACGCACTTCAAGAGCTGCTGACGCCTCAAAGAAAACTTTGAAAAACGTAATATTTAGGTACAATTTAGCTTGCATTCTATATGTATGCGTTAAGATTTCTCCTCCTCTTTATGGATTACTGAGAAATCTGCATGGAAACCTGCTCTATATCCCTTAGAGTTCATCGGCCTCTTAAGCATACTCCCTACTTCATGTCAGTCCTCTGTGACATCACAATCTGTTGCCATGGAAGTAATTGTGATGTCACAAATAGAGCATCATGACCTTGGGTAGGGAGAAAGCAACAGGAACAGATGAACTCTTCAGGAGCAAAGATCCCGTTGCAAATGGCCTCAGTAATGAATAATGGGGAGGAGAAATACAGAACTAATGTAAAATACAAGCAGAACTGTGTCTAAATATTATGTTTTGTTAAAGCTGTCCTAATGGTGTCAGCTGCTCCTTAATAAAGCTTGCAGGTTAATCACAGGCGCACACCATCTCACCTATACCTGTGACCTGTACGAGCAAGGAAACTGGTTGAATCTCATAGGTGGGGTGAAGTACCAGATCTGCTTTTAAAAAAAAAAAAAAAAAAAAACCTGCCTCAGAGAAACCCCTCCCGTCATACAGAATTTCCTCAAACAAGCGGCTAACCCGCAATTTTTTTCCATATAGGTATTTATCCGTCGCCCCCCAGCTGCCCCATGTCTGACCAACCCTCCTAGCCCTGTCAACCCAGCATCACTGGGACTTACCTTCACACAGTCGCTGGGTGGAGAGCCTGCGGAGGGTCGTCATCACTCGCAGCTGGGGATTTTTCCTCCATTTTTTTGTCCCGTCCCCACTGCTGGGGTGCACGCTAGGCGGTGTGATGGAGGTGCGCACGTCCAGGATGTCCTGCAGTACCCTCCCTTCCTGCCGCCAGACTGGCACTACCTCGGGCCTCCACCCGGGTGCAGTTCGGCCAGAGTGCCAGTCCTCCCTCTCAAGGAGAGGAGAGCAGTTCTTTGGAAGCTCGACCCTCTCCTTCCCCAGCTGACCCTCAGTGGCCCACTCACACTCTGAACACGGGTTGTCGGCATGGCAGGAGGCAAGGCACAATGCCTCAGCCCTCCATGCCACTGGGCTGCCAACCCGCATTTACCACAAGGAATGGCATAACAAAGTCTTCAAGTCCCTTTCTGCCGCACATCACAGGTGCAACAATCATTTGCATGCCGGGCACCCACTTGGTTAAATGACCTCCCTGCTGCAGTCCTGGCAGTGCCAAAATTGGTCCCTTTCAAGTGTGAACTGCGTCGACACCTCACCACACTTAGCAGCTGCAACTGTTTCAAATCATTCTCACTCTCATGCCACTAATGTCTAAGGTGGCCTCCAACCTTGATTCTATAACTCTCCTAAAAGTTCCCAGTAGCGCCTCCACCCTCCTTAGTTTCCTACCCCACACCCCTCTATCTAATCCACCCCTTGTCAGTTATTTGCATCTCTCTCCCCACTCCCTATCTCTGCTCTTCTTCCCTTGACTCCCCCCCAAAAAAAAAATTCAAATCGACAAGGCCAGACTTGGTTGCTCTTCATTTTCCATTTTAAATGTACATTTCTATCTAAAAAATTACTGCCTATGCCATTGTCACTATCAGATTGTCACACTTAGTTTTTATTGTGTATATTATTGCCAAAATGATGTGTATATCGCGGTTTGATTTTGTTTGTGTTCATTGTTCTTTCTACTGACATGGAACCTTTGTAAAAGCCGCTGGCTTAAATGTCTTGTAATCCAAGAAATAAATAAAAATAAATAAAAGTTCTAATGTCTGATGGGATTTACATTTAAGGGTATTCTGCTCTGTGTGCCAGTTTTTTTTTTTTTGGGGAGATACAGGTTACTCACCTGTAACAGGAGTTCTAGGAGTGGTATATGTTCATCCACAATTGCTGGCAGGTACCTTGTCACTTTAAGATGGGCTGGAAGGTCTTCAAGCTAGCTCCTCCCACCCATCTGGGTGGTAAAACCCTTGGCTCCGCCCCATGACGCCAGATCTAGCCCACTGGAAGCTAGGTTGTGCGCCAAAGCTGGGGAGGTTGGGTGGGTTCGTGTGGATGAACATTTATTTGCTTTTGTTTACCGGGTGAGTGCACTAGACAGCCAAGTGCCTATTTTCAGGCGTGACCCAGGAGGGTTACAATGGAACAATACATGAACATCAGGCATAAACAAGGTTAACATACATTAGGTTCAGGCAACATGATAAATCATACGAATAGGGTACATAGATTAAAGCACTTTAGAGACATCCGAGTAAGGTATAATAGTTGAGGTACATAGATCACATCTGACTGAGCATGAGTGGAAATCAACTGTGGGGTAGCATGGATAACTACGCAAGTTGGCATCCAGCTGCGTCCAGGAAAAAATAGGCGACGGTAGACTCCAAACGATCTTGAAGAATACCAAGGTACACGGCAGCAGGATAAGTCAGAACAGGGGGGGCAAGAGGAGAATCAGGTAGATTACCATCCAGGACCAGTCACTACAGGGTAAGAGCACCCGTCAGGGTACGACAGGAGACACAGGCGAGTCCAGCGGGGCAAAGTGCTGGTTTTGGCCATGGACAGGCCACCCAGAGGTAGCTGCCAGGAGAAGCAATTTAGGCAGAGAGACACGTGGCAGCCGATTTCAGGAAGCCCCATAGGGAGGTTCTGACGTGCGAATGTGATGGGGAGGTGCGAGTGCAGGCTGGCAGGGAGTTCCACAGCTTCAGTGCAAAGGCAGGGAAGACCTGGTCACCCATACGAGTGCGGGTTTTAGGAACCATGAGGACCCGAGAGTCACTGGATCTTAGGTGGTGGTGGTGGGGGCAGCAGGAGTGAGGGACAGGGCAAGTGCAGAAGGGGTGGCAGTATGGATGATGTTGTCTAAGAAGTTGCCAAGGGTGACGGTGCGGTGGGACTCCGGTGGGAGCCACTCCAGCCAGGAGTAAAGATCACATCGATGAGTGAGGTGGGGAGCCGCGAGAGCAAAGTGGCATACATTGTTATACGCTGTGTCCCATTTTAAGAGACTGGATTTTGGGACTTGTGCAAAGGATACAAGACCATAACGGAGCATGGGTAGGAGGACCCCCCCTGGCTAGGGCCAGTCGAGCCGCTGGTGTAAGGCAGGATTTTGCTCTGTAGGCCAGGCCCAGCTTGCAATTTGTAGTTTTGCAGGTGTTACGGATGTGCAGGGAGAGATCCAGCTGAGGGTCAAGAGTAACCCCTAGGTACTTAACCACTTCAGTAACAGGCAGTGGGGATCCATCAGCTCCTACGATTGTTGGAGGAGCAGGGCAGGCTTTTAACTTGGCAGAGGAGCCAAACAGCATGACCTGGGTCTTCTTGAGGTTAATGGAAAGCTTGTGGTCCTCGAGCCAGAACAGGACCCGGTTAAAGTCAGAGGTTAACCAGGTATTTATGGTCTTTTGGTCCAGAGAGCTTGCCAAGATGACAAGGTCATCCGCATACATGGTGGAGATCCCACAGGCAGAGGCTGAGGGTAACTCGTTTATAAAGAAGGAAAACAAGATGGGTCTGAGGACAGAGCCCTGGGGGACACCACAAGTCACTGGAGCGGGGTCCGAGAGGGCCTTGTTAAAGTTTGTATACTGCTGCCGATCCGAAAGGTAGTTTGTGAACCAGGCGAGGGCAGGGGGGGGAGAAGCCCAAAGTCCCAAGGGTGGATCGCAGGAGTGAATGGTCGACTCAGTCAAAGGCTTTGGAGAGGTCTACAAAGATGGCTCCAGTAAGTTTGCCTTGGTTGGTGGCAAGCCAGATAGAGGTAACCACTGCAAGGGCAGTGGAGGTGTTGTGCCCTTTCCTGAACCCATGTTGGGCTGGAGAGAGGAGCTCGTAGCTCTGGAGGTAGTGGGTGAGCTGGGAGGCTACCAACTTCTTCAGTACCTTGCTGATAGACAGGATCGCAATGGGACGATAATTGTTAAGATTTTTCGGGTCCCCCGTTTGAGGACCGGGACGACCTTGGCCACCTTCCAATCATCCGGGATGGAGCCACAGATTAGGGAGGCATTGAAGATGTGGGAGATAGGCCAGGCGAGGAGGGAAGCCCCCAAGCAGAGCAGTTTGAGCTCGACACAGTCGTGCCCAGCGCCCATGTGAGGAGAGAGACCCACGAGGAGCCTCTTGGTCTCCTGGACAGTAACTGCTTTTAGGTAGAAGGGAGGATGGCTGGGGTTGCACCGGGGGCAGTGGTCGTGGGGGCAGGGGTTGGAAGGAGGAGGAGCAGAGGTTGAGAAGTCAGGACAGTCAGGTCGGAGAACTGGGGTTGAAAGCGTTGGCGACAGTAAGTGGGTTATTGCAACTCGCCCCTTCAATGAGGAGGTCAGAGACCTGGGTTCTGGCAGACCCGCTAACTAGTCTTTTTATGTTTTGCCAGAAACTCTTCAGATTTCTGGCCATGGAAAGCAAGGCAGACTGGCAGAAATTGCTCTTGTCTGAGCGGATGGCTCTGTTACAAGAGTTTCTCAGCCGACGATATTCAAGGTGGTCGACACTGGAGTTGGAGGACTTGAATCGAGCCCAACACTCGTCTCTCTGCTTCATTAGGGATAGGAGGCCTCCATGGAGCCACTTGGTGACTGCGCCCCTTACACTTCTCTTGGTGAGTGGGGCGTGTTTATTTTGCAGGGGCCCAAAGACAGCAAGGAAGTGGTCAAGGGCAACTGAGGGATCATTTAAGGCAGTGACCCGGGACCAGTCCACTAGACGCAGGTCAGCAAGATAGCTGTCAAGGTCGAAATAGGAATAGTCCCGCATCTAGATCAGTTTGCTGGATATTTTAGGAGAGGAGAGGCCCCATACGCAATAGGTAGGGGAGTGGTCCAAGATGGCATCGGGGAGGGTTCCTGAGGAAACTATGTTGCCAGGTCTGTTATTCAGAACCCAGTCAATGAGGGGATCCCTTCACTCCATGACAGGAAGGCCTCGTAGGCTCAGCAATGAGCTGACTGAGCGTGAGACCAGATAGAAGATTCTCGTAAGGCTTGGCATTTCCCCCTAGCCAATTCAGGTCAAGGTCACCCAGGACCAGCAACTCATTTGAGCCAACTTTGTCTCTGAGACAGTCAAATAGGGAGGACAGCCCAAGTGTACCTCCCTTAGAAGGGTTGTAGGCGCAAACCAGGTGAACCTTTTTGGCGTTACCTAGGAGAAGGAGAGTGTGCAAAAACTCACAGGCAGAGGGAGGGAGCGGAGGGTGTCTGATGACAGACACGTTTAGGTGCCCCTTGTAGTAGAGGAGCATACCACCTCCCCGCCTGTTTCCCTCCCGGTCACGCCTGAGTAGGTTGTATCCTGGGAGGACACACATGGAATCTGGGATGTGAGGCTTCAGCCAGGATTCTGTAATCCCCAGTACATCGGGTTTGTAGAGGTCCACCCAGGCAGTTAACTTAGCGAGGCTGGGTAAGAGACTGCGCACGTTCATGTGCGCCATTTTTATGCCTTTGGCAGATTGCCAGGTCGCGAGCAAGGGAGGGGTGGCCCGAGGAACTGGGGCGAGGGCGGAGCCCCCGACTGGGCCAGGGGGAGCCAAGCATCCACTGTGGGGCTGCATCTGGAAAAGCCAGTAGCTACAGTAAGCCGTCCCCGGGGAAGCTGTACTGGTTTGTGAGACCGAAGGTTAAGTGACAGTGCAGGCCACGGCTAGGTAAACAGTGACAGGGTAGTCCACTTACAATGGGGCAGGGGAGGTAGAAAGGCAAAAATGACTGGGATATACACCTAAGAAGGCAGAGAGGTTAGATGGCCCCCGGGAAGCTAGACAGTGTAGTACAGCAGTCTAGGCAGCTATCCCAAGACTGCGCAATGCTGTGTTTTAGCCTTACACAGCAAGAGCTACAATGGTGGTCATGCACAAAACAGCAAAGGGTTACAAGACCTTAAATAGCACAAGCGGTACTATAAAATACAAGGTAGTCAGAGGGCTAGTATACAAAAGCATCAGGCCAACAAAACAAGCAGAAATTACAGCCTCTTTAGGACAGGATTTGATTTGGTATAACAGCTGTACAAAGGGAAGTTAGGCTACAAATTTTCAGGGTACCAGAAGACAGGAGAAAAGCATCTTACAGAGGTACCAGACTGCAGGAGACACTTTTTGTACAGGGTACAGCAGAGCTCTGAGTAGGCGACAATTTCAGGCTGCACGGACTTTGATAGGTGGCACCAGTGGGCAGCTAGGGAGGAGCCTGGTGAGCAAGTGGGCAGGATGAGTGGGCATTTAACAGGAGGAGGGAGCGGGGTGGGTGGAAGGGTCAAAAACTGCTCCCGATGGGCCCTCTGCAGGATTCCTCCTCGTGGAGGCTTCTCGCCCGGCGCCTCAACCCCTGACAGTGCACGGAAAGCGTGTGTGCGGGGGACCCGCAGAAATAGGTCTCCCACACCTCCCCAGGCTGCAGGTCCAGACAACAGTGGTGTGGATGGGCTCGTGTCGGCCTAAAGAGCTGGGCCACCACCAAGCGTCACAGCTGGAGGGACCAATCAGCGTCAGCTGCTAGGTTTTAAACTTGGCGCTGAAGAGAGCCCCCCCCAGCAACAGTTCAATTGTTCCTTGTCGATTTTCAAACGGCAAAAACTCCCTGATCATCCTCCGCAGGATTCCTCGCGTCAGGGGAGGTCCGCCCAGCACAAGCTTCTCGCCGGCGCCTCAACCCTGACAAACTGCACCGAAAGTTTGTGTGTGCGGGGGGGACCCGAGGAAATAGGTCTCCCACACCTCCCAGGCTGCAGGTCCAGACAACAGTGGTGCGGATGGGCTTGTGTCGGCCTGAAGATATACCACTCGTAGAACTTCCATTACAGGTGAGTAACCTGTATTTCTAGGGACGTGGATATGTTGTTTAATCCACACTTGTTGGCAGACTCCTAGCAGTTCTCTGGGAGGAGGAACGGAGGCAAGGCGCACACCCCCCTTACTTAGGAAAGAGGGACTGGAGAACTGAGGCCCCAAAACCAGCATTCCAGCGTGACTCAAGGTCGATGTGGTAATGGGTGATGAAGGTGTGGTCCGACTTCCAGGTAGCAGCCCTGCAGATTTCCTGGATAGGGACATACCTAGAAGCAGCCACCGATGCAGCGGTATGGCAGGTAGAATGAGCTCTTATCCCTCTGGGAGGCTCCTTGCCCGCCAACCTATAGCAGAGATCAATGCAGGCAGTGATCCACCTGCCAATCGTCCGCTTGGCTGCAGGTCTGCCAGGTGTGGCTTCAGCGTAGGTGACAACAGCTGGCGAACTTTTCCTTGAACTTCCGCCGTACGCTCTTTGTAGTAGGCGAGCGCTCTTTTCAGGTCCAAAGTATGGAAACTGTACTCTGCCTCAGGTGTGATTCGGGTAGAACACCGGCAGAGTCAGCACCTGATTCAGGAGAAACTCCGACACCACCTTCGGAAGAAATTTCGGGTGGGGGCGCAGGACAACCTTGTCCCTGTGGAATAGCAGGTAAGGAGATTCGATGGAAAGCACCTGGAGCTCCCCAATCCTTCTGGCTCATGTGACAGCCACCAAGAAGGTGGTCTTCCACGACAGGTGGGAGATGTCATACCTGTGCATTGGTTCGAATGGTTTGTCCATGATCTTGGCCAATACCAGCAGTAAATCCCACGACGGTGGAGGTTCACACACTGGAGAGGATATGTGATTAAGGCCTGTGAAAAAGCACTAGACCACCTTCTCCTGCGCCATCGACTGCTTGCCGGCCTGCACCCGGTAAGCAGAGATGGCTGCCAAGTGCACCTTAAGGGTCATCAACCGAAGCCCTTGCTGAGAAAGGGACCACATGTAGTCCAAAATGCTAGCCAACAGGCAGGACGAGGGTCCAACCCCTTGCCCCAACACCAAATGGAGAATCTCTTCCATTTAAAGGCATAACATTTTCTGGTAGACTCCTTACGGGACGCCTCAACAATGTTGAGGACCTCGTTGGAAAGACCCAAGGCCTGGAACGCTGGTCACTCAGGAACCAGGTGCAGGGACTGAAGGTCCGGATGGAGTACCTTCCCCTTATTGACAGAGAGCAGATCCGGACAGGCTGGAAGCTGCCTCGGGAGCCTGAATACCATAACTGGCGAGGCCAGTCTGGGGCTACCAGGATCACCTGCACCTTGTCCCTCCTCACCTTGAGGAGCACCTTGTGGATCAAGGGAAATGAAGGGAAGGAGTAAAAGAGGCCTGGGGTCCATGGCCTTGAGAAGCCATACCCCTGCAGAGAGCTCGGCTGGGGGGGGGGGTGCAGGCGTGGAACAGCCTCAGCTTCGCATTCTCCCTTGAGGCAAACAGGTCCACCTGAGGAGTGTCCCAGTCGGAGAACAGATCTTGCACTACCTCTGGCAGGACAGACCACTCATGAGATGCATCGCCTATCTGGCTGAGGGCATCGGCCAGACTGTTCGAGGCTCCTGCCACATGGATGGCTAGGAGATCCACCTCCAGTCTGAGCACGAGAGACCATATGCAAAGAGCCTCCTTGCACAGAGGCAAGGTTTGCGTCCCACCCTGTTGGTTGAGATAGTACATGGTCGTGGTGTTGTCCGTCTGGACCTGGACCACTGGACCCCAGACAAATGGAGCGAAGGCGGTCAGAGCTAGCCAGACCGCTCTGAGCTCCAACTGGTTGATGCGACATCGGGACTCCTGAGGTGACCAGAGACCGTGGGCCCTGTACTCCACCAGATGGGCACCCCAACCGTGGTCTAGACTGCCTCGAGGGCCATAAGCTGTTCATTGTTTCGCGGCGGCTGCAGACACCACCCAACGGGCCTCCTTAGACTTGACCGGCGGGAATCTTTTCTCCAGTTGCCCCAGCTGAAGTCAGGCAGCTCGGTCCTCCAGCACCGATGGGGAGAAAGACGCACGTTGCAAGCCTGCGGACTGTGGTCATGCCCAAGGCAGCAAACGCACGTGGCATGAGGGTCGGTGCTGGACATCTTCGGCCCGCAAGGGCACTGGCTGAACCCGGAGACGGACTTGTCTTCCATCACAGCCGCGAGAGGGGAAGACTGAACTCGAAAGAGTTTAAGTACGATTTTAAGAAAAAAATCCAAAGATTTAGAATACAGGCCTACAAAACGCGTTATCGCTAAGGAGGGAACCTGAGCTTCCAAGCGGTAAGGAAGATCTGGCGTCATGGGGTGGAGCCGAGGGTTTTACCACCCAGGTGGGTGGGAGGAGCTAGCTTGAAGACCTTCTGGCCCATCTTAAAGCGGCAAGCTACCTGCCAACAAGTGTGGATGAACATATCCACATCCCTAGAAATACCATTTTCATTATGGTGGTATATTGACTGGAGTACCACTCCACCATGCCATCAATCTGCACTTCAGTTTATAGCAGTGCACTTGTGTTACTCGAATAGCACATTTAAGTTGTCGGTATTCTGCCTCACACACCTCGTCTGGCTTGAAAAGTAAAACTAAAACTACTGAAAGCTTATCTTTAATGAACATTTCATTAGTCAAATACAGACACAACCTCTCTTCCTGCCCCTTTTACAAATACAGTTTAGAAATCAGAAGACAATAAGTACCCTGGCTGGGACTTGAAACCAGACCTACTTGGAAAACCATTCTTCTGCACTACCATCTGTAGTGCCTTGCCACCTGGGGAGTCCAAAAGCAGTCTTCTCCCAATGCAAACCCTGGAGCTATACAAATTACAACTGCACTTTTATTTAGGAGTATGGACAGGTGTACATATATTCAAAAACACAGTTTAGAAGGTAGAGAGAAATAAATGCCTTGCAACTGTTTTACAAATTCAGGAGATCCATTCAAATGCCAAACTAATATTTTACTTGAAAGTGTCATCTAGCTTTATCTGTTCTTAGTTTATGGCCTCTAAATGTCAAGTGTGCCAAATCTGTGTGTCCCTATACCATTAACCATGTCCAAAACTGCAGAAAATTTGGACCTGCATTGTTTAAATAAGAACGATTTTCCAGTTTTTCAGTACAGAGTTTGCAAGTGTAGACAGTAAAAAAAAAAAAACAGAAAAAAAACTACCCCCTCCTCACTTGCATTAAATGCCAGTTATGGCTAGGTGTACACGAGATTGCCAAAACATTTCATTTACATAGTAAACACTTCTCAAAAATCTTGTGATAGTTTGTGCAAGACAGCCCAGCACTGCAAACTTGCTAAATCATGATGCTTGCAATTAAAAAAACTACTAAGACAAAAATATATTAAAGACTGTATTTTTATTTGCAAGCTTTAGATACAATAATGCTGCTTCATTCCAATATAACCAGAATTCTGATTGTATAAAAAATGTAAAGCTATGGGGTTTAAGGCCACAGTTTAACATGTACAGTAAATAACTGGCAGTATGTGTTCTGAGAATCACAATATGTTATGTGAACGAATGGCTCACAAAATGAAATAAAATAAGTTATAAAAAAAATAAAGATATCAAGTTTCAATCTTTCTCCCTAGGACAGTAATGGAATACAAAATTTAATTCAACATCTGTAATGATTTTGTGTCTGAAACTGGTTTGATCAGTTACTTCTTGAAGTGCACTTTATATTTACAATAGAAGTTTTAAACCCAATAATCCCCGGTGCAATAACCCAGTCCATTTCATCATGGTCCTCTGCACCCATCCCAATGTAGAAACTTACCTTTTTTAATTTATTGATCTTAACTGAAATCACATTCAACACCTTACATTCTATATTAGAAATTCTCTATTGTGCTTATCCAGGTACCACATGTGTCTTGCAAATCTCTTAAAAGTCCCATTTCACATTTTCTGAATTTCTCAATCCAATATACCTTATTACTAAAGGATGTATATATGCCAATATTTTCAGCTACAAAGAATGGATAGAAACACAAATGTAAGCTGAATGATAATACGTTTTTTCAAAGCTTTCTTGACGTGTAAGTAATAACCAGGCTTAATGAGACCGGATTCATACTCATGTAAGTTTAATATAAACATTGCCCAGGTTTAGAGAATGTACTGTAGTTGAAATAAAACACACTGCACAATATTACAGCTCAGGGCATAGTGCCTGTGTAAGATGCTTAAAACAGCTGCTAATTGGGGAACAGTATTTCAGATCTATGATAATGCTGCCCACCACAGCATCAGTTCGAATTTCCTGATATAGTTTCTATAAACTAAAATGTCAGCAGATTTAAAAATATTGTAAATCGAGAATGTGAACAGTAGAATGATGTATCAAATTTGGGGCAAATTTCACAGGTTAGGATAACGAAGCCCAAACAGCATCAAGAAATCAGAGATTTCATGACGCTTTGGTGCAATCTAGAAATTATTTTAGAACATTTTTACAGCATCTGGTATTTTCAGGCCATTCAATAACCTTTTACTACCAACAGCAGTTACCGTAAATTCTCCCTCCAGTGTGCCAACAGACAGGTATGCCATATCATGTTTTGAGTACTGTAGTCTAGTATAACAAACATTACAATTGAGATCACCACAATAATTTGTAGTCATTTCTAATTTTAGGAAAAATTGCAGAAACTTGATGTAGGGACTGTGGTAAACCTGCAAGCTTGGCAGCATCCCGAGAGGACACTACTGGAGCAGCAGAGATGAGATATTTCATCAAGGTATACTGTGCTGCGTTACAGTTTAACAGCTAACGTCAGTGGGAAATATCATGACTATCTTATCAAGTTATCATTGCATCCCTGTAACTGATGACTGGATGGCTGCTTAACTGATACAGAACTAGTCTAACATCAGTTTTTCCTTTTTCCTACCATTTGGCAGTTTCTCTTACAGTGGCCTTTGGTTACTTCGGTCTCATTTTGAATTGTATCTAGTATGATCTGCTGGACTACAAGTCTACTATTCTCCTTCCCTCAGTGAGGTGTCTTCATCTCCCTCCCTCTCCCCCAGATTTTATTCTCTCCTATTTTATTGTTTTTTCACTATGTCTCTACTGCAGGCGGACTTTGTTTCACTCTTTTTACCTCTTTCCTTTAAGTTCTACATAATCAGTTGCTTTCTTCCTCTCGATTATCCTCTCTTTCCCCCTCATTTTCCATTTGCAGTGGTGCTCTCAACAGATTAACTCCAAAATGAATTTTTTTAGTGCACCGAATATGGCATGGTCTGGGCAGTCAGCACCTTATACATTACTCAGCAGACTTGGTTTCAGAGCATGTCTTAAAATCACATTCATTTGCACAGAGGGCCGCAGTACTAAAACAGTAGTGATGGGGTATGTCCTCCTTCCTTCTAGCTTTTTGCTAAAATGGAAAATGGATGCAGTCAAAGCCTTAGCTGCTCAGTCTCCCATATCAGACTCAACTCTCTGGCTAGGCTGGAGTCTGAAAGAAGCACGTGTCAGTTTCCTCTATGCCAAGCATGTAACTGCCAGCATCGGTCATAGTACAGTTTGTAATCACAATTCTAAAGAAATAGGTTGTAATCTGAAAGTTTAATGAAATGCTGAGGTACACAATAACTAGTGCATTAACCATTTTAATTTGTAATCTCCCCCCACAATGTGCTTGACAGCCAAGAAACGGCACAGTTTAACATAATAAAAATGCTAATTCTTGTAGTTAAGACATTCAGCATACATTAGCTGTACACTTGCTACAAGACCAAAGTTTATTTCATTCTGAAAAGTACCTCTTACTACCCACTGTGCAAAAACATGTACCCATTACTGCAAAATAACCTCCTGAGCGGCCACAGTGTGCTTGTGCCTTATATTGGATAAAGACTGCCAATACTGTTAAAGCAGGGCAGAGAATTTTGTAGCTTGTCTCATTTGAGACTACAGCAGAGAATCAGCCATCACAGCCCGCTGGATAACTACTGAAGGGTCACCTATATAATATCAAAACACTTCCCAGCCTGCCATATTTTACAAGCTCTTCTGTTTCAGTATATACAAATATGAGTACAAATGTTAACAGTTAAAAGAAACTGGCATACCAACAACTGAATTTTTTCTGTAGCACAGACAGTAAGGATACCAACCTTTACAGCACTAGAAACATTGAACTATGAACAAGTAAACTATTCATTTTACAGTTCTTTATGTCATTAGCTCACAGCTAAAACAGGGTCAGAACTGTAATACATTCACTAATTAGTGAAATGGTTGGTTATCAACAAAAAGGATGGAAGGCACAGAGTGCAAGAAATATATACGCTTAATGAGTTTTAATCCCTGGGAACTGTGATGACAGTGTACTGGTTCATTAAAAACACACTATGAATGTTCTTCGAGAACTGTTCTCACTATTAAGTGCTTTAATATTGCTTACAGCTAAACAGAGGATGCCAAATGGGTGAACCGTCAAATTGTCTGTTATGACTAAATGGGAAAGTAGACTGTCAAGATACAAAAATCTAGCCAGAGAATGTTTACTGTAAGTGATGTAAAAAGGTTCTTTGTTATTTACCTACTGTGCTTTTCTAGAACAAAAATGATAAAGCAGCTTTTGGCAAACATACCAAATCATATTCTGTAGATCAAGATCCCATCTGGCTGTACCCTCTTACGTGTAAAAAAGCATTAGTTAATCCTGAATCTACCTTGAAACTGTAGAAGTTCCAGTGTCAAGGAGATTAGGTTCAACTTGCTATCCATGTTGATTTAAGCCTTTAGGTTGTAGCCCACAAGAAAGTCCAAAATGCAGAGACAAAAATCAAGGACACAAAATGTCCATTGCAAAGATTATGGGGATAGTTTTATGCATAAAACTCCTCTTGTCTTTGTGGTTTTTGATATCCTCCATTTGACTGCTTTGGTTCTTCCAGGGAGTAGCTTCCCTCATCCTTCTTCTTCATTCTGTACAGCATCAGTCCTAACAGCGCCATAGCAATCATCAGGCACACTACACCACCTGCAATGACCGCTGTAATGATAAAAAAAAAACAGTGAGGTAGTACACCAATTACTTTTTTTTTTTTTAATGCAAATCTGTTTATTGCTGAAATATCACTTTATAATTTTGGTATTACACATCAATCTACAATTCATGGGATCTGTAAGGACAAAAGCATTCGAATCCAGAGAAGCATTAAACAGAAGCCCATCTGCAATAATAGGTAGAAGGGCTATTGACACAGGGAAACCACTTATTTAGATTCAGATTATATTGTATACATTTTCTATACATGTGGTAACCCTTCATTCTACATAGATACAGAAATGCACCTGAAAAAATTACTGGCCCTTGGACATCACTTGTTACTTACTACAGCTCATCTACAAGCATAATAATCTTCTGTCTAGGACATCATATTTCCAAACAAATACACTGTGGTGTCAAGATATGTCACGTTGACAAGCAATCGTATTAGATAAAATACAAAGTACAAAGATTGAATGTTTTAGGTAAATTTCTCTAGCAATAAAGAATGATGGGAACAGTGCTACGGAAAGTAAATGAAATAAACTGTGCCGAAATATAACCCTTTCCCCGAGTCCCACAAGGTCAGTAGCTCTTCAGGTCTGTACTGAACGCAAAGCAGGGTTTAAATTACATGAGAACCACCTTCAGTCAAGTGGAGGCCGATGTCCTAAAGAGACTCCACTCCACTGGCTGTAGTGCTGTGCCCACACTGAAAGTCGGAAACCAAACAAGACAGCAGAAAAAGGCTTACAGGCCCATCCCGTCTGCCCGCACCTACAGTTACTTGTGTGATGGCCCCAACGACCACCCTCTTTCATTTATCCCTCCCCTTTACACCCCCTGCTGCACTTCAGGCCCCTATACCTGCTCAACCCATGTCTGAATCCACTGTTTTGGCACGGATCACTCCAGCAATCTTATCCACCTGTTCATTTTCTCTGACAAAAGTACTTGCAGACATCCCTCCTGTTACGATCCTCAGCCAGCTGAAGTAGATTCCCCCTGGGGTTGTGTTTTTACTTAGGTCAACAGTTCACCTTGTTAATACCACAGAGATATCTGAACAGTTATATCTTTTCTTTACCCCCACCCCCAAAAAAAACACTTCTTGTCACAAGGAGCACGTTTTCTGGATTGTGACTGAAACAGATTATGCACCTGTAGCCATAGTTATACTGCTGGCATTCAGTCCACATCCACATTGTGGCAGTTGCTGGGAACCAGCCTAGTCACTGGATGCCTTCAAACTTAAGCTCCTCCCACCACCCATGGAGTCATTCTGGCTCCACTCAATCATGGTCAGAGTTTGCACGACGGAAACAGGGATCCTTGTGACTCTTGCCAGGGGAGGTCTGGTGGGTTGTGCAGATGTGCTTAATACCAATACTAGAATTACATTACAGGTGAGAAACCTCTATTTCTACCAGCTTGTATTCAAGTCATTATTCACACTGTCAGACTCAAGACTCCTAGCAATCCTCCAGAAGGAAGGGGCAAGGCGTGCACCCCAATTTGGCAAACAGACTGAAGGACTGGGCCCCAAAGGCAGCAGAGAAAACTGCACGTCAATGCTGCAGTCAGAGATGAACATGTGTGTTTTCAGAGTTTCACACTGGAAAATTTAGTCTTGGGATTCCCACTTCTAGGTCTCCGTAGACACTCAGACTGGTTACATTAAGCTCAGCAGCCATAAAAGGCACCACCTATCAATGGCTGTCAGCAACCAGTCCTACCATCACACAGTGTAAGAACAGGGTCCACTTCACAGCAGGAATGGAGTGTATCACAGCAGATCTCAGGATGACCAGGGACAGAGAAATGGCTACAATACACTACTCCTCCATAGGGAAAGGGGAGGTTTCATATAAATATCACTGTCAATGAGATTTATTGAGTGACCATATGCGAAGAATGATCAGACGAAACTGTATAAACTATATAAATTCACTTTAATGGAGTTGTGTTTTTTGTTAACGGGGGAACTGATGTATGGTTGATACCTCAAAGAGAAGTTTATATACAACAAGAAAAACAGAAATGTATCTATTTAAACAGTGCACTGCACACCTCCAGTCACTGCACCATTAACTTAAAAACAAAGTTGCTGAAGAAGATGGAGGATCTGGGTGCGGTTAAGGTCATAGTAAACCGGGTAGGTAACTGGTTAAAGGAGAGGCAGCAGAGAGAAGTGGTCACAGCAGGGTTAAATGATGAGAGTGAGGCCGCGAGCAGAGTTCCACAGGGATCTGGTCTGGGTTCAGTCCTCTTCAACATGTTCATCAGTGATACTGTTGAGGGAATCTGGGGCAGCTTGTGTCTCTTCACAGATGACACCAAGCTCTGTGGGAGGGTGGATAGAGACGAGGGAATAAAGGAAATGCAGAGACTTGCAAAAGCGGGACAGTTGGTCAAGGGTTTGGCAGCTGAAATTCAATGCCAAAAAGTAATGCACCTAGGGAACAAGAATCCCAGGAAAGAGTACTGGATGGGAGAAGTGAGACCAACTGTAGTTCTAGTAGTGGTATATGGTGTACATACACACTTCTGGCAGAATCCTTTCCTCTTTAGGAATGGCCAGAAGGTCTTCAAGCTGGCTCCTTCTGCCCATCCGGATGGTATCCTCCTTAGCACCACCCCATGACGTCAGATCTTACACACTGGAAGCAAGAAAAGGTCTGCCACTTGCCAGGGGAGGTCAGGTGGGTCGTGTGGATGTACACCATATACCAATCATACAACTATGGTTACAGGTCAGTAACCCTCATTTCTAGGTATGTGGATATGGTGTACTATTCACACTTCTAGCAGACTCCTAGCAGTTCTCCAGGAGGAGGGCAAATCACACGCCCCCTATTTAGAGAAGACAGAGTGGAGAATCAAGGCCCCAAGCCAGCATCCCACCGTGACTCAAGTTTGATGTGGCAATGGGAGATGAAGATGTGTGCTGTCTTCCAGGTAGCAGCCCTGCAGATCTCCTGGATGGGGGATGTCCCTGGAAGCAGCCACCGAGGCAGTGGTATGTCTGCTAGAATGAGCCCCAAGCCCAATAGGAGGCTCCCTACCAGCCTACCCACAGCAGATGTCAACGCAGGAGACTATCCACCTGCCAATCATCTGCTTAGCTGCCAGTCTGCTAGGTGTGGTTTCAGTGTAGGTGACAGAACCAATGAATCTCTCCCCAAACTCCAGCTGTGCATGCCTTAGTGTGCAAGTGCTCACCTTGGCTCCAACCAATGGAGCCTGTGCTCAGCCTCAGAGACTGAGATGGTGAAGTATACCAGGAGGTTCATCACCTATTTAAGATGAAACTCTCAAAACACCCATCAGGAGGAACTTCAGGTTGGGGCAGAGGACAACCGTGTCCTTTTGAAAGACCAGGCAAGGAGACTACTGCAAGCTCCTGAAGCTCACAGATTTTTCAGGTGGAGGTGAGAACCACCAAGAAGATGGTCTTCCACAGCAGGTGGGACATCTCACACCTGTGCAAGGGTTAGAATGGCTTGCCCATCAGCAATGCCAAAACCAGCAACGAGTCCCAAGGTGGTGGTGTCTCATGCACCGGCAGGGACAAGTGGTCCAGGTCTTTGAAAAAAACACCCTACCACCATCTCCTGCGCCACTGTCTACATACCGGCAAACTCCACATAGGCAGAGATGGCTGCCAGGTGCACCTTAAGGGTCGACCAGAGGCCAGACTGGGATAGGTACCACAAGGCAATCCAGAATACTAGCCACTGGAGAGGACAAGGGGTCCTGCTCCTTGCCCTAGTACCAAATGGATAACCTCTTATATTTTAAGCTGTAGCATTGGCGAGCAGACTCCTTCTGAGAGGCCTCAACAACATGGAGGGCTTTGAGAGACCCAAAGCCTGTAACTCTAGATGTTCAGTAACCAGGCTGCCAGGTGCAGAAACTGAAGGTCAGGGTGCAGGAACATCCACTGATGGCAAAGGAGCAGATCCAGCCTGAGGCAGTCGCTATGGAGGCCTGCTGCTGAGGCTGAGGAAATTGGGGTACGACAACTGGCATGGCCAGTCAGGAGCCACCAGGATCATCTATGCCTTGCCCTCCGAACCCTAAGCAGCATTTTGTGGATTTGGGGAAAGGGAGGGAAGGCGTTCCAGGGCCTTGTGATGGCATCTCCCTAACAGTGTTCCACACTGAGGGACATGGGCACAGAACAGCCTCAGCTTTGCATTCTCCTGAGAGGCAAACAGGTTGACCTGGGGAGTGCCCCAAAGGGAGAAGAGGTGATAGACTACCTCCCAGTGAAGGGACCACTCGTGAGATGCCTTGCCCACTAAGCTGAGGGGGTCTGCAAGCTGGTTGGACGTGCCGGCCACATGAATCACCAGAAGGTCAGCTCCCAGACATGCTCATGAGAAGCAAAATGCGGATAGCTTCCAGGCACAATAGGACAGAATGTGTCCTGCCCTCCTCATTGAGCTTGCACATGGTCATCATGTTGTCCATCTGGACCTGGACGACCTGACCCCGAACATGCAGAGCGAAGGCCATCAGTGCTAGACGCATGGCCCAGTGCTCCAACAGGTTGATGCAACATTGGGACTCCCTGGGGGTCCAGAGGCCATGGACTCTGTAGTCCTAGAGATGGGCTCCCCATCCCAGACAGGTGTTGGTCGTCAGAGTGACAGTCGGCCCTGGGTGGACAATGGGACTCCTTCCTGAAGATGTTCCAGGACCAGCCACCACTGGATGATATCCCACATCAGCTGCATCTCCGTGACTGGCTGATCGAAGTGACTGAGGCGCCGAGACCGTCAGACCAGCTCCCACTGAAGGTGGGGGCATTCTCCAGTGGACCCACTGGACCTTGCTTGTACAAGCTACCATGTACCCCAGCAGACACAAGAATTCCCAAGCAGAGCAACATTTCCCCAACCCAAAATGACTGAGCAAAGGAGGAAAGATCCTCCACCCAGTCTGCTGGGATTCTGACTTGGACCCAAACGGAGTAGAGTTCCGCCCAGATGAACTTGAGGACCTGCAATGGATGAAGTTCTGACACTGCCTTGTTGGCCAGGAAGCCTGGAGCCAAACAGGTCTGGAGAGTCAGGTCCCTGGACCACACGACTTCTGCTCTGGAGGAGCCAGTGATCAGCCAGTCGTCTAGGTAAGGGTACACCCACACACCTCGGTGCCTCAGAAAGGCTGCCACCACCACCACAGTGCACTTGGTGAAGAGCCTGGGAGGCCAAGGAGAGGTTGAACAGCATAGCCCGGAACCCACAGGATCCCTTCTGAGCGAAATCAGAGGAATCGCCAGTGGGACAGATGGATGGGGATGTGGACGAAGGCTTCCTACAGGTCCAGAGAGCAGAACCACATGTGCTGCTGCTCCAGGGACGAAATTATCCGATTCAGAGTGACCATCCAGAATTTGCGTGGCCTAAGATGTCTGCTAAGGTCATGCACATCCAGCATGGGGTGCCAACCCACCACCAATTTGGAACCAGAATGTATCTGGAAATGAACCCTGGACTGGCCGTGGCGTCTTGGAGGCGAACCACTGCGTCCTCCTGGAAGAGCTGAGTGATGTCCTTCAAAAGGGTGGGCATGTTCACGGACACCATGTCCTCCTGTGTGGTACGGACTCTGTTAGGCAGAGCAGCATCAAACTCCAGAGGCAGGCCTCGGCTGAGCACCCACCTGCCCGAGGTAATAACAGACTAGGCAGCAACACAGTGGTGGAGCTGGCACCCCATGGGAGGACCTGGGGTTGGCAGGATCGGTGGGAGGGAGATACCCAACCAGTCACTGGGCAGGCTTGGAAGCAGCTGGCTCACGCCCTCTGGACTTCTTGGCAGTGGAGGAGACTTGTTTCGGCCAAGGCCGTCAGGCCTGCTGTTGCTCCACTGGATGCCGAGGAGGTCTGGCTGCAAGACCAGAGTAGGGCCAAAACTGAAAGGACTTTTTATTTTGTTTCTGGCTCTTAGCATCCCTTTTGGGTGGATGTGAGTCCAGGGTGGTGGCGGACTTCTCAATATGAGTGAGATGGCCATCCACTCTGAGCCCAAACAAGTTTGTACCCAAAAAGGGACAAGCCACCAGCTTATGCTGGGTATTGGCTGTGAAAGTCAAAATCCTAAGCCATGCCTTGCAGCGCATAGCCACCGCTGAGGCCACTGACCTGGCACAGGAGGCGCTTATGTCCAGGGCCATTTGGAGCTGTTTGGCAACAGTGCGCCTCTGATTGCAGACCAGCTTGACCAGCAGCTGCAGGTCAAGCAGGAGCAGAGGGATAACCTGATCTAGGGTACCCAATAATGCATGGGCAAAGCTTGCCATCATAATGGCAGAACTAGCTTGCCGAAGGCCTAGGGATGAGGCCGCACAGAACTTTTTGTCCATGTGGTCCAACTTCTTGGACTCCTTGTCAGGGGGCTTGCATTATCCATGCGCCAGAAAACTTAGCGGCGACCAACCCCTTGGCCAAAGGGTGGCTGGTGAACCCAAAGACCCAGTGGGCACCTCATATTTGCGGACCATACAGGCTGAAGTTGAAGGGCAGGAGGCAGAACACTGTCACAGCTCCAAAGCGGAGCCAAGAATGGCATCTGCTACATGGAAGGGGAGTCATGCCTGTCGAGATCTGTCAGGGTGTACTTAGCCCACTTCTGTACTGGCTCCAGCAGGATACTCAGAGACACACATCAAGCAGAGCAAGGCCCCTAAGGAGGTAATCCCCTGCTCCGTGGAGAGTTCCTCCCCAGACTCCTGGATAAAGACCAGGGTCTGGTGAGAATGCATCAAGAAGCCCTCAGTCCAAGGACTCCTTGAACACTGGCCGAGCCACTGCACACCACTGACTTTGCGAGGCTCACTGCAACAGTGACAGACAGCCGATATGGAAGCTTGGTGGCCAAGGGTGCAGTATTTAGGAGGAGCCTCCTCCTTTGGCTGTGGGAGGCCTCCTATGTCGACCTGATCGGCAAGGCTGGCTCAGGCCTAGGGTGCGGTGGCCATGGGAGCGCCAGAGTGGGCTGCGGTATGCAGCTGGTGCGAGAAGCCACTGTTGACACATGAATTCCTTATAACGGCACTGCATTTAATGGCGGAGCAGGTCCTCTAGTATCAGTGGCATCTGTCGAGAGCGGCACAAATGCCCACATCAGGAATTGCTCAACCTTTAGCTACGAGACCTCGACCTGGTCCTCAAATACTGGGGTACTGGTTGGGGGAGGAGAGACAGGGATAGGCGAAGGACGCCTGGGATCCCCTGAAAAGTCAGGCTCCCTGGGGAAGGGTCTGGCTCAGCATGCTGATCCGGCGCACCCTGTGAGAGATCAGGTAAGACAGGGGTTTTGGAAGAGAGGAATGCTCCCCCTCTTCTGGCAACAACTGGTCGACCAGGTCAAGAAACAGCGACAGTTTGGTTGACCCACGTCTCGGCCAACAAGCCTAATGGGACTCCTTGGGATGAGTCTAAGCAAACAGCTCAATAGCTGTTGAGCCAGCAGAAGCGCAAGAACCTGAGGCCCGAAAGCATTTGCAGTCCCACAACCTGTGGCAGGACTTCTTGCTTCTGGAGTCCTGTTTATAAGATTTAGACCCCCGGGAAGGTCCCTCCTGAGAGTAGGAAGTGAATGACAGTGAAACATCCCTGTAAATGAGGCTACTAAGTCCGTAGGAATCAGGGTGGAAACGAACAACATTCCTGCCGCGGCCTGGGATGCTGCCTCCTGAAAGGCAGCAAGTTGCTCAGTGAAGCTTGCTGCCATGGAAACCACCTCACAAGAGTCCTTGGATTTAACAGGAGGGTCTCGTTCTTCTGGACAGCCCCAGGAGGAGGCGAGCGTAATGGTCCTCCAAGGCGAAGGGAGAGCAGACCCGCTGGTTGTGCTGTGGACTCAGACGCATGCAGTGTGCAGGTTAGTGCATAACATTTTCTGGCCGCAAGAGTACCATTCGAAGAGCGGGACCAGATTTTGGGTCTCCAGATTCCATTTTACAAAAGTAAAAGTCTGAGGCGCAAAGCTTGAAGACTGGAAAGTCGTGAAAAGTTAAGACCTACACCTAGTGCGGAGCTGAGATGGGAGGGAACCTGATGCTTCCAGTAAAGGAAGATCTAGCGTCCTGGGGAAGTGCCAAGGAAGATACCACCTGGGTAGGTGGGAGAAGCCAGCTTTAAGACCTTCTGACTATTCTTAAAGGAGAAAAGATTCTGCCAGAAGTGTGGCTAGTGCACCATATCCCCATCCCTAGAATTAAGCAATAAGGCACGACAGGGTGTGTGTTATTGTGTAGTGTCACACCTAGGGTAGCTGAAGCATAAGGCCACAGGCAGAGGGCCTTCAACAACCAAGAAGTGGCGTTATTACACAACACATATGCCTGGAGTGCCTTACTGCTATTATACAATGGCTCATTTATATAAAAATAAAATTAATTTTTAAAACAGTTTTATGTACATGTTCAGTGTGGATGCAAACTTGGCCAACAAAGAAACAAAAAAAGTTCCTTTTTCAGTTTCTCCAGTAGGTGAAGCGGTAATCTGTATCTCACCAGCCGTACTGGAAAGGTGGTAACGTGCTCTCCCCTCCCCCTCCCACCCACCCACCCAAAAGGTTCTTTGTTGGGTGACTATCCACTCTTTCTCTCTGGCTGCTCCACCTCCTGTGTTAGCAGGTGGGTCCATTTTGTCAGTGTACTAAACAATGTGGCTGTTTGTACCAGGAGACAAAATGTTTCTGCAGAGTTCAGAGTTCCCAAACCATGATCACGGACAACAGCACTGAAGCAGTGTGGCCGTTTCTTTCAGGATCAGAGTGGTGTGTGGAGCCTGTGCACTACAGCCGAGGTGCTAAAATGCTGTTTCAAATAACGTCTTTCTATTACTGAAAGATGTGTGTGTCTGGGGGAATGGTGTGGGGCCAGGATGATTGAGAATAAGAATATTATGCTGTGGTTTCTGCTCGTTTGACTACATTGTGAAAAAGAAAAAAAAGGTTCTGTGTTTGGGGCAGTTTGATGTGATGGGTGAGAGGTTTTACTGGGGGTGCTGTAGCCCTTTACAGCAGCAGTCGAGAGTGACGGTAACTTGAGGTAGAGATCTAGGTAGGCTACATCCACTGCTCTAACCTGATCTAGTTCCTTGGTGACCCAGTTAATGAACTATCAAATTATTTAAGTTATTTCATAATCCTTTTCAGTAGTGATTCCATTAACTTTCCCCACAAACGAAGTCAGGCTGACTGGCCTATAACTGCCAGCCTCTTCCCTATCAATTTTGTGAAGTGGGACTACATCTGCCCTCCTCCAGTCTTCCAAGACTACTCCCGTTTCCAAAGAGCTGTTAAACAGGGCCATTGGAGGTGGAGCCACTAGCTCCCTAAGCTCCACGAATACCTTTGGGTGGACCCCATCCGGCCCCACTGCTTTGTTTACTTTTAGATTTGTGAGTCCCTTCAGGAATCTCTCCTCCAAAAACAGACTAGTCTCCACCTCCCTCCTTCCACTGCTCCTGTTACATTTTTGTGGCCCCTTCCCATCTCTTTCCTCTGAACACTGAAAAAAGCATTTGTTCAGGATGCCTGCCTTTTCTTGTCTCCTCCACCCCAAAGAGTACCACACCATTCCCGTCCTATCGCACCGGTAAACATCTTGTCCTTCTGTTACTCCCTTGGCTGTTCTCTTCACTTTGCACTCCTTACTGCTCTCCCTCCTTCCCTCGGTTTTCCCTGATCCTCCTCCCTCTCTCTCCTTGTGCCTTCTGAATGGGGATGGATGAGAGAGAGAGATAATACTTCCCCTGTATAGGATCCTTGGTGAGGCCACACCTGGAATAGTGTGCCCAGTTCTGGAGTCCTCACTTCAGGAAGGATAGTGATAGGCTGGAGACTGTGCAGCACAGAGTAGCAAACATGATTCAGGGCCAACAGGGCAGGTCTACTGAAGGGCACCTCAAGGCACTGAACATGTACCCTCCCGAGACCTGAAGGGAGAGGCGGGGGGGGGGGATATGATAGAGACATTCACATTCCTACAAGGAATAAACAGGGCGAACTGCGGGGAAGTATTTAACCTGAATACTAGCTTGCAGTCACATGGTCATGAGTGGAAGCTAACAGGAAAGAAGTTCAGGAGGGACGCGAGGAAGTTCTATTTTACAGAAAGGGTAGTGGAGCTGTGGAACAGGCTGCCAGCCAAGGTGGTGGGCGTGAAAACTTAGTGGTTTTAAACATGGCTGGGTCAGAATGAAGGATACAGTGATTGTTCGGGGTGCCCGCATCGGGGATGAGAATAATGGGAGGAGGATGGGGAGGGCTGGGACCCTGGAAGAACAGTCAGTCCGAGCGATAGACTGGAAAGAACAGTTTTGTACTTAATGTAACAGTAGATCTTCAAGAGAATCTCATCAGGCCACACCTATGTAACTATAGCCATGAGGCACTAGGACCACATGGAAACTTTTTGCAAGCAGTCCACTGGGGGCTCCCACGTTTATATAGGAAGAGCAGATTTAGAATGTCATAATGGGTGGCCCCTAGTGGACTGCTTGCAAAATGTCTGTGTGGTCCTAGTGCCCATCTGCTATCGTTTCATAGGTGTGGCCTGATGAGATATCGAAGATCTTTGGCAGACTGGGTGGACCTTTGGTCTTTTTCTGCCATCACTGTCTTTCAAAGTTACAAAAAAGTAAAAATGTGTGCTTTAGCCAAGGTAGCAGCCCTGCAGATCTCTATCGGAGGTCAGAGGTACCAGCCATGGGGGCAGTACTTTGATGGAACAAATCTTCAACCCTGTGGGCATTTCCGTAACGGCCAACGTATAGCTGTGTGATCCACCTGCTAATCTTCTACTTTGTCTACCAGAGGCAGCTACAGTACAAGTGAAACAGCTAACAAGCCTCACTGTTAATCCCATGTGCCCCTTAAGTCAGCCCCTTGCGCAGGTCCAGAGTACTGAGCCTGTGCTTGGCATCTGAGTATATTAATACACTGGGAGGTTCATCACCTGGTTATGGGATGACTAACACTATCTTGGGAAGGAACTTCATGTGGGTCAAAGGACGACCTTGTTCTTGCAAAAACAGATATGTGGACTCCTTCAAGAGCAACTGAAACTCACTCACCCCTCTGGTTAATGTGACAGCACCCAAGAAGGCGGTCTTCCATTTCAAGTTTGACTATTCACAGTTGTGCACTGGCTTGAATGGGTTATGCATCAGCACCGCAAGCACCAGTAAGTTCCATTGAGGCAGTGGTTTGCACACCGGAAAGGACAAGTGATTCAGGCCTTTCAAAAAGTGCCCAACAAAAACAAAATGCACGCTGCACAGACGCGGTCAAGGTGTGCTAGTGCGATATGAGGCACAGTGAGTGCACCGGGTGAACTAAGTATTTATTTTTAGGTATAAAAATGCAGTTAGACTCCCATCACCCTAAATACAGATTGCATTACTTGGAGTGACAGTAGACATCACTATCATCCCACATTTTTAAAATGTACCCCCCCAAAAAATTTACTTCATTGTACACACTTGCAGTAAGGTCCCCCCCCTCCCCCGTTACTTCAGGTGCTACTTTGTGGCTGGAGTATGGCTGAATAAAACTTTAATACAATTCACATTGGTGTCTGCTGTTTTTGCTTACTTTTTCAAAAAGCGCCTGACCACCTTTTCCTGCACCACCATCTGCCTACCAACCCACGCACAGTATGCAGAGCAGGCCATCAGGTGCACCTTTAGGGATGTGGCTCACAGCCCTGACAGAGAGGGACCAAAGGCAGTAGAGGATCGTAGATACGGGCAGGCAAAGGAATAAATATCCTTGCCATGGCACCAAAGCAAGTAACGACTCCATTTTAATATACGTTTTACAAGTCTACTCCTCACAGGACACCTCTACAACATTGGAACATCTTCTGAAAGGCTCAAGACCTGGAACTCTAGTTGTACAAGTACCAGGCAGAGACGTTTGCCTTTTTCTAGTCAGCAGGTCTGGAAGCTGACACAGGGATCTGCTGCAGAGAGAATCCTGGTACCCTAAACATTTTAAACCAGTATGGAACAATAAGATTCAGGTTCGCCTTGTCCCAATGAGCCACAAGCACCACTTTGTGGATGAAGAGGAAGGGAGGAAAGTCATATGGACAGTCAGGGATCCAGGGCTGACAGAGAGCCTCCTCCCTTCACCATTCTCGTCCAAGGCTGGCGGGCACAGAACAACCTCCATTTTCTATTCTGCACCAAGGCAAGCAGGTCTGCCAGAGGTTTGTCCCACTAGAAGAACAGCTGCTCTACCACGTCCTGGTGTAAGGACCACTCGTAAAACATTTCGCCTACCTGGCGAAGACAGCTCACCAGCCGGCTGTCTATTCTTGTGACCTGTACCACCAGATCTGCCTGCAGGCTATGTACCAGTTATCAACCGTGGAGTGCCTTTGGACAAAAGAAAGGAGTGATTCCCACCCTGCTTGTTTAGGTAGAACATAGTTGTGTTTGTCTCGATTTGCACAACCAGACCACGAATCAACAGAGCAAACTCAATGAGTGCCAGATGCACTGCAAGGAGCTCCAGCAAGCTGATGTGGCATCAGGTCTTGCTAGGCGACCAGAATCCATGAGCGGCCACATAAGCATCCCACACCAGAGAGGCAACTGTCAGGGTGACGGTCAGCTCCAGGCAGACATTCCATCTAAGGACACAGCCAATATTTCATGGTGTCCTGCACAGGCCACATCAAAAGGATTAGCTGGTCCACTTATCCGTGGTGCTCAGATCACTGGCGACCTAGTTCCCACTGGAGGGGGGTGTATTCACTAGCGGGCTCAACTGACCATGCTTGCAAAGTACAGCAGTCAGAAAAATTCCCAAGCCAGGCATGACTGCCTAACACGAAATGACTGAGCAACAAATTTAAGATCCAGCATCCCCCTCCCAGGCAGGCGAGCTGTGGCTCAGTTTGTCCATACAAAATTGGCAGCAGATAAAGGCCTTATGGTCTATCAAGTCTGCTTGATTGTGCAGCTAGCAGTCTTTATACTGCAGCTGCCCCTCCCCCCCCCAAAGACCTTCCCCCTTACCCTGTCGCATCCACATTTGAAGCAGCCCGCTGTTCTACAGGATACCATTTCCTCTAGCAATGTGTTCCACCCAGACACCACCCTCTCCATAAAAAAAGTGTCTTCTCATTTCCCTCTGGAACCTTCCTCCTTCCAATCTCAGATAGTGCCCTTGAGTGTCCCTTCCCCCGCCTCAATTTGAAAAGCCCCTCTGTGCCAGTCTTATTTATTCCCTTCATGTACTTTAAGGTTTCAATCATGTCCCCCCCAAATCCCTCCTCTCCTCCAGGAAGTAATGTTCAACTCACTCAACCTGCTCTCTTAGGGTAAGTCCCTTACCCGCTGGATCATTTTTGTTGCCTGCGTTGCGCCTCCTCCAGTAACCTAATGTCTTTCAGGTACAGTCGCCAGAAATGTACACAGTACTCCAGGTGTGGTCTAACCAGTGACCTGTATAGTGGCAGGATCAGCTCCCCCTCCTGGAGAATATGCCTGTGGCAATACAACCCAGCATCCTGTTGGCCACTGCAGCTGCCTTTCTACACTGTGCTGAGTTGTCCATTGCTCCAGTTATAACCCCCAGATCCTTCTCTTCCGTCTTGGCTAGTTGAATCCCCCCCGGGCTGGTAGCTCCTCCTCAGGTTTTTTGTGTCGAAATGTAGCACCTTGCATTTCTTGGCACTGATCCCCAGCTGCCAAGTGTCCAACCAGGCCTTCAATTTTGCCAGATCATGCAACCACTGCCATCCTTCTAAGTTATCCACTACTGCTCCCATCTTGGTTTTGTCTGCCAACAGATTGATCTTGCTCTTGATGCCTGTTGAGATGTCTGCTATGAAGATGCCAAACATCACCGGCCCCAGTACAGAACCCTGTGGCACCCCGCTTGTCACCACCAGATGAGAGCTCCCCTCCCATCACCACCCTCTGCTGTCTCCCTTGCAGCCAGTTCACTACCTATCCCACCACCTTCACCCCTACTCCTGTGCCTTGCAGCTTACTTCATAGCCTCCCATGTGGCACCGAACTGAATGCCTTACTAAAGTCCAGGTACAGGACATCCAATGCATGGCCCATCTGACTGGTTACCCAGTCATAATACTCAGACAGGATTTGCCAGAGACAAACCCATGCAGTCTGCTGTCCTGAAACCCATTAGCCTCTAGGACGGAAACCAGCCTCTCCTTCAGGCTGGTCTCCATCAGCTTTCCCATGATGGATGTGAGGCTTACTGGTCTGTAGTTCCCTGGCTCATCCTTGGGGCCACTCTTGTGAAGGGTACCACGTGCGCCATCCTCCAGTCCCGAGACACGCTCCCAGAGTCCAGGGAGGCATTTAACAGGTCTGCCAGGACTTCTGACAGCAACTTCAGCCCCCTGGGGTGTATGCCATCTGGCCCAGGAGCCCTGTCCACCCTCAGTATCCTCACGCCCTCCAGTACTCTGCCCACTGGGATTTTCCCATCTGTCACCTCCCTTGGGTACAGCTCCCCCCCCTTCTCTTTAATGCTTCTGCCCCCGTTTCCACCCATCCCTCTTTATCTTTACTATTTGGTCCTTACAACTCCTTTTCTTCCTGATGTACCTGAAGAAGTCCCCCCTTGCCCTGTGTTAGCCCGAGTTTCCTGGACACCTTGGTTGACCTGACTGCCCTTGTCACCTCCCTAGACTCCATGTATTCCTCTCTGTCCATGCCTCTGTTTTTTGTACCTTCTAAAGGCTGCTCTTTTCTTCCTTACTTTTTCCATGACCCCTACTCACCCAGATAGGCTTCTTGGCCCTAGCCCACTTACTCTGGACCCTTGTACATGTTATGGTTGCCTCCTCAATTCCAAGTTTAATGACCTCCCACTTCTGGTTAGTGTCCATATTTGGATGGATCCTGGCCAGATACCCTTGTACTATTTCCCTCATGCTCCCAAAGTTGACCCTCCAGAAGTCCAACACCCTTGAGCCCATTCTTACTCCTCCTTTCCCCATGCTTATCGTGAACCACACCGAGTGGTGGTCACTCCCGCCAGTGGTTCCTCCACTCACAGCTCCTTCAGAAACTCACTCGCCAGCACGAGGTCTAGGGTGTTCCCTAACCTGGTTGGCTCACTGACCATTTTCAATAGAAAACTGTCCTGGAAGGCATCCAGAAGTACCTGCTCCCTCCCATTCGGGTTGCTGGGGTACCCCAATCTACTCCTGGCAGGTTGAAGTCCCCCATAATCATAGTGCTGCCCCTCCAGCAGGTTCTTCTGATCTGTCCCGCTAGTTCCCAGTCTAACTCCTCAGTCTGAGAGGGTGGCCTGTACACCACTCCCACCCTGAGGGTCCTATTTTTGGAGTCCTGGAGCTGCACCCATGACGACTCTGTGCTGCCCTTCCTCCCGACTAACTTCAGTCCTTCCCTCACGTACAGTGCCACCCCCCACACTCCTTTCAGCCGGTCCCTCTGAAATATCCTATTCAACTCAGATTAATTTGATTGCCTTTGTAGGAACCAATTTAGATTTGGCTAGACTGACCAGGAGGCCGAGGCCCTGAAATGCCCATAGAGCCAGCTGGAGACACGCACGATAAGCCAGCTGTCTTGACTAGAGGTACACCTTGGTGCCCCTGCACCTGTGGTAGGCTACCACAAAGAAAGGACCCTGGTGAAAACCCTGTGTTCTGATGACAGGCTGAGTGGCATGCCCTTGAACTGGTAAAGAACCCCTTCTGCCTTGAACCAAAGGTACTGGTAGTGGGATGGACTGGAATGCAGCACAAGGCATCTTGGAGGTCTAGGGAGCAAAACCATGCCCCAGTCTCCAATGACTGATCTAGCTCAATGATCATATGGAACTCCTCCTCCTCCTCCTCCCCCTTCCCCTGTTTTGTGCCATCACCCCCTAGGCTCAGCCCTCGATTTTCCCCCTGGTCCTGCTCACCCCTCCATCCCCCTGGACTTACCTCAGTCAGCGATCCTCCCAGGCTTGCCCCCCAAGGCGGGCTGTTGAGCAAGACTGCCCCCCAGCAAAGACTGGTCTAGGTACAAGCAGCCCACTGGCTACCGGTACTCCTCCTTCTGGCTTGCCCCTAGGGTGTGGCCAAGGTGGTTGGGCCATGTCGACAGGCGACTGGTTTATGTCGCACCAGGCACAACAGTACCAGGGAGTGAGGCATCATTTACAGGATAGGCGTTTTTTTCTGTACTCATGTTTCAGAGGGAGGCATGGCATGCAATGATGTAGTGCACAAAGTGTGATGTCTGGCACGCCTCCCTAACTTCTCTGCTTTGGTTGTTGTTCTCCCGGCCTCTGCCAGGGGTCAACCACATGCCGATAGCTAGGTCATCCCCCCCCGGGGGAGATAAGTCCCTGGGACACTATCCTCCTCCCCCTGGCCAGCCCTCTGACACTTCAGGTACGTTCCCAAACCTGAGGTGTTGGCGTTGCAGATGGAAACCCAACTGCTGCAGTGGTGGGCTGGCTCTGATGGAGCTTTCTTACGAGTACCAACTTGCTGAAGTCATGCAGATCCAGAAATGGGTACGAGGACCTGTCCACTGTAGTACCGAAAAGTACCAGTTCTATTGCACTGTGCTCAAGAAGCTGAATGATTCTGCTCCACAGTGCGGGCAGTTTGCCTCACACTCTGGACTCCTTCGATTCGATGGTTAGCGAGGCAGAGTCACGACTTGAGAGGCAGACCCAAACTTACCACATCTAGAACCCACTTGTCTGACATAAGGACAGACCACTGTGGAAAGAAGTGGAGTAGCCAATCTCTGACCAGGAGCTCTGCCACTGACAGAATGGGAGGGGGAATGGCAACCAACAACCAGTCAGTTGACAGCCTTGGAGAGGACTCTGTCCTACTGGGTGTCAGATGCACCACTGCCACCCCCCCCCCTTTTTTCCCCTGAGCACCCCGAAACTTGGGGCAATACAACAGGAAAGTACAGTTATGTAAGAACTTACTGTAACAGTAGATCTTTGAGAGAGGCTCTTGCAGTAGGTAATTACATATAGAACCGACGTCGGCAGGCGGCAGGACCCCATGGAAAAATTGCTAGCTAGCAGTCCCTGGTGGGGACCGCCCCCACGTCAGGTGACCGGCATCAGAAGACGTCGGTATAAAGGGGTGGTCCCGGACGCCCGCCTTCCAGTTCTTTCCCGCCACAGGCCCGGAAGGCCCAGACGAGAGAGAAGCAGATATTTCCTTCAATGGAAAAGGAGCTGAAAAGCCTAGGGGATGGAGGGATAGGTTATTTACTGCAAGAGCCTCTCTCGAAGATCTACTGTTACGGTAAGTTCTTACGTAACTGTACTATCTTACTTCGAGAGGGCTCTTGCAGTAGGTAATTACATATAGGACAGAATCCCAAGCAGTCTGGAACAAATGAAAAGGCACCGGGAGGAGGAACTACTCCAAGAAGTAGCAAACAGCCTTGCAAACCTCAAGATAGGAGGCCTTGCAAGACAGCTAACCCAAAGCCTGCTCTACGGCGAGAGGCAATGTCCAAACTGTAATGTTTAGTAAATGTATGGACGGAAGTCCAAGTGGCGGCAGCACAGATGTCTGCCGCAGACACATTCTTGAAACAAGCCGCAGAGGCTGCTACTCCTCGAGTGGAGTGACCTCTGACTTGACCTGGTAGGGTCTTGTTGTACTTGTCATAACAGAAAGTGATGCAATGAGCCAACCACTTTGATAGGCATTGCTTGGAGACAGCATTGCCTTCCCTTTTGTGAGCAAAAGAGACTAACAATTGATCAGTCTTTCTGAGATCCTTTGTCCTATCGGTGTAGTATCTCAGAATCCTGTGGACATCCATGGTATGGAGCAAGTATTCTCCTTGGTTGGAGTACTGCGTGAAAAAGGCAGGTAATTCAATAGACTGATTTAAGGTAGACACCACTACCACTTTGGGAAGAAACTTAGGATTCGTGCGAAGAGCTACTCTTTCTTTGTTAAAGATCAAATAAGGGATTTTGCACATAAGGGCCTGGAGCTCGGAAATTCTACAAGCAGAAGTAATGCCCACCAAGAAGAGCGTCTTCCATGAAAGAAACTTCAAGTCTGTGGAGGCTGCAGGCTCAAAAAGAGGAAGGGTAAGTTTCTCCAGAACAAAGTTCAAGTCCCGGGGGAGCCGGAGTCCGAACAGGGTGTCTGAGTTGGAGGACCCCTCTGAGAAAAGTCTTGGATACCTCCAATTGGGCAAATGCCTCATCAGCGAAAGGGACATGGTAGGCTGAAATAGCCGCCATGTGGACTTAGAGAGGAGTGACAGACCCAGGTCGAAAAGATGACACAGATAATCAAGCAGAACGGCCACAGGACAGGAGAAAGGCTCCACGTTCCTGGAGGCAGCCCAAATGGAAAATCTTTTCCATTTCATGGCGTAGGTGGACCTAGTGGAGGGTTTTCCAGCCTCCACCAGAATCTCGGCCACCTTAGGGGAAACGCCAAAGTGAGATTGGGCTAGGTCTGCAGGAGCCATGCATGAAGTTGAAGGGACTTGAGTCCCGGATGGACCAGGGTCCCCTGATCCTGGGTCAGCAATCCTCGCGATAAAGGAAGAGGAAGACGAGGAACCTCTGAGTATTGTTGTAGAAGAGAGAACCAGATTTGCCTGGGCCAGAAAGGAGCGATCAGAATCATTCTCGCTCCTTCCAATGCCAGTTTCTGCAACACACGGGGGACCAGAGGAATTGGGGGAAAAGCATAGACGAATCTGTCCTTCCAGTTTAGAGACAGAGCGTCACCCCAGAAAGCGCCTCGCTCTGCAGCGAGCGAGCAAAAGGTCGGAAGCTTTGCGTTTTGGGAGGAGGCGAACAGGTCTATTTGTGGAGTCCCCCAAATCTGGAAGATGCTTTTTAGAACCTTTTGATCCAGTTCCCACTCGTGTGGCAGAGCCGAAGAATGACTTAGCTTGTCTGCCAGGACATTGTCGACTCCCGGAACATGGATCGCTGTGAGGTGAAGGTTGCGAAGCAATGCCCATTCCCAAACCCTCATTGCTTCCCTGCGCAGCGGGTAGGACCGAGTGCCTCCGTGCTTGTTGATGTACCACACCACACATGTCTGTTTGGACGGCTAGGTGACCAGGAAGGATGTATTAGTGAAGGGCCTGGAGAGCATACAGCACTGCTCGAAGCTCGAGCACATTGATGTGGAGAGCTAACTCCAATTTTGACCATAAGCCCTGGGTTCGGTGAGGACCCAGATAGACTCCCCAACCTTCGTCTGATGCGTCCGTGGTCAAAGTCTGAGCGGGGGGAGGATGAAAAAAAGGGGACCCCCCGGAAAAGGTTCTCTCGAACCATCCACCATTGCAAGCCTCTTGTCATCGGCGAGGAGATCAGCACCAGATGATCTAGGTCGTCTACAAGTTGATCCCACTGACAGCGGAGCGTCCACTGAGAGATCCTCATGTGGAGGCGTGCATGCGGAACTGTTGGGATGGCAGCCACCATAAGCCCCAGGAGACTGAGCACAGACCTCGCCGGAACCCTCCTGCGTTCTGATAGAAGGGAAATCTGGGACTGGAGGAAGGCCCTGCACACTGTCGTATCGAGGATTGCCCCGATGAACTGGAGTCTCTGGGAAGGGTCCAGGTGGGACTTGGAATGATTGATGGTGATACCCAGGCAAGTGAAAACCTGCTGGGTGAGGGAGAGAAAATGCAGGAGTTCCTCCCTGGACGGGGCCGCCAGGAGCCAGTCGTCCAGGTAGGGAAAAACCTGAACTCCCAAAGTACGCAGGTGGGCCGCTACCACTGCCAGGCATTTGGTAAAGACTTGGGGAGCCAAGGAAAGACCAAAGGGGAGTGCCCGGAATTGGTAGTGGTCTCCCTGGAACGCAAACCTGAGGTAATTTCGGTGCGAAGGGCAAATGGGGATGTGCAGGTACGCATCCTGCATATCCAGTGCACAAAGCCAATGGCCCGGCCGAAGCAGAGGCAAGAGGGTTTGAAGCGAGAGCATCCTGCACCTCTTGTATTCCACATATAGGTTCAGGGAGCTGAGATCGAGAATGGGTCTGAGATCTCCAGTCTTCTTTGGTACAAGGAAGAAATGGGAATAGTAACCCGTCCCGTGAAGGTGAGGGGGGACGGGCTCTATGGCCTGCTTCGTGAGGAGAGCAGAAATTTCTTCCTTAACCAAACGAAGATAGTCCCTTGAATAAGAGGAGTTCAGAGGGGGGTGACGTGGAGGTTTCTGCAGAAACTCTATGGAGTGCCCCTCTGCTATGATCTGAAGTACCTATGAATCTGAAGTTATCCTCTCCCAACCCGGAAGGTGGAGGGAGAATCTCCCTCCTACCGGTTCCTCCGGGCGTCCGGAGGCGGTGGGAGAGGGAAGGAGTCAGGTGGTGTGAGGCAGCGCCCGCAGCTGGGGCACCTGCTGCTTTTTGGCGGTGGGGCCTGGCAGCTGGGGGCCCGGCTTGTGGCCCGCCTTCCTGAGGTTCTCGCTTGAGGCTGGCTGCATCTGCAACGGACGGCGCTAGCAGGGATGGGGACGGCACATTGAATCAACAGATTTAAGGGCCGTCCCCTTCTCCTGCAAGTCAGTGATGATGTCCTTGACATCACCACCGAAAAGCACAGAACCCCAGAAAGGTGCTTCTTGGATTGCTGACTGCATCTCCGGGACCAGACCTGACACATGGAGCCATGCGTGACGCCGAAGACTTACGGCGAACACAGAGCTCCATCCTGCAGTGTCCACTGCATCGTAGGTCATCCTCAGAATATGACGACTGGCCGAACGAGCAGAATGGACCAGGTCAGCTAACTCCTGCTTGACTTGGGAGTCAGGCAAGAAGGCAATCTTGGATTCCGCCTGGGTAAGGACAGCCTTCTGGTAATCCCCCATATGCGCTACATAATTTAGGGCCCTGATCCCCAGTGTGGAAGAAGCATAGATCTTCCTTCCATACTGATCCAGAAGGCGAGATTCCTTATCCGGGGGAGATGAGCTCAAATGTTTCGGGTGTGCTGACCGGCGCTAATCACAACAGAGTCTGCACGGGGGTGAGAGTCTAAAAAGTCTACACCCTCCGGAGCCTGGTATAGCCTGTTGGACTTCCGAGGAAGTGGGGCTAAGGCCGACGGTTGTTTCCAAATGGTGGAGACAAGGTGGGTGTGAGGCTTGATCCAGGGTGGCACTAGAGTAGGGGCCGTAAGGGGCAAGTCCAGATGTTCGGCGAGTTTGACCCACTGTGGATCTGGTTCTAAGGAACGCCACTGATGGACTTCTTGGATCTTCCTGAGCAACTCCGTGAAGGAAGGATCCTCCGGAAGAGACTTCGGAGGAGTCCTTGGCCGGGGCTTGGACGGAGAGCGAGGCTCGTCGTCTTTCTCGGAGCATCCATCGGAGGAATCCGAGGAGTCCGAGAGAAGAAGAGGAGGAATTTGAAGCAGAGAAAGGACTCCCTAAGCTCGTCTAGGGGAGAGCAGGTTCCTTGGGGGATCCTGGGCCGCGTGTCCTGCCCCTCTGGAACCCAAGGGGAGAGCCAGGGAATCCGGAGGCGGAAAGGGAGGTGCCGCCTGGGGCGACGGGACGAGGGCATAGTCGCCGAAAGAGGGCTCTCTACTTCCTTGGTGAGCTGAGCCTTGGCCTCAGCCCACCAGGAGGCCAGAGTCTCCCGGAGAGCCACCGGCCGCCTAGGGGGCGGTGGAGGAGGAAGGGGATAGTTGTACGGAGGAAATCCGTAAGGAAAGTATCCGTAACTCGGCTGCGGGAATACCGGAGCTGGGTATTGAGGAGTCGTTGGAGTCGGCGCCGGGTACTGCGGCGCAGGATACTGTGGACCTGGGTAAACCGGCGTCGGAAAAGACGGCAGATACCCAGGTACCGGAGGAGCTGCCGGAGCAGACGGCCCAGTAGGGAACTCCACGGGCGGATCAACTGTGATAGGCCCGTGGGGTGGAGGGCCCGCTGGGAGAGGAATATCCCCTGCCGGCGCCGGCGGCCCGGCATCAGATCCGACTCTGTAGGAGGACGATCAGACGGCGGAAAAACATCCCGAGCCTCGCTCGGGGATGGAGAGGAAAAGTCCCCGGGGTCAGGCAGGGGGGACTCGGGCTCCCGGACAGCAGCGAGCTGCGGTGAACCTGGGACGACAGACTGAGCAGGGTCTGCAGTAGGCGCGAGGGCCGGCGCGCGTTGGAGGACCGGCGATGCGACTTAGAGCTGGAATCGCGCGGACGCAGAGGCGGTGTCCGACCGGGGTCCCTCGTCAGAGGTGGGCGAGGATGGAAGAGGCCCGTCGGAGGGACACTGCCGTGTGCCACCAGTAGGGTTGGGCGCCTTAGCGTCCTACTCCCAGCGGACGCCGGGCACGACATCCGGCTTATGGGAGCGCCCGCACAATATGCCGCAAGCCTGTGGCAGTACTGGGGCAGAAGCCTCCTTGCCCGGAGCCACCGGGCGGCTCGAACGCGAACCCGATGGGCGGGCCGACGCTTCCTCCAAAGCCTTGGAGGCTGCCAACGGGCGATCCCCCGGAAGGGACGTTACCTTAGCCGCGGCTCCAGTCGGAGTCGCGGAAGAGGCCTTCTCCCGGTGCCTTTCTTTGTCCCGCTTCTTGTGTCCCTCAGGGGAGGTAGACGCCTGCCGAAGCTTCTTCAACTCCTTCTCCATTGCGGACATCATCTTTTTAAGGAGATGGGCTTCTAGAGACTGCTGGCGTTGTCTGCGGGTGGCCGCGTTGAAATGCAGGCAGTGCGGGCACTTATCGACCGCGTGGTCGGGGCCTAAACAAAAAAGGCAGAGGGAGTGACAGTCTTTGTGAGGCAGTTGGGCGCCGCACGAGTCGCACTTATTTTTTGAAGGGGACGACATAAACCGACGTTCACCTAATGAATAAAATACAGAATACTGATACGTTCAGAAAAACCAATGAAGCAACAGGACTGGGCTTTACGAACTTCACCGCAAGGCGCTGCACGAGCTGACAGCGGGAAAGAACTGGAAGGCAGGCGTCCGGGACCACCCCTTTATACTGATGTCGTCCGACACCAGTCACCTGACGTGGGGGCGGTCCCCGCCAGGGACTGCTAGCTAGAAATTTTTCCGTGGGGTCCTGCCGCCTCCTGACGTCAGTCCTATATGTAATTACCTACTGCAAGAGCCCTCTCGAAGTAAGATCTATCTTTGTTGCTGGTGATGCAGCTGGTAGCCAGAGCCATGAAAGGAGCTTTATTTCTCTCCACCTTGGCAGGCTTAGTAGCCTGCTGTGATTAACCAGAGTCCAAGCTGACACTGGACTTAATGTGAGATAGATGGTCCTCCACCCCATGGCCTAAAAGGCTGAACCCCAAAAAGGGACATCCACTAACTTATGCCAAGTATCATGGGTGATCACAGAGACGCAGTCAGGTCCTAATATGCAGGGACACAGTCACAGTAGGAGCACCTGGGTCACCCAACTCCAAGGCAGTCTGCAGCTGGTGCTTAGCAAGCGTGTAGCCAATGTCCTTACAGGGATATACCCTTAGATGGACTGAAGCCAGGAGCAGAGGAAGAAACTTGGTGATGTCAGATGGTGTGAACACATGACCACTTACGTGGCATAGACAGGCTGCCGAAGATCCAAACTGGCTGCCGTGTAGACCTTCTTGGCCACGAACTGCTTCTTTAACTCCTCATCTGCAACTTGTCCATGTCATCCTGGCGTTTCATTCTCAGAAAGACAGAGCTGAACACTAGTTGCTCAGCCGAGGGGTGCTCGGAGAACCCAGAGAGGCCCCTGACAAGGAGAGGCTCTTGACAGGGTTGGCAAACTTGCAGATCATGTAGATTAGGGCACTAGACAGTACATGAGACTGCACTGGCCCCAAAACAGCCACAGACACTTGGAATGTCACTTCTGGGGAGTCTACCTGTTCCAGGATCTCCACAAAGGGAATAACATTCCTTCTTCTGGACCAACTCTAAGGAAAAGTCTTCAACATGTGCTGCAGGAGAGTGGCAAAGTAGGTCAACCCACTCTATAAGGATAGGACGAGTCGAGGTTCACATATCTACTTCGAGGCCATTAAGGACTCCCTATCTGAATCTCCTTCAAAAACTGGCCACAGATCCCTTTCTGGGGTGCAGACAACTCCAGTTTCCTGCGTGTCCACCACCAAGATGACCCTGGGCAAGCCAGGCCCTGGTTGGGACCCCTTCATAGTTGCCCCTTACATCAGTTGTGGAGAAGGGGGTTCAACTATGATTGGTCAAGCTGGAGGGGACATGGCACCACCAGTCAAGGTTCTAGGGCTTTCAGAGCCCATGGAGATACAGAAGGTAATGGGTCAAACCCACCCCGTGACAGAATGCCCACTGCTGCCATAGAAGGTCTTCATATCTCTGAGCTGACACAGTCGACGGTCCTCTGAGATGGACGAAGAGAGGAACTCAGTCAAGAGCAGCATTAAAGAGAGAGATACAGTGGGACCGTGAGCGGCGTCTTGACCATCGACCACCTCAAGTGCGACGGGTCCATCGGCAAAGCCATGTAAGACCACATGCTTAGGCAGCAAGACTATCCTTTCCTGTACAGCCTCCACCCCACAGTCCTTCCACACAGGTGTGGGCTCCAGAACCTTGCAAAGTACCAAAGGTGGGGACAAATCTGGCATTTATACAGTAGAAGGATCATCTCCCTGCTACTACTGATCACGTTTCCTATGCAGCACAGCATCCTGCTTGTCCTACCTACTGATCTATTGCACTGTGCTGCAATTTTCAGGCTTTCCTATATCATCTCTCTCCTGGTCTCTACTCAGCTGTGCTCTGTTACCACCCTGATCAGGTACTGCGTTTTCATTCATCTTCAGGGATATCTCAGTCTGGTAACACCATCAGAACCTTTGGCGTCAGTGAAGTGGAATCCACACTGAAGATTTTCAGTCGACAACTGGGGCCACCCATGCCATCTATGTCAGTCAATGTCACCAACCCTATATAGGCGTGGGCGGCCCTGCTCCCTCAGTTCTTTCCTGCTGTCTACTTTCTTGCATGGGTCTCCGCAAAAGCTCAGTCACATTTTTTGCACTTTTCAGCCTGCAACTCTTTCTCTTACCTTGTAAAAATTTATTTTTCAAGAGATTTCTTCTTTCGTTTATGTTGAGAGTTAATCCTTCCTCCTCTTTTCCGTTGCTGCAGAAAGAAGATTGCCTCTGCAGACGAGCATTCTGTTTGTCTGCTGTCTTGGGCCTGACCACGAAGTTTGACTGTGAGCTCTGCCAGAAGTTTAACCAAACCACCTTTCGGCTGGCCTGGTTTCATATGCATACCCTTCAGTGGACCCTCAGGGTACAGTGGGACCAGTGCATGGACGAGTTGGACCATCCAGTCCTGGTCTCTTCCCCAGTATGTAAGATACTGCCGTGGTGGATGGACCCCTTGAATCTGCTTCAAGGCATTCCCTTCTAGATCTCTTCCACGAATCATATCCTAACCACAGGTGCATCAGGTCTGGGCTGGTTAGCATACTTGGGTCCCTTCCAAACCCAGGTCTCATGGTCCCAGTGGGAAGCCTCCCTGCATATCTATGTCCTGGAGATGAGAGCGGTGCTCTATGCCACGCAGACTTTTCAGGAACATCTTGCTCCAGGTCAGCTGCTGGTGCAGTCGGACAATCTGAGTGTAGTTTACTGCATCAACAAGCAGAGTGGAACTCACTCATACCGCCTTTGCCGCGAGGCCATGAGTGTGTGGTACTGGGAGCTGGATCACAGTGACACCCTCTACGGTCCACGTGCCAGGTGTCCTAAACAGCCTGGCTGACCGTTTAAGCAGGACTCAGTCCTGCATGCACAAATGGGAGCGTCTCATCTGTCAGAGAAGACTTGTTTGACAGATGGGCTCATGCAGAGTTGGATCTTTTTGCATCCCCACTCAACGCAAAACTGCCCAATTTTTGCTCGCTAGATATAGGGCCTGGAGTTTTCTGGCGAAATGCATTGCCCTCTTGGAGTCTGAGGTTTCTTTACGTATTTCCTCAGATACAGAGGGTGCTAATCAAGCTGCAGATGGAAGGGGCCAGCATGATTCTGGTGGCTCTATTCTGGACTCGCCAGATATGGTTTCCTCTACTTCAGCAGCTGGCAGAGGAACTTCTGGTCCCTCTTCCTCTTTGCAGAAGTCTGCTGACCCAGGATCAAGGAACCCTGGTCCATCCCCAACCTTGGGTGTCTTCATCTGCATGCCTGGCTCCGGAGAACATAGCCATCGTCAGGTTTGGGGTCTCTAACAGGGTAGCAGACGTCCAGGTGGCTGCCCGGAAGCCCTCCACTCAAGCCACGCATGCCCTGACGTGGAAGCAATTTGCCATACGGGCTGCCAAACATGACCTAGACCCTTTTACCTGTTCGGTGAATCATGTCCTGGACTACCTGATCTCACTGTCCAACTCAGGCATCCAGTATTCTTCCCTCAAGGTTCACCTTTCAGCTATTTTCTTTTTTTTTTTTTTTTTTTTTTTACTTTCTCTTTATTCTCCCTCTACCCGCGGCGCCCCCACTGTTCAGGAGACACATGTGGCCTTATCAGTCACCGCCCTCTTACCTGGAGCCTAGAGCGGTCCATACCCCATGTAGCCTTGGTTATACCCCCCCAGGTGGGGTATGAGGTGGGGCCCTTACACCCAGAGGTCCTTCCTGTTTCGTCGGGATGCCGTCACCTAGGGCAGGTAGGGGCATTGGGGATCCACCTGAGGACAGACATGCACCGACCCTGGAACCCCGCCCGGAGAAGCGAGCTGCCCTTAGGATGCTCAAGCCTCCCCAACAGGTCGTTCCCAGACCAGGTCGCTGGCACGCCATAAATGGAAATCCAACGCTGCACGGCGGGGCCCCTTTCGGCTATTTCTGCTTTTCATGAGCTCATGAGTGACCGCATGATTGCTCAACTGGATGTCTATTGTACCTTTTTTAGGGGCATCCTGCATCCGAAAACTCCAATCCGTTCCCTTGTCCCAGCTTGGAACTTTAATTTTGTTTTGGAGAAGTTGACCTGGTCTCCTTTTGAGCCAATAGCGACTTGCGATTTGCATTCTCTCTCTTGGAAAGCGCTATTTTAAGTTGCAATTATTTGTGCTTGAAGAATTTCAGAGCTTCAGGCCCTCTGGTGCGAAGAGACTTTTTAATTTTTCACAAAGACAGGGTGTCTTAGCGTACAAACCCTACGTTTCTAAGTTCACACTAAAATCAATGTAGCTACCTTCCTGTTTATCTCCCCCCCCACACGAGTCGCCTATCAGAGGAAGCACTGCTCCATATATTGGGCGTCATCCAGAGCTTGCTACCTGCTTAGGACTAAGGGTCCAGAAAATCAGATCAGTGTGTTTTCTTCACTCCAGGCAGAGAGGGCATTTCAGTTTCTATGCAAAATTTATCCAAGTGGTTGGCAAATTGCACTGTGTTCTGCTACAAGTATGGCAAAGAACTGCCTGGTGCTGGCTACTTCGGTGGTTTGTTTTAAAGGAATCTTAGCCGCTGACATTTGTGCGGTTGCCACCTGGAGTACAGGCCACACTTTCACCAAGCGCTACAGTCTGGACATTGCCTGAAGAGCCCGTGCAGGATTTGGCAGGGCTGTATTATAGGGACTCCTGTTCTACGTTTACAGAGAGCCCTCCGCCCAGACTGTCTGTTTACACGTGTAACTGCTTGGTACTCATTCCTACAGTGTTACCGGATGACAGATACCCACAAAGAAGATGAGTTAGTTACGAACTTACTGTAACAGTAGATCTTTGAGAGGATCTCAGTCAGGTATATTTTCCCATCCCCCTTCTTGGGGCTCCTGTCTAGGAAATGGCTATCTGAAGTATTAAATAATACCAGCACTCCAGAAGTTGCTTAATCCACTTAAAGTGTATGGTTTATTCCAAAGATCAGTACCATTGTCGAGAGGTTTACAGAAGCAAACAAAACATCCCTACAGCCTTGACCGTTAACGGGTTTTGTTTTGTTTACTTCTGTAAACCATACACTAAGTGGATTAAGCAACTTTTGGAGTGCTGGTATTTACTGCAGAATCTAGACTGGCTACCCTTTCTGGCACCCACCATCCGTAAACCTGTGCGCAACAATATATCTGGCTATTTGGTGTAGCCAGCTTTTCTTTAGGTCTGGGTACCTCTCTCTCCTCGGTCCCCCAGGGCAAGAGCCTTGCTCCCTTAGTCTCTGAGGGAAAGATCTGAGGAGACAGTGGGGCTGCCCACATCTATATAGGGTTGGTGATGGCATGGGCGGCACCAGTTGTACTGCTGAAAATCTTTCATGTGGATTCCCCTTCAGACGGTGAAGGTTCTTAGTGTTACCTGATGATAGAGATCCCCTCAAAAATCTACTGTTACGATAAGCCGTTACGTAACTTTTTTGTTACCAGTGTATACTAACTTAACATTCTTGCCACTGAATCTCAATTGCCTCATCATGGACACATTTCAAGCCTATTAAGTCCTCCCTCACTGCCCTGATGCCATGCTTGCTTTCCACCCTCCCACAAATCTGGGTGTCATCTGTGAAGAGGTACAGTTGCAGCCAAAGACATGGACAGATATTTCCTGAAATCTGTGTAGATCTTTCCTTTAACTCCTATTTCTATATTGAAAATTAGTATGTTACAGAAAACCCCCCCCGGATGATCTGATTTCATAAGGCAGCCTGGGAAGTCATGTAGGGAGGCAAGCCAAAGCCAGAGACAGCTGCCGCTCAGCAGTGTGTACAGGCTGAAGAGGGTTGGTGGTAGGTTCCACCACTACAGCGACTGCTGCAGCTGGGCCAGGGAGCTTGCTCCTGCCACAGGGTGAGCTGTGGCTCTGCAAGGCCAACAGTGGCACTATCCCACCAGGAGAGAAGGCGGGGGGAGACAAATCTGGCAGTCATTTTAATGATGACTGGGTTGACTGGATGAGGGTTCATCTCTGTGAGCAAGGTAAATCCCCAAGATGCATCATCATCCAGGGAAAGAAAAATCTATATGAAGGGGAAATGGTACTCTGCTTGTCACCAACATTGGTTCCCTGTTCATGACCACCCCATTTGCCCCTTTAGCCAGGGTTCCTAACCATGTTGTTAACCTGTCCTCTACCTGGAGATCCCGCCTACTGTGGCAGTCTCAAAAATGTTACTGGAGAGTTATGTCTACTGCCTATCCCTTGTCAGCCACCAATGTTACCCAGTCGAAGAATGCAATCAGGGTTTTCTGGCATGAACCCCCCTCAAACAATGAACACTTGTTTTGTTCAAAAGGTTCGCCCCAAGGAAGTCTGTCAGTCTTTCTTAGAATAGCTTCTAGTAATTTCTCCACTATAGATCTCAGACTGACTGGTATATAGTTTCCTGGATTGCCCATACTGTGGCATTTGTGCAGGGGCACATCGACTGTCCTCCAATCCCTGGGGATCACCCCGGTGTTTAGCGAGCAGTGAAACATTTCTGCTACCAGTAGTATCCCACTCCCCCTTACTTGCCATTAATGCACAGTCCAGCAGTAGATCCTATTCTTCCCTCATGCATACCGAGCACAAATACTGGTTCAATATATAGGCCTTACCCTTATCCCCTTCCTTCCACCTCCCCCTCTGCCTTAGCCTCAAAATTCCCTTAATTTTGCATTTCTCCTATGTAACCAAAGTTTTCCTTATCCCTCTCCCATGCAACCTTATCTCTGCTTCACTCCTTTAGCAACCGAGTTCCTTGTTATCCTGAAGTACTGTGTGTTTCCCTGCCCTCGTCCTTTTTGCCTTATGCCTCATAAAACCCATTCCTTTCTCCCCCATCACCCCTCTACCTCCTAATAAACCCCACATCTGTCCGCTTTCCTGCATTTGCTTACTTCCCCAAATGCAAAGTCTTTCAGCTTCTGCCACTCCCATCTTAAAGGCTTCCCATTTCTTGTCCATTCCTCTATCCCATTCTGTCCTCTCATACTTTATGCCCTCCTGAAGTCCCATACCTTTGTTTGGCTATATGTCCTGCTTTCTACTTGGATCTCCATCCACACCATCCTGTGACTGCTTGTACCAAACGGCTCCTGGACTGACATTTTGGATCCTTTCCCCACTGGTGAGAACCTAGTGCAGCAAGGCCCCTCTTTTGTCGAAGCCTAAACTAGGTTAGTCAAGAATGCTTCCTAGCATGCTTCCACCAGGAACTGGTCCCTTAAACATGCTGTCACTGGGATGCTCCAGTCCTCATCCAGCATACTGAAATCCATCAGCATCTCCCAGAGTTCTACTGTCCTCCTGATGACCTCCCACAATTCCCTGTGTGCCTCTTGGTTCTTAGATGATGGTCTGTATAACCCTCCTATTTTGGTCTTTATATTATTTCCCATGACGGCCCACACAAAACTTCTAATCCCTTGGGTTCCCACCATGCTTTTCATTTCCACAGCCTTTACTCCCTCCCTCATATATAGCACCATTCCCCTTCTCTCTGTTGCTCCTGAATAACAGCCTGGTATGACTGCGTCCCACTTGTGGTTTGGTGTAGTCCATGTCTGTGACTACAATAAGCAGTTGTGCCTGTAACTGCAGTAACCATTGCCTGTTCCAGTATCCATTTGTATTTCTTCTTAGGGTGGTGTTGGGGAAGTAGCCTCATCCTCTCCCGAGTTTGTCTTCCTAATCCCAACTGATCTGTCCCCCAAACTTCATAGTTTAAAGTCTCCTGGATATGCAGTGCAAACCTCCTCCCCAGCACCGCCCATTCCTTCCTCGTTAGGATGCAGGCTATCCCTTTTGAACACAAAACTAGAAAGACAAACACTCCTCTTAAAAAGATGTTGCTGTCTCTGTGGAGAGAGAATAAAAATACAATTTTGCATTCACTGCACCCCTCCTTAAAATCTGAATACCACCCTACTGGAATATCTTATAAGGTATTACATACAATAGAACCACATTCTCTGTCTCTGATGAAATTAAAAAGGAACTGTGATCTGCACTTATTTTTGGGGACTTACAAATTATTCTTTATGAAATAAATTCGATGCAGCTTTAAACACTGAAATGCCTTGATAGTCTCCTGCATCATACACAATTCTTACAAAGTGTTTTCTTTTTATGTTTCCTTGCGCCTGCGCAAAAAACATCTTGCTATGCTTCAGAGAACGACATTTCAGAGTATGTCACGGACTAGCCCAATGCAAAGCAATCTACACTGGGCTCATCCCTGACAGACCAATGACCATGCAAGCACAGTATGACAGTGGTCAGAGTTTCATGGGCCATAAACTTTGTGTAGTTGAAAGAAATGAAGCACTCCAATGAGAGAGCACTTCATTACTTTCATTTGCATAACACCATCCCGCAAGTTGTTCCGCCACTGTCAACCCGTCCACCCCCCTCACTTCCCGTTGTTGCCACTAAGTGAGCTTCGCAGTGAACCCCCACTGTGTGGCTCCGCAGCCACTCAGACTTTCACAGGGATCTGTCAGTTAGTGCCGATCATCCTGAAAGCTGCTCAATTTCACTTGCAAGTACCCGATTGCAGCAGGTAGCACACGATGTGTGTAGAAGTACCATTTCGAGATCCCCCCTCAGAGGAGCCCCCAGCACATCCATCTGTCGCCAGTCGGCTACACACATAATGCACATCGAACATGCACCTTGGAAGGCTGAGAAAGATCTGCTTGGTCACTGGGGACAACTGTGTGACTGTCAGTGTGCCAAGTATGACAGTGGAGGTCCATGAAGTAACCAACCCCAACTCACAAAACTCCCCAAATTGCAGGGGCCTGTATCTTAAGTGTCTGTCATCTAGAGTCAGCACATGGTAGCAGAAGCCCAGACCACTGTCCCACCGCAACATGACCATGACCCGCTCAAGGAGAGAGAACACAGAAGATTACGCTTTTAGTCCTGCTGTGTCATTTGTGTGCCCTCTCTGCGACCACCTTGTGTACGACTGTCCTCTGCTGTGGTGGTGCAATAGGGACTGATGACAGCGAAAGTTTTGTGAGGAAGCATGCCGCAGCAGTACTAGCTCCCAGTGTCTGTGCACCGTTCCCCTTTATGCAGACGATCGCCTCATACAGAACTTCAGGCAAAGAGACGCGCACACAAAAAGGTTGGTCTCCGTGTCTCTCTGCCCTGAGAATGTAGCTGCCTTGTCATCAGTGATATGGCTCCCTGTCATGCAGCAGCTGTGTTGCATCTCTGTTCTGTGACTGCAGGAGAGGGCGTTCCGCGCCCCCACATTCAATGGCACACCTCTGGGCCAATAATTTAAAACGGATAGTAAATAATTTTCCTCACCATGGTCACCACTTTCTTTGCCCAGTCATCCAGCCCATCAGATATATGTGCAGCTTAGCATGCTTAACTGTCTCACTGTGCATACAGTACTCGTACCTCTATGTTTGACACTTTCCCCCTGCTCGACAATATAAATGCCTTTTTGGAATAATGGCCGGTCACCTTAAGCTACAACAGGGAGATTCCACAGCAGTATTTCTATACAACATGAAGGAGTATATGATCTGTTTGACCGATTTCTGCAGTCGCTTGTCCTGAGAGCAGGTTTTGCGCTGCTCATCACTTACCTCTGTTATGGATGTGTGAACTACGAAAGAAATAATTACATAAAAAACAAATAGCACACTTCCTTTCTTAATAGAAAAATCAATGTTAATGACTTCAATACACTTGTTCAGGTTCATGATTTTTCAGTGGCATTATAATGCATTCTTTTGGCATCTAGAAGTGCTCATCATAGCATTGCGCCCACACCACCGCATCTAGATACCAATCCCTGGCTACTGTTAAAGGTCTGTGTCAAACTGAAGAACCTGTCTAATCTGCACAGGGGTTGTATACACAACCCCCCGCCTCAGGGGGAGGAAATGGACAAGGAAATGATAGAAGGCATTCTCAGAATGACTGAAAAAAAGGGGAGATATTGTTGATGGGGGACCTGAATATACCAAATGTTAACTGGAAGACATTTACTGCAGTCACATCAAAGAGCAGTATTCTTCTCGATGCCCTACGGGGGCATGCCTTAGACAGCTAGTGTTGGAACCCACTCTCGAAGGAGCAATATTAGACCTGGTACTCTCAAATGGAGAGAGGACTGCAGATTTAGAAATGGGTAACCATCTGGGAATAAGCAACCACCACGCAGTGTGGTTCACTATAAGCACAACCATGGAGACAATCCATACAAAAACGAGGATATTTGACTTTAGAAGGGCCGACTTTGGCAAAATGGGTGAATATCTAAGGAATGCATTAGCAAATGGCCAGAAAGGCAGGGTGGAAGAACAATGGAGAAAAATCTAAACTGCCATCATGGAGGCAACAAGCTTTTGTGTGACACAAATAAAGAAAACAAGAGTAAAAAAAAACACTGATTCTCAAAAGAGGTGGCAGGGAAGGTTAGGGAGAAAAAGACAGAATTCAAGAAGTATAAGGAATCACTGAAGGAGCACGACACGGAACTGTATCAGTTAAAGCAGAAGGAAGTGGGGAAGGCAGTCAGAATAGCAAAGGCCCAAACCGAGGAAAAGACAGCCAACTCAGGAAGGGAGATAAAACCTTTTATAGGTACATTAGGGAGCGAAGAAAGGTTAAGGGAGGGATAGTGAAGATTAATAAAGGGGAGGTGGGCAGAGGGAAGACAGTGAAAAGCAGAGATACTGAATGAATACTTTTGCTCAGTATTCACAAAAGATGAAGAGGAGTTACCTAAATCAAACAATAGAAGCACTCTGGGTAGGGGGTTGACACCAGTCCATTCACAGAAGAAAGAGTCCTGAAACAACAACTAAAATTCAAGGTGAACAAAGCAATGGGGCCTCACGGGATTCACCCCAGAATCCTAAAAGAACTAAAGGGGGGGGACCTAGTGACACCACTGACCACACTTTTTAACAAATCATGGGAGGATGAGGTGGTACCCGAGGACTGGAGTAGGGCGAATGTGATTTCCCTTCACCAAAGTGGGAGCAAGGCAGAAGCAGAAAACTACAGACCTGTTGGTTTTACCTCAGTGGTAGGGAAAATGAAGGAATCACTTCTGAAAGAAAGAACTGTTGAGTACTTGGAGGCCAGCGGGACACAGGACCCAAGGCAGGATGGACTAACAGCAGGAAGGTCAGGTCAGATGAATCTAAGATTTCTTTGACTGGGTGGCCAAAGTAATAGACCAGGGAGGTGCTGTAGATATGGCCTACCTAGACTTTGGCAAGGCATTTGACAGTGTCCCGCACAAACGATTAATAATCAAGTTGGCCAGCCTAAGAGTGGGTCCCAGGGTGGCAGCCTGGGTAGCAAACTGGCTGCACAGCAGGACACAGAGGGTAACAGTAAATGGAACTCACTCTGAAGAAAAAGGGGTTATTAGTGGGGTACTTTAGGGTTCAGTACCGAGTCCAGTCCTCGTTAATATCTTTATAGGTGACATTGCAGAGGGTCTGGAAGGAAAAGTATGCCTCTTTGCAGATGACACAACGATCTGTAAGAGAGCTGATACACAAAGGGGGGTGTAAAGGATGAGAAAGGACTTGGCAAGGTTGGAGGAATGACCAGACGTATGGCAACTTAGATTCAATGCAAAGAAGTGCAAGAGCTGGCCCGGTGGTGTGGAGGGATGAAGCGCTGAATGCCACACATCGGCGACCTGGGTTCAGGAATGGACTCTGGTAGCCAGGGGTCTGCGGGGCGAAGGAAGATTGAGCATCCCAAAGGATGCACTCCTCCTTCGGGGGTGCTTCTCGCACCAGACTCTCCTGAAGTCAGTGGAAGCATGGACGTTCGGGGCACTGGTGGCTCTGCTTCATGAAGTCTGGGAGGGGGGACGCTGTTAGGCGCTTGACTGATGGCGCAAGTCAGCACATCGCAGAGTCTGGACCTCCTTCATGCTGGCATCCCAGGGGTTGGGAGACAATCGGGGAAAAATACAAACACACGAGCCCTACGAGCAATACGAAACTGGGGATGGGATGCCTTGGGGATTGCCCTGGCGGACGGAGTAGGAGATACAAGGTCTCCTCTGAAGCCGGGCAAGTGAAAAAAGTGCAAAGTAATGCACCTGAGAAACAAAAACCCAAGTGAAGAGTACACAATGGCAGGAGAAGTACTAACAACAACAAAATGGGAAAGGGACCTGGGGGTAGTCATACCGGATGACCTAAAGAGGGGCAAGCAATGTGAGAAGGCAGTAAGGAAAGCTGGAGGGACACTGGGATGCATAGGGAGAGGCATCAACAGTAGAAAACGGGAAGTGGTTATCCCTCTGTACAGAGTTGGTGAGACCCCATCTGGAGTACTGCGCGCAGTTTTGGAGACTCCATCTCTGCAAGAACATTGACAGGATGGAGGCAGTCCAGAGAAGGGCAACTAAAATGGTGCCGGGTCTGCATCAGAAACCGTATAGAGAGAGAGAGATAGAGAGCTTATCAGTATACCCTTGAGGAAAAGTGGGACGGGGAGACATGACAGAAACTCAAGTACCTCAAGTGAATCAAAGTCCAGATGGGTAGCATCTTTCAGGAAAAAAAGATGTGCAAGAACAAGGGGGCACAATTTAAAGATAGAGGGGGGACGGCTCAGGGGCAACGTGAGGAAATATTTTTTCATGGAAAGCGGTGGACACATGGAACCACCTTCTTGAGGAGGTTGTGGGGTCTAAAACAGTGGAGGGATTCAAGAATGCATGGAACAGACATAAGGCAATTATAGTGGGGGGGATAGGAGGAAGTATGCTGTTGGTAAACTTGAATCTTCAGCTTATCCAATAGGTAGGGAAATGGGCAGACTGGGTGGGCCAAGCAGTCCTTATCTGCCATCAAAGTCTATGCTTCTATGTTATTTTTACATTGTGCAGTTTTTTTCCCACAGCCATGTAATGTAATGCATCCTTTCATCGTCAATTAGTGTATCTCACATCTTTCTGTTTTTCCAACTTATACTTTGTGCCTCTGATTATCTCGTTCTTAGAACGACAGCTCAGTGATTTTCTCCAAGAGTCTTCTCATTGCCCGCTGAGTGATGTCATACCACCATGCTTGTGGCAGACTGGAGAACCCCCGACTCCCCCCCCACCACAACATAGATGACTCCAATTTTCTTTTATATTGTGTGTCGGTCAAATTCATTTTCTCCACCTTACTAGGACTGTCAAAACAATGCTGTTCAGCTCTAATCCTCACGTCCTCTAATTATCAGTTTGTCATATTTTTAAAATGGTAGGAACCGGATCGAGAAGTGATCTCCAGTATAACAGTTCTAATATGTTTACACAGTCAGTCACAGACTGAAAGTGCTATTAATATGTCAAGCGATATTCCTATCACTCCATTATGGTTTCTTCTGCGCATGATCAGACTGAAATAAGGCTTTAACGTAATGTGAATTGACAAGCTGCTTTGCAGTCAGTTTTGTGGCCCTTTGATGGTTAAAGACATTTTGGAATAGACTGCTCTTGTATGATGGGGCAGGCTGTGTGGTATACGGGAATGGATCAACATAGCATATCATGCATACACTTCCTCTCTGTGCGCAAAAAAAATACTAATTACCAGTCAGTCACTAGCTGGTACTGGTCTGACTACGCTGCCTATTGGTGTTTGAGACAGAGCATATTTAAGTAATAAGGCATGACAGGGGGTGTGTTATGGTGGGATAACGGTCCACCTCTGGGTGGGCTGAAGCACGAAGTGTAGCAGACTGCTTCCACCACCCGAGAAGGACAGTTAGCACACCATAACACCCCCCCCCCCCAGAGTACCTTATTGAGATGGATCATTTTTAGTAAATTTTATGCATTTTTAAACATAATACTTTCAGCTGGGCCGTTGTGCTGGGTTAATGGCCCAGCTGAAAGCAAATCTTGGCCAATCAGAATTCAGCATTCTTTCTACCCATTTCATAATTCTAATTATCAGGGTGGTTACACTGCATTACTTCTTAATCCATGGACATAAATCTAATGATGTCAACTCATAACATGGTTGTGGCTGCAGCGAGAATGTGTACCCACCATCTGTTCAACCTGTAGCACTGATGCCTGTGTTATGATTGACCGAACGGCACAACAGATTCAACGTTTCCAAATGTTTTGGATGACAGTTTTTCAGCAAGTTGTCACTGACTGGAATATTCCCCGTTCAGCACCGATGCTGTAAGACGCCAGTACCCCACATTCACTTTCTGTTACATTTGTCACAGGATCGGAGCCAATGTAATTTCACATTCAACTGCTGCCGGATCGGTAGCGGACAGAAGGCTGCTTTGCAAGGTGCAGTACACATGCAAATGATTGACTGCTCACACACACGCTTGTAATGCCTGATGCATTTCACAAGAGATTACTATTTCAATATCTGAGAAAAGGAACATCTTCCCAGAGAGGTCAGGCCTTGCAAGTTCTTGTGTATGGACTTCAACAATGAAAAAATAAAAATATTGGCGGGGGTTTAAGGCTTCAGCCTGGAATAATGTGGTCCTATAATACATGTTACTCACCTGTAACAGGAGTTCTAGGAATGGTATGTGTTGTTCATCCACACTTATTGGCAGGTTCCTTGCCGCTTTAAATCTTGCCGGAAGGTCTTCAAGCTGGCTCCTCCCACCCACCCGGGTGGTAAAACTCGGCTCCGCCGCAGCGCTCAGATCTGGCCTGCTGGAAGCTCAGGTTGTGCTCGAAGCCAGGGAGGTTGTGTCGTGGTGGATGAACAACATATACCATTCCTAGAACTCCTGTTACAGGTGAGTAACCTGTATTTCTAGGGACATGGATATGTTGTTCATCCACACTTATTGGCAGACTCCTAGCAGTTCTCCGGAGGAGGGAGGCAGCGCACACCCCTACTTAGGAAATAAAGACTGGAGAACCGAGGCCCCAAAACCAGCATCCGCGTGACTCAAGGTCGATGTGGTAATGGGTAATAAAGGTGTGCTGACTTCCAGGTAGCGGCCTGCAGATTTCCTGGATAGGGACGTCCTGGAAGCAGCCACCGATGCAGCAGTATGACGGGTAGAATGAGCTCTCATCCCTCTGGGAGGCTCCATGCCCGCCAACTTATAGCAGCGATCTATGCGGGAGGTGACCCAGCTGCCTAGCGTCAAGCTTGGCTGCAGGTCTGCCAGGTGCGGCTTCAGCGTGGGTGACAAACAGCTGCGAACCTCCCCAATTTCAACCGTACGCGCCTTATAATAAGCGAGTGCCCTTCTAGGGTCCAGAGTATGGAGCCTATATTCGGCCTCCGAGGTGTGATTGGGGTAGAACACCGGCAGAGTCAGCACCTGGTTAAGGTGAAACTCCGACACCACCTTCGGAAGGAATTTCGGGTGGGGGCGCAGGACAACCTTGTCCCTGTGGAAGACCAGGTAAGGAGACTCGATGCAAAGCACCTGGAGCTCTCCCATCCTTCTGGCTGACGTGATAGCCACCAAGGAGGCGGGCTTTCCACGACAGGTGAGAGAGATCACACCTGTGCATTGAGTTCGAATGGCTTGCCCATGAGCTGCCAGTACCAGCAGTAAATCCCACGAGGTGGAGGTTCTCGACGGAGGAATGTGATCAAGGCCTTTGAAAGCGCCCGACCACCTTTTTCCCGCGCCACCGACTGCTCTGCCCGCACCGTAAGCACAGATGGCCAGGTGCACCTTAAGGTCGCCGACTGGGCCCTTGACTAGAAAGGACCATAAATAGTCCAAACTGCTTACAGAACAGGAGGAAGGGTCCAAGCTCTCATTCCTGACACCAAATGGAGAATCTCTTCCATTTGAAGGCGAGTACTTTTCTGGTTGACTTTTACGGGACGCCTCAACAACATTGAGGACCTCGCCGAAAGACCCAAGGCCTGGAACTCTAGCTGCTCAGGAACCAGGCCGCCAGGTGCAGGTTGAAGGTCCGGATGGAACACCTTCCCTGATTGACTGAGAGCAGGTCCGGGCGCAGCTGGAAGCTGCCTCGGGAGCCTGGAGCTGAGGCTGAGGAGATCTGGGTACCAGAACTGGCGGGGCCAGTCTGGGGCTATCGGATCACCTCGCCTTGTCCCTCCTTGCTTTGAGAAGCACCTTGTGAATCAAGGAAATGGGGGAAAGGCGAGAGAGGCCGGGTCCACAGCCTCGAGAAGGCATCCCCTGCAGCGAGCCCTGCTGAGGGGGTGGGCATGAAACAGCTCAGCTTCGCTGCTCCCTGGAGGCAAACAGGTCCACCTGAGGTGTGCCCCAGTGGGAGAACAGATCTTGTACTACCTCTGGCAGGAGAGACCACTCGTGAGATGCAGCCCTATCTGGCTCAGGGCATCGGCCAGGGTGTTGGAGGCTCCTGCCACATGAATGGCTAGGAGATCTGCCTCCAGGCTGCGCACGAGTGACCAAATGCGGAGGGCTTCCTTGCATAGAAGCATGAGCCGGTCCCGCCCTGGCGGTTCAGGTAGTATATGGTCGTGGTATTGTCCGTCTGGACTCGGACCACTTGACCCCGGAGAAACGGAGCAAAGGCGGTGAGAGCTAGGCGGACTGCTCAGAGCTCCAGCAGGTTGATGTGGCATCGGGACTCCCGCGGGGACCAGAGGTTGTGCACTCGGTGTTCCCCCAGATGGGCACACCAACCCATCAGAGAGGCATCGGTCGATAGAGAGACCGTCGGCTCGGGGCGGACAAACGGGATGCCCTCCTGCAGATGGAATGGAACGGTCCACCACTGGAGAGCGTTCCACATCTCCTGGATCACTATCACTAGCTGGTCCAAAGGATCGCAGCGTTGTGACCACTAGCTGGCCAGTCCCCACTGAAGGGGGCACATGTGCCAGGGGCCCAACGGACCACGCTGGTACAGGCCGCCATGAGACCCAGAAGGCGCAGGAAGTCCCGGGCAGGGCGCGATTGCCCAACCAGAAGTGATTGGGCAAAGGAGGTAAGAACCTCGGCCCTGTCTGCCAGGAGCCGTGCTCTGGCTCGAAGAGAGTCGAGCTCTGCCCCGATGAACAGGATCACCTGCTTCGGCTCGAGTTCCGACTTGGCCTCGTTGATGAGAAGGCCAACTTGAGAGCAAACCTGGAGGGCCAGATCTCTGGACCGCTCCACCTCCCGTCTGGAGGAGGCTGCTATCAGCCAATCGTCCAGGTAAGGGTACACCCGGACCCCTCGGCGCCGCAGGAATGCTGTCACCACTGCCATGCATTTGGTGAAGACCCTGGGAGCTGGAGATAAGCCGAAGGGCATGGCTCGGAACTCGAAGAGGGATCCCTCTGCTCGAAAGCGGAGGAATCTCCGATGTGACGGACGGATAGGGACGTGAAAGAACGTGTCCTGTAGGTCCAGAGAGCAGAACCACACACCGTGTTCCAGAGATGGTATTATCTGCGCCACAGTGACCATCCTGAAGGTTCGAGACCTTAGGAACTTGTTCAGGTCGTGTAGGTCAAGAATGGGGCGCCAGCCCCCCGTCCGTTTCGGAACCAGGAAATACCTGGACACGAACCCCAGGTCTGAAGGGGGGTCCTCCACCTCCGTGATCACCTCCTTTTGGAGGAGGAGAGCGACGTCGGCTCGGCGAGCCGCCAGTGAGGCTGCGCACCCCGAGGTGCGACGGCTCTGAAGGGCGGGGCCCGCTCGAATTCCAGAGGTAGGCTTTTTCCCACCACCTTCAGTACCCACCTGTCCGTGGTAACAGCGGACCAGGCGGAAAGGAAGTGTCTGAGCCGTCCCCCCACGGGGGGAACCAGGGGTGAGGTGACAGGGATGGGGGCGACACCCCTCAGCCCGTCACTGGGCAGGCTTGGAGGAGGGACCGGCCGAGGGACCTCCTGGGCCTTTACCTCCCTGCTTCCTGTTGGAGGAAGCCGACGGCTTGGGTTTGGGATACCAAGGTCGAGCCTGCTGGCCCTGACGTTGCTGGGCCGGGCGCGCCGCGGGCGCAGAAGGACGAAAGGGCTTAGGCTGTGGCTTGTGGCCTTTGTCCTTCTGAGCGGAAGAGACCGAGTCCAAGGTAGCATTGGACTTCTCGATCCTCTGCAGGTGACCTTCCACCCCAGGGCCGAAGAGGTCAGTCCCCAAAAAGGGAACATCTGCCAACTTGTGCTGGGTATCCGAGGTAAAGGTGGATATCCTCAGCCAAGCCTGACGAAGCATGGCCACTCGGCCACCACAGACCTGGCACATGAGTCCCGATGTCTAACGCAGTCTGGAGCTGCTGTTTGGCCACTGCCCTGCCCTGGTCCCGCACCTGCCTGACCGTAGTCTGCAGATCTGCGGGAAGATGAGGGACAACCTCATCCAGGGAGCCCAACAGGGCGTGAGAAAAATGTGCCAGGAGGATGGCCGAACTGGCCTGACGAAGGCCGAGAGAGGACGCAGCATAGACTTTTCGCCCGGCATAATCCAATTTCTTGGATTCCTTGTCGGGAGGTTTGTCCACATCCCTAGCGTTCCCGGCACGCCGGAAAACGCTGTCGGTAACCAACCCCTCGGCCGAGGGGTGTTCCGAAAAACCGGACAGGGAACCGGTAGGGACCGCATACTTCCTGGCCAACCTGGCCGAAGGCGCAGGGCAGGAAGCAGGACGCTGCCAAAGTTCCAAGGCCGGACCCACTATGGCTTTGGCCACCGGAAAGGCCTCCGTAGGAGAATCCCCTCGGTCCAGAATCTCCGTGAGGGGATACCTGGCCCGTTTAGAAACGGGTTCGAGCTTCATCCCAGTGGACTCCGAGATGAGTCGAAGCAACCCTAAGAAGGACGAAGGGCTATCGTCCATTGACTGCCCTCCCGAGGACTCCAAGTCCATGCGCTTGGAGAAGAGGAAGGAACCATCATCAGACTCAGAAGAGTCCTCAAAGAGCTGCCTCGGGCCTGAGCCACCCTCCACCTGCCGAGGTTTATCGGGAGTGAGGGTGACAGACAGCCTATGGGGCACACCCAAAGCTGACCGAGAATTTTTGGTCGGAGCCCCAACTAATGGCTGTGGAGGCGGAGGTTCCACCAGAATCGGTGGGGCAGCTGGAATTGGCCGAACAACTGGCCTGAGAACAGGCTCCTCGACTACAACGAGGGGTTGTTTCGGCTGCTCCGGTGACAGCCACTTAATGGCCGGGGAAGACGACTGGGTCGGCTTATTCCCGGTCAAAAGGAGCTGTTGCCACATAAGTTCCTCGTACCTGCGACGCAACTTGCGCCGAAGCCTCCCCTCGTCCGAGGAAGAGTGGCGGCGCCACTTGCCGCGGTGCCAAGACCGAGACCGCCTATGGTGGCGGGATCGGTTGGACTGGGATGTCCGAGACCGAGAGTCTCGACTAGGCCGAGGCGAGGAGGAATGTGGGAAATCGGCACTCCCTCGGCTCAGGCAGTCCCACCAAGGCTCCGGAACTGGAGGTACAGACGAGCAGACGGGATCCTCAACTCCCACCGGGGGAACCGGGGAGAGGGGATTCTCAGCTTCTCCAGCCGACAACCCGTCTAATGGGTCGAGAAAAATCTCGACCGCGTCGACGGGAGTCTCAGTCAACTGGCCTGACGGAGACACCGTGAAGCCAGCGGCCGAAGCTGAGGGGTCGACCGAAGTCTACTGTCGACAAGGGGAAGGGGATCTTTCCCGCTCCCAAGAGCGTCGACGGAGAGACTTACTTTTGCTCTTTTTGGACCTGGAAAAAGGTCCCGAAGAAGTTGGACCCTCACCCTTGGTCGAGAGGGTCAGACAAAGCTCCTTAAAAGAAGCCGAGTACGAGGCACCGAGAGAGACCGGGACAAATGCCGCAGCCGAGGTAGAAGCGGCCCGCGCCGCCTCCTCTTCGAGGGCAATCATCTGCTCTAGCTGATCCGCCAAGCCCGCCGCCGCAGACACCACCAATCGGGCCTCTGTAGATTTCACCGGTGGAATTCTTTTCTCGGGGCGCCCCAGTTGTAATCGGGCAGCACGGTCTTCAAGGACGTAGACCGAAAAGGAAGAGCACAAGTCGCAGGCCTGCGGGTCGTGCTCAAGGCCCAGGCAGTAGACGCACGTGGAGTGCGGATCCGTCCTAGACATCTTCTGCCCGCAAGGGCACCTCCGAAAACCGGGAGTCGATTTGTCCATCGCAGCCGCGAGGAGAAGAAGACAGAAGTCTTTTTAGCAAAACTTTTAATTTCGAACTTTCGAAGAATTAGGAACCAGTCTTAAATGCAGCGCGTTAAGGAGGGAACCTGAGCTTCCAAGCGGTAAGGAAGATCTGGCGTCATGGGGCGGAGCCGAGAGTTTTACCACCCGGGTGGGTGGGAGGAGCCAGCTTGAAGACCTTCCGGCAAGATTTAAAGCGGCAAGGAACCTGCCAATAAGTGTGGATGAACAACATATCCATGTCCCTAGAAATGACATTACAAAAATTCTGCTGCCACTGACAAAGTAAGCCTTCGGGAGAACATTCCCAAGTCTGGGACTTCAGCCCCTTGGTCCCCTTCCTATGCCACCCAGGCAGTTTTGACACCCAAAATAAAAAACTAAGCACTCAGTGTATACCATCTCAGAAGTATTGAAATCAGTGTTGAATATGTACAAAAAGCTGAGGATAAACTATTTGGTTGAAAACCATTGCCAAGCAGCTGTTACTACTAGTCCTTTTGCAATCATTTGCTATGAATGAGCCAAAGCTCAACAGTGGGTGGTTGCCATTGTGTGGGACCATTTTATTTTCTGCAGGTACTTCAAGACAGACTTCACTTCAGAGACGATATCCACGTGAGTGATATGGGGGTGGGGAGGCTGGGTGACTGTTCCACCACTGCGGTTCAATAGTAAACTTGTTGATCGCCTTTACAGCAACAGCACAATGCTGACAATGAGCACTGTGCCATCAGGATAATTTTTTGTGGGGATGCTCATGATCAATTAACAGTGCACACATGCACGCACCACTGGAAAAATGGAGAGGCAAGCCTCTTTGTCCACTACCCCTCAGGATTGCTACATAATCTTACAGTGGTACTACTGGGACAGCGCGAGCCAATTCCACTTTTACTGCATCATACTTACTAAGACCTTTAAGTAGCTTCCGACTTACCAATATCACCACTCCTCTCCCTTTACTTCAACTAACACAATTCACCCCCACCACATACACCATGCAAGGAAACGTTCGGCATTGACAAATGCTTGTTTTAGGTTGTTTAACTGTACGTACACGTCACTATGCACTTTATAATTAACACCTAAAAGCACTTTTAATATGCACTTTTTGTAAATGAACATGGTTTAAATTGGACATGTACTAATGGACTATGAATATTCATTGATTTTCACAATGTAAGCCTGCCATTTGCTCAAACCACTCTCCCCCGATAAAGCTCTGGACATAGGGCGCTACCTATGGGTGGTTTGCTGAGGTGTCCCATTTATCTTAGCACTGCAATAAAGATGCAAACTACATTCTGGTCAGTGCACCATTTTTGTTTTATTGTCTCCATGCCTTTTGAACAGCCTACTCCCTTCCAAGTTGGATCCCAAATCCAGAGGATCCAAATCCTTCTTCCTTTATCCATCCTTTTAACCATATACTGAAAAAGCACAGAAGACAGTTTTTCATTCAGGTTGGTACTACCTCTGAGAAGGTCACTGGCACTGCCTTTCCTCAACTAAATTACCTAGCACATGGAAGCTTGCCTTTACTTCCTCCATGCTTCACCTACTCTGATCGTTCATTGCCTGTGAGATCTATCATCCTGAATCAGTCTCTCTCTCCACTGTAACCCCAGGGTAACAAGCGCACCCTTTCTTGCCATCCAGTCTGAGACCCACCAACAACCCAGTTCCCTTCACTGTTAAATCCACGATCAACACCTACAGTACAATCTTGATCATCTGGACTGTTTGGGAGACATGAAATTAGTTCAGATAACGGAGTCCATAAATCTGGGATTAACATGCATGTTCCGAGTGTATTCATCTGGGAGAAATGCTAGCTATCCCAGAGATAGGAATGCCCATATAATGGTGGTTCATTAGATCAAGACTGCACTGTATTTCATACCCCCTTTGGGGTCCTCTTCCCTCTTGGCAAGTCCTCAGATTACCCCCCAACCCTGCCTGGTGTGCATGCTAGTCCCTTTCCCCACTATGTGAGCTTCCTGGAACTCCTTGGTCAAAAGCAGCAAGCACCTGTTGAATGAGCATAGCTCTGGTTCTGTAGGCATTTCCCTCCCCTATTCTCCCCCCTCCACCCCTACTACTGACTAGTCACCAGCTCTAGCTTGGATAGACCTTTATGGTACCTGTGGCTGTAACATTCTAAGCAGTTACAGTAAAACAGCTTTTGACCTCAAGTGGCATATTTCAGTTCTTGCAGTCTCCAGTTCTGCTATCAGGGTTTTAAATAGCCGGTATCGCATCGCATTTTGCAATGTAAACCGGCTGCTCGTGCAAGTCAAACCAAGGAATGGATCGCAAAAGAGTGCGATCCATTTTTCTGTGTGTTTCTGCTGCTCCAGTACTGGGAATTTACTGTTTGTTGCCAAGCAACAGTTTCCACGGCAGGACCACTTGCAGTTCTGGATGGTTTCTTGGAAGCAAATACTTCACAAGGACAGCCAAGCCTTAAAGCTGCTGCGCAGTGAGGAAAAAAAAATAATCACAACATCATTCATTCGCGGTTGGTCCCGCTTGCTATCTCTCTCTGCCAATCTGAGCATGACTGTTTTCACCCGTGCGCGGGATTCTGTAGGCAGACCTTGGTGGAACTTCTGTCCAGAGCAGGCCTGGCTGACTCCTGATCCCAAGGGGAGTTGATTGAGGGAGCAGTCCCATTCCATGACCGGCCCGATGCCCAGTTCTCTGATGTCCATCAGCCCACCCATCGTCATTCTTGTCCCTCCCTCCCGATCCCTAGACTAACGGACCATCCAAGACCCTCTCACCTGTGACTGTACTGCAGTCGTTATTGTAGCCTCTTAACCTGTCCAGAGGACTGTGTATAGTTGCGTCGGTCAGTGTGGAGTTTACAGTTGTGAGCGATCCAGCGGAGGTGCGCTTGCGGCTGAACAACAGTACCCTACAGTGCTGTGCCTGCCAGACAGAGTAACAACCATGATGCCAGCCCAATTTATTGGTAAGTTGATCGAAGACTACAGCAGCTAACATCGCTTTTTGGGGAGCCAGGTTGTGTTGCCGGTCAAGGTGTCTAGTGTTTTCAGGGGCCAGTAAGTGACTTGCTTAGAGCCACATATTATGCTAGTGAAGGTTGTGGAAATCGAACAGGTCTGCTGGAGAGAGAGAGAGAGAGAGAGAGAGGGGGTTCAGGCAGTTAGCTCTTCAACACATGGTCTGGCAGGTTCCTTCATCCTCTCCTGCATGACTCTGAAGCTTCTTTGGTGGAACTTTTTTTTCTGCTGCAGACATCTACCAAATCATATTTCATGAACAGAAAAATGTAAGAAAATATTGATTTACAGATAGAGAAAAACTGTCTGAAAATGTGCAAAGGCTGTGAAACTCAACTACAGTACTTTGAGAAATTTAAATCATCAAAACAAGTACTCCTTGCTGTAGTCCTGGCTGACTTGACAAGGTAATATAAAGGAGTGGAGTGCATAGTTCTGCAAAATAAAATGTCTTGTAGTGGAAAATAGTTTATATTCTTTGATAACCAGGTAGGGCCCACTAGATGCAAGTGCCAGTTTTCCGGGTGGTTCAACTCAAAGTGACATGCAAGTGGATGTTGTGGGAATCAAACCCAGGTCTGCTGGATGTACCGAGCTCACTCGCAGCTCATTACTGTAACCCTAGGCTATACTGGCAAAGGGGTGTGTGCATGCGTGCGTGTGTGTGTGTGTTGAAACAGATCATGCAAAAACAGAGCTAATTTTTATTGTATGTATACATTTCATTATTTTTATTTTGCTAATCAAATTGAGGCAAGTGCTATGCATCTTCACAACTGATTAGCACTTTCACACACAAAACTGCTAATCAATTTTTGAAGCTTATTTAAAACCCTGTGCTGTTAGAACATGGAACCTTCTGCAGTTCAGGCAGTTGCCAAATTCCCAGAGGAACACACTGGGTCAGCACTGTACCATACACCCCCTACATTCCTCCCATAAGAATTCAGTGTTCCACCTGCATGTCAGTGTGCCGATGTACCATCTACAGTTGCAATATTGTTATACTTGTTTGCATATGGAAAAATGCATGGGGAGATGTGTAGAACAAGAATTTTATACACACCCAAGGGGTGGGATGTTACATGAACCTTAAGAGTGAAGCTGAACAGCTTTGAAATGGGTTTAGTTTGTTAGGTTGATTGCACAGGGTTGTGATGTGTTCTTACACATTGCAGCCAGAAGTGATAACCTGCGGCATCCCTCAGGGATCAGTTCTGCCCCCCATGCTCTTTATGGTATATATACACTGCCTAAAACGGAGATCATGCCCCCTCTCAGCCTCCTGTTCTCCTATGTATACATGTTAAAAACCACCAGCCTTTACTGGCACCTTTTGTCTATTGTACCCCGATCATTTTGATGTCCCTGCGTTGCACCCTTTCAACAGCTTCAATGTCCGTTTTGTGCTGTGGAACCCAAAACATTTAGAACTTCAGGTACTGAACAATCAGGGCCTTGTAAAGATGCAGGCTTACAGTTTCTGCCCTACTACCAACTCCACTACTGATCTGCCTCATTTGTTTGGCCCTCTTCATCCCTTGTTTATGACTACAGGTACTTTTCCCCCATTTATTATGACTACAGGTACTTTTCCTCTTCCTCGACTTTGTAGAGAAATTTGAAAAGAACAGACCGGCGTGCAGCAACAGGGAGAAGGTGAGTGGGCACAAGTCCATTTATGGAAGAAAGAGTCCGTGGGGGGTTGGAAGCCCTAAAGGAAAACAAAGCAGGGTACGAAACAGAGCACAGTGCTAACTGCCCTTCTGACAAAATTATTTAGCACCTCACTGGAGATGGGGTGGTTCCAGAAGACTGGAGGAGGGCCGATGTGGTCCTTTTGCACAACAGCGGCATCAGGGAGGAGGCTAACAATTACAGACCTATCACTCTCACATCAGTGGTGGGAAATTAACGGAATTCCTGCTGAGGGAGAGACTGATGGAGTACCTGTAGACATAAGGGCTGCAGGACAACTGGCAGAACAGCTTCACCGGGGGGGCGGGGTCATGTCAAACAAATCTCAAATTTCTTTGACTGGGTAACTAGAGAGGTGGATCAGGAGAGGGCAGTGTATGTGGTCTATTTGGATTTCAGTAAGGCCTCTGACAATACCACACAGGAGGCTGATCACAACCTGGGGGAGGGGGGTGGAGAAGGTGATGAGCGGAGTATCAAACTGCTTGGAAAAATAGGAGGCAGAAGGTGGTAGTGAATGGCCGTCACTCAGAGGATGAGAGAGTGACCAGGGGAGTACCACAGGGATTGGTACCGATCCTGTCCTCTTCAATGTCACCACAAGTGACACTGCTGAGGAACTGGAGGGGAAGGAAGTAGGTCTTTGCAGATCTGTAGCAGGGTGGACACCAAGGAGGAAGACAGAATGCAAAGGGATCTGGGGAAACTAAAGGAGCGGTCTAGGGAGTGGCAGCTGAGTTTCCATGCCAAAAAGTGCACCCAGGACAGGGAAACCGGGGCTGTGTATAAGATTTGGGGGAGGGGGGAGAGACTTAGTTAACAAGAGAGGAACCTTGGGGTGATCATATCTGATCTCAAGGTGGCAGGGCAGTGCAACAAGGCAGTAAGCAAGGAGACTCTGATGGTGGGGTGCATAGGGAGGGGGATTTCTAGCAGGAGAACTGAAGTGGTGCTGCATCTGTATCACTCACTGCTATTTGAGACCCCCCCACCTGCAGTACAGTGTCCACTTCTGGAGGCCGCACCTCCACAAGGACACTGACAGGGTGGAAGACATCCAGAAGAGGGCTACTAAAATGGTGTGCGGGGTTGCATGAAAAACCATACAAGGAGAGGCTGCAGGAGTTCAACATGTACTCCCTGGAGGAGAGTAGAGAGAGGTGACATGATGGAGACCTTACCTCTTGGAGTGTGCAAGGAGCAGGCGGGAAGTCTCTTTGACAAGAGGAAAAGCACCAGAACATGAGGACATGCTATGAAACTTGGGGGCGGGGGTTAAGAGGGATGTGAAGAAATAGTAAGGGTGGTGGATGCCTATAACAGCTTGCCAGAAGAGGTGGTAGGGGCTAAGACAGTGGGAAGGAGAGCTTCAAACATGCATGGGATAAGCACATGGGTACATTAAATAGAGGTAAGGTAGGAGGAAGCGACACCTGTAACCAGTTAAGAGTCTAGGGTGTAGCGATATGGAAAATAGAGCAGACTAGATGAGCCTACCAGTCCTTTTCTGACAACACATTCTACGATTCTATGATAAGCCCCACCACAGGGTGGAAGGTCCTGCCTCTGCTTTCCCCCAAAAAACTAACACCTTGCATTTGGCTACACTGAACTGAAGACTCCAAGATTTCAACCGTCACCCAGGTTGTCCAGGGCCTCCTGACAATAGTCAATAGCCTTAAGGAAGTCCACTATTTTGGTCAGTCGTCTGCCACCTGCAAACTTAAGCAGCCAGATTTTTGTTGCATGTGTGGTTCTTCTGTCCCTCCCTCCCCAGCACACAGCACACCACCATAACCATGGCTTCCTGACTGTTGATTCTGAACATTAGACCCAACACTGGTCTGTTGAGTAATACCCATCTGCCACAACCCACTGCTGCTTGTGCCCAAGCCAGTTAGTAATAAATCTTGTGTATTTTATCTTGTGCCAATGTCAAAAGCCTTAAAGTCTAAACAGACTGACTTTGTGCCCCCCCCCCTTCCTCAATACATGTAATCTGGTTAGTTTGGTATGATCAGCCACTCAAAACCATGATGAGAGGCAGTACGAATCCTGGCCTCAAACAAGTGCTCAAAGATTCAGTCCTTTCCCAATGCTAAAGTCAGGCTGACAGTCCTGTAATTAACTCTATGGTACTTATAACCATCTTTTCCTGCAAGCACCTTAACTGGGGTGCCAAATATGTAACCCCTAGATGGCGCTATCCCAGGGGCTACTACCCCTGCCTGATTTGCCACTAACAGGTTGAGGGGCCTGGATCCAATGGCGGGTGCCTCCACCCAGAGGTCAGGGTTTGCAATAGTTAAACTTACTTGGTCACAGCCCTCTGGGACACTGCAATCCCCCCTTCTTCCCACTAGTGGCCCACACAATATATCAGAATTACCTTCACAGTATACACTTACCCCCAGGGCTGGTTCAGGCACTGGGACCTCCTGTAAAATAAGATACAGTACAATACTTTAACATAGACAAATACCTCAGGCAGTATAACTTTGCTGAAACAAGCAGCTCGGATTTATTTAGGGGGAATATAACAAGGACAGGGGGAAATCAGGTTAATTAGCTTATCACTTTACTCATCTACCTATGGCTCTGTGCAGGCCTATCCCTACCAGTTACTGTCCCTGGGTACCCAAGCCCTAGTGGCTAGTCCAAACCGTGGCAGCTGGTAGGGGCCCTTTCCACAGAGAAAAGAAAAATTAGTTTAAACAGTCAGCAGTACAGTGATTCCATTTAGATTCAATGTGGCAATTCAACAGGAGCGACCTGAATTAGTACTCCGACCTCCAAACAAGATAGGGTCCTTCAATGTCAGCAGGGCTACTCTTGAGCTCCACGAGACTCTTCACACATTTATACGGCAAACTGCAACAGGCAAAAGTCCTTTAATGGCAGCAGGATTCACTTGAGCTAACCAAGCCTCCTCACACATTTATATGGTGAACAGTAACAGGCAAAAGTCCTTTAATGGCAGCAGGATTCACTTGAGGTACACAAGCCTCTTCACACATTTATATGGTAAAACAGAAAGTACTATACCAGGCAGGCTGCTTCTCTATCCCGATCGCAATTACTGCACAATACCCGGGAGAACACACAGCAGATTCAGTTCCTGACAGACCGAGTGCAATTCAGCAATTTCTCCAGTCTTCTACAGGGTGAGCCTGGTTTCTACTCTTCAGATATCCTTTGATTCTCTTCACAGGACGGATTCAGTCCTAACAAGCAGTTACACAAGCTGCAGACCGGAACTCTGGGCCTTACACACGTTTCCCGACTAAAACTGCACACTGAAAAAGCACAGGGCTCCTTCCTTCTTCACTGCCAGAGCTCAACTGAAACTCCAACAGACAAAACCGGGCACTTCCTTTGAGTTCCTCCCAGTTCTTGATTGGATTGGCTGTCACTCACAATAGACTGCTCCTGTTGGTCCAAAAAGGCGCCGAAGTCTAAACTACATCTCCCAGAGTCACTGCCCATACAATCCTCTTGTGGCTGGCTCAGATTATGAGTCCAAGTTCTGATTCGTCCAAGGCACCATTTTAGAGCTAGCTTACCCCACACCGATTAGTCCAGTTCAGCAGTTCAAAACCAGAATGGGGAACTAGGCAGACAGTTCTGACTGCAAAGAAAGTAGGTTAGACAAACTGTAATTTCATTATTACTCTAAATGGTTTCTGGCAAACAGTTACATCTTTCAGATAGGTTCCCTTTGCACTCCTAGTGACTGCAAAAATGGAGTGAATTGGCAGCAGCTCGAGTGGTACTCAAAGAAACACAGTCCCCCATACAAACTAATTATGTCTGCAAGCAGACAGCTCTTAAAGAGACAGTACCAGAGGTTCTAAAAACACTCACTGATAAATGGCTTAAACGCCAAACACCATTCAGGCTTGGAGCATTCAAGCAAGCTCCTGGAAGTCTTTTGGGAACCCCCATTTGCAGGGGGGTTACAAATATATTATGTATTTTACATACAGGTTGTTTTTATCTTCCAAGCACACATCTGCAAACAAGATTTCCATACTGCTGTATGGCTCAACAACTTCTTGAAGACAGAGGGCACAGCAGCCCTCTTCAAGCCCTCCAGCACACTTGTGCAATCTCCTGAAAGATTACGACCGGCCAATTGTTCCCTTAGCTCCACTACGATCTTGGGGTGTATCCCACATGCCTCTTGGGACATACCTGGCTTGATCTTCACCATGTTGTCTGCTATCAGGATACGTATAATGCTCATAGGCTGCATAATGGCTACTCCCTTTGCCATTGTACCTACCAAGTATTCATTCAGGAAATCAGCCATTGCCTCCCTCCCGACTCATCCTATTCCCCTATTTTCCAGAGGACTAAACTCCTCCAACTTCCTTCTTCCATTTATGTACTGGAAGAAGGCTTTGCAGTTATCTGAAGCACCTACTACTAGCCTGGCTTCCAGTCCCTCCTGGGTTTTCTTAACTCTAGCCTTACATTCACTACTGCCCTGTACTCCTCTCCCTGGCCTGCACGCAACCCAAAGCTCAAAGGATAGAAGAGTAACTGGAATCCATACATCATTAGATCACAATTACGGAGGTCCTGGTAGCATCAGGAAATAGATGTCTGCAACATCCATGCCAAGTTAGATTTTAATTGAATAAGCGGTTTTCAAGATCTAGCCTAAAAATACGTTGTAAATGTAACAGCCAACTACCAGCCAGAACATGCACTCAATCAGGAGACCAAGGATGCCATGCTCCTCACTTCAAGAATCAAGAAGAAATAATTTCCATACCAAGTTTAATGGCAACTGCATAAGCCGTTTGCAAGATACACCAAGAAAGGAACTGAATTTAAATAACCAATCACAAGTCAGAATGCATACATAATTAGGTTACCATGGCTATGGTGCTGAGAATGTCAATAAACAGTAGCAAAATAGTAGCAAGGAAAGTACAGTTATACAAGAACTTAATAGCTCTGTGAAGGTTCTGTTGCAGCAAGCCACACCTATGGAACTATAAGGCGCTTTTACACACAGGGTTTAGAAACGGAGCGAGCGTCACCTGTGTAGTGCCGTTATACTTTATTGCGTTCAGTGTTCCCTTTACACTTCGAGGGTATTCCGGCAACCCCTGCCTCCATTTGTTTCGGCTCCCCCCAGAGTTTGCCTCTCTATAGGCTGTTTGTGCAGTGCTACCAGAAGGGCCGTTTTACACAGCCAGTCAAAACGGAACACATCGGTGCAAACCGCAAAAAGCAGAGATTGCGGGTTGCATGAACGTTCATGAAGGAAACGGAACAGATGCACTTTACACACAAGGGATGTAACGGAATACTGTTTCCGTAACAGTTATTCCGTTACAGAAACCTGTGTGTAAAAGTGCCTATAGCCACCAGGCACTAGGACCACATAAACTTTTCTAGCTAGCAGCCTACCGGGGGGGGTCGCCCAATCAGATGTCCCTCAGTTCTCCCACTGGAGACCATAAGCCACCTTAGTCCCAGCTGAGGGAAACAGAGGAGGAACCGAAGGTTCCTGCCAAAAGAAAATAATGGAGAAAGAGGTAGACACACAGAAAGGCCTTCTAGGCCTAGGGGTAAGCAGGGAGGGACAGCATGACCTGCAAGAGATCCCCTCGCAGATCTACTGTCATGGTAAGTTCTCATGTAACTATATTATAGGACTTCAGGGGCATCTCTTGCAGCAGGCCACACCTATAGAACGAGACCCAAGCAGTTCCATCAGCAGACAGCACTATCTGGGTTGAGGAAACCCTGAACCTAAGAAAGTAGGCCCTGGAGGACAGCTAATCGAAAGTTGGCCCTTCACCTAAAGGCAATGTCCAGACTGTAGTGATTGGTAAAAGGTGTGGACAGAACTCCAAGTAGCAGCAGCACAGATCTCTGCAGCTGACAAATTCCTGAAATAGAGAGAAGTGGCCATGCCTCTGGTGGAATGGCCACAAATAACACCAGGAGGATCCTTGCTATACTTCCTGTAGCAATAAGTAATACAGCTGGACAACCAATTTGACAACCAATGTTTTGAAACAGGGACACCCTCTTTCCCAGGGGTGAAAGAAAACAGTACTTCCTACAGTCCTTACAGTGTGTGTAGTAATGCAGAATTCTGTGCACATCAAGAGTGTGGAGCAATGCTTCCCCTGGATTGGCAATATATCTGGGACATATACAGGCAGGTGGATGGACTGATTTAAAGTAAACTCAGACAGCACCTTAGGAAGAAACTTAGGATTACTACGCAAAGACGCCCTGAATTTGTGGAAAATCAATGAAGGCTGCTCGCACATGAGCGCCTGCAGCTCTGAAATTCGAGCATAATAAATAGCAATTAAAAATAACGCTTTCCACGACAGAAAGCTTAGCTCACATGTCGCAGCCAGCTCAAAAAGAGCCAAAGTAAGTTTTTCTAAACAGAAAATTAAAGTCCCAAGGAGGGACTGGATTGTGGATAGGAGACTTCAGGTGAAGAATGCCTCCAGAAAGTATAGGACACTTCCAGTTGTGCCACCAATACAGCCATCAATGGGCACATGGAAAACAAAGATGGCAGACATGTGCACCATAAGAGAGGTCTACTTCAGAGCAGAGTTTGAAAGGGACAGTAGGTACTCTAGAACTTAACTCACTGGACAAGTGAAGGGGTCTAGCCGACAAGAAGCGGCCCACAGCACAAAGCGTTTCCACTTCATAGAATAAGTGACTCTAGTGGATGGCTTCCTGGCTGCCACCAGGACATCAGCCACCCTAGGGGACACCAGAGCCAAGCCATGGTTATGTCCTCAGAAGCCAGGCATCAAGATGCAGGGATTTGTGCACGCGGTGGACCAGGGTGTCCCAGTTCTGGGAGAGCAAGTCAGTCCACAGAGGATGGGGTACTCGAGGTACCACTGTCAGCTGTTGCAGTAAGGGGAATCAGATCTATTGAGGCTAGAAGGGGGTGATGAGAATCATTGTGGCTTCTTCAATCTGAAGCTTGATCAGAAGACTCTAAAGCAGGTGGAAGGGAGGAAATTAATACAGAAACCTCCCTTTCCAAGAGAGGGACAACGTCTCACCAGAAAACTGCAGGCCCTGGATCAAGCGAGCAAAAAAGCGGCAGTTTTGCACTGAGCAGGGATGCAAAAAGGTTCAACTATGGATGACCCCACCTGTCGAACAGGTCTACTACAGACGTCAGCAACTCCCACTCATGTGCCTTTGATTGCAACCAGCTTAGGGTGTCTGCCAGGACATTTTGGACACCTAGAACATGGATAGCTAACAATTTGAGACCATGATCCAGAGCCCAATATCAGACTCTCACTGCTTCCTGGCAGAGGGGGCATGAGTGCCCCCCTGCTTCCTGATGTAGTAGACTACACTGATATTGTCAGTCTGCTTTAACAGAAGACCCAGGTTTGGCAGAGTCTAGAAGGCCTACAAAGCATTAAGAATAGCCTGCATCTCCAGGACATTTATGTGGACAGAGGACTCCAGCAGAGACCACGTCCCTTGCATCTGGTGGGGCCCTAGATGAGATCCCCGACCCCGAAGCATCTATTATGAGAATCTGCTGAGGGGAAAGAATGAGGAAAGGAGCCCCTTGCAACAGGTTGCTGGGTTCCATCCACCAAAGCATAACTTTTCACTCGAGAGGAGACCAGGACCAGCTGTCCCAGGTCGTCGGTACACTGGTCCCACTGGACCCTCAGTGTCTACTGGGGAATCCTCATGTGCAATCTGGCTAGAGGTACTGTGACTATGGCTGCAGACATCACGCCCAAGAGCCAGAGGAAGGCTCTGGCTGAGACATAACGGCTGTTGTACAGCAGGTGGGCTTGACTTGTAAGACGATCTGCCTGGTTCTGAGGCAGGAAGGCCATGTCCCAAGAGGTATCCAGGACAGCCCCTATAAACTGAAGGCTCTGACAAGGGGTCAGGACCAACTTGGGCAGGTTTACTGTAATGCCCAGATCATGGAATAGGCAGGTGGTATGTGCCAGAGTCTAATAGGTGCTGACTGGGCTTTGAGAAGCCAGTTGTCCAGGTAGGGAAAGAGTCCCTGCCGCCTAAGGGAAGCTGCTACCTCTGCCAAGCATTTGGTAAACACCTGAGGGGCTGAAGACCAGCCAAGGGGTAAGGCCCAGATCTGTAAGTGTGCCCCCTAGAAATGGAACCTGATGTACGGTCTGTGGGAGGCATGTGTCTGGGTATGCAGGTAGGCATCCTTCATGTCAAGGGAGCAAGTCCAGTCTCCCTGGTGTAGAAGGGGTAACAGACCGTTAAGTGTCATCATCTAGAATTTTTTGTACTGAATGAACACATTTAGCTCCTGAAGGTGTAGAATGCACCCGAGATCCCTGTGCATCTGGGGACCAGGAAGAAATGACAGAGAACCCTCTGCCCTGTTGGGTCTCTGGGATGGGTTATATAGCCCCTTTGCTTAGTAGAGGGCATTTTCTCCCATAGCACGGAGAAGCGGTCTAGAGAATAAGAGGATGGAACTGGAGTGTTTTCTGGAGGGCGTTCCAGAAGTTCCAGAGTGTGGCTGCTTTCTATTTGCTGTATTACCCAGGCACCAGGAATAGAAGGAAGTGAGTACTGCTGGATGCCTTCCAGGACAGCTTCCTGATGTAAATGATCAGGGAACCAACCAGGTTAGAGAATACTCTTGACCGTGTGCTGGCAAATTGGGAGTTTGTGAGGGAACTGAGGGTGGAAGAACCACTAGTGGGGAGTGACCACCACTAAGTATGGTTCACATGGGATATGGGTAAGGAAGGACTGTAATCTAGCACAAGGGTGCTGGACTTCGGGGCAACTTCGGGAGTATGGGGCAGTGGTAAAAGGGTACCTGGCCAGAATTCAACCTAGTATGGACACTAACCAGGTTGGAGCTCATAAAGCTGGGGATAATGGAGACAACCAGAACCAGCCGCATGGCCCAGAGCAAGAAGGCTACGACAAAGAAACCTAGCTGGGTGAGCAGGAAGGTCATGGAAATGGTAAGGAGGAAGAGAGCTGCCTTTAGAAGGTACAACAAAACAGTGGGGGGGGGGGAAGAGACAGGGAGGAGTACCTGAAGGAATCTAAAGAGGTGACAAGTTTAGCCAAGGCACCCAAGGAGCTCAGGCTAGTGCAGGGCATTAAGAAGGGGGGAGAAGGACTTCTTCAGGTTCATCAGGGAGAAAAAGAGCTGTAATGACCATATAGTTAGGATTAGGAAGGAGGGTGAGTGCGTGGAAGCAGGTGGTGACAAGGCAGAAATGTTAAACTATTACTTCTGCTAGTTATTTACCAAGGAGAAAGGGGGAGTGATACTGAAGGGGAGGGAGGAATGGAGGGGGCGACGGATGGGGAATCACGGAGGCCATGGTTCTGGAGGATTTGAGAGCACTGAGGGTGGACAAAGCACGAGACCCAGATGGCATCCACTCCAGGGTACTGAAGGAGCTGGCAGAGGTCCTGGTGGGACCACCTTTGACAGACCTATTCAATGCCTTACTACACTCAGGGTGTGTACCTCAGGATTGGAGGATGGCTCATGTGCCCCTCCACAACAGCAACCCCAAGGATGAACTGGGGAACTACAGACCTGTGAGCCTCATATCCATCATGGGTAAGCTGATGGAGATTATTCTGAAGGAGAGGCTGGTGTCCCTCCTGGAGGCCGAAGGGCTACAGGACAGCAGACAGCATGGCTTTTTAAGTAACAGATTCTGCCAAACCAACCTGGTGGAGTTTTATGACTGGGTAACTAAGCAACTGGACATGTACCTGGACTTCAGTAAGGCATTAGACTCTGTGCCGCATGGTAGGCTAGGAAGCAAGTTAGAAGGCAGAGGGGTAGGTGCAAAGCTGGTGAAATGGGTAGGAACTGGCTTCAGGGAAGGCAACAGCGGGTGGTGATGGGTGGGGAGCTCTCATCCCCAAGGGCAGTGATGAGCGGTGTTCCATACTGCTCTGTGTTGGGACCAATTTTTGGGCTATTCATTGGGCATCAAGAGCAAGACCAGTCTGTTTGCTGATGACACCAAGATGGGAGTGGTGGTGGATGATCTAGGGGATGGCAAGGGTTGCAGGATGATCAGGCAAAGCTGGAAACCTGGTTGGACACAAGGAAACTGGGGTTCAATGCTAAAAAGTGCAAGGTGCTGCATTTTGGGGGCGAAAAACCGAAGGAGGAGTTACCAGCTGGGGGGAGTGCAGCTAGCAGAGACAGAGGAGAAGGATCTGGGGGTGCTCATTACGGGGTCAATGAACAACTCGGCACAAAGTAGGAAGGCAGCTGCAAAGGCCAACAAATGCTCTGTTGCATTACAAGCAGTGTATCTGGGGGGGGATTCTTCCACTGTATAGATCATTAGTTAGACCACACCTGGAGTACTATGTGCCGTACTGGTGCCCGTATCTTAAGAGGGACATTAAGTTATTGGAGGGGGTGCAGCGCAGGGTGACAAAGATGATCCAGGGTCTGTTGGACTTACCATACGAGAGGAGGCTGAGGGAGTTGAACATATCCTCACTAGAGGAGGGGGGGGGATGGGGGGATATGATTGAAAACTTCAAGTACATGAAATGAATAAACAAGACAGGTACGAAGGGGCTGTTCAAAGTAAGGAAGGGGAAGAACACCCTGGCTATGATACAAGACTGGCGGGAGGAAGGTTCAGGAGGGTGATGACACTTTTACAGAGGGTGATAGATGGGTGGAATGAGTTACCAGCGGAAGTGGTATCCCAGTAGAACAGTGGGCTGCTTCAAAAGGGGCTGGGACAGGGCAAGGGAGAGCTGTCAAGGGAGGGGGAGGCAGCTGCAGAATAAGGGGTAATAGCTGCACATTCGAGTAGACTTTATAGACCACTAGGCCTTACTTGTGGAAGTGCAGGAAGAAACTACCCCCTACAACCTCCTCCTGCCTTACTGGGGGGTTGGGCAAGGAGTCAGACCAAACCAGCAAGGGTGGCTGGGGCCACAACACCTCTCCTGTTTTTTTCCTCCCTGTGGTGGAAGAATGGGTTGGCAAGGCAGGAGCGGCCCAGCGCTTACCCTGAAGCTTGTTAGAAGGCTTGGGTCTATGGGTAGACTGCTGAAAGGGCACTCATTGGCTACTTTTGGGCTGGTTAGTTTAGTACATAGAATGGACTGGATGCAAAGTGCAGCCAGAGGCTTGCAGTTGAGACAGCATAAACTGTTCACCTGCCCCAAACAGTTTGGGCCTCTAAAAGGGGACATACAAGATGGACAATGGAACATTCTGGGCAAAGCAGAACACCCTCAGCCAAGAGTGTCTTCACAGGCAAATGTCTGCCGCAGCCCTGGCCGAGGCTTCTACAGCATCGTAGGTAGCCCTAAGAAAGTGTGTGCCAATACAGGAACCCACTTTTAGAGACTGCAGCATCTGCTGTTTTAAGGGGTCCTCTGGGAAGGTCCATGCAGTTCTGAGGGCCTGGTCCCAGAGTTGGTTTTGATACTGGACCATATGGGCAATGCAGTTTAACATCTAGCAGAGAGAGACATAACAAGTCCTTTGATGTCCTGGAAAGGGGAAGCGGATCATAAGATCAAAGAAAGTCATATGAGAAAATGAGTTGTGCTGAGATCACAGAATTTACCATTGATAAGACATCCTGTTTTGCACAGATATATATTTTTTTTATATTCTGACAAGAAGGAGCTAGGTGACCTCAAGCAAAGAGGTTGGTAAAGCCAGTTTTTAAACAGTATTCTGTTTTCCATTTACACACAAATGTTTGGACTCTGAAAAAGAAACATCTACAGCACTGAGATAAGAATACCTTAGCACAGACCATTCTAAAAGTACTGTGATAGGAAATTTAGTCTGCACTTTTAAACCTGTTTTAAGTGATTTTAATATTTTTTATTTATAAGTTTTTTTAAAATACAAAACATTTTGATATGCAGTACAATGCAATACATCTTCAGGTAAAACATTAAAATGATATACAGATATGAAATCTATTGCAACAGATGGTACAAGATCAAGGAGAATTCCTGCTTGAAAGCTGCTTCTAACACAAATATTTTCCAATTGGCTATAAGCTAACAAATCTAGTTGTGGCAACTGTGTATTATCTACAGCACACATAAAAAAAAACATATCCTAGGCTATAATGCCCATTATTTTTTTTAAGACTCTAAAATAGTGCAACTCCTAATAACCTCCCATAAAACACTCACCAAGCATCATTCTTTCAAACAGAAATTATCCAGAGAGATAATTATAACATTTCCCAAACAGTTTCCACATAAATATATAGTCCTGGAAAGCCTCATCTAAGTCTCTCGCCAATTCAGAGAGGTAACGAACAGAAAAGAGGCGATTAAGAAAAACGAGGGCCGGAGACTTAATAGGTCCCAACGTCTCTGAACTTAACTCAAATTATTAAGCCTCTTGTCCTAAGAAAGCCATCAGTTAAATTAAGTAAGTCCCTTTCTCTTAGGAGGGTTAAAGCAGAGTACCTTATCGCCCGTACTAAAAACAACATAAGTGATAGTTTGGCATTTTAGCAATAAGTAAAGCTCACTCGTTTAAGTCCTGTTCAGGTGTCATCTCCATCTGAATCGGAGGCTGGGTCGCCCTCGTGAACTGCTCTTTCAATCTCCAGCTTATCAGCCATTTTCATGGCTTCTTTAGGATCCATGTAAATGTAGGATTTACTTCCCACGGTAACATTAAGTCTGGCCGGCATTAACATGTTGTTGGGGACATCCAGTGCTTGCAGGTGCCTCCTGACCTCATCAAATCCCTTCCTCCTGGTGAGAGTCGAGTAGGACAGGTCAGGAAAAAACAAGACTTTAGAGCCCTCCACATAAATATTACGTTTTGCCTGCATTGCCTGTAAAATGCGATCCTGTACCATTACTGAAACAGTGATAAGCATGACAGTTCTGGCCCCATCAGGAGATTGCGGTCGGCGAATATTCTCCCTGTAAGTTCTTACAATCTGGTCTTGCAGTTCCAGCCCAAACTTCTCTTGCAGCCAATTCAGCAGGTAGAGACAGATCGTCCTTTTCTATTCCTTCAAGGAGCCCAATAATTCTTACATTAGCTGCTCGTGTGAGATTCTCTAAATGCTTCAATCTTGATCGCACAAGGGTCTGCTCTTTCACACAGGTGGCTGCCGTGGCCTGGGCTTGAGATGAAGATCTCTCCACTTCTCATGCAGTATCAGCCAGGCTGTCTAGTTTGTGTTCTGCCTGTACAAGACGGATGTTATAGCTGTCCATTTTTTCATCAATACGTTGGACAGCTTTGGTTAAACTGAGCATCGCCATTTGCAGAGTCCCAAGCATTACCGGACCAGGCTCCCCAACCTCAGCTTCAGCAGTTGGGAGATTTACAAGTGTGGGTGGCGGCCTGGAAGCCCCGCCACATGGAGCAAAGAAATTAGCTTTTTGCTTGGCGTTCTTCCTTCCCATCACGACAAATTTAGCATCTCCAGAAACAGCAGAATATCCCAAGATTAGGAAGTTAACTTGGAATACACAGTCAATTCACAAAATTGCTAAATAATCCAAGAAATTTGATGCTGAACAGGGAGCTCTCTGGAAGTACGTCTTTTAGCCACGCCACACCCCCTTGTTTAAGTGATTTGTATGTTTTGTGATCCATGGTTTTGTATTTACATTTTTTTTTTAATCTATTTTGAAGTAAACCTCCACTTTAGAGACTACTTGGTGTGCCTTTGAATTTCTTTTTTTTTGACAAGGGAAGCATACATGGTTAAAGCCGACATCGTACAAAGCTTACTGGTTTTACCAAACTGGAAAAAGGTAAGAATTTATTCTGAGGTCTTTAATAGAGTTTTAAGGGTTCATTTTGTATGCCTGGTTAGGTGCCCGTAGGCAAAAGATATCTGCCCCCAGAGCAGAATTATCTGAGCCTATACATTGGTTGCGCTAACAAGAGGTTCACAGTTTGAATCCCTCCAAGACTTGAGACCAAAGGTTGATTCGAACCCACAAAACAGACAGGAGGGTTACCCCATTTCTGTTAATGGTTCACAAGACTGCGCTCGGAGGTTGGCACTTTGGGAGTAGAGGGCTGACCTGCTGAGTGGGGTTGTGACAGATTGGTTGGCATCGGTGTACATAAGTTTGGTATTACAAGTTTTTATTGTTCAGTGTGTCAGCTTGAGACCGTCAGCTCACTTGCAAAGAAGAAAGGCACTGATTTTTTTTTTTTTTAAAGGAGACAGAACTGTATCATTTGGTGTAGTCAAGTTCCTACCAGTTTTATTTTTTTTCTAAAGTGCAAGTCAGAGTAGCCGGAGTTAGGGAAGAAGATGGCTTCCAACTACAGCAGGCACACTGCAGACTACTTAAAGCAGTCGTGCGGGGACAGGAGTCCCGTTTGAGGTGGAAGCCAACAAACAGAACCCCTTAGATGCCCTGATGGTAGCAGATACCCAGAGCAGCGAGTCACAGACAGTGACTGAAAAGGACCAAACCTCAAATGTGGCAGGACTAGTGGTCAGTGCGATGCCCAGATCCGATGGGGAGGGCAGCAGGGCCACTGTCAGTGAAAAGCCACAGCAGCAGGGAAAGGTCACCAGTATCCTGGATCCAGAAGTACTCAGGCTGCAAACTGAGTTGTGCCGAAAGGAGCTGGAGTTGCAAGAGAAGAGAGAATGAGAGAGACGAGAGGCACAGCAGGAACAGCAGGAGGCAGAGCGTGAGCGCCAGCAAGCTGCAGAGTAGGAGAGCAAGAACACAGAGGCAGACCGTGAGGAGCACGAGCGCTAGAGGCAATGACTCCAACCAGTGGCACCAGAGCAGGTAAGTGGCTTGGGTTTAACTGGGACTACAGGGTTTTACAGGGACTGTGTTATAAATTGAATTCCAAATTGACAGCAGAATTTAAAGAGGGGGAGGATATGGATGCCTTTTTAAATTCTTTTGAAAAAGTTTGTCTTCAGGCTAAAATTCCTAGGGAGTCCTGGAGCTTCTAGCTATCCCTGCTACTTACCGGGAAAGCTCGGGATGCATTGGGTCAAATGGACAATGAGAACAGTGATGATTACAGCAAACTTAAAGCTGCACCGTTAAAATTTGAATTAACTGCTGAATCATACAGAGCTAAATTCCGTAAACTCAGGAGAAGCCCTGACATGAGCTATGAGAAGCTGGCCATGAAACAACGTCAGTTTTTAAAAGGTTGGTGGGAAGGAATTGAAGCAAACTGCTGACAAAATTGAAAATGTGATTCTGTTAGAACAGTTTTATTGGGCATGCCTAGCAGAGCTGAAAACCTGGCTGGAGGACCGAGATCCCAAAACAGTGCAAGAGGCTGCAGAACTCTCGGACCGCTATGACAAGAGCAGACCTGCTCTGAGAGCGAATGGGGCGGGCGTGGCTGCACAGAAAGGGAAAGCGCGCCTTCAGGGCAGCTAAAACTCTCACTGCCTCCACCAAAACCAGTTAGTCCCAGGTTTCAGAGAAAAGACGTCTCTGACAAGAGAAGTGAATGTTGGTTATGTAAAGAAACTGGGCATATTGCCAGACAGTGTCCCAAAAGAATGAGCAATAATACGCAGAATGGTACTAGAAAAGTGGGTTGTTTGTGTGTTCCTGGAGGCATGCCTGGGAACGCATGCGCCCAGTCATGGTGAATAGTGTACAGACGCAAGGGTTAAGGGACACCGGGGCATCCCTGATATTGGTAAAAGGGGATCTGGTACAGCCTGGTCAGCTTATACCCAATAAATACATCACTGTACAGGACTTTACTGGTGAGGCAAAAACATTGCCACTGGCCAGTGTTCTCCTTGACTGGGGTGAAACCGGGGGAACCGTGCAACAGGTGGCTGTAGCCAAAATCTTAGCAGTGGATGTGATCCTGGGCAACAATCTAAAATGGGGGATGGTGTGTGTAGTTACCTGTAGCCAAGCGGCAAGGGAAAACTAATTCCCTGAACCCCATAGAAACCATTGAGAGGCTGGATCCCCAGCCTGTGACTCCTGATGGGGAGACTAATGAAGAGAGTAGAAAGTTCCCCAGTAGCAGTCAACCACACAGCTACGGAGGGTTACTTTGAAGAGGGAGGGGTGACCCATTGTCAGAGGGTTGGGATTGACAGTGATCCTGAGTGCCCTGACGCTAGTGCTAGGGACCCTAGTTTAATGACTGAAGGGGACCTGTTCCATGCATTGGGAATGTGTGAGGGGTTTGCAGCTGCTCAGAGAAGTGACCCTAGTCTAGAGAAGCTGAGGGCTTGGACAGACTTTGACAGCACGCAGGGAGGTGACCGCAGACATAAGGTTTATTGGGAAAATGGACTCATGTATACTCAGGCAGTACAGACAGAGAGAGAGGTGCTAGGCAGACAGCTTGTCGTTCCCCACGGGTATCGTGAGCAGTTGCTTAAGACTGCACATGATATTCCCTTGTCTGGTCATCTGGGAATCGCGCGCACTACGCAGTGTTTGACCCAGAATTTCTATTGGCCTAACTTCACCCAGCAGGTGAAGGAGTATTGCAGGTTTTGTCACCGGTGCCAAGAAATAGGGAAGGTGGGCAAGAAAACCCAAGTTACCCTAATTACATTGCCCATAGTGGAGGAGCCATTCCAGAGGGTGAGAATGGATATTGTGGGGCCTTTAAATACCCCCAGCTCCTCAGGGAAGAGATTCATCCTGTGGTGGATTATGCCACCCGGTACCCAGAGGCAGTCGCCCTATCCTCTCTGAGGACAGACAAAGTGGCAGATACCTTACTTGGGATTTTCTCCCATGTTGAGTTTCCGCAGGAGGTTATCACCGATCGAGAGGGTTCCTTCATGTCAGACCTGATTAAATGTTTATAGCAATAGTGTGGGGTGGTGCAGAGATGCACGATACCGTATCACCCACAAGCCAATGGGCTTGTGGAAAGATTCAATGGTACCCTGAAGTCAATGCTTCGGGCGTTTGCTGAACAGCATGGGAGGGACTGGGAGAAATACCTTCCCCACCTGTTTGCACACAGGCAGGTGCCCCAAGAGTCGACAGGATTTTCCCCCTTCGAACTCTTATATGGACGCTGGGTATGTGGGCCCCCTAGACTTGATCCAGGAGGACTGGGAAGGCAAGCATGCCACCCAGGGAACTCCCATAGTGGATTACACCCTTAAGTTTAGGGAAAGGCTGAAGGAGCTTATGGGGACAGCCCAGAGCAACCTGGCAGCTGCCCAACAGAAACAAAAGGTGTGAGTACGACCACAGAGCCAGAGCTTCGCCTCGTACATGAGTGGAGTCACAAGTCATGGTCCTTATTCCGGTCCGGAAAGACAAGCTGCAGGCAGAGTGGGCAGGACCGTACAAAGTGGTTACGAAGGTAAATGACGTGAACTATATTGTGGAGTTACCTGACTGAAGACAGACAGAAAGGGTGTACCATGTCAACATGATGAAGCCATATGCAAATAGGGCCGACATGGTGTTTGCAGTGTGTAGTCCTGGGGAAGGGATGGATGAAGAAGACCCCTTTCTGGACTTGCTGGAAGAAAGCAAGCGGGAGTCCTTTGTGGAGGCATTAAAATAGTCTCCCCATCTGGCCCCGGACCAGATCCAGGAAGTAAGGGAGGTTTTAGCAGACTTTTCCCCATTGTTTAGTGCCAATCCCGGACTAACCCCCTTAGTGACGCACGATGTGGAGACAGGAACACAGACGCCCATACGGCAGACAGCATATCTGGTGTCAGAGGCTGTCCAAAAGGACATTAGGAGGGAAGTGGAGGAGATGCTGGATTTAGGGTAATCCAGAGATCCCCAGCACCTGGGCCTCACCTGTAGTCCTTGTGCCTAAGCAGACAGCTCTACTCGTTTCTGTGGACTGAATACCCCAGTCACGAGGAAGTCAGACGCCCACCCGATGCCCCGGACGAACTCCTGGATAAGTTGGGAGGGGCGACCTAGCTTTCAACCACTGACCTGACCAAGGGGTTTTGGCAGGTAAAGTTGACAGACAGAGCTAGCGAGAGGTCAGCCTTTATCACTCCGATAGGCTTATTTGAATTCAAAGTAATGTCTTTCTGAATGAAGAACGCCCTGTCCACTTTCCAAACGTTGGTGAACCAGGTGTTAAATGGTGCTGAGGAGTACGCCATGGTGTACCTGGATGACACTGCCATCTTTAGTACCAGCTGGGAGGAATACCTATCCCACCTTAGGGAAGTGCTGGGCAGGATACAGAGGGTCGGGCTCACTGTCAAAGCCAGGAAGTGCCAGGTGGCCATGGGAGAAGTGGCATACCTCGGGCATGTGGTAGGCCATGGACAGCTCAGTCCTAACCAAAGAAAGAGGTAATCCGGGTGTGGCCCAGATCAGAAACACAGAAGCAGGTCAGGAGTCTCCTCGGGACAGCAGGGTACTATAGAAAATCTGTACCCAATTACAGTGCCCTGGCTGCTCCCCTATCTGACATGACAAAGAAAAGGATGCCCAAGAAAATTACCTGGGGCCCAGTCTGTGAGGAAGCCTTTTCCAAACTAAAGGAGGCACTGTGCAGTGCTCCCGTTTTGACAAGTCCTGACTACAGCAGACCCTTTATAGTTCAGACTGACACCTCAGATGTGGGTATTGGGGCAGTACTCAGCCAGACATCCAGCCAAGGGAAAGATCACCCAATAGCATACCTGAGTAAAAAGTTACTTCAAAGGGAGCAGGCATACTCCACCGTGAAAAAATAATGTCTTGCCATAGTGTGGGCCCTAAAGAAGTTGGAGCCATACTTATATGAGCAGCATTTTGTGGTGTAGACTTACCATAACCCCCTGGTTTGGCTGACACAGATCGGGAAAAACAATGGAAGATTGCTAAGATGGAGTCTTGCTTTGCAAGGGTATGATATGAATTCTACATAGGGCTGGAGCCAAAAATCAGAACTCCTATGGGCTGTCTTGTGTGTACGAGGAGTGAACTAATTTGGGAAGCTCATCCCATGCAGGGGATAGAGCCCCCAAATTCAGTCTAGGTGGGGGAGGAATTTTGACACTCAAGACAGCTGGTTCTGATTAATCTATGCTTTTTGTAATATAAAAATGTGTTACTGAATGTCTCTCATGAGAGATGCTGACAGTCTGTGGAATGACAAACCCCCTCACAGGTTTTAGCTAAAAGGTGTTACCTGGAAGGCCAAGAGATAATTACAGGCTAGAAGAGACTTAATTTAGGATTTCCTTTTATGTGACTAATTGCAGCTTGCCAACTGCCAAGATAGATCATAAACTTTTATAACGTTCAGAGGAAACAGTTAAAATTCACATGGTAATACAAAAGCATGTTGCAGCTCTGTGAGATCTGGCAGAGAGACATAACAAGTCCTTTGATGTCCTGGAAAGGGGAAGCTGCTCATAAGATAAAAAAAAAGTGTCATGAGAAAATGAGTTGTGCTGAGGTCACAGAATTTACCTTTGATAAGACATCCTGTTTTGCATAGATCTATTTTTTATATTCTGACAGGGAGGAGCTAGGTGACCTCACGCAAACAGGATGACAAAGCCAGTTCTTAAACAGTATTCTGTTTTCCATTTACACATAAATGTTTGGACTCTGAAAAAGAAATATATACAGCACTGAGATAAGAATACCTTAGCACAGACAATTCTAAGAGTACTGCGGTAGGAGATTTAGTTTGCACTTTTAAACCCGTTTTGTTTGATTTGTATGTTTTGTGATACATGGTTCTGTATTTACATTTTTTTTTTTTATCTATTTTGAAGTAAACCTCTACTTTAGAGACTACTTGGTGTGCCTTTTAATTTCTTTTTCTTGGCAAAGGAAGCATACACGGTTTAAAGCTGACACTGCACGAAGCTTACTGGTTTTACCAAACTGGGAAAAGGTAAGAATTTATTTCAGGGTCTGTAATAGAGTTTTAAGGGTTCATTTTATGCGCCTGGTTAGGTGCCCGTAGGCAAAAGATATCTGCGACAGAGCAGAATTATCTGAACCTGTACATTGGGTACGCTAACAAGAGCATCACAGTTTGAATCCCTCCAAGACTTGAGACCAAAGGTTGATTCGAACCCACAAAACAGACAGGAGAGTTGCCCTGTTTCTGTTAATTGTTCATGGGTTTGTGACTAACTACAACTAAGTAAGCAAATTTTTTATTAGCTAGCATAAGCATCAGTCTGAGTTTCTGTGCAGTCATGCCCCGAGAATGACAGCCTTTGCTACTTGTGTTGATAACTGGTTAGCTATGCCCTTCGCCCCCCCCCCCCAAAACAATTATATGGACTGATCATATCTTTTGTTTAGCTTCAACTGTAAGCACTGATTATCTTGCACTGTTACTAAATTGATGTACATGTATACCTGGAAAGTACACATGTGGTGTACTGGGGAAAAAACTAGAGCATATATACTTGAAGTACAGTACTGTACAGTATGTGTGTATGTAAAAAGGCTACAGTAGCATGGCACCGAATACTCCCACAATTAGTCTTTTTTTCACTTTTCTTTTTATCCCCTCCTTACTATCCACTTGGTCCACTCCTTCGGACCGATCAATCCCCGTGATCCTCTCACGGAGTCTGCCCCATGAGTGCCAGGCTTGCTCCCTTGTCTCCTTATCTTGCTCCTCTTCCTCTGGAGAGCCTGCACAGCGGGGTCTGCCCATGGGTAGGTGATCGGGGCTGGGATCGGTCGTCATCCTGGCCCAAGAAGGGTGTTTTCCTCTTTTCTTCCCCTTGGTCCCTCCTCCCGAGAGCGTCGGCACAGAGGACTGATGTCAAGACAGGCAGCATGCAGGTCGTCAAATGCCCATAACGTCCTCCCCAACCCTACTCTGGAGAGCCACCTAGTGCCGACGCCCATGCTTCACCGGCGTCAGTGCGTCGGGTGCTCAAAGCACCCCAAGAACCCACCCCAGGAGGAGGAGAGCATTCATTGGGACACTTGATCCTCCTCCTCCTCCTCCCCTCAGGCCAGAGTCCGTTCCTGAACCCGGGTCGCTGGCGTAGCGCAAGGTGTGGCATCCAGCACCTCAACCCTCAGTGCCACTGGGCTGGCAATTAGTCTCAGTTTTATATGGTTAAGTCTCTATTTCAGCCAGCGAGCTAAGGCACAGAAGGAGCTGCAGACAGCTGAAGGGACTGAGAAGGGGTGAGAGCCTTCTTTCACTATACAAGTGAGAAAAGGGACAAGAAGGATGGGTTTATTAGGCTCAAGAAAGGAGAGAGTGGGTTGATAGCAGGGGAGAGAGAGAGAGCAGAGATACTAAATGAATACTTCTGTGCTGTTTCACCTGGGAGAAGGACGGACCAGTGCCTTCAGGAGGGAAAACAGGAGCGGGGGGGAGGGGAACACAGATGTAGTGACAGAGGAGGATAAAGTGAGGGAGAGGCTGGTAGCAATGAAGGTGGACAAATCACCAGGCCCAGACAGTACATCCAAGGATACTAAGGGAACTGGCTAAGAAGCTTGCAGGGCCACTGGCAGGCCTGTTTAATAGATCACTGGAGGTTGTTGTGCCGCAGGAGTGGAGAACAGCACATGTAGTGCCCCTGCACAAAAGTGGTCCCAAATATGATCCGCGGAATTATAGACCAGTCAGACCTCAATCGTGGGCATGCTCATGGAGACCATACTTAAGGAAAGGTTGACAGAATATCTGGAGGAGCAGGTCTCCAGGAGGCGAGGCAGCATGGGTTCATGGGGGGGGGGGGGGAGAGAGGAGAAGAGACTGTCAAATGAATCTGAGACTTCTTTGACTGGGTCACTAAGACAGTAGACAGGGGCCAAGTGGTAGACATCCTCCATCTGTATTTCAGCACAACCTTTGATTTTGTGCCCCACAAAAGGTTGATCATTTCATTTTCATTAGGGTTAAACCACTGAGCAAGCTCATTTGAAATGGTGACCCAGAGTAAACAACTTACAAACAATAGAGACTTATTACAACACACTTAATACATAAGGAACAACAATCATACACAATAAAACCATTCAGTCATATTACTACATTTATTGAGAAGGGGTTGATGTTAAACAATTGGAACTTGTGTGGTAAATTATCCCAATAATAGGGTACCATTTGACTATAGAAATGGATCGACCTTTGTGTTTTGGCTGAAGGAACAGCTAATTCACAGTAATCCGGATTCCTGAGAGAGGCGTTTACCTTCCTTTCCTGCAGTTACCTATTAAATAAACTGGGACTTTACCCAATCAACTTTTATAGGCCAAGACAAATTTTTGTTGACGTCTAACTGGAAGGGAAATCCACCCTAAACATTTACATACTACAATGATGAGTCTTTTTTGGACATTTCAAGATCAGCCTGGCCAACTGATTATACAGTGTATCTAATTTCTTTAGTTTACTTTTGTTTGAATAGTCGTACAAAACATCGCCATAACTGAATAAAGGAAAAAGCTGAGTTTCAACTATTTTTTGTATAGTATGACCACCCAAACAGTTTTGGTTATAGTACAAAAGTCCCACTCTCTTGCCAATCTCTAACAAGTTTGTCTACATGAGCACTGTCAGAGCCCAAAGAATCCAACCAATATCCTAAATACTTATAGGAATCTACTTGTTCCAAATGTGCCCCTTCAGCATCCGGAATGGTCAGGTCTCTGCCGCTCTTAATTTTAGTTGCGATTCCAAACATGCACTTAGTATTACCAGTGTTCATTTCAAGTTTAGATCTTCTAAAATAGGCCTGGAGACCATTAAAACTAATCTGTAGTTTACTTTGAACTTCAGACAGTGATAATGCAGCAACATAGAGTATTGTATCAATCAGCATATAAATTATAAGCCATGTCTGCAACACTTTCTCACAGACCTTTTAAATAAATCAGAAACAATAATAGTCTGAGGACTGAGCCCTGTGGGATTTCTGGGACTACTGGCAATGGTGTAGATTCCATGACATTTATAGCAGTTAAATGCTTCCTGGATTGGAAATATGAACAAAACCATTTCAGAGTTACTCTAGTAACCCCTATTTCTGCTAGCCTGTGTAGAAGGATTTGGTGGTCAACTGTATCGACGGCCTTGGAGAGGTCAACAAGGATGACCTCTGTTAAATGTCCTGAGTCCATGGTTTTCTTGACATCCTCTAAGCCCTTGCCATGGAGACCACCATATCAAGAGTTATGGAATACTGACCGATATTTACCAAGTTGATTGTTTTTATGCAAAAAAAAAATCTGTTAGCTGCCTAGTTAGTAGCCTTTCAAATAACTGAGACTTGAGACAGTAAGGATATAGGGTGGTAGTTTAACTGGCCAGGGCTCCCCCCCCTTAAAAATGGGGACAACTTTAGCCAGCTTCTGACCCTGTGGAATCACCGCCTCAGACAAAGACCAAATGAACAAATAAGTGGTTCAGCAATCTGGAGTGCAGAGTATTTTAAAAGTGAAGGTATTCATCCGTCTGGTCCACTACTATGTTGGTTTTCAGTTCCTGCAAGAAATCCAAAACTTCATATACCTCTATTGTTCTAAATGTGAAAGATGGTGCCTCTTTCTCTCCTTCCTGGACTCGAAGGATGACTAGGTTAGGGTCAGAGTTGCCAGAAAGTTTCCAGCCTCTAATATGTACTTTCTAAATTTATCAACTGCGGACTCCCCATCAAAGCTACTTGTTGTCTCAAAAAGATGTGCATTAGTCATTTTTTTGATTGACCGTGTATTTCTTTTATTATGGACCAAACTTATGGAGTCACCTGCCGCATCATCAATTTTTACAATATAAAATGCTCTTTCGACATCTCTGATCGAGGTTGCATATGCATTTCTTAACTTCCTATAAATTCCCCAGTCTTTGGGCAACCTCATCTTGTGTTCTATCCCATGCTACATTTTTAGCCTTTTTAAATTTTCACAGTGAGGTGATAAACCAGGGGGCAGATTTATATTTTAATTTCCTTTGTTTTGACTGGCAGATGCAGGTTATGAACCTTCATTAATTCCGATATAAAGTTGGCTGATCTCGGGGTTGGAGAGAAGATGACCAGGTGGGTGCAAAACTGGCTGAGGGACAGAATGTAGAGGGTAGTTATGGGGGAGGGGGAGTTATCTGGCACCAAAGAGGTCACCAGTGAGGTCCCACAGAGCTCGGTGCTGGGGCCACTATTGTTCAATGTCTTCAAAGACATTGGGGATGGCATTAAGGGCAAAATGTGCCTATTCACAGACACCAAGCTCTGCGGGAGGGTGGACACAGCTGAAGGGATACAGGACCTACAGGATGATCTGAAAAAGCTGGGGAGGTGGTCTAGGATCTGGCAGCTTGGCTTCAATGTCAAGAAATGCAAAGCTGTGCACACTATTTAAAAAAAAAAAAAAAAAAAGCTGGATGTCCAGAAACAAACCTCAGCATTCACAAGTGCGACAGCCATGGTTGTGAAGGAAACGGCACTTTTGAGACCACTTAGAAACATTGGAAAACCAAGCCAGTGCCACAAATTTCCAAATTATGGGGTTGCCTGACGAGATTGAGGAGGATCACCCCAAAATGTTTGTGAAGGACTGGCTCGATGAAATATGGTTTTACAACTTTGGGAAGTATTTTGAACTCTTCTGTTTTTTTTAATGGAACTCAGTAACACCTTGGGACATTTTGTTTCCATCATTCGGTTCCAGATCCTTGCCAATAGACTTTTGTCCTCAGTGTCCCTTATGCTGTAACTGATGACTGTACATGTAAAAAGTTCTTTCTGAAAAGGAGACCTTTGTGGTTTTAACATAACTTACATTACACTTCCTAAAGTGTATTCATAGATATGTGTTACCAGTCCTGTAAACTGTTTTACTTTCGGGTTCTCTGGGGTGATCCGTTTTTCCCTGTATAATAGCTTAGGGACAATGTAGGTTTCCCTATTTACACATTGCGCTGTTTTTTTTTTTTTTTAGCTTTAGGCTACATTCAGTAAAATACTTTTTAGCCCTCTGGGATAAGTACTTTGTCGGACTATCCCAATACGGACTTTTTCACATCTCACTCACACTCATGCTGCTCTTGGGCGCCATATCAGTGAAAAATGTTTACTTTAGTGTGTGCTGAAAATACAGGTTACTCACCTGTAACAGGAGTTCTAGGAGTGGTATATGTTGTTCATCCACACTTATTGGCAGGTTCCTTGCCACTTTAAATCTTGCCGGAAGGTCTTCAAGCTGACTTCTCCCACTCACCTGGGTGGTAAAACTCTTGGCTCCGCCCCATGACGCCAGATCTAGCCCGCTGGAACCCAGGTTGCGTGTCGAAGCTGGGGAGGTCAGGTAGGTTGTGTGGATGAACAACATATACCACTCCTAGAACTCCTGTTACAGGTGAGTAACCTGTATTTCTAGGGACATGGCTATGTTGTTCAATCCACACTTACTGGCAGACTCCTAGCAATTCTCTGGGAGGAGGGAGGCAAGGTGCGCACCTCCTACTTAGGGAATAAGGACTGGAGAACAGAGGTCCCAAAACCAGCATCCCGGCATGACTCTAGGTCGATGTGGTAATGGGTAATGAAGGTGTGTGCTGACTTCCAGGTAGCAGCCCTGCAGATTTCCTGGATAGCGATGTCCCTAGAAGCAGCCACCGAAGCAGCGGTATGGCGGGTAGAATGAGCTCTTATCCCATTGGGAGGCTCCATGCCCGCCAATCTATAGCAGAGATCTATGCAGGAGGTGACCCACCTGCCTTTCATCCGCTTGGCTGCAGGTCTGCCAGGTGCAGCTTCAGCGTAGGTGACAAACAGCTGGCGAACCTCTCCCCAAACTTCAGCCGTCCGCTCCTTATAATAAGAGTGCTCTTCAAGCGTCCAGAGTACGGAACCTATATTCGGTCTCCGAGGTGTGATTGGGGTAGAACACCGGCAAAGCAAACACCTGGTTAAGGTGAAACTCTGACACCACCTTCGGAAGGAAGTGGGTGGGGGTGCAGGACAACCTTGTCCCTATGGAAGACCAGATAAGGAGACTCTATAGAAAGCGCCTGGAGCTCTCCCATCCTTTTGGCTGACGTAATAGCCACCAAGAAGGAGGTCTTCCATGACAGGTGAGAGATGTTACACCTGTGCATCGGTTCGAATGGCTTGCCCATGAGCTAAGCCAATACCAGCAGTAGATCCCACGGAGGTGGAGGTTCTCGCACCAGAGGGGATATGTGATCAAGGCCTTTGAAAAAGCACCCGACCACATTCTCCAGCGCCACAGACTGCTTGCCGGCCCGTGCCCGGTAAGCAGAGATGGCTGCCAGGTGCATCTTGAGGGTTGTCGACCCGAAGCCCTAGCTGAGAAAGAGACCACAGGTAGTCCAGAATGCTAGCCAATGAACAGGAGGAAGGGTCCAACCCCTTGCCCGGACACCAAATGGAGAATCTCTTCCATTTGAAGGCACAGCATTTTCTGGTAGACTCCTTACGGGATGCCTCAACAACGTTGAGGACCTCGTCGGAAAGACCCAAGGCATGGAACTCTAGCTGCTCACGAACCAGGCCGTCAAGTGCAGGGACTGAAGGTCCAGATGGAGTACCTTCCCCTTGTTGACCGAGATCAGGTCTGGGTGGGCTGGAAGCCGCCTCGGGAGCCTGGAGCCGAGGCTGAGGAGATCTGGATACCAGAACTGGCGGGGCCAGTCTGGGGCTACCAGAATCACCTGCACCTGGTCCCTCTTCACCTTGAGAAGCACCTTGTGGATCAAGGGAAGGCGCAGAAGAGCCGGGGTCCACGGTCTGAGAAGGCATCCCCTGCAGCGAGCCCTGCTGAGGCGGGCGTGAAACAGCCTCAGCCGCATTCTCCCTGGAGGCGAACAGGTCCACCTGAGGGGTGCCCCAGTGGGAGAACAGATCTTGTACTACCTCCAGCAGGAGAGACCACTCGTGAGATGCAGCACCTATCTGGCTGAGGGCATCGGCCAGACTGTTGGAGGCTCCTGCCACATGGATGGTTGGGAGATCCGCCCCTAGGCTGACCACGAGAGACCAAATCTGGAACCTCCTTGCACAGGGGCAGGGTATGTCCCCCGTCGGTTGAAGTAGTACATGGTTGTGGTGTTGTCCGTCTGGACCTGGACCACTTGACCATACAAACGGAGCGCAGGCGGCGAGGGCTAGTCGGACCGCTCGGAGCTCCAGCAGGTTGATGTGGCATAGAGACTCCTGAGGGGACCAGAGACCGTGGGCTCTGAGCTCCCCCAGATGGGCACCCCAACCCAGAGAGGCATCAGTCGTCAGAGTGACCGTCTGCTCGGGGTGGACAAACTGTATACCCTCCTGCAGATGAGCTGGAATGAGCCACCACTGGAGGCCGTTCCACATCTCCTGGGTCACTGTCATTGGCTGGTCCAGAGGACCAGAGCGCTGTGACCATAGGCGGGCCAGCCTCCACTGCAGGGGATGCATATGCCAGCGGGCCCAACGGACCACACTGGTGCAGGCCGCCATGAGGTCCAGAAGGCGCAGGAAGTCCTGGGCAGGGTGCAACTGCCCAACCAGAAATGATTGGGCAAAGGAGGAAAACACCTCGGCCCTGTCCGCCGGGAGCTGTGCTCTGGCTCGAAGAGAGTCGAGCTCTGCCCCGATGAACTGAATCGCCTGCGATGGCAAGAGTTCCGACTTGGCCTTGTTGATGAGGAGGCCAATCAGAGCAGACCTGGAGTGCCAGATCCCTGGACCACTCCACCTCCAACCTGGAGGGGGCTGCAATCAGCCAGTCGTCCAGGTAAGAGTACAGCCGTTCCCCTCGGTGCCGCAAGAATGCTGTGACCACTGCCATGCATTTGGTGAAGACCCTGGAAGCTGAAGAGAGGTCGAAGGGCATGGCCCGGAACTCGTAAAGGGATCCCTCTGCTCTGAAGCGGAGGAATCGATGGTGAGACTGACGGATTGGGACGTGAAAGAATGCGTCCTGAAGGTCCAGAGAACAGAACCACATGCCTCGTTCCAAGGATGGAATGATCCATGCCAGAGTGACCATCCTGAAGGTGCGAGACCTTAGGAACTTGTTCAGGTCGTGTAGGTCGAGAATGGGGCGCCAGCCCCCCATCCATTTTGGGACCAGGAAGTACCTGGACACAAACCCTGGGTCTGGAGGGTGCTCCGCCACCTCCATGATCACCTCCTTCTGGAGTAGCAAGGCAATGTCGGCTCGATGAGCCGACAGAGGCTGCAGAACCCGTAGCTCCCTGTGGGGCGAAGGCTCGATAGGAGAGGAACTGCTTGAATTCCAGAGGCAGACCACTGCCTACCATTTCCAACACCCAGCGGTCCATGGTGATAGCGGAGCGGGCGGAAAGAAATGGTGATGCCGTCCCCCCACGGGGGATACCAGGGAGGAGTGACGAGGTTGGGGGCGACACCCCTCAACCCGTCACTGGGCAGGCTTGGAGGAAGGGCCGGCCGAGGAGCCACCTGGGCCTTTCCCTCCAGGCTTCCTGCTGGAGGAAGCAGCAGGCTTGGCTTTGGGGTGCCAAGCATAAGACTGCTGGCCCTGATGCTGGTGTTGCTGGGCCGGACATGCTGCAGGGGCTAAAGGACGAAAGGGCTTATGCTGCTGCTGGCGGCCTTTGTCCTTCTGGGCAGACGTGACCAAGTCCAAGGTGGCGTTGGAATTTTCGATCCGTTGGAGATGACCCTCCACCCTGGGCCCGAACAAGTCGGTAGCCAGGAAGGGGACATCTGCCAGCTTGTGCTGGGTATCAGCCGTAAAGGTGGAGATCCGCAGCCAAGCTCTGCGGCGCATGGCCACTGCGGCTGCTACTGACCGGGCACACGAATCAGCAATGTCCAATTAAGTTTGGAGCTGCTGTTTAGCTACCACCCTTCCCTGATCCTGCTTGACCGTCATCTGAAGGTCAGCTGGGAGATGAGGAATCATCTCATCCAGGGAGCCCAAAAGAGCGTGTGAAAAATGTGCCATCAGAACGGCTAAGTTGGCCTGATGAAGGCCTAGGGAGGAAGCAGCGTATACCTTCTGCCCTGAGTAGTCCAATTTCTTGGACTCCTTATCGGGTGGTTTGTCCACATCCCGAGCGTTCCCGGAACACTGGAAAACGCCATCGGTCACTAAACCCTCCGCAGAGGGGTGCTCTGAAACCAGAGAGTGAACCGGTAGGGACCACATACTTTCGAGCCATCCTGGCCGAAGGTGCGGGACAAGATGCTGGCCGATGCCACAGCTCCAGGGCCGGGCCAACAATGGCTTTGGCCACTGGAAAGGCCTCCATAGGGGAATCCCCTCCGTCCAATATCTCCATGAGGGGATACTTGGCCCGTTTTGAAACTGGTTCAAGCTTCATCCCAGTGGACTCAGATGAGTCGAAGCATTCCTAAAAAGCGAGGATTGGCTCGTCCGTGCACGACCCCTGCAGACTCCAGGTCAAGCAGCCTGGAGAACAGAGTCGTCGTCAGACTCCGAGGGAGGTCTCGAACAGCTGCCAAGTGCCTGAGCCACCTCACGTGCCGAAGTCGATTGAAAGTGAGTGCTAACCTATGGGCAAGCCTGACCAGACCAAGAATCCTTGGTCGGGTCCCCAGTCTTCGGTTGTGGAGGCAGAGGTTCCACCACAATGGGTGGAGCAGCCGGTTTTGGCTCCTTGACTACGAGAGGTTGTTTTGGCCACTCAGGTGACAGCCACTTAACGGCTGCAGAAGGCGACAGAGTCAGCCTATTTCCGGACAATAAGAGCTGCTGCCACATTAAATCCTCGTAGCACCGACGTAACTTGCGCCGGAGTCTATCCTCTGAAGAGGACGATGAGGATGAGCGGCGACACCGCTCTCCATGGTGCAGAGACCGCCGTCGGTGGGACCAGCTGGATCTGGAAGAGGTCCGAGACAGAGACTGAGACCTTCGGGGATTCCGAGGGTGGGTCAGAGAAGGGACGGGGGGAAACCCACTCCTCCCTCTGTACAGGGACCTTAACCGCAGACTCCGGCACAGGGAAGTCCTCGGTTTCCACCAGGGGAACCAGTGAAGTAGGGTTGTCGGCATCAGTCAACAAACCATCCGACAGGTTGAGAAAAATCTCGATCAAGGCCGACGGGCGCCTCGCCGCTGACCTGATCCGGACACACCGTGAAGTGTGTGGCCTTAGCCGCAACCTCGACCGAAGTCGAAAGTCGACCATCCAGTGAAGGGGATCTCTCCCGCTCCCACGAACGTCGATGGTGGGACTTACCTTTTGAGTCCTCTTGGACCGACTGGAATGTCCTGATGGTCCTTCTCCCTTGGTGGAGAGGGACTGGCAAAGCTCCTTAAAAGAAGCTATATATGAAAAGCCCAAGGAGAGCGGGATAAATGCCGCGACCGAGGAGGAAAACGACGCGGCCTGGGCGTCTCCTCATGAGGCAATCATCTGCTCAAGTGTTCCAAGGAGCTGCCCGGGACACCGCCTCAATGGGCCTCCTTCGATTTCAATCGCGGATACCATTTTCAGGTGCCCCAGAAGAAGTTGAGCAGCACGGTCCTCCAAGACCGAAGCGAAAAGACTTGCACAAATCGCGAAGCCTCAAGTAATCGCCAAGCCTGAGCCAGTAGACACACGTGGAATGCAGGTCAGTCCGGGACATCATCTGCCCACAGGGGCACCAACGAAAGCCGGGAGACTATTTGTCCATCGCAGCCGCGAAGGAAAAAGACCGAAGTCTTGTAAATTTGAGAATTAATTTCGGGTTAACCAAAGAGTGTTGATCCAGGCCTAAAACGCAGAGCACTAAGGAGGGAACCTGGGCTTCCAAGCTGTAAGGAAGATCTGGCGTCATGGAGCGGAGCTGAGAGTTTTACCACCCGGGTGGGTGGGAGAAGCCAGCTTTAAGACCTTCCGGCAAGATTTAAAGCGGCAAGGAACCTGCCAATAAGTGTGGATTGAACACAACATATCCATGTCCCTAGAATTAGATTTCTCCCCCAGGTTGTATCAAACTATGGTGAATGCATCTTTAGCAGTGTTTAAAGGGTAGTAGTGCTGCAAATATAATACTGCAACAGCGCAGTCCCATCCACTTGTCACCTGCATACTGTCTACACGGCCCCTCTCTGCACCAATGCAATTTGTGCTGGTGAGGGTGCCATGCATCAGGGGAAGCCAGCAATCTGCTGGTCGATGGAAGAGTTGCTACAGTGCAGGCAGTTCACAATGCCACTTAAGCCGCTTGATCCTCTTGGTGCTCCCAGCTTGCCAGAGAATCTGGAGCACCCATAGCTGTAATTCCTTTATCACATGTCAACACTCGACTCATCCCAACTGGATGGACAATGGCCAGATTACCTCTGCCATTTGTGTCGACCTGGCCAAGGTCTTCACCACCATCTCCCACTCCCTTCTCCATGACTCCTGTCAGACAGCTGGTCTCCCTTCCTCCCTCCGCCACTAACTGGTTCAAGGCCTACCTTACTGGCCAAACCCAATCAGTTAAGATCTCTGATGTCATTTCCCCTCCCGATTAGCACTGGCGTTCCCCCAGGGCTCTGTGCTAGGGCCCCTCCTATTCACAGTCTTCTTAAATGACCTTCCCTCTGCTTGCTCCCTCATCCTCTGCTATACACATGTATGCTGATACGGTCCTGTATGCATCTGACTCCTGTCCTGCTGAGGTTATAATCAGCTTGCAGCAAAACTTCGACAAGGTTCAGCCCTGGTTTACTAACCATTAACTCTTCCTCAATGCCAAGAAGACCATGACCTTTGGCACAAAGCAGAAACCTCTAGGCTTCCCTCCCAGCCCACTTTCCGCACCCTTGATGGGACTTCACTTGGACACATCCTCCTTCAGGTACCTAGGTGTTTGGTTAGACCATCACCTAAACTTCTCTGGACATACTGACACCAACCAGAAAAAAACTGCGCCCCAAGCTTGATATCCTGCACAGGAACCGTAGTTGCATTCCCTCCTATGGCTAGGCGTGAACTTGTTCAGAAGATGATACTGCCCATTTTTGACTATGTGACAGTCTACATTACTGCTCCCAAGTCCTCCCTGGCCAGACTGGATACCCTCTTCAGTTCCTTCTGCCGCTTTGCCCTGGATGCTCCCTCTCGCACCCACCACTGAGATCTTCATTATACTCTCTCTTTCCCCTTACTAATAGGAGAGACTCCCACTGCGCTAAATTCACCTCCAAGCACTGACTGGGTGAGCTCCTTCCTACCTCGCCTCATTATAACACCCTTCCACCCTCCCACTCCTTAGATCAATAGACTCCTGTAGATCCACCCTTATCGGCCAATCTACTTACTCTTACCGCCTTCCAAACATCTGGAATTCCCTCCCCACTTAAATCTGTCACTCATCCTACTTTATCAGCTCCGCTCTCAATAACTACCTTGCACCTAGCTGTTCCTGCCATGACCCTCCCTAATTACTCCCCCCTCCCCAACTCTAAGCCCAGGCCAAACCCTACCACCTGCCAGCACTCTGTCCCTGATGCACCCCACCCCCACAATTCACCTCCTTCCCTACCCCAAATCCCTCCTCCTATTGGCCTCCCTTGCACTCTTACTATGTTTCCCTGCTCCCAAAGCTGCACAAAGATCTTGTCCCACTCCACCCTACCCCACACTCCCCCAATGTCTCCTGCCATCCCTGTTCCCTTGCACGTTTCTCTGCATCCTGAAAGGGCTCCTTCTGGGACTTTACCGCTCTTCTCCCTCACTAAACCTCTCTTCTGGCCTTCCTCAAACCTTATCTGATTCCCAACATCCCAAAGCATACTCACCCCCACTGCTTAACAGCCTGCTTCCCTCCTACCGTGCTCCACCTCTGCCTTGTGCAGGCAGGGTTCTCAGCATACTAGAGTGGTCAGGCCCCGGCAGACCTCTCTTCCTTTGTCTGTCCCATGTAGGGGTTCTCAGCTCTCTCCTCATCCCTCTTCCTTTCCCCTCCCCTCCTTTGCCTGTCCCTTGAAGGGATTCTCAGCTCCCCTAGAGTGTTAACTTTTGACAAGCCCTTACCTCTCTCCCCCCTTTCTCTATTCGCCCTCTCCACCACCCTCCTACTTCCTTCACCACTTCGCCCTATCGCATGCCTTGCACCATCCCCTAGCAGAGTCCTCAACATCTGGAACTAGTCAGAATGGGTTAAGTCCTCCGAATCCCCCCCATCATCCTTCTTCCCTTCCACACCCCTTCACTAAGCAACCATCACCCCCACCCTTGCCTCATTTCTTACTATCCTATAAGTCATGAATCTTAAATGCCTCTCACCTTCCTCTCCCCTCCCCCCCTCCATTTTTTAGCCTTAGTTCTGGCTAACCCTAATCTAATGCACTTAGACAAATTTGCTCTTCAGTCTTACCCTAGCTAATTTGTACTGTCTGTGTTACTCTCTACTAGCCTCCCCTAGATCAACTACTTGAACCACATTCAGACATAATCAAGCTATTCATTTACGTATTTATGTGTCGCTTATAGTATTCCATTAAATGTCATTTTGTGCTATTGTATTTTACCAAGTTCTCAACTGTTATCACTGTTCCCAATCTAGTTCTAAACTGTTAGAAACAGTACTATTTCATTGTGCCATTACAGTTTACTCACTTTTATCTGAATGTAATCCTATGTAAATCTTTAAGTGCTCCAAATCTATGTATACTATATCCTTCCGGGAGATGAGCAACCTGTTGCTCAGTGTGCCTTCCTGGTGTAACATTTCAATAAACAGATGTTTGTTTCTCCAGTTCTAATGGAGAATGTTTAATTGTTTGAGCATGCTTATACTGTCAGCATGAAGACAAAGTCGTCTGAATGAACACTAGATTTATGGTGCATCCCCATCCCCATCCCCCGGCTTTATTACAGGAAAAGGAGGAAGAGAGTTGTGCAAACAATGTGCGAGACACAGCAGATTCCTCATTTTTGCAAAATCAAGAATGTTAGACAATGAAATCCAGGGTTGAAGGAGAATAGATTGCTCAACTTAAATTAACCTCTGAAAAAAGACCAGTCTTGATTGTCAGCATCCTTTTAAAGTAATTTTTTTACTGTACCTCCTAAAACACCTTTGTTTTCCATCATACCCTTCATTGAATCGGATTTTTCGCCTTCTGTAACTTGCTCTTGATTGTTGTTTTCGCGAACTTCTGGTTTAATCTCTGTAACTTCTGCGTTATCAGTTTGTTCAGGATTGGTTTCAAAGAAGATGTCATCACTGCTGCTGGACGAGTTCTGTAATACACTTACAATGATTAAAATCTAATTTGCACTTAAGCTGCTAACAATTGTGCACAGATAATGACAAAAAGCAGTTTACTATAGCGACTCAATTGTTTCTGAACTAGAATTGCAAATAAAAGAACTCAGAGTTAAGAAAATTCAGCCAGCTAGCAAGGTTTGTGCATTTATAGCATCACTTTAAACCAGTTATCAGTTTACCAATAAACATACTGGCTGAAATTGTCTAGGCTTTTCTTAAGCCCAGTTATTAGGTATGTGCGGTCTGTTTATTCTAGATATTTAAGAAGAAACAAACATTCTTCTTAGGTGTGCTATGCATGTCAAACCATCAATATTTAGTACATATTCACATTTAGGTAGTTATCTACTGAACATGTTCAGTCACTGACTCTTCAAACTGGACTCCTACCACCCAACAATGTGTCTTCCTGCTCTGACTCCATGGTTTCCAGCTCTGAACACTGGAACACAGTAAATGAGAGCAAGCCTTACCTTGGGAGGTTGGGTGGGTCATGAGGATGTGAACTGAACAGTAGAAGAAAAAAGCAGATACTTGCCATAACAGTGGATCTTTGAAGGAATCTCCTCAACTGAGCCATACCCAAGGAACTGTAAGCCATCCACATCAGAAGCACTTGAGGACACAGGATGCCACACACTGGGAAGAGTTCCATGTTTCAAAAGTAAAGTTTGAAGTCCAGACGAGGTTAAGTTCTACTGTAACTCTTTCAGCCACCTCCCTCCACAATGAGTCATGACAGGTCTCAAAGCTCTGGGGCACCATCTCGTGCTCTCAGCTTGTTGTAATACAGTACTTCACTGAGGCTTCTACTAACCTTGTCTGGACTATTTTTGAAATGCTATACTTTTACCAACATGGAACCCTGTGTTAGTTTCCAGCCAGTACCCGCTTCTCTACCAACAAGCATGTGGCAAGTGGTGTGTGCCTGTCATTCAACCTTTTGCCAGCTGGCACCACCAATGTTGCCACCTATATAAACGTGGATGGTCCTATCATTCCTTAGTCCTGCACTGGAAATTAACTTTGACAATGATCAAACCAGCAGGGACTGGGAAAACCAGAACCAAACCACCACAGAATAAAGGGCACTGGACCAGAAATAACACCCTAACAGGAGAGGAATAGTACAATGTTTGCAAGAGCAAGCAGGACTTTCTGTAAACACCACATGAAGCAGAGTAGGAGGGAGAGCTGTGGCCAATGGAGCCGATCCTCTCAAAGATTGACTGTTACGATAAGCAACTGCACTATCTGCTTCAAGGACTTCTCCCTTCATTGAGCCATACCTATAGTAACGCACCTATAGTACAATTACCAAGCAGTACGGTAGGCATTGTGGGAGGCAGGATGGAGCAATATGATCCTAAGGCAGAAGGCCTTGTAAAATAAGGCCAAAGCTGGCATGTCAGAGACTATGTCTAGACTGTAATCTTTAATGAATGTGTGAACAGCACAGGCTTAGCAGCCACTTCTGGCAGCAGGCTGGCGAAAGGATCCCCTTCCACGACCCCTACCAGGTGTGGCATAAAGGAATTTGACACATCATCATGTCATTTTAGATGTTTGAAGGCCTTTCAGTGCCTATCATAGCCAAAAGAGGTTGCTCCCTCTAAAAGGGGCATTTAAAACCGCTTGCTGTACATAATTAGCAAATCCTGCTACCGTTAGTAAAGAATAATGCCTCATACAAATGACAGATGCAGCCACCCTGACAGAAGCAGACATATGCAGATTGAAGCAAGTGTTTGCAGGCCTTAGCCCCAGAAGTTAGATATAATCAGTTTCATTCTTGGCAGAGCATGGGCTGCATGCAGCTTTAGCAGCCTTCCATCGGTTATTCCGATATTTGTAAAGCTACCAACTTTGAGGCCTAAAACTGGGACGGTCCATCCTGACCATGACCCCTCCCCACCACTGTGTCACTCCCATGGGCACCACCACAGACAATGCTGCGCACAATCAATTACATTTTGCTGCTTGCTCTGGCCAGGTCACCTCACAGTAACACCAGTAGAAAACATTCAGATTAGAACAATACATCATTCTGCTGCAGCAAGTTCCAAATCATGATATACATAAAGTTCATTAGAAGCAAACCTGTGTTAAATTGTAGAGGGAGGCAGTATAGTGCAGTGGTTTAAAGCTCTGCGCTGCAAATCTGGAGACCTGGGTTTGAATCCCACAGCCCCCACTTGCATATACTGTGTGACCCTGAGTAAGTCACTTAACTTCCCTGTGCTCCCAGGTTGCACCTGTAAAAAAAGCTTTCAGCTTAGTGGGTTTCACCTGGTTAAACAATTGGGAAAAAAAAATTGTGATCAGACATTCGAGCTGCATGTGTTGCTCCTGACAGTTCCATCCAACCCACTTACACTCACCTCATTTGCTGAGCAAACTTCACTTCAAAGACTCTCACCACCACACCAGATTGTTTTCACACACTCCCCTACAGCTGATCAGGTTCAGGTAGCTTAGTTTCCAGCTGCTGGTCTCTTCTCTGTCTGGAGTCCCTTTCAGCTGCTGACAGGCAGACGTCCGCATGTACTTGTTTGCACTACTACCCAGTCTAATCTAACAGGAAGGAACATGCTTTACTGTGCTCCCACTGACAAGCTTGCAGTGCAATACAGGCCCAGGGGATGAAGTTGCAAACTGCTGTCCAGCCTGAGCAACACCACAGTGGTGCTGAAATAACCGTCACTCACGGATCAGCAGTCAGCAAACAAAAAAAAAGACAAAACTGGGACAAGTAAGCAAAAACTGGGACAAAAGCGACATTTTGCAAAACTTGTGGGGACACTAGGACATGCTGCCTAAAATAGGGACTGTCCTGGGAAAATAGGGACTGTTGGTAGCTTTAGATATTTGATCATATGGGCCTGGTAATTTGCAATTCTGAGGCCTAGTGAGGTAGAGGCATATGTGCGCTTGCCCATCACATCCAGCCTTCTGGATTCTTTGTCAGGAGGCAAAGTAGTCATGTGTTAAGGTGCCCTGGATCTGTCATGGGTAGCCATAATAACCACTGAGTGTTTATGGCTAATTAGCATAACGGTTGGCAGAAGGAGCAGGAAACAGCTTGTCAGCCTTTCTAGGTACAGCTAGCAATGAGTTAGGCCTCTACCATGCAGAAAATGTTACAAATGAAATTCTAAATTGATAGCTGAATTTAAAGAGGGGGAAAGATATGGATGCATTTTTAAATTCCTTTGAAAAAGTATGTATTCAGGTGAAAATTCCCAGAGTCCTGGAGCTTCCAGATATCCACGCTACTTACCAGGAAAGCTCGGGATGCATTGGGTCAAATGGACAATCAGGACAGTAATGATTATAGCAAACTTAAAGCTGCACTGTGAAAGAAATGACTTGACAGAGGCATACAGAGTTAAATTCCGCAAGCTCAGGAGAAGCCCTGACATGAGGTACGAGGAGCTAGCCACTAAACAATGTCAGTTTTTAAAATGTTGGTGGGAAGGGACTAAAGCAGACTCTGTAGAGAAAATTGAAAATGTTGTACTGTTAGACTGTATTTTTTTTTGGGCATGCCCAGCAGAGCTGAAAACCTGGCTAGAGGACCGAGATCCAAAAAAGTGCAAGAGGCTGCTGAACTCTCAGACCGCTATGCCAGGAGCAGACCTGCTCTGAGAGGGAATGGGTTGGGCGTGGCAGCACAGAAACGGAAAAGCACGCCTTCAGGGCAGCTAAAACCCTCCCTGCCTCCCTCCACCGAGACCAGGCAGCCCCAGGTTACAAAGAAAAGATTCGCCTGATTAAAGAAATTAATGTTGGGTTTGCAGACAACCTGGTCATCTTGCCAGGCAGTGTCCAAAAAGGGGCAGATAGTGCCCAAGGTGGTGCTAGGAAAGAAGTGGGGTGTTTGTGTGTCCCCGAAAGCATGCCAGGAAAGATGAGGGAAGACATACACCCAGTCACTGTGAATGGGGTACAGACCCATGGGTTAAGTGACATGGGGACGTCCCTGATTTTGGTAAAGCCTGAACAGCTTATACCCAATCAATCTGTGACTGTACGGGGAATTCACTGGGGAGGAAACAACGCTGCCACTTGCTAGTGTTCTCCTGGACTGGGGTGAGACAGAGAGACTGTGCAAAAGGCTGCAATAGCAGAGAATCTTGCTCTCAACGTAATTATTGGGAACAATCTCCAAGAGGGGATGGTGTGTGCAGTTACCTGCATTCAGGCAGCAAAGGTAAATTGTAGTTCCCCGGACCCCATAGAAGAATACCCTGTGGAAACCACTGGGAGGTTCGTTCCCCAGACCGTCTCCCCTGATCTGGAGAATAATGAAAGGGGGGTAGGAATTCCCCAGTTAACAGAACACCTACAGAGGGTTACTCTCAGGAAGGAGGGGTAGCCCACTGTCAGAGGACTAGGGGTGGCAGTGACCCTGAATGCCCTGACACTAGAGCTAGAGACCCTAGTTTAGAAACTGGAGGGAACCTGTCCCATGCCTTGGGAATGTGTAAGGATTTTGCTGCTGCTCAAAAAAGTGACCCTAGTTTAGAGAAGTGAGAGCTTGGGTAGACTGACTGAGCACTGAGAGGTGACTGGAAACAGACTATTGGGACAATGGACTGCTGTATACGCAGTATGTAAGGACAGAGGGAGGAGTGATGGTCAGGCAGCTTGTCATTCCCCAGGGGTACCGTGAGCAGTTGCTCAAGACAGGACACGATATTCCCATGTCTGGTCATCTGGGAATCGCACGCACTACGCAGCGACTGGTACAGAATTTCTATTGGCCCAACTTCACCCAGCAGGTGAAGGAGTATTGCAGGTCTCGACACCGGTGCCAAGAAATAGGGAAGGCAGGTAGGAAAACCCAAGCCGCCCAAATCCCGTTGCCCATAATGGAGGAGCCATTCCAGAGGGTAGGAATGGATATTGTGGTGCCTTTGAATATCCCCAGCTCCTCGGGAAGAGGTTTATCCTAACTGTGGTGGATTATGCCACCCGGTACCCAGAGGCAGTCACCCTATCCTCACAGACAAAGTGGCAGATGCCTCGATAGGGATTTTCTCCCATGCTGGGGTTCCGCAGGAGGTTATCACAAATCGAGGGGGTTCCTTCATGTCGGACCTGATGAAATGTTTGTGGAAGAAATGTGGGGTGGTGCAGAGACACAACACCGTATCACGCGCAAGCCAATGGCTTGAGGAACAATTCAATGGTACCCTTAAATCAATGCTCCAAGCGTTTGCTGAACGGCATGGGAGGGACTGTGAGAAATACCTTTCCCACCTGTTCGTATACAGGGAGGTGCCCCAAGAGTCAATGGGGTTCTCCTCCTTTGAGGTCTTACATGGACACAGGGTATGTAGGCCCCTAGACGATCAGGGAGGACTGGGAGGGCAAGCACGCCACCCAGGGAACTCCCATAGTGGATTATGTCCTTAAGTTTAGGGAAAAGCAGAAGGAGCTTATGGGAACAGCCCAAGGCAACCTGGCGCTGACCAACAAAAACAAAAGGTGTGGTACGACCGCAGAGCCAGAGCTCACTCGTACACTGTGGGTCAGGAGGTCATGGTCCTAATCCCGGTCCGGAAAGATAAGCTGCAGGCCGAGTGGGCAGGCCCATACAAAGTAGTCAGACAGGTGAATGACGTAAACTACATTATAAAACTACCTGACAGGAGACATACCCAAAGAATGTACCATGCCAACATGATGAAGCCATATGCTAATAGGGCTGACATGGTATTTGCAGTGTGTAGTCCTGGGGAGGGGATGGTCGAAGGAAACCCCCTTCTGGACTTGCTGTAAGAAAGCAAGCGGAAATCCTCTGTGGAGGCAATTAAAATGTCGCCCCAGTTGACTATGGACCAGATCCAGGAAGTAAAGGAGGTTTTAGCAGACTTTGCCCAATTGATTCGTGCCAAGACTGGACTAACCCCCTAAGTGACACACGATGTGGTGACAGGGACACAAGCGCCCATATGGCGAATGGCATATCGGGTGTCAGAGGTTGTCCAAAAGGATATTAGGCAGGAGGTGGAAGAAATTCTGGATTTAGAGGTAATCCAGAAATCCCACAGCCACTGGACCTCACCTGTAGTCCTTGTTTCAAAGCCAAGATGGCTCTACTCATTTTTGTGTAGACTACCGTGGACTCAATGCAGTCACAGTCAGATGCCCACCCAATGCCATGGACGGACGAACTCCTGGACAAGTTGGGAGGTGAAACATACCTTACCACTACTGACCTGACAAAAGGGTATTGGCAGGTAGAGTTAACTGCCAGAGCTAGGGAGAGGTCGGCCTTCATCACTCCGATAGGGTTATTTGAGTTTAAGGTAATGCCTTTTGGAATGAAGAACGCCCCTGCCACCTTCCAAAGGTTGGTGAACCAGGTGTTAAATGGTTCTGAGAAGTACGCTGTGGCGTACCTGGATGACACTGTCTTTAGTGCCAGCTGGAAGGTACACCTGTCCCACCTTAAGGAAGTGCTGGGCAGGATATAGAGGGCTGGACTCACTGTAAAAGCTGAGAAGTGCCAGGTGGCCATGGCTGTGGTGGCATACCTCGGACCAGTAGTAGGCCAGGGACAGCTCTGTCCTAACCAAGCAAAAATAGAGGCAATCAAGGCATGGCCCAGACCTGAAACACAGAAGCAGGCTCAGAGTTTTCTAGTGATAGCAGGGTACTATAGGAAATTTGTACCAAACTACAGTGCCATGGCCGCTCCCCCATCTGGCCTGTTAAAGAAAAAGATGCCTGAGAAGTAGGGTTACCACCTATCCTGATTTTCGCAGGACAGTCCTGATTTGGGCAGCTGCGTCCTGCAAAAAAAACATGAGAAATACTAAATGTCCTGATTTTACAGTAGGAAAAATATTTTCTAAGTTTCCACTAAATATTCTAGAAAAACAACAATAGCTTAACTAAAATACCTTAAAATGATAAGAAACAATAGAAAACTAAGAAACTATAATACTAAGCCTTAATTCTGATTATAGAGAGAAAACAAGTCTGTTGCATCGGTTGAGGTGAGGTACTGTCCTGCAAAAAATCATGTTTCAGTAAGAAATGCCCCACTTTGGGCTTCTTAAAAGGTGGTAACCCTACTGAGAAAGTTATCTGGGAACCAGCCTGTGAGCAAGCCTTTACACGGCTAAAGGAGGCACTGTGCGTTGTTCCTGTATTAGCAAGTCCAGACTGACGTCTCAGATGTGGGTATTGGGGCAGTGCTTAGTCAAATGTCCAACCAAGGGAAAGATCACCCAATAGCATACCTCAGTAAGAAGTTACTTCCAAGGGAACAGGCTTACTCTACAGTGGAAAAAGAATGTCTTGCCATGGTGTGGGCGCTAAAGAAGTTAGAGCCATACCTATACAGGCAGCATTTTGAGTTACAAACCGATCACATCCCCCTGGTTTGGCTGGCCCAAATGGGTAAAACAAATGGTAGGCTGTTAAGATGGAGCCTTGCAGGGTTATGACATGACTGTCACACAGGGTAGGGGCAGCAAATGAACACACAGATGGGCTATCGCATCAGTTTGAGCAATGAACACTTTGGGGAACTCATCCCATGCACGAATAGATCCCACAAATTCAGTCTAGGAGGGGAGGAGTGTGATGCTCTGCCATCTACTTGTCATTATGTTGTATAATATTTGTGATATAAATATATGTTATGTGAATGTCTGCTTAGGGAATAGCAGCTAGCAGTTTGAAAAGGGACCTGACTTTTGACCCCACCACAGTGACTGCAGTAGCAGATGACTAGTTTCCTTCTCTGTTGACGCAGAGGGCTTCCTTCCAAATGCCAGGTTATGGCACATCGTAAAATATTCCTACTTTGATCTGCTGGGGACAAGGTATGCATTTTACAACCCCTGAGGAAAAGGACATTAACAGATTCCTGTTAACTTGTAAACTGGCAATAATTTTGTAGGCCAGGAAGCTGGTACAGAGATCAAAGACTTATATTTTAATATTGCTCATCTTGCAGAATTCCAGCCAGCAGTAAAATAACATCCTTGTGGATATTCTTACTCGGGTTACAAATTAATTACGGGCTAACAGTGACCTGATGAGCTGTGAACTCAAGATAGAAAGGACAATTTTGGATTATTATCCCTCTGGCTGAAAGGAGTGAGACTTCATCTCTGAACTCCAAAAAAAGGCACTTCTGTTAAAAATAGGTAATACCCAACTGGAACTTAGCTAGGCTAGAAATTCATGTAGCAGGCATTTTGTTTCTGTAAAATTCCAGTTTAGTTCTGACTAAGTACTTATGTTACACTTTCTATGTTTTATATGTATTTACTTTTTTTTACTATTATTCCAGTAAACCTTTTGGTTTCCTTAATCCTGCTTGAGTCATTTCTTTTGCATGTGGAGGCTGAAACAGTATTGGGTAATTCTGACAAGAACTGTTAAGGGCTTGAAAAGTGTGCATTACTATCTTGCTAAGGAAAGAATATACCTAGGTCTCAAACTGAGTCATAAAGGGTAGACTTGTGAACCTGGCTGGATGTCCACTGGGTGAAGTATTGTGCTGCATCCCCTGAAGAATACATATCTGCGCCCGTTAACTGGGTGTGCTAGCTGAAAAAGGTTCGTATCTGACCCCAGGACTCTAGGCTAGGTGGTGATTCGGACCTAAAACAGACAGGAGGATTACGCTGTTGTGGTCTCCTGTTCACATATTGCACTTCAAGGTTTGGTACTGTGGGAGCAGAGGGCATGACCTGCGGGGTGCGTTTGTGACACGGTCAACGGAATAGCCTCCATAGATAACTCCAAGCAGAATGAGTCGTACCATCTCTGAAAACTATGCCAGCACAGTCTGCGAGTCGATGATGCCCTGGCCAGGGGCCATGACTACTTGCATTGACTATGGGCCCTGGCCCTATGACAGTGGTGTCATACTGTCCATGGCAAGTACAGCTGCACCTAAGCCAGACCCTGAACTTGATGCTTCAATGACTGTCGATGTGGGGGGATACTGTCATCAGAGCCACCAGAACGGGCAATGATGCTGAATGATTACCTCGTCTCAACGGCGACTAGGATCTCACTGGAAAAGTACACTTCTCCGTTTCAGTGATTATTCTTATGGCTCAACGATCAGGAGGGCTGTGAAGATGACCATTACACTGACTCAGTCTTTCAACTTCAGTGGCTTTGTCTGCCCACGGAGAGGATGACTGCAATGTTGGGCCTTCCTCCTCCACCATGGCTGCCAATGCTTTTTGGAGAAGGAAGTTTTGTAAACAAACTTTCTTACTGCGTTACCTTTGTTGCTTGTTTGAAGTCCTGGCAAATCTCAGAAGTCCTTATGTTGTGAGACAGGCCCACAAAACAGTCTTTATAAATTTTGTCTCCACCCTTACAATACCAAAATAACGCAGCTAAAGAGTGATGGGGGCCACCCACATGTAGATGTGGACACAAGATGTCATCGTGGGCAACTCCCAACTAGCAAGAGTTTCCATGTGGTCCTAGTGCCTGGCAGCTGTAATTCCAAAGATGTGATGTAATGGAAGAGATGCCCTTGAAGATGATCCTCCCTTTCCAGGGGAGGGACAATGCATCTCACCAAAACACTCCAAGCCCTGGAATGAGTGATCAAAAATGCTACAGTTTTGTGCTGTATGATGATGCAAGAGAGTCCGGCTACAGACAACGCTATCTTTCGAAGAGGTAGTCAACAATGGAGTCCAGAATCTCCCACTTGTGGGTCAGAGCCTGGGACAGACGGAGGTGGTCCACAAGGAAACTGAAGGGGCCAGGCAGAAACACTGCCATCAGAAATGCACCATGTGCCAAGGCCCCAATGCCAGAGCCTCACTGCTCTCCTGCAGAGGGGATAGGAGTGAATACCTTCTTGTTTGTTGATGTAATGCCTTACAAAACAGTCAGTCAATCTGAACCAGCAGGGGTTGGCCCGGAAGAAGCACAGTGAAGGCCTGTAGGCAAAGTAGAATGGACCTGGCCTTTAAAGAATTGCTGTACAGAGAACAATCAATAAAGGACCCAAGACCATGCAAACGAAATGTGCCAAGATAAGCACCCAAACCGGAGCTGATGACAGTCATTAGGACCATTAGGGGCATGAGATGAGGAAATGGAGACCCTCTGAAATTGGAGTAGTCAACCTACCAGAGGAGGGCGTGACGAAGGAGAATCTCACCCAAATGAGACATTCAAGATCAAAATGCTGAGCCCATTGGACACTCAGGAACCACTGAGGAACCCTTGTATTTAAGCATGCTAGAGGGACTGTAATCATGGCCACAGCCATTAGCAAAATCAGTCGGGAAGACATCTTGCCGAAACAGTGACTGGAAGGCACCAGTTGTGCCTGGGAAATCAGGGCAGTGGCACGATACTCCAGAAGGAAGGTCTGACCCTTGGGGAATGCCCGAGCTAGTGGGGAGGAGTGGGGGTTGGGGGAGATATGGATTCTCCAATAAGGACAGCTTGATACCTGACCCTCAAGATAGGAGCAGAACAAACCAACTGCAGTCAGAGCCCTGCAGCCTTGAGCTTGTCCAGAAGGAGGGGGGTGAACAACTGTGTTGAAGGAGTCAGCCAAGCTGACAAAAATGGCAGAGGCAACTAAGCCTTTATCCACGCCAGACAGAATGAAGATCGTGCACCACAGGAGAGAGGTGGAGGCTGAGTGGGACTTCGGAAAGCCAGACTGGTCAGGGGTGAAGGAGGAGGATGAATCAAGTAAGAGGAAGAGCTGAGATAGCACAAAGTGTTCTTGGATCTTAGCTGGAATGGGGAGCAGGAAGATAGGGCAGTAGTTGCCAGGAGAGGCAGAGTCACCCCCTTTGAGAAGGGGGGTGACTGTGGCCCATTTCCAAGTGTCAGAATTGGAGGCTAAGGAGGAGGTTGACAAGCAAGTACTGTAATAGACAGAGCAATGGCAGGGCAGAGATGGAGGACTTTGGGGTCGAGATCATCAGGGCTCACACCACTGGGGTTAAGAGCCAAGAGGGCCTTAAAGGAAGCAGTGGGAGTGATAGGAAAGAAAAGAAGGGTGGCATGGTGGTGGATAAGGTGAGCGGGAGAAAAGAGGAGGGAGCAGGTACAGGAGGTGAAGAATGACTTGAAAGCAGAGGCGACGGAAATGGTCAGAAATGGGAGTGTCACCCACCCAGAGGACTGGGTTAGGGGAAGAGAAGAGTGGGGTGGATGAACCTAAAAGGAATTTAGAGGGGAGATTTGGAGCATAGATGCAAAGTATTTATTTGGACTTGGCAAGCCTGGTAGCTCTGGTACAGGCATTTCAATGGGCCGGATACTCGATTTGGTCAGCAGGGGAGCCAGAAGACTTGTTGGTCTGCAAGGCAAGGTCACATGCATGGAGACAGGCCAGCAACTCTGCTAAAATCCATAAGGAGTAGGAACCTTAAACACTGGTTTTCCTACGGGGGAATAAAGAGCCCAGGCTGACACAAATTTGGCATTGATATGACAGAAGGCAGTATTTATGTTGCTGTTTGAAGAGATGGGTGACCAGTTGGTAGCCAGCAGGTCAGCATGGAGGCAGGAAAGTCCAGCTACCTGTGGGACTGATCTGCATAATGGGGGTGCGGCTTTGAGAATGTCAATTCTTGTGCACCCAGTAAGCCACATGGTGGTCACTGAGTGAGACTGGGAGGGTACCAGCATCCATGATATGCTGGAGTTGGAGGTAAGAACCCAGTCCAGAAGGAAGAGACTGAGGCACTATGTGACTGTTCCAGGATGGGTCAGTAATCAGCTGGATAAACTGGAGGGACTGAATGTGTTGACCCAATTTACAGAGTGGGCAAGCATACTGAGGTTAAAATCACCAAGGATGAGCACCTCACCAAAGGAGGTATGGGAGGAAACAGTGGTGAGGAACTTTGTGACTGAAGGTGGTGAGACCCCAAGGCAGCAGTAGGCACTAGCCAGGCAAGTGACAGAGAATACAGACCTCTAACTGGATGTTAAAGGAGAGGTACACTGCAACTCAACTGTCCCCCTCAGCGCAATCCTGCCGGACGACTGTATGCCTGGGGATGACCACTGCAGTGTCAAGAATCTTGAAAGATAGCCAAGACTCCAAGATCACCAGACCCTCAGGCTCGAGATTAATCATGAGCTGTTGTACCAGATGAATCTTTGTGAGGAGGCTTCGAATGTTGGTATTGGTCACTCAGTCCTTTGGGGAGGTGAAACGGAAATGACTGGGCAGGGCCAGGATTGAGCTCAGTATCACCTACTACTAAAAGCAACAAGGAGCCAATGAGCTTGAGGGAGCCTATGAATCACTTAAGGGGAGATATGAGGGAAGAGCAGTGTGGGGAGGATGAGAGTGGTGAGGGAGAAGGGAGGCACTTGAGGGCTTCAAGGTGAAGTCATGGACAAGGGAGGAGACTGCACCCAAGATGCCAAGGGGAATGGTATAGGATGGAGAGGCTGGAGGAAGGAAGGAAGGGCAATGGATGTAGGAAGGCAAGGATAAGCAGTAAGTGGAGGGAGGGGAAGGAGTGAAAGGGTTAGAAGCAACATTATCAGACAGATAGTAAGCAGCTGTCACCCTGTACTTTGTCAGTTTAGGTGGTGGGAGAGTTGGCTTCATGCTGAAAGGGAGAAAGACCAATTATTTGGACAGGGGATGCAGGCTTCATCAAGATAGGGAGGAAGCCAAGGAGAGGCTTGGGGAGGGGGGGCGCTAAAGGGGAAGGGAATGTGTGCTACACTCAAATAGACAGGAAGCCTAAATTTAACAATTGGGAGGTTGCAGTCTTCAAAATCCAACTCAGACTGGTAGTCCACTGAAAACGTCCCAATTTATAGTAAAGGTTGGTTGGGGATAGTATGCAGAGCAAAGTCCAAACAAGGAGGTTACTAGCCACACAGCAAAGACTCTTCCGTACATCATTCTTTTACTGTTCTTGTATTCTTACAAAAGCCCCCACTGTAGTCCAACATTTCACATTGAAAGGCTTCCTCATAAAGTTACGGCCTATAAGAATTTTTTAAAAATATATATTATGAATTTTCGAAGTACATGTTAATGAATGATACATCACTAATAAATCAGCTTATTAACCAAAACCCAACTGAAACCACGTACCTCTAATCCACTCTGAAAAGTGGATCTTGTTGGTTTTTATTGCTTCATTTTATATTTGTAATAAACTGGATAGAAAGAACACATTTTTCTACAATTTATAATACACATACGAGGGATAAATTAAGCGGGTTCACATTGCAATTTACTACCCAAGAACAGGGAAATGCAAGTCAATCGACAGCACGCTTAGCAGTGACTGCTAATCATAAAATGCTGGCAGTACTTAGTGAAATTTTTTTTTCCCTTTTGGGCACTTGTCCTTTAAATTTTGGGGTGGGGGAGTTGGAAACATCCTTTTCCTTTTGTCCTCCCCTACACCCCTTCCCCTATCCATCCAGCCAACTTTGACTGGTCAGAAGGACGTCCCTGCTCCTACACCCCCCCCCCGCTCTCAGCGCAGAAGAAACGTGAGTCGGTCCTTTGCTGTGTCAGCATTGCCTGCGGAAGGAGCTGGTCGGTGAGCAGGCTGGACTTTCAGCGTGGTGAGTACAGATTTAATTTCTATTTTTTGTAGGCTTTTTCATTTTTAACATCGTGTTTGGTGTCAGGTAGTTTCAGTTATCAATTTTGTTCTTTGCTTTAGCAGGGCAGAGGGAGCCACCAGTGAGACAGAGCTGAGGAGGCAGAGACCTTGGGAAGCCAAGGAGCCAGAAGTCGAGAGGAGCCTCTGAGGTTGACAGCCCATAAGGAAGGGAGCAGAGATGAGAGCATGACTGAGACTTGGCAGAGGCGAGCAGGCCGATTAAAGCAGTCAGTTTTTGCTGACAGCGAGCAGCGCAGCACGAAAATCTGAGACTCTACAAAGAAACTAGTAGAACCTTTTCATTATTCATGGGCGGGAAACCGTTACTGGGGGAAGAAACAAAGAAGGCACGATTTGACTGGAATGCAGACTTGGTGCTGGTGGGGGGGTTTAGGATGTGGTGCTGCGCAAACGGAAAGAAGGGTACACCAGACTGGCAAGGCCTAAGGTTGGGAACACTAAGCAAGGACAAGGGGGTGGGCAGCTGAATCTAAGGGTGTGATGCCCCAAGTTAACAGCCTGCTACTCTGAGTTTTCAAGAATTGGTGACACTGGGGATGTTTTATTTAAAGAAGTGTGCCAGTCTGGACAATGGAGCAAGTTCTGTACCCTGCAAATGCAGAGATGACTGGACATCAGCCTCTGTGCTGAGTGAGTGCAACCATGTGAAACAAAAACGCCCTGCTTAAATGCAGAGAATGAAGACATTTTACATAAGAAAAACAAAGGTTTGTGCCCTGTGCAGATTCTTTTGACTGAACAAACTATCAGAGTTGCTCAACAGGTGCTATGCCTTGCTTTTGCAGTGAAAAAAAAAAATAAATAAATAAAAAATGAGTTACTCGCCTGTAACCATAGTTCTAGAAGTGGTATATGGTGTACATCCACACTTCTGCCAGAATCCATTCCCCTTTGAGTATCGCTGGAAGGTCTTCAAGCTCACTCTTCCCACCCACTCGGGTGGTATCCTCCTCAGACCACCCTGTGACGTTAGATGTTACCTGCTGGAAGCAAGATAAGGTGGCTCCACTTGCCAGGGGATGTTGGGTGGGTTGTGTAAATGTACGCCATATACTACTCCTAGAATGTACAGTTGTGCAAGAACTTAGCGTAACCGTAGATCTTGAGAGTATCTCTTGCAGCAGGTCATAACACAAGGGAAGCTTCTGCCAGAGGCACTCATTTCCAGAAGACTTCTCAGCAGTCGTACCCCATCCAGATACTCCTCAGTTCTTGTCATTAGCGACCTTATGTCGCCAAGGGAACAGAGGAGAAATGTATATGAAAAAATCACGTGTTTTTGGATAGAACCACAATAATATACATACACACATACACAGGCACATACAAATATACAGGAGTTGGAAAGTAAAGAAACTCCGGCCCTAGTATAGACAGGAAAAAGGGGGAGGGAAGGACTGCATGACCTGTTGCAAGAGATACTCTCTAAGATAGACTGTTACGGTAAGTTCTTACGCAACTGTACTATCATCTTCAAGATAATCTCTTGCAGCAGGTCATAACACATGGGAAGATTCCCAAGCAGTTGTGTAAAGCAGGGCAGCAGGCAAGTCTGTCTGTGAGGAAGCAGACCTTGGAAGACTGTACGTCTACAGGTAGTCCTCGTGTAAAAAGTCAAGCCCATCAATGGTAATGTATAGGGAAGGGCCAGATCCTGGAAGCAGGAGCCGTATCCCCCAGTACAGCAGTCTGTAAACCTGCTGTGGCGGTAGCCAGTGCTTGTATGGAGTGGGTCTTGACCACAGCCGAGTGTAGCAGTATACATGTCATTTTTGTTATAACAAAGAAAACGTAGACGGCCATCAAAGTTTGGACAGACCCTGTACTGAAACACGGCATTTCCCCTTCACTATCCAGGGGAAATGAAACAAAAGGTGGCACTGTTGTGCACTGCGGCCTCATTCATTAAGAATGAAAGGGACTGTGACCCACCAAGATGTGAATTAAAGCAGCCTCAGGAGCCTCATCTCATGCGCTGCATAAGAGACTGGTAGTTGAATGGTTATTGATGCACAGGGACAACTGAGACCAACTTAGTGAAAGAGGTAGGGTCGGGTCACAGAAGAACATCTTTTCCTTAGGAAAGGAAGATAGGGCTCTGTATGCACACAGCATAGAATGCAGCAATGCAGCCAGTCGATGAAACTGCAATGCAGAGTAAAAGGTTCCAAGATAGGAAGCGAAAGCCTCATGGAACCGTGGGCCCGAAAAGGCCCAATTGTCAGTCAGTCTAGGACTTAATTGAGAACTCCCAGAGGTAGGTAGAGTCCTACCAGGGTGCAGGTGGAAGAATGTCCCTCAAGAACAGTCAAATACCCAATGGAGTCAGAGACCTTTCTCCCATCAGGGAAAGAAAGACAAGAGTTCAATGACAAAGGGAAGCCCCAACACCGAAAGTGGGAGTAAATAGTCCAGTATGTACAGAGAAGGACATGAAAACAAGGTCCAGCTCAATCCAGTCCCCTCCGAGACATGGCACCTGTTCTGTGAAGAAAGGGACATGGCATTCGACACTCAGGTTGGTGTAAAGAAGCCAGTCATCATAAAGGTGACTCCGGAACCAAGAGAGGGGGTAAGCCCTCCGGAACCAAGCGTGGAGGAGCAGGAAACATAACTGGATTGAAGGAGCGTTACCAAAAGAGAAGAGTCGGAGGTAGGGCATAAAGAGGGAGAGGCATCAGTACCAGAACTATCTGTAACAGTGAGAACCATACCGGTCCTGGCCCCAGAGATGCCTCCAGTAAAGAGAAAACATCCAGCCAGACCATGTCCAGGTCTGGCCATAGTGGGCAGCAGTGAGGCAGTAGGATATGGGGTGGAGAGACAAATTGACCCCCATCAGGATGAGCACAGCGGACAAAGATGTCTTCGACTACATCCTGTGGAATTTTCCATTCGTGCCCTTCCGCTTTGAAAAGGCGGAAGGTATCTGGCAGTGTATGCCTGCCGTCAGGGATATGTACCTCTAACGAGGTGTAGTCCATTATGCGCGGCCCAGAACTCTATACGCATGGTTTTAATGCATATAGACAAGGGAGTGGGTAATGTTTCCTGGTCAGGGAACATACAGCAGGGAAATAACTGACAACCACGAGACATATCCCTGAAGGAGGTGCCTGAAAGTATGGAGAGCATAGAAGATGGCTGTTCCAAGTCAAAGGCACAGAGATGGGCTCCGCCCATCTGCCAAAAACCTTGGCCGGTTTTTAGACCTTTGAAAGGAATACCCACATCCTCTGGAGTCTAAGTATTCGACGCAAAAGTGGTCATGCACCTTCATAAATGGAGAAATTTGATAGCGAACGATAAGACGCCAGCATCTGTATGCAGGTAGATCTCTGGAGGAACAGTCATTGCAGAATGCCCTGGAAAAAAATCTTCGGTATTATCGGGGATATGTAATCTATTAGAATGGTCACAGCTAAGTATCCCCAAAAAGTCAGCAAGCAAAGCCTGGCCAAGTCGCCTCTGGTGCAGCAGATGATGGGAAGCCAGTTAGTCCAGGCGTGTCCATCAAGATACAGGAAGGAAAGAGTTTCCAACTGAAAGTATGCCATTAAGGTGTGCGTTCATACCCAGAGACTTGAACCGTACTTAGAGTACTGACCGGTGCAAGGAGGATGTCTGATGAAGTTTCAGAAAAGCAAAACATCCGGACATAGAATGGAAAAAACCCCACAGAGGCCCACTTTGTGAAAAATCGCAGCGATCAAGGCCTGGTATTGTTGGAAGACTCTGGTGGCAGTCTATCCTGACTGGGGGTTTCACTGCCTTTTGTAGCACAGGGTGAAGGTCTACCATGAGCATTGTCTGGAAGAAAAGAGAAAAAAAAAACAATTTTTGGGGAGGGGGATGCACAGGCAAAACGGGTATTATTCAAAGTAGAAAAAAGTCTGGATCCCGGACATCAGGACAGATACTGTAACCATGGATTTGAGGGGACCTTCAGGCTGTGAGCGATCCCAGGCAGGCAACCAGCTGAACAGCACCAGACCTCTGAATCAAAGGTGGGGAAGGCTAATAGAGGTGGTGAACCTGTGTTAGGGAGGCCTGTGCAAGCCATCAGTGGGGTCTGAAAAAGGACTTTCATAAAAGAGTTCTCCAGATGCAAAAAATTACATGGAATGCACAAAGGTACAGTGTAACCAGAGGTGGTGGTTCTCAGAGAGACCTCGAAAAGCATCATCAATAAGAAAACTCAAAGGCAGGAGCAAAAAGCCCAACATATGCAACCAAGAAAGTCATGAGACATTTTCACAGTAGAGATCATATAAACCATAGCCGCCAGAGGTTCCAAGCAGCGAGTATAGTGGCCGTGGAAGCATCCCCAAGAGGCGGGACGACCACTGTGAGGATGTGTCCAAATAAGCCAGTTCATGCCTAGGGGCGTGCAGCTCCTACACCTAGGCCCCAGAGGGTAAAACCAGTCCGGTCCCTAGTTCAGAGTATGAAAAAAAAAAAAAAAAAAAGGGCTCCACCCCAACAACTGTAAATGGAGCTTGGTTGTACAGCAGAGCTACAGGTGGAGACCAGGATGAGACCTGGAGGTAGCCCCGCCAATAGGGGGGACCACCAGACCACAAGAATAGGCATGTCCACCTGTGCCCTATTGGCCCAACTCTAAGCTCCAAAGAGACATGGTCAGACTCCATTGGAATAAGGGAGAGAAGAAACTGGTGGGGAAGCAAACCCCAGCAGGCCAGCAAAGATTCGACTCAAAGGAGCCAGCACAGTTTGAAAAAGAGTCCCTTGGTTGTCGAGGATCAGTGATGTCAAAGCAATGGAAGAAATAACCATACATCCAGTATAAGGGCAGAGTTTCAGTTAAAAAAATAAACAAGGTCTGGGTGTGGATTACAGAGGGCACACCACAGCCAAAGCTGCTGGTCAGGCAGTACACAACTCGCGGCCCATTAGACATGATGAGGAGGCCCATAGTAAGGTCAAAGGCAAGGGCACCTGGGTCTAGGTCAGCAGATTATTCTGGAGTCCACTGTGGACAAGAGGGTCCAAGTCTTCACGAAGGAGAAGGGAGAAGCCTTCTTCAGTGAGAAGTCATCGGCAACGAAAGATCCAAGGCTACAGTCGACCTGAGGGGGCGCGAAGCCACCATCCGATGACGAGGGAGTGCGGAGCCACCCGTCCGGCGAGGGTCCCGCAAGCCTCCGTCCGGCGAGGGGGGCCACGAAGCCACCGTCCGACGAGGGGGGGCGAAACTCAATGCCCTTTGGGGTAACCCTTGCCTCAGTGCTTACGCACTAAGGTTCTTTATCTGTCATGACTTTTGTTAGAGAGAGAGCTGGAAAGAACACCCACCGATAGGTTGGTTGTGTCCTTCCACCAGACCAGAGCCCTGAGCAAAGTCTGTTACTGGAACCAGCTTGGACGGAGTGTGTTTTCGGGACTAGTGAGCTTGCAGATACTGCATGTCTCATCTGGAATCTGACCCCTGGGACCACAGCTGTCAAATATGCCATGTGTCTCAGAAGCTTTAGAAAATGTCTAGCTGGCCCAGAACAAAAGAATTAACCAGAGTCAAGCAGTTGTGGGTTCTGTCTGCTGGCAAAAAGGCCCTGCTCTTGTGTATCCAGCTCCGCTCCTTTAAAACTTAGGAGTTGGGTTGCAAGGGTAGAATTTAAGAAACAAAGGGGTATTCTTGGCAGAATACCAGATATAGAATTTTGATATTCCGCCTGGAAATTTGGTGTTCCACCCAATTTTAATAGATTTTTATTAATTTTTTATTCTCTATTTACTCCCCTGTCGCCAGCCACCTGTTACCTCAGCCCAGTCACGGGCCACAAGCTTCCACCTCCACAAGAGCCGCGACCCTCCGATACCCCTCCTGGATTACCCCCCAGGGTGGGGTTGCGGCACCAGACTCCCCAACACTGCAGACAATGGGGTATATTGGAGGATCAGCCTGGAGGCTAATTGAAGCTGTAGTGGGCTTCATCTAAGGTGGCAGGCAGCTGCTCGTTTTCCTGTTATTTTTCCCCTGGGGGTAGGGATGTGCAATGACATCCCTGTATCTGCCCCACCCCCTGAGCGTTCTAGGCACGGGTTGCTTGCACAACCCCTGGCCTCGCCATGGGAGTCCGTCAAATAGCTCAGTCACATTCCCCACTCTCCCCCAGAGAGGGGCAGTCCTCGGGATCTCCATCCTTCTCCCCATATAGCCCTCTAGCGACCGGGTCTGTTCCTGAACCGGTGCGCCAAGCGCGCTAAGCAGAATTCAACCACTGCGCCAACAGGCCGGCACAGGTTTTTATATTAGAATACTTGAAATACAATGAATCTCTTTATGAAAACCCCCAAAATAAACACATTTGACAAAAAGGAAAGGAGTATCTCGGACTTTATTTTTCTGGTCTTGTGATGGGGCTGAATATGACCCTGTCCCAGTTGTTATGGAGAAAGTTTAAATACAAGGATTCGTTCTATTCTCTTTTCTGTCTCTTCTCAGTCTAGTTGCGCAACCAAATTTTCTAGTGAGACCTAGGACTTGATCACCCCGACAGTCCTGCAATTCTCCGATGCTCACTATCTCTCTACCTTCATTTGCTGTTCTCTATTTTCTCCCCCTTGCATATCTGCTGGTATAAAAATATGTGTGAGAATCATTCTGTGGAAATGTAATTGATACTGGGATCCCTTTGTTTAAAATCGTATATAGTTATGCTGTTGAAATTATTGCAAAGCTAAAACTGTATAGTTATACTGTTAAAATGACTGCACAGCTATTTGGAACTCATGGGGTTAACCTGTGATTTAATTTTTAAACCTTTTGCAGAAGATGTAAACAAGAGGTCAGTTCTGGGTCACAATGTTCTTTTTGCTGCACCTGCTGAAATGGACGAGAACACTGGAAACATACAAGAACGCTGAGAAGCATGCTATCCTGCACAGACCTATAAAAAGGAGCTGCAATGTTCTGGAAAAGAGACACGGAGACAGACAGATTAGAAATGGAGAAAAAAAAACTCAGGACAGTTTTCTATGTTTCTACTGCCATTGTAAATAGTTATTCTGAACAATTTCATTTTATTTTACTGTTAGTAATAAAACTCATGAATTTTATAACTGCTCCCGATTTTCCTATGCTTCCTGACCTGTGCCTTGATGACAGATGGTGTTAGTCGTGGGATTTCCACTGTGCATACTCTAAGTCAGGAGTTTTGTGCGTGGGTACTAGACCTGGTACCAGGGAAGCATAGAAGAAAGGTATGGATTCTGCAGCAGCAAGTCCAGGAGTGATTACCAGAAGAATGGCAGCCAAACTAGAAGCAGAAACAGAATCCTTCTTCTGAGGGCATATCTCAATTCCAAGTCCACTACAGAAAATAAACTGTTAATGAAGTGGCAAGGGCCTTATAAAGTGCTTAGTTAACAATGAGATTGAGACCCCCCCCCATTGGAAAAATCCTATTAAGATATACCATGCTAACCTCAAGAAATGGGCTGAAAACACCAAAAGCTGTTATGCTGGTGTTACCAGAAACTGATGAAGTTAATGATGTAGTTTATGATAGACTGGAATAAACTAACTGCTGATGCTGTAAAGGTGAGTTTCCTTAACCTTCAAACAAACTGCAGAAATCTGTAACTTGTTTAAGACATTTAACAGTACTTTTACCACAGTACCAGGCTGAGCAAAAGAGATCGAGCATGTAATAGTGACACGGAATGCTCGCCCTATTAGACAAAAAAGATGCAGATTACCAGAGCGGTTAAGAACAGACGTGGTTAAGGAAATGCAAAAAAATTAAAGAACTGGGAATCAGAGAAGAGTCCAGAACTGCTTGGACATCACCAATGGCGACTGTAAACAAAAGGGGGTGCAAGTATCTGCCTTGATTTTTAGGAAACTTAATCAAGTGTCAGAATTTGACTGTTATCCTATGCCCAGAACTGACGATTCGGTGGACAGACTGGGGAGTGCCAAGTACATCAGTACCCCCGATCTCACGAAGGGTTACTGGCAAATCCCCCTAAAGAATACAGAGAATGCTTTTGCCACGCCTATAGGATTCTATCAGTTCACCACGTCATTTGGTTTACATGGTGCACCCACTACATTCCAGCGATACATGGAAGTAATTTTATCCCCTCACACTGGTTATTGGGTTGCATCATGGTATACAGTCCAGACTGGAAAGCCACCTGGAACACCTACAGGCAGTTATCCGATCAAAAAGGCAGATCTGAATTAATCCTATCCAGTATGCGTTGGGCATGTAGGAAACCAGATATTTGGGCTGTGTTTTGGGAAATGGAGAAGTCAAGCCAGAGGTTTACAAGACAGAAGCTGTAGCCAACAGCCCTGTCCCCAAAACCATGAAAAATGTCAGGTCAGTTTTAGGGCTGGTTGGTTATTATTGGAGATTTGTTCCTAGCTTTGCCAAGTTAGCTATTCCCCTCACTGAACTGACAAAGAAACTGTTCCCAAATAATCTGAAATGGACCCCAGAGTGTGACTAGGCTTTTCGAGCCATTAAGGTTGCATTATGTTCAGCCCCTGTTGTAAGAAGCCCAGACTGAGAAACAATTTCTGTTACAGACTTATGCATCAGAGTTAGGCCTAGGTGCAGTCTTGAGTCAGCATACAGATGCTGAAACAACATCCTATTCTATATACAAGTAGGAAATTGCACGACAGAGAGAAGGTACTTCACCACTGAAAAGGAATGCCTTGCGGCAAAGTGAGCCATGGAGTCCCTTAAGTTTTACTTACTAGGAGCTGACTTTGTACTTGTAACAGATCACAATCCTCTCTGTTGGCTTAACCAATCCTTCACAAACACGGGGGACACATCCACCCTGGTAACTACAAACCCCTCTCCTCCCAGCTCTTACCAAGCTCCAGGAATCACTAATCTACTCCAGGCTCCTGGAATACAACTTCCACGGACAATCTCTCACCTTACCAGTCCAATTTTAAGAAATAGCACTCTGTCTCCTCCCTGCGTTGGTTAACAGACTCACAATTCAGTCCGAAATGGACAAAATCCATGTCACTGCAATCATTGTGGACTTGGCCAAGGCATTTGATTCTGTCTCCCACTCCCTTCTTCACAAACTGCCATTAGCTGGGCCAGCTCCTGCTTCTACCCTCTGGTTCAGCTCTTATATTATGCACAGGCAGCAATCTGTTTTTGTAGGTACTTCCATCTCCACCCCCTCCCTATTCTTACTGGTGTCCCACAGGGATCCATTCTGGACACCATCCTTTATCCTTATCAATGATCTACCTACTGTCTGCTCCCCATACAAGATTCACATGTACGCGGACAACACAGTGTTATTCTACTCGGGTCCTTCCGCCCTCGAAGTCACTGCCCCTCTTCAAAGTAATTTCAACAAGATGCAGTCCTAGTTTCTTCAAAATCAACTAAAACTCAACTCCAAAAAGAGAGTCTATGTTCTTCAGTTCCAGACAAAAGCTGCTAAAATCATCCAGCCCCCCCACCCCACCTTCACCACCCTAGATGGCTCACCTCTCTAATCAGTAAACTCATTTACATACCTGGGAGTTTGGCTCAACAGCAGTCTCAACTTCTCTATACACAGACTACATCTGCTCGAAACTTCGTCCCAAACTCGGTGCCCTTTACCAGCACAAAGACCGCCTTCCCTCTGGCTACCTGGCGTGACCTAGTTGTGAAAACTATTTTCCCTGTATTTGATTATGCTGACATTGTCTACTGCTCTGCCCCGACAACCTTGTACCGCCATCTGCGGTTCGCCTCCTGCATGCCTGGACACCATTCTGCACCTCTCGCGGGGCCAAGAAGCCTGCTGCCACTGGCCTCCTGGACACAAGCATCAGGTACGGCCTATACACAGCCCCAGCCGAAAAAGTTTTTGAAAATCAGCACCTTTCCCTGGAAAAGTCCTCATTGATTGCTCCTGAGCAGGAGCATCCTGACTTGACTGCCCGATGGACTGGCATTTTGCTCTCCCGATACCAGACTCTGCTCTTAGATATTCAGCTAGTGAATTAATTTGAGCTGCCTCCATTCAAACAATCTGGAACTGGCAAAGAAGTAGATTTGTTTTTATTCTCCCTTCTATAGTTCAGCTGAATCCCTGCACTTATGGGGATCCTGTCTACCTGCTAGCGCCGATTTTCAGCTTCAGTGTACCAAGTTGTTCCACACAGCTTCCACACTGCAGAGTTTTCCTTGTGTCACTCTTTAGAGCCATCTTCTGTACTGTATTTAGCTTGGTATCTATGTTGCTGTGTCTAAGATCATTAGAGTACAGGATTTACAGGACTTTAGAATTTCAGGATTTTCTTTGCTGAAAGTCTCCACTGCCAGCTGATTTGTTTTATTTGAATCCAATGCAGCTACCAATTTAATTTCTCCCTTTGTTTCGTGCCCCTCCCCCCAACTGTGACCCCCTTGTTTTATAAATCTTAGTTACAGAGCTGGCACCTAGCTGTCTGCTTCCTGCCCTCTGATTTGACTGTTTTAGTAAATTGCAGCTCTTTGTGTTACAATTTTATTTTCACTCCCACCACTTCAGTGCGATATTTAATCCCTGTGCTGTCTCTCAACCTGCGTCCTTGTAGCCCACTGGGCTACCTACCACCATCTGCGGTTCTCCTCCTGCCACCATCTGCGGTTCACCTCCTGCATGCCTGGACACCACTCTGCACCTCTCAGTGCCAAGAAGCCTGCTGCCACCAGTTCCCGGGACACGCATCAGGTATGGCCTATACACAGCCTCAGCCTGCACAGCTGCTGCTTCTGCTGTTGAATTTTCACCCCCGGCCACCCTTAAATATGCTTAAGCTCCTCCCTCCCCCACCCTGTCCTGCCCCACTGGCTTCCAGTAGTAAAATTCAGGAACTTAAAGCTATCTAAACACAAATCTGTCACTCGCTGCTGATAGCTCTCTCTGAACACAGAACTCATCTGCTTATGGATTTCCATATGGTGTTTACCCACTCTGAATTGTTGTATAGGTGGGACTCCTGGGTGGTCAGTCGTGTGCCTAATTAACCTGCTGGATATGTATAGATAGGAGTCACACCTCAGCCCCAGTAAATATACTCCTGCTATTTTACCATATTCACAGTCTGATACATGTTTCCTGCAGCTAATATTCTTGTTGGTGTATTCAGTACTGTGGAATCTTTATCCTGAGTTGGTTTCAGACTTGAGCCTAGCTTAGTAAAAAATTTTTAACCACTGTTGACGATTTGACTGCAATTAATCGTGGTGGTAATCTACTCAATTTCTGCCTGGCTGTTATGTCTCGGCAACTTTAGTCAGGAAATGTCTCTATTAGCTTGTTAATGTATTGTGCTCACTAGCTATCTACTAGCCTCACCTCCAGTGAGGCTTACTACCATGGAACCTGGTAATCCGTCCAGTAGCTGGTGGTGTGTTCCTACATAAACTGGGGGGGTGGAGATTGTCTACTGACCCTTGTTTTGGTGGCTTCTGTAGGACAGACCTCCACAAATTGGGTGCTCCTCTGGGGCCCACCTGGACAGTTTAGGGGGGTCTGGTGGACAAGCACTGCTTGGTTCTCTCCACAGGGCCTTCCTAGTGTTTGACAAAATAGCCTCTCTGGCTTCTGGTAAGCCTTGACCTGTCTACCTGACCTGTCCACAATATCTTCTCCCTTCAGTGCCCTGGTTAATCCCAGGGACAGGTCATTTTTAACATGGGGGTTCCCAAGCTCCTCAGGGAGGGTGCCAAGCCCTCCACATTTATCAGTGCCCTCATCATTGGCCTTCTCACTGCCTTATACCTCCCTCTTCTTATTGCTGATTGCTCCCCTCCCTCGGGGGGGCCCTGGGTTACACTCGAACAGCATGAGGAGCATGACTTCATCTTCTCCAATCTAACAGCCTGTGGTAGACTGCCCCTCTGCTGTCTTGACCTCCGGTGCTTTCTGTATCCTGCCATAGTGGTCAGGCGTCCTGCTCGCAAGCCTTCGGCCAGAGGTGGTTCTCCCCTATAAAGCATGTAGTCTGGCTCTTCCTGGAGACACTAGCCCTGGCTGGGGAAATTCAGCTTAACCCTGGTCCTACTCATCAAGCCTCATTTCCTGTGGGCTGGCTGTCAAGCAAGGGGATGAAAATAGCTCACCTCAACATCCACAGCCTCCTGCCCAATCTGGCTGAACTCTCTGCCTGGGTCACTCACTATAAGCCTGACATCCTTGGTATTACCAAGACTTGGCTGAAACCTTTCACCCCTGACTCGGCCTACGCACTTCCTGGCTTTAATCTCATTAGGCAAGAGTGGCCTGGGAAAAAGCATGGGGTTGGTATCTTGGTCTACTACAAGAGTCACCTAAACTTGTCTGTCGTATCCCACCAACAGCCCTTACCATCTTGTGAGCTGCATCACAGTCCCATTACTCGGGAACACCAAGAAACTGCACATCTGTACATACAATCCCCCCCCCCCCCAAAGGGTGGTCTGCTGGGGTTATCCCACCTCCTTGATACTGCTGGTGCTAAGACTGGGGATAATGAGCCAATGATCTTGGGAGATCTTGATTTAAACTGGTTTGGAGCAAAACACCAAGTTATATGAACCTCTGCTTGCTGGCCTCTCCTTGTCTCAACTTATTCAGGAGCCCACTAGGTGGTCTATCACTGGCAGTACTAGACCCCTCCTGGACTGGGTCCTGTTCAATAGACCTGAGAGGATCAGCTCCTCTGGTACCCTTCCTGACCATCTCAGACCACACCCCTGTGTACTGCGTTTGGAAGATCTCCCACAAAATTCCTCACAAAATAATCCAAGTAAGGGATTTCTCCAGGTTTGACCTGGGGTCCTTCCATGAGGATCTGAGGCTTATGGACTGGTCTGCGGTACTAAATGCTCAGGACTCTTCCACCGCTGTTAACTCATTTTCTCAGCACTTTTGGGGCACTGCAGAACAAGAATGCCCCTCTTATCGGGCAGAGGGTAAGGGGGTCTGCCACTAAGTGGCTACATGGGAGCCTCCTAGATCTCATGAGGACTACAGACAAGTGCTGGGCCAACTTCAAGGTCACGATGGCCCAGGCCATATTTCAGCAATGTAGGAGGATCAGGAATGAATGCAAAAAAGCAATCAGAGCTGCCAAAAGTGAATACTGCAAAACTGCCTTACGAAACTCAGCAAAGGACCCTAGGAATTTCTGGAGGAACATTAAAATTATAGTAAGCAATTCCTCCAACTGTGGGGTCTCCACTAACCATCACCAATGCATTCAACTCCCACTTCTCGGATCTATCTGCATTCGCCTTTCTATTCTCCACTGGTGGGAGTAATAGTTGTGTCCCGGCCTCTGCCCCACAGTTGGCCCCCATCTCCAATCAGTTATTCTACTTCAGGGTTGTGACGGCACAGGAGATGAAGAGACTTCTCTTTGATCTCTCCCCTCACTAGTGCTGGCCACAATAGCATGGAACCCAAGCTCCTCCATCTTGGTGCCTCATATTGCCTCCCCAGTGGCCCATATCTTCAACATGTCCCTAGCCTCTGGAGTTATCCCCGACCTCTGGAAGGTGGCGAGGATTGTCCCCATTCTCAAACAGGGCAACCCAATGATCCTCGATAACTACCAACCGATAGCCATCTTGTTGGCTATCAGTAAACTTCTGGAGAAAGTTGTGGCTGGGCAACTCACTTGAGTATTCAGACCCATGAGCTACTGTCTCGCGCAGCATGGCTTTTGCAAAGGGCACAGTACATCCTCTGCCCTAGTCACTGTCTCCTCTGGAATCAGGGCAGCTATGAATCAGGGTTAGCTCTCAGGCGCCATCTTCATTGACCCAAGGCCTTCGACCTAGCTGACCATGTCTTACTTTGTTTTCAACTTCAGTCCCTTGGTCTGTCCCCACCTGTCCTAAGAGGGTTCACTAATTACCTCTAGGGCAGACAGCAACTTACTAAATTCAGTAAGGTCCTCTCTGCCACCACTCCTGTGACCTCTGGTGTCCCCTAGGGTTCAGTCCTAGGGCCTCTTCTCTATCTTCGTCAATAATCTCCCCTCTGCTTCTTCCAACTGTAACTATCCTATAGGCGGATGACCTGGTTACCCTCACCCATTCCTGTGACACTGGTGTCAACCACCACCAACTGAGTGAGGATTTCAGGAATATCCAGTCCTGGATAATGACCCACAAGCTGGTCCTCAACCTTAAAATAACTCGGGCCATGCTTTTTGGGTCCCTGGCCAAGATAAAGGCCTCCCCTGCCCCGCCGAGTATTACTGGTATTGATGGTACTCCTGTCCTAATCACAGACTCCATCAAATACCTTGGGGTGACATCTGACCCCCAGCTTGACCTTGGGCATCATATCCAAAATGTATGCAGAGCTGTCAGCTGCAATCAATCTGGCCCATATGTGCTTAAGAACAATCTTACTTGCTGCCTTGCACTGGCCAGAGGTGCTTCCTTCTCTCCGCTTATGGACTCTCCTGTTTGCACGCACCTCCAAAGTTCACCTCTCTAGGTGGAACATAGCCTATAACATTTGCCGCTTTGCATTTGCAGCTCCTCACCCCACCACTGTGACCTGTATAACAAACGTGACTAGCTCTCCCCGCCCAACTACATGAATTTTGTCTTGGGCAGCTTCATGGGGCAAGGTTCTCAGAACTGGCACCCCCCCCCCCCGGACTAGCTGAGCTCCTCAAACCGGCTGCCTCCTCTTCTTACTCCCTTAGGTCATTGGGCCCTGCTGTTCTCGAAGTTCCTGCTACTCGAACGCAAATGGGGGACAGGGATTTTGCTTCATGTGCCCCCAGAGTATGAACTAATTTCCTGCCCAGGTCTGCTCCTCCTCCTCCCACTCATGCCTTCAGAGCTCCCTGTGGAATTACTTGAAGCTCTCCTTTGCGTGTTGTTGTCCTAAACCATCATAACTAACCCTGCACTGGACTTGCATGTCCTTCTCTTGGTACCCTTGTGCAGGTCCTGCTGATGCATCCTGCCTGCTTGGGTTCTGTTCTATATATAATGTATTTAAACTCTATTTCAGGCGATGGTTTGACTGCAGCTCTGCTTTTGGGGCTCTGAGTTGTATAGAATTGTACAGTCGTGGCCAAAAATATTGGCGCCCTTGCAGTTTTTTCTAATATTGCACCATTCCTTCCAGAAAATTGTTTAAATAAAAAAATATTTTGGTATGCATATATGTATTTCTTTGGTTTGCAGTGGAATAAAACACAAAAAGCAGAAAAATTTATGAAGTATTAGCTTATTCCACACAGAAATCCTTTAATGGCCCGGACAAAATTATTGGCACCTTTTAGAAGTAGTTAGAAATAATTAGATTTCAAGCAGGTGATGATTCTTCACTTTGGAATTGAACTCACCTGTGGTGAGTTGCAGGTGCCTGCAATATAAAAATCACTCATTCAACCAGTCTGGATAGAGAAAAGGACTCATTCTCCTGTTTTGTGTCACTGTGTGTACCGCAATGAGCATGGAGAAAAGAAAGAAAGCCAGAGAATTGTCTGAGGAGGTCAGACAGAAGATTGTAGCCAAGCATGGACAATCTCAAGGCTACAAATCAATCTCCAGAGACCTTGATGTTCCTGTTTCCACCGTATGTAATGTTATCAGGAAGTTCAAGGCCCATGGCACTGTAGCCAACCTCCCTGGACGTGGCCGCAAGAGAAAACTTGATCGAAGATTGCAGCACAGGATTGTTTGAATTGTGGAGAAAGCACCTCGATCAACTGCCAAACAGATTCAAGCTGACCTTCAGACACAAGGTATGACAGTTTCAACTTGCACCATCCATCGCCAACTCAATGAAAGGGGGTTATATGGTAGGAGGCCCAGGAGGACCCCACTGCTGCGAGACAGACATAAGAAAGCCCGACTGGGGTTTGCCAACACACACCTGAACAAGCCAAAATCCTTCTGGGAGAATGTCCTGTGGACAGATGAGACCAAATTAGAGCTTTTTGGTAAAGCACATCATCTCTATGTTTACAGAAAATAAAATGAAGCCTTCAAAGAAAAGAACACCTTCCCTACAGTCAAACATGGAGGAGGTTCAGTGATGTTTTGGGGTTGCTGTGCTGCCTCTGGCACTGGGTGCCTTGAACGTGTGCATGGCATCATGAAATCTGGAGATTACCAGGCCATTCTGGAGTGCAATGTTGAACCCAGTGTCAGAAAGCTGGGTCTCCACTGAAGGTCATGGGTCTTCCAGCAGGACAATGACCCCAAATACACTTCAAAAAGCACCCAGGAATGGTTCAAGACAAGACACTGGACTGTTCTGAAGTGGCCAGCAATGAGTCCAGATCTAAATCCCATTGAAAACCTGTGGAGAGATCTGAAAACAGTAGTTGGGAGAAGGCACCCATCAAATCTGGGAGAACTGGAGCAGTTTGCACAAGAAGAGTGGGCCAAACTGCCAGTAGAGGTGTGCAGGAAGCTCATCCATGGCTATAGGACGCGGTTGACTGCAGTTATTTTGACCAAAGGCTGTGCTACCAAATATTAAGTCTAGGGTGTCAACAATTTTGTCAATGCCATTTCTTTTCATTTTCTGATTTAAAAGGATATATTTAATTCTGAATCAAAAACAAAGGTTCTGTAATATTAACAGAGAAAAAGAATTGTGGAGACCAAATACTGTTGATTTCAACTTATGTTTAGAGGAAATTGTGAGTTATTTGAAAAACGTGCAAAGGCACCAATATTTTTGGCCATGACTGCATAATGCACTGTTCATAGCCTTGGTGACTGTGTATATATTTTGTTCCTATTCTAACTGTGTTTACTGACTGCATGTGTTATGTTCATCTGGTTCTACCAGATTCTGTGTAGTGCCTAACTTGCATCATCTTGTCCTCTGTATGAATTTTTTTTTTCTCTGTACTCTCCCGAGACACACCTAAAACTAGGCAAATGTCTTCTCTAGTGTATTACCTGGTCAACAAGCGCTAAATAAGACTGGACACTCTGCTAAACTTTCTGCAGCTTTGCTGCTGCCTCTCCCCCTCTCACTCACCACTGCATCCTTTACTCCTCTCTCCCTTATGCCCCTTCCCACAAGGCGCCAGCTGCACAGACTAATTTTTATTGGTAAATTCTGGTTTGGGTCACTGCCCTCTTATCTCAGCTCCTGCCTTTCTCCTGTCAGCTCCTCAAGAGTACTCTACGCTCCAGGGATGCCCGAATGTTCTCCCTTTTCCTCGCACATGCTCAGGCCTAGTGGCCTTCTCCCATCGCCTCCCTCACCTCTGGAACCAACTCCCTGTGACCACCTGCCATGCCCCCTCTTTCCACGCCCTTAAATCCCTTCCTTGTTACCTTCCTTCTGCCCCTCCAGATCCCACCTCCCCACCTTCCTAATGTGCACCCCCCCCCAGGACTGCGCAGTAATTTACAGGATTACTACTATCCTTCCTTATTGCTTCATGTTTTCTCTATTGTGTGATTCTTGCCCATGACTAATTCTCCACAGCCTTGCTTGCACATACCAGAGCACTGTTTTATACTGTATTGTATTTACTGTGTTATACTTATTTGCAAGTATTTTTTCTAACCATGCTATTTGTACCTCCTTTTGTGTTCCCTCCCCCGGGTCGCACCTGGAAACGAGCCTAGGCTCAGCGTGCCTTTCCCGGTTAACAAATTTTAAATAAACCAAATGAATGATAAAAATTCCAGAATATCACAGTGGTACCTGGCCCTGCAGCCATTTAAAGGGATGCACAAATCTGGTAAAGAGAATGTCAATGCTGATTTTCTGTCTAGATATGGATCAGGAATTGAGAATTCTGAAGGCTGAAAAAACAAATGTGTGAGTGTAAACTTCATTATGCTGTACTGTTATGGGAAAATGGATACTGCATATGCACAGAACTGTAAAGGTTATATGTTAGATGAGAATTACTAGAAAGTTTTGGAAACCTGTTTATGTAAAACAGGTTCCCTCTTAAGGAGGGGGTATGTGACTGGGTTGAATACGGCCCTGCCCCAGTTGTTATGGAGAAAGTTTAAATGCAAGGATCTGTTCCATTCTCTCCTTTTCTCTCTCTCTTCTCTGTCTGGTTGCACAACCAAATTTTCTCATGAGACCTAGGATTTTATCGCCTCGACGGTCTTGCAATTCTCTGCCTCTCACTATCTCTCTCTACCCTCATTTGTTCTGTAATTTCTCCCCTCTTGCATATCTGCCAGTACAAAAATATGTGAATCATTTTGCAGAAATGTAATTGATACTGTGATCCCTTTGTTTAAAACTGTATATAGTTACACTGTTGAAATTGTTGCAAAGCAATTTGGAACTCAACTCATTTGTTCCCATAGATGCCATATGGTGTCGGAACCATACATTGCTGGAATGGACCCAAAGTGGCCACTAGGAGCAAATGAGTTAACCTGAGATGCAATTTTTAAGCCTTTTGCAGAAGATGTAAAAAAAGAGGTCCATTCTGGGTCACAATGTTCTTTTTGCTGCACCTGCTAAAACCGAGAACACTGAGAGGTTCTGCATAGACTTATAAAAAGGAGCTGCAATGTTCTGCAAGAGAGACTGACGGAGATTGAAACTGGAAATTAAGAAAAACTCATAAGGACTCCACAGTTATTCTGAACAATTTTTTATTTTTATTTTACTGTTAACTCTTGTTGCAAATTTTACAACTGCTCCTGGTTTTCCTAGGCTTCCTGACCTGTGCCTTGATGACATGCCTCAGTTGACTCATTACTACATTTTTATCTTTATAGTCTTTTTTTTTTTTTTTTATATAGTCTTGGTTGACTCAATTCAAGTTTGCTGCATATTTTACTTGGGGACCCTTTGACACAGAAATTAGTCAGCTTTCGAAAGTGCTCAGGTAGTCACTCACAGCTAAACCCCATTTCTACAGGTCCCCACATGCTGGTCATTAAGCAACCTCCCACAACAATGGAAGTAATCATGCACACAGCAGCAACTTACTTGTTCCATCCTGGTCTGGACAAGCAAGTGGACACCATGTGACTAATACAGGCAAAAGTTGCAGTCACCGACTCCCAAAAAAATGGTCCTTCACACAAGTTACAACTGCCCCCACCCCAACCTCCAGCTAATGAGGTGAGACCTGTGGGTGCTTAGAAGGCAAAGACCTCCCAACCTGCACTACCCTAAAACTCAGCCAGAGTGCACATTAAGTTGCACCTATACAACTGTTGCACATAAACTCCACACTGAATAGCTCCCAGACAACCAGTGCAACTAGCTTGAAGAGGCCAACAGAGAGTGGGGCAGACTGCAACCAGGTGCTACATGCGCCACGAGAGTGACAAACTGAGCAAGTTCCTCCCCTCCATCCTTGACTTGCTTCCCAACTTCCTGTGCAAGCCTCTGAAGGCAACAATGAGTGGGGCAGACTGCAGCCTCTGAAGGCAACAATGAGTGGGCAGACTGCAGCCTCTGAAGGCAACAATGAGTGGGGCAGACTGCAACCAGGCACTACAAGCGCCACAAGGGTTACACGCACTGAGCCAGTTTCTCAACCCTTGAATTGCTTCCTGACATCCTGAGAAAACCTTTGAGGCCAACAACGAATGGTGCAGACTGCAGCTGGGCACTACATGCTCCGCGAGGGTAACAAACACTGTGCCAGTTCCTCCAGTCTAGCTGCTCTGAGCTTCTCCCAACGCTGAAGAATTTGAAATGTTTCATCCATTCACCCATTTCTTGCTTAGCTCCCCCGGGGGAGACTTGTTGCATTAATGCAAACAGAAACAGACTGATTTTTTTTTTTTTTTTTTTATTAAACCCTTCAACAGTCACGTTAAACTTAAAATATTTACAATATGCAGGCCAAAGCACTCTCCGTTGAAGCCACGAGACACTCACATCAGTCAAGGAAGACAGTCAGAGCAAATCAGTCATACACCTTACTGCTGCCAAAGAGACATCTGCCACACCATAAACGATGGCAGAATACTGTGTAATTCATTACTTATATCTGCTAAACAAATACAAAACGAGAGGCCTAACCATACTGTGGTTTTAGCCACAAGGATTTTGTCTTCATACTGACTGAATATTTGGGGGGGCTCCTCTGAACTGAATAGCAGCTGCTGATACAAAAAAAAAAAATGAATCCTGGGGAAAACTACACTATACTCCTCTGAAGGCAATCTCCTGTGAAAAAAAAAAAAAAAAATACTGTATTAACATACATTACCACCTTCTTTTAAATCTGGCCAGGCTGATCCATTTTCTCCACTCTGTCCTTTCTCATGCAAATTTAATGACCTGCCACCAAAATAACATGCCAGCCAGCTTGCTATATGCTGGGTATATCGCCTAGTTCACCAACTGCAACCCTGATTTTTTTTTTTTTAAACTAAGGAAAATCCCACCTCTCGAGTGGGCACATATGGCAGCTCACAGCTGTATTCAAGAGGGCATGGGACAAGCATATGGGGGGGAGAGTGGAGGGAGCGGCTGGCAGGGAGGGAGGTGGTAGGCAGCAAGGTATCAGATGGGTCGCATGGTCCTTTCTGCTGTCAAACTCTATGATTCACAGAGCAAGAAGCGCGGATTTCTAGTAAGAATTTAGCTCATTTTGTAGGAACAGCGTCACCCATTGTTCAGGAGCCGGTACTGCATGTCAACTTGGGGGAGAAAGAAGACTGGTATTTCAGGCAGGATACTAGGGCTCAAATTGTGGTACTCCGGCATGATTCTTGGTACCCATAATGTAGCGGAATGCTGCTAAATTTGAGCCCTGGTTGGATCCAGATGCAGCTTTCTCATTGATAAGAAACCACAGAGACTGCAGAGTTAGTCTTGATCTTTTGGGGAGTCTTGCTTACCAGGAAAGAAGCCAGCATCCAGATATGGGTAGACTGCAAATTTCTTGCTTTCTGAGGTGCGCTGAAACCACAGCCAGGTACTTTGTGAACACTCTTGGTGCTGACATCAGACTAAATGGCATGGTTGCAAAATGGTAATGCCCTGATGGCAGCCTGAATCCGAGGAACTTTGTGAGACTGCCATATTGGGATGTGAAAATAGGCATCCTTGAGATCCAGGAAGGCAGGGCTTGACAAATCCTATAGCCCGACGTCCCGGACTACCATTTTTTATGTAGGGACAAGCAGATGCCAGAGTTCTGCTTGTCCCACGGACTACCATACTGCAGTTTAAAATCTGCAGGTTTTTACCTGCTTTTCTCTCGCTGGCCACTAGATGGAGTCTTTGTGCGCATTGCTGAATGCAGCGCTCCCGCGCACACACCACAACCCGTAGCCACCGTGCCCCATGTCCCGACTCCCGATTAACTGTGCAATCGGGCACCAGCAGACGCAGGGAGGCGCGGCGGCGCCAAGAAAAGCAGCCGTAACGGTCAAAATAGCCAGACTGACAGGCTAGGCAGCCTACAGCTGATGGTACATTCCTGTCAGTCCTGGCTATTGGTGATCGCGTTAGGGTTGGACTGGAGCTCTCAGGTGGCAGTAGCACCAACCGTGCACGTTGGCAAGCCAGCGCCATTTCGCTGTTCGGAGAGAGGCAGAGCACATCGTTTTCTGTTTGGAGCACAGTCAAACTGTGTATTTGGGGCTGATTGCCGTAGTCACTAGCAAATCAGTAATAGGAGAGAGAAGTTAGAATATAATACAAATATATATTGGGAATTTTGGAGCAGGAGAGTAGGAGGATCTGTAGTTTGGGGAGGGGATGTGAGAGGAGAGAGTTTGCTTAGAGTGGAAAGTCTGATTAAACAATCTGCTGATTTTATATATATATATAAAAAAGAAGGAGAACTAAGCAAAAACACTGCACACTGAATTCAGGGAGCTGTGTGTGTTTGGACACGTAGTGAAGAAAATAAAAGGATACACAGCTCTTAAATAAATAAAAGGCAAAAAAACATGAGACTCTAAGTGGGGAAGTGATTGTGTGTTGAATTTAAGTTGTGGAATTACTAAACATTTCAATAATAATCGTGTGATAAGGGTTGGTGTGTGTGTGTGGGTGTGTTTGTGAGACAAGCCTGCCCTCCCTGAGAGAAAGCAGAGATCAGGGACTTGGACCTGACTGATAATGTGTGCCTCCTGCAAGACCACGAACCTGCCCTGAGAGCCTAAGGGTAGAGTAGAGGAAATTGTGGAAGGAAAGAACTGAATACTTAATAAAGTAAACAGTCGCAGTATAAAAGAGTGATACCAAAAAAAAGATAGCTACCTTAAATAAACTTATTAGCTAGTACTTTGTTTGTCCTACCAAGTACTTGGTGGAGGGTGTGTGGCATGGGCTGTGAGTGAGACCTAACCTGCCCTGAGAGGAGAGGGTACAGGAATTTGGGAACAACTGCGGACTTCTTTCTTAGAAATATACTATAGGAAGGGGAAAGGGAAAAACATTTTTTGTGTGAAAACCTCCTGCCTCACAAATCAGGGACAAGGCTTAAAAAATCAGGGACAAAGGACCAAAATCAGGGACACTTCTTCAAAATTGGAGTTATCCTCAGGAAGCTGGTAGAATAAAGGGCTTAGTGTAAAATGCATTATCTAAAGAAGAACAAGTCTGTAACTTAAATGTCTGACATTAGTTTATGCTTATAACCACCACTGTTTGGTCACGGAAACACAATTTTTAGGAGGGACAGAGTAAAATTTTGAGGCAAAATCAGGGACAGTTGAGAGGCATGGTGACAGTGACACTACACAAGAAAATAATAAACCCTAGCTAGTACTTTTGGTGGAGGTGTATGTGTGTGCGGCTGTGAGGCCAAACCTGACCTGAGAAGGGAAAAGGCATTTTTGGGGACACCGAAAAAATAAAATAAACCTACCAGTCCTAGCTATACTGGTGGAAGTGTTTGTTTGTGTGTGGCTGTGAGACCGAACCTGCCCTGAGAAGGGAAAAAGCAATTTCCTGCTAGTACTCCGTCGGCTCTGGACCCAGCCCTCCACCTACCCACCTATAGGAAGGAAAAGAAAACATTTTTTGTGTGAAAAGTGACAGTGACACTACACAGAAGAAAATAATAAACCCTAGCTAGTACTTTTGGTGGAGGTGTATGTGTGTGCGGCTGTGAGGCCAAACCTGACCTGAGAAGGGAAAAGGCATTTTTGGGGACACCGAAAAAATAAAATAAACCTACCAGTACTAGCTACACTGGTGGAAGTGTTTGTTTGTGTGTGGCTGTGAGACCGAACCTGACCTAAGAAGGAAAAAGCAATTTCCTGCTAGTACTCCGTCCGACTCTGGACTCAGCCCCTCCCACCTACCCACCTCTGTCCTGCCCTCTTGTAGTGCTGCATAAGCACAACAGCTTAAGGTAAAAATTACAGTAACACAACACACACAAGATAACACAAAATAGAATTTTATTGTGTACAATAATACAACAATCTTTATTAGTTTATTTCACAATTGCAGCATAGAAGACAGTTAAAATAATGCAACAAAATAACAAAAGCAAGCTACTCTATTTTCCCTTTGGACAGGGAAAAATCTTCTTCATCGGAAACAAAAAGTAAAGAGCCTGACCTGAGCCTTCTTCACAGTCTGAAAGCCAGCCCAACCAGCCCCCTGGCCCTACTAGTGGTCAGGAAAAAAAGCGACCAAGGTTCTCGGTCTGGGTCTGTGTTTGTAGACATAACAGGCGATCAGTCTAACTTGACCGTACCAGTTTCTGAAGCAGTGAGCATAACAGTAGCAGCAGTTCAGTGCCATCACATTCTGGTTCAGTACAGGTAAAGCGACCTTTCATTTTAGATGATGAGGAAATAAACACTGAGAAAAGAAGCAAAGATAAAAATATGATGTTGAAAAAGGGCTCGAACATTTCAGCATCACTGGCTAAATCAGTTTACCTGGTTAAGGTATGATGACCAAAAATACATCATGTACTGCTCTGCCTGTGAAATATCCACTCTTGCGACTCCTGCTTATTCAAAAAAACCTAACGTGTTTGCCACTGGTTCAAATAATTTCAAATTGAGTCCGTGAGGCCCATGAAAATCGAATCCACATATAATTTGTGCAAACCACCATAGTCACGAAACTGGTCAACATGCAGTCAATTTTAACATCTGAAACTGCAATATATCATGCATTTTCTCAGATGGAGGAAGTCACCAAAAATAAAATGAGGCATTTATTTAACACCGCATATTCCTTGGCTAAAAATTTACGTCCTTTCTCAGATATGGAGTGGCTTTGCACATTGCAAGAAAAAAATGGGGTTAAACTCGGCAGCAATTACGCAAATGGTAAACGGGCCAGAGATTTCTGTAACTAATATCAGCTGTCATGTCTACAACACAGATCCAGACTATCAAAATACAAAATTACGTTACCGTTCTTGCAGATGGCAGTACAGATGCAAGCATTGTAAAGTGGGAAAATGTCTTCCTTCGTTTTGTTGATGGCGCAGAAAAAAAGTTACAACTGTGTTAATTAAAGCTGTACCTCTTGAACATTCTCATGCAGATGGAGTTTTTAAAGCAATAACCTCTGCACTTGAGTCTGTTGATCTTTCTTTTGTGGACCTTAACGATATGAGCAGACCTGGACCAGTTCTCATATGTGCCAACTTTGATGGTGCCAGTGTGATGATGGGCCATACAGGTGGCTACCATAGCAAAAATCCGAAACATGTCCCCACTGTAATACCAATGCATTGCGTAGCCCACAAACTGGAGTTAGCAGTTCTCGGCGTCATGAAAAAAAATCCCTTTGTTCAAAAAGTAGAAAACACCTTGAAAGAATTTTTAAATTTTACCACTACAGCCCCAAAAAACTTCGGGAACTGCAGGAAATAGCAGATGTCATACACACCGAGTTGGCTCATTTCAGTGCAATAAAGCAAGTGCGTTGGCTTGCAAGTAAGACACGTTCAGTTCATGCTGTTCAAGTCAACCTGCCTACAGTAATTCAGCATCTTGAACATGTGTCAAACTCTGCTGGTGATGATGGGGCCAAAGCAAAGGCACTTCTAAGAGATCATACGCAGTACAGTTTGTAAAATCACTGTTTATTCTTCAAGATTTTCTGCCAATATTGAAAAATTTATCACTTGAATTTCAGAAAGATGACCTACTAATATTAGAAGTCCCCAACTCGTTGAGACATGCTTACTTCAGTTGACTGAGCTAAAAACAAGACCTGGAAAGTTTATGACATCATTTCTGAACCAATATAATCCTGCAGAGAAATGCATGAACTACCTCATTTCAAAGCGTGGCAGTGAGGACAAGATTGTTCCTTTCACTTTCAAAGGAACTGCCCAGAAGTAAATTTACGACTGATACACAGCTGCACAGTTTAATAGATGCAGCAGTATCTTACATTGATCAGCGTTTCGAATTTCTCGGAAGAACCTCTGAAATGGTTCAGTTGCTTGGATTTCAAAAATTTTGATCTGTCACGAGAAGAACTTGCACAATTGGCACAACTGATTTAAGTAATTTATTAGACTACTTTCACAACTTTTTTCTGAAGATCATGTAACCAGTATAAAAGGAGTATTGTGCATTAAAAGCAATGCTTAAGTCTGCAGTTGACAAGCCATATCTGCAAGTGTATTCACGACTACTACGAGAGAAACCTGCCCAGCTTGCTCACATCCTTAACCTAATAGAAATGTTACTGGCTATGAGTGTGTCTACTGCTAAATGTGAGAGTATTCTCCATTCAGAATCTTATAAAACAAAAATAAGAACAAGTTTGGCTGATGACATGCTCCAGTCACTTCTGCATATAGCAGTTGAAGGCACTGCATTAGACAGCTTTGATCGGATCAAGCTATCAACCACTGGCTACTATCTGGTCCTGGCACACGCCACATTCATAGTCATCATGGTCATGCTAGTTCAACTACTAGTTCTGCTGATTCAGCGAAAATGTCCCTGAGGCGGTCACTAGTCTTGATGACGACATGACTGAATATGATGCTCTGGCTGGAGCAAGCTCAGGCTTCCTGTAACTTTTCCCAATGCTGATGCTGTACTGTCTGCTACTCTGCTGTAACGATGTTCTCACTGTGCTGCAGGCTGGCACTCTGTGCTGCTGCTGCAACCACACTTGCTGTCAGTTCCTCGCTGCTAATGCTAATTCTGTCTATGCTCGCAGCCTCGCCATGCTGCTGACAAAAATAAAATCATATTATTTATTCTCTATTGTCTATTTCAACACTAAATAACTACTACAATAAATCCATTGAGTTTTCTGTAGTTTGATACTTTCCATTAAAAATATGCCATCTTATACCGGGACTACCAACTCAAGCACTGGGACAACTACTTTTGGACAAGCCACTTGTCCGTGGACAAGTACCTAATTTTAAAATTTGTCAAGCCCTGCAGGAAGGCTAACCAGTCTCCTTGCTGTAGGGATCGAATCACCATTGTGAGAGTGACCATTTTGAATTTTGGTTTTAGCAGGTGCCTGTTTAGGAATCTGAAGTCTAATATAGGCTGCCACTCCCCAATTTTCTTCTGTGTTAGGAAGTATCTGGAGTAGAGACCCCTTCCCCACTGGGAGGGAGGCACTCTATACATTTGTTGTCAACAGATTCTTCACCTCTAGTTCCAATAGGAGTCTTTCTGTTGGAGTTTGGGGTTTTGAGAGCAAGGGACCCCTGAGAGTTGGAAATTTTTTGAACTGGAGGAAGAGGCCCTTTTCCACTACATTAGGGACCCACTTGTCTGAAATAATGTGGTTCCAAGATTGGAGGAAATGGGAGAGCCTGCCCCCTACTGAGGAAGGGGAGGTGACCTGGACACTGAAGTCAGGGCTTGGATTGGGTAGATGGAGCAGATGTGGTGGCAGCTCTCCTCTGGCCCCTCCTGCCCCTTCCTCTACAAAACCCTATCACTTGGGAGTAATCAAAGGGCATTGGCATGGGGTATAATACCCTGGGATAAAACCCCCTGCCCCTATTACCTCTGTGCTGAAACTGTGAGGTAGAGGCTCTCTCTTTCTCTGTTGCTTTCATAAGGACTTCTACTCCTCCAATTTTCTCATATATGCCTCAGACTTGTTTCCAAACAAAGAACTGTTTTCGCAGGGGACAGTCATAGCTTTGGACTGCATATCCTGTGATAAATTTGTGGTTCTGAGCCAGGCTAAGCATTTAAGAGAAATAGCCTGAGCCATAACTCTGGTGGCTGTCATTGTTATCAACAGCCATGTGAAACTGGTATTTAGTGGCTTCCTAGCCTGTCTTGACAGTTTCGACAATGTCTTGAAGCATTCGGTCAGACTTCTGGTTTAGAAGTGCTAGGACTGAGCTCCACAAGGCCTTTTGATACTTGGCAGAGTATGCCAGGTAAGCCGAAAGGCATAAAAGGAGTGAGGCTGTGGTGTAGGTTCTCTTTGCCATGGCATCAAGTTTTCTGGACTCCTTTTCTGGGGGCTATGAATGAGTGGAACCTTAGCTCTGTCACAAGCTGCAGCCTGCACTATCCCTTCATGTTTTTTTTTTTTTTTAGTAGTTTAACCAGGGTAGCACACTAAGCTGAAAGTTTTTTTTTTTTTTTTTTTTTACAAGCGCCTGGGGCACAGAAGTTAAGTGACTTGCTCAGGGTCACAGTATGCAAGTGGAAGCTGTGGGATTCAAACCCAGGTCTGGTCTGCTGGATGTCGCCAGATTTGCAGCTCAGAGCCTTAAACCACTGAGCTATACTGTGGGATGCACATATAAAAATTCAGCATCACTTTTAGCCAGGTGTTTTCCATCCACCTTTCTGTCCACTCCAGAGAAAAGAGGTAGGGGCCTGCAGAAGCTTCACAGTGGTTTTCTTTAAGAATTTATAGATAGTCTTGACAATTTTCTTAGGAGGGGGAAGACCCATCATATCTCTGCAGTCTTGGTCCTCCTCATCCTCTGCAGGCTCCTGGGTATGAAGGTCCAGGGAGTCCACCATATGTTGAAGTAAGGAAGGAGGAAAGATCCTCCTGGCTGATGGAGATGTCCAAAACCCTGATCAGCTGAAACATCTGGCTTTAAGGGCTGGCCTTCTGATTCATCGTCATCACCATCTCCTGTACCATAAAAACAGTCCGGGCCAAAGGTTGCAACAGAACTGCCTTGAAGAATAGAAGTAGAAAAGGTAGAGAAAAGAATGCCCATTGTCTGCAAAGTTTGATAAAGGTGCAAAGCCTTTGCCATCTCTTCAACAGGGGGTAAATCTTAGTCTAAGACAAAGACTTTCTTTTTGTGACCGGCAATGTTTTTTCCTTTTCTTTATGCTTTTAAGCCACTGGTGTCTCCCCTTGCCGAGGAAGGGGCAATGGTTGGTTTTTCTTTGAACTTTTTAGCAGGCACTCACTCTAACCTGCTCCCCATGTCTCCTTTTAGGCTGGTCACCAGAACGGTTATTGTCATGTTTATCAGACTTGTTTTCCAAGGGGTTCTTATCTGTGGACTTAAGAGGTAGAGGATCCCTCCTCAGCAGGAGACGCAGACTGAGCGGCCATCTCTTCTAATCTTTTGGCCCTCTTTTTGTAAAGTTTTTGAAAAGAATTTAGAGCAAAGAGAACAGTAATGGTCTGGACATAAGCACTGCACTGTTTCACGATCAATATCCCCCTTCCCCTCACTATTCCTCCTGCATACCCAACATTTCTTTCCCCCTCCTCATCCCTGCCACGCTGGCCCATTCACGCCTTGCTATCTGAACACTATTCTCCCTTTTCCTGGACCTCCATAGACTGTCCTCTCTCCTCACACTCTTTTCTTTTATCTCATTTTATATGTACTCATTTCCATGTCTTTGAATGTTGCTACCCCTTACTACAATGCAGTCTGTATGTTCCATCATCAAGTTGTATATTTGCTAAATTTTTGTGTGTTTTTTTATATGCATCTTATACTTTGTCCTTAGAATTAGACTGGTTGTATATAATTTGCCTTGTCTGTATATTTAACTATTACATGTCCTCAGGACCTCCTTGTGAATGAGCTTGCTCAATGGAGTTTTTACTGCAGTAAACTTCAAAACTTCAAACTGCAGGTACAAGTCGTGGCTGTCTGCTTTAGCCACAATTTTGAGACACTTCATGTCACATGATAGGCCGATATCCATTTGTGTGTGTTCATGCTGTATATGATGCAATGTACTTTGGAACTGAGACACTGTACTCTTCAACAGGCAACTACAAAATAACTGGTAGGTCTATAAAGGTTAGTGTGGACCTGCTATATTACAAGATAAGAGACACAGGTATATGGCCCCAGGAAAGCATAAAACATCCCACTGTGGCTTTCCATGACGAGAAAGGGGTAATGTAATGACCTAGGAGTCAGAGTTTAAGCCAAATGCATGAACCAGATGTCACTGGGATTGACAGAACCACAGTGACACCTACAGGGAAATTTAAATTGCTGCACCCTAATATCGGTTTCGTCTTGGAACCATTTAACCCCAACCAGAGGGAAAAAGGGTAGGTGTGTCCAAAAAAAAAAAAAATGACCATGTATATAATCAGACACATTTGGAATTCAGAGCAGCCGAATAGTGTTTAAGCTGGAAGGCAGAATAGTCTGGCTGGCATTGAATTGAAATGTCGATGTTTTTTAAATCGTCTGTACTAGCTACAATTGTTACTTTTCTACGTACCACTATGTAATTGTCCTTATACTGTACTATTTGTTTGTAACAAAATAGTGTTTGTACTCTCTGCCTTCTACAGCGTACACCTTGTACCCAAGTCGCACCTGGAAACGAGCCTCAGCTCAGTGTGCCTTTCCCGGTCACCAATTTGAAATAAATAAATGTGTAGGCCTGGAAATCTCAAAAAAACAGCCCCGAGTGTGTTGGAATTAGACTATTCCCATACTGAACAGAAAATTCTGATTTTTAAGTCAGAATTTTGGCAGCCAAGACTGTGCAATAAGGAAGCATTTGAAGACTTTAAAAAAGAAAAAAAAAAAAAAAAAAAGGACATCCAGAGACTTGGATCAAGGACTTGCTACAAAATTCTATTGCCTAATTAACTCATCTCTACCAGGACATTTGAAATCTTGTCTGAACTTCAACATCAAAACAAGGTATAGTTTAGAATACAGTATCTAGTGTTTTCTGTAAACACTCCAGTTTTACTTTTGTTATTGTCTGTATTTCAAAGTTCTTCCAAACGGTAGACTTTTCTGTATTGCTTACGATTTTCTTTTATCAACTCTGCTTGGAGTCTGATTGTGTGATTTAACATTTTAAACACAAGGGTTTTGAAAAGACTGTGTGCTTAAAAGATAGACCCGCTCGGCTACCGCAAAAAGCTACCTAGGCAAGACGTAGCCAGTGGCCATAGTGGGATTCAAATATTGAAAGTAGTGCAGAGTCAAGAGAACTTGAAACTACAGAATCCACCCTCCCACTGGAAAAAGGAAGGCTTGGTAAGTCTTCCTGAAACACTTACTCCTGCTCACAAATTCCTGAATTGGGGGAGCCTCTCTGTAAACAGGAGGTCCTACTGGGCTGCCTGAGATTTTGGGGGCCAGGGGCACGTGACAAATAAATTTTCAAATCCTGTAGGTCCAGTTCTCCTCTTTGGCTTTTCTGACATGCCAACTGTCAGAAAAAAAAAAACTATTTTTCAGTTCCCAGGCAGGAAAAGGTAGCTTTGTGGTCGGCTCCCTCACAGTAAGAACCGTGATAAAATTATATTAAAATAAGTAGAAAAACAGAAAACAGTGGTTCCCGCTAAGAAATGGGAACCATTAAAATAACTGACTAAACAGTCGAATACTTCTAGATGCAATGTATTTTTTCACCGCGGTTCTCTTTTTACTTTGCTGAGGTAAAGAAAAAAAACGCGGTTCCCTGAAACTAATACAGAACCACTACAACACTAAAAACAAGTAGATTCAAAGAAAACACTAACAGCACGAAAAATAGACTTTGGTGATAAATGTTCTCTAGTGACTAGTGAGCACCTCAGAGGCAGTGTTTCTCAGTCAGGCGAAGAAAAAATTCTGGTGTCCTCTGGGCAAGCTCCACTTAGCACACCCTCTAACTCTGATTGGCCAATTCATTTTGTTCATTGTCAAACTCCACCTCCAAGGCAGCTCAACTTAGCCAGCTTACTGCACATAGTTACTGACGCTAAATGACCCCTGGGGTGAGAACCCTCATTACAAGAGACATGGATATGTTGTACTATCCTCACTTCTAGCAGTTCTCCAGGAGAAATGGGCAAGGTGCACACCCCCTATTTAGGGAAGAGGGAACAGAGGCCCCAAAACCAGCATGACTTCCAGGTAGCAGCCCAGCATATCTCCTGGGTAGGGATGTCCCTGGAAGGCACCACTGAGGCACTAGTACGTCTGGTGGAATGTGCCCTAAGCCCAATGGGAGACTCCCTACCAGTCAACCTAAAGCAGATGTCGATGCAGGAGACTATCCACTTGCCAACAGTCTGCTTAGCTGCTGATCTACCAGGTGCGGCTTCAGAGAAGGTGAAAACCTCTCCCGGAAACTCCAGACGTGCACTCCTAGTATATGAGCACTAGTTTCAGGTCCAACAGCCTGTGCTCTGCCTCCAAGGCTGGACTGGTAAAGTATACCAGAAGGTTCATCACCTAGTTAAAGGTGAAACTCCTAAACCTTTGGGAGAAACTTTGGGTTGGGGCGGAGGACAACCTTGTCCTTGCTGAAGACTTAAAGGAGACTCCACTGAAAGCTACTGGAGCTCACGGATCCTTCTGGCGGAGGTGATGGCCACCAAGAAGGTGGTCTTCCATGACAAGTGTGACATCTCACACCTGTGCACAGGTTTGAATGGCTTGCCTATGACCATCACCAAAATCAGCAACAATTCCCAAGGTGGTGGTGGTTCATGCACGGGAGGGGAAATGTGGTCAAGGACCTTAAAGAAGTGTCCGGCCACCTTCTCCTGCAACACCATCTGCATACCAGCCAGCACCCAGTATGCAGAGATGGCTGCCAGGTGCACCTCGAGGGTCAACGACCAAAGACCCAACACAGAGGGACCATAGGTAGTCAAGGATGCTAGCCACAGGACAAGGGATACAGCTCCTTGGCCCTGGCACCAAATGGAGGATCTCTTCCATTTGAAGGCATAGCATCGACGAGTCAACTCCTCCCAAGAGGCCTTCACCACATGGAGGACCTCAGAGAAACTTGGAGCCTGGAACTCTAGCCACTCAGGAACCAGGCTGTCAAGGTGCAGGACCTTCACCCGAGAGCAGGTCCAGGTGAAGTGGCACATTCCATGGAGGCCTGCTGCTGAGGCGATCGGGGTACCAGACCTGGTATGGCCAGTCCGAAGCCACAAGGATCATCTGTGCCTTGTCACTCCAAGCTTTGAGCAAGATCTTGTGGATCAGATAGAAGGGAAGGGAAGGCAAAGTAGAGGCCTGGGGTCCAGGGCCTCATGAAGGCATCCCCCCACAGCGTTTCCTGCTGTGGGGGGCAGGCACAAAACCACCTCAGCTTAGCGTTCTCTCGGGAGGCAAACTGGTCCACCTGAGGGGTGCCCCACTGGGAGAAGACTATCCACTACCTCCTGATGAAGGGACCACTCGTGAGGCACCTTGCCCACACGGCTGAGGTCATCCGCCAGCAGACTGGACTCTGGCCACATGAATGGCCAGCACACTGGTCTTGAGGCCGAGCACAAGGATCCAGATGCAGACAGCTTCCCGGCACAGAGGAAGGGAATGTGTTCCACCCTGTTGAGGTAGTACATGGTCACTGGACGAACGACTCCAGAGATGCAGAGCAAAAGCTGTTAGGGCCAGAGAAACAGCTTGAAGCACCAGCAGATCAATGTGACCACCAGGACTCCTGGGGGGAGCAGAGGCTATGGACCTTGTGTTCCGCCAGGTGGGTACCCCAGCCCATCAGGGAGCTGTCTGTCGTGAGAGTGACCGTCTGCTCCACGCGGACAAACCAACTCCTTCCTGTAGATGTTCCGGGACCAACCACCACTGGATGGCATCCTACATCTGCTGGGTCACCATGACCGGCTGGTCGAGTTGGCCCCAATGCTGAGACCACTGACGGGACCAGCCCCCACTGCATAGAGTGCATTCTATAGTTGGCCCAATGGACCACACTGGTGCAGGCCACCATGAATCCCAAGAGGCACAGGAAGTCCCTGGCAGGGCACCACTGCCCAACCCGAAATGATTTTGCAAAGGAGGAAATATCCTCCGCATTGTCCGCAGGGAACCAGGCTTGGGCTTGGCAAGAGTCAAGCTCCACCCATATGAAATGAATCACCCAGGGGACAAGTTCTGATCTGGCCTCACTGACCAGAAGGCCAAGGTGTAAGCAGGTATGGAGGGCCAGGTCCTTGGACCGCTCCACCTCCACCCTGAAGGGGCTTGCAATGAGCCAATCATCCAGGTACGGGAACACTCTGACCTCTTGGCACCTCATGAAGGCTGCCACTACTGCTATGCATTTGGCGAAGACCCTGGGAGCTGAGGAGAGGCCAAAGGGCATGGCCTGGAACTCACAACGTCCCCTCTGTGTGGAACTGAAGGAATCACCAGTGGAAGGACAGATGGGGAACGTGGAAGAAGGCATCCTGCAGGTCCAGGGAAAGAACCGTATGTTCTCCTCTACGGATGACATATTCTGGTTCTGGTGACCACTCTGAAGCACGTGACCACAGAAATTTATTCAGATTGTGCAGATCCAAGATGGGCGCCAGCCCCCCGTCCATTTGGAACCAAAGTATCTGAAACAAACCCTGAATCGGCTGGTGGGTCTAGGATGCGAACCACCATCTCTTTCTGGAGAAACGGAGCAACGTCCTCCCAAAGAGAGGACAACGTGTCTGCTGACACAAAGCCCTCTTGAGGGGAGTGGGTGTGCGGTAGAGCCTAGAACTCCAGAGGCAAGCCCTGACCGACCACTTCTAGCAACCACTTGTCCATGGGAACACTGGACCAGCTTGAAAGAAAGTGGCAGGGCCGACTCCCCCACGGCAGGATCCAGGTGAGACAGGATGAGCAAGGAGGGGGCGCCCCTAACCAGTCACTGGGCAGGCTTGTAAGTGGAGGCAGGGCCAGCAGGGGACACTGCTGAACCTCGACCACCAGGCTTCTGGACCAGAGAAGCGACTGACGTAGGCCTGGGATGCCAGGACTGCTGGTTCCCAGCCAGGGTCTGGGGAGGCTTGACCATGGGTCTGGGTAGGGCCAAAAGAACTTCTGGGGTCTGAAGCCCTTGTCCTTTTGGGCTGAGGAGACAAAGTCCAAGGTGGCACTGGACTTCTCAATCCTAGTGAAATGACCATCCACCCCTGGCCCGAACAAGCCAGTGCCCAGGAAGGGGACATCCGCCAATTTGTGCTGGGTATTCTCCATACAGATCAAGATCCGCAGCCAAGCCTGGCAGTACATAGCCATTGCCACAGACCTGGTGCAGGAATCACCAATGTCCATGGCTATTTGGAGCTGCTGTTTAGCCACAGTATGATCCTGGTCCCGGACTTGCTTGACCAATAACTGAAGGTCAGCCGGTAGTCGAGGGAGCACCTCATCAAGGGTGCCCAACAAAGCATGGGTGAAGTGAGTCATCATTAAGGCTGAACTAGCCTGTCTGAGGAGCTAGAGGAAGCGCACAATCCAATTTCTTGGATTCCTTGGCCGGGGTTGTCCACATCCAAACACTGCCCATCGGTCGAACACCAAAGAAACCTGCAGGTACCACATACTTGTGGGACAAATGAGCAGACAGCATAGGGCAGGGGGCTGGGTGCTGCCAGTGCTCCAACGTGGGCCCAAGAATTGCCTCAGCCAATGGGATGGTGACTTCAGGGGAGTTGTCCTGGTCGAGGATTTTGGTGAGGGGATACTTGGCCATTTTCTAGATGGGCTCCAGATGGATTACCGCAGCCTCTGAAATCAGGCAGAGCATGGTCCAGAAGGAAGTGAGATCATGGTCAAATCCTCAGTCAACTCCAGGTCAATCAGCTTGGAATGCATGGAGGAACCCTACGATTCCAAGGATTTGTTGAAAATCATCTGAGACACCCCGCGCCCCCCGCCAGTCCCATGAGACCTGGGGCTCTCTGGCTCAAGTGACTGACCAGCAGCTGCTGAGGAAGCCTCGTAGTATAGAGTCTTTGGACGGTGGGGGGGAGACCATCCTTCGGTTGAATCAGCAGGGGTTCCGCTCAAATGGGCAGAGAGGCTGGAATCAGGACGAGCCAGAACAGGCTCAGGCCGAGGTGGCAGCAGCCAAGGAAGTGTCAGGGTAGGAGCTACCACTGGCTTAGGCCCAGTACCCAAAAGGAACTGCTGCCACATACACTCTTCGTAGCATCCTTGCAACTTGAGGTGGAGCGGATACTCCCCCAAAAGAAAAGAGGAGGAACAGTGGTGATGCCACTTGCCCAAGTGCAGAGAACGTGACTGCAGACTTTGGTGAGGGCTACTCAACCTTGAGCTACGGGTCCTCTACCTCAACTGCTGGTGTACTGGACGGCAGGGAGAGGCAGGAACTAGCAAGGGGCACCCGGGGTCCACTGCAAGTTCAGTGTCCCGAGGATTGGGGACCAGGTCAGAGGACTGATCCCTGGGACAGGAAAGGCAGGACCGGAGTCCTGGAGAGGACAGTATCCCGCATATTCTGTGACAACGGGTCTAGTGGGTCGAGAAAAATCTCAACCGGCTGGTCAGCCTGTGTCTAGGCCGACAGGGACACCGTGGGGTCAGCAGCCTGGACTGAAGCACTGGCTGAAGCAGATTCACTGAAGAAGGTCAATTAAGCAGGACTGTGGTAATCCAAGGCCTGAGTGTGCGCGTGGACCCATGACAGGACTTTCTGGCCTTCACCTTGGGAGTCCTTTTTCGAACTGGACCCACAGGAAGGGCCCTCCATAAGGGTAGGAAGGGACTGGCATAAGTCCTGGAATGCCCCAGTAAAGGAGGTGCCAGAGCCCAGCAGGATAAGCTCGAACATCATAGAGAAGCCCGCAGCCACCTGGGCGGCGCCTTACTCAAAACTTGCCATTTGTTCGGTGGACTCCGCTGCCGTGGAAACTGCCAGGCGAGTATCCTTGGACTGAACTGGAGGATCCTGCTTGTCCGTATGACCCAACAAAAGTCGTGCATATCGGTCTTCCAGGGTGGAGGAATGCAAAGTGCGGCACAGGCTGCAAGCCTGGGAGTCATGTTCCTGGCCCAGGTAACACACACACACACACACACACACACACACACACACACACACACACACAGGAAGTGGATCAGAGGGTAGTGATGGATGTGGCCTACCTGGATTGCAGAAAGGCCTTCGATAGCGTTCCACACAGAAGACTTGTGAACAAGCTGGGCAGCCTGGGAGTGGGTCACAAGGTAGTAAACTGAGTTAGGAACTGGTTGAGTGATAGAGGGTAGTGGTAAATGGAGCTCAATCTGAGGAAAAGAGGGTGATCAGCGAGGTACCACAGGGATCAGTTCTGGGGCCAGTCCTGTTTAATATATTCATAAGTGACACTGCAGAGGGGCTGGAAAGGAAGATGTGCCTCTTTGCTGATGACATCAAGACCTGCAACAGGGTGGACACTTTGGGAGGGGTGGAAAAAAATGAGGAGGGACCTAGGTAAATTGGAGGAATTGTCTAGAGCGTGGCAGCTGAGATCCAATGCAAAAAAGTGCAAAATCATAGGGGAGGATTACATGATTTTTTTTTTTTTTGGGTGGGGGGGGAGAGAGAAATACTGATGTCAAACAGGAAAGGGATTTGGGGGTAATCATACTGGATGACCTAAAGGCAGCCAAACAATGTACCAAGGCTGTGGGGAGAGCCAGTGAGATGCTGGGGTGCATATGGAGAGGCATCACCAGCAGAAAAGTGACACCACTGTACAGATAGTTTGTGAGGCCTCAGTGGGGGAGTCAGTGCATTGGGGCAGAAGTTTGACGTCTTTGCAGAATATTTAAACTAGCAAATGGGGAGAGGGGTGCAGCACCCCATACATCGAATGGGAAGAACACCCCTTCCCCCTCAGCTGGTGGTCAAACAGGGATTCAGCATGTTTTCAGTTAATTTGCATCACCAGGTAAGAAAAAGGTTTGTCTCCACATTACCTATTGGGTAATGCCAAACCTCACCCAACAACTAACACACAAAAATCTGGCCAATGGAAAATCATGTACACAATGCTCACAGCCTGGGAAATAAGATCCCAGACCTGCAGGCAATAATGTCAGAGGCTAAACTGGACATAGTAGCAATTAGTGAGAGCGTGGTTTACCAGTGACCACCCTGGAGACTTCAGTACCCGGCTATGTATTGTTCAGAAGAGACCGAGGTGCAAAGAGGGGAGGAGTGGCCCTGTATGTCAATGAAAATATCAAAGCTACAGAAATTCAGAATGCACATAAGGAGCCAGAAGAACTGTGGGTCACCCTGGAAACAGGAAATTGGACAGCCATAAGAACTGGGGTTGTCTACAGGCCCCAGATCAGGGGAGGACACAGACACATTACTGTTAGAAGATATACAAAACATGACAGTTAAAGGGAGGTTTTGATAATGGGAGACTTCAACATGCCGGATACAGATTGGTCAATACCAGCAGGAACAACCAGAAGTAGACACATAGTGGATTCCCTGCAGGGGAGGGCCTCAAACAACTGGTACAGCAACCCACAAGAGACAGGGCTATCCTAGATCTAGTACTGACTAACAAGGAAGGATCACAGATCTCCAGGTAGAAGGTCACCTGGGGGCCAGTGACCATCACATGGTGCATGGTTCAATTTGGCTACTCATCTAAATCATCCCATTCCAAGTCAAAATATGGGACTTCAGAGGAGCTGACTTTGATAAGATGGCCAACAGAGTTAAGCTAGCCCTGGCAAAAGAAACAGGTGAGGGGTACAGGCAAAGTGGGCAAGCATTAAGGATGCAATACTTGAAGCAACATCCCATTGTGTTAGACAGAAAGGAAGTGCAAAGAAGAAGGAAACCACTTTGGTTCTCAAATACAGTAGCAGAAAAGGTCAGAGCCAAAGGCTGGCCTTCAGGAAATATAAGGGAACACAGCGGGATGAAGATGAGGAGGCATACTAAACTGCCCTAAGGGAAGCAGGAAGGCAGTAAGGCAGGCAAAGTCCCAAACTGAGGAAACACTAGCACGAAGAGTAAAAGAAGGTGACAAGACTTTCTATAGATACATTAGTGAAAGGAGAAAGTCCAGAGAGGTGTTGCTAAGCAATGGAGAAAGGGGCATGTGAGGAGGAGGACCCTGTAAAGGCATCTATCCTAAATAGATACTTTTGCTCAGTATTTACTAAAGAGAAGGTAGGGCAGGCCCACAGCTCAGCACCATGGACACAGTGGGAGGAGGTGAGCACTACTCCTTCACAAAAGAAAGGGTCCTACAAGAGCTTGCTAAGCTCAGGGCGGATAAGGCAATGGGACCTGATGGCATACATCCCAGGGTACTTAAGGAGCTAAAGGTGGAACTAGCAGAGCCATTAGCAGAACTGTTTAGTGAGTCTCTGAGCACAGGAGAGGTCCCAGAAGGCTGGAGAAGGGCTCATGTGATCCCGCTCCACAAGAGTGGTAGCAGGGAGGAGGCAGGGAACTACAGACCAGTCGGTCTTACCTCAGTAGTGGGCAAGATTATGGAGGCACTCCTTAAGGAAAGGATAGTGCAACACCTGGAATCCATAGGGGCACAGGATCCAAGACAGCATGGGTTTACAAAAGGAAGGTCCTGTCAAACTAATCTCATAGATTTCTTTGACTGGGTAACCAGAGTGGTGGACCAAGGGGGAGCAGTTGATGTCGCCTACCTTGACTTCAGCAAAGCTTCTGACACTGTTCCACATAGAAGATTGATAAATAAGCTGGGTAGGCTCGGGGTGGGTCAGAAGTTGGTCAACTGGGTGGCAAACTGGTTGACAGACAGAAAACAGAGTGGTGGTAAATGGTATACAGTCAGAAGAGATGCAAGTCACAAGTGGGGTACCTCAGGGATCAAGTCCAGGGGCCAGTCCTCTTCATCTTCATTAGTGACCTTGCAGATGGACTAGAGGGTAAGGCTTGTCTGTTTGCAGATGACACCAAGATCTGCAACAGAGTAGATGATGCAGATGGGGTGGGCAGAATGAGAAGAGATCTGGATAAACTAGCAAAATGGTTAGAAGAGTGGCAACTGGGATTTAATGCAAAGAAGTGCAAGATCATGCACATAGGGAAGAGGAACCCTGAAGCCATCTATAGGCTGGGAGGGGAGTTGCTAGCAGTCACAAAGGAAGAAAGAGACTTGGGCATCATCATCAGTGATGACCTGAAATCATCCAAGCAGACCTCTAAAGCAGTAGGTAAGGCTAGGGGGTGTTAGGGTGTATTAGTAGGGGTATCACAAGTCATAAGAGGGAGGTAATAATCCCTCTTTACAAGACACTGGTTAGGCCCCATCTGGAGTACTGCGCAGTATTGGAGGCCACACCTTCACAAGGACATTAACCAAATTGAGGCAGTCCAGAGAAGGGCAACCAAAATGGTGCAGGGACTGCATCAGAAGACATATGAGGACAGATTAATAGAGCTCAATATGTATACCCTTGAGCAAAGGAGGGAAGAGAGGTGATATGATCGAGGCATTCAAACACCTTAAGGGCATCAACAAGGTGAAAGAGTCTAACATGTTTAAATATAAGAAAAATAGCAGGACAAGAGGACACAGCATGAGATTAGAGGGGGGCCGATTAAGGGGGAATGTGAGGAAATTCTTTTTCACAGAAAGGGTGGTGGATGCATGGAATGGCTTACTACAAAAAGTGGTGGCTATGAATACAGTGCAGGGCTTCAAACAGGCATGGGATAGGCATAAGGGAGCAATACAAATGACTATGAATAGATAGGCCACTGACAGAGCAAAGGCGGATGGCACATTTATAAGGTAGAAAAAGAAATGGGCAGACTGGATGGGCCGTGTGGTCCTTATCTGCTGTCAGCTTATATGTTTCTATGTTTCATCTGGAGTACTGTGTTCAGTTCTGGAGGCCACATCTCTAAGAACATAGACAAGGTGAAGGCAGTTCAAAGAAGGGCAACAAAGATGGTGCAGGGCCTGCCCCAAAAGTCATATGAGGAGAAACTGGGAGACCTCAATAAGTATACCCTGGAGGAGAGGAGAGACTGGAGATATGATAGAAACCTACAAATATCTAAAGGGCATAAACAGGGTACCGGAGGGTAGCATCTTCCAGAAAAGGAGAAGTTCAAGAACGAGGGGGGCATGACATGAGGTTGGAAGGGGGAAGATTAAAGTGTAACTAGAGGAAGCATTTCTTCACGAAAAGGGTGGTAGAAGCATGGAAGACTCCCAGCAGAGATGGTCGGGACAAACAGTGGAGGAATTCAAAAATGCATGGGAACAGGCATACGGGAACCCTAGTGATAGGAATGAGAAGGTAATTCGGAGATCAAGTAGGGTGAGCGGCTTGTGCAGTAAGTAAGTAAGGAAAATGGGCAGACTGGGTGGGCCTAGTGATCCTTATCTGCAGTCAAATTCAAGATTTCTATGAGGGACCATGTGTGACATCTTGTCTGCATGGACTAAACTTAAAACTGGCTGCCAACTTTGAAGACTTCAAGTCCATAATACCAAAAACGGTAAAACCGCAAGCAACCTGAGGACCAATAAGAGTTTTGAAAACAAAGATAGGGCCTACATGAAGGCAGAGTGCTATAGGGGGAACCAGTCTCTCCCAGCAGAAAGGAAGATCTGACATCAAGGGGCTGTTGTGAGGAGGATACTACCAGGGTGGGTGGGAGGAGCCAGCTTGAAGACCTTCCAGCCAGATTTAAAGGGCAAAGGAATTCTGCCAGAAGTGTGGAAAGTACACCATATCCACACCCCTAGAATGCTTACTATAACTACCCTTTCACTTCACTAAATACATCGCCACCATGCTCTAGTGTAAAAGATTACATGTAATATCTGGTTCGTCTCAGCTCCTTATTCCCTTGTTTTAATAACTGTAGGTGTTGCTTTACCACGTTTCAACACAAATAATTTTTTAACTTTTTACAGGCAGTGCATTGTAGCCAGCAAGTTCCCCATCAAAGTATTCATACTGTATATAAAATTTTGCAGAAGCATGCCTCTCTAATATCAAACTATTGAAATTCACCAACATGTACTATTTTTCAAAAAATACAGTAATATCGCGTTAGTCACTATAAGTACATGTTAGCCAAATTCTAAATGTTACAATAGACTTTACCTCTCAGACAGAACAGTTAGGTACTTACTGTAACAATAGATCTTTGAGAGAATCCATCAGGCCACACCTGTAGAGCTATAGTTGTCAAGCACTAGGACCATACAGAAACTTTTTACAAGCAGTCCACTAGGGGTCGCCCATAACTGTCCTACATCGGCTCTTCCTACATGAAGGTGGGTGGCCCCTTCACTCAGTTCCCCACCGGAGATCATGCTTCGAGGACCTCCCTATAGTGAACCAGGAGGGGAGCCAAGGCTCTGCAGACCAGGCGAGGCAGAAAACTGCTAGCAAAGCCCTATGGAGAAGGAGCCCTCAGATGTAGGGTGGGATGGCATTGCCTGATGACAGTCTCTCGAAGATCTACTGTTAGGGTAAGTATTTAACTGTTTGTTCTTTGATAATATCTTTCATCAGGCCACACCTATGGAACAAGTACCAAGCAGCACCGACAGAGAAACAGTCTGGGTGGCTGGAGCCTACAGGTCTAAAAAAGCAGGCCTTGAAGCAAAGCTAGGCCAAAACCTGCCCTTTTTCTTGAAGCAATGTCCAGGTTGTAATGTTTAGTGAAGGTGTGGACAGTACTCCAGGTGGCAGCTGCACATCTCTCAGAAGCAGACATGTGCCTGAAACGGGAAACAAAAGTAGCCATGCCTCTAGCTGAATGGTCACGAACCACAGGAAGTTCCTTACCATACTTCCTATAACAAACTAATACAATAGGCCAACCATTTGGACAAGCACTCAAGCACCGTTTAGAAACAAGAACACCCTCTTTTCCAGGGGCGAAGGAAACGAAAAGCTGAGAGGACTGCCTTCAGTCTTTTGTAAGGTGCATATAGTACCAGAGTATTCTGTGTACATCTACAGTATGGAGCAATGCTTCCCCTGGATTGACATGCTCAGGAAAATTAACTGGCAGGTGGATGGTTTGATTCAGAGCAAAACTCAGACACCACCTTTGGTAGAAACTTAGGACTGGTACGTAAAAACACCTGGTCTGTGAAAAATCAACTAAGGATGCTCACACATTAGAGCCTGAAGCTCTAAAATTCTTCGAGCTGAAGTAATAGCAATATACACTTTCCACAACAGAAAGTGTAGGCCTCAAGTCACAGCTGGCTCAAAAGGAGCCAAAGTAAGCTAGCTTCTCCAACACAAAATTCAGGCTCTAAGCTGGGACTGGACTGCGGATAGAAGTGCAGAATGCAGCTCAAAAATGTGTGGGCCACCTCTCCAGCTGAGCAACCACACGACCATCAATAGACACGTGAAAGACTGAAATGCCAGCCAAGTGCACCTTAATAAAAGTATTGTAGGCCTGCATCTGATAAGGACAGCAAATACTCCAGAACCTGGTTTACTGGGCAGGTAAAGGGGTCCAGTTGGTGAGAAGTGGCCCACAAAGCAAACCACTTCCACTTCATGGAGTAAGTGGCGCTGGTGGAGAGCTTCCTGGCAGTCACCAAGACAGTCACCCTTTGACACACTCCAAACCTGGCAATGGCTGTGTCTTCTGGAACCACACACACACACACACACACACACACACACACACACACAAAGGAAATGCTGAGCACAGGGTTGATGGTGCTTCAAGGCACTGGTGAAAATACAGACGTTGAACACACACCACCTGTAATAAAAGATGTCCAGCTCCAAGAATAATCGCAAAAAAGGCTCAATTGCCATTTATTAATACATACAGGACAGGTCCCATACTTGCTGGCCTGACATGTTTTGGATCCTCCAGATCCTTTATATTTGATAAACGCATCAGGCGGGCGAGTATAGGACCTGTCCTGTACGTATTAAATAAATGGCAATTGAGCCTTTTATGTAATATTCTTGGAGCTGGCCATCTTTTATTACAGGTGCTGCGAGTTCAACTTCAGTGTTTTCCACCAGTGTCCTCAGGAGTCATGCATGAAGGTGGAATGGCTTGAGGTCTGGATGGACCAGTATTCCCTGTTCCTGTGACAGAAGATCCTGGCATAATGGCAGGGGTACTGGAGGTTCCACTGCCTGCTGTTGCAGTAAGGGGGACCAACACGGATGAGGCCACAGTGGGGTAATGAGTATCAGAGTTGCCCTCTCCGTTTGTAGCTTGATTAGTACTCTCTGGATTAGAGGGAAGGGAGGAAAGGCATACAGGAACTTCCCTTTCCAAGAGAAGGACAACACGTCTCACCAAACAAATTTCAGGCCTTTGAGCAAGCAAGCAGAAAAGCGTCAGTTTTGCGTTGTGTGGGGACGCAAAAAGGTCCAACTCTTGACAACTCCATCTGTCAAATGGGTCTTCTACGACCGATGTCAGCAGTTCACACTTGTGCATCCAGGACTGTGACCAGCTTTAGTCTGTCTGCCAAGATGTTTTGGGCCCCTGGAATATGCACTGCTGTTAGTTCTACACCGTATTCCAGAGCCCAATACCAAACTCATTGCCTCCTTGCATAAGGCATAAGAATGAGTCCCTCCTTGTTTGTTGATATAGCGCATCACAATTATGTCGTCCATCTGAATTAACAGAGGACCCGGGGAGAGATGGGACTGGAAGACCTGTAGACCATACAAAACCGCTCTCATATCCAGGATGTTTATGTGGAGGGTGCTCTCCACTTTCGTCCATGTTCCCAGTGCCTGATGAGTCCCTAGATGTGCTCCCCAGCCCATCCCTGAGGCATCTGTGGTGAGAATTTGACGAGGGGAAGGGATCGGGAAAGGAACCCCCTTCAGCAAATGGGCGAGTTCCATCCACCATTAAAGTACTTTTCTGACAGGAGAGGTTAACTAGAACGTTTCTTTCTAATTAGTCTGTGCGTTGGTCCCACTGGATTCTTAGTGTCCACTGTGGGATCCTCATGTGCAGCCTTGCCAGTGGTACTGTGGTAATGGCCACTGCTATCAGGCCTAGCAGTGTCAGGAATGTACTGGCTGTGACATACCTGTTGTAGACCATCTGGGCCTGTGCTATCAGATGCTCGGCCTTGTTCTGTGGCAGGAAGACTAGGCCTTGGGCTGTGTCAAGGACTGCTCCCTATGTACTGCAGACATTGGCAAGGGGTCAGGACTGACTGGTACATTGACAGTAATCCCTAGAGACTTGAACAGGTGTCTGATACAGTCTAGGGTGAGGGAAAGCTGCTCCTTGGAGTGAGCTTTGAGAAGCTGGTTGTCCAAGTATGGTAAGACATACAGGCCGTCCCTGCAGAGGGCTGCTGTCACCACTGCTAAACATTTGGTAAATACCTGTGGTGCAGATGACAAGCCAAAGGGCACTACTCTGAACTGGTAGTGTTCTCCCTGAAACAGGAAGAAAAAAATTACTCACCACAGTAATATTGTTTCTTCCAAGCTGTCCTTTAACATAAGTTACAGGAGCAGTAAACTGGCTAGGTTGAGCTGCCTCGGAGGTGGAGATTATGGTAATGAGTTATATGAATTAGCCAAATCAGAAGAGAGTTGGAGTGTGTTGAGTGAAGCTTGCCCAGAGGGCACCAGTATTTTTTCGAAACTATGATGGGAACATGCCCATGTGAAGACTGTCCTAACAGGCTTTAAAAGTTATATAAAAATACGCAAAAAAGACAAAAAAAGAAGGGACAGAACTTTGCTTTAAATGCAACCAAACTATAATAAATTTGTCAATGCCACAAGAAGCAGAGTCCTCTTCATTTAGGTTATAGGGGAGGAAGGGTGGGAGGTTACTGATGCTAAAGGTCACCTTGGAAGAAATTTTACTATGGTGAGAAATTTTTTCCTCTCATCCCAGGAGTCCTTTAGCATCAGTAACAGCAGCAAACAAAGCAGTGCAGTTGGGAGGCAGGTAGAGAACCTACTTAGGGAAGAGGCTCTGCAGGCCCACCCTGCCAAATTTGGAATCAGATCGACTGTACATCCAGGCAGTAATGCTTTGTGAATGTGTGTACAGTCTTCCATGTGGCTGCTTTGCAGACATCAAGGAAGGAAATACCCCTTGCAGCTGCCACTGTGGCAGCAGTGCCCCAAGTGGAATGGGCCTTGAGGAGGCTACTTACCAGCACTGTCATAGCAAAACTGAATGCAGGAGACTATCCAATGGGAGAGCGTTCTCTTGGTGGATGGTTTTCCCCTGCCTACCTCACCGTAGGTGAGAAAAAGTTGAGTAGTAGAGCCCCTGAACTGCTTGGTGTGCTCCAGGTAGTAAGATGGGGTTCATAACGTCCAAACTATGAAGCTTGCGTTCCCCTGGAGTTGATTTTTCAGTGAAAAATACAGGAAGGGTAATGGACTGATTAAGGTGCAACTCAGAACATCTTAGGGAGAAATTCTGTTTGTTCTGAGCTCTACTTTATCCCTATGAAGGATAACGTAGTTTGGCTCAGTACAACGTGCCTAAAGTTCCAAAATCCTTCTTGCAGAAGTGATGGCCACTAAGGAAATGGTCTTCCAGGTGACAGACTTCAAATGGGCCGTGGGCTCGACTGGAGACTCCATAAGCTTAGCAATGCAGAGACTGAAGTCCCAGGGAGGAACTGGTTCCCATATTGGGGGTTGGAGATGGAGCAGGCCTTTGAAAAACTTTGAAAATAGGCTGCAAAATCACTCATCTGTCCTTTCCTGTGGAAAACTATGCTGAGATAGCAGCCAGGTGGCACCTTTAGGGAGGAGGCCTTAAGGCCAGAGTCCTGTAGGTGTACCAAGTAATCTAAAAGGCTGGGAGCTGAAGCCTTAAGAAGGTTTATTCATTTCCCTTTGCACCAGAAAAAACCTCTTCCACTTGGCTGCATAGGTTTTCTTGGTACAGTGGAATCCGCTTAAATGCACACCCGTTTTTGCACAGAGAAAATGTGCATTTAAGCAGAATGTGCATTTACCTAAAATTGCCATTTTACGGCTGGATTAAAGTGCTGGGGACACATTTATAGCGTGGACATTTAATTTGCCATAAAAACCATTACGATTGTTAAAAAGGCAGTGTGTATCTAAAGTTAATTAGAAGTTCGAACAATCATGAAGCTTGCAATGCAAAACTAATTAAATGATAAATAATAGAGTGCTGAAATGTTTTAAACCTATTTTATACCTTTGTTACAGTTCTGTGTTCCCCCTGCATTTAGAAACATAGAAACATAGAATTTGACAGCAGATAAGGACCGCTTGGCCCACCCAGTCTGCCCATTTCCCTACCTACTGGATAAGCTGCAGATCCTAGTTAACCAGCAGCCTACTTCTTACCCCCACCTCCTAGAATTGCCTTATGACTATCCCATGCATGCTTGAATTCCACCACTGATTTTGACTCCACAACCTCCTCCGGAAGGCCGTTCCATGCATCCACAACCCTCTCTGTGAAAAGATACTTCTTAAATTACCTCTGAGCCGCCCCCCTCATCTTCAAATTGTGCCCTCTTGTTCTTGCACATCTCTTTTTTGAAAGATGCTACCCTCTTGGACTTTGTTGATTCCCTTGAGGTACTTGAAAGTTTCTATCATGTCCCCCTCCCTCCTTTCCTCGGAGCTATACATATTCAGCTCCTTAAGTCTCTCTCTTCATCGACTTCCGGTGCAGACCCTGCACCATTTTGGTCCCTCCCTCTGGACAGCTTCCATCCTGTCTATGTCTTTGCGGAGATTGGGTCTCAGAACTGCACACAGTACTCCAGATGGGGTCTCACCAGCTGTCTGTACAGAGGGATAATAACTTCCTGTTTTCTACTGGTGATGCCTCTCCCTATGCATCCCAGTATCCCCCAACCCTCCTTGCTGCCCTCTCACATTGCTTGCCCATCTTTAGGTCATCTGATATGACTACCCCAGGTCCCTTTCCATTTTGTTGTTGTTAGTATCTCACCCCCATTATGTACTCTTCCCTGGGTTTTGTTTCCCAGGTGCATTACTGCACTTCTTAGCATTGAATCTAAGCTGCCATACATTTGACCATTCCTCTAACCTTACCAAGTCCTTCTCATCCTTTCCACCCACCCTGTGCATCAACTCTGTTGCAGATCTTTGTGTCATCTGCAAAGAGACATACTTTTCCTTCCAGTCCCTCTGCAATGTCGCTTATAAAGACAATGAAGAGGACCGGTCCTAATACTAAACCCTGCGGTACCCCACTAGTAACCCTCCTTTCTTCTGAGTGGACTCCATTTACTATTACTCTCTGTTTCCTATTCTCCAGCCAATTCTTTACCCAGGCTGTCATCTTGGGACCCACTCCCAGGCTGGCTAACTTGAGGCCCCCAAAAATGTGGTCATTTTACTTTGCTTGTGACTTAAGAGCAACCTGTGCCACCCACTCAGCCAACATTCCTTTGCATGGCACTATTCTTGCAGTCGTGGAAAGGGGAGAGACATGATAGATGATAGAAACGTTTAAGTACCTCAGTGGAATCAAACTCCAAGAGGGTAGCATCTTTCAGAAAGATGTGTGAGAACAACGGGGACACAATTTGAAGATAGAGGGAGGACGGCTCAAGGGCAATGTAAGGAAGTATTTTTTCAGAGAGGGTGGTGGATGCATGCAAAAGCCTTCCTGAGGAGGTTGTGGGGTATAAAACTGTGGGAGAATTCAAGAATGCATGGGACAGACATAAGACAATTTTTGTGGGGGGGGGGGTAGGAAGAAATAGGCTGTTGGTTAAATAGGATCTGCAGCATATCCTCTAGGTAGGGAAATGGGCAGACTAGGTGGGCCAAGCGGTCCTTATCTGCCGTCAAAGTCCATGTTTCTATGTTACATCTCCACCAAACTCCAACCACATCCATGCGTTTTACATTTAGGAGTTCTAAATGCGGGAGCACAGATGCTCACACTTGGTCAGAAAGTGTGTTTTTTCGATCCAAGCTGCTGCCAATATTGAATGGCGGTAGAAAGGATGTTAAGTACAGCTATAACACTCCATTAAAAGTCATTAAAAAAACTGTCTACTTAACAGGTGTTAAATGCATTAGCAGAGATGTGTTAATGAAATGAGATGTACTTAACTGGCATGCATTTAAATTGTCTTATTTAACAATTATATAGGGGGAAAAAAACGGAAAACAAGAACATTGTGCATTAAACCAAAATGTGCATTAATCTGAAGTGCGCTTCAGCAGAATCCACTGTTCTGTTCTGAGTATTGGGTGTCTGGAACTCAACTCCTCAAGAACCAGGCTTTGAGGTGAAATATTCCAGATCTGGGTAGGTTACTCCTATCTGTGACTTAGGGGAAGTCGAACAGGCTTCCTGTGAGAGAGCTAGCAGGAGAGGACACCAAGGTTGTCCTGGCCAATCCGGGGCTACCAGGATCATAGCTGCTGATTGGTGTCTCAGCTTCAGCAACACAATGAATCAGAGGGAAGGCATAAATTAAGGAACTTCCCTGCTCAGTCCAGAGTTGGAGCATCTGCTGGGAAAGTGCCCAATGCTGGGGGCCTGCAGCAATATAGAGGAAGCAGATGGTTGACATGAGATGCAAGATCTATTTCTGGGGTGCCCCATCTCCTGAACACTGTCAAGGACCAGCTTGTTCAGAGTCCATTCGTTGTGGCCTTGGCTGATGCAGCTCAGGGCATCTGCCAGGGTGTTGTCTTTGCCCAGAAGGTGTATGGCTGAGAGGCTTATGTCCAGTGAGTAAGTCAGGGACCAAATTCTCATGGCCTCTATACAGAGCACAGTTGACCTTGTGCCACCCTGCTCGTTTATGTCAATCAAGCAATCTTTATTTAGCCAGGTGAAACTCCATTGAGCAAGCTCATTTTCAAAGCGCCTGGTAGGTACAGAATAAATACAGTAGCACAATAGAACATATAGCACAAATGGGCATAGTAATACAATACATAGCGATAAAAACAAGGTACAAGGATAATCAATGAGGCCCGGTCGTAAGGTGAAACCTCATCCTAATAAACAGTACAGCTGAGAGGTGGAAACAAGTCCGCGCCAATGTGCCGGACCAGTAATTTTAGACACCGATAGCTCTAGTAGAGCAGAGTTAATGCTAGTGACAGTGCAAGCTGGGGGCTCAGCAACAAGTAGAAAGCAAAGATGAATCCAGGAACATGGGTTAGGGTAATTCTAGCCAGAGGATAGAAAGTGTAGAGGGTTGACTGTAAGAATAGCAATGTATGGCTACAGTTTAGCAACAGGAAGGGCACTGATAATGCTCCGAGAAGTATCTCTAACAGAGTGACTTGAATTCCGCAAACCAACAGGATGCACCAATTTTAAGGACATGGCAGTGGTGTCTGTTCTGATCTGATCTGTACTGTGTGGCCTCTGACTTGTGGTGCAAAGGCCTTTAAGGCCAAGTACACAGCCCAGAGTTCCACGAGATTGATGCTGTTTGCAGATTCCTTGGTAGTCCAAGTGCCACTTATGAAGTAGTTGTCCAGAGGAGCTCCCCAACCCAGAAGGGAAGCATCTGTGGTAAGAATTTTTGTGGGACATCAGTTGGAAGGGAAACCCTACTGAGAGGTTGTTTCCTTCCACCAGTCCAAAGCTTGAAGCAGTGTCCTGGTAACTGGTATCAGTTTTGACAGGGAATGCCTTTTTTGGGACCAGTGTGCTCGCAGGTGGTACTGTATGTTCCTCATTTGGAACCTTGCACCTGGGATAACCGCTGTCATGGAGGCCATGTGTCCTAAGAGTTAGGAAATGTCTGGCTGGCCTTGGACATACGAGTTTACCGCTGGCAGGAAGCTGTGAATCCTGTCTGCTGGTAGAAAGGCCATGCCCTGCTGAGTGTTCAGTTCTGCTCGTATGAAATTTAGAAGCTGTGTTGGTTCCAAGTGGGGCTTCTTTTCACTGATGAGAAACCCCAGGGTATGACCTGTGAAGCCGAGAGCCTGTCTCTAACTTGATGAGGCGTCTTGCCCACCAGTAGCCAGTTGTCCAAATATGGGAAGATAGATATGCCATGTTTCCTTAGATGAGCTGCCACCACTGCTAGGCACTTTGTGAATACTCTGGGGGCCCCGAGGTTAGGCCAAATGGCATGGCTGCAAACTGGTAGTGTCCTGAAGGCAATCAATCTCGGAAACTTTCTGTGGGACTGCCTTATTGGTATGTGAAAGTAGGTGCCTTCAGATCCAGGAAGGCTAGCCAGTGTCCCTGTTGCAGAGAGTGAATAAATACAGGTTACTCACCTGTAACAGGAGTTCTAGGAGTGGTATATGTTGTTCATCCACACTGTCTGGCAGGTTCCTTGCCACTTTATGATGGGCCAGAAAGTCTTCAAGCTGGCTTCTCCAACCCACATGGGTGGTAAAACCCTCAGCTCTGCCCCACTATGCCAGATCTAGCACGCTGGAAGCTAGGTTGTGCATCGAAGCTGGGGAGGTCGGGTGGGTCGTGTGGATGAACAACATATACCACTCCTAGAACTCCTGTTACAGGCGAGTAACCTGTATTTCTAGGGACGTGGATATGTTGCTCAATCCACACTGTCTGGCAGACTCCTAGCAGTTCTCTGGGAGGAGGGAGTCAAGACGCACACCCCCGGAACCCACTTGGGAAATAAGGACTGGAGAACAGAGGTCCCAAACCCAGCATCCCGGTGTGACTCTAGGTCAATGTGGTAATGGGAAATAAAGGTGTGCCAACTTCCAGGTAGCAGCCCTGCAGATTTCCTGGATAGGGACGTCCCTAGAAGCAGCCACTGAAGCAGCGGTATGGCGGGTAGAATGAGCTCTTGTCCCTATGGGTGGCTCCATGCCCACCAACCTATAGCAGAGCTCTATGCAGGAGGTGACCCACCTGCTTATCGTCTGCTTGGCTGCAGGTCTGCCAGGTGCGGCTTCAGCATACGTGATAAACAGCTGGCCAACCTCTCCCCGAACTTCGGCCATTCACTCCTTACAATAAGGGAGCGCTCTTCTAGGGTCCAAAGTATATTCGGCCTCCAAGGTGTGATTGGGGTAGAACACCAGCAGAGTCAACACCTGATTCAGGTGAAACCCCGACACCAGCTCCGGAAGAAATTTCGGGTGGGGGCAAAGGACACCCTTGTCCCTGTGGTAGACCAGATAAGGAGACTCTATGGAAAGTGCCTGGAGCTCTCCCATCCTTCTGGCTGACGTTATAGCCACCAAGAAGGCGGTCTTCCACGACAGGTGGGAGATATCTCACCTGTGCATCGGTTTGAATGGCTTGCACATGGGGGCGTGGCCAGCAACCAAACAGGGCAGATGCATTGAACAGAAGCTCCGTTAGATTACAACAAAAAGGCAATTTAAAATGGAAAAACCTAACTTTTTCTTTGGTAGAGGGAGAAATTGAGACCTCTAGCAAGACTGGGGAAAAACTTTTGCAGTCCAGAATGGGTAAAACGCGCCATGTAACCCAGCAAGACCCGAATAAGTCTAGAGTGCACATAGAGACGACACATGGCGGCAACCTAACAGCTGAGGCATCCAAGGCTCCGGACCCATCTATTAGCACAGTACTGCAAGCAATTCGAGATCTGGATAAGAAAGTAGATTATTTAGGTACCAGATTTACTGTAATGGAATCCCGTATGAATGCGGTGGCTGCAGATGCTAAGACGGGGGAGATTCAGCGAACACGTCAGCGGCAGCAGTGGTGGGGATCCTGTCCGAAAATAAGACCACGCGACTCCGGCTAGAAATGCTGGAAAATATGTGGGCTAGCAACTTGCGATTGCTGAGGGTCCCAGAAGCTCAGGAGGGTAAAGCACTCCAGGAATTTGTAACAGATTTGCTACTGAATCAATTGAATTTGGACTTACATGGTCAGCTTATCAAGACATACCGCTTGAACCCGCGGAGGAAACCAGCTGTTGAGACACCTTGAACTATTATGATAGTCACAGCAGGTGCTCATATACGGGACACTGTTTTGGATGCGGCTAAATCTTTGGGTCCTTTGAAACTTGAGGCAGGAGAACGAATATATTTCTTCCCGGATTTAAGCTACGCCACGAGGCAGAGATGCAAAAGTTTTGATGCGGTTCGTGCAGGACTTAGAGCGCTGGGATTAATCACTCCTTACAACTGCCAGCCCGACTGAGACTTTAGCATGCTGGTAAGACCTACATTTTTTCTGACCCGACAGAAGCAGGCAAGAGACTAGAGACAATTAAGCAATATTTTGTACATTGTTCTAGGTCTCTGTAAGACCAAAATGATGAGGACTGAAAATCCGTTAATATCCATGCAGTAACTTAAACTCGATGGTCAAGTGGATACTGCGGACGCTAGAAGCTTAAAAATTTAATAGTTCTTGGGCTGGGAGGCATAGTAGCCCTTGAGAATGCCTTGCATTCCTTTTGTTTTCTTGTGTTTATCTGTTTGAGCTTTACAACAGTCTGCTTGATTTCCAGCTACTTAAAGTTACATTTGAGAGGCTATTAGGCCATGGAGGATTACAATTATCTCGATAGAAATAAGTATAGAGCCTCATTATAATAGTTGCAAGTTAAATATTAATCATTAGCATCTGTTCAAGCTACCTTAAGAAGTGATGCCTGTTTTGAAATAAAAAGTTTTGTAAGGGCTTGATAGGAGCTAACTCTGTTTTAATGTAGTCAAGTATATACAAGAAGCTACAATCTTTGATTCTACATGGACTTATAAAACACTAGATGTGTTAAAGGGTGTTTATACACCCAGGAAGGTAATAGATACTCATTATCGATTTAGTCCATGAGTCTGTTGCAATGGTCTCAGACATAATTTGATATCTGTTTAAATATGAAAATTGAGACCCCCTCACATGAGGTCACTACAGTAATAGTACATAAATCCTGTCTTTGTATTGCTAATACCTGTATTTCCTGAGATTGCTATTACTCGAATATATTTGTATTGTGTGAATTGCACAATTGAAAAATGAATAAAAATAAAGTACAAATGGCTTGCACATGAGCTTAGCCAATACCATCAGTAGATTCCACAGAGCTGAAGGTTCTCGCACCAGAGGGGATATGTGATCAAGGCCTTTGAAAAAGCGCTCGACCACCTTCTCCTGTGCCGACTGCTTGCTGGCCCGCGTCCGGTAAGCAAAGATGGCTGCCAGATGCACCTTAAGGGTCATCGACCGAAGCCCTAGCTGAGACAAGGACCACAGGCAGTCCAAGATGCCAGCCAATGGACAGGCAGAAGGGTCCAACCCCTTGTCCCGACACCAAATGGAGAATCTCTTCCATTTAAAGGCATAGCACTTTCTGGTCAACTCCTTACGGGACGCCTCAACGATGTTGAGACCTCGTCAGAAAGACCCAAAGCCTGGAAGGAACTCTAGCAGCTCAGAAAACAAGCCATCAGGTACAGGGACTGAAGGTCCGAATGGAGAACCTTCCTTGGAATCTTAGACTGGTCATGGGCTGCGCTTGATAACCACAGAATCCACCTCGGGCTGACCCGCAAATAAGAGCTTGCCTGAGGGGGCCTGGTACAGCTTATCTACCTTCCTTGGTATGGCAGGTATGTTGGGCCCTGTGCCAGTCAGCCAAGGTGGCATTCTCTAGGGCTGGCAGGAGGGGAGGAATAACTATTGGTGGAGTTATCAGGCAGTTCTAAGAAGCCCATTAAGCTCTTAGTAATATCCTGCTCCTCTGCATCAAACTCCATTGCACACTGAAGTTTCTGCATCACTGTTATAAAGAAGGGGTCTTCAGGGGAAGACCTGGGGGCATAAAACCGGAGTTCTCACTCCCAGTAGAGACTGTGGAACTGGTTCACTTATAGGTGTCCACAAATCCTCTCCCGCTTCCTCATCCAGAATAAGCTTTGGATTACATTCCTGGTCCTCATCAATGTGGTCTGGAGGACGCAGTGGTGGAGTTGAAGATGACGTCGATCGTCTAGAAGGTATCTGGTGCATTGACTTGGCAGACATTGCAGGGGTTTGCTGTGTGGACCCTGTCAATGGAAAGCCAGGAGATGTCTACAGGGGAGGCAAGGGCCCCAACAGTGACACCACCCGTGGCAATGGGCTGTGGGGCTGCCAGAGAGGTATACAATCCAGAGGATGTTGGTCCTGAGCAAATGGGCTACCTAGAACACACAGGAGAGGTCCTTGCCGTCTCTCTGTCCCTCCCCATGCTTGTGGTGGCAAGACCCAGAGGTCTTCTCCCAGGGCATGGATCCCTTCGATCTAGAGGATGGGTTGGCGATGTGGCAGGGGTTTCCTGGTTGAGCTCCTTCTCCATTCAATCTAAGCGATGTTTTAGCAGATGCTTTTCTAAAGTGCCGTATCAAAGCTATTACAAATTGGGCACACCTTGATGTCGTGGTCCAGGCCAAGACAACACACGCAGATGTTGAGCGAGTCTTTTGAATACACTTTCACACCGCACTCACACTATCTAAAGAGTTTGAATAGTGACAGCTCTGGAGTCTACATACACGCAGCCACAGTGATTACTTTAAGATTAAGAAAAAAAAACTATCAGCAATGACCTTTCCATAGTAGGGTCCATCGAGGAATTGACAATTGGAAAAGAATGGAGGACAGAAAGGGCCGACCATGTTTATATAGGAAGAGCTGACATAGGACATCATTATGGGTAACCCCCTAGTGGACTGCTTGCAAAAAGTTTCCATGTGGTTCTAGTGCACAACTGCCAGAGTTCCACAGGTGTGGCCTGATGAGAGATATCCTTGAAGGAGATAGTTATGTTTTTTCTTAGCTTACACAGCACTGAGATCTCTTCTGTGGCATGTACCACTCCTATTCATTTAATACACATGAAATATGGTTAGACCCAAAAGTTTTTTAAAAGCTAAATCAGCATGAATGTGGTTCACCATTCAAAGTGGCAGCATCTTACCCGGCTGCAGGGTTCCAATGCCATTCCTCATTTACCACCGCTTATATTGGTTGAACTGGAAGGGCAACCCCCAAGGAGATCCAACGGATGATACCTGTGAACCATCAATCATTCAAGCACGTGAATGTCATCCACCACCCTTTACCACTCCTCAGTCACTACTAAGCAATGCACCACCATTCACCCACAAAGGAAACAGGGGGGGCTCATCCCCCCAGCAAGGGAGGAATGCTGACAGAGCTTGCCACTCCAGGAGACCTGAAGGGTCTTTTAAGTAAAGGGGTTTGTAAACACCATGTCAGCTCATCACCATCAGCTCAAGCATCAAAATATCCAGATGCATAAACCACTACGTTCGCTTACTCAAAGCCTGTACATTTTTAATAGACCAATCTCCAAATATGATTTGGAGTGAACAGATGTCGTGAAGTTGGGTCAGTATGAACACCTATTATTCAGTACTTCATATTACCACTTCTGCTGTGGTTTAACTTACCGTTTCCAATGTCTGCAGTTCCAACAGTCCCAGGTTCAAATACCAGTACTAACATACTAAAATGCCAGCAGAATAGGCCTAACGGTCTTTCGCGTCTGCTCATTTGGTCAGCCCCAACCCTGGGACCCGACCTTGCTGCCCCCCCTTGCCTTCTCCCTTCCCAGTTCTGGATATTCTCCCTGCATTGGATTTTGCTTCCAGAACCCTTCCCCTGTACCTGTCCCACCCCCTCTTGAACCCCTCCACTGTCTCTGCCTCCCGTCTCTGCCTCCACCAGCCCCTAGGGAGTGCATTCCATGGCTCCCCACCCTCTCAGTGAAGTAGCACCTCCTCCTCCTTTCTCCCAGATCTTCCCCCTCAGCTTCCACCCATGCCCTCTAATGGCCCCCTCCTCCTTCCTTCGAAGCACCCTGACTGTTCCTCCCCTATTTACCCTCTTCATGTACCTGAAGACCTCTATCATCATGTCCCCCCCGGTCCCTTCTCTCTTCCAATGTGTATATATTTAGCTCTTTGAGCCTCTCCTCATAGGTCCTGTCCCCCAAGCCCCAAATCATTTTGGTTTCCCTCCTCTGGACCCTCTCCAGGAGTTTAATGTCCCTCTAAGTGTGGCCTCCAAAACTGCACGCAGTACTCGAGGTGCGGCCTCACCAAGCAGTTATACAGAGGGAGTATCACTTCCCTCCTTCTGGAGATGATCCCCCTAGCGATGCATCCCAGCATCCTGTTGGCCTTGGCTGCTGCCCTCCTACAAGTGTCAGAGTTGTTCATCTTGACATCCATCAGCACCCCCAGGTCCCTCTCATCCATTGAGACTTGTAGCATTCTCCCCCCCCCCCCAAGGTGTAAACTTGGCCCGGGTTTCTGGCCCCTAGGTACAGTACCTTGCATTTCCCTGCATTGAACCTCAGCTTCCACTTTCTAGACCATCTTTCCAGAGCCTCCAGGTCCCCCTGTAGGGCCACCCTCCCCTCCTCCCCATCCACCACTGCCCCTAGTTTTGAGTCATCGCAAAGACTCATCTCACTCCTGATACCTGTCCTTATGTCAGAGATGTAGATGTACCAGTGACCCACTTTTCCAAATGATCTTTTAAATACTGAAACATTATCAGTTATATCTATTAACCTCCCTCATATCAGAGGGTCTTATCTATTAAGAATTGAAAAAAAAAAATACTTGTGAATTTATAAACATTTCTCATGGTTCTCACAGAACCAACCCCTCTTTCGCTAACCACACTGACACCCTTGTCCAAACCAACAACTCAAGACTCGGCCTTCTCTTCAGCCACAAAAGCAACTTCCCTTCCGAAATCAAAAAGGGCTTACATCACTAGTCATACACTGCTAGATAACTGCCTACGGCTCGGCTAATGGTGAGTTTTCTAGAGTTCAGGTTGTCCTCAACGCAGCCTGCCACTTTGCCCTCTGCCTAAAATGCGACATACATGTGTGCTGTACAGTAGCCTAAACTGGCTTAATCTTGAATCCCGGCTACGCCTCAATACCGCAATCATTGAACGAAAAGCACAAATGGCTCACTGTCCCCAGGATTTCAAGTCATGTTCGGCTTTGTGGATCAAACTTACACCACCAGGGGAGTAGTACAACACTCCCTGCTTCTCCCTCAAAGGAAAACCACGCTTGGCCAAGCAGGCTCTTCCTACAGATTTGCCAAGCTCTGGAACGGGCTACCTCCCTTCTTAAAAGCAGATTACGAACATACATAATGCCAACAGAAACAGGCCTCACGGTCTAATCAAGTCTGCCCAATTGTGCAGCTAGCCCCTCAACTTGCAGCTGCCCACCCTCCCTCCCACTAACTACCCCCCACACACTCAGTCCGCCCTCTCTTAAATCCTCCCACTGTTCTACATGATACCACCTCCTTGGACAGAGTGTTCCCCTTATCTACCACCCTTTCTGTGAAAAAAGAGTCTCCTGATTTCCCTCCTGAATCCCCCCCAAATCTTAGCTGATGCCCTCTCATGTCCCTCCCCCGTCTGAAGAATCCCTTCTGTATTAATACTGCTAATACCCTTTAGGTACTTGAGTTCGATCATATCCCCCATCCCTCCTCTCTTCCAGGGAATGCATTTGCTGCTCCCCCAGCCTCTCCTCATAGGATTTACCCTCAAGTCCCTGTATCATCTTGGCTGCCATATGCTGCACCCCCTCCAGCAATCCGATGTCCCTCTTCAGGAATGGACACCAGTACTGCACGCAGTATTCCAGGTGCAGACTGACCAGTGACCTGTACAGGAGTAGGATCACTTCTCTGTGCCTGGAGGAGATTCCCCTCGCTATGCACCCTAGCATCTTGTTTGCCATTGTAGCCACCTTCCTGCACAGAGCTGAGTGGTTCATACTCCCCGTCATCAGTACCCCTAGATCCTTTTCTTCCACTGTGCTTACCAACTGTACCCCTCCCACTGATATTTCCTCCCCTGGTTCTTTACTCCGAAGTGCAGTATCCTGCACTTCTTGGCGTTGAACCCTAACTGTTATGTTTCTGACCATTCCTGTAGTTTAATCAGGTCTTCCTGTAGCCCCCCCCCAACCCTCTGTTATCTACCACTGCACCAATCTTAGTATCATCTGCAAATAGACTGATCCTACTCCGGATCCTGTTTGAGATATCAGATACGAATATCCCGAACAGCACCCGTCCCAGTACTGAACCCTGGGGCACCCCCACTCATAACATCCCTTGGTGATGACCCCCCCACACACCCTTTACTGTCTAACCCTCAACCAGTTGGTGATCCAGTTGACCATTCCCCCCACCCCAGCCTCCCATGCAGCACCGAGTCAAAGGCCTTGCTGAAGTCCAAATATAGAACGTCCAATGCATGGCCCCTGTCCAGTTTCCTGGTAACCCAGTCGTAGTACTCCACTAGGTTTGTCTGGCAGGATCTGCCCAATACAAAACCATGTTTATGGCCATCTTGGACCCCACTGTCCTCCTGAAAGGTCACCAGTCTCTCCTTTAGGATGGACTCCATGTGTTTCCCCACGATTGAAGTGAGACTCACTGGCCTGTAGTTGCCTGGATCATCCTTCAGACCGCTTTTATGAATGGGCACCACTTGTGCCATATTCCAGTCCTGTGACATGCATCCTGTGTCCAGTGATGTACTGAACAGATCTGCCGGTGGTCCCACCAGGATCTTCGCTAGCTCCTTAAGTACCTTAGGGTGAATGTCATCCATCCCCAGAACACTGTCCACCCTCAGTGCCCCTAGTCCCTCCAGCACCCTGTCCTCCGTAATTCTGATATCAGTCGCCCCCACCCCCCCTCTGCCCACTCCCCTTTCCTTGGGGTATCTGCCTCCCTTTCCTTTGTGAATACAGAGCAGAAGTACTCATTCAGTGCCACTGCCTGGTCCTCCCCTTCAACCACCACCCACCTTTCTTAATCCTCACAATCTGGTCTTTGTTTCTTCTTCTCTTGCCAATGTATCTGAAGAAGTCCTTCTGATTTCCCAAGCCTCTGGAATGCTTTTCTCTTGGACCTCACCACTTCCATTACCTCCAGAGTCAGCCAGCTTGGCTTCTTTGCTCTTCCCTTCTTGCTCCATGTCCTGGTGCAGGTCTCAGTAGCCTCTGCCAGCCCTTTAACATTCAATTTTTTTGCTGGCATTCATGCATGTCTGAATTCCCACCAGATGCGCAAGCAAAATTTCCCCCAGCCTTTTAAAGTCCGCTCCCTTAAAACAGATCACCCTGGTACCTGTTACTCCTGTTACCCTTCCCATATTGAGTGTGAACCACACTGTATTATGGTCACTCCCAGTCAGGGGGTCCTCCACTCCCAGATCCCTTACAGCCTCCCTGTTTGTTAATCCTGGGCCCGGAGTCCTACCCTCCCTACTAGGCCCATGGACCAATTTCACCAAGAAGCTGTCCTGAAATGCATCTAGCGATCTCTGCTCCTTTGCACACATGGTGTGCACCCTTTCTCAATTTGAATCCGCTCATTTCACCTGTATCCACAGATAAATGACATACTGTCAACTGTTATTTGATAACAGTTATAGTGACTGGTTTTATTAATCGGTTTTAATGATGACCACCACTTGAGCGTGGCTGCACTTCAATATGGTAGGCAGTAAGGTAATGAATCAAACAGTATAGCATGACACTGTCTGAAGTGCCGTCTGTATTGTGAACTGGTTTTATTAATTTTATTGATGCACACAGCTTGAACGTGGCAGCACTTAAATGTAGTAGGTTTTAAGTAGTGAATCAATGTACAGCACATCACGGTCTGAAGTTTCTGTAAGTATTGCCCTGTCACAGTATTACACTGAATTATAATGTGTTCACTGGTTTCTTTTCCTGTTGATGATTAACCCCTTTGTAAATAGGCCCTGCCTAAAGGATTCTGTGGAATAAAAAAATATATATAATGGGAGTTTACAGCTCTAGCCTCTAATGACTGTGGCTCAGCCTACTGGTGCCACTTATATCAATATATGTGGTTCACTGTTAGAATTGCAGGACTTAAGCATTTGTCAATGCCAAGTGTTGCTTGCTGTCATTAGCAGTGGAAGTGCAGGAGTTAGACAGATGCAGTATAGAAATGGCAATGAAGTATTGAACTGACGCTAACTCCACCCCCACCCTACAGAGATGGACAGGCATTGGGGTGTGCCTTTGGGTCGTCGCCCAGAACGGTCATGACATTTCACCTCACCCTACCCTGCAGACACGTACAAGTATCAAGGTGTGCTTTGGAGTGTTCGGGCTTTACACACCTCATTCCATAAGGAGTGACGCTGAAATGGGTGCAGTATAGGAGAATGGGGTGACTTCTGGTGCTAAAGGGTCCAAGGAGCACATTGATGCCTGCCACTGGCTGCAGGGTGGGGGTGGAATGGTATGAGCATTACTGTCGACAATCCCAAGTCACATCCCTGATGCCTGTCAGTCCCTACAGGGTAGGGCGTTATGGTCGAAAAACCCTAATACCCTGGGTCTTTCTTGGTACTTTTACTCCAAGATTTCAATATGGGCTTTTTGTGACCCCACCGCATGAACAGTGACACCATCAGTTTATTAGCCGAAAAGTGATTTTGTACAGCGACTGCGCCACTTGGCACCACAGGTGCGAAAACACATTTCGAACAGGATGTGAAAAATGACACCTGTACTGTTCATGATGAGGTGCAAAAAAATGGCAATGTTGAAAATCTGGAGTGAAAATATAAAAAAAAACTAGTGAAGTCACGAGTGCACGTTGAAACTGCGCAACGCACACCCATAATGTAATTAGTTTGGGGATATTTTACAGCAGATTTTCAACACAGGCATTTTGGGACCTCTGCTCATGAACAGTGTCACTGATTTTCTTAATCAGTCCCAAACACTGATTTCTCACAGCGACCGTGCTATTCTGCGCAAGTGCGAAACATATTTCGGCCAGGGTGTGAAAAATGACAGCTGTACTGTTCATAAGGAGGTGTGGAAAAATGCCAATGTTGAAAATCTGGACTGGCAATATTAGGAATTTGTGAACTTATGAGGGTACGTGGAAATTGCACAATGCATGCTCGTGACAGTCATTTTATGGACGTTTGTCACCAAATTTTCAAAATAGCCAGTTTAAGACCTCTGCTCATGAACAGTGTCACTGATTTTCTTAATCTGTCCCAAACATCGATTTCGCACACTGATCACACCGTTGTGTGCTACAGGTGCGAAAGCACATTTCTGGGGAGATGGGAAAAATGACATCTGTACTATTCAAAAGGAGGTGTGATGAAAAGGCAATGTTGAAAATCTGGAGTGAAAATATTAAAAATGCTCGAAGTTACGAGCATGCATAGGAACTGTGCAACGCATGCTCGCAAAACAGTCATTTTGGAGAATTTTTTCACCAAATTTTCAACATAGGGATTTTGGGTGACTACCTCATGAACTGTGACACTGTCGTTTCATTATTCAGTCCCGAAAGGCGATTCCACGCAGTGACCGCATAATCACCTTTCGGGACCAAACAAAATGACAGTGACGAGTTCATGAGGTGGGGTCCCAAGAACCCCATGCTGAAAATCTGGTGAAAAAATTTCCAAAAATGGCAGAGATATGCACCAAATTTGGAAAAAAAAAAGCCACTGTTTATGCCATTATACAGCTTACCAGCATTTCCTCAAGTTTGCGGTCAGCTTTGAAGAGTGCAGATGTGTTCCCAATCCCAGAAGATCATCGCACTAGGCTCCGGAAGCAAGTATGGGGTGAGGCGGGAGGTGGAGTAAGCAGAGTGTGGGCGCGGGTTGGGGGAAGGGTGACAAGAGAATCAATGAGGGACCTTTTTTTCTTCTTTTTTTTTTTTTATATAAACGGGGGACTTCTGCCACGCTGGGGTGGGCTCCTAGCATAGCACCAGGAAGTTTGCAGGGGGGGTGCAGTGAAGCCGACGGGGAATTGGCCACCTCTGCTGGCCAAAGAGACTTGCCACACTGGGGTGGGTTCCCAGCGTGGCAGATGAAAGTCTTTTGGGGAGGGAAGACAGACAGTGGAGCCGACGGGGGAATTGGACACCCCTGGCCATACTGTGTGCTGGGGAGGGGGAGAACGCATGAGCCGAGGGAGGACTGGGCACCCCCCTCAGTAAAATGGGTGCGAGGTGCATTATGCAGACTGGGATTGGGCTACATTGGAAAATAAACTGGGAAGGGGGTTGTGCAGACAGGGGGATTGGGCACCCCATCGGCTTTTTATTTATTTATTGAAATGTTTCACCAGGAAGGTACACTGAATGGCGGGTGGCGGCTTTCCGTTGGCTTCGTGGGGACTGAGACCGGAGATGCCGTCGCCATGGGCACACCACGCGATCAGCTGTTTTGGTAGCTTGTAATGCACCAAAACAGTTGATTGTGTGGTGACATGGCCCAATTTCTTTACGCACTGTGGAGTGCTCAGTAACTGCTGTGATCAACAGCATGCTCCTCTATCAGCTGCAGCAGAGACCGGCCCTAGAACAGACTGCTGCCATTCAGCACAACACTGACACTCCTCCATAACTCACTTTTGCAGGAAGCTAACACAAAGTGTTTCTTGCAAATGCGTGCAAGCAACACAAAAATGTATCTCTAAAATATAAAAGTGTCTGTATTACCAACCTTACTTAACAAAACTGATTATCCTAAATGAACAGAAAGAATCTTTTAGATTAAAATGAGGAATAGTTTCAAATCTAAGTTGTGATCAAAACATTCAAAACATCCGTCACCTTACTGTTAAATCCTCCTACACTTGAATAAAATAAAAAATCCTGCCACGAGTCTGCCTGGTGGTGCTGAGGGTTGAGGTGCAAGACACCACACCTCATGTCATGCCGACGACCCGGGTTCGGGAATGAGCCCGGGCAGCAGGGGGCCGGCAGGGGAAGGAGAAGATTGAGCATCCAGACAGCTCTCCTCTCCCGGGAGGGAAGGGGTTGCGCTCCTGCCAAATGACTGTCCCCAGGTGGAGGCCTGGGGAAAGTGCGGGTCTATAGGGCGCACAAGAAGGGGAGGGTGCTGCGGGACTTCCGCAGACGTGCGCACACCTCCATGCACGTCTGGGGAAGAAAAATGGATCCTCCGGTCGCAGGATGAAGCCTGACCCTCCACAGGCTCCACTCCCAGGCCGAGCAGGAAAGCTGAGCCCGGTAATTCCAGGATGTTGGGGCTGAAGCAAAGGACAGCAGCATAAATACAATATGGGGAAAAAAATCCTGCCATGCTATATTCCTAGCAACTGTATATTATACAATGGTACTGTAAAATCCCACTATATGACTGGCACCATTTTCCCATGGTAAATCCTGTGATATTCCAATGGAAAAAGGTGCCAGCCACCATCAGGAACGCCCCCAAAATCACTCTGACCACGACCAACCAGGAGTGGCAAGGACACAACGGATACGAGATGGCCACTAACAGAATAGTACTGGCTGTTCCCACTCAAAGACAAAATCAGTACCACATTGCTGTTTTTTTATGTTGTCTTCGTCTCCCCAGCTCTGCTTCACTGTACATGCTCCGTGAATGTCCACAGTAATCCCCTGGTATTCCTTGTGGTAATCCACTTGCCCAATAACTGTAACCACCCTCCCAACAGAAAGCAAAAAATTGAGTGGAAGCATCATTTCACAGCTGTTACCTCCCAACTGGAAAAGTGTCATAACCCAGGAAACCAGACCATGACCGCAGCCCTTCCGTGCCAACCAGTTTATTATACAGGAACAAGTTACAAAATAGACAGCAAACACCACGTTCCTGTTAGCAAACAGTGGGCTAGCAGATGGGAAAAGCGAGCAGCATTTCTTTTCACACAAGAGAAAGACCCCGCCATGTTCCTGTTTGAGAACAGCAGGCTAGCAGATGGAAAGAGCAAGCAGCAGTGCTTTTTCTTCCCATAAGCACGAGAGAGAGCCCGTATCCATGGAAATAGTTTTTTGTTTTTTCCCCTCACATAGAAACATAGATTTTGATGGCAGATAAGAACCGCTTGGCCCACCCAGTCTGCCCATTTCCCTACCTAATGGATAAGCTGCAGATCCTAGTTAACCAGCAGCCTACTTCTTCCTACCCCCAACCCCTAGAATTGCCTTATGACTGTCCCATGCATGCTTGAATTCCACCACTGTTTTTGACTCCACAACCTCCTCCGGAAGGCCGTTCCATGCATCCATAACCCTCTCTGAAAAAAATACTTCCTTAAATTACCTCTGAGCCGCCCCCCTTCTATCTTCAAATTGTGCCCCCTTGTTCTTGCACACCTCTTTTTTTGAAAGATGCTACCCTCTTGGACTTTGTTGATTCCCTTGAGGTACTTGAAAGTTTCTATCATGTCCTCCCTCCCTCTCCCTCCTTTCCTCGAGGCTATACATATTCAGCTCCTTAAGTCTCTCTTCATATGTCTTCCGGTGCAGACCCTGCACCATTTTAGTTGCCCTCCTCTGGACAGCCTCCATCCTGTCTATGTCTTTGCGGAGATTGGGTCTCCAGAACTGCATGCTGTACTCCAGATGGGGTCTCACCAACTGTCTGTACAAAGGGATAATAACTTCCTGTTTTCTACTGGTGATGCTTCTCCCTATGCATCCCAGTATCCCCCCAGCCCTCCTTGATGCCCTCTCACATTGCTTGCCCACCTTTAGGTCATCTGATAAGACTACCCCCAGGTCCCTTTCCATTTCTGTTAATATCTCACCCCCCATTGTGTACTCTTCCCCTGGGTTTTTGTTTCCCAGGTGCATTACCTTGCACTTCTTAGCATTGAATCTAAGCTGCCATACATTTGACCATTCCTCTAACCTTGCCAGGTCCTTCTCATCCTTTCCACCCACCTTGTGCATCAACTCTGTTGCAGATCTTGTGTCATCTGCAAAGAGACATACTTTCCTTCAGTCCCTCTGCAATGTAAACTATAAAGGCATTGAAGAGGACCGGTCTAATACTGAACCCCTAGGTACCCCACTAGTAACCCCCCTTTCTTCAGAGTGGACTCCATTTACTATTACTCTCTGTGTCCTATTCTCGAGCCAATTCTTTACCCAGGCTGTCATCTTGGGACCCACTCCCAGGCTGGCTAACTTGTATATTACTCTTTTGTGTGGGGCTGTGTCAAATGCCTTGCTAAAGTCTAGGCAGGCCATGTCCACAGCCCCTCCCTGATCTACTACTTTGGTCACCCAGTCAAAGAAATCTATCAGATTTGTCTGGCATGACCTTCCCGCTGTGAATCCATGCTGCCTTGGGTCCCGAGCCCCTCTGGCCTCTAGATACTCAATTCTTTCCTTCAGACGTGATTCCATCATTTTCCCTACCACTGAGGTTAAACTAACAGGTCTGTAGTTTTCTGCTTCTGTCTTGCTCCCACTTTTGTGAAGGGGAATCACATCTGCCCTTCTCTAGTCCTCGGGTACCACCCCATCCTCCCATGATTTGTTATAGAGGGTAGTCAGTGGTGTCACTAGTTCTACCCTTAGTTCTTTTAGAATTCTGGGATGAATCCCATCAGGCCCCATTGCTTTGTCCACCTTCAGTTTTAAGAGTTCTTTCAGAACCCTTTCTTCTGTAAATGGGCTGGTATCAACTTCTGTATCCAGAGTGTTTCTACTGTTTGTTTTAGGTACCTCTTCCACCTCCTTTGTAAATACTGAGCAAAAATATTTGTTTAGTATCTCTGCCTTTTCACAGTCACCTTCTGCCCACCCTCCCTCCTCTTTATTAAGCCTCACTAACCCTCCCTTGGTCTTCCTTCGCTCCCTGATGTACCTATAAAAGGTTTTATCCCCCTTCTTAACTGAGTTGGCCATCTTTTCCTCTGTTTGGGCCTTTGCTGTTCTGCCTGCCTTCCCAGCTTCCTTTTGCTTTAACTAATACAGTTCTCTCCTGCTCCTTCTGTGATTCCTTGTACTTCCTGAATGCTTTCTTTTTCTCTTGAACCTTCACTGCCACTTCCTTTGAGAACCATAGTGGTTTCTTACATCATTTCATTTTGTTTATTTGCTTCACACAAAGGCTTGTTACCTCTGTGATGGCAGTTTTTATTATTCCCCATTGTTGTTCCACCCCTCCTTCCTGCCCATTTGCTAGTGCATTCCTTAGGCACTCACCCATTTTGGCAAAGTCAGCCCTCCTAAAATCCAGTACTTTTGTCTTTGTATGGCTTGACTATTGCTGTGTTTATTGTGAACCATACTGTTTGATGGTCGCTAGTTCCCAGATAGCTACCCACTTCTACATCTGTGATCCTCTCCATCTCCATCTCCATTTGAGAGAACCAGGTCTAAGATTGCTCCCTCTCGAGTGGGCTCCAATACTAGTTGTCTAAGGCATGCCCCCTGTAGGGCATCTAGAATAACCCCACTCTTTGAAGGGGCTGCTGCAACTGCACTCCAGTTAACATCTGGCATATTCAGATCACCCATCAGCAATATCTCCCCTTTTTCTGCCATTCTAAGTATTCTTTCTATCATTTCCTTGTCCATTTCCTCCCCCTGAGAAGGGGGTCTGTATCAACCCCTGTGCGGATTGTGGTGCCACTGCCGGTCTCCAAATTTACCCACAGTGCTTCTCTTCCTCCCTGTTTTCCCTTTTGTTCTGTTGCTTCGATTCCTTCCCTTATGTAAAGAGCTACTCTTCCTCATCTTTTACCCTCCCTGTCCCTCCTGTAGATAGTGTATCCTGGTATGTTTATGTCCCAGTCATGGTTTTGTGTGTACCATGTTTCTGTGACTGCCACGATATCCAGATGTTCCTCCTCCGTCAAGGCCACTAATTCAGGAAGCTTGTTACTCAGACTATGGACATTGGTACTCACTGCTCTCCATTTTTTGATGGCTTTACCTTCTTTTGCAGCATCCCCCACTGACCTGTCTACCTCGGTCTTTTTCTCATTAAGTACCCTGTTTTGTAGGGAGAGGCTGGGATTTTCCTGCTGCTTATCAGTGCCTCCCCCCTTGACTAGTTTAAAAGCTCAAAACCACATTTCCTCCTATAAAAACTGCTGAACCACACAAACTCAAGACTCGCACGCTCTCTGTATATATAAAACAAAATAGAAAAAAACCATGCCTGCACTTTTGTTCCTTGAGCTCAGCAGCATTTTACTAGGTGTTTCTGTGTGGATCAGCATTAGAAGCAGGGCACTAGGTAGTAACCTGGGACTATTTTCCTCACGCAAGAATAAAAAAAATAATTCAAAATAAAAAAAAAAAAACAACTCTTTTTAACCTACAATAAATGGGATCATCGTATAATCGCAATAAACCACTCCAAAATGTGGGTTATGCTGGGATTTACCCACAGCTGACCTGGCCAGCCATGGGTAAATCCCAGCATAACCCACACCCTGTCATGGTTTGCTGAATTTTTATCTACAAGATGGCATAAAAAGGAGGTTTCAGGTTAGTTATGCCACAGAAATTTGAAGACAGTCCCACTGCCAACATACTGACCAGTTTTCTTCAGTTATTCCTACATGTGAATCTAAAGTATTAAGGGTATATATCCAGAATATCTCCATACTCAAGTTTTTTTTATTCCAATTACCTCTTCGCTCTGGTTTTCCAACACTTGCCCTATTAGCCCAAAATTTTAAACTAGCAACTGAATGTCCAGTAGTTTGGAAATGTCTCAACAGGGAAATGTTCTACCGAGTTCCTAATGGTACCCTTAAGCTCACATATTCTAATTTGCAATAGTCTTGTCTAACCAACATGGAACGAATAATAGTTTCAAGAATGTGAAGCACAAAAATTATGTGCAGCATATGGACTAGTAAAAATATTTAAGTGTTTCCGTTTTACACTCTAGCCAGTATAGTATAAATATGAAATGAGGTAATTTAAAAGTTTCACCTGGAAAACCATAATGAGCAGTGTAGCTCATTTCAAGATGCATCCTGTGGGGTAAAGGGAGAGGATGGAGAGGAAAACATACTACAATTTACGTGGTAGCGATATATCAGAAGAGTACAAACAACAGTTTTAAATGAGAACGAATGTACAAGGTAACATTTGACAGTAACCATCTAAACAGTGGGGTACAGTACACAAGAATTAAGTGGGATGCAAGGAGGACCTGTGGTCCTAGGAGAGCCTTTGGTACTACTATTAGTGTGACTGGCGTGGCACTGGGCATAGGGCAAGGAATCAGAAATAGTGTGTAGGAGTATAGAAGGCAGTACAGTTGATAATTACTGGGGAGGGGGAGAGGGAAGAGAGGAGTGGAAGCAGTTGCAGGTGGGGGAGGTGAGGTTACACAGGAGAGAGGAGTAGACATGGAGAGGCATGGCATTCTGGATGAGAGGCAGAAGGGAGTTCCAGAGTTTGAGGAAGCAATAGGAACAGACCGCTTGTCATATGGAGGTGGCACTGATGGGAACGGCTAGAATACGGGGATTAAGGTTATGAAGCGGGAGCAGACGGAAAGGGAGGGGGGATAGGGATGAGGAGCGATAGGGAGGGAACCGAGCCAGTATTCAGCTATAAGGCTGGCGTAATGTGCAAGGCGTTGGTCCTCAAGAGAGGGGAGAGACTGGTAGAAGGCACAGTGGTAAGTGCGGGGGGGGAGGGGGAGAGAAAGTCCAGAGCAAAGTGGCAAACAGTGTGGAAGAGGGAGTCCAGTCTGGCTAGGGAAGTTCTGGGAGCGGCACTATAGACTACATGCCCTTAGTCGAATATAGGAAGGAATCTGGATAATATTTTGACAAGTGCCCCACAAGCCGGCAAGGGAATTCATCCACAATATTTGAACAGGGCACAAAGTTTAGGGTGCAGTTTTTTGTGGATGGCATCCACATGTCCAGAGAAGTCAAGGTGTTGGTCTAGCCAAACCCCAAGATACCTAAATGAGGTAACATCCTCAAGCAGTGTCCCATCAAGGGTGTGGAATGAGGGAAGAGATGAAGACAAGAGAGTCTCTGTCTTGAGCCAAAGGTCATAGAGACAGTCGTCTTGGTGTTCAGGGACAGCTGATGTGAGTGGAGCCAGAGATGGACTTTACTGAAGTCAAGCTGGAGTCTGGACTCCACATCAGTAGGTGAGGGACCAGAGGTATACAGAATGGTGACATCCATATACATGTGAATGGAGGAGGAGGAGCAGCACACAATAGGGAGGCTGGTGAGGAAGCCAACAGAATCGGGCCAAGGACAGAGCCTTGTGGGATGCCAGTGCTTTGGTGTGGGGGAGATAGTGAGTCACCAACTCGGACCCCCATTTTCAAGGTAGGAAATGAACCATTTGGCGGCACTGGCAGAAAGCCCTGCTGAGGAGTGTTTGTCAAGGAGGAAGGCATGGGACACCATGTCAAACACCTTGGCTAGGTCGACAGAGATGGCCAAGGTGATGAGGCCCTGGTCCATGCCAGACTGGATGGAGTCAGTTGGCTTTAGGAGGGAGGCAGCTGTAGAGTGGTTTTCCTAGAAGTCAGACTGGAAAGGTGTCAAAAAGGAGGAGGAGGAGTCAAGGAAGGGGGAGAGTTGGGAGAGCACAATGTGCTCCTGGAGTTTAGACAGGATTGCAAGAAGAGAGAGAGAGAGTGCAGAAGGGTCACCACCTTTGAGGAGGGGGATAATAGTAGCATGCTTCCAGGCAGCTGGGACAGAGGCTCTGGAAAAAAGAAGAGGTTTAGGAGACAGGAGAGAGGAAAGGTGATGGCCGAAGCAGACAGGTGGAGCAGTTTAGAGTCCAGACCGGCAGGGCACTTGCCCTTAACAGGATTCAGGGTGAGCAGAGCTTCAAGAGTGTCAGCAGGGGTTACAGGGGAGAAGGGGAGAGGCAAGGTGGAGGCTGAGGGAGGGCGGGGGGGATGAGAGGAGGAAAGAGGTGAAGTATGCATTAAACTCAGTGGCTACTTTGAGAAGGTCAGTTAGCGATGAGGCACCCACTTTAACAACAGGGATTGGGGACTGGGTTAGAGGAGAGAAAAGTTAATGAACCACGTTCCAGAATTTTGATGGATAATTGATATTTGATTGGAAGGTGTCCTGGAAGTATTTCGATTTAGCAAAATTCACTTCCCTGGTGCAGGGGTTCCGGAGGGTGTGGTAGGTTTGATGCTCCACAGGGGAGCCCGTGGTTTTATGGACTTTCCAGGCTTTGTCCTGAACATACAGGCATGCCAGTAACACCTATGATCCAGAGCAGGTGGGAGCCTCTCACAACAATACGCCTACGGAGTGCATAACGGTTCCATGTGTCAAGGAAATTGGATTTGACATACTCTTAAGGCAGAGTCGACAGAGGATGCAGCAGAGATTGGGGACAAGTCAGTTTGCCAGGTCATCAAATGGGGGCCAAGGTCCAGGGATTTGTATGAGCATGTTAGCAGGAGTTTGAGTGGAGCTTTGGGTTAATGGACCTTGCATAAACATCATGGGATGATTGCTTAGGGAGTCGGGCAAGATTCCCGTAACATGGCAGTGAGGACTGGAGGTTAAGACCCAGTTAATGAGGGAATGGTTTTGGGATTTGAAATTTAGGTGGGCGAGTTCACCTTATTTGCTGGGATAAGTTGAGGGATGAGATGGCACTGCGAATTTTGGGAAGAAGATAGCCAGTTCTAGTTAAAGTCACCCAGAATGTAAAGTTCACCAGAGGAGGCATGCGACAGGAGGGTAGCCAGGAAGTCTGCAATAGCTGTGTGGGAGAGACCAGGGCAGCAGTAGGTACCAGCAACAAAGATGGGTATGGAGAAGGAGAGGGAGCGTTTTACCAGAAGGAGCTTGTATTCTGATGGGAGTGAAGTAGCTAAAATAGTAGTAAACTGAACAGTGGGTGTGATATACATCGCCACATCACCACCCTGGCTGGATCGATCTTGGAGGATAAGGGAATACCCGGGCAGGGTGATACTCCAGTCAGGAATCTTAGTATTAAGCCAAGATTCTGAAAGCATTAGTACATCTGGACTGAGGGTTACAATGAGAGGTTGGAGGAGGGTAATTTGGGGGAGGAGGCTCCTGATGTTTAGATGGGCAAGCTTCAAGTCCTGCGGAAGGGGGGAAGGATGTGGCTGGAAAAGGGCCTGGGTTAGACTCAATGTTGCCTGCTGTTATTAGCAAGAGGATAAGCAGCTTGGTAGGGACCGATGGGCGTTTACGAGACAGTGAATAGGAGGACGAGGTTTGATAACAGGGAGAAGGGATGGAGGGGAGTCTAAGCTGGCACAGGAAGGCATAGAGGCAAGGAGACGCGAGGATAGATGCGCATGGGGGCCAGGCAGGGGTAGAAAAACTGGGTAGGAAGCCAGAGGCAACCTTTGGATATTGGCGAGGAAGAGTGGGAGTAGCATGGAGCTTCCAGGGGAGAGGAAGGTGGGGGGATTGGGGGAAGGATGAGGTGGGGATGTTAGTGTAAAGAGTCCCCTTACAGGAGCACGCAGAGTAACTGTAGGATGTGGCTAGGGTGGCAGGAGGGTAACACTAAGTAAATAAAATGCAGTCACCTCAGAGGTGTAGTTGCAGTAATGCAAAAATCGGGCTTGTAGCTGGTACTTAAGGGAAAGGAGTATGATTGGAAGTAACCAAAACGGGACGGGTAGGGGGGCTGGTATGAACCATACCCCGACTACAGGGAGGGGGGTGAATGTGAGTGGATTGGTTTTGGACAGAAAAGGGCGTGTATAAAGGAGTCACAACCCTGGGTGGATGGGAGAGTGGGTAGTACCAGGCGGCGCTGCGCCAGTGGCACCGCCTGCCAAAGCAGGAGCTCTCTTGAATACCAGAGTTTGGTCCCTTGGTGAACGCTCTGCTTGCGGTCCTCATGACGCAAGTAGCTGGGATGGTGGGTTCCTTTCTGTGGGGAGAAAGGAATGGGATTAGTGAGTGTGCTGCTGAATGGGAATTCTGCTGAAACCTGAGGTCTCAGGTAAGAATGGCAGTCAAAACTTGCAAGCTAGTTGGCCCGGTGGCGCGGAGGGTTGAGGTGCTGGACATCGCGCCACGCCGGTAACCCGGGTTCAGGTACAGACTCTGGTCATTGGGGTGGGGAGGAAGGGGATTGAGCGGCCAGAAGATTGCTCTCCTCTCCCGGGGTGGGCAATTGGGTATGCCTCGCTACCCAGTGGCCCCTGGTGGAGAGTGGGGACCCTGTAGGGAGCGACGCTGGATTTAGGGGAGAAGTGGCGGCAGATGCCTGCAGGTAGGTGCGCCGATATCATTGCACATCCGTGCTCAGAGGGGGAAACAATACAAATACCCTGGAGAACCAGGGAGGTAAGACCCCAGGGACTGATGACCACATCCCAACAACAGACCAACCCTCCACTGGCTCTCCCGAGCTCCCCGACCCAGGGACCGTTCCTCTAATCATAGACAGGCCACCAGGTAGGTGGGGCAAGCCCTCCCCGGGGGTGATCCAGGGGGCTGAACGAGTCCACGGGTCTGTGTGAGGGTGCTTAGCAACGTGTCTCCCAGGGAAGGGTGGTTTCAGCCCAGGAGTAGAGGCTGAGGTAGAGTGGGTACTCCTGAGAGATGCTCTGGCCCCGGAGAAGAAATAGAATGTACAAAAAAAAAAAAAAAAAAAATCACTTGTTATAGGCTACATTTCTTCAGGTGCCACTGGAAAAATGTGAACTGCCTGGGGAGTAGAAAGTAAACTAATGCCAACAATATGCTAAGTTAACTGAACATGCTGAGCTATTACACGCTGTCTGAAGAAGCTGAGCTGACTGTACACAGGAAAAAGCAAATACTGCAATATACAAATTGTAATGAATAAGCAGAGAAAAACAGCTGTAAAAGAAGGAACAGCAAGATTCTATTTTTAGAGTGGATGAGAGGTACACTGTGTCAGGTTCTGGTCAATAAGTTGATATTTATTAGTGATATATTGTTAGTTAACATGTATGTTGAAAATTCATATGTATTTTAAAGTCTCATAGGCCCCCGACTCCCTGAGGAAGCCTTTTAAGGTGAAACGGACTTTGAAGTAGTGGGGCCTTTGTAAGATGTCAAGAACAAAAGAATGCTGTACTGAAAAGTCTTTGTTGTGTGGCTAATAATTTGCTTGCTTGGAGGTTGTGGGCTTCACCCAGAAAGGGAGGAAGCCTTGGTGAGACGAGGTGGGGCGAATGGAGGCTTCACCCAAACAGAGAGGGAGCCTAAATTTAACAATTGGAAGGGTGTGGGCTTAACCCAGATAGTGAGGAAGCCCAAAATTCAACAAATGAGCGGATGTAGACTTCACCCAGAGAGGGAAAAAAACCTACATTTTAAAACAATTGGGGGATGCTGGCTTCAGATTGGTAGGACACCTAAATGGGGGAAGTGGACTGAACTTAGATAACCAAGTAGGTGGAGAGGGAGGCAGCACACTATGCACTAGATCCTGGTTATTCAGGAAAGAACCTCAGACTAGAGGCAGATTACTCTCTGGAGATGACCTCTACAATAAACCCTCTGTGCACAACAAGGAGCAGCAGATGGGTGGAACACAGTTCTAACTTGACGAGATTCCAACTGTTTAAGACAGTGCAATGTGACCAGTGACCCAAATACTACACAGTAAGAGAGAACTCGATAGGCCCCATCAAGCAGCAGTAAATTAAAGCAATAACCCCAGCTATTTAAAGAAAACTGCACCCTCATATCATGTAAATTATCTTTTCATGTCAGACAACTCTTGTCCTGTAGCTGTTAGGGATATACGCGCTTGCTTTACTTTTTCACTGTTCACGGTAGCCCCTTGCGACTACCTGGGGGGGGGTCTCCATTTTATGGTTGTTGATATCTCATTGTCCATGAGAGCTGCATTAGCATGAGTACATGTCACTCCTCCATTTACAACATGTATGTTTATGCTGAAAGAACAAACACCCTGCAAAAAACTCCTTTGAAACAAACTGAATGCAGTTTAGAGGGAAAACCCTGCATTCCAACTCAGACAGTTTGCAAAGCTAACTGAAGGTAAATGTGGTATTTCACACCTTGCTGCAATTCGTTTCTTTAAAGTCTAATTAAGCAGCCGGCCCGGTGGCGCAGAGGGTTGAGGTGCTGGATGCATTACCTCGCGGCACGCCAGCGACCCGGGTTCAGGAACGAGCTCGGGTTGTTGGACGCAGGTGGGGGAGGATGCAGCTGTACTGAGCTGACAATAGGCAGGCTCTCCTCTCTGGGAAGGGGATGTGGCACCCCTCGGCCAATGGTGACCCCTAGTGGAGGCTAGAGGTGGCATGGGCTCAGAGGGGGGCCAGGGCATTAGGCCACGGGGGTGGGGGAAAGGAGCCATCACCGGGGCCGTAGGGCGCATGCACGCCTCCATGCGCAAGCGCTTCTACTCCTGGGGCTCCTGGAAGATAACAGAGGGAGAAAACACCGGCAGCAGCAGGATGATGACAGACTCCCTGCAGGCTCCACTCCCGGGCTGGATACAAAGTAAGTGCCAACCGGAGGAGGCAAAAAAATCTTAAATGATTAAACGGACAGGCATACTGTGGCGTCTTAAAGGATGAAGACATGTTCTCATATGCTAATGCAGCTCTCAGGGACAGTAAGATTTCAGCAACCAGCACTAGAGATCCCCAGGACAGTTACAGGACCTAGTGTGAACACCGACTGAAGCAGTTGCATACATCTCTAACAGTTACATGAAGAGAGTAATCTGTTGACATGTAAACATAAAAATTACAAGATATGAGGGTGTAGTTTTCCTTTAAAGGTGATAGGAAACAGATTTTTACACCTCTAAATGTCCTCCTGTTTTCCTTTTAGTGTCTATCCAATATTCTGATGTTTTGATCTTTTTTCTTAATTTATTCATCTTTTTTTTGCCTTAACTACTCTGAACACCTTTCTCCTCAGCAGTTTCACACCTCTACTGGTTGAACACTCAATGCAAATGTAGTACCATTCCAGGCCATTCAGATGAATAGCATGGAATGGTGTAATTGATGTCATGAAATGTCAGAAACATGACAAGAAAGTGCAATAGCTAGTCAGGGGGTGAAACTATGTAGATGAGGGAACCCTAAAAACCAGATTTATCAAAAATTGGTCAAACCATATGAGAAAACAATAGCAGGCATAGAAAGAAAAATGGGAGGGCGGTTAACTATGTAAAAATCATTTCTGATCAGCTGCAACTATAACAGAAAGCATCATGGAAACGAATCTTGTTGAAGAGGATACTAGCATAATTCTATTTCATATTATAAAGATGGAACTGCATACCTGTATGGTGATGTAGAGTTCTGGCAGGGTGAAACTAGATTTTCATTTCTAAGGTGCACATTTCCTTTAATTTCATTAACAAAATGCATGTTTAGTGCCATGAAATGTTGCTTCTGCCAACCCGATTATCCCACACAAATATTGCTTACAGTCGCCGGGGTGCAGTAAAGAGGGCACCAGCAATAGTACAGACCAAAGTGGCCATGTCGCACTCTCTCTCTCTCCCTCCCACACTCTCCCTCCCGCACTCTCCTCCCCCTCACTCTCCTCCCTCCCCACTCTCCTCCCCCTCCGGCACGCACTCCCTCCTCCCTCACGCACTCCTCCCTCCTCTCTCTCTCTCCGCCTCCTCTCTCAAGGCTCTCCTCTCGCCGCACCTCTCCCTCTCTCCCACGCACTCTCCCTCCCAAGCTCTCTCCTGCGCTCTCTCCCCACACGCACTCCCTCTCGTGCGCCTCCTCTGCACTCTCCCTCTCGTGCGCCCCTCCCTCTCGTGCGCCTCCCTCTCTCTCGTGCGCCCCTCTCTCGCCCTCCCTCCCTCCCCTCCTCCCTCTACCTCCCTCTCCCTCCCTCTCTCCTCCCTCTCCCCTCCTCTCACACCTCTCTCCCTCTCTCCACCTCTCTCCCCCTCCTCGCACTCACCTCTCCCCCTCTGCACTCACTCTCCCTCCCGCACTCACTCTCTCACACACTCTCCCTCCCGCACTCACTCTCTCACACATCTCCTCCCGCACTCACTCTCTCACACACTCTCCTCCCGCACTCCCACTCTCTCCCCACTCTCCTCCCGCCTCCCCTCACTCTCTCACTCTCCCTCTCGCTCCCGCACTCCACTCTCCCTCTGCTCCACCGCACTCTCACTCTCTCCGGCACTCCACACTCTCCCCTTTTTCACTCTCTCTCTCTCCCCCGCATTCGCACTCTCCCCTCTCACTCCCTCCCTCACTCCACTCCCTCCCCTCGCACTCACTCACTCTCCTCCCCGCACTCACTCACTCTCCCTCCCCGCACTCACTCCTCTCCCTCCCGCACTCACTCACTCTCCTCCCCGCCTCCTCACTCTCCCCCCACGCACTCACTCTCTCCCCCACCTCCACTCTCCCCCGCACTCACTCTCTCCCCGCACTCACTCTCTCCCCGCGACTCACTCTCTCCCCCGCACTCACCTCTCTCCGCACTCACTCACTCTCCTCTCTCCCGTGACTCACTCACTCTCTCGCACTCACTCACCACCTCGCACTCACTCACTCTCCCTCCCACTCTCCTCTTCCCCTGCTCTCTCGCTCTCGTATGAGGAGTGTGGCTGCCCCCCTGCAGAAAACCATGCAGACACCATGTGGTCTGGCTGAGAGCGACCAACTGCATGCCGCTCACTATTGTGTCGCCCTTTCTTACGGAGTGCAAGTTGCTGGTGCACCAATGTGGGTGAATCCGTAAATGTGAGATCATGTCTCGAATGGGCCCATCCTGTAACAATATTTTAATAAGGCAGGATAAAAACACTGCAAGACTGAATTTAACTGAGAAATCTTCTGGCCCCATACATCACAGAAATAAGACAGTTCAGGAATCTTAAGATAGGAAATACGCCTTCCCTTCCACCTACTGCATTAAACAAAACAAAAAAAAACTCCTTAAAGCTGCAAGCCAAATAAAAGGAATCCAGAACTACTGATGAGAAATGGCAACTATTATATTTTTATTTATTTAGTTTTTGTTGACCGGGTAAGTGCACTAGACAAATCCTGCCTATTTTCAGGCACGACCCGGGGGGGATACAGATGAATGCCAACTGACCTTGAACCAGATATATAGAATAGCAATGATGTAAATTGCTTGTATTCACTTTTGGCCAGAGATCCATTGCCAGATAACTCACTGAAACCATTTAACATTCTATAACAGAAACCATATCGAGTGCCACGTGTGTTTGATCGTACACAGATTCTGGATATCTATATATATCTACATATCTATATATATATATCTCTCTACATACACATACTCCTGCAGAATTGGAGAGAAGCAGTTGTATTTTGAATTTACAATGTCATCATATTCACACTTACTTTGAATCTAAAATATTCAATCACCATGTTAAAACTCTCCCCATCTGATCAAGCTACCTGTTCTGAACAGTTTTTTTTTTTGAAAGGTTGAAAAATGGACAACTTACAGATACAAAAAAAGTTCTCACCTGAAAAGTTCAGTTACGTAAGAACTTACCGTAACAGTAGATCTTTGAGAGAGGTTCTTGCAGTAGGTAATTATATAGGACTGAAGGACGGCAAGCGCCAGGACCCCATCGAGAAATCTCTAGCTAGCAGTCTCTGGCAGGGACTACCTCACGCCAGGCGCATTACCGTATAAAGGACGTCCCCACGCTTGCCTTCCAGTTCTTTCCCACCAAAGGCCCAAAAAGGCAAGACGAGAAAGAAGCGGATATTTCCTTCCAGGAAAAGGAGCTGAAAAAGCTAACGGGAATGGAGGTCAGGAAGGTACTACCTACTGCAAGAGCCTCTCTCGAAGATCTACTGTTACGGTAAGTACTTACATAACTGTACTATCTTACTTCGAGAGCGCTCTTGCAGTGGGTAATTACATACAGGACTGAGTCCCAAGCAGTCTGGAACAAGGAGAAGCACACGGGAGGAGGAAACTACACATCCATAGAGCCTCCAGCTATAAGGGTCACAGGAAAGGAGACCTTGCAAAACAGCCAACCGGAAGCCTGCTCTACGGCGAGAGGCAATGTCCAAACTGTAGTGTTTCATAAAGGTATGGACAGACGTCCAAGTTGCAGCTGTGCAGATGTCAGCTGCTGACACATTCATGAAACAAGCTGCAGAGGCAGCGACGACTCTGGTGGAGTGACCTCTGACTTGACCCAGCAGGGTCTTATTGTACTTGTCATAACAGAAAGTGATACAATGAGCCAACCATTTAGAAAGGCATTGCTTGGTAACAGCATTGCCTTCTCTTTTGTGAGCAAAAGACAAAATGCTGATCAGATTTCCTGAGATCCTCAGTCCTAGTGGTGTAATATCTCAGTATTCTATGAACATCCAGAGGACTGCAAGAGGTACTCCCCTTGATTGGAGTGTTGCTTAAAGAAAGCAGATAGCTCAATGGATTGATTCAGCGTAGATTCCACAACCACCTTAGGGAGAAACTTGGGGTTGGAGTGCAGAGCCACATGTTCCTTGTGAAAAATCAAATATGGGATTTTGCACATCAAGACTTGAAGCTCAGAAGTACGTTGAGCTGAAGTAATGGCCACTAGGAAGAGAGCCTTCCAGGAAAGGAACTTCAAGTCTGCTGAGGCTGCCGGCTCAAAAGGAGGCAGGGTAAGTTTTCAAGAACAAAGTTCAGATCCCAAGGAGGGGCCAGAATGCGAATAGGGGGTCTCAAATGGAGAACCCTCTAAGAAAGGTCTCAGAGATGTCCAGCTGGGCGAAAGTTCTGCCCTTAAAAGGAACATGGTAAGCGGAAATAGCCGCCATGTGAACTTTCAAAGAGGAATGATTGAGACCCAGGTCGAAGAGATGACACATATAGTCTAGAATTCTCCCAACAGGGCACGAGAATGGCTCGTAATCACTGGAAGAGGCCCAAATCGAGAACTGTTTCCATTTCATGGTGTAGGTGGAGTGAGTGGAAGGCTTTCTGGCCTCCACCAAAATCTCAGCCACAAGCGGGGAGACCCTGAAATCGGGCTTGAACTACGTCTGCAGGAGCCACGCGTGCAACTGAAGAGACTTGAGACTTGGATGAATCAGGGTCCCCTGATCCTGGGTCAGCAAATGTTGAGACAGAGGAAGAGGAGGTTCCTATGAATACTGTTGCAGAAGAGAGAACCAAACTTGCCAGGGCCAGAAAGGAGCAATGAGGATCATGCAAGCTCCTTCTGAGCTGAGTTTGTGTAAGAACCTCCGAATCAATGGAATCGGGGGGAAGGGAGACGAATCTGTCCCAGTCTAGAGACAGAGCGTCCCTCCAAAAAAATGCCTCACCCGGGAGCGAGCTAGCAGAAGGCGGGAAGTTTTGTGTTGTGAGGAGACTCAAGCAAGTCTATCTGAGATGTTCCCCAGCATAGGAAGAGATTGTCTACTAACCCCCGATTCAGTTCCCATTCATGAGCCTGTGCTGATGTCCAACTGAGGTGGTCTGCCAGCGTGTTTTCGACCTCCGGAACATGAACCGCCATCAGGTGAAGGTCGTGTTGCACAGCCCAATCCCCAACTCTCATGGCCTCCCTGCTTGTTGATGTACCAGACTACGCACATGTCTATCTGGACAGCCAGATGACCAGGAAGCACATACAGGTTCAGAGCTTGGTGAGCATACAGAATGGCCGTGAGCTCAAGCACATTTATATGAAGAGTCTGCTCGAGCCTGGACCAGAAGCCTTGTGTCCTGTGAAGCCCTAGATGGGCTCCCCAACCCTCTCCCGAGGAGTCTGTTGTCAACGTTTGGGAGGGAGGTTTGAGGCAGAAGGGAACTCCCCGGCAAAGGTTCTCTTGTACCATCCACCACCGCAAATCCCGTACCATGGGGTTGGAAACCAGGACTTCTTGGTCTAGGTTGTCCAACATCTGGTCCCACTGAGACCGAAGCATCCACTAAGAGATCCTCACATGGAGCAGAGCGCGAGGGACTGTCTGAAAAGCAGCCGCCAAGAGCCAGAGAAGGCGAAGGACTGACCTGGTGCTGACCCGCCTGTGACTGGACAGCAGGTTTGCATGAGCCTGAAGGGCATCCACCTTGTCCAGTGGCAGAAAGGCCATGCTGGTGGTAGTGTCCAGGATCACCCCGATGAACTGGAGCCTCAGAGGGGACCAGATGGAACTTGGCCTGGTTGATGGAGATACCCAGGCTGGAAAAAACCTGCAGAGTAAGGGAGAGACAGCGCAGGAGATCCTCCCTGGACGGGGCCGCCAGGAGCCAATCATCCAGGTACGGGAACACCTGCACTCCCTGGGTATGCAGGTGAGCCGCTACCACGGAAAGGCATTTGGTGAATACTCGGGGCGCCGAGGAAAGACAAAATAGGAGGGCCTTGAACTGGCAGTGGCCCCCCTGGAACAAAAACCGAAGGAATTTGCGGTGGGAAGGGCATATAGGAATATGCAGGTAAGCATCCTGCATGTCCAGGGCGCACAGCCACTGTCCCTGCCGAAGCAAGGGCAGAAGGCTCTACAGGGAGAGCATTCTGAACTGTTTATACTCCACGAACATGTTCAGGGAGCTGAGGTCTTAAACAGGCCTCACGTCTCCAGATTTCTTTGGAACTAGGAAGAAATGGGAGTAGTAGCCTGTCCCCCAAAGGTGGGTTGGGACAGGCTCTATCACTGCCTTCAGAAGAAAGGAGGATATTTCTTCCCGAACCAGAGGAAGATGTTCCATGGAGTAAGACGACCTGGGGGGGGTTTCTGGGCGGTTTCTGAAGAAACTCTATTGTGTCCTGCTGCTAATAGTTGAAGCACCTCAGCATCTGATGTAATCCTCTCCCAACCCGACAGATGGAAGGAGAACGTCCCTCCTACTGGTTCCTCTGGGAGATCCAGAGGCTGTGGGAGAGTAGAGGAGTCAGGAGGTGTGGGGCAACGCAGTGGCTGAAGCTCCTGTCGCTTTTTTGGGCCGGGGGGGGGGACTTGGCAGCCAGAGGGGCCAGACGTTTGTTGGCCCGCTTTCCCTGAGGTTTTGCTTTGGGCCGAGAAGGTCTGCGAAAAGGGTTACGCTGTCCCTGATGGGGCCTGTACATATAGTCAACAGACTTAAGTGCAGTGCCCCTCTCTTGCAGGTCAGGGATGATGTCCTTGACATCCCCACCGAACAGCACCGAACCCCTGAAGGGCGCGTCCTGAATAGCGGACTGCACTTCAGGGACCAAACCTGACACCCGGAGCCAGGCATGATGCCGAAGACCTACAGTGAAAGCCGAGCTCTGACCAGCAGCGTCCGCTGCATCGTACGTGGTACGGAGCATGTACCAACTGGCTGAACAAGCAGATCAGACATGATCAGCCGCTGCCTGCTTTGTCTGAGATTGAGGAAGGGAGTCCAACTTGGCTTCCACCTCACTCAGGATAGCCTTCTGCTAGTTCCCCATATGAGTGACATAATTTAGGGCCCTTATCCCCAGAGTGGAAGAAGCGTACACCTTCTTCCCACACTGGTCCAGAAGGCTGGATATTCCTGGTCCGGTGGAGACGAGCTGTGATGTTTTGGGTTCGCCGACCTGCTGCGAGCGGTGCTAATCACGACTGAGTCGGCCTTGGGGTGTGTATTCAAAGAATCCACACCCTCAAGAGCCTGGTATAGCCTATCTGCCTTCCTCGGAAGGGGGGCCAACGTCGACGGCTGTTTCCAAATACTGGAAACCAGGTCTGCGTGAGGCTCGATCCAGGGTGGAATCAATGTTTGAGCAGTTTCGGGCAGATCCAAATGGGAAGAGTTTCTTCCGCTGTGGATCTGGCTCCAGAGGTTGCCACTGGTAGACCGCCTGGATCTTTCTCAGCAACTCCAGAAAAAAAGGATCTTCCGGAGGCGACTTCAGAGGAGTCATAGGCCTGGGTCGATCTGGAGTGCATGGCTCATCGTCAGGATCGGAGCATACATCAGAATCAGATTCCAAGGTCTCCTAACAGGAAGATGAAGACTCCTCCCGGTGCGGGAGAGAAATGGACCCCTTGGACAACCCTCGGGGAAGCGTGTCCTCCCCTGTCCTGGCACATGAGGGCTCACCTCTGGTGTCAGGTAAGGGGGAAGGAGTCTCTTAGACGATGGGTATCCGGAACCGGGTCCAGCGTCGGCAGACTGCTCTCCACCTCCCTGGTAAACAGAGTCTTGGCCTCAGCCCACCAGGAAGCCAGAGTATCCTTCAGGTCCACCGGTGGCTGGGGAGGGGGGGTGGTGGAGGAGGAGACAGATATTGTGGATATCCGTAAGGTGAGTATCCATAGCCTGACAGCGGGAAGCCCGGCATCTAGCACTGAGGCACCAGGTACTGTGCCGAAGGATACTGCGATCCCAGGTAGGACGGCGTTGGATAAGACGGGGTCGGGTACCCGAGCCCCAGGGGCTCTAACGGAGCAGATGGCCCTGGGAGAGGCCCCGCAGGCGGGCCAGGTACAGGAGGCCCAGCGTCCAGTAAGGGGATGTCGACCGGCATCGGATAGGCCGTCCGAGGGTCCCATATCAGGTCATCTGGCCCAGTGGGAGGGAGACCCGACGGGAGCGTACCAGCATCCTGTGTTGCCCAGGGAAGGAGGACTAAAATCCCCGGGGTCCAATGGGGAGACGCTGGAGCCTTGGTCAGCAGCGGCGACTGCTGCAGCAAGCCGGGAACGATGGACTGGTCGATCGGGTCTGGCGTCTGCTCTGACGCCGTGCATCCGGAGGAGCTGACGTCCACCTTACTAGTGGGATTCGGGCGGGCGGAGGACCCAGCGATGGAGTGGTCTTGGCAGGCATTTTCAAGGTCATGTGCTGCCCCGGAGGGTTGAGGGTCTTAGCGGCCTTGTCCGGGCGTCGGTGGCACAGACGTCTGGCTTACCAGACCATCTCGACTCGGAAGGCCGCACGGTGGCGGTCTTCCCAGGATCGGCTGCCTCCTTTATCCTGGAGGCTTCTGATGGGCCTGAACACAAGCCTGACTGGAGGGCCGGCGCCGCAGAAACCTACAAGACGGCCGACAAGGAGTGCGTTACCTTCAGCATGGCGTCTCCAGCTGGAGTCACGGTGGCCGTCAAAGTGGAGTCCTGGTCCCGGTGCTTCTTCTTGCGGTGACCCTCAGAGGAAGTTGAGGCCTGCCAAAGCTTCATCAGCTCCTTCTCCATGGAGAACATCTTCAAGATATGGGCCTCCAAGGACTGCTGCCTCCATTTGCGGGTGGCAGCGTTAAATTGTTGGCAGTGCTGGCACTTCTCCACGGGGTGTTCGGGCCTAGACAGAAGAGGCACAGGGAGTGTCCGCCCCATGGGAACAAGGCCGAATACATTGTACTTGTTCTTATGCGAATCGGATGGAGTAGGGAAGACATACAACGCAGACATTACTTTTTTTAGCGAGAAATAGAGAAAAGCGGTATTAAAACAGACAGACTGACTAAGCAGAGTGAACTTAATAGTGAGCGCTTTCACAAGCTAACGGTGAGAGAAGAACTGGAAGGCGAGGGGCTGTGGAGCCAGTGGGAAGGGCCTTGAATGCCAGAGCTCTACAAAATCAATCTGAAATAGTTATTTCAAGAGAATCCCCTTACAAAACCAGATAAAAGTCATTAATAGGCAGCTGTATTGAAAGTGAATAATTACGGGAAATCCAAAGAAAGAAAAACACTCTGCAGAAGGAGCAAAATCAAAAGCTATTATGGGCCCGACAACTTCGCGGACAACTCTGGGCCAAGATCAAGACCACGAGGTGGAAGCCAGAGGGGAGACTCTGCAATCCTTTGGTGAGAAGCTCGATCTGTTGATCGCCTCGGTTACCGGACTTTCAAACAAGTTTGACCCGCTAACGTCGAGAGTCACTGTAGTGGAAAACACACTAGAAACAGTCTCTGAGGCAATGACTATCGCAAATAAAACTGCAGATGCAGCTATGGGAGCGACGGCCTCTTTAGTGAAAGAAAACGTACATCTCCGATCCAGATTGGAAACCCTTGAAAATCAGGCAAGGGCTGCTAACATTAGGATGCTGGGGCTTACAGAACAAGCTGAAGGAGACCACTTGATTTTGTTCTTACAAGAATGGATAGGGCAGCAATTGGGAGATGAAGCTACTCAGATCGCTCAGAAAATCCAAAAAGCGTATAGAGTGGCCTTCAGGGGTAGACAGGATAACCCTGAGGCCCCCCGCACTGTGGTTATTATTTTGGATGGAGTGGGCTCCCGAGATAAATTACTAGCCCTGGCAAGGCGAAGGAAAGTTCTCCTTTTTGATGGCAATCAGATCCGTTTATTTCCTGACCTATCTTACGCTACGAGGCAACGGAGAAAATGGTTTGACGGAATAAGGACAATGCTACGGGAAGGAGGAATAACGCATGGTCTAATTTTTCCAGCTCGACTACGTATAGCGCATTGGAGTAAAATCTTCATCTTTTCGGAACCATCGGAGGCTTTAAAATGGTGTCAGAGGAATGTTCCTTCTCGTAGGAGAGGTGAAGATGAAGTCGACTATTCTTCTGAAGAAGACTCCTGAAAAACTTAGGACTGTGATGGTGTAGAGATATGAAAAGGGGGCATTGTTTGTGCGAGTCTTTAAAAAACGTTATAATTAGAGCACACCATTTGCCTTTACTTTTGATCCAAGTCTTGGTTTTCCAGTGGGTCTGGACTGTAAAATTAAGTAACGGTGGCTCATTTTAATTTGATTATCCCACAACATCTTATTTTCTCATAAATATACTCCTTCATTTGTAATAAGTATGGAATACTGTTCATACATTAAGTAAATAGCGCCTATGATACTCAGTAGAAACTTGGGATGTTCTCTCATTCTAGGGAATAGAGTTCTAAGGGGTTCTTTTCTGTTTCTATACACATTGGTGTATAAATACTTCGTTACTGCATGAAGCTTACTCCCTAAATAAGGGAAGGACTTTGATCTACTGGACTTGGACCTTTTTGTTATAAAATTCATGCCACTCATGGTCTCCTTTACAGCATTTTGAATGCACTGTATAATATAATAGTTATCCCTCCATAGGACGTATCTCATTTCATTTGACTAATCCTTTGTGAGTATTAAGAGGAGTGGCGCCCTCATTGTATGTCACATCTGAAATGTTGAATGAAGGAATAACTATATTTATATACAAATAGATAATAAACAAAGTTAAAAAAAAAAAAAAGAATTGGAAGGCGGGCGTGGGGGACTGCCCCTTTATACTGACGTCGCCAGACTCCAGTCACCTGAAGTGGGGGCAGTTCGCCACCAGAGACTGCTAGTTAGAAATTTTTCATGGGGTCCTGACGCCTGCCGGCTTCACTCCTATATGTATTTACCTACTGCAAGAGCCCTCTTGAAGTAAGATCAGTAGTTCTAGGAGTTGTATGTGATGTTCATCCACAATTCTTGGCAGTTTGCTTTCCCTTTAAGACCGTCTGGAAACATCTTCAAGCTGGCTCCTCCCACCCACCTGGGCGGTAACTCCCTTGGTTCCGCCCCATGAGGCCTGATCTTGCCCACTGGAAGCAGTGCTGTGTGCCAAAGCCAGAGGAGGTTGGGTGGGTCCGTGTGGATGAACATATCCCACTCCTAGAACTACTATTACAGGTGAATAACCTGTTTTTCTAGGGTTGTGGATATGATGTTCTATCCACACTTCTTGGCAGACTCCTAGCAGTTCTCTGGGAGAAGGGAGGCAAGATGCATATCCCCTACTTAGAGAACAGAGATTGGAGAACTGAGGCCCCAAAACCAGCACCCTGGCATGACTCAAAATCAATGTGGTAAAGGGAAATGAAGTTGTGTGCCGACCTCAAGGCAGCAGCCCTGCAGATATCCTGGATAGGGATGTCCCTGGAAGCAGCCAGAGGCAGTGGTATGGCGGGTGGAATGAGCCCTTAGCCCTATGGGAGGCTCCCTACCCGCCAACCTATAGCAGCGGTCCATGCAGGATACAATCCACCTGCCAATCGTCCACTTAGCTGCCAGGTGCAGCTTCAGCATAGGTGACAAATAGCTGGCGAACCTCTGCCTGAACTCCAGCCATACGCTCTTTATGGTAGGCAAGCACTTGCTGCAAGTCCAAAGTATGCAGCCTATGCTCAGCCTCCGAGGTGTGATTAGTAAAGTACACCAGGAGATTAATCACCCAATTAAGGTGAAACTCTGATGCAACCTTTGGAAGGAACTCTGGGTTGGGACTCAGGACAACCTTGGCCCTGTGGAAGACCAGGTAAAGAGACTCCACTGAAAGCGCCTGGAGCTCACTGATCTTTCTGGCTGACATGACAGCCACCAGGAAGGTGGTCTTCCATGACAGGTGAGACATGTCACAGCTGTGCATCAGTTCACGTGGCTTGCCCATGAGCTTTGCCAAAACCAGCAGCAGATCCCAAGGAGGTGATGGTTCAAGCACCGGAGGGGAAATGTGGTCAACGCCTTTGGAAAAAGTGCCAGACCAACTTCTCCTGCACCACCGAATGCTGACCGGCCCATGCCTGGTAAGCAGAGATGGCTGCTAGGTGCACCTTAAGGGTCGTCAACCGAAGGCCTAACTTACAGAGACACCACAGGTAGTCAAGGATGCTAACCACCAGACAAGGGGTCCAGCCCCTTGCCCTGGCACCAAATGAAGAACCTCTTCCACGTGAAGGCACAGCATTTCCTGGTTGACTCCTTCAGAGATGCCTCCACGACAGTGAGGACATCGGAGAGACCCAAAGCCTGGAACTCTAGCCACTCAGGAACCAGGCTGTCAAGTACAAGGACTATAGGTCCAGGTGGAGTACCTTCCCCTGATTGATGGAAAGTAGGTCTGGGTGGAGAGGAAGACGCCTCGGGAGCCTGCTGCTGAGGCTGAGATCGGGGTACCAGAAATGGTGTGGCCAGTCCGGAGCCACCAGGATCATCTGTGCCTTGTCCCTTCTGGCCTTGAGAAGCACCTTGTGGATCAAGGAAGTGGAAGGAAGGATCACCTCTAGGAGCAGGAAGTGATTCTGCCACTGTACAATGGATTGGTTAGACCACACCTTGAGTACTGTGTACAGTACTGGAGACCACACTTGAAGAGGGACATACAGCTCCTGGAGAGAGAGTACAGAGGAGGGCAAGTAAGATGATACGAGGACTAGGGGATTTGATGTATGAGGACAGACTTGAGGAGCTCTCCCTGTTTTCACTGGAGGAGGAGAGACAGGGGGGACATGATTGAGATCTTCAAGAACCTCAAGGGAATAAATAGGGTAAACACGGAGGGGATCTTTAGACTAAAGTAGGGAAGTATCACCAGAGGGCATGGCTTTAAGTTGGAAGGCGGAAGGGTGAGGGGGGAAAGGAGGAGGATATTTTTCACTGAGAGGGTGGTGGATCCTTGTAACGTGCTGCCTGGCGAGCTGGTTCAGAGATCCACAGTGGAGGGCTTCAGGAGTGTGTGGGACAGACACAGAAAGCGGATGTATCAGATGATGGCCTGGCCCAGGGGGGTGGGGATGGATGACAGGGGTTTCTGGAACACAAGGGGTGGGGAGAGCCTTGGTACCCAACTAGGGATCTGAGGTTCGAGCAGAGTCAATAGACCGCAAGGCCTAATCTGCTGGCAATTAGTATGTTAGTATAAAAGAAGCCTGGGGTCCAGGGCCTCAAGAAGGCATCCCCTGCAGCCTTCCCTGCAAAAAGGGAGGGGGCACAAAACAGCTTCAGCTTTGCGTTCTCCCTGGAGGTGAACAGGTCCACCTGAGGGGTGCCCCACTGGCAGACCAGAAGGTGTACTACCTCTGGATGAAGAGACCACTCGGGAGATGCCTCACCCACATGGCTGAGGGCATCCGCCAGCTGGTTGGAGGCCCCTGCCAAATGGATGGCTAGGAGGAGATTGGCCTCCAGGCTGCGTACGAGGGTCCAAACACAGGGTGCTTCCTTGCACAGTGGTAGGGAGTGCATCCTGCCGTTTGTTGAGGTAGTACATGGTCGTGGTGTTGTCCATCTGGATCTGGACCACCCAATCCTGGATGTGTGGAGCGAATGCAGTCAGCACCAGCTGGACTGCTCGGAGCTCCAGCAGGTTGATAGGACATTGGGACTCCTTGTGGGTCCAAAGCCCGTGGACTCTGTGTGCCCCCAGTTGGGCACCCCAGCCCACGAGAGAGGCATCTTATCAGTATGACCATCGGGCTCTGGGCAGACAAACTGGATCCCTTCCTACAGATGATCTGGGACTAACTACTGGAGGGAATCCCACATCTGCTGGGTCACAGTGACCAAATGGTCGGAGTAACCCCTATGCTGAGACCACAAGCTGGCCAGCTCCCACTGCAGGTAGCACATCCTCCAGTGGGCCCTCTGGACCACACTGGTGCAGGCTGCCATATGACCCAACAGGCGCAGGAAGTACTGGGCAGGGCACAATTTCGGGTAAAGGGGAGAACCTCCATTCTGTCCACCGGGAGCCGGGCTCTGGCTCTGCAAGAGTCTAGCTCTGCCTTGGCCTTGCTGACCAGGAGGCCAACAGCAACTCAGGTCTGGAGGGCCAGGTCGTGGACCGCTCCACCTCCAGCCTGGAGGGACCTGCTATTAGCCAGTCGCCCAGGCGGCAGTAAACTGGGACCCCTCGGCGCCTCAGGTAAGCTGCCACCACTGCGATGCACTTGGTGAAGACCATGGGGGCCCAAGAATAGGCTGAATGCCATGGTCTGGAACTCCTTAGAGGGTTCTCTGCTTGGAATCGGAGGAACCTTTGGTGTGACAGATGGATTGGGACAAAAAAAAAAAAAAAACATTCTGAAGATCCAGGGAGCAAAAATACAGGTTACTCACCTGTAACAGGAGTTCTAGGAATGGTATATGTTGTTCATCCACACTTATTGGCAGGTTCCTTGCCGCTTTAAATCTTGCCGGAAGGTGTTCAAGCTGGCTCCTCCCACCCACCCGGGAGGTAAAACTCTCAACTCCGCCCCATGACGCCAGATCTAGCCCGCTGGAAGCCAGGTTGTGCGTTGAGGCCGGGTGGAGTCGTGTGGATGAACAATATACCATTCCAGAACTCCTGTTATGTGAGTAACCTGTACTTCTAGGGACATGGATATGTTGTTCATCCACACTTATTGGCAGACTCCTAGCAGTTCTCCGGGAGGAGGGAGGCAAGGCACCCCTACTTAGGTATAAAGACTGGAGAACCGAGGCACCGACCAACATCCCGGAGTGACCCAAGGTCGATGTGGAAGGGGGAACCGGTATATGTCTGCTTCCGGGTAGGAGCCCTATGGATACCCTGGACAGGAGTGTCCTCGGAAGCAGTCACCGATGCAGCAGAAGAGCGGGTAAAATGAGCACTTATCCCTCTGGGAGGCTCCATGCCCACCCACCTATAGCAGAGATCTATGCAGGGGTGACCCACCCGCTTGTCGTCCGCTTGGCTGCAGGTCTGCCAGGTGCGCCTTTAACGTAGATGACAAACAGCTGGCGAACCTCTCCCGAACTTCAGCCCTACGCTCCCTGGGAAGGCAAGCATTAAATAGGGTCCCAATGGATCCTATATAAGGCCTCCGAGGTGGGAATGGGGTTGAACCCCGGCAGAGACAATACCCGGATAGGGAAAAAGACTCCGCCACCGCCTACGGAAGGAACTTCGGGTGGGGCACAGGACAACATTGTCCCTGTGGAAGACCAGATAGGGAGATTCAAAGGAACGCCTGGAACTCTCCCGTCCTTCTGGTTGGCATGGTTGCTCCAAGAAGGTGTTCTTCCACAGCAGGTGGGAAAGCTCACATCTGTGCAAGGTTCGAACAGCTTGCCCGTGAACTAAGCCCATACCAGCGTAAGATCCCACAGAAATGGGGATACTCTCCCCAGAGGGGAGGTGTGATCACGGCCTTAGAAAGCGCCAGACCACCTTTCCTGCGCCACCGACTACCTTCCGGCCCGCACCGGAAGACAGGAGTGGCTAACAGGAGCACCTTGAGGGTCGTCGACCGAAGCCCTAGTTCAAGAAAGAACGGACTGCAGATAGTCCGGAATGCTCGCCGAGGAACAGGAGAGGGGACCAGGCCCTATCCCAACACCAAATGGAGAACTCTTCCATTTGAAGGCGAGCGTATCTGGTCGACTCCAGGCAGGACACCTCGAAACGTCGAGGACCTTGCCGGAAGACCCAAGGCCTGGCCACTAGCCGCACAGGGACCAAGCCGTCAGTTGTAGGGATTGAAGGTCCGGATGGAGTACCTTCCCCTAACAAGAGAGATCTGGACCGGGCAGGCTGGAAACCACCTCGGGAGCCTGGGGCTGAGACTGAGGAGAGCTGGATACCAGAGCTGGCAAAACCAGTCTGGGGCTACCAGAATCACCTGCGCCTAGTCCCTCCTCGCCTTGCCTGAGGGTCAAGGGAAATGGGGGATAGGCGTGGAAGAGGCCCAGGGTCCACGGCCTCAAGGGCACCCCCTACAGCAAACCGTGCTGAGGGGGCGGGCATGAGACAGTCTCTGCCTCAAATTCTCCCTGGAGGGAAAGACAGGTCCACCCGAGGTGTGACCTACAGGGAGAAGCTCTTGTGCTACCTCCGGCAGGGAAACCACTCGTGAGGCGCAGCCCTTATCCGGCCTAGGGCATCAGCCAGGGTGATGGAGGCTCCTGCCATAGAAATGGCTAGGAAACCGGCTCCCAGCTGAGCGAAAGACCCAAAGCGGAGAACCTCCTTACGCAGAGGAAAGGAGCTTGTCCGGTTCTGGCGAGATAGGTAGCACATGGTCGTGGTGTTGTCCGCCTGGACCTAACCACAAGACCCCGCACAGACGGAGCGAGCGGTGCAAGCTAAGCAGACCACCTGGAGCTCCAGCAGGTAGGAAGACATCGGGACTCCCAAGAGGATCAGAGGCGGTGCACTCTGTATTCCCCTTGATGGGCACCCCCACCCATCCGAGATGCTTTGGTCGGAGAAGACCGTCAACTCTGGGCAGACGAACGGGATGATCTCCTGCAAAAGAGCTGGAATGGTCCGAAGGAGAGCGTTCCCTAACCCCTGGGCCGTTGTCACGGACTGGTCCAAAGGAACGCAGCGCTGTGACCGCTGGCTGGCCAGCCCCCATTAGGGGGACGCATGAACCGGCGGATCCAAACAGACCAAGCTGGTGCAGGCCGCCGCAAGGCCCAGGAGGTGCAGGAAGTCCCGGTCAGGGCGCAAAATGCCCAGTCAGACCTGACTAGGACAGGGAGGAAGAACCTCGGCCCTGTCCGCCAGGAGCCGAGCTCGGACTCAAGAGTTGAGCCTCGGCCCGAAGAAGGATCACCCGCTAAGGCACGAGTTCCAACGTGGCTCCAATAAAAACGAGACCAGTCAGAGCAACCTAGAGGGCCAGAGCTCTGGACCATCCCCCTCCGCCTGGAGGGGTTGCAGTCAGACCGCCATCCGGGTGGGGTTATGCCCGGACCCATCAGTGCCGCAGGAATGCTGCTGACCAGAGACCGAAAGGCCTGGCCTGGAACTTGTAACGGGATCCCCCGCTTAAGAAACGGAGGACTTTCCCAAGAAACGGACGGAACGAAGTGAAAGTACGTCTTGGAGGTCCAGGAAGAGCCACATGCCTCGTTCTGAGGATGGGATATCTGAGACAGAGAGACCATTCCGACGTGCGGAACGAGAATGGGGCGCAAGCCCCCAGTCAGTTAGGGAACAGGAATACCTGGACACGAACCCAGGGTTTGGAGGAGGGTCCGCGACCTTCCTGATCACCTCTAGATCGAGGGGCCAGGCAAGTTGGCTCGGAAGACCGACAACGAGGTTGCGGACCCCAAGACCCCCGTGGGGCAACGGCTCGAAAGGGTGGGGCCTGCTCGCAATCCCGAGGCAGGACCTTCCCCTAGCACCTCTGACACCCAGAGGTCCGGGAAAGCGGACCAGGTGGAGAAGGGGCGGAGCCGTCTCCCCACGGGGGACCCCGGGTAGGGGTAACGGGGCCGGGGACAGCGCCCCTCAGCCCGTCACTGAGCAGGCTTGGAGGAGGGATTGACTGAGGAAGCTCCTGGGCCTTTACCTCCCTGCTTCCTTTTAGAGGAAGCCGCTGGCTTGGATTCAGGACGCCCAGCACGAGCCTGCTGGCCCACATGCTGGAGTTGATGGGCCGGTCGAGCCGCAGGGGCCGAGGGGCAAAGGGGCTTACGCTAAGGCTGCCGGCGGCCCTTGTCCCTCTGGGCCGGGGTGACCGAGTCCGGAGCGGTATCGGACTTCTCAGTCCCCTTGAGGTGTCCCTCCACTCCAGGGCCGAAGAGTGGAGTCCCCAAGAAGGGGATGTCTGCCAACTTGTGCTGGGTTTCCGTTGAGAAGGAGGATAACCTCAGCCACGCCCTGCGGTGCATGGCCACTGCGGCCACCACCGACCTGACACAGGAATCACCTAAGTCCAGAGCAGTCTGAAGCTGCTGCTTCGCCACCGCCCTACCCTGGTCCCGCACCCGCCAGACCGTTGTCCGCAGGTCGGCCGGGAGATGAGGGAGCACCATGTCCAGGGAGCCCAAAAGGGCGGTGAGAAATGTGCCATCAAAAGGCCGAGCTGGCCTGGATCGAGGGCCCATGAGGACGGAAGTGCCAACTTGCTCCCTGACAGTCCATCCTTTGACTCTGTCGGGGGTCTATCCACATCCCGAGCGCTCCCAGAACACTGGAAAACATTATCGGTAACTAACCCCTCAGCCAAGGGGTGCTCCGAGAAACCAGGCAAAGAACCGACTGGGACAGAGTACTTCCTGGCCATCCTGGCCGAGGGCGCAGGACAGGAAGTAGGCCGCCACCAGAGCTCCAAGGCCGGGCCGACAATGGCCTCGGCCACCAGGAAGGCCTCCGAGGGTGAACCCCCTCGGTCTAGAATCTCCGTCAGGGGATAAGAGACCCGTTTGGACACGGGCTCAAGCTGCATCCCGGTGAACTCCGAGATGAGCTGAAGCAGACCCATAAAGGACGATGGGCTGTCGCCCACAGAACGTTCCGAGAAGACCCCGGTCCTCCCGACCGGGAACATGGAGGAGTCGGACGCCTGACTCCAAAGGGTCTCGCGAAGAGCTGCCTCAGGGCCTGAGTCACTCTTCGTCACGAGGGCGGGCGGGAGTGAGGGGAACAGACAACCTTAGACAGGTCGACCTCGATCGAGGTTCCACCGAGGACGGTAAGCAAGGTCTGGACGAATCGGCCCCGAGGGATAACCCGACTGCAGCGAGCGGTTGTGTCGGCCGATCGGGCAGCAGCTGCTTGCTGGACGGGGAATGAATCTGCGTCGATTGATTCCTGGTCAATAACTGCTGCCACATGATCTCCTCGTGACGTTGACGCCATCTGCATCGAAGCCACTCCTCATCCGAGGAGGGAGACGAGGAAGAACGGTAATGCCACTTAACTCTGTGCCCCGACAGAGATCGCTGAAGTCGGCGAGAGCGGCTTGACAGAGAGGAGGACTGAGACCCGAATCCCCGGGGAAACCGAGGGTGGGCCTGGGAAGGAGCGGGGGGCGCCCGCTCTTCCCTCGGCTCGGACGAAAGGGCAGAGGCCTGTCGCCCTGAAAGAACAGGCAGAACCTCAGCCTCCACCAGTGGAACCGGCGAAGGAATGGCCGCTCCAGTAGAAGACAGCCCAGATGACGGGTCGAGAGCCTCGACAACGTCAACGGGAGTCCTGGCCAGCTGACCTGACAGGGACTCAGTCAAGCCAGCGGCCTGAGCCGCACCCTCGGCTGAAGTCGAACGGCCGGCAGGGGAAGGGGAGCTCTCCTGCTCCCGCCAGCGCCGATGATGGGACTTAGCCTGCGACTCCTTAGACCTGGTTTGAGAGGCAGGTCCCGAAGGTCCCTCTCTTTGGAGGAAAGGACTGGCTGCTCCTTGAACGAAGCTGAATGAGGAGAACTCAAGGAGAGCGGGATAAGCGCCGCGACCGAGGATGAGGGGGCAGCCCCCCCCCCATGGAGGAAAGAAGATCGAGCTGCTCAGCAGAGACAGCCGACGCGGACACTGCCCGATGAGTCTCCAAGGGGGTTTTCCGGCGCGGAAAAGGTTCAGGTCGCCCAAGCCCTGAACGGGCTGCACGATCCTCCAGGGCGCCGGTCGAAAGAGCACAGCAAAAATCGCAAACTTACGGATCATGATCCAAGTCAAGGTAGCAGACGCACGTGGAGTGCAAGTCTTTCCTGGAGGAATTAACCGGGCGCTTCCGGGAGCCGGAAAACGAATGAGTCATCGCAGCAGCGAAGGAAGAAGATAAAAGTTTTAGAAAACTTCCAACTCATTTCGGAGAGACCGAAAAAAATCAGGAACCAGTCGAAAACGCAGAGCGCTAAGGAGGGAACCTGAGCTTCCAAGCGGTAAGGAAGATCTGGCGTCATGGGGCGGAGCCGAGAGTTTTACCACCCGGGTGGGTGGGAGGAGCCAGCTTGAAGCCCTTCCGGCAAGATTTAAAGCAGCAAGGAACCTGCCAATAAGTGTGGATGAACAACAGATCCATGTCCCTAGAACCACATCTTGCTCTAGAGATGGTATGTTCCGAGACAGAGTTACCATCCAGAAGGTGCGCGACTTGGGAAACTTGTTCAGGTGGTGCAGATCTAGAATAGGCGCCAGCACCCTCCCCCAAATCCTTGGCACCAGGAAGTAGCTGCAGACAAACCCTGGGTGTTCCAGAGGAGCTGGGCTATGTAGTCTCCAAAAGCGGACAGAATGTCTGCAGATACCAAGTCCTCCCGTGGGGGCATGGGCTCAGCAAGGAGGGTACTGCTCAAATTCCAGAGGCAGACCCTGACCCACCACCTCAAGAACCCACCTGTTCATGTTGACAGCGGACTAGGCAGAAAGGAAGTAGCGGAGCTGGCCCCCCATGGAAGGACCCTTGGGAAGTGTGACGGGCATGAGGGAGGCACCCCTCATCCTGTCACTGGGCAGGTTTGGAGGAGGAGGGTCAGGCTGAGGAGCCACCGGAGCACCCTCCCAGGCTTATGGACGACTGAGGCCACCGACTTCTGCCAAGGTCACCAGACCCGGGCCTGCTGAACAGCCTGGGGTTGGGCTGGCTTGCCAACAGAAGTAGGAGTGGACCGAAAGGGCTTCCTTCTCTGCTACTGCTTGGAGCTCTTGGGATCCTTTTGGGCAGATGTCACGGTGTCCAAGGTGGCATTAGACTTCTAATGCGGGTGGGGTGGCCCTCATCTCCAGGCCTGAACAAGTTGGTGCTCAGGAAAGGGACATCTGCCAGCTTGTGTAGAGTGTCTGCCATGAAGGTAGAGATCCTCAGCCAAGCCCTGCGGTGCATGGCCACTGCAGCCACAGGAGTTGCCAATGTCCATGGCTGTCTGGAGCTGTTCTGCAACAGCCTGGTCTTGGATGTCTGCTGGCAGATGGGGAAGCACTTCATCCAGGGTGCCCAGCAGGGCATGGGAGAAGAAGTGGGCCATAAGGAGGTCCGAGCTTGCTTGGTGGAGACCAAGCGAGGAGGCAGCATAGACCTTTTTTGCTGCATGGTCCAACTTCTGGAACTCTGTCTCGCGGCTTGTCAATGTCCCAAATGTTGCCAGAGTGCCTAAACACAGAATCAGCCACCAGCCCCTCGATCGAATGGTGTTTTCATGAATCCCAAGAGGGAACCGGTAGGTACTGAATATTTGCAGGACACCCGTGCAGAACGCGCACGGCAAACAATGGCCTCTGCCACCTGGAAGGCCTCCGGAGTATCTCCCCGGTCGAGGATCTCAGTCAACGGGTACGAGTCCATTTCTGAACAAGCTCCATTTTCATACCTGTGAACTCAGATTAGGCGGAGAAAGCCCCAAAAAAAGGTAAGGCCTTCATCCATTGAATGATTTCCCCAACGACTCCACGTCAACTGGACAGGAGTGCAAGGAGGAACCCTCTGGAGTCGTTATAGAAGGGTTGACTGCCCGAGACCCCACTGACTATCCATGGATGGTCAGGGGTAACGGTGACTGACAGCAGATGGGGAAGCCCCTTGGTCGAAGCCTGGGTCTTCAGCTGAGCGGGTGGCGGCTCCACAGAAATCTGTGGAGTTGTCGGGGTCGGCCAAGCTGGGACAGCCTTAGGAAGCTCCTGAGGTGGAGAAGGGGTCAGCCGGTTGGGCGAAAGCCAGGTGATGGCCAGTGTAGTGGAGCCGGCAGCCTGGGCCAAGGATTCAGCTGAAGTCTGATCCAGAGAAGCGCGGTAATCAGAGGCTCTCGACTAAGAGTGCTCCCAATCTCATGAACGTCGACGAGATCATTTTTTGGACTCTTTCTTCGACTTAGATTTATGCCCTGAGGGTCCCTGATGCAGTCAGCAGGCACACTTCTTTGAAGGACCCCGTAAAGATAAGATCCCAGCTGGAGTGGCACGAAGGCAGAAGCCAGAGAAGAGTGGGAAGTGGCCACTTCCTCGCAGGCTGCAAGCTGTTCAACGGACCCCACAGCCGCGGAGACCACCCAATGGGCATTCTTGGATTTAACCAGCAGGTTCAGTTTGCTCAGATAGACTTTAGCCAGTTACACTCCTCATGAATGGCTGGATGAAAGAAGCAACAGAAATCACAAGCCTGGAGATCATGCTCATGCCCCAAGCAGTATATGCACATGGAGTGCGGATCTGTTCGGGACATCATCTGCCCACAAGGGCACCAATGGAACCCGGGAGCAGACTTGTCCATCGTGGTCGCGATTGGAGATAGAGCTGAAGACACAGTTAACTTTTTAGGAAATAAATCCGAAGAGTTAGGTCGCAAGAGCCTACTCAGTGTGAGAGTGGTAAGGAGGGAACCTGCTTCTTCCAGTGGAAAGGAAGACCTGGCGTCACGTGGTGGATCCGAAGGAGTTGTCACCCGGGTTGGTGGGAGGAGCCAGCTTGGAGACATTTCTGGCCAGTCTTAAAGGGAAATGCAACTGCCAATAAGTGTGGATAGATTACATCCATGTCCTTAGAAAATTACATTTCAACTCCGCTGTTTGGTAATTATTTTAAGTAAATCAAAAACATAATCGTGATATGCTGCATCTTTCATCCAGTAAAGAGCTCATCAGTATGATCAAACTGTAGAGAACCAAAAACCACAACCCCCCCCCCCAAGATACGTATCAGCACTTACCATTCCTGACCCTTCTTCACTACCAGGGAACACGGTGGTATTCGGCAGCTGAGAATGGAGGTCCCCCTCAATTATAGCGACAGTATGAAATGTAGTAGTGGTGGTATCTTCGGATGTCTGGATATGTGTATCGGGCATTCGAACCTTTTTGGGGGCTGTGGTGATTGAAAGTCCTGTTGAAGCAGCTGATGTGGTGATGGCAGCTTTAAATGTTGTACTTGCTTTTGTTGATGCAGTCTGCTGACCACTGGCAACTGTACTATCTACTTCCCCTAGAAGTACTGCAGGTTCATCAGCCGTGGCTCTACTAGTTGAAGCAGATGTTAAATTTTCTTTCTCCTTAACAGTGGTGGACTGTGCTTTATGCTCGTCCTCTGTACTTCCTCTGGGCGTAGTTGTCGCTCCTGAGGCAGAAGTTGAAATTGTGCTTTTTGTTGAACTCGCTGGTAGAAAACCTTTGAGAGAATCCAAAAAAACTATGATTAATTTCTTTATAACAATCCAACTACTGTTGAAACCATAAGAGATTGATGCATGTTAATCATTCTAAATCTTAAGTTTTAAGGTCAGTTGGCATAGTCAATTTTGCCTATTTCACACATGGGGTGTTCCAATTTACTTTCAGTAAAACATTTTAAATTTGAATTAAAATTTCAGCATCTTCAATGCTATTTATAATATAAACTGTACAGTTTGTGTGTCTTACATAGAAACAGACAAGGATGGTAGAAGACCAATGGTTCATGCAGTCTGTAGTTCCCCATCAAACCCAAAGATCTACTGTCCATACAGAGTACTAGCCCTCAGACTATCCATGCCGTTCCGCTCCCTACTGCTGCCGCCCTAAGTAACCACAATACCCTTCATTCTTTTCCAGTCATGCTTAAAACCATTTATGGTTCTGGCTCCCTCCACCTTGGATGGCAGACTTCCACAGTTTCACCACCCATTCTGTAATAAAACATCCCTATTGAACCTCCCTCCCTCCCAGTTTTCATTCGTGCCACCATGTCCTTGAACTGTTACTCATGCCAACTAGTCCATCGCAGTTCACCTTGTTTATTCCTTTCAGGAACTTAAATGTGCATCATATTACCACTCGTCTGGTCTGCAGCAGAATACATATTCAGTGCTTTAATCCGATGCCTGCAAGATCCACCCTGCTGGCACTGAATCATTCTCGTCACCCTTTGCTGTACTGTTTCTAGCCAGTCCTAGTCTTTCCCCAAGATGAAGATTCCAGAAATGGACACAGTACTGTAGGTGTGGCCTCAGATGATCTATAGAGGTGGTAATACCTCCTCTGCCAATACCCCTTTCGCTACATCCCTGCATCCTACCTGCCTACTATAGGCAGTGTTGTACTGGCTTGATTGTTTAAGGCAGTCACCAATGATGACTCTTAAGTCACTTTCCTCAGCTTTAACCCTTCCATCCAGTACTCTGTCCTGGGGTTCTTGTTCCCTAGGTGCATCTCCTTGCTCTTTCTGGCACTGAATTTCAACTGCCGAACCTCAAACCAATTCTCTAGCCTTTGCAGTTCACTCTGCAGCTCCCCAATTCCCTTGTTGCTGTCTACCCTCCCACAGAGCTTTGTCTCATCTGCTAAAAGATACGAATCGCCCTGGATTCCTTCTCCAATGTCTTTGACCTTATTAGATGACACGACCCAAGGCAGATCCCTGTGGCAACCCACTTGTAGCTTCTCTCCCACCAATTTGACACCATTAATCACAACCCTCTGCTGCCTCTCCTTCAGTCTGTTTTCTTACTCACCTTGCTAAGACCCTTATCACACCAAGATTCTCCATCTACTTCAGCAATGTTATGTGAGGCACCACGTCCAAAGTTTTGCTTACGTTGTAGTAGAGTAAATCTACATTATGGTCCCTATCCAATACCCACGTCACCAAGTCAAAGAAAACTCAGACTGGTCTAACAAAACCTCCCTGTCACGATCCCATATTGCATACTATCCTGTAGTCTGTTGCTCTTAATCCACTAGGTCCTCTGACCAGTGACTTCATCTGTTTACACACAGAGGTAAGACTGACAAGTCTAATATCCTTCTTGCTCCTTGTCACTCTCCCACCCCCACCCCACATGGAGTGGAACTACATCCACTACCCTGAAGTGTATCGGAACTACCCTGTTTGTAATGAACTACTGAACAGCCCCTATCAGGGGGCCAGACAGTTCTGCTGCCAGCTAGGAGTACCCCCCAGAACATCCCACTAGGCCTCAGGGCCTTATCCATCTTTAGGTTGCTAGCGCTTTCCAGACCCCTTCGCTGGTAAATAATGGCTGCTCATATCCAGGGACCCCCTTTGTGGCCACCTTGATGCCACTCTGGCAGGGGCCTGCTGTCTTCCCATGTGAATATAAAGCAAAAGTAATCATTAAGGACACCTGCCTTCTGCACATCCTCCTAGGTTACCCCTTCCACAGATAGCCTTTCTTTTTCCCCCCTTGTGCACATAAAGAACAGTTATTCACTGTAACAGTAGATCTTTGAGATAATCTCCATCAGGCCACACCTTTGGAACTGTAAGCTGTCTGCATCAGGACCACCCACGATGATGTGCATTGTCAGCACTGATATAATCATGGGGCGACGTCACTGCTCCTCTGTTCAGAGACTAGCACGGAGGGCATCTTACTGTGAGGCACCAGACCAGTTTGCCAGGCACACAAGAAGCGATATGAGAGTGGCACTTAGACACCTCTAAACAAGGCAGTGGACAAACGTGCCAGCTGACACATTCGTAAGCAGTAAGGAGGGTGGGTGCACTGTGGCCCAATGAAGATCTAATGTTACAGTGGGTTACTGCTGTGTCTTCAAAGAGATCACCCCAATTAGGCCACACCTTTGGAATGATTCCCAAACAGTGCAAAGTACCCAGAGAGGATGGCAAAGTCTGATATGCACTTAGAACATTATGCCTTGCAACACTGCAAGACCAAAGCCAGCACATCTTCACAAGGCAATATCTAGACTGTAGTGCTTAGTAAAGGTATGCACAGTGCTCCATGTAGCAGCAACACGTCAGCTGCAGAACATTCTGAAAACAGGCAACTGAAGTGGCCATACTAAGTGTAGAGTGACCATGAACAGCACCACAAAGTTCCTTACCATACCTCCTATAGCAGGAAATACAGTTAGCCAGCCATCTGGATAGTTACTGTAACATAGGTTCACATTCTTTCCCAGGGGCAAATGAAACAAAAAGCTGAAAGGACTTTCTGCAGTGCTTACTGGTAGCATGACAGAGACAGTGTTCTATATACATTAAGTGCACGGAACAATGCCTCACCTTAGCTAGGATGCTTAAGATAATACACAGGAAGGTGTATGGACTGATTCTATGTAAAATCAGACACCACCTTATGCAGAAAACAAGGAATGGTCCACAAAGACACCCTGTCCTTGTGGAAAAGCAGAATAAGGATGCTTCTGCATCACAATCTGAAGCTTGGAAAGCCTACCAGCAGAAGTCACTGCAACCAAAAGCAGCATTTTCCATGAAAGGAAACATCTTACAGACTGCAGCAAGCTCAAATGGAGGCAAGGTCAATTTTTTGGAAATGAAATTGAAGTCTCAAGTCAAACAGTTTATAAATAGGACACAAATGCAAAATACGCTTCAGAAATTTACAGAACACCTCTAAATGTGCCATCATGTGCCCATCAATATGGGCATGGAAGCCCAAAATGGCAGCCAAGGGCACCTTAATGAAGAAGTACCAGAAACTGGAGTCAGATGGGGCAGAAGGTAGTCCAGTACAGTATAGACAGGACAAGTAAATGGGTCCACTGGTCAGGATGAACACCATAAGAGGAATGCTTCCCTTTCAAAGAATAGGTGCATTTTATACAAGACTTTCTGGCTGCAAGTAAGGTATCAGATACAGGGGAGAGGGTGAGCAAAAACAGGCAATGGTTACTTAAGGAGCCATGCAGACACATGGACTGCAGGTCCTGAGGGACCAGAGACTCCTCAGTCTGCAACAGCAGACCCTGACAAAGGGGGAGCCAGACAGGAGGCTCCACTGCCAGATGCTGCAGAAGTGGAAAGCAAATCTGGTGATGTCAGCAAGGAGCCACCAGCATTAGGGTAGCATGCTCCATCAGCAGCTTGAACAAAACACACTATATGGGAGGGATCAGAGAAAAGGCATAAAGGAACCTCCCTTTTCAGGGGAGGGACAGTTTGTCTTGCCAAAAAGCTCCATGCCCTGGAGCAAGCAAGCAGAAATGTGACTTTTCTGTTCGAATCACCAAGTAACCAGGGCCAAGATGCACCTGGAAACAAAGAATTTGTCTGCAGAAAAAGGACTGATAGACCCATCAAGTCTGCCCAATCTTTCCCTGCTTAGTACTACATTTTGGACCCCATTTGGTTGCCGGTGTCCCTCCCTCCTCCCTTCTCTCTACTTACTATGCTCATGTGCTGTTCCACTCATTCCTGAAGCTCCCCACTGTCTTCACCCCCCCCCCCACCACCTATTCTGACAGGCTATTCAAGGCATCCACCAACCTTTCTGTAAAATAGTATTTCCTTGCATCCCTCTTGAATAACACACTTACACACACTTTACTGCATGCCCTCATGTTCTGGTGCTCCTCCTCCTCCTCTGAAATACTCTCCACCTGCACCTTGTTCAACCCCATGAGGTATTTACAGGTCTCAATCACATCCCCTCTCACTCCCCTTCCCTTGTACGGTTTCTTGTGCAACCCTCATTTTGGTAGCCCTTCTCTGGACCACTTCCACACCATCAATATCCTCGTTGAGGTTGGGCCTCCAAAATGGGACACTGTACTCTAGGTGGGGTCTCACTAGTGAGCAGTACAGTGCCAACACCACCTTCCTTCTCCTGCTACTAATCCCCCTCCCCATGCACCCCAGCATCCCACTAGCCTTGACACACTGCCCTGTCACCCTGAGATCAGACAAGATTATCCCATGGTCCCTTTCCTGCTTGGTGACTAAGTACTTCCCCCTATTCTTATACACAGCCCGCAGGTTTCCCCAACCCAGGTACCCAAATTTGTACTTTTTGGCACTGAAACCCAGCTGTCACACCCTGGACCACTCCTCTGGTTTCCCCAGATCCCTCTGCATTCAATCCACCCCTTCCTGGGTGTCAACCCTGTTGCAGATTTGTGTGTTATTTGCGAAGACACACCTTCCATTACTGCTCTTCAGCAATGTTACTTAAGAAACCGAAGAAGACTGGTCCCAGTACTGAGCCAAGCGGCACTCTGCTGATCACGCTCCCATCCCTCAAGAGACTGTTTACCACCATACTCTGCCTCCTATCCTTCAACCAGTATGATACCTAGCTTACCACCTTCTCCCCAACCTCCAGATTGCCAAGTTTCTTTATTAGCCTCCTGTGTGGCAGTGTCAAAAGCCTAACTGAAGTTCAGAAAAAGCCACATCAACTGCCCTCCCCTGATTCACCTCCCTAGTCAACTTAAAGAAAAAAAAAATCTGAGATTTGTTTGACATGACCTCCCACTGTGAAACTGTGCCACCAGTGGTCCTACAGCCCATTCGCCTCCAGGTACTCCATTAGCCTCTCCAGCAGAGTATTAACTTTACCACCACTGACATGAGACTGACAGGCCTGTAATCGCTAGCCTTCTCCCTGATGCAGTTTTTATGCAAAGATCCTATTGCTCCTCCTCTAGTCCTATGTAACTACCCAGTCTCCAATGAGATGGTGAACAGTGTTGCCAAAGAGGTAGCTAGCACCTCGCTCAGCTCTTTTAGACCCCTTGGTTGAATCTGGTCTGGCCCAATCACCTTGTTTTCCTTTAGGACTTTCAATCTCTTACAGACCCATCTGAAAATGTACTCATGTCCACCCCCCCACCCCCATGTCTGCCGATACATGCTGGTCTGTCCCCCCACCACGGGGTGGACTGAACAGAAGTACCCAATTAAAATGTTACCTTTTCTCACTCCACAACATTGCCTCAAACCACCAAATGCTCTGGATTATAAGCTCCCCAGGAACCCAGTCAAAGGGTAAGATAAGCTTATATATGCTTATAAATGCACCTCATCACCTTCCAGACTGGGACATACACAGGCAAAAATAGGTAGCAAATCTGGGCTGTCAGTTGGGTGTGAATTCCTGGGCCTGCTGTGAGAAAAAGGCCCACAGAGCCACCCCCGACCCAATATCAACTTGTACAGAAGATCCTGAGACAATGGCACAGAACGCCAGACAAATTGGTCTGCATGAACATCAAAAATGTCTGCTGGCGGTATGGAGCCTCCCCAGGGAGTCGGGACAATATTCCATATTCTGTAATTCTGTCATGGTGGGCAGCCATTATCGGGCAGATGAAACATCTCTCGCAAATGACCTTTCCCACTAGTCCAATATTCTGGATCCTAGGAGATCCAGAGATACTTATGCAACCTGCCAGACACTACAAATACCTCCTAGTGACAGCAGCCATGGAGGCTAAACGCCAGCATCTGATGTGCTGGTGGCAGGTAGATGGCCCTGTAATAAAGAATTGGGAATTAGGGATGGCTAGGTGTCTCCTACTTCCACGTCCTGCACTGCCAAAGAGGGTCACTGGGAAAATTTCAAGCTTCATGGGATCCATGGTTCAAGGACTTGGAAATTGATAGTCTCAGATACCCCACTCGAGGGTTCCCAAAGGCTCAGTCACTGCTGTTTTCTCTTCGCCCCGTTTCTCTTTCTCTGCAATATGTACCCTCTCTGCTGGTCCTCATATGTCAGACATTTTTAACAGATATGACTTTCCTCGATTATTTCACAGAAAACCATACTACAAAGCATGATGGACTTTTCCTGGTTAGCGTATGCTAGTGCGACACTATTGATATCTTCGCTGCCTCCATGGGCAACACCTGGAATTAAGTGCAATCCTACTGTATATGTAGGTTAGCAGGTTAACATCAGTTAAGTCGTACTCTTCATCTGTAGGAGTCATGTAGTTAAATAATTTGCTTTAGTGTTGCATCTCCAAGGAGGTTCCCCCCAGCCAAGGTGTCTCCCCCCCCAAATTCTCTTTGGTTTCTCCTTGTATCATTTTGATGATAGTTTACTTTTTTTCCCTTGTTTCATGTTCTACTGCAATTGGATATAAAACTTGTTAAAAAAATCTGTCCTCCTGAAGTCCAGGGCCCTTGTCCTAGTGTGGTTTTTCTCTTGCACAATACATATGCTAAACCACACCATACGGTGGCCGCCTGTACCCAGGGGACTGCTGGAGACCAAAAAGAACAGCCCACATCTCCAGTACTTTAATATGGAGAGCTGACAAGATCGGTCCAGCACCCTTGGGTCTTTCAGGATCCGAGATGGGCAGCCCAACCGGATCTAGAGGCATCCATTAAGGATCTGCAGCAAAGTCTGGTGAAAGAATGGAACCCCCCTATAACAGGTTCCAGTGGTTCATTCACCATACTAGAGCATGGCAGAGCTTGGATAGGACCATTTGTTCCTTTTAGTCCGTCAGCTGATACCATTGTACATGAAGAGTCCAATGTGGTGTGCTCATATGGAGACAGGTAAAGGAACCATACTGATGGCAGCAACCATCAGCCCCAGAAGACTCAACACCGTCCAAGCAGAAACCAAAAGACTCCTGTGTACCAGATTTCAGTACATTCACTGTAACATCCAGTTCCCCGAACAAGTGTCGCAATTTGGACAATGTCTATATAATTATTTCCCTGGACAGGGCCTTCAGGAGCCAGTCATCCAGATACAGAAAGACAAAGCCATTCCCTCTGAAAGGGCTGCTGCCACTGCCACAGCCACTAAGCATTTGTTAAATACTCACAATGTCAGGAATGAACAGGAAAAAAGGCAAGATCCGGAACAGAGATGGCTGTCCTCCAGCATAAAGCAGAGGTACCAACTGTGACACCTGTGATGTCCATGTCCAGAGTATAATGCCAGTCCCCCTTTTGTAACAGGGATACAAGAGCCTGAATAGACACCATTTAAAACTTTGTATTGGATGAACAGGTTTAAGGTCTCTGATGTCCAGTACAGGGTGCAAGTCTCCTGTCTACTTGGGAACCAGATGCATCTGCAACTTTTGTTTCTTTCCTTGGAGAGAATGGGTTTGATAGGTTTGACAAGTCTGCTTGTGAATAAGTGATAACATGCTTTAGCAGAAGGGACAAGTGGCCCGGAGGATAATGACAGGGAGGCATAGGGTGAACTGAAATAATAGCAATTCCAGAGCATGCTCCTTTTGCACTATTTCCAGGGTCCATCATGATCTCCCTTAACAGATGAGAAAAATTCATTGTCTCCCACTTGCACCCCTGGAGGCCAAAGGGGAGGGGGAGGAAGTGGGGAGTCAGAAGGTACCTGGGGGTGGTGGGGGCACAGCCTCGACCAACACCTTTGGGTGTCTTTGCTTGGGGAAGGGGGCCACCACCATGGTTTTGTGCATGGTGCTGCTGGTAAAAGGCATGGCCACCACAGGAAGCAGGTCTGCAAACAAGCACCTACTACACCCCTGGCAGGTTGAGGGGTAAACAATTTAAGTGACTTTAAAGTCATTCTGGAAAACAAACTCACATAGGACATTTTCAACATCACTCCCAAACAGCCCGGAGCCTCTAAAAGAGGCATTCAGCACACAGCCTGTTGCACATTAGTAGCAAAACCAGCCACCCTATGCCAAGAATATTAAAAGTATATGCCAGAAGCATCAGATGCAGCACGTCCACACCAGCTTAAGGTGGCGTTAAGCAAGGACAAACAGAAACATAGAATAGAATTTGATGGCAAAGGACCACTTGGCCCACCTAGTCTGCCCATTTCCCTACCTAATGGATAAGCTGCAGATCCTAACTAACCAACAGCCTACTTCCTCCTACCCCCCACTAGAATTGCCTTATGTCTGTCCCATGCATTCTTGAATTCCATTGTTTTTGACTAAGACCACCTCAGGAAGGCAGTTACATGCATCTACAACCCTCTCTGAAGAAATACTTCCTCACATTACCTCTGAGCCATCCCCCCCCCAGCTTCAAATTGTGCCCCCTTGTTCTTGCACATCTTTCTGAAAAATGCTAGCCTCTTGGACTTTGATTCCCTTTAGATACTTGAAAGTTTCTATCATGTCCCCCCCCCTTTCCTTGAGGCTATACATCTTAAGCTCCTTTAGACTTTCTTCATAAGTCTTCTGGTGCAGACCCTGCACCATTTTGGTTGCCCTCCTCTGGCCAGCCTCCACCCTGTCTATGTCTTTGAGGAGATGGGGTCTCCAGAACTGTACACAGTACTCCAGATGTGGTCTTACCAACAGTCCATACAGAGGGCCAACAACTTCCTGTTTTCTACTGGTGATGCCTCTCCCTATGCATCCCAGTATCCCCCCAGCCCTCCTTACTGCCTTCTCACATTGCTGGCCCACCTTTAGGTCGTCTGATATGACTAACCCCAGGTCCCGTTCCATTTTTGTCAACATCTCACCCCGCATTATGTATTCTTCCCCTGGGTGTTTGTTTCCCAGGGGCATTACTTTGCACTGAATCTAAGCTGCCATACATTTGACCATTCCTCCAACCTTTCCAAGTCCCTTTTCATCCTTTCCACCCCACCTTGCTATCAACCCTGTTGCAGATCTTTGTGTCATCTGCAAAAGAGACTTTCCCTTCCAGTCCCTCTGCAATGTCACTTATAAAGACATTAAAAAGGACCGGCCCCAGTACTGAACCTTGAGGTACCCCACTAGTAACCCCCCTTTCTTCACTGTGGACTCCATTTACTATTACCCGCTGTGTCCTGTTGTCCAGCCAATGTTTTACCCAGGCTATCACCCTGGGACCCTCTCCCAGGCTGGCTAATTTGTTTATTAATCTTTTGTACGGGACTGTATCAAATGCCTTGCTAAAGTCTAGGTAGGCCATGTCCACAGCCCCTCCCTGGTCTACTACTCTGGTCACCCAGTCAAAGACATCAATTAGATTTGTCCAACATGACCTCCTGCTGTGAATCCATGCTGCCTTGGGTCCTGTGCCCCACTGGCTTCTAGGTACTCTATTTCCTTCAGAAGTGATTCCACCATTTTTCCTACCACTGAGGTCAAACTGACAGGTCTGTAGCTTCCTGCCTCCATCTTGCTTCCCACTTTTGTGGAGGGGAATCACATCCGCCCTCCTGCAGTCCCTCAGGTACCACACCATCCTCCCATGATTTATTAAAAAGGGTAGTCAGTGGTGTTACTAGTTCTTAGTTCTTTTAGAATTCTGGGTGAATCCCATTAGGCCCCATTGCTTTATCCACCTTCAGGTTTAAGAGTTCTTTCAGAACCCTTTCTTCTGTGAAAGGACTAATATCAACCCCCCTATCAAGAGTGCTTCTATTGACTGGATTAGGTATCTCCCCCTGGCTTTTCCACTGTGAATACTGAGCAGAAGTATTCATTCAGTATCCCTGCTTTTTCACTGTTGCTCTCTGTCCAACCACCTTCCTCTTTATTCAGCCTCAGTATCCATGCCTTAGTCGTTCTTTGCTCCCTAATGTAACTATAAAAGGTTTTATCCCTCTTCTTAACAGAGTTGGCTCTCTTTTCCTCTGTTTGGGCCTTTGCTAGTCCAACTGCCTTCCCCGCTTCCTTCTGCTTTAACTGGTACAGTTTTCCGTCCTGCTCCTTCTGTGTTTCCTTATACTTCCTGAATGCTATCTTTTCTCCCCTTACCTTCCCTGCCACTTCTTTTGAGAACCATAGTGTTTTTTTCTTTCATTTTGATTTATTTATTTCCTTCACACAAAGGCTTGTTGCCTCTGATGGTGGTTTTGATATTTCCCCATTGTTGCTCCACCCCACCTTCTTGCCCGTTTGCTAGTGCTTTTCTGAAGCACTCTCCAATTTGACAAAAATCAGCCCTCCTGAAGTCCAGTACCTTCACTTTTGTATGGCTAGACTCTACAGCTAAGGCCTGGTACCTTGCCTGCAACCTAAATGGTTGACACAGCAGATTTCCACAGGCCATTCTGATATTTAACTATGTATGCCTGGTAGTTTTCAATTCTTAGGCCTAATAAAGTTTAACAGATGGAGCAAGGTACTGTTCAGCCTTCCCAAGTACTGCAGGCAAGGCACCATCCTCAAAGGCAGGATACATGGGAGGAATCACAATGGAGGGTGTAGTGGGAACATCTAAAAACTCCATTAAATCTTTTTTGTGGAGTCTTCCTCCTCAGCTTCAAATCCCATGACATCCTGGATTTGTCCGAACAAAACCAGAAAAAATCTGAGGACATACCGAAAAAAAAAAAAAAAAAGTACTCCTACATTAGGAGAGGTCAGAACTGGAAGCACCCCCACCCCCAGATTATTGTCCTTATCATCCTCCAAATCCTCATCCACATTTTGGAGATCAGGACTGTATGCTCTTGTCATCCCAGACAATGACTACGTAGAAACTGATACTATCTACCATCTCCTCTGATGAAGCTCTTAATGCTCCCCTATCCCTCAACCCCTCTAAAGGCTCATCAGATGAGCTTGATCCTAAACTTCTCTACCGTTCTGCTCCTGCAATTGCTTATCCTATCTCCCTAATCCTTAACCTGTCCTTTATTTCTGCCCAAGTACCCTCATCCTGGAAACATGCTGTAGTCCTTCCTCTCCCCAAGGGTGGCGACACATCCACTCCTGGCAACTATCACCCCATTTCCCTCCTTCGTACCCCTGCCAAACTTCAAGAACATTTAGTTCTCTCTCAACTATCACCCTTCCTCTCCGATTCCTCCTTCACCCACTTCCAATCCGGTTTTCTGAAGAACCCCCTCAACCACCTCCTCCCTCCTCAGGCTTACCGACTCCATCCTTTCAGGCATGGACGATGGCCTGATCACTTCGGCCATCTGTCGACCTAGCCAAAGCTTTAGACACTGTTTCCCATCCCCTGCTTCTTGATTCACTCTCCTCAGCTGGCCATGCTCAGTCAGCCACCAACTGGTTTAAATCCTATCTCACTGGTAGGACCCAAATCGGCAAGAATTCTTGATTCCATCTCCCCTCCACTCCCCATCAACACTGGTGTCCCTCAGGGTTCAGCGCTTGGTTCCCTACTCTCTCCATTTTCCTTAATGATCTTCCCACAGCCTGCTCATCCTCTTCTATCCACATGTACACCGACGATACTTTTTGTACAGTTCCGGCAAAAACCTTGCTGTTGTGCAAACCAGCTTACAGCAGGATTTCAACCAAGTTCAGCTCTGGTTTGCTTCTCACCAGCTTTTCCTAAATGCCAAGAAGACAGTCTCAATGACCTCTGGCACCAGGCAGAGACACTAGGCTCCTGGCCTTACCCACCGTTCACACCCCTGATGGGACCATCTTGGAGGACACCTCCTCATTTAGATATCTGGGGGTTGGGGTGGACTAGCACCTCAACTTCTCTGTGCATATCGATGCTATCCTGAAGAAACTGTGCCCCAAGCTTGGTGCTCTGTACAGGAATCGTAGTTGCATCCCACTGACTGCAAGGCACGAAATTGTCCAAAAGATGATGCTCCCCATCTTTGACTACTGTGACACAGTCTGATGCTGCTCCCAAATCTTCCCTGACCAAGCTGGACACTAACTCCTTCTGCTGCTTTGCTATCTCCTCCCCTTCCTGCTCCCACCACTGTGAACTCTATTGCTCTTTAACCTTCCTTCCACTATCTCACAAACGCATCTCACTGTGCCAAACTAACCTCCAAATTCTGGTTCGGGGGGGCTCCCCTCTTACCTCACCCTCCCTCTGTCCACTCCACCTCTCCCCACCAACTCTCAGATCAAATGATGCCTGCACCTTGACTGTCCCTTGCCGCTTCACCCTCGGTCAGACTGGTTTTGCCCATCGTTTCCCTAAAATCTGGAATTCCCGCCCCCCTGAAATAAGAAACTCCTCCAACTACTCCCTTACCTCTGCCCCACACAATTACCTTTCCCTCAGCTGTTCCTGCTTTAACCCACCTTAATTCCAATCCCCAGTTTCTGCCTTCCTATCATGACCCCCCCCGGCAGGGTTCTCAACTTCCTGAGGGGAGAAATCAGGAAATGGCTACCCTTTCTCATATTCGGTACTTGCCTCTTCTCCACCTGCCCTTCTGGGTCACCAGTGTGCACAACCTAACCCCATCCTTTTTACTCCAACAGCACTTGCTTACTACCTCGAGCCTGCTCCTGGTGCACTCACGTACTATACATGGTTCTATCACATGACTACTGTTTTGTAGGTTTATATGTTCTTTTGTATGATTTTGGACATTATTGTAATTTACCCAATGTTCCACTATTATTCATTGTACAATACCTTGTGTTCCAACTGTTGCAGTCTTACAATGTTGTACTGTTTGTACTATCCACACAGTGTAACGGATCATCCTTCACAACCCTATGTAACTCCTCCCTCAGATCGCGCCGTGAGACGAGCAACTTGTCCAGTGTGCCCTCCTGGTGAAACATTTCAATAAATAAATAAAATAGAGCCAGCGACTGAGGTGGTGGCTGTGACAGAGGAATGCAAGATGTGCTTCTGGATTCCATCTATAACGGTGCCAACAGGGGAGGCCCAATTCAATGGGACAGACCCCATCATCAGCGAGAGCGATGGCAACAGGCGTCAAGATAGTTCAGAGAATGACGCCAGCACAACCTGGGAGTTGACAGCACCCTGTAAAGGGCCTGGGACAACCGACGATGGGGTAGAACAATACCGTCCACAGTCGATACAGCAGCGCCAGAGTCAGACCCTGACCTTGGTATCTAATCGACCAGACGTCATAGTAGCCAATGCCAGAGCAGACGACGAGGACTTTCCCTCCTGCAATGGATAGCTCAACCTCACTGGCAAACCATGAGCTTTATTCTTATGCTTGTGGTGAAGGCTGGACAGGAGAACTTGAGACAATTTATCCTTGTCTGTCCTTAGTCCGACAGAGCTGCCAAATACCCAAGTTCCTTTTCTGGAGGCACTTGAGTGAGAGGGAGAAGTCGGCTAGAATGAAGCCTGAAGCTTTGGCTTCAGCTTCCATGGCCTTACTGGAGATCAACATTTCTGGAGCCTTCTTTCAGCATCTCCTTGTGGCCTGGTTAAATCCCTGGCAAATACTGCAGGCCATGACGTTGAGAGACAGGCCCAAAAAGCAAACAAGCCGTCCAAGTGTTGTGACTGTACATCTTGTAACCGTAGGTACAAAACCTAAATTAAAGGCTCTTTCAATGGCAACATAAAAGAATGTAGACAGTTAAGAAAAAATTACTAACCATAGTAACATTGTTTCTTACAGGGGATTCCTCAGTATGCGACTAGTGCAGTTATGCCAGCTGGGTTCAGCTGCACCAGAAATGAGTTATGCTAACTGTGCCAGAGAATTAGCCAATTAGGCTGTAGTAAGCGAGTGCTGCTGTACTCCAGTCAGATTCATTTCTAAGCCTGAGGGACAAAAGGCCCCTAAATCTATGCTGGTACTACAGAAAAAATGGAAACAAGGAAAAGGGGAATTTGCCTATAGGTAAACTATACACACATCATGCTTCACAGTGGAACATTACACATTTGTTTGCTCTACAGTAATAAATTTGGTCCAAGGCAAGGACTTCAGATCTATTCTCAGCCAGGTTACGTGAGGGGAGGCTAAGTGGGAGGTCAAGCATACTGAGGGATCCCCTGGAAGAAATATTACTAGAATAATTTTCTCTTCTCACCCCAGGAATCCCTCCGTATGCTTGACTAGTGCAAGATTATAAAGCTGTGTAGTTGGGAGGAGGGAAGAGAACCTACTTTAGGAAGAGGTTCAGCAGGACTGCAGTGCCAAATCTGGAATCTGATCTGGACTGTACATCCAAGCAGTAGTGCTTTGTGAAGGTGTGTACAGTCTTCTAGGTAGCGGCTTTGTAGATGTTGAGCAAGGGTATATCTCTTGCTGCTGCCATGGAGGCTGCAGTACCCGTAGTGGAGTAGGCCCTGAGGCCTTGGGGTGGCTGTCTTCCAGCCTTACTGTAACAGAACTGGATGCAGGAAGACTATCCAGCGAGAGACAGACCTCTTAGAGGCTGGGCAGCCTTTATCCACATCACCACAGGCGAGGAACAGTCGCCTGTGTGAGAACCCAAGCTGCTTGGTGTGCTCCAGGTAGTAGGTAAGTGCCCATTTTAACATCCATGCTGTGAAGCCTGTGCTCACCATAGGTTTGTCTGCGAAAAAGACAGGGAGCATTATAGAGTAGTTAAAGTGGAATTCAGACACTTCCTTGAGAAGAAATTTCCTGTTAGCCCCGAGAACTACTTTATCCCTGTGGGAAATAATGCAGTTAAGCTCAGTGCAAAGAGCTTGCAGCTCTGAAATTCTTTTGGCTGAAGTGATTACCACCAGAAGAACAGTCTTCCAGGTGACATTTTAGGTCTGCAGAAGCCATGGGCTCAAATGAAGACTCCCATCAACCTTGCCATACACAGGTTCAAATCCCAGGGTGGAGGACAGATTCCCTAAGTGAAGATGCAGCAGGTCTTTAAATAATTGTTTTAAAGATGGAATGAGAAATTATAGCTTTCTCTTTACCAGACTTGTAGGCCAAAATGGCTGCCAAGTGAACCTTCAGAGATCAGGCTCTAAAGGCCCAATGCTTGTAAGTGTACCAAATATTCTTGTAACGAGGACAGGCTAACCTGCAGAGGGTCAATCTTCCTGTCTTTACACAAGAAAGAAAATCTCTTCCATTTGGAGGCACAAGTCTTTTTGGTACTTGTTTTTTGGGCCAGTCGAAGGATTCTCAGGACTTGCTCTGAATACTGAGTGTGGGGATATTAAAGTTCCTCAAGTACCAAGCTTTGAGGAAAAGAGAATTTATGCTGGGGTATGCTATCCCAGTCTCAGGCAGGGTCAGGAGACTGAGTTTGGGGGGGCAGACAAATGAGCCGTTTGAGAGGGTGAGAAGTGGGTTGTACCACAGCTGCCCCACCCAGCCTGGAGCCATCAGAATCATGGTCACTGGCTGGCTTCTGAGTTTTAGCAGGACCCTGAGAAATCAGGGGGAATGGAGGGAAAGTGTACAGGAAGAACAGGTTACTCACCTGTAACAGTAGTTCTAGGAGTGGTATATGTTTTTCATCCACACTGTCTGGCATTGTTCCTTCCCCTTTAAATCTTGCCAGAAGTCTTCAAGCTGGCTCCTCCCACCCACCGGGTGGTAAATACCTCGGCTCCGCCCCATGACACCAGATCTAGCCCACTGGAAGCCAGGTTGTGCGCCTAAAGCCGGGGAGGTAGGGTGGGTGCGTGTGGATGAACATATACCACTCCTAGAACTACTGTTACAGGTGAGTAACCTGTTCTAGGAGCGTGGATATGTTATTCATCCACACTGTCTGGCAGACTCCAAGCAGTTCTCCGTGAGGAGGGAGGCATGGCACACACCCCCTACTTAGGGAACAGAGATTGGAGAACAGAGGCCCCAAAACCAGCAACCCGGCGTGACTCTAGGTCGATGTGGTAATGGGTAATAAAGGTGTTTGCTGACTTCCAGGTAGCGGCCCGGCAGATTTCCTGGATAGGGATGTCCCTGGAAGCAGCCACCGAAGCAGCAGTATGGCGGGTGGAATGAGCCCTAATCCCTCTGAGAGGCTCCTTACCCGCCAATTCATAGCACAGACCTATGCATGATGTAATCCATCTCGCAATAGTCCACTTGGCTGCAGGTCTGCCAGAAGCGGCTTCAGCGTAAGTGACAAACAGCTGTGTAACCTCTCCCATTTCCGGTCTCTCCTTGCGTAGGAGAGAGCACTGAGGTCCAGAGTATGGAGCCTGTACTCGGCATCCGAGGTGTAGTTAGGTAGTATACCGCAGAGTCAACACCTGGTTGAGGTGAAACTCTGACACCACCTTCGGAAGGAATTTGGTGGGGCAGCAGGACAACTTTGTCCCTGTGAAAGACCAGATAGGGGAGTCCACTGAAAGCGCCTGGAGCTCCCCCGTCCTTCTGGCTGACGTGATAGCCACCAAGAAGGCCGTCTTCCACGACAAGTGCGAAAGCGCAGACTTGTGCATGGGTTCGAATGGCTTGCCCATGAGCTTTGCCAAAACCAGCAAAAGATCCCACGGAGGTGGAGGTTCACGCACCGGAGGGGATATGTGATCCAGGCCTTTGAAAAAGCGCCCGATCACCTTTTCCTGAGCCAACGTCGGCTGACCGACCCTGCGCCGGTAAGCCGATATGGCTGCTAGGTGCACCCTGAGGGTCGATGACCGAAGACCCCCTTTGGAGAGGGACCAAAGGTAGTCCAGAATGTTAGCCACAGAGCAGGATAAGGGGTCCAGGCTTTTGCCCTGACACCAAATGGAAAATCTCTTCCATTTGAAGGCATAACATTTCCTGGTCAATTCTTTTCGAGATGCCTCAACCACGGTGTAGACATCTTCAGAAAGACCCAAAGCCTGGAACTCTAGCCACTCAGGAACCAGGCTGTGAGGTGCAGGGATTGAAGGTCCGGATGAAGGACCTTCCCCTGGTTCATTGATATCAGGTCCAGGCGTGTACACAGCCGCTCCGGGGCCCTGCAGCTGAAGCTGAGGAGATCTGGATACCAGAATTGGCGTGGCCAATCTGGGGCTACCAGGATCACCCTCGCCTTGTCCCTCCTCACCTTCAGTAACACCTTGTGGATCAAGGGAAATGGAGGAAAGGCGTAAAAGAGGCTTGAGGTCCACGGCCTCGAGAAGGCATCCCCCTGTAGCGAACCCTGCTGAGGGGGGCGGGCATGGCACAGCCTCAGCTTGGTGTTCTCCCTGGAGACAAACAGGTCCACCAACGGTTTGCTCCAATGAGAGAACAGGTCATAAGCTACCTCTGGATGGAGAGACCACTCGTGGGATGTCTGGCCTAAGTGGCTGAGAGCATCCGCCAGTTGGTTCGTGACTCCTGCCACATGGATGGCTAGGAGATCCGCCTCCGGCCGGCTGACGAAGGTCCAGATCCGGAGCGCCTCCTTGCATAGCAGACGGGAGTGCATGCCGCCCTGTTTGTTGAGGTAGTACATGGTCGTGGTATTGTCCGTCTGGACTTGAACCACTTGACCCCGGAGCTGAGGAGCGAAAGCTGACAGAGCCAGTCTGACTGCCCTGAGCTCCAGCAGGTTGATGTGGCATCGGGACTCGTCGGTCCAGAGGCCGTGGGCCCTGTAGTCCCCCATGTGGGCTCCCCAGCCCACGAGAGAGGTATCGGTCGTAAGGACAACCGTCGGCTCGGGGCGGACAAACGGGATTCCTTCCTGCAGATGACTCGGGATGGTCCACCATTGGAGAGCGTCCCACATCCTCTGGGTGACTGATCAGCTGGTCGAAAAGACCCCGACGCTGAGACCACTGGGTGGCCAGCTCCCACTGAAGGGGGCGCATGTGAAGTCTGGCCCAGCGGACCACTGAAGTGCACGCCGCCATGTAACCCAGGAGGCGCAGAAAGTCCCAGGCAGGGCGCGAGTGCCCAACCAGAAATGATTGGGCAAAGGAGGAGAGAACCTCCGCCCCTGTCCGCCGGAGCCAAGCTCTGGCTTGACGAGTCGAGCTCTGCCCCGATGAAGCTCATCACCTGAGAAGGTACGAGTTCCGATTTGGCCTCGATGATCAGAAGGCCCAAGTGTGAGCAGGTTCGGAGGGTCAGGTCCCTGAACCTCTCCACCTCCTGAAGGGAGGAACCCGCCAGGAGCCAGTCGTCTAGGTAGGGGTAAATACGAACCCCCTGACGCCGTAGATGGGCTGCCACCACTGCGATGCATTTGGTGAAGACCCTTGGGGCTAATGACAGGCCGAACAGCATAGCTCTGAACTCGTACAGGGTCCCTTCGACCCTGAAGCAGAGGAACCGCTGATGGGACGGACGGATAGGGATGTGGAAAAAAGCGTCCTGAAGATCCAGTGTGCAGAACCACATGTTTTGCTCCAGAGATGGTATGATCTGGTTCAGAGTTATCATCCGAAAGGTGCGAGACCTGAGATACCAATTCAGGTCGTGCAGATCTAGAATGGGGCGCCAACCCCCCATCCGTTTGGGCACCAGGAAATACCTGGAGACAAAGACTGGGTCTGAAGGAGGATCCGGCACTCGGGCCACCGCCTCTTCGAGGAGGAGTAGCGCAATGTCGTCCCGAAGGGCAGACTGGGCGATTGAGATCCTTTCCTTCCGTGGGGCACGGGCTCGGCTGGGAGGGAACTGCTCGAATTCTAGGGGCAGACCCTGCCCGACCACTTCTAGAACCCACCTGTCCGAAGTGATACCGGACCAGGCGGAAAGGAAATGGTGGAGCCGGCCCCCCAAGGGAGGACCCAGAGCTGGTGTGACGGGTACGGGGAGGCCACCCCCGGCCTGTCACTGGGCAGACTTAGAGGAGGAGGAGGCACCCGGAGCAGCGCCTCGGCCTCCTTAGCGGGGCTTCTGGGGACCTTGCTTAGGCCTAGGGTGCCAAGCCTGAGCCTGCTGCTGTTGCTGACCCCCAGGGAAGGGTGGTTGTCTGACCGCAGGGGAAGAATGTCGAAAGGGCTTCTTCCTGCGCTTCTGCTGGTTCTTACTTGAAGAACTTTTAGCAGAGGTGGCATCTAAGGTGGCATTAGACTGTTCGATGCACTGCATAGACCTGCCACTCCTGGCCCGAAGAGGTCGGTGCCAAGGAAGGGCACATCAGCCAGCTTGTGCCGAGTATCCACAGGAAAGGAGGATAACCTCAGTCAAGCCCTGCGGCAAGTGGATACCGCTGCAGCTAGTGAACGGGCACAGGAATCACCCATGTCCAGTGCAGTCTGGAGCTGCTGTTTAGCAACAGCCCTGCCCTGGTCCCTGACCTGCTTGACCGTAGTCTGCATGTCAGCTGGGAGGTGAGGAAGAACTTCGTCCAGCGACCCCAAAAGGGCGTGAGAGAAGTGTGCCATAATCACTGCAGAGCTTGCCTGACGAAGGCCCAAGGAAGATGCTGCATAGACCTTCCGGGCCGAATGGTCCATAAGTTTGAGCTCCTTGTCCGGAGGGCGGTCAGTATCCGCTGAGCTGCCCATCCGCCCGAACACGAGGCAGTCACCAGGCTTTCCGCCGAGGGGTGCTCAGTAAACCCCGCCAAGGACCCTGTGGGCATCGGGTACTTGCGTGCCATGTGGGCAGACTGAGCTGGGCAGGAGGCAGGACGCTGCCAGAGTTCCAGAGCCGGGCTAATTATGGCTTCGGCGACTGGAAAGGCCTCCGTAGGGGTATCCCCCCTCTTAAGAATATCTGTAAGGAGATATTCTGCCTTCTTCTGAATAGGCTGCAGGGGCATCCCCGTGGACTCGGAAATGAGCCGGAGGATGCCCTGGAAGGAGGAAGGCCCTTCTTCCATGCCTGACACCGATAGCTCATCGTGAGAATGAAGGCCTGTATTATCTGAATCGGAGGAGTCCAGATACAAAGGCTGTCCACCTAAATCTCCCCTCGATACACCTAGGGCGATCGGGGTGACTAATCGACAGTCTGTGAGGAAGACCCAGAGACTGTCTGTCCTCCTTGGAGGGAACCCCTCCAAGGGGCAATTTTGGTGGAGGCTCCACCAATATTGGTGGGGAGCATGTAAACGGCCGCGCCGGAGAGCACACTAGAGCCCCCGAAGGGACCGGTGCCGAAGGAATCTGTGTCGGAGTAGGCCGAAGAGGCGGAGGCCAAGTGATAGCCGGGACCGCCAAGGGAGCCGGCTTCAGGCCTGCTAGCAGGAGTTGCTGCCACGAGATCCTCACAGCGTCGACGGATCTTCCATCGAAGCCTCTCCCCGTCCAAGGAGGATGAGGAACGGTGGCGGCGCCTCTTCCGGGAGTGTTTGTGTACTTTCTTGGGTCGATCGACCGAAGAGGACTTACTCCTCGATCGAGACCGACGGTGTCGGCTTTGTCGATCAGGAGAAACCGGACTCTGTGAAAACAGAGGATCCGGTTCCTGTCCCTCGATCGGGAGGCCCGTGGGACGGGTCTCCTCATCGGAGGAGGAGAGACTAGGCGTTCTCTCCAAAGAATCATTGACAGGTGTCTGTGACAATGGCTCGATAGGGTCGAGAGAAATCTCGTCCGGATCAGCCGTCTCCTCGACTTCTGTGCCTGGTCCAGACGGAAGGTCTGAAAAAACCGGCAGCCGAGGAGGCGATCTCGACCGTAGTCGAGACCTTGGACCGTTCCCGATCCCAGGAGCATCTTTGACTCGAAGAAGGTGGTTTTGGATCCTTTTTCCTAGAATGGGAGGAGTGCGAGCCCGAGGGCGCCTCATCCTTGGTAGGGAGAAACTGGCACAAATCCCGAAAGGATCCTGAAAAAGTGGAGCTCAAGTTGAGCGGCACGAAGAAGCCTCGGCTGGCCGAAGCTTGGGCGGCTTCCCTCCTCAAGGCCATTTGCTCGAGCTGCTCGGCGGATCCCGCAGAGCTATGGAAACCACCCACCTGGCTCCTTAGATTTTACCGTGGATTGCGAAGCCCGTCTCCCCAGCTTCAGGCGCGCCTGACGATCCTCCAAAATGGTCGGATGGAAGGAAGCGCAAATGGTACATTACGAGGTATCGTGAACAGTACCGAGCCAGTAAACGCACGAGAGGTGGGGGTCGGTGCGCGACATTTTCTGTCCGCTAGGACACCGGCGAAACCCAGGGACGACTTGTCATCCATGTCCGAATCCGAGTCGTAAACTCTTACGAGTTTCAAAGCGAGAAGACGCGGTGAAAACCGTTGAATTGAATCCAGGGCCTCAATCGCTGCAGAAAAGCACGAGGGAACCTGTATCTTCCAGCGGTAAGGAAGATCTGGTGTCATGGGGCGGAGCCGAGGTATTTACCACCCGGGTGGGTGGGAGGAGCCAGCTTGAAGACTTCCAGCAAGATTTAAAGGGGAAGGAACAATGCCAGACAGTGTGGATGAACAACATATCCACGCTCCTAGAAAGAACAGTTACGCAAGAACTACCGTAACAGTAGATCTTTGATGGGATCTCAATCATCAGGTTACACTGCAGGAACCTTCGCCATCCGAGACACGGAATCCACACGGAAGAATTTCAGCAATACAACTGGGGCAGCACACGCTGTCTAGGTCTGCTGTTGTCACCAACCCTATATAGGTGTGGGTGGCTCCACTCCATTCTCAGTTCTTTCCCTCCAGAGACGAAGAAAGCAAGGCCAACGCCCTGGGGAACCGAGGAGAGACCAAGGGACCCAAGCTCTAGATAGAAATGATGGAATACAGCAGATGGTCAGAACCTGACCAAAAGCCCCTAGAAGGGAGACGGTGGAAGGGAAATCATACCCGATGACCCAGATCCCCTCGAAGATTCACTGTTATGGTAAGTTCTTACGCAACTTTCTTCAAAGGTATCTCAGTCATCAAGTTACACCATCGGAACAAGTACCAAGCAGTGTGACAAGTGAAAACAGTCTCGGAGGCTGGATCTCCATCAACTTAAAACAGGAGTCCTTGCAGCACAGTCCTGCCAAATCCTGCATGGGCTCATGAAACAATGTCCAGACTAATGCTTAGTGAAGGTGTGGACTTGTACTCCAGGTGGCAGCAGCACAAATAGTGGCTGAGACCCCTTTGAAGAAAGCCAAAGTAGCCATGCCTCTGGGGGAATGAGTTTTGACAGCACTAGGCAGTTCTTTGCTGTATTTCTTGTAGCAGAACACAATGCAACTTGCCAACCATTTGGATAAACATGGTTTAGAAATTGAAGCACCCTCTCTACCTGGGGCGAAAGAAACTGCTTAGATTTTCTGGACGCCTTAGTCTGAAGCAGATAATCCTTCAAAGTTCTGCACACATCTAGCGTATGGAGCAGTGCTTCCCCTGGATTGGCACACTTAGTAAAATAAACAGGAATGTGGAAGGATTGATTACGTGCGAACTCAGAAACCACCTTCGGTTAAAACTTAGGATTTCAGCGCAATGATACCCTCTTTGTGAAAAATCAAATAAGGCTCCTTACACCAGAGGGCCTGAAGCTCTGAAATTCTTTGAGCAGAAGTAATGGCAACTAAAAATAGCACTTTCCGAGAGGTAGCACAAATCGCAAGTCACAACTGGCTCAAAAGGGTTTCATGTGAGAAGGGCGAGTCCCTAACCGTGCCACTCAGAGAGATGAAAGAATCGCCCCCGTCAAAGGGGAGACTTTCCATTAGAGAGACCGCTGCAAACAGCGATGGTCCTCTAAATTGAGCAATACATCTTTATGCAGGGGTTTGTGCCCCCCTAACTTCCAAAATAATGATTCAACTCCAGGAGAGAGGTTTTAGTAAAAATAGAAACTACCCCAGAAGCAAAAAGAACTGCCTGCACCGGGATCTCAACCAGGCTCCAGAAGAGGTGGCTCACACCACTACACCAAATGGCCACCTCAGCAGGGCTTGGCCAGATACTTCCTGCTATTCTCTTTCTCGTGAGTGTAGCGCATATCCCTCAATGCTACCCTTGGTATTGCAAATCACTAGCTCGGTTTCCCCTCTTGCTCTACATGGGAGCGGTATTTGAGTCGCTCAATAATACTTGCCCATATAGGCTGCCACCGCTCAAAATGAGACAGGGTCAACTTTTCCAAAATAAAATTCAAGTCCCAAGTCAGGACACGGGAACGGATCAGGGTTTCCAATGCAGGATGCACCCCGAGAACTGTACGGGAGACATCCAGCTGAGCTAGAGTGTGGTCATCCATGGGCTCATGGAAGACAAACAGCCAAAAGGTGGACCTTGAGGGAGGAATACTGGAAGCCTGAGTCAGACAAAGAAATCAGGTAGTCCAGGATATGCTTCACAGGACAGGTGAAAGGGTCTAGGGAATGCTTTGCAGCCCATATGGCAAACCGCTTCCACTTCATGGCATAAGTGGCACATGTGGAAGGCTTGGGGCAGCCGCCAGGACAGCTACCACCCTGTTAGAGACTCCGAACCCGGCGATGGCTACGTTCTCAGGAGTCACGCATGTAGATAGAGGGACCAGAGGTTTGGATGGACCAGGGTCCCCCAATCCAGAGTCAGAAGATTCCTGAAAAGGGGCAGATGGACCGGAGGTTCCTCTGCCAGCTGCTGAACTACAGGGAACCATATCTAGCAAGACCAGAATGAAGCTATCAGAATCATGCTGGCCTCTTCCATTTGCAGCTTGATCAGTACCCTCTGTATTAGAGGAAACTGAGGGAATGCCTACAGCAATCTCCCACTCCAAGAGAGGGACAACGCATCTCACCAGAAAACTCCAGGCCCTGGATCTAGCAAGCAGAAACTGGGCAGTTGTACACCGAGTGGGTAACGCTAAAAGGTCCAACTCTGGGTGACCCCATTTAATGAACAGATTTTCTGCTATGAATGAGAGAAGCCAACATTAGTGCATGCTGGACTGAATCATGCGGAGACTGTCAGGGTGTTAACACCTGGGATGTGGACCGCAGACTGTCAGACTGTGCTCCAGTGTCCAGTACCACACTCTCATAGCCTCCCTGTAGAGTGGCTATGAGCGAGTCCTCCCCTGCTTGATGTAGTAGACGACGTTCAGATTGTCCTACTGCACCAGCAGTTGGCCTGGAGCAAGGTGTTCCTGAAATGCCTATGTGGCACAGAGCACTGGTCTCATCTCCAGGACACTGATATTCAGGGCAGCTTCCCACTGGGACCAGAAGTCCTGGGTTTGAAAGGGACCCAGGTGGGCTCCCCAGCCCAGGTCAGACGCATCCGTGGTGAGGATCTGTTGGGAAGAGGAGACCTAGAAAAGGTCTCCCTGAAGAAGATTTGAGGAGTCCATCTACCACTGCAAAACCTTTGTGGACTGGGGAAGAGACTAGGACTGGTTGGTCCAGCTTATCTGTGCGCTGGTTCCACTGCACTCTGAAGGTCCATGGAGGAATGCACATGTGAAGCCTGGCCAGTGGAACAGTGGGAATGGCCACAGCTATTAGACACAAGAGCCGGAGATACAACCTGGCAGGAAATGTCCAGACTCTGAGCTACTTCCTGAGCTATAAGGGATGCTGCCCTGTTCTGGGGTAAGATGGCCTTCCCCTGCAGAGAGTCCTGAACCACCCTGATGTATTGCAGTCTTTGGGACAGTACTAGAACAGATTTGGGCAGGTTGACGGTTATGACCCAAGAGTGGAAAAGCTGGAGTGTGCACTCCAGAGTCAGCTACAGCTGGTCCCAGAATGGGGTCTTGATAAGCCAATCGCCCACGTAAGGGAAGATGTACAAGTCCATCTCTGCTGAAAGCTGCTGTGACCACTGCTAAGCATTTGGTAAAGTCACACACACACACAGAGGATAAGTCGAAGGGCAGCACCTTGAATTGATAATGCTGGCCCTGAAAGGTGAAGTGAAGAAACATCCTGTGAGGAGGAAAGGCCACAATGTGTAGGTAAGCGTCCGGCATGTCCAGTGAACAGAGCCAGTCCCTGGTCTTGAAGAGGGGCAAGAGGCCTGACAAAGTTACCATTTGAAACTCTTTGTACTACACAAAGACTGGTCCTCGACATCCAAAAATGGGTCTCAGATCTCCACTCTTTTTGGGGACCAAGACGCACCTGAAGTAAACCCTAGGATTTCTCAGACGCTCTGGCACCAGCTCGACTGCTTACTTGCGCAACAGAGATTGCACTTCCTCCCTGAGAACAGACAAGTAGGACAGGGGATAGGTGGAGGGTGAATGAGGGTTATCTGGAGGTTGTTGAATGAGCTCCAGGGAATGACAGCTCTCCATAATCTGCACGTTCCATGCATCTGCAGTTATGCCTCTCCACTGATGCAGAGAGACCCGACCTCTGACCACCACCTCCTGGGTCTGGGCCAGTGGAGGGGGGTCTGGCAAGGAGTCAAGCTGAGGCAGGCCCAGAAGTGGAAGCTGGCCCATCGTTTGAGATGCTTGGCCACTGCTCCAGAGTTAGATGGGGTGGGCAAGGAAGACTGGGCTCTGCGCTTCCCCTGGGTGTGGGGGCCAGAGCCTAGTCTATTGGTCTGTCTACAAAAAGTTGGGCATCCCCTGCCATGAGGCTGAGTGTAGTAGAGAGTGGACTGACTTAAGGGCCATGCCAGAGGCCTGCAGATTAATGAGATCCTGGACACCAGGGCCAAAGAGCTTGGAGCCACTGAATGGGACGTTAAGCACCATACTTTGCACTTCAGCTGCAAAGCCAGAGATCCTCAGCCAGGAATGCCTACGAAGGCAAATGCCTGTGGCAGCAGCCCTGGCCACCGTGTCAGCCAAATCATACAGGGCCCAAAGAAGGTGTTTGCCAACACCCTCCGAAGTCTGCAGACACTAGCAATTCCTGCTTCTGGGTGCTATCAGGGAGGGTTGGGCAGCCGCCTTGCCCTTCCTTCAGTTGGCATTTTGGAACCCGACCATATGTGTAAGATAGTTGATCCTCAGATCTAAGGTAGAGGAGGCGTAGACGCCTCTTACTCCCAAGGTCAATCCTGCAGGATTCCTTGTCTGGGGGAAGGGAGACATGATGCTTGAGTGCCTTAGATCCGTCATGAGCTACCTTAATGACAACCAAATCAGTTTCAGCCTGGGCCACAAAGTAAGGCCCTGGGGGGCATTATACAGTCTGTCCTGCGTGGCACAGCTGGCACCATGTCTGGCTTTTGCCAGGCTGCCATAGTGGCATTTTTCAGGGCTGGCAGCATAGAAGGGATAATTTTAGATGGAGAGTCAGGGATCTGCCAAGTAGTCAGCCAGGTCCTTTCTGGTGACCTCCTCCTCCTCAGTCTGGAAGCCCATAGTGGCAGACAGCTGTTTCATGACATTATAGTAAGTAGCATCTTCAGGGGGAGACATCAGAGTATGCTTAAGTGAGTCCTCACTTACCGAAGAGGCAGTGGACTTGTCAGAAAGGAGGATTTCCTCCTCTTCAGCCTCAATGACGTCAACCTCCTCATCTGGGTCTGGTGTCGGAACAGTCAGAGTCCTGCAGGGAGGTTCCCTTGGAGGACAAATGGGCGCCGATGACAAAGCCACTGTTGACGGCCTACTGAAGGTGTTAAACTACTGGACCAGAACACTGGGAAATTTAACAAAGACCTCGTGCAGGTCCATGGTCGATGGAGGGGAGTTTGACAGCACAGATGCCTGAGACTTGCAGACCTGAGAACCCGACGAGCCCTTAGCCCTGAGAGAGGAAGGGACAGGCAAGAGGGTGGTCATGCAGGACTAGCCAGTCGGTGGAGGGGCAGACGACCTGGAGGTTGACAGCTGGGCGCCCTGAGATTCAGGTGGAGAAGCTGTCTGTATGGGCCTGGTAGGAATAGACCTGAACAGCTGGTCTCTTCGTTGGGGCGGTTGCCGTCGACAAATATTCCCCCAAAGGAGAGGCAGAAGCAGAATAGGATGACCACCGGGGGAGCGGTTGTGATCCCAGTCTTTGTGACTTTTTCCCTCTGAGGACTTGTCTCGGGCCTTGTGGACCCAGTGGACGACGAAGCAACCAGGGCCCTGGAGGACCCATGTCCTGAGTTGGATACCTGCTGCTCCATCAAGAATTTCTCGGGTCTTCTTGCATCGCCGAGGCGATGTTTGTTTGAATTTCTGACAGAGCTCACAGCCAGAGACTTCGTGGTTTGGCCCAAGACAGCAGACACAAATGGAGTGTTCATCTGTAGAGGCAATCTTCTTCACACAGCAGCAGCGCCGGAATAGACAAGGACAGATTAACTCTCAAAAAAACAAAAAAGGAAAAAAAAAAATCTAAGATTTTGTGGAAAAATTGATGAAAAACGAATGTAGGCTGAAAAAGGCATGAACACTGAGATGACTTCTACGGAGACTGTGCTTGCAAGTCGACGGCGGGAAATAACTGAGGAGGGAGTGGGGCCGCCCATGCCTATATAGGGTTGGTGATGGTGTGGGCAGCCCCAGTTGTACTGCTGAAAAATCTATGTGGCTTCCCTGTCTCAGACGGCGAAGGTTCCTATAGTGTAACCTGGTGACTGAGATCCACCAAAGATCCTCCCTGTCCAATCCAGAGACAGGGCATCCACTGGTACCAAGCCCAGAGCCGGAGGCCTGCAACAGTACAGGGGAATCTGGTAGCTGTGTTTCAAGGCGAAGAGATCTCGAGTGCCCCACCTCCTGAATACTGTGGCCAGCACCTGTTTCTTGGGTCCACTCATGGTGGCCCTGACTGAAGTGGCTCAGGGAGTCTGCCAGCACATTGTTCTTGCCTGGCAGGTGAATGGCAGTGAGCTGCACATCTAAGGAGTAGGCCAGAAACCAGATCTTTATGGCCTCTGTGCAGATCTTTGTGGCTCTTGTGTTCCCCTGCTTGTTGATGTAGAACATAGCAGTGATGTTGTCCGTCCTGACTTGGACAGACTGACCCTTGAGCTGGGGAGCAAAGGCTTCGATAGCCAGGTACATCACTGAGTTAGAGGAGATTTATGCGACACATGGACTCCCTGGGGGACCACACCCCACTTATGGGACAGACCAACTTAGGGTAGCTGGTTCATTCCACTGGAGTGTCATATAGATGAGGCACACTGATGAGTCCTGGTAGGACGAAACATGTCCATCTTCTGTTGGCACCCTTTGCAGACTGTGCAAGAGGCCTTTCAGCACCATGCATTTCTGCTTAAAGTTGAACCAGCATAATATGTTGTGGTGATTTGCATAATATAGCCCATGATGCTTTGCATAATGGGGGTATGTGTGATTTTGTATTCCCCACTTATGGAACAGTCTGCCAGGTGGGCACCCCACCCTACAAGGGAAACCTCTGTAGTGAGCACTCTGGATGGTTCCCTCTGCTTGAAAGGCATTCCCTCCCAGAGGTTGTCCCTGTCCCTGTCCTTCCACCAGTCCAGGGCTTGTAAGTGTGTCCTTGTGACTGGAATGAGTCAGTTTTGACAAGCAGTCCCACTTTTGAGATCAACGTGCTCTGAGACGGTACTGGATATCCCTCATCTGGAATCTGGCTCCTGGCACTACAACTTTAGTAGATGCCACGTGGCCTACAAGTCTGAGAAGTGCCTGGCTGGTCTTGATTGGCTCAGGACAAACCAGTGCGCCAGGGTCTGGAGGTTTTCCACCCTGTCCAGAGAAAAACAGGGCTTTGCCTTGCTGTGTGTCCAGCTCTGCTCCGATATACTCCAGGAGTTGAACTGGCTCGAATTGGGATTTCTCTGTGTTGATCAAGAAACCCAGTGACTCCAGGGTGTGCTGCATGAAGCTGAGCGAAAGAATCTCTGACCTAGACTTGTCCACTATCGGCCAGTCATTCAGGTAGGGGAAGACAGATACCTCCGGTCTTCTGAGATGGGCTGCCACCACTGCCAAGCACTTTGTGAAAACTCTGGGAGCTGAAGAAAGGCTGAATGGCAGAGCTGCAAACTGGTAGTGGCCAGAGAGCAGCCCAAATCTGAGATACTTTCTGTGAGAACGCCTGATTGGAATAAGGAAATGAGCATCTCTTAGGTCTAGGGAGGCTAGTTAGTCTCCCTGTTGCAAGCAGGGAATCACCACTGACAGGGTGACCATCTTGAATTTGGGGTTGACTAGGTGCTTGTTTAGATACTAGAGATCTAGAATGGGTCGCCAGTCCCAGTTTTTCTTTTGGGTTAGAAAGTATCTGGAAGAGAGGCCTTTTCCCCATTGGGAGAGACTGACTTCACTGAATATGCTGCCAGGAAGGACATTACCTCCAACTCTAGCAAACTTTTCTTTGTGGGGGTTGGGGGTTTTACACTTCTGTGGCCCTTCTGAGTGGGAAATCTTCTGAACTGCATGGTAAATCCTTGACCCACCATCTCCAGCACCCACTTGTTTAAGGTGATGTGGAGACAGTGGGTCAGCCTTTCTCCTACTGGCAGAGGGGAAACGACGTGAGCCTTCCAAGTCAGGAGTTTTGTTTTGGTTGAGCTTTTGTTGAAGGTGTGGGATCAGTACGTTTGAGCCCTACCACCTCTTTCCCCTAAAGAAACCTCTCTCATCTGACAGTAATCCAGGGCATGGGCACTGGCATAGGGTAGAAGGCCCTGGGATACAAATCCCCATCTTTGCCCCCTCTTTGGGGCCTGTAGGATATAGAGGATTTCTCTTTAGCTGCATTACTCTGATACAGTAGGTGGTTTGTATTCCTCCATCTTTTTCATGCATGTCTCCGTTTGGTCTCCAAAGAGAGAATTATTCTCACAGGGGAAATCCGTAGCTTTAGTTTGGATGTTTGGATGTCTGGGAGAGACTGGCAGTCCTCAACCAGGCAAACTTCCTGAGAGAAACGGCCTAAGCCATAGCCCTGGACGCAGTGTCACTGGCATCTACAGCCATATGGGACGGATATTTTGTGGCTTCTAGGGCAGTTTTTAACAGTTTCTGCCAGTTGCTGGGCCACTTTATCTGAGACATGCTGGCTGATAGCCAGGACAGAGCTCCAGACAGCCTTTTGGTACAGAGCTGTGTACGCCAAGTTAAGTACAGAGGCAAAGCAGCAGTGAGGCTGCGGTGTAAAATGTCTTACCCATAGTATCTAGTTTTTGGAATTGTTTTTCTGTAGACTGGGAAGAAGGATGCACATTTGCTTTATCACAAGCTGCAGCTTTCACTGTTTCTTCACGGTCCCACCCCAGTATGGAGGGTGGATGCAGGAGAAGTTTGAAAGTAGCCCTGTGAAGAGACTTATGAACTGGAAGGAACAGCTTTTTAGGAGGAGGGAGACCCATCATATCCAGAAAGTCTGCCTCCTCATCTTCCTCAGTGGACTCTTGAACAGAAAGGTCAGGAGTGTCCACCATGTGCTGGACAAAGGTAAAGAGAGGAAAAATCCTCCTGGCCATGGGAAAGAGCCAAATTGTTGGCCAGGAGTTTCATCAGGTTCTAAAGGTTCACCCTCTTCATTTATTTTTTGTTTACCAGGAAAGGAGGGCTAGACAATTCTGCCTATTTTCAGCCTTCATCATCACTCCCTTCAAAGAATATGCCCTGGCAGAGACCAGGGTACGAGGGGATAAGTGTAGCAGGACCAGCTGGGGAACCCAGAAGAGTGCCCATAGCCTGAAAAGGTTGACATAGTTGCCAAGCCTTTGCCATTTCCTCTGCAGAGGGTAAATCATGTTGCAACACTGACGTCTCCCTTTGCTGTTCAGCAGAAGGAGAAGCGATAGTTCTCTCCCCCCCCCTTTTTGTTTCTTTTTAACAGCCCTGAATCAGGAACCTGCTGTGAATATCTTTTTTGTTTGGCTTGGTCATTTTTAATCAGACTTTTCTATGGGGTCCTTGGAGGACCAGTCTTTAGACTTTTGATGAGAGGATACCTCTTCTGAATTTTTAATAGAGGGGGAGGCAGACTGAGAAGCCATAATTTCTAGCCTTATGGCAGATTTATCATAGTTTTTGAGCAATTTAAAATGTAAAGCTCACAGACAGAAAAAGGATTAACTGGCTCAAAATATTTAAATGAAGATTGTGGCACACCACAATTTAAAAGGTTTTAACAATTTGGAAAGGAAAAAGGACCAGTCTTGTTTCTGGGTCTGACCTACTAATTTGGAAAAAAACACGTTTCTAGGTCTCGACATACAGAAGATTCAGAAAGCTCCCAGTGCTGTGAAACCACGGAAAACTGCTCCTAGCGCAGGTAAAAGAAAGAAATGAGGTTTAAAAATCGCAGAACTGCCTTAAAAATAGGTATCCGTGGAAAAAATGTTAAAATAAACATCCGTGGAAATTTTACTACCTCAGACGCGATTTTTTTTAGTAAAAAAAAAAAAAAAAGGGACAGCGGAAAAAGGAGGTGACTTTCTACGGTTCCTGGGGACTAAGGAACTGCAGAAAACACATGTAAAACACTAAAAACTTACCAACACACAAAGTAGCACAGAATAAAAGTAACCACTAATAAAATGAAAATAAACTATTTCAAGCAAAGGTTTGAAGCAAGAGCTCCGGGGTAGACTTGTTCAGCCAGAGAAGAATTGAATCTGACTGGAGTACAGCAGCACCTACAGGAAGCACCCTCTTACTACAATCCGATTGGCAGAATTCCCTGGTATCATTAGCCAACTCCACCTCTGGGGCAGCTGAGCCCAGCTGGCATAACTGCACTAGTCAAACATACTGAAGGGTTCCTGGGGTGAGAAAATGAATGTTTACCAAAAAAAAAAAATGTAACTCCAAGAAAAGCAGTACTGTTGCTCTGCGGTCCGATGAACGACTGCTGATAGGAGAAAAAACGGAGGAAAAATAGGGCCACCCACAGTTATATAGGTGGAGTTGTTGCATATTGTCATGGGCAGCCCCCTGCCAGCAAAGGTTTGAGTGATCCAGACAGATTGCTTACAGTGCCAAAGGTGTGCCCCAATGGGGGAAGATATCCTCGATGATATCTTGCAGTGTGCTTATAAAATCACCATTTTTAGACCACAAAATACAGAGGTATGTATAGCTCAAAAGTACTGCTCTACTTTTTTTTTGACACCCCCCCCAAAGATGGGACAGCAGACGCAAGTTACAGTTTCAAATCGCTTAACACCAGCTACTACAGCTGAGCTGCACAGCGGACTATTCACAATATGAAACACCTGCTGGTCTCACTGTGTGTGTGTGTGTGAATTTACTTTGCATTGTTGACTGGGAGAGCCCAGATGCGACAAACATGAGTGAACTGCTCTGGGGGGGCAGGCAATGTGAAAACTGAAGAGCACACAGATCACACAAATCTGCACCAGTCATGTCAGTCACATCTTGATCAATTCCGACCTGCTCTATTAATTGCGGATTGAAAACGTATTGTTTCCTGCCCCTATTGTTCAGCCTGTTCTGTCCATCTGTCATCATCTTCCTCTGTGCTTGCTACAGTGATGATGGCAAAGGGTTGGTTGGCAATGTTCAAAGTGTCAATGGAGGCTGGGGAGAGGGAGGAATACTGCTGAAGAGGGCAGGCTGAGGCTGCCATTCAGTAACAGAGCCTGGACATGTCAGGCATGGTGCGATCGGACCTCACCAGTCAGTTATCAGATTTGATTCCACTCCATCTTCCCCCACCTTTACATATATGGCTTGGCTATTTTGTTCCAAACTCAAAGGAGCTTTACAAACTTAAGAAAACAGGAGGTCATGTAAGGAGTACTTGGCAGGATAACAGACAGCATGCATGGGGTTAACATAGAATTTGACAGCAGATAAGGACCGCTTGGCCCACCCAGTCTGCCCGTTTCCCTACCTAATGGATAAGCTGCAGATCCTAGTTAACCAGCAGCCTACTTCTTCCTACCCCCACCCCCTAGAATTGCCTTATGACTGTCCCATGCATGCTTGAATTCCATCACTGTTTTTGACTCCACAACCTCCTCTGGAAGGCCGTTCCATGCATCCACAACCCTCCGTGAAAAATACTTCCTTAAATTACCTCTGAGCCACCTCCCCATCTTCAAACCTGTGCCCCTTGTTCTTGCACACCTCTTTTTTGAAAGATGCTACCCTCTTGGACTTTGTTGATTTCCTTGAGGTACTTGAAAGTTTCTATCATGTCCCCCCCTCTCCTCGAAGCTATACATTTTAAGCTCCTTAAGTCTCTCTTCATATGTCTTCCGGTGCAGACCCTGCACCATATTAGTTGCCCTCCTCTGGACATCTTCCATCCTGTCTATGTCTATGCAGAGATTGGGTCTCCAGAACTGCATGCAGTACTCCAGATGGGGTCTCACCAGCTGTCTGTACAGAGGGATAATAACTTCCCGTTTTCTACTGGTGATGCCTCTCCCTATGCATCCTAGTATCCCCCCAGCCCTCCTTGCTGCCCTCTCACATTGCTTGCCCACCTTTAGGTCATCTGATATGACTACCATACAGTACACAGGCAGGCTACTTAAAAAGCACATCAGTTTGGACGCGTGGCCTTAGGAGTATACCTAAACAGAAATTACTGCATTTATTTTCCCTCTTGGCACATGTTTGCATGGTCACAAGGTTAATAGAACAGTGTTTCTATCCTCCAGCCTGTATTTTACCACAGCAGACACCAAGCATGCGCTAGCTTTTTCTGGTGTCTGACACAGATGACATCCTTCCATGTGCCAAGAGTAGAGCGAGGGAAATTCTGCCAATATCACTTCCACAGTAGGGCAAAAAATACAGTGGGCAGGTGGCCACTAACTTATAGTAGCCAAACTTTTATTCTTAATGGTAGTTGGCCATCTGGCTACCTCATTCGTCCAATGTACTTGAACCAATCGAGCATGACAAAATTGAAATTACTTATGAATTTTAATACTGTGCTTTCAAATACATAAAATGGACACTTACCACCCATGCCCGAGCCTGAATACCAGTCTTCATCATCGCCAGATCCATCTTGATCATCAGGAAAGATACTGCTTGTTTTTGAGGTGGTGGAGGCCTGAAAAAGAAATTTGAGGTCTGAGTTTGATGGTAAAAGGTTAATCTGAAAATGCAGCATGCCACAAGATACATTTTCTCCCAAATGCTTGCACATAAGGACTACAAACTTCAACACAGTAATAGTTTCATCTAAATGGCAGTAATCAACCTGCAGACCAGTCAACCTCTCCAAACCATATTTCAAATTTAATGAGCCCCTGTAGCCACCCTCTCTGCCAGACTACTGCTGTGGTGTACGAGATAACTTATCAACTGCTACACTGTGCTGTGACTTAACATTAGGTCATGTTATAAGACATATATAGTAAAACCATATACTATTTAACATGGGCAACCACGCCCAACTTGGCACATGTTTTCATCTCAGGGCTGAGATGACATTATGAACCTCTCGAGCCTTGCTCTCGATGTCCACTCCTTGATGGAAACACAGCCTCGTTGTGTATGACTGCACGTGCATTATTTCCTATACAGTGATCAAATCAAGTGGAAAAAAAGCATTTCAAAAATGTCCTAGAGTGACAGTGCAAGTGTTCACAGTGAAACATACAAAAACATCAATTTGATGTTAAAAAATGCTAGTGCTATTAAAAATATACAGCATGCAGGATACTAATAGAAATATTTCAATGATGCTCAAAGTACTGAAGAATAAAAACATGCTAGCTTTTCTTGGCTGGTTACATTGAATAAGCAGTTTATTTCAGTTATTTTTGCATAGAAAAATACCAAACTAATTCACTACTCCACCATATCTGTGCATTACAACAGAGCATTGTGGATGAGGAAGAGACAAGAGCGCTGTCTCAGCTGGTTCTGGACCTAACTGGCCAATATCTCCAGACTCAAACTCATAGAAACAGACTGATGGCAAATAAGGACCGCTTGGCCCACCTAGTCTGCCCATTTCCCTACCTACAGGATAAGCTGCAGGTCCTAGTTAACCAACAGCCTATTTCTTCCTACCCCCCACAAAAATTGCCTTACGTCTGTCCCATGCATTCTTGAATTTTCCCTCAGTTTTAGACCCCACAACCTTCACAGGAAGGCTGTTCCATGCATCCACCACCCTCTGTGAAAAAATACTTCCTCACATTGCCCCTTAACCGCTCCCCCCTCTCTTCAAATTTCATCCCCTTGTTGTTGCACATCTCTTCCTGAAAGATGCTACCCTCTTGGACTTTGCCGATTCCACTGAGGTACGTAAAACTTGAGTCGTTATGCTATATAGAAAGAGACAGAACCATAGAAAATGTTAGTAGAAAGTGCCCCAGTGGCCCATAAGCTCAGTCCAGCAGATAGGGACCAACAGTCTTCCCCTTGCACCCCTCCCCACTACCACCCTGGGAATCCATCACTATTGCTATATGCCCTTCACCATTTCAGCACATATGACTTCGCCTGAAGTTTGTTCTATTCTGTCACCACCCCTTCAGTGAAACAGTGGTTTGACATTATTTTAAACCTCCCTCCTGCCAGTTTCATGGAGCTACCTCTTGTGGCATTACTACTTAAAGTGACCAGGTCTCTAGTGTCCACTCTACTGACTTCATTGAGGAACGTCTAAATCATGTCCCCTTGTTTCCTCCCATCTTCTCAGGTATACTTGTTCAGATCTTCCAGATACTGCTCGTGCATCATCCTCTGCTGCCCCGGATCCTCTTGGTAATACTTCTCTGCACTGCTTCCAGTCTTTCCTTGTCCCCAGGATGCGAGTTCCCCAGCAACAGACAGTACGAGGCTGAACCAAGGACATGTGCAGGAACATCATCACCTCCCTCCTCGTGCTAGCGATCCCCCTGCCTGCACATTCTAGCACCCTAGTCATATTCCCACTGCTTTACTGCACTGTGCCGCTGCCTTTAGAGTGTGCCCATTTCCATTCATTCTTGAAGCCACCCCCGAAGTCTTAACATCTCTATTTTTAATTTAGTGAAGGGTTACGTGATAGTAAATGAGCTGGTCACCAGATTCCTTCCTCTTCCTGTTCCCCAAAGTAAGCCAGCTCGGCCCCAAGAGCCTTGTTAGTGGCTTTGTCCTCAGTGGACTTCTAAAATACAAAAATCTATGTTTTAAAATGACACTCCCACTGCTATCAATGAAGCGCGCTCCCCACTCTAAAAACTGTCACAAAACGGAGTGCAGGGTGGCATGGGGCAGAGATTGCTTACACTGGGGACCAGGAGGGGAAGGGATCTGGTGACCAGCTCTCATTTATGATCCCTGCCCCTTCAAACAAATACAGAAATGTTAGGACTTTAATACTTCAGCTCCAGTACAGGATAGTTACTTGGGGGGCTTCCAGAAATGTATTCAAATGAGCATGACTGATGCTCTTTAAAGTATCCCTGATCATCACCCCAGATCTTTTTCCTATCCGAGTTTTTGACCATGTGCTTAACCTTACACTTCAGCTGCTACACTTAATCACCCTTCCAGTTTCTCTGGATCCCTATACATGGCTCTATCCCTCTTCAGAGTGCACTGTAATGCAGATTTGGATGTTGTCTGAAGAGGCATGTCTTCTCTGACTCCCACCCCTCATTCACAAATTAACATACTGAGAACTGGTTCCAAGACCAAACCAATCTATGGGGTACCCTTCAGATATTTGAAATTTTCTGTCCGGGCTCAAAACCTTTTGCAGGGCAGCAGGCAGTTTGGGGAAGAATGGGTGCCACCAAGACTCTTCACACTACTTACTGGGGTGAGTGGTCAAAATTTTTTCTGTAGTACCTAGAAGTGACAACATGGTTGAAGTGTCCTAATCATTTGATGCCAGTCTTGGGGCGGGATTATTAATGCAACAATTTAATTTGACTCCTTTAGTTATCTGAATAAAGAACAGTTACGTAAGAACTTACTGCAACACTAGATCTTAGAGAGCATCTCAGTCATCAGGTAACACCATAGGAACTTCACAGTCTGTGAAGGGGAATCCACACGGAAGATTTTCAGCAGTACAACTGTGGCCGACCATGCCACTGACATCTGCTGACGTCACTGACCCTAAGGGTGGGAGTGATCCCGCTCCCTCGTTTTCTTCCCCTGGAGACTAAGGGAGTCAGGCTCGTGCTACTGGGGACTGAGGGGGAGAGAGGCACTCATGCCTATATGAAAGGCTGGATACACCAAACACAGCCAGTTCCTAGACAGGAATCCCAAGAGGGGGAATGATGGGAGGGAAAGTATACCAGATTTATTTATTTAAGAGATTGGAATTACAACCCTTTGAGTCAGATACTCATTTCCAAAGACTCCATATCATAAGTACACATTTAGATACAGCAAGGTGAAACATAACATACATATGGCTGCTACATCAGGTTTTGTGGGCGGGAATAGTATAGTTCAGAGTTACAGCGTCTTTATACATGATATTGTAATGTGAGGTAATAACAGTGTATACAAGAGGCATTGAGCCTATGCAGTAGCCTATACAATTGTTTAGCTAAACCTGTGGAGTAGCCTATACAGTGGTTTTGCTAGGAAGTTTCATGCTGGAGTGGAGAAACACATTGCTATGTGGAAAGAAACTGCTCAAGGCAGTCTAGAAGCAAGACTTTGTCTATGTTGCAACTTTGGTAATAGATACCGTTCTGGGTGGGTGGCAGCCCAGTGGATGGCAGCTCACCGCGGAGGGCACTGACAGGTGCAGGTTGTGAGTATGTGGTTCCCGAGGGCGATTCTGAAAGCACCAATTTTAGTGAGGCTGGCGACACTCGCACGAAAGAAGCTGAACCAGAATGGAGTCTTGTATGAGAAGGTCCTTTGTGGTAGGGAGGTTCTTACCCATGGGACTGCTAGGGAGGGCTTATCAGTGATGCAGATGGAGACGGAGGTCTAACGGTGGAGAGAGGATGCAACTACTGGTGGCGTTAGTCCAAGGAGGGTCTGTTGGGCCATAAGGCAGGATGATATAGTAGCCTTTCTTCAAAGGCGAGTATTTGAGTGAGGGAGTAGAGGGTGCAGGAGTTGGTTAGCTGGTCTGCACTGGACAGGAGCCTGCATGCTTAGATGGACACTTATTTTGCTGAGGGCAGTGGCGTCTGCAGCTACGTAGATCACTAGACTCATCTATTAGGGATAGTACTGATGAGGTGATGGCTAGTCACAGGGCTCCAGGGGGTAGGCAGTCTTTGTGGAGGTAGAGGAGGCCAGTGCGTATGTTAGTGGCAGACGTGAGAGCGTCAATGTGAGTGTGGCAGGTGAGGGCAGAGTCGAAGGTTATGCCTATATATTTATAGGAGGTAACCTGCTCAATGGGTTGGAGGGAGCTGGAGAGGATCTGCAGTGGAGAGTTTTAGTTTATTTGGGTGGTGGGCAATATCATGCCCTTGGTCTTTTTCAGGTTGAAGATAAGTCTATGCTCCACGAACCAGCTTTCGGTAAGGCTAAGAGTGCTGGAGAGAGGTCTGCAGACTGGTGGCGTTGGCATGGGATGCACAGAGGACTGCGTAGTCTGCACAGAATAAGACCTTGCCATCACACGAGTTTGGTAGTGCACTGAGGAACAAATTGAAAAGTAGCGGATGCAGGATGGACCCCTGTGGGACCCCTGAGCAGATGGGGCAGGTATTGATATGACACTGTCCAGTCTTAACACATTGTGTTGTAGAGGACAGGTAGCTTGTGAGCCAATCTAGGGGGCCTGTGAGAAATACACTTGCCGAAGGGAGTCCGGGGGGGGGGGTGACTGACCATATCGAAAGACTTTGAGAGGTCTATGAACACAGCTCCTGCTAGCTGGCCTTTGTTGAGCGCATCATGGAGGAAATTAGAGAATTCGAGGAGTGCCGTGGTGGTGCTACGGCCTAGGCGGAAGCCGCGGCTGCTCCTTGCAGAGTAGGTTGTGGGCTGCAGGTAGTCAGCAAGTTGGTCCGCCACTACCTTTCCAGGGCTTTTGGGGAATGGAGATGACAGATCCCCTACCAACATCTACTGTTATGGTAAGATCTTACGTAACTATTCTATCTTCTTCAGGGGTATCTCAGTCATCAGGTAACACCGTAGGAATGAGTCCCAAGCAGTTAAAGGTACAGACAGTCTGGGAGGAGGGCTCTCAATGCACTTCAGACAGGAGGCCTTGCAGCATAGCCCTGCCAAAAACGGCATGGGCTCTTGAGGCAATGTCGAGACTGTAGTGCTTGGTGAAAGTACGAACGGTACTCCAGGTGGCAGCCACAGAGATGTCCATGGCTGAGACCCCTCAGAAACAAGTCACAGAAGTAGCCATGCCCCTTGTGGAATGAACTTTGACAGCAACATACTTATTACATACTTGTTACAGCAGAACATAATGCAATTTGCCAACCATTTGGATAAAACACTGCTTAGAAACTGAAACGCTCTCATTACCTGAGACAAAGGAAACAGTTGCTTCTGACTTTCTACATTCCTTGATCTGAATCAGACAGTACTTCAAAGTTCTGTGCACATCTAACGTTTGGAGTAGTGCTTCCCCTGGATTGGCACGCTTAGGAAAATAAACAGGAAGGTGGATAGACTGGTTGAGTGTGAACTCAGACCACCTTAGAGAAACTTAGGATTTGTGTGCAAAGACACCCGGTCTTTGTGAAAAATCAAATGAGGCTCTTCACACCAGAGGGCCTGGAGCTCCGAAATTCTTTGAGCAGAAGTAATGACAACTAAAAATAACTCTTTCCAAGAGAGAAATCTCAACTTCAGTTGCGCTGGCTCAAAGGGAGACAGGGACAACTTCCAAAACAAAGCTCAAATCCCAAGCCAGGACAAGGGAACGGATTGGTGATTTCAGATACAGGATGCCCTTGAGGAAGGTATGGGAGACACCCAGCTCAGCAATCGTGCAGTCACCCACGGGCTCATGAAAGGCAGAAATAGCCAAAAGGTGCACCTTGAGGGTGAAGTACTGGAGACCCGAGTTGGGGAGAGAGAGAGAGAGGGAGAGATATATCAGATAGTCCAGGAGATGGTTCACCAGGCAGGTGAAAGGGTCAAAACTATGTTTGGCAGCACAGATGGCAAACCGTTTCCACTTCATGGCATATGTGGCTCAAGTGGAAGGCTTCTGGGTGGCCACTAGGACATCTGCCACTCTGTTAAAGACCCCAAACCTGGAGACTGCTGTGTCCTCAGAAGCCAAGCAGGCAGATGGAGGGATCTGAGATTGGGATGGACCAGGGTACCCAGAGTCTGAGTCAGCAGATTCCTGCAAAGAGGGAGAGGGAATGGAGGTTCCTCCACCATCTGCTGGAGCAGAGGGAACCACATCAGCTGGGACAGAACAAAGCTACCAGGATCATGCTGGCGCCCTCTGTCTGCAACTTGATCAGCACCCTCTGAATTAGAGGAAACTGAGGAAGATGTGAAGAAACCTCCCGCTCCAGGAGAAGGACAACGCATCTTGCCAGAAAACTCCAGGCCCATGATTTAACAAGCAGAAACTGGACAATTCTGCATTGAGTGGGGACGCAAAACAGTCCAACTCTGGCCAAACCCATCTGTCGAACAAGTCTTCTGTGATGGATGAGAGAAGCTCCCCTTCGTGCATGCTGGACTGAGACCTGCCGAGACTGTCAGTCAGAGTGTTTAACATGCCTTGCACGTGGACTGCAGAGAGTGTCAGACTGTGATCCAACACCCAGTACCACACTCATGGCCTTCCCGCAAAGGGAGTATGAATGACCCCCCCCCCCCCGGCTTGTTGATGTAGTATACTACACTTGATTGTCCGACTGCACCAGCAGCTGACCCGGAGCGAGGTGTTCCTAAAAATCCTGCATGGCATAGAGCACCACCCTCATCTCCAGGACACTGATGTGCAGGAGGTTTCCACTGGGATCAAGAGCCCTGGGTCTGGAAGGGACTCAGGTGCACTTGACAGCCCAGACCTGAGGCATCTGTGGTTAGGATCTCTTGTGGGGAGGAGATCTGGAATGGGACACCTTGAAGGAGATTCAAGGGTTCCATCCATCATTGCAGCACCTTGCGTATTAGGGAGAAGATCAGGACTGGTTGATCCAACTCATCAGTGCGCTGGCCCACTGCACCCGGAGGGTCCACTTGAAGATGTGCATGTGAAATCTGGGCAGTGGTACAGTGGGTAGGGAGGGATGCTGCCATCAGACCCAGCAATCTAAGGCATATCATGGCAGGAATCTAACTACTTTGTGCGACTTCCTGAGCTTAGATCATAAAGCACTCTGCCCTGTTTTGGGGCAGGAAGGCCTAATCCTGTGCCAAGACCAGAAACGTCCCTATGTATTGCAGCCTTTGGGACGGTAACAGAACTGACTTGGGCAGTTGACAGTGATGCCCAAGGAGTGGAAGAGCTGGAGAGTTTGCTCCAGAGTCAGCAAAAGCTGTTCCCTAGACGGAACCTTTAGGAGACAGTCATTCAGATAAAACGTACAGTTCCTCCCTTCTGAGCTGCTGCAACTGCTACTAAACAGTTGGTTAAGGCTCACGGTGCACAGGACAATCCAAAGGGCAGCACTTTCAACTGACAGTGCTTGCCTTGAAAGGCAAAACAGAAACTTCCGGTGAGGAGGAAAGACAGATGTGCAGGTAGGCATCCTGCACGTCCAGTGAGCAGAGCCAGTCCCCTGTTTTGAGAAGGGGTATCAGGCCTGACAAAGTTACCATCTGGAACTTTTTGTACTGGACAAACAAATTGAGGTCCTTTAGATCTGGGATAGGCCTCAGATAGACTGTTTTTGGGGACCAGGAAAAACCTAGAGTAAAACCCCTTGTTTTTCTCTGGCGCCTGGGCACTGGCTCGATGGACTGCTTATGCAGAAGGGATTGTACCTCCTCCCGGAGAACAGACAGTTGAGCCAGGCAATAACAGGATGGCAGGGCTGGGGTTTCTGGAGGCTGCTCGATGAGCTCCAGGGCATGCCCCCTTTCTATGATCTGCAGAATTCATGCATCTGAAGTTATGGTTCTCCATTAATTCAGATGGAGGAAGAACTGACCTCTGAACACCATCTCCTGGTCAGAGACCAGAAAGGGGGGGGCTGGCAAGGAGTCAAGCAAAGGTGGAGCCAGCCACAGGGGCTGGTCCTTCACTTCTGGGGCGCTCGGCAGCTGCTCTGACACTGAAGGGCACCGGAGGGGCGGGCAAGGCAGCCTGGGCTCTGCGCTTCCCTTGGGGCTAGGGAGCTGTCCCAGGCCTACTGTTCATTTTGCAAAACAGAGGGTGCCCTCTACCCCTTGGTTGGGTGTGGTAGAGGGAGCGGACAGACTTTAGGGCAATGATGAAGGCTAGCAGATCGTTAGTGATGTCCTGGATATCAAGGCCAAACAGCTTGGTGCCACTAAAAAGGATATCAAGTACTTTTTGCTGCACATCAGCAGCAAAATTGTATACTCTTAGCCAGGAGTGCCTATGTAGACATATGCCCATGGCTGCTGTTCTGGCAATGGCATCAGCCATGTCATACAGGATTCTGAGGAGATGATTACTAATGTCCTCAGCAGCTTGAAGGCACTGGAGCAGTTCCTGCTTCTGAGTGCCATCTGGAAGAGCTTGGATGGCAGCCTTGCCCTTCTTCCAATTGGCATTCTGGTACTTTAACATGTGTAACAGATAATTTGAATTCCTTAAGCCTAGAGTAGAGAAGGCATACACCCTTTTACCCCAGAGGTCGATTCTGCGAGACTGGGGGAAGGGAACTAAGGTGCTTAAGCACCTTCGACCAGTCATGGGCTGCCTTAATGACCAGAGTCAGTCGCGGGCTGGGCAGCATAGCAGGGAGTCCCTGAGAGGCATGATAAAGTTAGTCTGCCCTGTGAGGCACAGCAGGCTGCTGTGGCCACATTCTTCAAGGCTGGCAAGATTGGAGGAATGATTTTTGGGGGAGGTTCAGGGATCTCCACGGAGTCCAACAACTCTTTCCTGGTGGCATCCTCTTCCTCAGTGTGGAAGTCCATGGCTGAGGACAGCTGCTTTGCCGCACTGGAAAATGTGGGGTCCTCTGGAGAAGATCTAGGCATGTGCTTCACCAAATGCTCACTGACAGAGGAAGTAGTGGACTTGTCAGAAACAGATTTCTTCCTTCTCATCCTTAGGAAGATGGAGATCTGGATGGTACTTCTTGACATCAGCCTCCTGATGGTCTGGGTCCGGCACCGGCTGCGCCAAGGATGTCCTAAGGGGGCCTTCCTGTGGCCGATGAGAAGGTGAAGACGAAGCTGCCATTGACAGCGTCAGCAAGGAGGCCTAAGGGCACCCAAATGTTACACAATCACATTGTTAAGTAACAGACCCACCAGCCGGGCCCAGAGGACCCGGGAGCCTGTAGCCCGAGTAGGAGAAGGGACAGGCCTCAATGGGAGACTTGCATATGAAAGAGGGGCCAACGACCCGAAGGTCAACAGCAGCCTGCCCTGAGAATTGGGTGTGGATGCTGTTGGTACGGGTCTGGTGGACACAGAAACCTAGACAGCAGATTTCTTCACCAGTGCCACAGAAGATCCCTCAGAAGGAGATGCAGACTAGGAACGAGATCAGTGCCAGGGGGAGCGGTCAGGATTTTTTTTTTAAATACCCCACCCCCCCCCTTCTGAGGAGTTCACGCCTTGGAGCTCAAAGATCCGGTAGGCAGCAGAGCCCGGGACCCTGAAGGACCCCTGCCCGGAACTGGCTACCTGTTGATCCATCAGGAAATTTTTGAGAGCCTTTCTCCATCGCCAGAGTGTTTGGTTAAACTTCTGATAAAGCTCACAGTCAAACTTGATGGTCACACCCAAGATAGCAGACAGAGTGTTCATCTGTGAAGGCAATCTTTTTGGGATGGCAGTGACAGTAGAGAAGTTGAAGGATTAACTCAACATTAACAAGTCATAGGAATTGCTTTAGAGAAAGATTCTATAAAAGTCTTAGGCGAAAAAGGCACGAATACTGCATAGCTTCCACTCAGACCCATGCAAGCGAGTCAACAGTGGGGAAAAAACTGAGGAGGGAGCAGGGCCACTCACGCCTTTATAGGGTTGATGATATCGGACGGTGTGGGTGGCCCCAGCTGTACTGCTGAGAATCTTCCATGTGGATTCCCCTTCATCAATGGTGAAGTTCCTAAGTGTTACCTGATGACTGAGATACCCCCAAAGATCCAGTGATTCACAATCTGCTCTAGCTGTATACATGGAAGAACAAACATCCAGGGTGTTTAAGACATAAAATGCCTCCACTTTTTTGTTAATGCAGATTCTGTCCTTTCTGTATGACCTTTACCAGGAACTGCAATTTCGTTATCCAAAATGCATGGTTTAAGCCAGCTCTCACTAACAGCAAGTACCCGAGGAGTGTGTCATGCGATCATTCAGCTTCAGCATGCTTTGAGAAAAGGCTGAATGTTCTACCCCTTGCTAGATAACCAAATCCCATGGTCAGAAAGGACAGAAGTGTCGGACACAAGTAGGCCCAAGATTATATTCCAGATCACCTTAAAGCAAAGTTAAAATTAATAGGTTTATGATACGAGTGAGATTTAAAGACAAAAAAGCAACCTTACAAATCTTCCCAATATGTATCTGCTTTTTTGGTATTGGGCCTAATAACATGTCACCACGCATCTGCAATTCAAATGATGGCCTTATTTACTGAATTTTGTTGACTGAGTAAACCCACTGGGCCTCAGAGTCCCTTTTTCAGGGGAGACCCGTAATTACAGAAACTATTCAAGCAAGAGTACAGTACAAAGAAATTAGACTGTACATGGTACAATAGAAAACAGGTTACATGACAAATATTTAAAACAATTAGCATATATTTGGACTACAGTTTGAATTCACATCAATATACATACAAGTATAGTAAAATATGCCAAACATACAGGGATAATTATAATGTAGCCATGTCCAAGCAATCAGTATAGTTGAGGTACCAGTAAACAAATTTTTTCAGTGATAACAAGTGCATTGATTGCTTTCTATAATTTAGGCTTTTAAGCCCTTCTTAAACACCGCCCCTCCCCCAAAAGAAAGAGCAACTGCAGGGCATTTGGAAGGGCATTCCAGATGGTGCTGAAGATCAGGCGGAGCATGAGAGCCGTTTGGTTTGAAGGCAAGGCATAAGGAAGCATATTCAAGTTTATCGGCGAACGAAGGCCACTGGAGGGAATCAAGAATTCTACAATGATGTTCCTTGAGCGAGGCAACACAAGTGAAGCAAGCTATCGTGTGATAAGGATTTTAGTTTTTCTAGTTCAGAGCATCTAACCGAGAGGACAGGAGAACCATAGGAAGGTGGGTAATAGCGCAGAATTAGCTATACGTAAGCGGGACTCCTTGGTGAGACAGCGACTGCCAAGATGGTATAGTAAACCAACTTTCTGGTGAAGAGTTTTCACAAGATGTCCAATATGGACTTTATAGGAGTCATCTTGATCAAGACGAACGCCCAGATAGTTGAGGGAGTCTACGTCTCAATGTTAGTTCAACTCAAGAAGGTAAGGATTAACAGGTTATCCCTGTGGGGGGGGCCTAACCTCTTAGGACCAAAGAGGATAGACTTATCCTTTTACTATTAAGTACCAACTTATTAGTTGAGAGCCAATTCCCTTGTGAGTATATCTCAGAAGTAAGTAGTTTATTAATTTATACTGTTAGGACTACAGTATAATACCGCAGGGTTCATATTTGGGTGGGGAATTGGGACAACTGGCACATAGGTTTAAAATTTTGACCCACCTTTTCTTGCACGTTGGGACAACCTGCTCACCGTTCTAGAAATTGCTGTTTTATAAATCTAGGCTCTGTTGAATACAACCCATTGTTTTCTTCATTTGACCCTTACTTTTCATACCAGGTGGATCAGTGTCCCGCGCATAGATAAATACCTGAAATGTACAATGGTACCGCATCATCAGCATATAATAGTCTTGCCCCACCACAGTTTACTGACATATCATTAATATAAAGTGAGAATAGGAGCGGACTCAATATAGACCCTTGAGGGACACCATCCCTCTTGACACTCATTTACTAGATAGTCTAAAAACCAGCATAGAGATAATTTGTCCAGGCCCAGCTCAGTTAGCAGTATTTGGTGATCCACAAGCTCAAAGGCCTTGGTTAAAATCGATGAACACTGCTCTTGAAAACAAAAGATCATTCTGGGTAAAATAAAAAAGACTTACTCAAAACAGAAGATATTGGTAAAGCGGGCTGAGCGGTACTCTATGGAAAGGATATTCAGGAAGACAGAATATTTACAGTAAATAAAAACAGGTTACTTACCTGTAACCATAGTTCTGGGAGTGGTACATAGTTCACATCCACACACAGGCAGTTCTCCTCGAAGTACTGATTCGTTGAAATGTCTTCAAGCAAAGCTCCTCCCACCACCCCAGCGGCATGTCCTCTGGCTCTGCCTCGTGACAGCAGATCTTGCATGCTGGAAGCAGGGATCCATGTGCCACTTGTCAGGGGAGGCAGGTGGGTAGTGTGGATGTGAACTATACACCACTCCCAGAAAGTACAGTTAAAGATCTCCTGTTACGGTAAGTTATGTGAGGAGTGTCTCTTGCAATAGGTAATACACTTGGGTCGTCGCCAGAGGTCACTGCAGGGCACGGCAGCTCTTCTAGCAGTCTTTTACCAAGGGCCGTCTACACGACATCATTCCCGTTTGCTATATAAACGTGGGCGGTCCATGGAATCCTCAGTTCCCCCGCCGAATTCAGCTCGCAAAGCGAGGACCAAGGGGAACCCGAGGTACCAAAGATATCTCAACTCAAGAGTCACTGGACTAGAATTTGTTCTCCTAGAGAAGGAGGGGAACGGGGGGCTGGATTGGACCTACTGCAAGAGACTATCCTCAAAGATCTACTGTTACGGTAAGTTTTTACATAACTGTACTATCTTCCACGGAGCTGTCTCTTGCAGTAGGTAATACACTTGGGATGAATTCCAAGCAGTATACCAGAGATGGGAGAAAATCCTGACAGAAGGCCTTGTAGGACTACTCAGCCAAAAGCCGTCCTACGGGCATGAAGCAATATCCAGATTGTAGTGCTTCGTGAATGTATGGATTGTGGGCCAGGTGGCCACATTGTAGATATCCAGAATGGAGGCTCCTTTGAAGCAAGCCACAGTACTGGCCATAGCTCTAGTGGAATGGGCTTGGAAAGGTCCTGGTAAAGGTTTGTTGTATTTTTTAATAACAAAAAGTAATACAATATGCCAACCAGCAAGAAAGGGTTCTTTTAGTAACTGGGAACCCTTCTCTGCCCGAAGCAAAGGTGACAAACAGTTGAGAAGTCTTTGATTGTTTCTGTTAGATTAGTATAGTAACGCAATATACGATGTACATCTAAGATATACAAGATGTTCACCTTGGTTGGAGTATCCAGGATAGTATACTGGTAACTCCAGAGATTGATTTAGGGTTTGTTCAGAAACTACCTTGGGAAGGAGGGGTTGGTACGAAGCGCCACCCTATCCTTGTGAAAAATTAAGTAAGGTTCCCTGCACACAAGGGCATGAAGCTCTTAAATACAACGAGCCGAGGTGACAGCCACTAGGAATAAGTTTTTCCATGAAAGGAAATTGAGGTAACAAGTGACCGCCGGTTCGAAAAAGGCTCAAGAGTCAATTTTTCTAATAGAAAATTGAGGTCCCAGGTGGTTTGATATGTAACATTCCTTTCAAAAACATTTTGGCTGATGATGTTGGTACAGTAATCTACCATCAAGAGGTTCATGGAAGGCCAAAATAGTAGCCAAATGGATTCTGATGGAGGAGTAGCTTAAACCAGACTGACAGCGAGGCCAGATAGTCTAGAACTTGTGAGTGGGCAGGAATAGGGATCAAACGATCGAGAGGCAGCCCATATGGAAAGTGTACCATTTGGAGTTCTACGTTTCTCTGGTTGCTGGCTTAAGTGAGGCCAAGAGAATACTGGCAACAGGAGACGACACTTGTAATCTGGCAATGAAAGCGTTCAGGAGCCAAGCGTGAAGGTGTAAAGCCTTCAAATTGGGGTGCAACAGGATCCCCTGACTGAGTCAAGAGGTCTGGTCGGCAATGGAACGGGTTCCTGAACTGAAAGTTGTTGAAGTAGGGGAACCAGATTTGTCGAGGCCACAGGGGAGTTATTAGGATCATTGTGGCAGGCTCTAGTTGTAGCTACAGTAAGACAGTTGCAGGACAGTAATGGGAGGGAAAGCATATCAGAAGAGTCCTGTCCATGGCTGGGACAGGTTATCTATAGACCTTCCCTTTTGGTTCGGGATAATGGAATAGTATCTGGGGAGACAGTAACTGACTGGGAAGGTAAACAGATCTGTGAGGTCCCCCAGAGGTTGAAGATTTTTTGGAGTACTTTATTGTGAAGTGTCCATTCGTGCATGGACGTCTAGTGACCAAAACGGTCGGCCAGAAGATTGTAACGTCCTGGTAAGTGGAGGGCTGTTAGTTCCAAGTGTTGTCGGATGGCTTCTTGCCAGACTGTGAGGGTTTCTCTGCATAGAGTACGAGATTTCGTAGCTCCTTGATTGCGGCGGAGGTTGAATACTACTGTAGTGTTTGACTGGATCAGCAACGGTCCTGGATTCAAATGGGGCTGAAATGCCTGAAGGGCTAAGCGGACTTTCAGCTCTAGGTGACTTATGTGAGCTTGAGGGAGAGAAGTGGTCTACTTGCCTTGTGTCCGATACGGACCCAAGTGTGTGCCCCTATCCTTCCAGGGAAGCATCTGTGGTCAACGTCTGCATGGAAGGGAGGGACTGAAAAGGCATTCCTTGACATAAATTGGTTCTGTCTACCAAGTCAGGGCTGACTTCCAGGGCTTGACAAATTTTAAAATTAGGTACTTGTCCACGGACAAGTGGCTTGTCCAAAAGTAGTTGTCCCAGTGCTTGAGTTGGTAGTCCCGGTATAAGATGGCATATTTTTAATGGAAAGTATCAAACTACAGAAAACTCAATGGATTTATTGTAGTAGTTATTTAGTGTTGAAATAGACAATAAGGAGAATAAATAATATGATTTTATTTTTGTCAGCAGCATGGCGAGGCTGCGAGCATAGACAGAATTAGCATTAGCAGCGAGGAACTGACAGCAAGTGTGGTTGCAGCAGCAGCACAGAGTGCCAGCCTGCAGCACAGTGAACATCGTTACAGCAGAGTAGCAGACAGTACAGCATCAGCATTGGGAAAAGTTACAGGAAGCCTGAGCTTGCTCCAGCCAGAGCATCATATTCAGTCATGTCGTCATCAAGACTAGTGACCGCCCTCAGGGACATTTTCGTGAATCAGCAGAACTAGTAGTTGAACTAGCATGACCATGATGACCATGAATGTGGCGTGTGCCAGGACCAGATAGTAGCCAGTGGTTGATAGCTTGATCCGGATCAAAGCTGTCTAATGCAGTGCCTTCAACTGCTATATGCAGAAGTGACTGGAGCGTGTCATCAGCCAAACTTGTTCTTATTTTTGTTTTTATAAGATTCTGAATGGAGAATACTCTCTCACATTTAGCAGTAGACACACTCATAGCCAGTAACATTTCTATTAGGTTAAGGATGTGAGCAAGCTGGGCAGGTTTCTCTCGTAGTAGTCGTGAATACACTTGCAGATATGGCTTGTCAACTGCAGACTTAAGCATTGCTTTTAATGCACAATACTCCCTTTTATACTGGTTACATGATCTTCAGAAAAAAGTTGTGAAAGTAGTCTAATAAATTACTTAAATCAGTTGTACAGAATTGTGCAAGTTCTTCTCGTGACAGATCAAAATTTTGAAATCCAAGCAACTGAACCATTTCAGAGGTTCTTCCGAGAAATTCCGAAAACGCTGATCAATGTAAGATACTGCTGCATCTATTAAACTGTGCAGCTGTGCATCAGTCGTAAAATTTACTTCTGGGCAGTTCCTTTTGAAAGTGAAAGGAACAATCTTGTCCTCACTGCCACGTTTTGAAATGAGGTAGTTCATGCATTTCTCTGCAGGATTATATTGGTTCAGAAATGATGTCAAACTTTCCAGGTCTTGTTTTTAGCTCAGTCAACTGAAGTAAGCATGTCTCAACGAGTTGGGGGACTTCTAATATTAGTAGGTCATCTTTCTGAAATTCAAGTGATAAATTTTTCAATATTGGCAGAAAATCTTGAAGAATAAACAGTGATTTTACAAACTGTACTGCGTCGCATCTCTTAGAAGTGCCTTTGCTTTGGCCCCATCATCACCAGCAGAGTTTGACACATGTTCAAGATGCTGAATTACTGTAGGCAGGTTGACTTGAACAGCATGAACTGAACGTGTCTTACTTGCAAGCCAACGCACTTGCTTTATTGCACTGAAATGAGCCAACTCGGTGTGTATGACATCTGCTATTTCCTGCAGTTCCCGAAGTTTCTTGGGGCTGTAGTGGTAAAATTTAAAAATTCCTTTCAAGGTGTTTTCTACTTTTTGAACAAAGGGATTTTTTTTCATGACGTCGAGAACTGCTAACTCCAGTTTGTGGGCTACGCAATGCATGGGTATTACAGTGGGGACATGTTCTCGGATTTTTGCTATGGTGCCACCTGTATGGCCCATCATCACACTGGCACCATCAAAGTTGGCACATATGAGAACTGGTCCAGGTCTGCTCATATCGTTAAGGTCCACAAAGAAAGATCAACAGACTCAAGTGCAGAGGTTATTGCTTTAAAACTCCATCTGCATGAGAATGTTCAAGAGGTACAGCTTTAATTAACACAGTTGTAACTTTTTTCTGCGCCATCAACAAAACGAAGGAAGACATTTTCCCACTCTACAATGCTTGCATCTGTACTGCCATCTGCAAGAACGGTAGCGAATTTTGTATTTTTGATAGTCTGGATCTGTGTTGTAGACATGACAGCTGATATTGCTTACAGAAATCTCTGGCCCGTCTACCATTTGCGAATTGCTGCCAGTTTAACCCCATTTTTTCTTGCAATGTGCAAAGCCACCCATATCTGAGAAAGGACGAATTTTTAGCCAAGGAATATGCAGTGTTAAATAAATGCCTCATTTTATTTTTGGTGACTTCCTCCATCTGAGAAAATGCATGATATATTGCAGTTTCAGATGTTAAAATTGACTGCATGTTGACCAGTTTCGTGACTATGGTGGTTTGCACAAATTATATGTGGATTCGATTTCTCATGGGCTCTCACGGACTCAATTCTGAAATTATTTGAACCAGTGGCAAACACGTTAGGTTTTTTTGAATAAGCAGGAGTCGCAAGAGTGGGATATTTCTCACAGGCAGAGCAGTACATGATGTATTTTGGTCATCATACCTTAACCAGGTAAACTGATTTAGCCAGTGATGCTGAATGTTCGAGCCCTTTTTCAACATCATATTTTTATCTTTGCTTCTTTTCTCAGTGTTTATTTCCTCATCATCTAAAATGAAAGGTCGCTTTACCTGTACTGAACCAGAATGTGATGGCACTGAACTGCTGCTACTGTTATGCTCACTGTTTCAGAAACTGAGTGCGGTCCAAGTTAGACTGATCGCCTGTTATGTCTACAAACACAGACCCAGACCGAGAACCTTGGTCGTTTTTTCCTGACCACTAGTAGGGCCAGGGGGCTGGTTGGGGCTGGCTTTCAGACTGTGAAGAAGGCTCAGGGTCAGGTCTTTACTTTTGTTTCGATGAAGAAGATTTTTCCCTGTCCAAAGGGAAATAGAGTAGCTTGCTTTGGCTTATTTTGTTGCATTATTTTAACTGTCTTCTATGCTGCAATTGTGAAATAAACTAATAAAGATTGTTGTATTATTGTACACAATAAAATTCTATTTTGTGTTATCTTTGTGTGTGTTGTGTTACTGTAATTTTTTACCTTAAGCTGTTGTGCTTATGCAGCACTACAAGAGGGCAGGACAGAGGTGGGTAGGTGGGAGGGCTGAGTCAGAGCCGGACCGAGTACTAGCAGGAAATTGCTTTTTCCTTCTTAGGTCAGGTTCGGTCTCACAGCCACACACAAACAAACACTTCCACCAGTGTAGCTAGTACTGGTAGGTTTATTTTATTTTTTCGGTGTCCCCAAAATGCCTTTTCCTTCTCAGGTCAGGTTTGGCCTCACAGCCCTTATACACATATACACTTCCACCAAAAGTACTAGCTAGTCTTTATTATTTTCTTCTGTGTAGTGTCACTGTCACTTTTCACACAAAAAATGTTTTTCCCTTTCCCCTTCCTATAGGTGGGTAGGTGGGAGGGGGCTGGGTCCAGAGCCGGACGGAGTACTAGCAGGAAATTGCTTTTTCCCTTCTCAGGGCAGGTTCGGTCTCACAGCCACACACAAACAAACACTTCCACCAGTGTAGCTAGGACTGGTAGGTTTATTTTATTTTTGGTGTCCCCAAATGCCTTTTCCTTCTCAGGTCAGGTTTGGCCTCACAGCCTTTCACATACACCTCCACCAAAAGTACTAGCTAGGGTTTATTATTTTCTTCTGTGTAGTGTCACTGTCACTCATGCCTCTCAACTGTCCCTGATTTTGCCTCAAAATTTTACTCTGTCCCTCCGAAAAATTGTGTTTCCGTGACCAAACAGTGGTGGTTATAAGCATAAACTAATGTCAAACATTTAAGTTACAGACTTGTTCTTCTTTAGATAATGCATTTTACACTAAGCCCTTTATTCTACCAGCTTCCTGAGTGGATAACTCCAATTTTGAAGAAGTGTCCTGATTTTGGTCCTTTGTCCCTGATTTTTAAGCCTTGTCCCTGATTTGTGAGGCAGGAGGTTTTCACACAAAAATGTTTTTCCCTTTCCCTTCCTATAGTATATTTCTAAGAAAGAAGTCAGCAGTTGTTCCCAAATTCCTGTACCCTCTCCTCTCAGGGCAGGTTAGGTCTCACTCACAGCCCACTGCCACACACCTCCACCAAGTACTTGGTAGGACAAACAAAGTACTAGCTAATAAGTTTATTTAAAGGTAGCTATCTTTTTTGGTATCAATCTCTTTTTATACTGCGACTGTTTACTTTATTAAGTATTCAGTTCTTTCCTTCCACAATTTCCTCTACTCTACCCTTAGGCTCTCAGGGCAGGTTCGGTGGTCTTGCAGGAGGTACACATTATCAGTCAGGTCCAAGTCCCTGATCTCTGCTCTCTCTCAGGGAGGGCAGGCTTGTCTCACAAACACACCCACACACACACACACACACACCAACCCTTATCACACGATTATTATTGAAATGTTTAGTAATTCCACAACTTAAATTCAACACACAATCACTTCCCCCCACTTAGAGTCTCATGTTTTTTTGCCTTTTTTATTTATTTAAGAGCTGTGTATCCTTTTATTTTTCTTCACTTCACGTGTCCAAACACACACAGCTCCCTGAATTCAGTGTGCAGTGTTTTTGCTTAGTTCTCCTTCTTTTTTTTATATATATATATATAAAATCAACAGATTGTTTAATCAGACTTTCCACTCTAAGCAAACTCTCTCTCCTCACATCCCCTCCCCAAACTACAGATCCTCCTACTCTCCTGCTCCAAAATTCCCAATATATATTTGTATTATATTCTAATCTCTCCTATTACTGATTTGCTAGTGATTCCTGACAATCAGCCCCAAATACACAGTTTGACTGTGCTCCAAACAAACGATGTGCTCTCTGCCTCTCTCCGAGCAGCGAAATGGTAGCGTTGCCAAGCGATACCTGAAGCTAGTGCTACTGCCACTCTGAGAGCTCCAGTCCAACCCCTACGCGATCACCAATAGCCAGGACTGACAGGAATGTACCATCAGCTGTAGGCTGCCTAGCCTGTCAGTCTGGCCTATTTCGACCAGTCTGGCAGCGTTTCTTCTTGGCCTGCCCTCTCGCCTCCCAAGTGTCTGCTGGTGCCCGATTGCACAGTGTAATTCGGGAGTCGACATGGGCACGGTGGCTGCCAGGCTGTGGTAAGTGAAGTGGTGCGCGCATTCAGCAATGCGCAAAAAGACTCCATCTAGTGGCCAGCGAGAGAAAAGCAGGTAAAAACCTGCAGATTTTAAACTGCAGTATGGTAGTCCGTGGGACAAGCAGAACTCTGGCATCTGCTTGTCCCTACATAAAAAATGGTAGTCCGGGACGTCGGGCTATAGGATTTGTCAAGCCCTGCTGACTTCAGAGAGGGAGTGACCCTGATCCTGTCTTCGAACTGTCCTGTTCTTTGAGACCACCGATTCTGAAGGGTCCACTGAATAGGTCTTGTATGAAGTCGGACGAACACCACCGTAGGTACAGTAGCAGCCATGTGACCCAGAAGGCACAGCATTCATTGGCCTGTGACTACTTTGAGTCTGTATGCGTGATGCCAGAGACAAAAGACTGTCCTGCTGGGTGGCTGGAAGGTAAGCCTTGGCTGACAGTACTGAGGACGGCTCCAATGTATTGGAGAGAGAGAGAGTCTGAGACAGGTTGGACTTTGCCCAATTGACCATAATCCCTAGAATGTGAAACATTTATAGAGAGTGGCCTCCAGCGAGGAAAGCAGAGCTGTTCTGGAGTCTGCTTTGATTAGCCAGTCGTCTAGATATGGGAAGATAAAGTGCCCTTTCCTTCATAAAGCTGCTGCAATTACCGCTAGGTATTTGTTGAACACCCTTGGGGCCAAAGAGAGGCCGAATAGGAGTGCTCGAAATTGGTAGTTTTGGCCCAGCAGGTGAAAGCACAGGGTGGATGGGAATGTGCAGGCTGGCATCCTTCATATCTAGAGCACAAAGCCAATCTCCCCGTTTCAGTATTGGCATGATGGTATTCCGAGTGATGCGGAAACGTTTGTACTGGATGAAAAGATGGTTTCTAGAGGTCCAGTATCGGTCTGAGGTCTCCAGTCCGTTTAGGCACCAGAAAGAAGTGGGAGTAGAATCTTGTTTGATGTTCTGAGGAGGGACAGGATAAATGGCTCGTTTGACCAGAAGAGCCCTCAATTCCTCCTGAAGGACAGGTATATGATTTGTAAGTAATGAACATTTCTGGGGGCTTGAAATTTCAGTATGACCCTCTGTATAATCTGGAGTACCCATTCATCTGAAGTGATTGTTCACCAGGCCTCCAGATGGCAAGTAAAATGACCACCCCCAGTCTGAGGCCTGGTCAAGGAGGTGTGGGCAAAGCCCTACTGTTCGGTCACTGGGCAGCGGGCTGTCCAGCCCCACCAGGAGGGTGGGAGCAGGAGACGCTAGTGGCAGAGGGGTTGCCTCTTGTGGGTTGAGTACAACTTCTGAAGCTGCCTCTATTGGTACCTCTATATTTTCCACCTCTTTGGGAATAGGAAGAGGATTGAGTACGGTAGGTTGTATGCGGAGTATGGTACATGCTATGAACCATACGTAGGGTTCTGCCTGATGCCTGTAAGTCCTCCAGTAAGGTTTTGGTACCTGGCCCGAATAGCTTGGACCTGTTAAAAGGGGCATTAGCTACTTTGTGTTGCACATCACGTGTGAAACCTGAAACGTGGAGCCAAGCATGGTGGCGTAAAGAAATGCCAGAAGCAGACAGTCGGGCTGAGGTATCTACGGCACTATATCCCAACCCAAGTAGGAGACGGGAAATAAGAGTTGCTAGTTGAAACTGTGGCCAATAATTGTTCCCTTTCTTGTGATGGAGGGAGTTTATTGATATCAATGGCAGAGGACCCAAGGGTACGCTGATATTTAATCATATGACCCATGTAATTTAGGATTCTGATAGTCATGGTACTGGAGGAAAATATGTTTTTTCCCCCCCAGATAGTCAAGTCTCAGAGATTCCTTATCTGGAGGTAAGGAGATCATGTGTTTAGGTTGTTCAGTACAATCATGAGCAGCAGTAATGACTACAGAGTCCGCTTCAGGGATAGCAGAAAGGAAGTGATAATCCAGAGGAGCTTGATAAATCGATCCACCTTGTGGGGACAGCTGTAATACCGAGTCTAATGCCACGCTGCTAGCATGGCATTCTGGTAGGTTGGATTAGTGGGGGAACGGGGACTACCAAACAGGCTCCTCTGCCAGTTCAAGATAGTCTGCCATGTCCTTACGCTGTCTGTCATGCTCTGTAGTAGAGAACCCCATGACTTTTTATTTGGACCATCATCTCATGGAATGAAGGGTCATCAGGAGGAGAGGCTGCGATATGTCTAGGCAGATCCTCATCTTAGGAAGAGATTTCTGAGAAAGGAGATTAAGGAGTTTGGGAATCCAGTTCCTGGAACTTAATCTTCAAAAATCACTTGTGAAGTCAACCAGGAATTCTGGTTCATCCGATATAGTCTTCCATATCAGGAGGTGACCAGGGTGGTAAAGGATACCTGTCACCATGGAACCTCTTAGGAAGAGGAGTAGGAGATAGAGGAGGGTCGCCCTGCTCCCCCAGGTCAGAGGGCTGGGAGTGCCACATGGCATGCAAGACATGTACTACAGCAGAAATGTCCAGTTCCTTCTGAAAAGGGGTGTGGGGGGAGAATGTTGAGACACAAGAAATGGAGGGGATTGGACCTGTAGCCTGAGCAGGTCTTGCCCCTGGGTGGCAAAGACCAGGGTCCCGATCTCTGTCTGCCTGACCCCTATAAGTAGCCACCTGGGAAGGTGAAGGGGCAGTAAGCATGGTATAAGCCACTGGTTTCCCCTGAGGAATACGGGGCCTCGATGAGCCTGCAGGGGAAGGAGGAGTGAAATGCAAGTGTGAAGGTGCAGTCGATGGGAGAGGAGCCCCCGTCAACGGAGCGGCAATAGAACCCATATACGGTTTTTCAGTTTGTACCACATTTAAAGTGCTAGAAAGCACCGTCAACAAGAGAGTATGAGCTCCCATTGACAAAGATGTAGTTTGAGGGCATGTCAGCGGAGACGCTGAAAGAAATCGTGGCCGATGAGAGATTTGGCAAAGCATGAGGAAGTTTTCTCCTCCTTTTTGTGCAGAGGAAGAGAATCCGAGGAGGGGGAGCCCTTGGGACAGGCCCCCCGATTCTGTAAGAGACAGTTTCTGCTCCATTAATAAATGCTGAATTTCAAGCAATCCTAGTCAACAAGTTACCTGATTAAAGTCCTGACAATGAGTGCAGAAACTGGTGCAGTGTGTGGGTCCCAGACACCGTATACAAGAGGTGTGGTTGTCAAAGTGGTACATCTTCCTACAGCAAAGGCAGGAACGAAATAATGCTTGTTTGAAGATTCTTTAGACATCTGATTTGTAGCTCAAATTCTTGTTGATGACTGCTTTTTAGAAGTTGCTCTGCTGCTGCTCGCGAACTGAAGACGGCGGGAAAATGAACTGAGAATACCAGGTACCGCCCACATTTATACAGCGAACAGGAAGCTGACGTGTGTGGGCGGCCCCTGGTGAAAGACTTCTAGAAGAGCTGCTGTGCGACACAGCAACCCCTGGCGACGACCCAAGTTTATTACACCTACTGCAAGAGACCACTCTGGAAAATCTACAGTTACAGGTAAGTAACTTTTTCTAGGGGCATGCATATAATTCACTATCCACACTTTGGCAGACTTCCAGCAGTTCTCTGGGAGGAGGGGGCCAAGGTGCCCACCCCTTTGTGGTGAACAGATTGGAGAATATGGTCCCAAATGCAGCATCCTCACAAGACTCAAGGTGGTCTATACTGTAATGGAAGACGAAGGTGTGTGCTGACTTCTAGGTGGTAGCCCTGCAGAACTCATGTCTGGGGACATCCCTGGAAGCAGCCACCGAGGCAGCTGCATGTCTGATGGAATAAGCCCTAAGAGAGACTCCCCACCTGCTAACCTGTAGCAGAGGTCGACAAAGGATATTATCCACTTGTCAATCAACCACTCTGCTGCAGGTCTGCCAGGCACAGCTTCAGCACATGTCACAAACAGCTGGTGAGTCTCACCCCTAACTTCAGACATGTGTTCATTATAAGCAAGAGCCCTCCACAGCTCCAACGTATGAGCCTGCAGTCAGCCTCTGAAGATCACCTGGTTAGAGTGGAACTTTGTCCCTGTGGAAGACAAGATGTGAAGGCTCCACTGAACATACGAATGTGCCAGCAGAAACAGACCACCTGGTCTAAGTCTGCTTGAGTATGCAGCCAACACCCCTAGTTTGCAGCTGCCCCCTCCTTTGCCATCCCACTACCAACTCCACTGAGAGCACTTGGAGCTTGCAGATCTTTCTGGCGGACGTAACTGCCACCAGGAAGGCAGTCTTCCCAGACAGGTGTGACATCTCAAACTCCCGTATAGGGTCAAATGGCTTGCTCATGAGCACAGCCAGCACCAGCAGTAGGTCCATGATGGTGGCTTACGCACTGGAAGGGATAGATGGTCAAACCCCCCCGACAAAGAACCCAACCACCTTCTCCTGGGCCACGGCTGGAATAATCAGCCTGTACCATGTATGTAAAGATGGCTGCCAGGTGCACCTTCAGGGTCACTGCTCACAGTCCCAACTGAGAGAAGGAACAAAGATACTGAAGGATACTAGACATAGGGGATCAAGCTCCTGGTCCAGACACCAAATGGAAAAGCTTTTCCATTTAAAGGCACAGCACCAGTGAGTGGACTCTTTATAGGAGTCCTCCGCAATGTGCAGCACAGATTTCGAAAGGCCCAAAACCTGGAACTCTAGCTGCTCAGGAAATAGGCTGAGAGGTGCAGGAGCTGAAAGTCTGGGTGCAGGACTGTACCCGGTTGTCTGGTAAGCAGGCCCAGACGAAGAGGCAACAATCATGGAGTGAAGTAAGCAGGAAGGCTCAGCACTCCCAACAGTAGCTACACAGTCCACACAGTCCCTTGACAAAGACTATGGTCGAAGCACTGGTGCAAGTACTGGGAGCTTCCTCGCCTACAATCCACTAAGTGTTCTCAAGAAAAAGTTTATGCACCAACATTTTGCTATAACGGGGATTCCTTTGCCTATGCTGACTGTGTAGCTGCCATTTAGAGTACTGAGCTTTCCTACTTGACTCCAATCTGAAGGAGCTGGGCAGCTCCAGCTTGGCAACCGGTCCTCCTCCTGGTGGGCACACTGTTCCTGTTTGACACCCACCATGGAGGCCTGCTGCAGAGCCTTAGGAGCTCCGGGTACTAGAATTGTTGTGGCCAGTCTGGAACTATCAGGATCATCCATACCTTGTCCTTCTGGGCCTTGACCACCACCTTGTGGATCAAAGGAAAAGGATTAAGGCATACAAGACACCTGGTGTCCAGGGCCTTGAAGGCATCCTCAGTGTAGAAGACTGTGGGGGGAACAGAATAGCCTCAGTTTGCTGTTCACCCAGGAGGCAAACATTTCCACCAGAGGAATGCCCCACTGGGAGAACAGGTGGCCTACGACCTTCTGATTCAGGGACCACTCATGCAACATCTCTCTCAGCTGGCAAAAGAGCATGCAATTCTGCTTAAAGTTGGACCAGCATAACATTCTGTGGTGATTTGCATATGTAGCCCATGATGCTTTGCATTGTGGGGGCATGTGTGATTTTGTATTTTCTTGAAACTTGGCTTCCCAGCCAAATGCCCTTTGAGGGTAACCCTTGCCTCAGTGTTTGCGCACAGAGGTTCTTTGTCTCCTAGCAGACTGTTCATTCCAGCGACATGGATCACCAGGAGATCTGCACGCAGGCTGCCCCATAAGGGTTCAGATGCAGAGGGTCTCCTGACACATGGAATGGTAGTACGCGCTTGCCCTGCCTCTTCAGGTAGAACATGGTCATGCTATGGTCTGTCTGGACCTGCATGACCCAACTCCTGCCTAGAGGAGCAAATTCTGTCAGAGCTAAAAGCACTGCATGGAGCTCCAGCATGTTTATGAGATAACTCCCTGGGTGACCAGAACCCGTGGGGTCTGTGGTCTCCCTGGTGTCCTCTACACCCCAGAGACAATCATGAACATGAGACAGTTCAGGGTGCACAAAACAGGACTCCTTCCTCCAGATGTTCGGGGGATGAGCCACCACTGGATGGCATTCCACACTGGCTGGGTCACTATGACCTGCTGTTCAAGTGGCCTAGATGCTAGAACCACTGACAGCCCAACTCCCACTGCAGGTGGTGCATCCTCCTGCGAGCCCAACAGACCACTGGTGCAGGATGCCATGTACCCCAACCACAGGAAGTCCTGGCAGGGCGAGAGAGTCCAACATGTAAAGATCATGCAAAGGTGGCAAGATCCAGTGCCCAGTCAACAGGGAGTTTAGTTCAGCCCCAATGAGTTGGGTCACTTGCGAGAGGATCAGTTCAGACTTGGCCAGGTTAACCAGCAGACCCAGGTCTCTGCAGCTCTAGAGGGCCAGACCCCTGGACCATTCCACTTCCTTGGATAGCCCTAATAGCCAGTCTTCCAGGTAGGAGTACACCCTGGTGCCCTTGCGCTGCAGAAAGGCTGCTACCACTGCCACGTACTTGGTGAAGACCCTGGGTGGGACAAGAGGCCAAATGGCAGGACCTGGAACTGACAGAACCCCTTGTGTGTGGAACCGAAGGTACCGCCAATGGGACGGATAGAATAAATGTGGAAGAACTCATCCTGGAGATCCAAAAGAGCAGAGCCACATGCCCTGCTCCAAAGATAGTATGGTCCACTTCAGAGTGACCACCTGGAACTTGCACTTCCGCATAAAAGGGATTGAAAGCATGCAGATCCAGTATGGGATGCCAGCCCCTGTCTGTTCTGGGACAAGGAAGTACCTGGACACCTACCCGTGACTTGCCAGGGCTTTCTGGACATGGGCTACTGTCCCTTTCTCAAGGAGCTGAGCAATAAGAACAGTATCCTGCAGCAACAAGGACTCCCAAGGAGTGTGGGATCAGTAAGGCAGGTGAGCCTTGAAAATGAAAGGCAGCCCTTGTTCCATCACCTCTAGAACCCACTTGTCCATGCTATTGACAGATACATACACACACACACACACACACACACACACACACACACACACACACCCCCACTCCCGGACACCGAAAGCTGGGTCAGGAGGCCAGAAGTGACAAAGCTGCGCACCCCCCCACCACCACCACAGAAAGATGGGTCAGGGACTTGACAGGCAGGAGGTGACACCCCCAGATCTGTCACTGAGCAGCTTTGGAGAGAACACTGACCACTGAGGCTGAACAGGCACCTCCTACACACCCAGCTCTTTTTGGTCCCCAACTTGAGAACTTGACCTTGGGATGCCAGGTTTAGTAATGCCCCTGCTGGGGAGACTGCCGTGGCTGAATGGAACAGACCTGAATAGGCTTTCTTTTTAGATTTTGGACCCTAGTGGCTTCATCCTTAAAGGATCGTGAGTCCAGGGTGGTGTTGGACTTCTCAATCACCTGAGCCCAAGAGGTCAGTGGCCAAGAAGGGCACATCAGCCAGCTTGTGCAGAGTGTCTGCCATGAAGGTAAACAGCCACAACCAGGCTCTACAATGCATCATTATGAACGTGGCCATGGCATGGGTTCAAGAAGACTTGCCCATGTCCAAGGCCATCAGGGGTGCTGTCTGGCCAGCGCTTGACCTTGCTCCTTGACCAATATCACCGGCAGCTACTTCTCAGCAGGAAGGTGAGGGAGGACTTCACTCATATTAGGGAATATTAGGGAGTGAATGAAGTTGATCATTACTGTGTAATTTGCCTGGCACAGACCAAAGGAGGAAGTGGCGTACACCCTCTTGACTGTTATCTCGCTTTTTAGACTCCTTGTCAGAAGATAATCCATGTCTCCTTGAACCCAGGACTTCCAAAAGGCAGATTTTAAAACCAGTCCCTCTGTCAAGGGATGGTTCAAGAACCCTAACAGGAACCCCGTAGGGATCGCGTTCTTGCAGACCATGCGGGTGGTGAGTGCCAGGCAGGATTCTACATGCTGCCCAAGCTCCAGGGCCAGTCCCAAAATGGCCTCAACCATGGGAAACAACCCCAGGGGAGTCATCCTTGTCCAAAATGTCTGAAGAGAATTTAGCCCTCTTCTGGAATAGTTCCAAGGACACACGGATACCCTCTGAAATCAGGTGGAAGAGAGCCCTAAATGACACTGGACCATGGTCGATGGACAGATACTCAACCAAGGCATGGTCGAAGGTGTGAGCCTGAGGACACCATGGATGACCTGTCCTAACTGCTCGAAGACTATCTGAACATTACTCTGGCCACCCTGGAGTCTTCCAATTGGGTGATCATCAAGAACAGACCCGGCAAGCCAGCAGCAACACAAAAATCCTTGGTCGACGATTCCCACCAAAGGCCGCAGTGGAGGCGGCTCCACCTGCAAGGACAGAGGCGCCCTTCACAGCAGATACCGCTGCTTCTTCCATGGCTGCAAGCTAAGCAGCTGATCACACTGTAGTGGAGGCTTACTTGCAACCCCTAGGCTGAGGCTATGGATCCTCATCTGCCAGCCAGCAGAGAAGCCTGGCCACGCCATCTTCCAGAGAAATAGGAAGCATCGCCTGACAAAGACTACAGTCAGAGACATCATGCATAGTCCAAGTAGTATAGGCACAACACATGCAGGTCTCTCAGACATCTGCTTCAGACACATGATGCAGAATTTGAAGTCACACACCGGCTTCACTTCTTAAGAGTCCATCTTCTGTTGAAGGGGCAGAGCCAAAACAAGGGAGAGTAAAGCCAAGAGGAATACTTCAACTTGGAAAAGTAAGTTTTTGAAACAATTTTGCAAGAGGTGCACTTGGTAGCCTACAACACTGCAGAGCTGCAAAGGAGGAGATGGATTCTTCCAGCAAAAAAGAAATAAGTCATAGGGTGGAGCCAGATATACTGCCCGGATGGTGGGAACTTAGCTCAACTTGAAGTTCTGATGAATCAGCACTTCCAGTTAACTGCCCAAGAGTGGCTAGTGAACTATTGCCACACAGGTAGAAGGTTTCTGTTTTCCTTGAATCAATCTACTCCATAGAGTACCACTTCTGGGTCAGTTTCACAGAGAAGCCTGCTCACCCTGGAGGCTTCACAGGAACTTAAGCCCTCTGAGTGGGAGAGAAAAACCTGAGGGAGGGACTCTGTCTGAACTGACAAGACTGCTCTGGTTCACGCAGTGGTTACTAAGGCTCATGAGCAAGAGCATTGCCCGAAAGCCGCTGCCCGACTTGCAAACAGAAAAAACAAGCCCCCTGGAATTGTGAGCTAAAGCACCTTATGGCAGTCAACCAGTGCTAGTCAGACAGGCAAAGCCAGGACATCTGTCTGATGCAGACAGATGATCCAATAACTCTGGAAGCCAGCTTGTTAGCATGTATGACACTAACTGGTGCCAAGCTACCTCCAAGCCACTTATGGAAACATCCAAAGCCTGCCTAATGTACTCGCAAGTAGGCACTGCAGAGAACAAGCTGTGCACCTCTATCCATAGGTGACACTGGTATACCGCCATATGGGTCTGATAAGATAAAAACAGCAGTGACCTGCTAGCAGTATAAAGGTTCCTACCCAGTGCATCAGTTTCTTTACTCTGGACTGGGAAGGTGGTCACTGGTCAACCAATGTGGGCCAGTATGGGTCTGAAGAACCCTGAGCCCAAAAGCAGAGTGAAGAGAGTCTCCAACTGACCAAGTGGGCACGCGATACTGAACAATGAGGTCCCTGGAAATAGGAGGGGTGGTGAAAAGCCCTTGCTGCCTCCCCCATGGCCCAGTGTCAGGGAAAAATCATTCCAATATTAGTATTGGAAACATCCATGGGACCTGCCTGGTGGCGTAGAGGGCTGAAGTGCTGGCACCTTACCTTGACCTACGCCGGCGAGCCAGGTTCGGGAACAGACTCAGGACGGGGGCTGGCAGAGGAAGGAGAGGATTGAGCGTCCGTAGGACTGCTCTCTCCTGGGGTGCATAGTGGGGTCGACGTCATGCTGTGGCAGCCCCTGGTGGAGACCAGGAGCACAGACGCACGTTGGGGATGTACCAGAAAAAAAGCAGAATTACCGCCCCCCTTTCATCCAGATGACGGCTACCCGGCTCTCTGGTGCCGTTCATGTCCCTGCGGAGTCCTCCATCCCAGCAGCACCCTTGGGTCAATTGTAGCACTGACTTGCCCTTGGGCTAGCACATTCCCCCTCTGAAGAGAGGGACCCATCCGGAGAAGGGTTACTCTGGGTTACCCTGGGGCCGGCTGCTATATGGGACCGGAGGATCAGAGGGTAGATGGACCAGAGCCAGCACTGGTAAGCCCAAAGGAGAGGCTGAAAGTGATGCACATAGGAGGAGGTAAAAAAAAAAAAAGGGAAACATCCATGAGTTTCAACAGCAGGGCAATAGGACTGCAAATAGTGCAATGGGGTCCCCTTATTCTTGCAGCATCTCCCTCACAAACCTCTGGTAAAGCACATTCTCAGAAAAGGCCAGGCGTAAAGGAGGAAGTAGTAGCAGGGAAGCGCTTAGGTGGGGAACTGGGGAAGGTGCCCTCAACTCAGCCGGACTACCTATACCATGTCTACGGTTTCCACCCAATAACTGTACTGCTCCACTGTCAGCAGGCATGGTGGCCCGAAGAAAAAGGGCAACCTGTCTATCCACTCCCAGAGACACTCTAGGCATAGGCCTAGAAGGGGACAGAGCAGCTTGCTGGGCTGCAGTGCCCACATCTTGAGGAAGGCTCCAATGCTCTAGCAATACCCTAGTCCTAGGGGAGGTTCAGGCAGAGATTCCCACTGCTGGCTGTCATACAGAGGAAATGGCAGAGTGGTGGCCCAGACGAGAAGCCCCAGGGTAGAGATATGTCTGTAAGTGGGTAGGCCCCAGTGAATTGCCCAACTCCACTCTGACATCGACACATACCAGAGTCAGGAAAAAATTTTGTACAGAGACCACTGTCCTCTGAATTGGCACTGCTTGTGGTATCAAAACCAGAGGTTGCAGTAACCGGTACTGAGTGCACCCCTGGCACCAGTGCAACACCGATCCCAGTACAGACATCGAGCCAGACAACAACCTCTCTAGCAACAGAGCCAAGGTTAACGCTGCAGCCAGTGCAGACATCAGTGCCCACTGTCAGTCTGATATCACCGTGAACAGTGACAAACGTTTGAGCGATACCAACAGTTGGCAGTGACATCACCAAGGAAATGGATAACAATCCTGGGGTAGTCTATTGCCGATGGTGAGCGGACCATGGTGGGTTCTCCACCAGCTACCTAGCAGGAGCCAATGGTCTGCCCTACAATACCACTGGAGACTCCATCACGATCTCAATACGGTGGGAGAGCTCTGTACCTCAGCCAACTCCATTCAGCAGTGGGGGTTTGGGGGAATCGTCTGATGATCTGTTGGCCCAGCTGCAGACAAGGACTCTACAGTGTCACGTCAGTAGCAGGCATCGCAGTAATCCATGTCATTGTTGGGTCCTAGACTAGTGAAGCAAACAAAATGCCAGTCTTTGCCGATTTTCTTTCCCCAGCAACAGCAACGAAAGGGGCAGGTCTGTTCCCCTTTTCGATGACTTTTTGGGCACTCTAAAGGAAAACAAAATGAGAAGAGAATGAAAAGTTATGCGAACGGCGGTACACGATTCACTCTGAGCACTCTATGGTAGGAAAACTAGAACGGAGGTAGGCTAGGCATAAGCAATGGTTATTGGCAGGGGTGCAGCCTCACAAAGTGTAATGTATGCTCCCCCATGCCAGTAGCCGGTGCTGGCACCCTGGCAAAAATCTGCTGGGGAGGTCCCAGCACCTCCAGCTTAGACCAAAACATGGGATTCCATGAAGAAGACTGATTAAAGGAAGGTAGAATATTTTATCCCCCTCCATTCCACATCAGACTCTGGCCTCCTCAAAGGCTTGCTGATCTCCATCTCGCTAAGATACTCCACCCCATCTTCCTCTCCATGGCTGTTTTTTGTACTTTCTAGGCCTTCTTCCCACTCAGTTCTTTCTACTTCATGTGTGAACCACAGTTGTTCCCTACCCCGCTTGCTTCTCCATACTACCCTGACAGAGAGCGAGTCATTATCTCCAATATAATTTCCTTGATCACTAACTATACTGATCACTTCCAGTAAAATTTCCTTGATCGCTTCCAATTTCTCTTCTACCTTCACCCTTTCTAGCTTGTCCTGCAACAACTCCCATGTCCTATCACAGTCCACCATCCAGAAGTCCAGGATTTTTGTCCTGGACTTTGTCCACTTTTATTAGGACTGTAGACCACAACGATTGCTGGTCAATGGTTCCCACCAGATCCTGCACTGTGACCTCACCTGCATTATCCCCATTTTTAAGAATTAAGTTGAATGCTTTCTCCCTTCTATGCTCAGACCCTTTGGGGTCAGACATGCCTTCTGGAATACTACCAGCAGCAGATTCCTGCCACTTGTTGCTACCGGGATCCTCCAGTCTGGCATGCTGAAGTCACCCATTAACAGTAACCCCCTCTTCTGCTGCCCTTCCATTTCTTTTTTCCCCTTTTTTCATATAGGTTTTCATCTTCCTGACCAAGGCAGGCTTGGCTCACTTTCTCCCACCCAGTGCTGGGCGCGTATGTCAGTGCATGTGTGTGGAGGTATGCACATGCTGCAGAGTCCCACAGCTCCCGCCCTTCTTACTGCTCTTGTCCAGCACTACCACCAAGTTTCCACCTGGTGGCAGTCATCTGGTGAAGCCAGCAATCCACTCAGCCCAGAAGAGGAGAGCAGTCCTTTCAATGGTCGATCCCACCCCACCCCACCCCACCCGCTGCCAGCCGCCAGCAATCTGAAATCACCCTGATCCTGGGACACTGGCGTGGCAGGCAGTACCACAACCGCCATGCCACAGGGACAGACTTCCCTTCTATTTTATCCCCTAGTTTCCCCGTTTTCTGCCTCTTTCTATGATGGTGGGCTGGCAGTATAGTCTAGAGGTTAGAGGAACCAGGTGTGAGCGAGCTTGGTACATCCAGCAGACCAGAGTTTGATTCTCACAACCTTCACTTGCATACTGTGCGACTGAGCAAGTCACTTAACCGCCCAGTGCTCCCAGGTCGCCCCTGAAAACAGGCACTTGTGCCTAGTGGGCCTTACTCGGTTACCAAAGACTAAAAAATAAATAAATCACTACTATCCTACTATTCCTCCCATTTGTAACTGCAGCCACATTGTTTATACACTTTCCCTCCCTGCTATCACGGATCTCCACAGGTGGGTAGATACATTTTCAGAAGCAAAGCAGTTATGCTTACTATTTAATACCGGTTAGGCCACAGCTACTGTAGAATATGCCAAAATACTGTGTGCACTTTTAAGCTCGTCACTATAGAAAGGAAGCAACAGCCCTGGACAAGATGTAATATGGATTTACCAAGATGATACAGTACCACTGATGAGCAGCAAAGCCTGAAGCACCAAGACCTACTTTGTCAAACTGAGAAGGTGGGGATTTAGTAGTTATACACAATACTAAAAAAGAAAGATACAGGGAAAATAAATTGATATTTTCAGAAACCGTGTGCACTATGGGACTTCCAAGAGCTAGTCTATCTCAAGAAAACCAAGTCTGCAAACATCTGTTCTGTCCAGGAAATCCAGATCCTCTTGTGTGGCTAGATTATTTCCACTGGTAGTTGACAAGAACCATCAAAATAAACAATAAGCAATAATCCCCAACAGGGAGTGCAGTAATACAGACACTACCATATTGTCTAGGTGTGTTGCAAGACAGGAGGCACAGACAAGTGCCTTCAACAAAGTGGGAGATGTTTGAAGACTGGTCTTAACGCAAACCCTAGAAAAAATGGTTACTGCACTTTTAAAAAAGCTTTTTAGTGTGAACGATGTCTAAACAAGACATTTCAAAGTTTAGAAAACTGCAAATTTGACAGCCAGTCATGCAGCAAGACCAATCTTACCATATGGTCACATGATGTTGCTGAACCAATCATCTCCTTCCTATTCTCCCTGCTGGTTTAATTTTTAACGGAGGGGGAAGTCAATGTTTGTCGGGATTAGATACTGTCAAATAGCAACAAGCACAACTTACGGCATCTTTCTGGGGTTGTCCTTTCTAAGGTCTCTCTGATGGAGAGTTAGACTTACAAAACTGGCACCAGTCAACACTCATCAAGGGCTAATGTCCTGAATTTTAGAACAGCAGACTAACCAGAAGAGGGAATTAGTCTGGGGTAGGATGATTGGGGTGGACAGAATCAGTGGTTGCGGAGAAAGCGGGGGTTGACATTAAAAGGAGCCATTCTTGAGGCAGGGTCATGCTTGAGGACATTCACCAAGGGAAACCAGTACAAGAGATCACTCTGGTACTCTGTCAGTGAAGTGGTGAAGGCTTCATCAGATGCAATGAAAAGCAGGGGTATTGAATGGGGTGAGTCCGGTAAAATCAAGGGAGGCCAAGAGGGCAGTCAGGGATGCAAAAGCAGACAGAGCCGTGTACTGTGGAGGGAGATCAAGGGTGGGGAAGATTTTCAGATACAGTAAAGAAAAAAAAAATGACAGGAGGAGGAATTGTTAGGATAGGAGGGGCACGGTAATAAAAGACATGCAGAAGGCAGCAGTTCTCACAGTGGAGGACAGTAGGCCTTTGCCGGAAAGTGGCATAAAGGCTGCTGATGGGGGATCCCAGAAAGGGTGAGAAAAGAGCTGGCAGCTCTGAAGATTGATGAAAACCTAGGGCTGGATTGGATGCATTCAAGAGTGCCGAGTAGGGAACTGCCACCTGAAGTGGCCGAACCTCTGGTAGGGTTATTTAATAGCTCAATTCAGTCAGGATGGAGTTTGAAAGACTGGAGGGTAGCACACAATTCTGCTCTATAAGGGTTGAGATAAAGAGCAACTGGGCAACTACAGGCCTGTCAGTCGGACCTCTGTCATGGGTGACTACTGGACTACCTGGATAGCAATGGGCTCAACAGCAGAGGTTTGTGGTAGGGAGCTCTTGTCGTCAAACCAGCCTGACAGTATTCCTTGACTGGGTAAGACAGTAGATGAAGGACCCAGTACAACTGACTGGATTTCAAAGGCATTCGAGTGTCGCACTTAGATGATAGCCTCTTCCACAGCAGTGTGTGTGGCACAAATGACAGATGGACGAGTAGTTGGTTAGAGGGGAGACAGAGGGTAGCAGTAAAAGGAATCAAATCTAGGGTGAGAGGTCAAAGTGGGCCACTACAGGGTTCAGTCCTGGGTCCAGTCCTCTTCAGTAAGTTCATCAGCAACACAAAAGGAATTAGGGGCTAGATGAGTCTTCAGATGTTACTAAGCTCTGTGGTACTACAGACAGCGAAGAGGGGGTAAGGGAGTTGCTTAGGAATCTGCAAAGGTTGGGGAGGTGGTCCAATGTTTGTCAACTGAAATTCAATGTCAAAAAATGGAAAGTGATTCACATAAGAAACAAGAACTCCAGGATGAAATACTGGATGGGAGGGTTTAACCTGGACACTACTGAGGAAAGAGACCTGGGAGTCATAAGTGACCAAAAAAAAAAAAAAATCTAGCCAATGTTTCAAGGCCTACCACAAGGCAACTAGGATGCTGCAGTGTACCAGGAGGAGTGCCGACAGCAGGAATGAAGCAGCATTACTATCTCTCAACATTACTGGTGAAGCCACATCTTATGTACCGTATCCAGTTCTAGAGTCCTCAAGGAAATACAGGGACAGGCTAGAAACAGCACACCATAGAGCAACCCAAATGATTCACAGCCTGCGAAACATCTCCTATGAGGACCAGCATAAAGTGATTTGAGATTCTGCCTTTTTCACATACTATGCCATTGTCACCCATGCTTCAGATGTTGAAGCTACAATTTGTTTTGTAAAAAAATCTGTCAGTCTTTTTTTCATGTTTTATCAGCACTTTGTTTCTGCCCACCCTCCAGTTCTGTGTGCAGCCACCCCCCAACAATGATGTCATGCAAGGGATCTGTCAATGTTTTACACACAGCAACAAGGAATTCTGGGTAAATCAGAAAGTTGACTTGAGGTGCAGTCATTTATTTTGGTGGTGGTGACTGCAGTATAGCACCAGACATGTTCATGTACACAGCAAGGCATGGTGGGTACAATAAAAGTTGTTTTCCAAGTTCCTTACTGTGAGGCGCAGTCTCATTTCTGTAGTGGCTTCAATAAAAACTCTCATGTTTATTTTCAAAACAAGGCACTCAGTGTTCCCTATTCATTGTTTTAGTGTGATGGGCCAACACCCTCTATTTTTTTGCCACTGATCTATATTTTTTGCCATCACCCTAATTTTTTTTTTTTTTTTTTTTTTTTTTTAATAAAATCCTCCAAAATGGTTGTTTACCATTCTTTATTGTACTTCTACCCCCATTTTGATAGCAGTGCGCTATATCCCTTACCAAGAACCACGTATGCACATTGCATCTAGAGGAGTTCATGGAATAATGCACCCCTGGCCCCGATCAACATCGCCACTGCCCTTTATTCCCAGAGAGTGGGGAACCCTGGCACTGTAAATATAGTACTTAGTTGACAAGATTTCTTTACTGAAAGATGGTCTATTTTTGTAGTGACCACAGAAATATAATAGCCTGTATACTAATTTACATAGCGAGGCATTGTGGGTACAGTAAATAGCTGATTTTTCTGTCTCCCTAATCAAAGTGCAGTTTCCTATTTCGGTAGTGTTTACAGCAGTACAGTCTGTAGAAAAGTTTCTGGAAAATTTCTGTGATGCAGGTAGGCCAAAAAGATAATCTGCCATTCTGCATGGACACTGTTTTACTTTTGCCGCCTGCTGGTGAAGTGACAGGTATGAAATGACAGCTCCTGTCAGAATGTGGGAGAGTGATAATACTTTTCTACGTTTATGTTATAGAGCCTGAACGACCTGCCGGGTGAGGTTGTGGCCTGCAAGACAGTGGACAGCTTCAAGAGGGGCTGGGATGGGGTAAGGGGTAATGCTATGAGGGGGGAGGGAGGGGCAACAGCAATGTAGGGTGCTAGCTGCACATTGCAGCAGACTCATACCATGAGGCCCATTTCTGCTGGCATTTTAATATGTTCGAAAAGATTACATGGCTCTGAAAGGCTTTCAGTCAACCAAATCCCTAGAATTTTTCTACTCAGGTTATAATGCTAGACACAGCTACTTGCAAACAATGTTAAAAGTCAGCTAAAAACTGACAGTGTCCCTTTCAAAACAGTTTCCCACCAGCCCGGTGGCTCCGAGGGTTGAGGTGCTGGATGCCGCTCCTCGCACCATGCCAGCCACCCAGGTTAGAGAGCGAGGGAAGCTGGGAGATTGAGCAGCCGGCAGGCAGCTCTCCGGGAAGGGACGTGGGTTTCCCTGGTGCTTGGCTGCCACCCAGTGGAGGCTAGATGGTAGCACCACGCCATGGGGGAACCTAGCAATTGGCCAGGAGGGAGGAAGGGGCAGTCACCAGAGCCACGGTGTGCATGCGCACCTCCGCGCGGAGACATCCATGTTCTGGAGTCCCGGGAATAAGGGGAGAAAATGGATAATCAGGGGCCATGGCTGGATGAAGCCCCCCACATCGGCTACAGTGTTTCTGCCGAGTAGAGGACAGAGTGCCAGAATGACCGCGGAAGTCCGGTGTTTGATGGCCACCACCCACTGGGCAGATAAAGGATGGAAGAAAAAAAAAAAAAAAAAACTAGTTTCACTTGCATGAGGTCACGGTTGGGGGCTGCAGTACTGAAAAGGGGGCCGGGAAGGCACTGAACATGTATTCAGTGGAGTCCAGAAGGGAGAGGGGCAGTATGACAGACCTTCAAGTTCCTGAAAGGAATGAACAAGTTAAGCTGCGAGAAACTATTCCCCAGGAAAAGTGCACCTAGTACACAGGGGCATGAGTGAAAGCTTCCGGGATGGGGGTGGTAGTAGGAAGGATGGGAGGAAATTCTATTTCATGGAGAGTGGCTGAGTCGTAGAAAAGCCTGACAGCTGAGGCTGTAGGTACCAAAAAACATTAACTGCTTCAAACACAGTTGGAACAGAGTTAAGGGCTTAATGGTGACCGGGAGAGGGGTAACTGGGACAAGTAACCCCAGAAAGACAGCAGGTTTCAGGGTAGAATATGGCATTATCGGTAGACTAAACGGGCCAATGGTCTTTCTGTTGCCATTTTGTATGTTTCCAGGTTTCAAACATTGGCTCCATCTCCTTAGTCATTACTTTACAATTCTACAGTATATGACAGGGGTTGCAACCGGCACCGGACCACAAGCCAAATACTTGTAGATCTGTATCAGGCTAGTAACATCTATAGTGACTTACCAAATGAGGGAAACTATTACAACACATTTAATACTACCTAGAGTATGGTAGCCTGGTCTACAGCTTTGCTTAACAGAAATATCTAGACGTGGTCAACAACTCTTACAATCAATTGGCAAGATTTGTTCTTGGGTGCCCATTTAAGACTCATCACTGCTTAATGTATAAAGAACTGAAATGGGACACTGTGGGGGTATGGTTAGAAAAAAAATTCAGTGTTAATTTTTTTTTTTTTTAAGATTAATAAAGGGTTGATTAAGGGTAACCTAAACATCCAGTTTGGATGAGAGAGACAGCGATACGAGTTGAGGGAGATAGTTCATAAGAGAATAAACTTACCTAAAATAAATACAAGATACGGTAGGATGACATTACAATTTCAAGCGGGAAAGATTTGGAACAAGATACCGCCCATAAAGAGAAATCTAACTAGAATATAATCTTTTAAAACATAATTGGAAAAATGTTTTATTCAGAAACGCACTTGTATGTAAGAAAGGGTTAATGTACATCTACATAGTTTTGTAGTTTGTACTTAAGCGGGTGTAGAGTCAGCTTAATTTAGATAATGGATGCCTTGACGGTTAGTATATGATGGTTTGTTGAAACTATTATATTGCAACATGTACGAAACTTGTCGATGAAACTATGTATGTTTTTATGTAACAGGACAACTTCGTAAATAGGTCCTCTCAGGGCTCCAGATAACGTGTGTACCTACCCGTTTTACTCACCTCATTTTAGGAAATACTCTTCAGAAATTGTTTTAATGAGTACCAGTACTCGCCCAGCATTTGTAAATACTCCACATGCTAAAGAACAGTGCTTCATAACATAAGTGGTGATTCAAAAGGAACAGTTTTTTGCCAGATTTACAGCACTTGTATGCATCCCACTTTTGTTTTACTCACTGTTTTAAAACTGGTGAGTAAATTCCTACCTGCCAACATCATTTGGAGCATTGTTGGCACCCAAAATTCTTATCTAGGGGAAAAAACAATTTTTTTTTTTTAATATACTGCTCAGTCCACTCTAACAAGACATTTGTACACATGTGAATTTTGTTTTACTCATCTCGCTTTCAAAATGAGGAGTACAGGTACTCATCCCCCAAAATCTTATCTAGAGCCCTGGGTCCTCTGATCTAAAGTTACATCATGTCTAAAAATAAAGTTGTAACCAACTAACAACATGTAAGCATTAATCCGTCAGAGGACGACTCTACCAGTGGATTAATGCCTGGGTGGAAGGGGTGGGGGATTGGTGCACGAGGCCGAAAGTAGAGTGCTTCCAACCACCCACTGGTAGAGCCAGACTCTGGAGGGGATTAATGCGCTTGTAACATGGCAAGTGCAAAACAGATATTGCGCAAATATTCTGTCCCTTAAGAGTACATTATGCTTCGGGGGGAACTAAATATTTGCACAACTGTCCTGCACTTTGTAGACAGCTAGACACTGAGAAACGTGCGCGTTCGCGTTCTACCACATACTACTATTTATATAGTGTGGAGGACTTTCAGAAAAGGTGCAGGATGCAATGTTCCTGTTTGAAAAAGTCAACTACAGTGCCCTTTCGTCGTTCGAAATGACAGTTTTACTTTCGGCGAATATTTTATGTCCCGATCTTGCATTACAGCGGTGAATGGTGGGAGACTTGTAAAACTTACGACTACCATCAAGAAATATGGACGCACCAATTTCTTTTGCTTCACTTGTCTGTCTATGTTGATGGCAACAGTCATATCTAGACTATAAACGTTTGCCAACTACTGGAGGTGTTACCAACCTCGGCTGCACGCTGTTAGGCTGGTCAAGCCTGTCAGTCGCTCCGCTACATGCCCGTGATGATTGTGCTGCTCGTCCACCAGCAACGCCATCTACAGGTAAGCTCACAGAGCGACACCCACGCTGTTGAAATCATATACTCAGTCTGTCTACCTTCCGCGTTCACAATACGAGGCGCAATCTCCTTCTCTAACATGCACTAGTGAGCGGGCTCTACTGCTGGATTAATACCCGCTCGCTTTTGGTCAGCTGATGCCTTTCGACCACTCTGATGTCTCCATTTCACTACTATCTTTAGTGCCATGTTACAACTTCCTTTAATGAGCCCTGCTGACCTGCACCTAGGAACACTTCAAGAAACACCAGTTGATCCAGTGGAAAAGTATGCAGGGCCAATGGATTTTCCCCAGGCACAAGCCCTGCTTGCTAATGGTTGCAAAATTTAATATTTTGCCCCTGATACAGGGTCATCCCACGTTGTTTACAGAGTTGCAGCACACTCTTTGTGGACCACAGTATACAACTACCTTAGAAGTGATGGGTGACGGCACAAGAGCATATTCTGAATAGGTAGAACCACAAAAATGTAAACGTCCTTCAATATTATTGCGGCCCATAACATAACTTAATGGATTTTTTCCTCCCTGTTGCTACACCGTGAATCTTTTTTTGCAACTTGGCAGTGAAAGAGTAGCAACCAGTAGACATTTATGCACCATATCCTTTTCTCAGGATCTGTCAAACGGTGAAATGCAAATTTTGAAAACTCACAGTACAAAACAGGCTGTCAGCTTACTAAAATCCTGGTTCCACATCTGCCCATCAGGTTAGTCACCAATTACTTGCAGGCAGACCCTTAAATTATTAAAAGGCTGCAGCAACCAATATGAAATGCTATTCCATTTTTAAGTTACACTCTGACCTTGTCAGCAGGACTAGATTCCACACCAGGAACATCTGAATAAAAGACTGGGGTTTGCAGTAGGATCGGACTGTTGATACACCTAGAGAGTTGCCCTTCAATACACCAAAAATTAGTTTACTGGCAAGCTTTTCTAAGTAAACCAGCTGGCTTATGGTGGTGGGTCCAACACAGTACACATTCCTTAAGAGATTACAGTTACAACCTTTTCGTTTTACGACACTGTTCCAATTTGAAGTAATGCATATGTTTGACGCAGTAAGTTCACTTACAAGACTTCCACTTCTCAGTTTCTTTTTCAGAAATAAATTTCCAGAGAGAATTTAAGGTGTAGCTGAGAGCAGGTTCAACAAATCATGTACTATACATATTGATACAGCGAAGCATAAAACTAATGCTAGAACATCTGAAGCTATACAAAGTCAAGCAGCATATACTGGGACGGCTTTATGTTCTATAGGTGAGTACTGCAACATAAAAGGCAACACCTTCATTTTTAGCTTCACTGGTATCCTAATGGTATTTGTATTCAACATGTCCAATATTTGTTGGGTCACATGCGCTGCCCAGAAGCAGCATTAGATTGGACAAAAAGTGAAAAACGCTGCGGAATGAAAGAGTTTTATTTGACAAGTTTTAACTGCATACTGGTGAAATTTGTACTCAATTAGGTTCTGACTCTAGTGTTTCTGATTTGGACACCACACACACACACACACACACAGTCTAAATTTGACCCACATTTTAAAACCCCTAGTGCGGTCACTGGCAATGTCATACTTGGAAGACTTGCAATGAACTCCATGCAAATGTTTGTAATAAAAAAAAAAAAAAAAAGGAAATTTCCATAAATTCACATCTCTGGAATATTCAAGCCCTGCCACTACAAAATGTGAGACCGGGGGGGAAATCACAGCAGGATAAGCTGTAAAGTTTGAAATGTACAATGAAGAGAGACACATGGTGCTGGTCAGGTTAGGGGAGGGAAAAAAAAAAACAAAAAAACTTGGGGCAATAACATTGCCCATGGATAACCACGACCTGTGATTTGCTTTTCCAGCATAAATTTTCTGTTGTCCTACAGTTTTAAATAACATTGTGCCTCGAGTTTTAATGTTTTGTCACACATGCACTTGGTCAGAAGGTTTACAGTACACGTCTGCTGTTTAAATTCTTCCCATCCCTCAAGTGTTTTTCTGTTACATATTTTTTTAATGTAAAATGCAGCCAACTGAGTCTGTGGGATCACAAAGACCCTCTACTCAATCTCCCTCCCATGTCAGTAACACCTTTCCTCCAAGTCTCTTCTCATACATGTCCCAGTGCTATACCAAGACCAGGTATGGTCTGGCAAGACTATACCTGGTTTCAGTATAGCACCAGGACATGCACTTTGGAAACTGAAGCTGTTAGTAGCTCCATTTACACGGGATGTCTGTAGACGTTGTGTGGCTGCTCCCCATGTCATACGTCCTACTGGGACAGCCATGGGAGGTTGTGAGCGCGCCAGTCGCTTGAAAATGCTGACAGGAGGAAGGCAGAATCAACCAGATAATATCCATGTATTTCTCCAACTGTAAGTTGAAAACCTAATGCACTCTAGAAAAAAGGTAATCGGGCCATGTCTTATACAGAGGCATGGCCTGATTACAGCTGGATATTTCCCTTTAAAAAAAGACTAAGAAAAACTGTAAAGGTTGTCCAGATTTTGGCAACTACAGTTAAATGCCAAAATGTAAGGTGATGCAAACTGCTAGTAAGAACCTTAATATGGACTACTGGATTTTTTGGGGCGGGGTTTGACAGAGAGAGGATAAGCAACAGAGGATGGGAACAGTGTCGGTGGGGTTGTCATCCACAGCGACAGCCTCAAGTTTAGTGCTCAGTGCAACAAAGCACAAGAGAAGGCAAACAGGATGCTGAGATGCACAGGCAGAGAGGCAGGGAACTGGTCCCTGAGGCGGCAGAGGGGCAGGGAACGGGTCCCTGATGGGGCAGGGAACGGGTCCCTGATGAGGCTGCTTATGAAACTGGCAGAAAAGCAGAGCACACTCCAGCTCCAATATGCTGAAAAAATTTAAATAGAATTAAAAATGCTGCGTCAGCATACTCACAAGCTTAAGATTACATACACACATGTGCAGCACAACAGGTCTGTGACCACCAGCACCATGTGAATAGGGTCACTCTGACTTTCTGGGGATAGGGCTGGACAATTCATGTTGTTTCTTAAATACTCCCTTGTAACAGCTGAGGAGTTTGAGATCCTTTAAAGGAGTCTTAATTAGGAGACAGAGCAATTTGTTAACTGAAATGGCTTAATGTAGATGAAATATTGGAACACTCAGGCCTTATTCTGATTGAACACATTTGTCAGACTACCTGAAGTATTTAAGTTTCCAAAACAAGCAGCTACAATATACTAAAATATAAAACCACTGTGCATAGACCTGTACATAAAGTAACATGTCTACAACAGGGCAAGGGTGTAGACAGGCATACTCACTGTACTCATTTGTGTACAGTTTTGTTGAGTGCCTGTCACAAACCATAAGCCACTCTGTTAATATCAGTCTAATCTGTAGTATTTGGGTTAGTGTAGGCCACTGAGGAGGGTCTGGATACATGTATAACCTCTTTAGAGAGTAGAGGAATCATCTGACAACAATCTGACTTGTTTGGAAGGGGGTGCCATTTGGAAGGGATGTGTACATTTTCTAATTGGGGGGTGTAACTGTTGGAGATTATGTACAAAATGGAAATTTCTGGCTACACTCCTGCAACAGAGAGATAAAGTGCATGAAAAACAGTCTAAGATTACAAGGCTGAAAGAGGGAGCACACTGCAAGTCATATGTTCATAGTTAAGACTTACTGTATTACAAAGACCACTGTATAAAAAAACTTGTACGTAAAAAAGAGGAACAGTACTCAGAGTGCAAAAACATGCACATCATAGATTGACACAATGGGACAGAGACTGGGGTTGCTGGGCCTCCTTGTAAGACCGAGGGAGAAAGGGGAATTAAAGGCAGATATCTGAACCAAATGTCAGGAAAATGTAAACAAACAAAAAGATAATCCTTTGACAAAGCATGGAACTGTAAATATACATAAAACAGAATGCTGGTAAGGCCGCACCTTGAGTACTGTGCACAGTTTGAGTCCATATCTTAAGCAAGGCAGGGACTCCATAGAGACCATACAGAGTACAGCCACAAAGAGACTGGCAAACTAACATGCAAACAATGGAGGCCAGGAGGGAAAAGATATTGTTGAGACATAGAAGTTTTGGGTTTTTTATGGTTTTTCTCTCGTTTTCTCACCGTTCCCATCCCCGTATCAACACGAACATGTCGTAAACCTCTACACAGCACTATGAGACACCCTCCCTTCATATCGCCCCCCTCCCACGCTGCTACCGGACCTCCACCCCGTGATGGTGGAACTACAGAGGCGCGATCACCTCCCCGGGAGACGAGAGCTGCAGTTAGGCGGCTCAATCCTGCTCCCTCCCTCTCCCCCTCATGCCGGCTCCCCAACAACCCACGGTCATTCTCGAACCCGGGTTGCCAGCATGGTGTGAGGTAAGGCATCCAGTACCTCAACTCTCAGTGCCACCAGACTGGCTCAAGACATACAAGTTCTAAAGTGTCAGTGGCTCAGCAGGTAGCACGCACTCCTCTGAGGCCGGGAGATCAGAAGACTGTGGGTTCTATCCCACCAGGCACTTGGGTTAAATCCCAATACTGACACTGTAGTGCAGCATGAGGGGGGTGCTGCACGCCTGAGGTGCCGTCTTTCCGATGAGACGTTAAACCGAGGTCCCATCTGCCTGTTCTGGTGGTAGTTCAGATGGATGTTAAAGATCCCATGGCACTTCTCGAAAAGAGTAGGGGAATTTCCCCGGTGCCCTGCCCAAATTTCCTTCCATTCACTAAAAATACCACCATCAGCTTAATCTGGTTCAAGGTCATTTGGAATTCATCTGTATCCCCCTCCCCCAGGTCGTGCCTGAAAACAGGCAGAATCTGTCTAGTGCACTTACCTGGTCAACAAAAACTAAGAGAGCCTGTCAATAGTGCTACCACTCGTGATACCAGTGACCTGGTTTGCGGAACTAGCTTGGCTTGGAAGGCCGGGGGCAGGGGGCGAAATGGTTGAGTGTCCAAGCAGACGCTCAGCTCCTCAGGAGTGGGAGGGTGGCTGAACTCTACTGTAACACCACCACGTGCGTGACCACAGGTCGCAGTGCAAGCTGAGATCAAGGGAAGGGTGGCATAGGTCCAGCACTGTTGACCAGGTGCTAAGGGGGTATAAAGTGCACTGTCAACAGTGTGGATTTGTTCAAGGAATTCAATTACATTTTTTTTTTTTTTTACCAGGATATCACCATTAAGACAACTCATTTGCAAGGCGGTCCTGGAGGGATAATAGATCCATAACTGAACAGCACAAAGAATTTACAGTAAGTACAATATAGAAAATGCAGCAGTGATGGTGCTAACATGCACCAAAAGGGCAAAAGTTGCATCCTTTCCAAAACCGACCCCTCTTTCCCTTTGCCAGTGGGTCCAAACTGATGCACCTACTCTATAAAAAAATATCTAAAGAGAGGGAACATGAACTGTTCAAAATCTTCCACCGATGTTTTGACCCAGTAGGTTCCTCTTTAGACCCACATTTGTTACACCAGTGGGTCCAATTCGACCTATGTTTTAAACCCCACAGCACTGACACTGCATACAAGGAACACAGCAACACAGAAAACAATACAGAATAGTTACAATAGGTACAACAGAAGCAATAGCTGGGATGAGTAATAAGTCCTACAATGACAGACTTAAGTTACTCAACATATATACGCTCTGCCATAGGAGACTAAGAGGGGACATGTGTCTCCTTTTTAAAGCCATGAACGATAAAAACCCTTAGGGATGATTTGGGGATCCTGCCTAGTGAAAACAGAGTGAGTACTAGAAGACACAGCAAACAACTAGTCCTAGCTAAATGGAATACACTGCGAAGGACAAATTGCTTTGGTGCCAGGTTGGTCAACATGGAACAACCTTCTGATCAAAGCAGTAAATAGCCCCAATATGGACTCTTAAAATAAGCTTAGATCAAGCTTTTGGAGACAATGAGAAATTCTGTTTTGGGTAACATCCACTAGCAAGCACCATGGACTCACGTCCATATCTGCTTGAACTTACCTATGAAACCTATGAAATGCATACAGTTGGATCACGATTCAAAAAAGTGAAACAATGCACATCTAAACTAGAATATACAGTAATACACCATGCTGCAGGAATGGCAATAGGAAAAACAGTATTTGGGTAGATCTGCTTTAAGGGGAGGAGAGGGGAGCACACTGGGTGCTAGAGAAGGGTGCAAAGTAAGAGCATAACAATGTACAGTGAGCTGGCTTAGACCTGTGGAGGAGGACAAGGCAGGAGGGCAGAAGACACTCCTGAAGGGTGTGCAGAAATGGAGTTAAAGGAATAAAGGAAGCTGGGAATACAGAGTAACAAGCCAAGGGTCAGGATTCGATAATGCTGCAAGGGAGGTTATGCGTAGCAAATACATTCATCCTTCAGAGTGTAAAGGAGGTTATGCATAGCAACTGCATTCGTCCTTCAGAGTAGATCTAAGCAAGGACTTGAAGGTGCATGTCCCAACAGTATGTCTGAGTTTGAGGGTCCTTTGGAAGGTATTCCAAAGGGTGGATAGAGAATGGCTTATGGGTGAAGATCTGAGCCAGGTGCTTATTCTAGGAATGTCAAAAGTAATATACAAGAGATTTGAGTGTATATGCCCAAGGGGCATGTTTGAAGAGCATGCAGATGTAGGGAAGACGTTTCATTGAGATGGCTCTATACACCCAGAGTGATGCATTTAGACACCTCCTGGTACTAAGGAATGAGGAAGGCAAAGGTGGAGACTGAGAAGCAAAGATTCAGGGGACCGTGAGAAAGTTCTTCACTGAGCTGCTAGTGCAAAAATGGAAGAGACTGCACCACAGGTGGTTGAAACCTAGACTGAGATTTTAGACTTTGGATATGACAATTTCACTGATTGCCAGATGCTGTTTTATCCGGTGCCAATTGTTACCCCTCCCTAACCCCACTCCCAGTTAACTATTTATTTTGTGCTAATGGCACGCCCCGCACCACTTTTTTTTTTTTTTTTTTTTTTAACCTGGTAGTTTTGCAGCCCACCCCCTAGAGTGTCCTGCACTTTTCCCCACAGCCACAATCCCAGTGACTCCAGAACCAGACAGATGCCTGATAACTTACCCTCCACTCACTTCTGCTGCTTGCTGCCATCTTGTGCAAATACAGACTGTACTTTTGTGAGATAGTGAGGCGGTAGAAGGGACACTGGGAATCCGGGGTCACTGGGAGTGAGGGACAAGCCACCAGACTACCTTCTATAATTAAAGAACACAAAAATGGGGTTAAAAAGGACTACCACTGACGAGAGAATTTTTTTTTGTTTTATGAATCTAGTGAGGAAGGAGGACAACATTAGATTACCAGGACAAAAAAAAATTAAAAGGGGGAACAACTAGCATCAATGAGGTTTTCATAGCCAACAATCTTAACTGGCAACTACTACCATATGCACAAGAACAAGACTGAAGGCCTGCAGTTCCTTTGTTCTGCATAGACAGCATTTTAAGGCTCTAAGATGTCCAGGGCCATTTAAAGGATTTTGATAGCAGGAGTAACACCACTTTCTGACTTGTGTTAAATCTACAGTATACTGAAAAGCGATACGGCTCTACAGGAGAAGGCTGCCAACTCATGGATCTGAGAGCGCCACTTTCCACAAAAAAGGATCATCCAAGCTACAGGATTCCATATTCTGAAGAAAAAAAACTTGGGTTAACTGTTTGTTGTTTAAGGGAAAATATCTACTTGTTGGCATTCCCCACAATGCAGCAATCAAGCTGAACACTTCTGGGTGAAATTGGGAAGAACAGTTTCTTGCTCAGCCAGCCTACTCTTGTGTTCTGTTCCCAGCAGTTGCATCTTCCTTTAGCTGTACTTCTTGGGATAAAAGCCTGCTACGTTACCATGGGATGGGGCACCTTAAAAATAACATTTGCCTTGCCTTACATGGCCTGAAGTGATAATGGAATCCTTTCTGCACATACCTCTAAAAGCACACTCTCTGGACACTGCCTGGCTGCAGGTGCCACCCTGTCTGCTATCTATATTCTGCTTTGTTGTTTGACTGCACTAGGACTGGCACCTGTCTGAACCACCTTCTGTTGGGGGTCTGCTAATGAACCTCCTTAAGAGATGGGTCCTGGACTTCCATCTGCCCAACTATCAAACCAGAGTCTGTGGCAACCGGGTGGCCCTCTGAGGTCTGTAATGGCAGCCAATAACTATGAAGCAGCTCTGGAAGGCCCTGCCTTAAATGGGCCCTTGGGACCAGATTCTGTGGAACTATGTGGCTTGCCTGAACCTGGTTCAAAGAAAAGCTATGAACTATCAAAGATCAGAATTTCCCCAGAGACTGGCAAAGCTCTGAAACCAGACATCTGAAAGAAACATGTGTATGCACATTCAAAACAGAACTCCAGCTAGGACCAAGCTTGACCAGGGGTCAAACCATGATTCTGCATAACGGTCTAGCTTGCTGAGTTCTGCTCAGCTGGGCATTTTGACTACTTACCCGTCACCCAAGTATAGGTGAACCTTCTGCCCCTCTAATCTGAGCTGTGACATCAGTTCCACCCTTTCTTGGTGAATATTCCTGGAGTCAAGTGCAGATGCCAATTACAGACAATGCTGCACTTCCGCTGTAAAGCTCAGGTAACACTAGTGATAGGACGTTATAGTTTCCATCCTGAACTCCCATTTTCACACCCAGTTGTTCAGGTATTTCAAATTCAGAACCAGTCAGAACCCACTTTCGGAAAATGAGAAAGAGTAAACTTCCCCGATCTTGCTTTCCCAAGGGGCACTGGAGGGATCAAACCCAGGCATAGCAGCTTCTAAATGCAGTCTAGTACCACTTTCCTTTTCCTTTATTAAGACAAAGACGTATTCCAGATAGAATTCTTGAGCCACCCCCTAAGCATCTCTATTGAATACCCTCACTGAATGAAAATCAGAAAAACGTGGCTTATTTTAGAAATCTGTATTGTAGATACAGGATACTGGGCTGCATAACTAGGGGAATTACGTCCAGAAGGAGGGAGGTGATCCTCCCTCTGTATAATGCCTTGGTCAGGCCGCAGCTCGAGTATTGTGTACAGTTCTGGAGACCTCATCTGAAGGAGGATATAGCGCTGCTGGAGAGGGTCCAGAGGATGGGGACCAGGATGATTCAGGGCATGGATGGGAAGCCTTATGAAGAGAGATTGGAAGAGTTTGGGCTCTACTCATTGGAGGAGAGGAGGGACAGGGGATACATGACAAGAGGTTTTCAAGTATGTAAAAGGAATATCCAGGAGTGGAACCACAGAGCTTTTTAGGCTTTTTGGGGGGACGACAACCAGGGGCCATGACTGGAAGCTGGAGGGGGGAAAACTACAAGGGTGAGCATAGGAGGCATTTTTTTCCACTGAGAGGGTGGGGGAGCCATGGAATGCGCTGCCTGGGAGGCTGATGGAGGAGGGCACAGTGGAGGGATTCAAGAAGGGGTGGGACAGGTACAAGGGGAAACAAACTAAAGAAGACCCTCTTGGGGGGTGGTAAGGCGAGCAACCACTAGGTTGCTGGCTTTTGAGCAGACAAGAGAGACCATTTGGCCTATTCTGCTGGCTTTTTAGTAGGTTAGTATGCTAGATACATAGACACCAATTCATATTTTGTCACGTTTAGAAAAACTTCACCCCAAGAAAGTGCAAGCAAACATTTGATCATGTTTGACTTTACACAGGCAACCTTTTTTAAATAAATACTGTTTTCACCCTTCCCACTGTAACCCCCATTCACCAGCTCCCCCCTTCGATGACTGTTCAGCTCCATCTGTCCCACACCAAAGAGACTCGCTCACCTCTTGGCCATCGCCCTCCAGAGACTGAATCTGGTGGGTAATGGGTTCTTCCTGCTTGCAGGATGGTCACTGCAGGGCCCAGATGTACCACCAGGATGTCATGGCATTCTGTTATAGCCAGCAGGTTTCTTGGTCTCCCTCCTACTGAAACCTAGGCTAAACATGCATGGTCAGCACTCAATGGGTGTGCACATTACTATGGCCTTAACATGTCTCACTAGTACCTCCTGTGGATCCCCAGGAGGTACTGGTGAGAGTCGGACAGCCCCCCAGAGGAGTGTCACATGGGACACTCATTCCTCATCCCCTGCAGCCCGCCAGCAAACCAGGCTCACTCCTGAAACTGGGTGCAAGTTCTGCGAACAACAGTGCTACTACCATACACGCAAACATTTTAAATCTGAAAGATGGCTTTTTTTTTGGGGACCTCAAATGGTTATCCAGCTATCTACTGCCCAGCCCGCCATCTAATACACCTACTGTAAGCTATTGCTCTAAATACAAAGACACTGAAACACAACTGTAGGCATGTCATTTTCCAATGGGCTGGACAGTGGATTGCTAGACACCTGTTAGTAACTTATTTGCTAGCAAAAAGTCAAAAATTGATTCATGGAAATGTTTGCTAAAGAATATCTGTGTAAGATGAGCAATAACCCACAATTTGGGCATGGGTTTCCTTGAGAAAGTATGCACATCCTGGGTGAAATGGAAGGTACAAGGATGACGTCAGAGTGCTTTTCAATGCACCTGGGAAGTGCATGAATTCAAGAAACCCATTTATTTAAATTTTGATAACAGGTAGGCCCGCTGAGACCAGTAATAGCCACTTTTTTCAGGGGCGACCCGGGATTAATTACACACAGTACAACAGGATACAACTTAAATTAGATTCATCAACATACAGTTAATTACAGTTCATGAGAGGAGGCAAACATTTGATGGACAAACTACATAAAGGGGACTATTAGTTCTTGTTGTACACAGTAGGTAAGGTCATCAACCATACCCAGAAATTGTTCAAACAGGATCTAAGGTGAAATTCAATGAGTACAAGTGCACTGGTTCAATTCCAGCAAGTGTGTTTAAGTCCCTTTTGGCCCCCAGTGATTCACATTCTTGGAGTTTGGTGGAAGTACGTTTAATAAGGGAGGAATGAGAAGGCCCTGGACCCTTGAGAGGACTGCGTCTGGGGAACCTTGAGGAGCTGTCTGAGGACCTTAATGTCCTGCTAGTCATTTTAGGTTGAAGTAACTCTGTCAGACTAGGTGGAGCAGTAGTCGGTGAGAGTTTATAGGCTAGGCATAAAGATGGATAGTGTAGTCTACCTTCCAGGGTGGGCCAGTTTAGGGCTTGCAGGACATGACAGTGGTGTTCTCTTTGGGGTGCCCCTACAGCAAATTTGCCGATCCTGTTGTACAGGGTCCTAAGTATACTCATCTCAGTGCTTTTAACAGAGAGGAGTATAGGGGAGCCGTAGAGTAGTTTCGATAGCAGGGTACCAAGGGCAATCTTGACATGTGACCCCAGGGTAAGGTAGGAGCAGAGTCGGTACAGGAGACCAATCCTTTGGTTCAGTGTTTTAGATAGTTGATCTATATGGGCCTTGAAGTTGAGTTTCTGGTCTATGGCGAGACCTAGGTATGTCAGTGAATCAGCTACCACCACCTTTTCCCCAGACAAGAGAGAGAGGTTTAGTGTATTTGATCCGTTAGGTCCAAGGTTTTTAGGCCCAAACTGCATCCCTTTGGTTTTTTTGCTGTTCAGTAGAAGTTTATTTCTGGACAACCATTCTTCCAGGAGCCTTAGGTCTTTGGATAACATTCTGCAGAGTTTGTCAGGATCCTCCATTGACCTGTAGATAATGTCATCTGCATAGAGGATGACCACAGTGTCTTTGCAGAAGGTTGGCAGACTATTAATAAATAGAGAGAATAGTAGTGGTCCCAGGATAGATCCGAGGGACACCATCTCTTATTTCGATCTTGTCAGATATGGCACCCTGCCATTTAACTAATTGGGACCTATCCAGGGGATAATCATTAAACCACTGTACTGCTAGAGAATAAAGACCGAACTGTGTCAGTTTGGCCAGGAGTAGCTGATGATTTACCAGATCGAATGTTTTGGTGAGAGCAATAAAAATTGCACCGGTGAGCAGTCCCTTATCAAGGGCAGAGAATACATCAGTGGCAAGATTAAGCAGGGCAGTGTCTGTACCATGGTTCTTTCTGAAGCCGTGTTGGGCTGTGGGAATACACCACTCTCTCCAGCACTTTACTTTGTGTTGACAGTAAGAATATTGGGTGGTAGTTTTCCACTGACTAGCACCACCTCTGTGGATAGGGGTAACCAGGGCCACTTTCCAGAGGGAGGGGACTTTACCCTCACTGAGCAATTGGTTGATTAGCCACGAGATTGGGGTTGCAATAACTGGGGCCGCAATACTGATTAGTTTGGGTTCCAACCAGTCATAGCCTGCTGTTCCATGGGTTTTAATACCCTGTAATAGTTTCCGGACTTCTAAACTGGAAACTAATTTAAAATGTAAGTCTGGAATGTGGTGACAGCTTTTAATGGGAACTTGTGGTGTGGTTGGGCGAGGGCAGGGGGTCTTGCAGGTATCTAGTTCAGGAAAGAGCTTGTTGAACACTTTGGCCGCCTCGACTGGGGTAGAGTATTGGGTACCCTTTGCTATAATATCCCCCCCTTCCGGTTTATTGTTCCACTTGATAAGGGCATTAATTTGAGCCCAGAATTTTTTAGGATTTGATAAGATTCTTTTCTTGCATACAGTACGTTTGAGGCGTTTACTTTTGTTTTTTTTTTGTTTTGTTTTTTTTAACTCTGCTTTACATGTGTTCCTGAGTTCCCTATACTTCTACCAGTCTGTGATTTGATCCGAGGATTTATATGTACTCCAAGCCCTGTCCCTGTATCTCAAGAGTTTCCTCAGGTCTCGTGTGAGCCACATGGCTTCTTGTCCTTTGACTCTAATCTTTTCTCTTGGGGCATGTTTGTTAGTGGCAAACAAGAAGTTATTGTTGAAAAACTCAGCGGCGGTGTCCAGGTTAGGTGCTAGTTTTATTTGCTGCCAGTTGACATCAGTAAGGGTTTTGTGAAAGGAACTAGGATCAAAATTAGAGTAATCACTGGTCCAGAAAATACAGGGTGGAGGGATAGGGAAGCCATTCTTCCATATCCCAAACATGGGGGAGTGATCATTCAGGGAGTCAGCAAAGGTGCTGACCATTCTGAATCTATCTGGGTTTGTAGCCAGGATCCAGTCCAGAGTTGTATGTTTGCCAGTTTTTGTATTTGGTCTAGTTGGTTCCTGAATTAGTTGGGAGAGTTCCGCATCTTGTAGTGAGCTTTTTATTTCATCCCTGGTGTGGGTCCCCCAGTGAATATTGAAATCCCCCAGAATTACTTTTTCAGCCCTAGGTAGGGTGGGGATAGTGTTTAGAGATTTCAGTGATTCAGTGGCCGATTTGGGAGGGTTGTAAACAGCCCTAACTAGCAGTGGTTTGGTCCCTCCTGGTAGTAATTTTATAAATAGGGCTTCACAGTCTGAGTAGGTAGGGACTATTATCGGAATAGATGTGGCATTAAAGGATGGATTTTACATAGATCACGACCCCTCCACCTTTCTTTTTTGGTCTATCTTTTCTAAAGGACCGATATCCAGGGAGACCAATTTCATGGTCGTTTATGTGAGGTTTAAGCCAAGTCTCTGTAACAGCAATGACATCTGGTGCATAGAGGCTCACCCAGGCCTACAGCTCATGTATTTTGGGCCTAAGACTACTGATGTTTATATGCGTCAGCTTTAGCCCTTTATGGCTATTCCATGCATGAGTATTAGAGGTGGTAACCTGGATATTGGCTACTGTTGGGCCAGGGTTTTCCTCAACGTCTCCTGCTAGCAGTAATTTTAGCAAGTGGAGCAAGCTGGGAAGAGCTTGGGGTATTGTGGGGCATTTTCTGCAATGTAGGGCATTGATATATCCTGCGAGTTTATACAGGTTACCATGTCTCCGAAGACCTTGAAGATATATTAAAGGGTAGCACAGTGAATCCAAGGGAGTTACCAAAGTCCTCCTTGAGCTCAACCGTCCTCTATCGTGCCAAAGGACTTGGCTTATCTGGTTAAATACTGGATCAGAGCCAAGGACTATCAGGATATATAGGGCCATAAATATTATTCCCTGCTTCATTTTGTGACTGAGTTCAGCTTTGTTTTCGCTGACTTAAATAAGTACACTCTACGGAGTAATCTAAAACGGACTCCTGATCTGCATGCACTAATCTGGGATATTTATATGAGGGTTAGAATCAATCAGGAAAGGACCTTTATTTTCCCCAAAGTGCAGTCTGGCAGTAGATTAAGACAGTCTTCTCTTAACTAGTGTGCTTTAATGTGTTTTAGCTTTGCAATCAGGTAGGGACCAAGATTCCTGTGCAGGAGTGACAGAGGGACCTCTGGTGGCGACGGCAGATAACCTGCTAATGGGAAAGTTGGCTGTTGAAAACGCCCGCCTTCCTTGTACCTTTGCAGGGGGGACAACCTCTCACAGCTCGGGGAAGGCTTCGGTGAAGCCCTCGCGACCCGCAGACCTGCAGCTGTGGAGAGAGGAGAGGACAGAAATTAGATTAAATAGGGACAGCTATCCCTCCCCCAGTACCTCCCCCTTACATACCTACCGAGCTGTATGCCGCTCAGCCTGCAAGACAGTCTGCATTTCACTCGGGGTTTCACTAAATCAGTGCAAGTTACACAATCACACGGGTTTCCCTAAATTAATGCAGTTCAGCTATTTTTACAACAAGACAATTAGTTAATGGACAGGAAGCCAATCCCCAGGTCTGTCTGAAAAATCCTCCCGATTGTAACGAGAGGTTTGGGGCGAGTACCTTCTTCCAATTTACGAGACTGCAGGCTGCAAAAAACCCAGTTAATGTCCTTCCTAACCTGCTGGATAGATGTACTAGACAGTCCAGGTAGGAATGAACCCTCAAGTCCCTGTTGGAGTGGGTGGCTAGCACCACAATTATCTAGGCAAAGACACATGGGGCAGAAGCCAGCCCAAATGTGAGCTGTATGTTGGTACTGTAAGGAACTCACTCCACTGCAAATCCAAAAAATTTCTGGTATTTCTGCGCTACAGAGGTACATGCAGGTACAGTAGGCTTTCCCTGGTGTCTATGGAGGATTATAGCTACCCTGGTTACACTACCTGGATGACAGACCTCAAGGTTTCCATTCTGAAGTAGCAGCTGACACTGACTTGATCAAGCATTTTAGATCCTGCACTACAGGGTCTGCATTAGCACTAGTAAAGTGGGAGTCAGTTTGATCCTCTGCTTCAAAGGTTGGGGGTCAGTCTAGAAAATCTTTGGGCTCAGAAATTTCTGGAGTGGCTTTGTACAACATTATTGGGCACTTTTTCTGATAAGGATATCTGTGCAAACCTTTCAATATACAGGGTCAGTGCTGAAGCACTGCTTTTATCTTTGTGCTTCAAAATCCTCAAAAATCCCATCTGGGGACTTCAGTAGAGGGTTAACGCAAGCCCCGAACAATAAAGGGAAAATCCCCTTGCCTCTCTGACAGCAGGAACCAAAGAAAGCACTTGCAAAGAAAGGAGATTGGATACAACCTCTCAAGTGCATTCCTGCACACTAGGTTCCCTAAAAGAAGGGATTCCCAAAACAAATCCTGAGAGGAAGCACTGGAGAAGCTGACAGAATAGCCACAGCTTACAATTTCAGACACCTGTCTGAGGTGGTGCTAGCCCAAACCCTCACAAATCAAAGCCTTCTTCCCAGAAGCCTCTCAGGTAGTGAGAAGAGAATGGGCTGTGAAAATTTTAGGACAGTCTGTTGGGACCTATCACCGCATCTCTATTTTGAGCACCTTGGCTAAAGGAAAGAGGCTGGTGTACAACAGATTGCTGGCCTATACAGAAACCCACTCCATTCTTGCAGACTCAGCACAGCTTCTGAAAACACCACGACACTGACTCAGCCCTGGTACACTTCACCCCCAATAACTTCCTTGCCTCTGACTTTGGTCACCACACAGGGGCTATATTTGTCGACAAAGGCCTTCAACCTTCTACTGCTTAAACTGAAGAGCATGTGTCTTCACTAGGTCTCCTGTCTCCGATTTAAGCAGGCAGTCAAGTAGGCGTCATGCATCTCCTCCTAGAATGGTATGTCTGATGGAGTCCCCCAAGGCTCTATCCTGGGGCCTATACTGTTCTTGCTCTTTCGTCAACGAACTCCCCTCCAGCTGTGCCAAACCCAAAGTGCTGCTATATGCAGATGACAGTCCTATTTAGAACTGGCCCAGACCTGAATGATATCACAGCTGGACATATGAACTTCACTTAACTTGAACCATGATTTGTCTCAAATCCTCTTGTACTCAACCCGGGGGTGGGGGGGTGTTGTGTGTGAAGATCATGCTGTTTGGTTCCACAAAAATCATGCACTGATTAAGTGAGCTCCTACAGATCACCACCACTACTGGTTCCCAAATGGAAGTGGTACACGTAATAAAATTTCCTGGTGGTTGGCTTGACCTATGCCGAGCATACCACAAAACTTTTCCCAAAAACTAACTGGGGCTGCTCTACAGGCTCAAATCCTTGGTGGTTAGCTTGACCCATACCAAGCACACCACAAAGCTTCTGTCCCCAAAAAGTGGGGCTGCTCTATAGGCTCAATTCGTTCCTAACTAACGAAGTCCATGTCTGTAGCCAACAGTGTCCTCTACATGACACTGCACGAAGCCCCAGTGCTCCTCTCCTGCCTGAAAGGTGCAGAGTTCACTAAACTTAAAGCTATGTATCTCAAAAATTGGCAGGTTCGCATCTGGTGCAGGAAAGAGAACACCACTGCAGTGTCCCTGCCTCTCTACACTGTCCCTCTTGAAGAGAGTCTCTCTACTACCCAACCCATTGTCTGGCTTAGACACTAACACAATATTCCTAGAAGCCCTTTAGAAGGCACCTCCGCTCCTCCACTCAGTCCCTCCTGGAGGTTTCTTGGACCCAAACATTAGGTATATAGTCCTTTTCACATAACGCTCCCTTGCCCTGGAACACCCTGTCCCTATCCAGTGAAGTCATACCTATCAAGCCTTCAAGGAGCTACTGAAAGGGCACCCAATTCCATGCTAAACTGTTCCTGTTTCCACAGAGTCAATCTTTGCACAGCTTCTCCCAGAGAAATATACAAATACAACTAAGGAGCCACAAGTACGTCTTCTAGTAGTTTGTATGTCCAGAAATAGACAACATTATGAAAACACCAGTAAACCTCTGCAACAAGGGTAATTGTGGGTGTAAAATTCACAGCACTATGAAAATTCAGCAGTTGAGAGCTAGGTTTTCAATAACGGTCTCCAGAGGTTTCCCCAATATCCAACTTCAACTGACTGGCCTGTATTTTTCAAATGTTCCCCATCACCCATATTGTGTAAGGGAACCACAGTGGTCACCCTCCAGACCTCCAGCACTAAAGCCGTTGCTACAGCTTCTTGGCTAATAATCCTAACAGTTACCTTTTGTGTCCCACGCAGTTCTTTAACACAACTGTTTATCTAGTCACTGTCACTTTCTTTTGCAACTGTGTAAACTCTGATGGGTTTAATCTGTGCCACATGCATGCTCGTGAACCCTGCCCATGTAATCCTCGCTTCCCCACTTTAGCTAATCATCCAGACGAGACTGTGAACAGTTATTTCAGTTGGAAAATTAATGAGTTCTTTGGAACTAGGCAGTGACTGGACAGACAATCTAACACTGTACTGTGGAGCAGTAAGTGCTCAAGTGCTGAATGCAACTCCATGTCAAGTGTACCACAAATGGGGAGGGATTTAACCAGTAGAAAAAAAAATGGTCTTCTAGAACAAAAAGGAGGGAGGGGAGTAAGCACTGTGGAAAACAAACCCACAACACAACTACTGAAAAAGGTGTGTGTTTGGGGGTGGTGGGGCGAGGTGGAAACACTGGCAAGGACAAGAGTAACTACTTACAAACTTTTGTGGCTGTTTATCCACATTGTTAATTAACACTGAAGTCAACAAAACTGACCTCACACCATGGCATGGCATGGGTTAAAGGAAAATTGGTGCACTTTCCATGTGACTGAAGGCACTCAACCTTCAGCCTCGCAACACACCTGTTGTGTGCATTAATTCCCCCTAAACCATACCCTGTTGTGGGTTATTACTTACATATATTACCTTTATTATTCAATCAGGAGATCCCAAAAACAAATTGAGACAACAGACTAAGTCACACAAAGCAGCAGTGATGTAAAGCAACTGTCAGTTTTTAAGCCATATTTAGTGCCCCTGTAATATCTGTGCCTTTGAACACAGCTTTACTCCATAATTGCTCTGACCCTTTTAAAAGCACTGGTGCCTTATTTAGTGCACATTTTTTTTTTTTTTAACCAAAAAAGATTCATTCTGACCGAAATGTGCGGTCAGCTCCTTCCCATAAATCCCCTACATAAGGAATGGCACTGCATGACACTGAACTCGTTAATGAACAAGTTCAGTGACTCTGGAGGCACAGAAACTAAACAAATGCTTGAAGAGTGGCAACTGTGCTGATGTCTACAATATAAGTGGTTTTTATGTGCTATTTCCTATAGCCATTTTTGTTTGACAAGTGAAACTGACTCTGCGTGCATGATGAAAAAACATTTATATTGTTGACATCAGCACAGTCAGCACTATTCAATAATTTGTTGGGGACTCGTGGGAAGGAGCAGGCTGCCCATGTCAGGCAGGTTGACCAAAAGTCTTTTCACACACACACACACACACACACACACACACACACACACACACACACACACACACACACACACTAAATAAGCTACCAATGCTTTTTAAAACAGAATCCGAGCAATTACTGAGTACAGCTCTGTTCAGTGGCACAGATATTACAGGGGCAATATGAATGTCTTAAAAGCTGCCAGTGTCCCTTTGGTTTGCAAACCTTGGAATTATCTGGATCACATTTCCATGCTTAGCTGCTGGAGGACACTGCCGCCTACATTTCTCAAATTAGATTAAGCAGCTTATATTCATGAGTTTAGAAAAGGGATATTGTTGCCTAAAATACTGTTGTGAGAATGTGTGGCCATCCATATCATGCAACCTTTATACAAAATATTCAAATACTGAATCAACATGCTCTACGGTTACACTAAGGGTGGAGTCTGCACATTCTGTTAAGACAACACAGTGGCTTGCGTTTCTGAACAAAAGCTCTGTGCTTCATTTTCTGCAGTTAAATATGGATTTTATGGTTTACAAGGGTCCAGAAAGAAAACCAAACTTTGGATAAAAATGTGCAGGCTTTCTGATGAGTCTACTTTTTAAAGACACAGATCAATGTTACAGTTTGGTACAAGCTCCACAGTACATACAGGCCATGCCATGGGCTGACTAAAATGATCACATTTATTTTTATCCGCAGGTTTTGACCTCTATGACCTCACGAGTGGGGTCAAGAGTGAGGTCTTCAAAATACTGTAGATAAAAAATAAATAGGATAGTTTTAGTCAGCCCGTGGCATATGTCATTTATACAATGACAATGCTTCTCTAGCAAGATTTAGTTCTTTCAATTAAGATTCTACTCAGATTTCACGGCTCTGTTTTTAAACGGCAGCAGACAGGCACTGTGATGTCATTGGGCATTGTTCAAGCTCGACCAGCCTCAAGTGGAAATAAATGCTGATGACCCCACCCAACACTGCAATAAAGGATTTATTTACACTTCAGGCCTGTCCTGAATAAATGCATTTATCTGCAAAGTGTTTCATCAGTCACTGTATAAATCAGAAAAAAATGTTCTTATGTAATTACTGTACCTTTAAAGGGAATGTGCACAGTTCCTTATGATCATTTTAACAGCTACTACAGTTATTCAGCAATGTTGTTGCTAGGTTAGATTTATCAAAGGTCTGATCATTGAAACACACATTTTAATCAGGGACATGAAAGCACCCATTTTGTGGACAGAAATGGCATGATGTCACTGCCCCACCAATCTTAGTGTGCAGTGCAGTAGATGAGAATTGGGCTGACCGTGATCCTAATGAACTGAAGCAAGCGGTGTGGTGCCACACCTTTACAGATAATGGAGCCCCCCCCCAGCGTCCGCCATACTTCCGGGTCACAGACTTTTCTTTATTAAAATAAAAGTATGTTGCGGCACGAGGAAAACACCACAACATACTTAAAAAGCTTAACTGGAGGGTAAGCCTTCTGGAGACAGGAGGCTGTATTGTTGACAGCTTTCCTTGAACCCACTTCATTGCACATGGTTAGGTCTGGTGAAACAGTGACATTACCACAACACCCTTGCTGTCCGCAAAAGTGGATGGCTCCACAACAAACTGCAAAGTATTTTTTCCGTTTTACTGAAGGCATTTGCAAACTGTAACCCAGCAGTTTACTTACTGGTTCCTTATAGTAAATTTTGCAATAATCGCATATGGAATGGTATAAATTCCCTTTAAATGGGTAAGCCATTCCAGTTATGAAATGGCTAGTGATGCCTAGCAAGAGCATGAAATCCGCTGCATCACCGACCAGCACAAGGCATTGCTAACAGCCTTCAATAGTAGTCCAGAAACAAAAACAAAAGGCAATTCCCATTTCAGCTCATGTGAAGCTCTGTCCTTTCTGGTGGGCAGGCTTCAGAAGTACAGACCATAGTCGCAGGGGAGTTCAAAAAACAAGGCTTGGAACAAAAGTGACGACAGGTAGCTGAAACAGGAAGTGATATTACTTGCATGTGTTTCAAGCCCCGTTTTAAACTGCAACCAACGTTTACTATTCAAATTTTGAACATGATCCCGTGCACCCTTCTAGTTCCATTTGTTCTACCCTCAAATACAGCAAAATTATTATGCAGTACTAAGTCTAACAGTAACATACACTGGCATGGATGGTCTGGAGCCCAAACTCAAAGCTTGCAGCTCCATATTCTGTAGCTACTTTAGCCATAATCTTTAATATGTCCCTACAGTGCGACATTTCTGTTGAGGCAAAGTCTCTGACTTGCAAATATCATTGTAAACAAGATCTAGTCAGTTTTTTTTTTTTTTTATCTTGAATAAAATTAGATCCAAATGACTGCTCTGGATATTTGCAAAACTGTCAACATTATGGTTACTATATAATTCTACTGACCAAAACTGCCTGTATAATTATCACCTTACTGCTATCCTCCCAGTCCCAAGTAATCTTCTGAAGAAGATACTGCATCTCCAGCCCGGGATATTCACACGTTTTGAAATGAAGTGCATGAAACTTGCTCTGACACACAATGGTTAAACCCTGAACAACTTCAGCCTGGTGGAAGAGTCTGGTGTTAAGGTGGGAGGAGCTGTTTGCAGCACTGTGTGCTTACATAGCTGTATTACTTCTAGACTTCTGTTCAAAGAGCGAGCGGGGGCGGGGGGAGACAGGTAGCTATACCTTTATTTTAGTGTATTTTAAATGCGTCCCTCTAGTGTATCGAGTGTTAAAGCGCTCAGAGCCCCCCGGAATGAGCGCCCTACAAATAAAATTGTCTTGCTTATAGTCTGTCCAGAGATCTAGGTTTTTCTCCACAGAAAGAACTGTAGGCCCAGTTGTGAAGTAGCTGATCCAGTACTCCATGCTGGTCCCTGCTGACTGCAATATCCAGAATGATATATAACAACACAAGTGTGTGTGTATGTATGTATACACTCTGCAGGATCTGCCTCAGAACAAAACTGATGTTAGAACAAGCGGCTCATCATGGACCTGAGCTACCTCTATTAGAAGCTTCTAACTGCAGACACCTAGATCCTGGAAACAAATATAAATCTACTGGAGATACTGTTGATATTTTGTTAGAGCGCCAATTGACCAGATATCACAAGTAGCAAAGCTATGAGTGATGTTATAGGATAAATTGGTACAAGAACAAAAAACAGACCATATTTCCAGTGGGAGGGTTGTGTATTCCATTTATGCCATACTTCCAAAAAAGTGAACAAATGAATTTGCCATTTTGTGCAGATTGTAACAAAATCTGAAAGGCATCTATAAATGAAATACCACTTGTGTTGTAGATATTTTTGTCCTGATCAACATTCGTGCTCAAAGTACCATGGTGTCGTTTTTCCATTTTAAAGTTATTTGCATTTGTTTGTTGCAAAAAGTGAAAGTCTGCGGTTTTCTTGCTAATTATGAAAAAAAAATAAGGCATCTATAAATGAAACACCACTTATTCTGCAGATACTTATGTGCTTAACTTTTGTGCTTACAGTACCATGCCATAATTTTTCATTTTAGTTATTTGCATTTGAATACGGTTAGTACTGTTACTGAGGCAGAGCATTCAAATGAGTTCTGAATGAGCCAATCTGGACCTACTACAGATATGTTTTGGACCTAGAGTGAGGATATTGTTATAACCTCACTCTAGGTTCCCAGGAAGCAAAAATATCAGATACTGTATCTGCCCTTAAATATACACACAGGTATGGCATCTATATCTTTACACAACAGGGGTGAGATGATATGCCATTCTTTATTTCAGCATAAAACCACCATGAGTTTTCTCCAGTTGTCATCACAGTGGGAGAAATGGAGTTCTCTCCAGTTATCACGCCCCTATTGTATAAAACAGATACATAATCCATCGCACACACATGTACAATGTATGTTGTAATCTGACTACACAAATAAGTCCGCTATTTTACCAACTGACAGATCCAAGTGAAAAAAAAAAAAAATGTTGTTGATCCATTGGGTCAATAACAGTATTTATTGTTCACTTGCCTGCATCATCTCATTTAAAATGGCAATCAATATTACGAACATGCTAATAGAGCTAATCCCACAATGAAGTAGACACCCAACTGCAGCCAATAAGTATCCTCCATTTCAATTCAAAACCCCACTCCCGCCACCATCTTGTTTTCCCATTTCTATGGACTGTATTTTTATTTATTGAAATGTTTCACAAGGAAGGCACGCTGGGCAACAAGTTGCTTGCCTCCCAGTGCGACCTGGGGGGATAAGGGAACATGAGGATAGTTTACAGAGATTTGGTACACAATATAAATTGACAGATTACATTCAAATAATTTGCGCAGACTGTACAGGAGTAATGGAAAAATAGGATGCTAACAGTTTTGAACTAGATCGATACTATGCCAATGCTTTTGGACTAGATAGATACAACACAATAACATTTAAGCATACACTAAATGACAACTGTGTAGCTAGAAAATGGCTGAATTGTTGTAGTTTGATCTAGGGAAGTTAGTGAGGAGTAAACACAGGCAGAACAGGTTGGCTAAGGTATAACAGAAGTGCAAGTTAACTACAAGAGCAGTAGAGATTAGGGGTCATCCATAGCTAGGGCTACGTAAGGGGGAGAAGGGAAGGTGAGAGAGAGGTCCGTATGTCGGCAGGCAGAGAAGCAAGGGCTGGTGGAAGAGGTTAGAACAAGGAGGAAAGGAAGAGGTAGAAGGAGAAAGGTCTGCTGGGGTCTGACCCCTCCAGTGTGCAGAGGACCCTGACTGCATAAGGCAGGGGTCAAGCACAACAGGAAGGAAGCAGGTTGTGGCAGCAAGAGGTAGAGTACAATAGGAGTGAAGCAGGTTGTAGGCAGCGAGGGGGAATAGGCTTCAGAAAAGAACCTGTAACCTGGAATGCCTATTTAAAACGCTTGACCTCCATGAGCGGAGTCGAGCGCAGAATGGAGAAGACGCGGGCAGAGGCCAGCGGCGTCTGCAGGCATCAGCAGAGGAAGAAGGGGAAGGAGACTATACCATATATGTGAAAGAGTCTAGTAAATTGTCTGGCATTGTGGCACTACTACAAAAGAGGCAAGTAGCACAAAGAGTGGGTTTCAACAAGGAAATCGGCACGTGCAATGTAGTAACCATAGTCTGGAAAAGCTGCAAGTGCACAACTATATACTAGGACTGGGTAAAAACTATACATATATAAAGACGGTTAATATGGGCACAAATATGGTAAGGCTAGAAGTGGGTGAAACAGGTTTAAGATGTATACTATATGTAATGAAATACTGACAGAAGTGGCAAATGAAGTATTAGTGTATACTTGTCAGAAGTGTATATTGAAAATTAAGAAACAAATCTAGCAATGGAAATTAAATTAATATCGCTTCAGCAACAAAATGTAACACAATAAAATCAAGAATATGGTAATAAGGTTGGAATTAATAGTCCTGAACAGCAAAATAGTAGGAAAAGAGATGACGAGGGAGATGATTGGCTGGTAGAAACAAGAAAACACAAGAAAGGAAGAAGGGCTATGAGATTTACTCTGGAAACAAATACATACATACAAACAGTTAACTGATTTGGAAAGTGATGAAAATCAAGTTGCAAATGAAATACTTGAAAGAGGACAGATTGTATGTTCCGAAGACCATGGACAAATAGGAAACAGTAATATACAACAAAATATACATGAAGGAAACCCTAAAGACAGAGATAGAAAACAACAACAATGATGGAAGAAAGGAAAAGGTTTAAAAAGGAGAATGCAATGATCAGTTTGTCTGGGAACATTGGGAATGCCTCAAATACGGAGGAAAATTTGCAAGATTTAGGAAATAAAGTTGAAGGACAGGATCATCATGAGGGAAGAAGTCAAAGCGGGGTGATGGAAGTTAGGGAGGTAGGACTTACATAAATGGAAATACAAGGAAATATAGAAAATAGGGCGGGACAGACGGGTGCAGCTAATGCTTATGTTTTGGGTGATTCAATCCTAAAATATACAGACAAGTATACATCAAGGGGGAATAAGGAATGCATAACAACTAGTCACTTCTCAGGTACAAAAGTAAGAGATCTTCAGGAAATGTTACCGAACATAAAAGCTACAACTGGGGAAAACGATTTGTCTTGCATTTGGGAGTAAATATCAAAATCAGAATATAGGTGATTAAACAAGAGTTTAGAAATATAAAAGAGAAAGCTAGTAGACTTGGATGTAAAACGCTTTTCTGAAATTCTACCAGTACCTAGAGAAAGTAAAGTTATCCATAAAGATAAAAGATTTGAACAACTGGTTGAGAGAATGGACATTAAAAGGAGTGGCTGTTTAACACATTGGGAACAATTTGACAACGATCCAGGTTATTTTTGTAAAGATGGATTACATCCAATTAAAAAAGGAAGTAGAAAGTTGGGTATAGAAATTAAAAAAGTGTTGGATAGTCATTTAAACTAATACAACAGGAGAGACGGGAAGAAAAAGATGGGAGAAAGACTTCTGGATTTATAAAAAATAAATAGGATGCAAAATGATCAGCAAAAGATAAGTGAGAAGTAAATGCAGGTATATATAATGGGTTGAAAGTGGTTTTTGAATGCTAGGAGCTTTAATAGGTTAAACAAAGCTGAACTAGAAATTAGATTGAAGACAATGTATAGATATCTGTAGTATAACAGAAACATGGTAGGAGACTGATGTTTGTTGGAATAAAGAAATAAAGGGATATGAATTGTTCTTGAAAGAAAGAATAGGAAAGGAAGAGGCATTGCGATATACATAAAACAAGGAATAAAGTGTGCAATATACAACAGACATGATCACCAGGAAGAGATGGAATCAATATACAAGATTCCCAAATTCAAAGTAAAATCTTGTTAGGTCTGTACTATCGGCCACCAAATTCCAGTAAAATACAAGATGAATATATAGATAAAGAAATTAGACAAGTAGCAATGCAAGGCGATGTAGTCATTACGGGAGATTTTAATTTACCGGATATAAACTGGGATAAGAACACTGCAAAAAACGCAACACGCAGGAGATGTTTACAAATGATGGAAGAGGCAGGAGTAAATCAACTGGATTACAAACCAACAAGGGGAGAAAATGTTGGATTGTATAGTAACCAATTGTGATGATTTGATTACAAAGATTAAGCATTATAGAAAAACTAAGCAATAATGATCATGGGGTAGTTCAATTTTTCATTAAAATAAAATTAAGAATTCAAAAGGGGTTACGGTTATTAGAAATTATAATAAAGCAGATTTTCAAAACATTAGAATAAACCTGACAGAATGGAATTGGAAGGATATGTTTGAAAATAAGACAGTGGAGGAAATGTGGCAAATATCTAAAAATAAAGTACATAAATTAGAAGATATATGTTTAGAAAAAGTTGTATACAATAAAGAGAAGAAACCAATGTGGTGTACAAATAAAATAATGGGGTTGTGTTAAAAAAAAAAAAAGGCATATGACAAAATGAAAGTTCTAGGGACTACAAAGGCGAATGTGGAATATAAAAATTTTGAAGATGCTAAAAACAAAAATAGAACGAAAGATTGGAAATAAATTTAGTATTTAGAAAAGACAATGGTAAAGGGTTGTATTCCTATATAAATAAGACGACGTTAAACCAATTAGGACCATTGCTTGTAAACGGTACTGAAATGTCTGACTCACTAGAAATGGCGGAACATCTAAATCAGTACTTTTGTTCAGTATACGATAAAAAAGCAAAAGATAATATTACAGTTAAAGATAACGTAAACAGAGCTGGAAGTAGAAGTACAGAATATATAGAATTACTACCAGAAGGGTTAAAACCCCATAACTCCTTAGGGCCTGACTTGCTGCACCCTAGAATGCTGATGGAAGTAAGTACATATATAGCAGCTCCATTAGCATATTTGCTGAATAAATCACTGTCCACAGCAGAGGTGCCGGTAGATTGGAAAAGTGCAGTAGTAATACCTATATATTTAAAAAAAAAAAAAAAAAAAAAAAAAGGTTAAAAACCTCAATGACAAATTATAGGCTAGTTAGCTTAACTGCCGTTGTGTATAAGGTGGCGGAATGTTTTCTGAAAGACAAGATAGAGGAAGAATTAATGAGGTTAAAAGTGAATGACACTAAACATGGGTTCAGAAAAAATAGGACATGTTTGACAAATCAACTCTTTTTATGAATACATAAATAAAAATATTTACGAAAATAAGCCTATGGACATCTTCCTTGACTTTCAGAATGCATTCGACAAAATACCACATAACCATCTTATTGTTAAAATGGAGAAAATGGGAATTGACAGTAGATTAACAAGGTGGGTGCAGAGTTGGTTAAGGGAAAGGAAACAGTAAGGATAAGGAGTATTTTCAAGTCAGGAAGGGGTGACAAGCAGGGTGCCACAGGGGTCGGTGTTGGGCCCCACATTATTTTCATTATACTGTACATAGAAAATATCCACCATGATATACAGAATTTTATGGTAAAATTCGCAGAAGACATAAAATTGGGTGGTCTGGTGGGATCATTAGATGATGTCCAATGAATGGAAGATGTGAAAAAACTGGAAGAATGGGCAAGGGAAAATAGAATGCCTTTCAGTATAGAGAAGTGTTGAGTGATGCATGTGGGGGGGGGGGCAAGAACCCCAAACATGAATACTATTTAAATAATTGTAAGGTAGGAGGCACGAATAAGGAAAATGACTGGAATAGTAATAGATATGGTATGACTTTTAGGGAACAGAGGTCATAGGTTATTAAGAAAACAAAACTACATAAGAAATAAAAAGAAGCTTTATAAATAGATCTAAATGCCTAGTACCACTATACAGGACATATGTGAGGCCCTATCTGGATTATGGGTCACCACTTGTGATGCCCCATATTCTAAGGGGAAAATAAAGAATAGAAAGTACAAAGATGATTTGGTTCTGAAAAAATGGGTATGAGGACAGGTTGAAAGAGTTAAACATGTTTAAATTGGAGGATAGAAGAAAGAGGAGATTTACTACAGCTTTTCAGGATTATGAAGGATCCTGAGTTGGTTAAAGAGGGACTATGGTCACAAATTACTGGCAGCAATAAATTCAGAATATGCATCAACATATCCCACATCACCCTCATGCCAAAACTGAGATCCCTAGGTTACTTTGTTTAAAAGTTACAAATCATTTTACAGCCCTAAATTCTCTGCCTGTTCAAAACAGCCAGTTTCAGTGAGGAGGTGCTGATGTTGTCATCTCCTGAACTCAGTCTTACAGGACTTGCTTCTTCAATATTTAAAAACTATATGCAAATTATTTTCTCCAGGAAAACAGGCAGCACCATTCAATAAACATTGCTTTAAAACCTGTGTATGTTTCAGGTTTTGTAACAAAGTTGGCAAAGTTATATTTCGTTTTTGGTGTTTTTTTTTTTTTATTGTGGTCCTTTTCTCCTGGGTTGCTAGATGAATTTTGAATTTTAATTTATTTGTTCAGTCGCAGACCATTACAAACATTTCTAGATAAAAATACAAAAATGTACAACATTCTTTTCATTCTTTAAAAAAAAAAAGGAAAAAACATTTCATTTTAACATTCTCATTACATAAATACTAATCATAACATTTATAATAAAACTATAAAATCCCTATCAATAGTTCACATCAACCCTGCATTCATGTTTGTATTCTCGTAATCCTCCTTCAAATTTTTACAATAGTTTCCAAATATCTTGCAGTGGACTTAATTTCATCATTTGTCGTAAACAAAATTTTTAACAACAACTCGATCAGATAAAATAGTTCTACAGATTGGTATAATCCACTTATTTCTAGGCTTCTTGTACCAATGACCGTAAAAAATTACATGTTTTAAATCTTCATAACTTTTTCTTGTACGGGCACATAGTTTTGCATCTCTCTGATTTTCTGCCCTGTATCTTGCATCCATAATATAATGTATGTTAGAACGCTGTTAACCTTAGGAAATCATCATTTCCTAAGGTTGTTAACCTATCGATGTGACGTAGATATGTTGTTAACCTATCAGATCCTCGTCACATCGATGGAATTAACTAACAGAAGTGATCTCTTGCCATGTGCGCTTTTTCGACACGCGAACCGACTGAAGAACCGGAGGGGAAGGACTGAAGGGCCATGCGGTGACTTTTTAAAAACGTAAGCCCTTTTTTTTTTTTGATAGTGGGACCATACACTATAAAAATAATGTATGGTCCCTCTATCGGCAACCGGGTCGATTTATCGTTTCGAGGTTGCCATGGCGACGTAAACCTCTCGAGCTTCGCTCTCGAGGTTTACATGGTCACCCTGGCAACCTCTCGACTGTTAACTGACCGGTTAACGATAGAGGACCATACATTATCCTCTATATTATTGGGAAACAATTCTAACTTGTATAATGTATATAATCATCTCTGATTTGGGTCAGTAAGAATTTCATAATGATGTCTAAAAAAATGGTTAGCATCATTTATTCTAAACCAAGGAGAAATTCTTAACTTAGAATTTTTTTCCAAATCTTTAAGTTTATAAAAATCCAATAATCTCTGGGTGATACAGGGTTGGCAACTACAACCTATTATAATACCTTTCTCAGTATTTTTCCTTAGACAATCCAGGCCTATGACCTGCAAGATTTCATATACAGATTTTAGCCAACTAGATTTTAGATGACCAAGGTTTAACCAGTTAAGTTTTTCCTTTAAACAGCAGTAAATTAATCTATACTTTTTATGGTGTTGAATTTGTATCCAATAATTAACTTTTCTGGCTGCAAAGTATGCTCCTAAGGATACCATGCCCAATTCTGCCCTTATAATGTACATGGGAACAGACTTTCCTAACCCTAAACTTAATCGTAATATTTTATTTATTGGTATTTCAATTTTATTTACCTCCTTTGGTTGCCAAATTTCCCCATTATATAGGGCTTGCACATTGTACTTCACCTCAATAGCTTTAATAAGGGGTTTAACTAAATTCCCGCCATAATTTTTATTAAACCTATATAATGAATTAGCTGTTTTTTTAAGGTTTAAAATCAATTTCTCTGTATGTTTAACCCATTTCCCTTCATGTGAAAATTTTAGACCTAAAATAAGTATATTCTTTAACTTTATCCAATATTTTTTCCCCAATCTTCCATTTAAATGAACAATTTTTGGCTCCAAATAGTATAATTTGACTTTTTGTATCATTAATTTGTAAATCATATTCTTTTGAAAAATTATCCAAAATGCTCAACTTCATTTGTAAACCTAATAGAGTTAATGAGAACACCAAGTCATCTGCATAAGCAAGAGAAGCACATTTTGCCCCAATATTTTTGGAGAATCTGTTTCCGATTCCTCCAATTTATTCAACAAAACATCAATATAGATGCAAAACAGGGTTGGTGCTAAAACACAACCCTGCCTTACACCCCTATTTGTCGGAAAAGGATCAGAAAGTTGGCCTCCTTTACCAACTTTCACTTGTGCCCAAGTACAAGTATAAAGTTCTCTACTAATAGCAATTAACTCCTGTGAAATTCCCTTTTTTCTCATAATTCCCCACAATTTATTACGGGATATGGTGTCAGTACTGAAATCTATAAAAGCCGCATAAAGTTTTTGTTTCCTTAATGTAACATTTTTCAATTAAATGCCAAATCACAAAGGAATTATCAGTAGTAGTATAACCTGGTCTGAATCCTGCCTGAGTCTCTGAAAAATCCCCAATATTAGACATCTGGTCTCTCTCTCTCTTTTAGATCACCTAGGCAACATTTTTGCTAGGTCGATTTTAAATCGATTAATAGGTCTATACATTGCTGGATCAGACCTATTACCTTTCTTGAATATAGAAATTATTATTTCACCTTTCCAAGATGTTGGAATGAGTACAAGGTTGCTAGATGCTAAGTCACAGCACACTAATGTGAGATTTGCAGACTGGCTCTCTGATGTGGTGAAAGGCTATGATCATTCACACCCATCTTTCAATTGAGGTGATTTCGCAGGATGGCACTTTAAATCAATTATTCCATCACCCAATAAATGGGGGTGGGAGCGGGAGTGCTGTTTTGAAACCTTGCCAAGAGTTTCTATGCAGTACCCAGAGCAATGCTTAATCACTCAGTCAATCAATATTTGATTCATCATGAAAGTATGAATGAAAGGGATACTCAGTTGTGCGGAGCCAATTTTCTGTTCTCATTGACAGGCTGTTACTTGAGCTATATTCAGGCTCATCAGTGTTGTACTCCACATTACAATGATTGTTTTACAAGGGCTAAAACTTCCACCTCTAGTAGGAACAGGAATTCACACATAAGGCCCCTATGAAAACTTGTTGTAAAGCAGACACTGACACACAGCAATGAAGTTACCAGCGTTGCAACACTTGTGGCAATACAACTTCCAAACAGGCACTGCAGTGTAGCACTTCACATGGTAGCAGCAGCCTGAAAGTATGCTAACTCAGCATCCTGCAACTCTGGAAAATGAACCACTCCAAAATGGCATTAAAAGACAAATGTGTCAACTTTGTTACAAAACCTGAAACAGATTCTGGAGCATTGTTTCTAGAATGATGCTGCCGCTTTTACTTGTATAAACCACTGCAGAATGATCTTTCAATGTTGGAGAAACGGGTCCTATAAGCTTGCTGACAGGCAGGGCTAGACAGTGAGTTCAGGAGATGATATCAGCACCGCTTCACTGAAACTGGCTTTTTTTGAACAGGTAGTGAAATCAGGATTACAAAATAGCTCATAACTTTAAAATGAAGCAACACAGAAACTTAATGTTTGGCATGAAATTTGTTGGGGGTATGCTTACTCTAATTATGCAATGTAGCACTTTTGGCCAGAGTCCCTCTTTAAAGAATTGGGCTTAGAAATGGTGGATAAACCAGAAGGGTTGAGAAGAGGCAAGTTTCAGATAACAATTAATATGGCTAAAACAAATACAAGATATTTCTCCTTTGTACACAGACCAGCTAGAATATGGAATGCCCTACCAGAATACATTGTTCTTAGCAACACACTGGATCAGTTTAAGAGAGAGAAATTGTATGTACAAGGAACTGATTGAGCCCGCTATGCAGGGAACGGTATAATGGGCTATGATGCCTTCTTCCGTTCCATTACCCAGTATGAAATCCAGTATAAGAGAGGGTGAAGGTGAGAGAGAAAGGAGGCTGGGATCACAGCCCTTCAGGATGTGGAGAAGTGGAGGGAAGAGTTGGGTTAATGGTGTAAGGATAGGGACTGGCCCTTGGTGCAACTCTGGATGATAGAGAAATCACAGTAAGAGAACAATGGAAGATCTGAAGGGAAGGAATTGGAGGAAGGGAGGTGGAGCTGCATGAGGGGAATTGCATAGGTACTGAGAGGGGTAGGGTTTGTCAGGGGCTTACAGGGGGGAAAAAAAAAATCAGGGAGGGTTGCAGCAGAAACAGCTAGGTGCAAAAAAGTTTTTAAGAGCAGAACTGATGGGAGTAGTAGGAGGATGAGTGACTAATTCCAGGGGGGAAGGAATTCCACATTTTTGGGAGGTGGTGAGAGTGGCTCTGCAGGGGATCGCCAGAGTACGGGAGTTGGATGATTTAAGGGAGTGAGACGGAATGGTGGTGTTATAGACGAGAGAGAGAGAGGTAGGAAGAGAGTTCACCCAGCCAGTGCTTGGAGGTGAATTTAGCATCGTAGTATTCTCGTCTGTAAGGGAGGGGAAGGATAGGGCATGGTATATATCACAGTGGTGGGTATGAGAGGAAGCAGTAAGGGCAAAATGACAGAAGGAATTGAAGAGGGTATCCAATCTGGTCAGGGAGGACTTGGGAGCAGCACCGTAGACTACATCACAGTAGTCCAAGATGGGCAGGATCATCTTCTGAACAAGTTCATGCCTACCAGTAGAGGGGATACAACTATGGTTCCTGAACAGGGCACCAAGCTTGGGGTGCAATTTTTGGATGGCGTCAATATGTTTGGAGAAGTTTAGGTGTTGATCCAGCCAAACTCTTAAGTACCTGAAGGAGGATGTGTCCTAAAGTAAAGGCCCATCCAGGGTGTGGAAATTGAGCAGGGAGGGAAACCTAGAGAATCTCTGCCTTGTGCCAAAGGTCATGGAGACAGTCTTCTTGGCGTTGAGAAAAAATTAATGGTTAGCAAACCAGAGCTGAACCTTGTCAAAGTCTTGCTGCAAGTTGGATGTAACCTCAGCTGGGCAAGAGACAGATGCACACAGGACCGCATCATCGGCATACATGTGTATGGCGGTGACAAGAGCAGACAGCTGGAAAGTCATTTAGGAAGATGGAGAATAATAGGGGCCCTAGCACTGAGCTCTGGGGGACTCCAGTATTAATCAGGAGGGGAGGAGAAATTGCATCAAAGATCCTGACTGATTGGGTTCTACCTGTGAGGTAGGCCTTGAACCAGCTACTGGCTGAAGGAGATAGGCGAGATAGACCAGCTGTTGAGAGGAAGTCAAGGAAGAGGGAGTGGGAAACTGTGTCAAAATTCTTGGCAAGGTCGACAAAGATAGCAGAGGTGATTTGGCCATTGCCCATCCCAGTAAGGATAGAGTCTGTAAACCAAAGTAGGGAAGTAGCGGTGGAGTGATTTTTCCTGAAGCCAGACTGGAAAGGGGTGAAGCAGGAGGTGTCAGTTAGAAATGAGGTAAGCTGGAAGAGGACAGGGTGTTTTGCAATTTAGCTGGGGGAGGGAGGGAGATCACGTGATGCCCTCTTGTGAGTAGCAGCACTGGTCCCGCGCTCCTGCTCCCATCAACTGAAAAACCTTCTTAATAGTGGCCATCTGATCAATATTTCCTACCAGCTACATCAGAACTCAAACTTCGTTACAGCTGTGGAGATTTTGACCTGGTTTCTGGAGCCCGCTTTACCGATTCTGAACCTACTGGAAACAAGAGATGCACCAGGGCCTCCTACAGCATACTCCACCCCAGACACCGGACAAGAGTTTGAAACGAGCCAAGAACCAGAGCACCACCCACTAGGGAGATTAGTATTGCCACACCACCACTAGTTCCACTTTTGGAGGAGACATTCCTCTCCGAGCTCCTTCTCAAAACTGCATTCCAGGAGCTCACTACCGAACTCAATTGAGATCAGACTTGGGAGAAGCGGTTAAGCAAATCTGATGTCTCTGCTCGCACTAGCTCCACAGAAAAGTGGCAAAAAAAAATTGTGTAGCTGGCCTCCCTACAGCAGAAACTGGCCAAAATGGACGCAAAGATAGAAGATCTGGAAGGCCAAAGCAGAAGCATAGTGATTTTTCGCCTTCCAGAAGACACAGGGGGCACCTTTCCAATAATTTTTGCTCAGAAGCTCATCAAAATTGTGGGTCACACGCACACACACACACACACACACACACACACACACACACACACACTCCACCCATGTTACTGAATGGGCACACGGCTCCTTCGGCCTAGACCACCTCCAGGAGCAGGCCCGTGCCCCTTCATCCTGAAGTTACTCAACTATTTAGACCGGCAGTTTATTCTGGGCAAAATTAAGGATATTAAGGAGCCTACTAGTTTTAAACTTCAACAGCCTAAGATTTGCCTGCAGCCACCCGGCAAGAGGGCCTACCATACAGTTGTTACCAAACCAATAGCGGATGGAATTAGTTTTAAAATGATATATCCTGCCAGGCTCTCCATTCTATGGCACGATTCCTGGAAAACCTTTGAATCCGCTGAACAAGCCTCCCAGGATCTGCCTAACCTGTTCTTAGAGCTATTTTGGGACTGCTGATTAACCAGAGTTTATTCGGGGACTCTGTCTATATCCAGATATTTAGTAACACTATGATCTGTTGGAGCATTGACACCATTACCCGACGGAATAAGGTACCTGCAAAATTGAACCCAGTCTTCATCCTTCCCGAAGGCTGCACTGTGCTCTCTAGCCAGCTTGCCAGTTCTCCCACCCCCCCGACCACCCCCCTCCATTCATCTGAGTCACCACGCAATCTTATCAAGCAAAACCACAACGCCTACCTACGGCCCTGCTGGCTCCATGAAATTCTCCTGCTCAAACGTCCGCACAAGTTCCCCCACGAAGCTGTGCAGTCTTCTTTCCTCTTGACTGTGCGAGTGTTCATTCCTAAGAGGAGCATCCTGCAGGCAGCTGCTGCGTCGCATACAACAGTAAGCCACGACGAGGAACACTTCGGGAGGTGACTGCGGGGTATGGCCAGTACAGTTTTCTAGGGGGTTAAAGTTCTGTCAGCATTTGTGGGTCCATTTTTGCAGAATGTCCTTGTGAGTGTTCGGGCCATACCCGACCAGCCACATCGCTCTGGACTAAGTGAACTCACATATTTGGAACTGTCCCCCACCCCCCTTTCCCTCTGTTTTCTATTTCCCTCTCTCCTCTTCGCTTTTCTTCTCCGCTTTATAAACAGGGCTAAAGACTATATACTTTTCCCCCAGAGCCGATCAAAAAGGTTGTTTCTATGGCAACAGTACACCTAAACAGATTATACAGTGCACTATAGATTGCCCCACCTTTAGCCTTAAAATGTTTATCTAGAGGGCTACTACAGAATTCCTGAACGATTCAAATGTTATTTTGCACATAGCAAAGAAAATTATGTACAGTTTAGGTTTATACATTACTTGTAAATTGTTCTACACTTGCAGAGTTTGATATTGCCATTATTAAGGCTCATTTATTACAATGTTTTGTATGTGGAGCTGGGGGAGAGAAGAGATGGGACAATGCAATCTTGCTACCAAAAGGATAGCAGTCACGCATTGGTTTAAGGTTCAACTCCTTGTCTGCCTAAAGACTATATGGCATACTTTTATTTCTTTAATCTCTTCCTTGTTTCCGTTACAAGGGGCTCCAGGTGCTCACTGGTGGGGGGGTGGGCTCTTTATGGGATGTGGGATAAGTTGAGGGAGGGTAGAAATGAGTAAGGGGGGGTTGCCACCGGAAGGGGGGACCTCTGACATTTTTCCCCCATCTCGGACTGTACATTTTAAAATTTTACTGTATATATGTTATTCTTATTTCATCGTAGCAGATTACTATGGCTACATTCAATTTGTGTTCTTGGAATATTAAGGGTGCACAATCTCCCACAAAAAGAAAAATTCTCCTACATCTACAGAATTTACAAATGCACATTGCTTTCTTACAAGAAACCCACCTGTCCTCCTCCCAGCTTCTTAGACTACGATGGACCTGGGTAGGACAGACTTACAGCTCTGGACTGGATTCCCGTGAAATGGGAGTGGCCATCACGGTTGCATGCAGAATACAATCTCGCCTCCTTCAAGGAATCACTTGGCTCACAGGGCCGATACATTATTCTGCATGCAGTACTGGGTCACTTAGAAGCAGTCCTGGGTTCCACTTATGGCCCAAACAATGACGACTCCTCATTCTTTACTAATCTGATGACAATCACCATGGACCTCACTACCCATTATACTTGGGGAAGATTGGAATCTGGTTCTGTGTAACCACCTAGACAGAACTGGCCAAGTCAGGCAAATCTCAACCCCAGGACAAAGGGGAACTTGGGATCTCATGCATTCTATGGGCCTTATAGACCCCGGAGGTAATTAATCCCGGATTGCCGGGAATATTCTTTTCAGTCCCTACCAAAATCACTCCTTTTCCAGGATCATTTTCTTCTTGGGGTGAACTACCTTCATGGAATAGGATTTTGTCATTACTCCCCCATTGTGATCTCAGATCACCACTCCGTTTTCATCCAGCTTAACCTTGCACACTCAGGATAACGTATGGAGATTTAATAATCAACTACTAAAATCTGAAGAGCTCCTGCAGCAATTTCAATCCTTCAGCTCCTTTATGGAGCTGAACTCCCCCTCCATGCACAAACTGGACATCCTGTGGGGTTCCCTGAAATGTGCACTCAGAGGGGAGATTACTCGTTTGGCCACCAAATGTAAAAAGCAGACGTCTGCCTCCCTCTCCTCTATTAGATCACATACAACACATATGTCATATTACTTCTACTTTTCCTTCTGATGAATGGGAACAATTAGAATCTCTCGGATTTCAATACAACAGGTTACATGGAGAAAAAGTTGAACTTCTCATACTAGCTGGGAGATTACTCCCTTTCAGATTACACTCCTAAGAAATGGACAAAATGGTCTCCATCTACTTAGATTCTAGTCAACTCCTCACCTCGGGACATAGTGGAGACTTTAAAAAAAAAAAAATTTTAATCAGCAATTATATGCCCCCACCCCCTTTTCTCCACTACAGCTTGAATCTTTCCTTCAGGATATCACCCCCTCCTCCCCCACATCTAACAGAACCTCAAGCCGCCATTCTAAAAGGCCCTCTGATCCTTCGGGAAATATACAATGCCATAGATGCTCTGCCCCTGGATAAATCCCTAGGTCCATACGACTATACCACTAATTTTTACAAAGCATTTAAAGATTAAATTGCCCCTATTCTCCTGAACACCTTCCAGTATATATTTTTGGGGAGGGATTGTCTGACCCCTCTCTGACTACAGCCACTACAGTGGTACTCCTCAAGCCAGGCAGAGATCTCCTGATGGCTTCTAGTTATAGGCCAATATTACTCAAATGTTAACCTCAAAATTCTGGCCAAAATCTTGGCTTGCAGGCTAGGCCTGGTATGGGACTCACTTATCAGTAGAGAACAGGTAGGGTTCGTCAAAGGCAGACTCGCTGCCGACCACTTTGGGAAACTTGCTCATCTTCTCTCTGCATCCAAAGACTCCCACATTGCAGCTGCACTGGTTTCTCTGGACACTGAAAAAGCTTTTGATGGGGTCTCATGGGACTATCAGTTCTCAATTCTCCCTAAATTTCATATTCCAGAGTTTATATGCTGGATCAAGGTACTCTACTCTTCTCCATCAGCAAGAGTACTATGCAATGGACTACTATCCTCGTCATTCTCTCTTCACCAAGGCACCAGGCAGGGATGCCCTCTTTCTCCAGGACTTCAACCTATTCTTAGAACCCTTAATCCGAAAGCTCAGATCCTCCCCCTCCAATTTCTGGCATCCCGATTGGCATCATGGAGTATAAACTGTCTATATACAGATGATATACAAGTTACTCACCTGTAACAGGAGTTCTAGGAATGGTATATGTTGTTCATCCACACTTATTGGCAGGTATCCTTGCTGCTTTAAATCTTGCCGGAAGGTCAAGCTGGCTCCTCCCACCCACCCAGGTGGTAAAACTCTCGGCTCCGCCCCATGACGCCAGATCTGGCCCACTGGAAGCTCAGGTTGTGCGTCGAAGCCGGGGAGGTCGGGTGGGTCGTGTGGATGAACATCATACCCCATCTCCTAGAACTCCTGTTACAGGTGAGTAACCTGTATTTCTAGGGACATGGATATGTTGTTCATCCACACTGTCTGGCAGACTCCTAGCAGTTCTCCGGGAGGAGGGAGGCAAGCACAATCTCCGATACTTACTTGGGAAATAAAGACTGAGAACCGAGGTCCCAAAACCAGCATCCTAGCATGACTCAAGGTCGATGTGGTAGTGGGTAATGAAGGTGTGTGCTGACTAGTGCAGCAGCCCTGCAGATTTCCTGGATAGGGAAGTCCCTGGAAGCAGCCACTGATGCAGCAGTATGGCGGGTAGAATGAGCTCTTATCCCTCTGGGAGGCTCCATGCCCACCAACTTATAGCAGAGATCTATGCAGGAGGTGACCCACCTGCTTATTGTCCGCTTGGCTGCAGGTCTGCCAGGTGCGGCTTCAGCGTAGGTGACAAACAGCTGGCGAACTTCTCCCCGAATTCCAGCCGTGCACTCCTTATAGTAGGCGAGCGCCCTTCTAGGGTCCAGAGTATGGAGCCTATATTCGGCCTCCGAGGTGTGATTGGGGTAGAACACCGGCAGAGTCAACACCTGGTTAAGGTGAAACTCCGACACCACCTTCGGAAGGAATTTCGGTGGAGGCGCAGGACAACCTTGTCCCTGTGGGAAGACCAGGTAAGGAGATTCCATGGAAAGCGCCTTGGAGCCTCCCCATCCTTCTGGCCGACGTGATAGCCACCAAGAAGGCGGGTCTCCACGACAGGTGAGATCACACCTGTGCATTGATCTCGAATGGCTTGCCCATGAGCTTGCCAATACCAGCAGTAGATCCCACGGAGGTGGGAGGTTCTCACACCGGAGGAAATGTGATCAAGGCCTTTGAAAAAAGCGCCAGACCACCTTTTCCTGCGTCACCAACTGCTTCCCGGCCCGCGCCCGGTAAGCAGAGATGGCTGCCAGGTGCACCTTAAGGGTCATCGACCCAAGCCCTTGCTGAGAAAGGGACCACAGGTAGTCCAATATGCTCGCTAAGGAACTGGAGGAAGGGTCCAGGCCCTTGCCCTGACACCAAATGGAAAATCTCTTCCATTTGAAGGCGTAGCATTTCCTGGTCGATTCCTTACGGGACGCCTCAACTACATTGAGGACCTCGTCGGAGAGACCCAAGGCCTGGAACTCTAGCCGCTCAGGAATCAGGCTGTCAGGTGCAGGGATTGAAGGTCCGGATGGAACACCTTCCCCTGATTGACTGAAAGCAGGTCCGGGCGAGCTGCAAGCTGCCTCGGGAGCCTGGAGCTGAGGCTGAGGAGATCTGGATACCAGCATTGGCGGGCCAGTCTGGGGCTACCAGAATCACCTGCGCCTTGTCCCTCCTCGCCTTGAGAAGCACCTTGTGGATCAAGGGAAATGGGGGAAAGGCACAGAAGAGGCCTGGGGTCCACGGCCTCGAGAAGGCATCCCCCTGCAGCGAGCCCTGCTGAGGGGGGCGGGCATGGAACAGCCTCAGCTTCGCGTTCTCCCTGGAGGCAAACAGGGTGCCCCAATGGGAGAACAGATCTTGTACTACCTCCAGCAGGAGAAACCACTGTGGGACACAGCCCCATCCGGCTTAGGGCATCGGCCAGGGTGTTGGAGGTCCCTGCCACAGGAATGGCTAGGAGATCTGCTCCCAGGCTGCGCACGACGCAGTGACCAGATGCGGAGAGCCTCCCTGCACAGTATTACGGAGCGCCGCCCCGCCTGGCGTTTAGATAGTACATGGTCGTGGTATTGTTCGCCTGGACCCGAACCACTTGGACCCCAAAAAATGGAACGGCGGAGAGCTAGAAGTGACCGCCTGAGCTCCCGCAGGTTGATATGGCATCGGGACTCCCGGGACCAGAGGCCGTGCGCTTGGTGTTCCCCTAGATGGGCATCCCAACCCATCAGAGAGGCATCGGTCGATAGAGAGACCGTCGGCTCGGGGCGGACAAACGGGATGCCCTCCTGCAGGTGCGCTGGAACGATCCACCACTGGAGAGCATTCCACATCCCCTGGGTCACCGTCACACGCTGGTCCAAAGGATCACAGCGTTGAGACCACTGGCTGGCCAGGCCCCACTGAAGGGGGCGCATGTTCCAGCAGGCCCAACGGACCACGCTGGTACAGGCCGCCATGAGACCCAGGAGGCGCAGGAAGTCCCGGGCAGGGCGTGATTGTCCAACCAGAAATGATCGGGCAAAGGAGGAAAGAACCTCGGCCCTGTCCGCCGGGAGCCGTGCTCTGGCTCGTAGAGAGTCGAGCTCTGCCCCGATGAATTGTATCACCTGCTTTGGCAAGAGTTCCGACTTGGCCTCGTTGATGAGGAGGCCGACTTGAGAGCAAACCTGGAGGGCCAGATCCCTGGACCGCTCCACCTCCTGCTTGGAAGGGGCTGCTATCAGCCAATCGTCCATGTAGGGTAAACCCGGACCCTTGGCGCCGAGGGAATGCTGTCACCACTGCTATGCATTTGGTGAAGACCCTGGGAGCTTGAGACAAGCCAAGGGCATGGCTCGGAACTCGAAAAGGGATCCCTCCGCTCGAAAGCGAAGGAACCTCTGATGCGACGGACGGATAGGGACGTGAAAGAACGCGTCCTGCAGGTCCAGAGAGCAGAACCACACGCCGCATTCCAAGGATGGTATTATCTGAGCCAGAGTAACCATCCTGAAGGTTCGAGACCTTAGGAACTGGTTTAGGTCGAGAATGGGGCGCCAGCCCCCCGTCCATTTTGGGACCAGGAAGTACCTGGACACAAACCCTGGGTCTGAGGGAGGGTCCGCCACCTCCCTGATCACCTCCTTCTGGAGGAGGAGAGCGATGTTGGCTCGGCGAGCAGACAGTGAGGCTGCGGACCCCGAGGTGCGACGGCTCTGAAGGGTGGGGCCTGCTCGAACTCCAGAGGCAGGCCTTTTCCCACCACCTCCAGTACCCATCTGTCCATGGTAATAACGGACCAGGCAGAAAGGAAGTGACGGAGCCATCCCCCCACGGGGAACCTGGGTAAGGCGATGAGGTTGGGGGCGATCCTTCAACCTGCTACTGGGCAGGCTTGGAGGAGGAACCGCCGAGGGACCTCCCAGGTTCTTACCTCCTTGCTTCCTGGAGGAGGAAGCTGCGGCTTGGGTTTGGGGTGCTGTAGCCTGTTGGCCCTGATGTTGCTGGGCCGACAAAGCCGGGCTTAGCAGGACGAAGGGTTTAGGCTGTGGCCTGCGGCCTTGTCCCTTTGTGTGGAAGAGACAGAGTCCAGGGTAGCATTGACTTCTCGATCCTCTGGAGGTGACCTTCCACCCAGGGTCAAGAGGTCGGTCCCAGGAAGGAACATCCACCAACTTATGCTGGGTATCCGCTGTGAAGGTGGATATCCTCAGCCATGCCCGACGGCGCATGGCCACTGCGGCCGCGACTGACCTGGCGCATGAGTCACCGATGTCCAAAGCAGTCTGAAGTTGCTGCTTGGCCACTGCCCTGCCCTGGTCCCGCACCTGCTTAACCGTGGTCTGCAGGTCGGCCAGAAGATGAGGGACTACCTCATCCAGGGAGCCCAACAGGGCATAAGAGAAGTGTGCCATCAGCATGGCCGAGCTGGCCTGACGAAGGCCGAGGGAGGACACAGCGTAGACTTTTCACCCGGCATAGTCCAATTTCTTGGACTCCTTGTCGGAAGGTTTGTCCACATCCCTAGCATTTCCAGCACGCCGGAAAACGCTGTCGGTAACCAACCCCTCGGCTGAGGGGTGTTCGAAACCGGACAGGGAACCGGGACTGATACTTCCTGGCCATCCTGCCCAAGGCGAGGGCAGGAAGCAGGACGCTGCCAGAGCTCCAAGGCCGGGACCCACAATGGCCTTGGCTACCAGGAAGGCCTCCAAGGGGAATCTCGTCCAATATCTCCGTGAGAGGACATTGACCCGCTTAGATACCGTTCAGCTGCATCCCAGTGGACTCCGATATGAGTCTAGTAAGCCCAGAACGCACGAAGGGGCTCGCCCATCGACTTACTCCCCAGAGGACCCAAGTCCATTCGCTTGGAGAAAAGGGGGAATCGCCGAGATCAAGAGTCCAGCAAGAGCTGCCTCGGCCTGAGCCATCCTCCACCTACCGAGGCTGATCGGGAGTGAGGGTGACAGACAGCCTATGGGGCAGACCCTGAGCCGACCGAGAATTCTTGGTCGGAGCCCCAAATAACGGCTGTGGAGGTGGGGGTTCCACCGGAATCGGCGGAGCAGCTGGTTTTGGCCGAGCAACCGGCCTGGGAACAGGCGCCGGAAGGTCGAGGTTGCTTCGCCGCCCGTGACAGCCACTTAATGGCCGGGAAGGCGACTGAGTCCGCTTGTTCCCGGTCAAGAAGCTGTTGCCACATGAGGTCCTCGCATCACCGACATAACTTACGCCAGAGCCTCTCTCGCCCAAGGAGGAGGATGAGGACGAGCGGCGCGCCGCTGCCATGGTGCTGAGACCGCCTGTAGACGGCGGGATCGGCTGGACCAGGAAGAAGACAGACCGTGAACCTCTGTTTTCGCGAGGAGGGTTCGGAGGAGGACGGTGGACCGGCCTCCTCCTGCTCGGAAGGTTCACCCGAGGGCCCGGAACCGAGGCACTGGCAAGCCCACGGATCCTCAACTCCCACCGGGGAACTGGAGAGAGGATTTTCGCTTCAGTCGACAACCCGTCCAACGGGTCGAGAAATATCTCTACTGGCGCTTCACGGAGTCTCTGTCAACTGATCTGACGGGATACTGTGGAGACCAGTGGCTGAAGCCAAAGGATTGACCGAAGTCACGGTCGACTACTCGGGAGAGGGACCTTCCCACTCCCAAGAGCCGGAGGGACTTACCTTGTCTTTCTTTTGGACCGAGAAGGTCCAGCAGACGCTGGGCCCTTCCCTTGGTGGAGAGGGACAGACAGAGCTCCTTGAAGGAGGCGAATAAGAGGAACCCAGGGAGAGTGGAATAAAAGCCGCGGCCGAGGAAGGAGCAGCACGAGCCGCCTCCTCTTCGAGGGCGATCATCTGCTCAAGCTGATCCGCCGAGCCCGCCGCCGCGGAAACCGCCAACCAGGCCTCTTTTGACTTCACCGGAGGAAAACGCTTCTCGGGACGCCCAAGTTGTAAATGGGCAGCAGGGTCTTCGAGAACGTAGGCCGAGAAGGAAGAGCACAGGTCGCAGGCCTGCGGGTCGTGCTCAAGGCCTCAGCAGTAGACGCACGTGGAGTGCGGATCCGTTCGAGACATCTTCTGCCCGCAACGGCATCTCCGAAAACCGAGTCGATTGTCCATCGCAGCTGCGTAGGGATAGAAGATCAAGTCTAAAGTTGAAAACTTTTTAAATTTGCAAACCAAGAATTAGGAATCAGCTTTATACGCAGAGCGTTAAGGAGGGAACCTGAGCCCAAGCGGTAAGGAAGATCTGGCGTCATGGGGCGGAGCCAAGAGTTTTACCACCCGGGTGGGTGGGAGGAGCCAGCTTGAAGACCTTCCGGCAAGATTTAAAGCAGCAAGGATACCTGCCAATAAATGTGGATGAACATATCCATGTCCCTAGAAATATTGTTACATATCTCCTCTCAGACTACATCCCTGCCTGCAGCCCTACAAGTCATCTCCCAATCTGACGCCATCTCCAACTACAAGTTAAACCTTAACAAAACTGAACTGATGCCTCTCAGTAAACACACACTTAAAACTGATGTTCAACATCTTGGGCCAATATGGAAAAATTACAACTTGAAATACTTGGGAATCTACTTTAATACATCCCCCCCGCAACATTAAGCAGTCTAATCTTGATTCCACAGTAACTTCCCTTAAATTGGACTTAAGCCGCTGGACCCTGCTACCTCTATCTTTGTAGCGTAGACAGGCATTAAAATGAATGTGTTACCCCATCTTCTATACCCCCTTCAGATGTTCAACAGGCCCCTGCCCCAATCCCGGTTCTCCCAAATTCATAAGACTGACTTCCTTCAGCATGGTAAAGCCAGATGGGCCCATGTCAAATTAATGCATCATAAGCAGGATTGTGGGCTGCAAGCACCCAATTTCTATTTGTACTACTTAGCGATACACTTAAGATCTCTCCACTAGCTGAAACACCCTTGAGATTACTCTACTGGTCCATACACCACCCCCCCCATGGGTGGAGATGGAGTGTTCTCTGTGTTCCATACACTAAACTGACATCAGGTCACTCCCCTCCCTCCTTAAGAAAAACTACCCAGACAATTGAAGGGAATCCCCAGAGGCATATCCTGCAAACTCTGTCTCAACTCATCTCCCTACTTAAGACCTGCTCACATCAAGACATCTCCCAACCAATTTTGGCAACTCTAATTTCTGGAAAGATTCTCTAAAAGAGTTTGGGGCCCAACATGGGAGTTGACAGTCAAAGACCTTTTATCCCATCAGAAACTGATGGCATTCCAAGAAGATAGCACCCTCTACGGTTGGCCACCTACCTTTGTCTTCCAGTTTTTCCAAATCTCCCATATGTTGTTAAAACACTTCAGTATCAGTCAATGGGATAAACCTTTCTACACCTCGATCCTCCCTTACCTAACCTCAGTCCCCAACACTCACTTGATCTCTTACTCATCGGTTGTTACAATCCTCCTTTGCCTTCCAAGAGGGGCAAAGATACTACTGGTGGGACCAGGCTCTGCTTTCTTCTCCCCCCAGAAATCGGTCTATGATTTGGAAGCATTTATATGCAACAATAAAATGAGATTGTTAGTTTTATGCAATTTAATATCAACCATAACCTGTACTACACTTCATCTAAATTACAAAAAATGGGCCACCTTTCCACAGATCTATGTACCAAATGTGATAAAAAGCCTGGGACCCTATTACACACTTATGGTCATGCGATATAGTAACCCCATTCTGGACAATTCAAATCAGACTCAACTCATTGTTGGGCCTATCCCAGAAATTCACCCATTTATTGTGGGAGACTACACAAAGTGATCGGAAACCAACTGTCACATCGGACTTCTTCCATGCCCCCTCTGGTAGTAACCCTCCTGGCGCTGCTTCTCTCCTACACCCTGCCCCACAATTCTACTTCAAGGACATCCCAGTGCATGTAGCCAGAACCTATATTCGGAAGGCCATCCACAACACAGGCTACGGCGGTGACTCCCCTCAACCTGAAGTTGTTACCGATTGTCCTTTAAGAAATCCTTGTATCCCTGACAAAGATCCTCAACTTATCACTAAGGATGTCCTAGTTCCCATCTTGCAGAAAGCAGATGACCATCACACTGGTACACAAAAGTGGAGACAAGCCACTACACTACAACTACAGACCCATCTCCATCCTCCCTCCATTTTCTAAAAGCCCTAGAGTGCATCGCCCCAGACCAGCTAGTAGACTACTTGGAAAAATATAAGATCCAGTGTCCCGAGCAACATGGTTTTCGAAAAAGGCACAGTACCACCACCACTACACTATTAGGATTCATGGGCTTCACCCATACCACTCCTGATCAAGGAAACTGTGTGGGGGCAGTATTCATCAAACTCACGAGTGTATTTGATACTGGCAACCACCCACTTCTACTCAAGCAATTATCAAACATTGGGCTCTCCAATGAAGCGATGCTCTGGTTTTCAAGTTACCTTGGGGAGAGGGTCCAGCAGGTTAGGATCGCTGATGTCACCTCGGAAGAAAAGACTGTCCTTTCGCGGGTCCCACGGGGTCCATCCTGGGACCACTACTCTTCAGCCTCTTCCTCAACAACCTTCCCAGTGTCTGCCATCAGAAATTACTGCTCTACGCCGACGACGCAGTCATGTTCACTAACCACAAAGAAGTGGATCTGCTTGAGAAACAATTACAGCTTGAATTCATGCGGACTGAAGAGTGGTTCAAGTAACACAAACTGGTCATGAACTACAGCAAAACAAAGGTAATTACTTTCTACAATGCTAGGAGTAAGTACAAATCCCGTGACCTCACCATCAAAAAACAAACAGGGACCATACTTGAACACGTTCCTAAATTTAAATACCTAGGTGTTACATTGGACAGCTCCCTCTCCTACCATCGGCACATTAATTCCGTCTCCAAAACCACCAATATCCGTATAGGCCTGCTCTACAGACAAACAGTGCATGACTTCTGACACTCTCCAGTTGGCAATCAACAGCTCTGTCACCTCCATTGATTACGGGCTAACAACTTATGGCTCTGCCTCTGCCCTCCGCAGAATTACAGTTGCACTCAAACCATGCAGGCTTTTAACAGGGAGACCGACCTACTCACACCTGTGACCTGTACACTTGGGCAGGATGGCTTCCTTTCATCAGCAGAATCCAGAATCAAACTTGCCTCTTAGCCAAAAAAGTCCTCCTCTGGGTCATGCCCCCAGACATTGAAAAGCTTCTCACGGACCACCACAGCACTCTAAACTAGAAGCTCACAACAAAAACCCTTCCTTGTCCCCAGATGCCTGACTACCATGAGCCAGAGGGCTTTTGCTCACAGAGCTCCATATTGGTACAATGCTCTCAAAGAAACTTACTGCTGGTGCTCTTGGCCCTTTTAAGAGACAACTTAGTTCAACTAGTCATTGTGACTGCTTCGTCTAATCTGGGACCCCACGCTCACTGCCCTCTTTAGGCTGGACAGCTATCCCTTCCCGCCATGCTCTCCCCCTCCTTGCCTCCCCCTCTCCCCAATTCCTTTACTCACCCCCCTCCTTGTCACTTACTGACATCTATCCCTCTCCTCAGTGCTCTTCCCTCACCTTTACCCTTGCACGTGCCTTCCTGTCTGCACACCCCCCCCAACCCTCTCACCAGCTGTGCTCATTTCTAAGGTTGCCCTTGGATGGTATGTCATTCTAAACATTGGCACATTGAGGCACTGTAATTACTCAAGTCTCAGTCTCTAGCTTAGTTTTATTGTGCAACTATGTATAATTTTGTCGACCTTTGTATGTTTACCCTCCATTTACTCGACATGGAACTTTGTCAATGAGCAGTTCCTGCTCAAAAGGTATTTGTAATCCTAGATTTCAATAAAATAAAAAATTAAATATAGCTCCAATTTCAGCTTGTGCAAAAAAAAGTAATCCGGCACTGGTTAGATCAGATTACCCCCCACACACCCCCGTTACATAGAATGGTATAAAGAAATAATGTTCACATTACAAGTTGAACGTATTATAGCAAGTACAACCAATAAAATGACAATTTAATATCTGGGAACCACGATATCCTTTTAACAGTTCACTAGATGTGTGATGTTCTTTGCAACCTCAACAAGCAGACTACTACGACTCATGCTTAAGCACCAGTTGTATATCTGGTCACTTACATCTTTCCTTATTTACCTGGGTTATACCCCTTTCTCAGTTACCCCCAATGGCAGGGTGGGGAGGGGTATGGGAGGAAGGGAGTTAGTAATATTTTGTTAAGTAGTCAACATTTCCCGATATGCGATTCTTGAGCTTGTATCTGTACCACTGTCTCTCAAGTTTGTATACTGTACTGAGATTTCTGGCTTATAAAGCATACTCATTAAAAAATAGCTAAGGTAGGATCAGGAGGGGAGAGAGAGAGAGAGAGAGAGAGAGAGAATGAGAGAGAGAGAGAGAGAGAGAGAGAGACAGAGAGAGACAGACAAAGAGGGCGGTGATTTCCAGGGGAAGATGGGTCACCGCCTTTGAGAAGAGGGAGGACCAGAGCATGTTTCCATGGGGTAGGGACCGAGGTAGTAGAAAATGAGAGGTTTAGAGTTAGAGAAAGCGAGTAGGTAATAGCAGAGGCAAAGAGAGAGAGAAGTTTGGGGTCTAGGCCATCTGGGGAGGAGCCTTTTGAGGGGCCGATAGTGAGGAGGGCTTGTAGCATATCATTTGGGGAGACTATCGAAGGAGAAGAGGGGGTGGAAAGAGGAGCTGTACCACTGGAGAGAGGAGAGGAGTGAGGGTAGGAAGGGAGGGATTTCAGTAGCTCAGTGGTACAGGTGGTATAGCAGGAGTTAAATTCAGCAGCTATGGCACCCAGGTCAGCCACAAGGGTGTTACTTATTTTAAAGCATGGGGGGGGGGCCGGAAGTGGGAGAAAAAAAAAAAAAAAAGGGGGGCATGAACCACCTTCCTCAACTTGGAAGGTGAATTTACGTTTGTGAGGAAAGCGGTGTTAAAGTATTCGGACTTTGCTAGCCTTGTGGCCCTGGTATGGGCATTTTGAAGCTTGCAGTAAGTCATGAGATTGCTAGGAAGCTGGGTTGCTTATGACGTTTCCAGGAGCGATCTGTAGCTCTGAGACAGGCCAATAGTTCCAAAGTCATCCAAGGCAAGTGGTTTCCCCTAACCCTGGTTTGTTTGAATGGAGCAAAGGTATTCCAATTCTCTAGGAATACATCTGTAAAATAAGCAAGGGCCTTATCAACCGATGGGATGTTGGCTGGGGGGGGGAAAGAGACCAGTCGGAGAGGGCTAGGTTGCGCAAGAGAGGTTCTAATTCTAAGGATTTAAAAGAGCGTAGTTGCAAGGTTTTATGCGGGTATTTGGGTCTGTTAACTTTCCCAGACTACGAATACAGGATTATGGTCACTGAGTACGTCAGGAAGGATACCAGAGATGACGACTCTGTGGGGGTGGGAGGTAAGAGCCCAGTCAAGTAGGGAGTGATTGTGTGTCTTGTGGTTGGGACAGGTGGGTTCCGATATTAGGTGTGTGAGGTTACGGGCACAGACTTCATTGCGTGTTTTGGTTGTTTTTGGTGACAGCCAGTTTAAATTGAAGTCACCTAGGAAGTACAGCTCCCCAGAGTAAGAGAGGGCAGTGTTCAAGTTAGGAAGTCAAGAGCAGTAGAGGGCTGGATGTTTGGGTGGCAACAGATACCAGTTATGACGACAGGAAGAGTAAAGGGAAGGGTAACATGAATAGCTAGAGCATCGTGGGTCAGTGGGTTGGAGGAGGAGTAAATTAAGGAGTAATGGAGGGAGGTAAGGATGTACATGGCGACACCGCCACTCCTGCCAGCTTGGTCTTGCCTTAAGAGGGAATAGCCAGGAATAGAGACAGAGTGGTCGGGGATCATGCTCTTTAGCCATGTTTCTGTAATGATTAGAATGTCTAGTTTTAGAGAGGCCACCATGGTTTGTAGGTGGTCAATTTTTAGTACTAGGCTACAGATATTTAGATCTAGGATCTTGAAGCCTCTTGGGATCGTCCCACCCAAGGCATCACTTTTTTTATGCCCCTACATTTAGGTTTTGAAGATACAGCAGGTAGCAGAGGTTCCTGATCTCAGAGTTTGCCAGCCATGGTTCAGGCTCACTACTGAGTCAAAATGTTTAAAATGGCTCACTGCAGTTCACACTCGCGATATACCATGGACAGACAGAATGACGGGAAATAAACAGTGCCCAAGTGGGGGGTAGAGAATGTGGTATTCTCGTTTGGGAGGGAGCATCACTTTGGTAAGTGGAAACCCAGCCTGCACACTTCTGTTGGAGATAAACATGATTTAAAAAAAAAGTGTTGATTTTGATTGGGGAACTCAGACTGCAAGTTATTGTTGTGTGTGCCTGTGGGACATGGGAGGTGGCGATACATTTTATACAAAGAATATACATTGTTATAAGAATATGCCATTTATTTCCACTGTGAGGGGGGCGGGACACTTATAGCTCGCTTGTGTCTGTTACAAGTGAGTTATGAATGTCCTGCCCCCTCACTCATGGAAATAAATGGCATATTTTAACACAAGCCATTTTATATATAGCTATAGCTACACACATTTATACAACACAGTTTTTTAGGCTGAGTAAATATGCTACAATATCTGTAGTGGAGAACACCAACTACTTGGCTTGGCTCTTCACAGTACGGTATGTCATAACATATCTAGCTAGTTGGGTATGTCACAAAGAACCTTTTCTGCTGCCTATGCCTAGCCATCCACAGATCCACGTGCTCCAGCCAGCATGAGCTACCTCTAAAAAACAGCACGTGGCAGCAGCTAGCGCTTCAGATCTCCTACACTGAAAATCTTTCACTTTAAACTCGCTTAGAAATGCAAATGTATAGCGTATAAACTGGACATGTGATGGGTACTTGTAAGCTATGACGACATGTATTTTCACTCGTGGTCAGTGACTTCTTGACCTCACTTGTGAAGGTCAAGAGGTTATCGACCCCTCACAAGAAAAATGCATCCCTTAAGCACCCATCACCACAAACACAGGTAAGTGGGGAGGGGATGCAAGCATCTTCTCTGCTCCAGGACCACAGATAAGAGACTGAGAACCAGAGATGGATGGCCACCTTCGTAACACCCCCTGAATACAGGGGGTTGGGCTTCCTGTGGCGGTCCCTCTAGACTGCAGGTTTCCTCCTGTGCCAGGGACAATGATCAGTATTGGGAGAACAAGCTGCAAAGCTACCTGGCTAAAGATGCTCCGAGGCACCTTGAAGTTCAAATCCTCATACAAGTAATTGTCAGTTACAGCCAGAAATTACTGGCGTCAATTTCAATTTAAGTTGCAACTGTTCTAGGAATACTAGCCAGTATATATTGGTCAGCAAAATTATACACTTTTTATGCTGTGGTGCTAAGGGATAGATGTCCAACTCAGAACTGTTACTGCTCGGACTGGGCCTTTTTTCATTTTGTTAACTTGACCTGGACACTCACCTCATCTTTCTCAACTTGGCTTGGCTAACTGAATCTTTTAATTCAAGTAGGTGAAGGGTGCAAGTAACAAATTTCACTCAGTTCTGCAGGGGGTTTAGGCCCAAAGCAACATTTCACATTTGCAAAATTCAAAACTAAATCTGCACTCTGATCTTCTCACACCTACTTCTGATGCTGATAGCACAACTTGCATGGGAGGCTACACCAGTGAAAACTGAACCCAGAGAGAAGGTACTCCACTTTCATCAGTGTGGCACATGTAGGTAGTGGCATCAGCATCAGAAGGCAATGCCCAATTGCAATTTAGGATACATGGGTGGAACTCAACAGGACCAGATACATGCTCCCTCGCCTTGCAGCATTCTGTAAGAAATAATGCAAGAAAACAGATACCAACACTGCATCTGATCTTGCTTGACACCACTGCTGGTTTTAAAGACCAAGGAAACAGAAGTAAAATGTAGACACAGGGATAAGCCATTATGTTTGAATTTGGGAATACTTCAGTACTTCCTTTCCCTTTTACATATGCGCGTTAATGAACATGGTAAATCAATCTGCATTTCGAAATCAACAGAAAGAAGCCGGGCACTGTAACTAGACCCCAATTTATAAACCTAGTTGGAAACTTAAGCAGAATCAAGTAATTTTAATTAAATAAGAACAGTCATTCTCTAGTTCAGGAAAAAATCCAAGACATACAAAGACCTGCGTGTTCAAGCAGTAAATTTTTTGTTTCAAGCTGAAGCATGAAAACTGTTCTGTCATCTTTACCCAAAGGTAGTACTGATATTTAATAGTCAAAAAGGTATTGAAAAATGAGGCTGAATTGTTTTAAGAAGTCCAGAAGGCAAACAAGCAATACTCTTCTTCCCCACCCAATCTATCACAAGGCTGGAAGCATCAGCAGACCAGGGCAGCTTAAAAGCAAATGCATCTGGATTTCACCCTATTCACATCTCGAAAGGTCATTTGGATATCTTAACCTAGGTTTCACAAACAGACTGCAGAACTTGACTACTAGCCTATAACACAAAAGAACGTGACCATGTAGGTGGACTTGAAGGTCATCTGACAGGAGCAATTAATTCACAGCAGTCACAACATTCGTCTAAATGTGAAGTCAAGGTTGGGCAGACACCCCCAACCCCACCCCCACGCCCACGCCAAGGAGAAAAGCAACAATTTTGTATGGTTTGGTTCTTATCTTCTGATTATGCCACTTCATACATAATGTAGACAGAACACCCTTGATCTTTAACTTCTCACTTTTGTCAGTGGGTGGCTGCTAAGTAAAGTTAATCCCTGGAAGAATGCAGTGTTCTTTTCAAAGAACCACAGTCTTTCAACCTTCCAGTTTTTGATAACTGGTTCACACTGTAGTGCGAGCTAAAATTTTATTATTTATTTAGCTTTTATTAACCAGATAGGTGTACTGGACAATACATTGCCTATTTTCAGGTACGACCCGGGAGAGTACAGGAAATGCAGGTACAGATGCACTGAAATGCAGGTACAGATTACATTGGATACAGAAAGTGAAGGTACAGAACAAACAACTACATTGAAATGCAGGCACAGTTACGTGGGACGGTACAGTACAAATACAGTCAGCTTACAGAGTCAGCACAGATGATGCACGCGCTAAGTTACGCCATTTAGCCAAAGAAGCTGAGCAGGTGCAACACTCATCAATGGAGACATTGCAGACACTGGTTAAATACAGTTACGGGAGGGGGGGGCTCCCTCACAAACAATGTGGTAGGTTGAGTGGATTGGCATAGGGCAGGGTGAAGGCATGGGGTCATGGAGGCATGAGACAGGAACAAGCAGAGGCAAGTTTCAGGTGGTTCCAAAGGGAGAACCTAAGGCAGCCCTGGGAGGGGGAGGAATGGATCCAGTCAGGAAGAGAGTTACAGAGTCTGGGGCAGTCGAGATGAAGTCTCTGCCACCCATCTGAGTGCGAGTGGCCGGTATCTTAAGAGGTGCAGTGCCCAGGGATCTAGGGGAGTACTGGGGGGCGCTGGTGCCATAAGTTCAGCCAGACCCGGGGGGGGGGGGTGCCAGTCCGTATAAGTTTACCCGTGAGGCACTCCAGGACAAAGTCCAAGTAGTGAGATGGGGAAGAGCCAGCACACCCTACTGTACAGATTACAAAGATGGGTGAGACGGGGGGCGGCCGCTAGGGCAAAGCGACAGATGTTATTGTATGAAACAGACCATCTGAAGAGGTGAACTTTAGAGGTGTGAGCAAACAGCAGGCAACCATAGGCAAGGGAGGGGAGGAACACCCCCCGAGCCAGAGCCAATCGGGCAGCAGGGGTAAGGTTACTCTTTGCCCTGTATGCCAAACCCAATTTACAGTGGACTCCTTCAAACGCAGTACTGCACTTACTAAAAGCAGAGATGTTCATCACTTACAGATCCAGCTTTGTAATTAAGCAGCATCCACTATCCCCTTAGACCAGCAAGCCAGGGACAGTGCAAACATGCAACAAAAGGGCACAAGTTGCATCTTGCCCAGAAATGACCGTTTCCATTGCCGGTGGGTCCAAATTGATGCACCTACTCAGAAACAATATCTAAAAGAAGGGAATGTGAACTGTTCAAAAATCTGCTATTTATTATGTTTTGACCCAGTAGGTTCCTCTTTAGACCCACATTTTTCTTACCAGTGGGTCTAATTTGACCCAAGTTTTAACCACCCCGGCGCTGTCAGTGCAGCAAGCAGTAGCTGTTTTCGGTTAATCTTGGCTTTAAAATGTTAGTGTCTGGGGAAGTGTGCTTAACCCCCCCCCCCCTTTGAAAACCTCTAGATCCACCCCCTGTTCACAATATATTAAAAACAAGGCAGAGGACAGCAAGAGATGCTGCGGCTAGACAAGCTGATCTACTGTAAGCCAGGTGTTCACTTCTATTAATGGGTAAATGCCCATTTTATGTTTCAATGTGTTAATTATAAATGGTGGAATTTTTTTTTTTTTTTTTTTACTGTCTTGTTTGTACAATAAGACTAGTGAGTTTCCCCCTTAACTTTTCAAACTGCTAGTTAAAAATTTCAAGATAATTCTGGTATTATGTCATAACATTCCAACACTATGTATCCATTGACTGGTCTTCTCTAGCCACTAGGAGGCAAAAAAAAAATCTATTTGTGGACCTATAAGGTTCTGTTGAACTATCATGTTACATAACTGAACTCTTCCACAGGCCTCATAGCAACAACACACTAAAAAAAAAAAAAAATTCTCATCCTCAGATACCCCAAGATATGCTGTACAATATGGAAAATCTGCAATCAGCGGTGCCATTCCCACAGCACAGAAAAACTCCTAACCTTAACTACCTGGTCGGCCAAAGTACTTTTAAAGCCCACATAGAAGATTTTTAGACTGAGGTCTGCTCCTCCGATTACATTAGGTTATCTTGCTACTGTCCTCTATTGGTTGTTGCACATATTGGCTGCTATTCACAAAGGTGCATAATCTGAGCCGAAAACTAACAAATGCAGTGTGCAGCCACGCAGAGAAACACGGCATATACAAAGGGGTGCAGAGGGACCGAGAGGCAGCACCCATGGAGAAATGCAGAGGCACAGCAGGAGGGGCTCAGAAAAACAGAAACACCCCTGACCCCGACATGAATGTTGATGTGCATGTTTGCACACAGTGTATGCAGAAAACAAAACGAAACAAGATGAAAAAAAAAAAAAGCATAATACCAACAGCAATGGCGAAAACTGCTGATGGGACAAATGGGCAACCAGCAACGGAGAAGGGGGACGACCACAAGAACAGTGAGACACAGGTCCCCATAGGTGGTGCAACCTGGCCTAAGGCTGCAAATTTCATAGGGCCAGAGGTGGCTGCCCCCTTGTCACTGACAAAAGGAAACACTAAGCCACCTTATTTGGAGTGGACTCCTGAAAGCCCCTGCAAAGATGAAGGCATGACTGTGGCAAAAAATCCAGTCAGCCATGAATGCCACAGGGCCAGAGGTGCGTGCCAACTTGGCATCAAGCATAAGTAGCACAACCGCCAGTACACCATGGAAAGGAAGCTGGCATGTGCCAACGCTCCCAGGCTGTCACAGGTGGCAGATTCCCCTCCTCCCCAAGATACATATAATGAAACCCCATCAAGGAGAACAGAGATAGAGACCATCACAGCGGTAACACTATGGCGAGGAGAGTGGCAGACACCATGCCAGGTATGAGTACCCAAATGGGCAAAGCAGGGGGGCTGGGAGCTGCACCACTGTATACCTAACACTTATGACTACAGCAATTGCAGAGATAGATAAGACCCAGACAGAACACCCTCAATGTCAGCTACGGTGCCAGGGCATGTACCCCCCAAGGGTAAGTACCCACCACAGCAGCAGGGGTATGGCAGTAGAGGCAGAAACACAGCCTATTGAACAATGTTCTCTTCCCCCACAGGGCCTACATATGGCATCACAATGCTGGACACGGAGGACGATGATGACTGCCATCAAAGGAACACTGAAATGGACTGACACCCAGTCACGGCCAGCCAAGACACTCACCCCTGGTGACATCATGCAGCTCACCGGAGACAGCACTGCACCACAGGGCAGTCCTGGCCACACAGGGCATGCAGTACCAACCAACAATGGCACAGAAATGGGTACCACTGGAACAGCCACAGTTGCTGGACCATGCTGGCATGGGGTGGGTGGATGGACTGGGGGGAGAAAAACCATACAGGGAAGCCACACACATTACCACAGTCAGCCGACCACAGTGGGGACGCAGTACCTACCAGTAACGCTGGACCAGGCGCCACCCACCCATGGGTGTCCTCCAAACATTACTACTATGACCCGAGGCAGCTGTAAAAGAACACAGACTGGCACAGCAGGAGACTACGGGGCAGTCAAAAATCTCACCGAGTCAGCCTAGTGGTGCCCAGGCACTGGACGCCACACCTCACACCAAAGACCTGGATTCAAAAACTGACCTGGGCCAGCGGAGGAGGAGAGGATCGAGCATCCAGAGGACTGCTCTCTTCTCCTGGGGTGAGATCCAGGGGTTTCCCCACCTTGCAGTGGCCCCCGGTGGAGATTGGCGGCACTGCATTAGGTGGGGATGCACAAGTTGGAGGAGGTGGCAGCGGACATCTGCGGGATGGGGCGGTCTGTTCCCTTTCCACACAGACGTTACTGCACATCCACCGCCTCGGGGGCAGCCAAGGCGGAAAGACGCTCTGGCACCAGGAGGTAGACTGTAGTCCCCATAGGCAGACATGTCCACCACTGGTCCCTGCCAGGTCAACTCTTCCAGGTCCTCTCCTCTATGTGGGGCCTTGGATGGGAGGATTCTGTCCCAGATTCCTTGCCAGGTGAGGATTCAGTACGGTAGTGTCCGTCGAGTGGGTCACATCTGAAGAGGCCCTGGTGTCCGGGTTCAATAAAGAAAGTTGACCCCCCAAAAAAAAAAAAGATCTCAGTGAGGAGGAGGTGGATGTGCCAGGGCATGGAATGCACAGGGAACATCCTGGAGAGGGCTGCACTGCACATGCTGCCCATCCAGTCAACCACCCACCACACTGGCTGTACCCACATGAGGGGAGGTAGACAGTGCCCCATTAGGCTGGGCAGATCAAGATGGGTCTGCAGGAGACATCAGGCCGGGAGATGCACCAGCTCCAGCCAGAGTAGCACATGCCACTGGAGGTGCTAGAGGCCAGGTTGGTGGGAGATGGCTGGGCACCAGGCTGCCACAAAAGTGACAGCACAGCACACCCATGATATGGATACAGGCATGGTGCACAGTCTCAGCTGGTCACCATGTCTACTACACCAAGCACACAACCAGCACAGAGCTATAGGCCGCACATGGACATCCACGGTGAAGTGTAAGCACAAGCACCATCCCACACACGCTGCTCAAACACTGCCCCCCCCCAAAAAAAAAAAAAAAAACACTGCACAGGTGCTCTACACCATTAATTAATGAGCACTGATCATGGCATAACACTGCCCACCCCACCATGTACATGTGCTGCTGCCCCCACATCAGAGGCACCATCGAGTCTACATCCCCCCTCCTCATCCGGCTGTGCATGGCAGGACAGACCCATCGTCATGCAATGCTACAGTCATAATCCACCTCTACCCGGACAAAGCATGCAGGCAGTACGCCCATCACAGTGCACAGAGGTCACAGTGGCAGGCCGCGCACCTGGCAAATAGGCACTCCATGGGGGATTATCATCACTGTGCCACACTGCCCACACATCTAGTGTGCACAAGTACCCTGTGTGACTGCATACCTCGCCACCCGCCCCGAGTACGTGTCCCCCAACCCCCATAATCGCGTTGTTGCCACACGGTGGGATGTCCTCCAGGACGTCACTTGGAAGGGGTAGTCCAGTCGCTCGCACATGTTGGAGCATGGCACATGCAGTGAACACTCTGCATGCTATTCCCAGGGCAAGCATCATTGTGCCACCTATGTGATCCAGGCGACAGAACTGCATCTTGAGCCAGCCAACCACACGTTCCACCATGGACCATCTCCTTGCGGGCCTCACTGTATGCCTCCACTGCCTGTCCATGTGGCTTCAGGTATGGTGTCATCCGATAGGGCTGTAGGGGATATCCACTGTTGCCTGTTTGGGCGGGTGGGGGAGAAATATGGTCAGTGAGTGAGCATAGTGCAATTGACGTAACAAATACCATGCGACAGTAGCCATCAGTCACATCCACCATGCTTAGCAAGGTGGGCGGAGCTGTCAAAGATTTTTAAGTTGTTGCACGAGCCAGGGAATTTTGCACATGTTGGTGATCAAGCCACTCCCATCACAAAGAAGCTGATCATTTACACTGTGGAAGCCCTTCCTGTTGCGGTACACACTCTTCTCCACTGTGGTTGCCAGGATGTGCACATGGGTAGTCGATGGCACCAATGATATTTGGCATGCCATGAATGCTACAGACCCCTCCGTAGTGGCCCATATGGTCTCCATTGTGGTGGGGAATGCAATGTGGGCATTCACACTATGGAGCATGGCATCGGTGACTTGGAGGGTGCGTGACAAAACTGGCTCAGTAGTCACATCACCGGCCACACACTGGAAAAAGTGGCACAGTATACCAATGCAGACAGGAGCTTTGTTTCTACTGACATCGCCTGTGACCATCAGGTTAGAGATGGCAGATGTGGCCCCACCATGGCGCACAGGTCGGCTATGGCCACATGATCCAACCAGAATCTTTCTATGCACTGTGCGTCAAGAGCGCTTGGGCCTGTATGAGTGACCTGGGATTATGTCTGTGGTCCACTGCCAGTGCCTCTTCCTGCAGGAGGGCGTTGCAAACCAGTCTAGGGCACATGGTGCTGCAGGGGCCCTGTCTGGTCTGCTGCAGTGTTCCACTCCTCCCTCTTGTACATCCACCTCTGTCGCCACTATATGGTCTGCACAGCCAATCTGTTCCCTACCTCCTTTATGTGGGCAGGACATGTGACCTATTGCCAGTGACGTGGCCAGACATCGGTCCTGCGACGCCATCTCCCTGTGTCAGCACTATGGCAATGGCAGTTTGTCCTGCTGCTGCTGCATTCCCCGCTTGTTACACTCACCTCTGTTCTACTGCCTGTACAGCCACTCACTCTGGAGCATTCTTCTGTCCATCATTGGTATGACCCTGCAGGGGTGGGTGCCTTGCTGCGGGGATGGGGGTGCCCGGGTCACTAGGTTGTCTGGGCTGCTGGTGGGCTGGCCTGCGTGGGGGTGATGTCCTGCATAGCTGTAGTCTGTGGTCCAGTCCCCTATACTGCGGCAGCCTGTGCATGCTGGGTGTCACCGCATATGGGTGTGTGGCCGCTGTCTGGTGGGTCTGGCCGGCAGCTGGGATGGCTTCCATGTCTGTGCCCTATCTAGTGTATGCTATGACCTCTGGGGGTGTTCTGTGTTCCGCTGGGTGGTGGCGGCATTGGGGAAGGCCTGTGTCATCCGCACTATGTGCTGCACTAAATGGCCTTCCATGCTGTTATGTGTTGGGCTGCGTCTCTTCATTCCCGTGTGTGCCACCATTCCGTCATGGCTGTCATGTTGTGGGGGTATGTCCATAGGGGGCGCTGCTGGAGGCGGTGTGCACCTCTGTCCTGCCTGCTGTGTATGTCAGGATGCATCGCTGTCAGGGTGGGGGCTCCCATCTCCATTCTCTCCATGTTACATCCAGAAGACCTGTTGGTACGTGCACTGCGCACCTGGGGCCATGAATCGCTTCATTTCGAGTTGTGCTCCTGGCTCAGTCAGACAACTTATTAAACGCCAGAGCTCTGAATGCACTGCCCGTGTGGAAGTATCCCATGGTACAGCCACACCTCTCCGCACCTGTGCTGCCACTACTTTCACATCTGACTACGTCGATTCTGAGACTGCTGTTCTGTCTTGGGCATGTGGATCCTTCAATTTGGGATCCGCATCTCGTCTGCGTGGTCCTTATGGCAATGGTGAATAGTGGATGTATATATCATTGCTGTTTGACTGTATGCTATTCTACCCAAGACCACCTTGTAAATGAGCCTATTCAATAGAGCCTCTTCGGGTGAAATACATCTAAGAAGGGGTGGGGTGGGACGGACAGGTACAAGGGGAAACAAGCAAACAAGCTGAAGAAAACCTCTCGGGGTGGGGGCAGAGAAGAAAGCACCCAGTAGGTGGCTGCCTACCAAGCAGACACGACAGACCACTAGGCCTATTCTGCTGGGTTTAGTATGTTAAGGAGCCCAAAGTATTTGAGTCGGAGACCGTACATCAGCCTGCTGCATTGTTCCCTTAAAGTCTAGTCAGACTAGTGTTTTATTTAAAACCCATGTTAATGGTAAAACTGAGCAATTATTAAAGGTCAGCATGCAATAAGCCCATTATGGGTTACTGCCTTGCTTGATCCCTTTTGTATTTTTGCCCATGCTTGTTAGCACACGTGTTAAATGATGAATGTTTATAACCAGAACTTTCTTAGCAGGCAGAGATGGTATCAAAAAACTCATTCACCAGTCACTGGAAGTGGCAGTCATGCCATATATACACAGTTGGACACTTGACAAGGGGTTGGGAGTGGAGTCCTCCCATACAGATCCACTGCAAATTCAGCTGTTGAAGGGTGACAACAGGAGCCTGCACCGATGACCCAGTGTGCAGACAGCCACAGTTCATGAACACGCTCAGGAAGCTGCGCTAGTAAGGGAGTCCTGGCCATGGTCACTGCAGTTCAGCAGAGCGCCCTGGTTAGGGTGGGGCGGTGGTAGCCTCCAGCACCACAGTAACCCCCTGCATATGACCCAGCGAGCACACTCCCTATAGAACTGTGCAGAGTGCATCCAAGGCCAACATGAAGCTCCATCCAAGCCAGGGAAGTAGGGAGGTCTCAAGAGAGAAAACAGAATATCCCAGCTCCAAATCAAGAAGTGTTGTAGCAGCACACACACTGGCCCCCATACCACGCAGCCCACCAGCAGTTACCACATCCTGTGCAGAGGCTCCCTTCTTCAGAACACTGCTGTGGAGGGGAAGCCACGGGCGACAGTGCCATTGGTAGGTCAGTGGAAAATAGAGGCTAGGTAGCTGCAGTCACCGCCTCTGAGCAATGGGAATAAGATATCCTCATCTTCCCTCTGATGTAAGCATCTTCATTAAACATGCAGCAGTACGAATGCTCATTTTATTGAATAACTGCCATTTAGTTGCACTTTGCACTTCTACACTGGTAAATGCAGTTTGCGGAGGTACACCAGTGTACATCTGCGACTATGAAGTGTGCAGGCATTAAACTGGTGGCACTCTTCTGCTCCTCTCCCAGACAGAGGAGCTGAACTTGAGCTGGTGTTTTTCAAGTGTACTGTAAACAGCAGTCACTTCACACATCACTGCCAGAGGGTAATTTAGCACCACAATGCACCAAGGGCTTTCCTTGCATGACTTATGTTAAGAGAAAAAAGGAAACTAGGCTAGAAACTTAAGTGTGTCCCACAATGTCCTTGTGGAAAAGAAACAAAAACAAAAATATGACACGCCCATGTATATTTCAACCCTGTACAGCAGCTCTAACCAGGTCACAACAGCAGCCCCTCCCCCCGTGCATTAATCTCCACCCCACACAGCCCCTTCCCCCAAGCAAGTTGCAATAGTGCCCCCAACCATACTTGCACAATCAAATGCCCTCCCCACCAAGCAGGCTACAATAGCATCCTTACCCCAACTCCACCTGCACGGTAACCCCAGCTCCACCCCACACAGCCCCCTCCCCAAGCAAGTCACAGTGCGCGCACACACACACACACACACACACATATCCCTCAACTCACTCTGCAGTCCTAAAAAAATAAATAAATAAAAAATAAAGCCAGTAATGTTCGTGGGTATGCAATCCCTTCCTAAAAAACTCTGTTCAAACAGCCAGGAACACTGCACACTATCCTTCTCAGTGTTGCATGGTTTACACCCTCATTCTCAGTGTTGCACGGTTTACACCCTCATTCTCAGTGTTGCACGGTTTACAACCTCAACAGGTAACAGGAAGTCCTGAGTGACGATGCTATCTATGCAAAGGATAGGCTTATCTTGCTGGTGCAGCCGGAGGACAGACATGTACACATGCGCTGGAGGACAGACATGTACACATGCGCTGGAGGACAGACATGTACACATGCGCTGGAGACTAGTGTCACACCACTATGGAAGGGGCGTACATCAGTGCCTGTACAAATGCAGCCACAGATCCATACCAGTGTGAGCTACTCCAATTTGGAGATGCTCTGCAAGTGTAAACGGGGCTTTAGTAATGCAATGTAGAAAGACCAGGGTTTGTTTTTTTTTTGTTTGTTTACTGTGCAGCAAAAAACTTTATGCCAATTCTTGTAGGCTGAAACCACCTTTTTGGGGGCAAGTAGACCATAGGAAAGAATCCATCTGTTCCACAAAGCTAAAACCAATGAATTCAACTGTTTTTAGTGGCAGTTGTATACCTTTTGTTAAATTGCTTTTTAATAGATTCCATGGTCACCATAACTTACCTAGCCCCTAAAAGACTTGTGTACAAGAAACCTGAAATGTATAATCTTTAAGGATCCCAATACAAAATTAATGTGAAGTATTGCAAGCAGTTCTGCCCACAGCTAAGAAATTGTGTGCTTATCAAGTTTAAATATAGTCACAAATGTATACAAGTGTAAAAAAACAACATCCCCACGGGCAACTTATGGAGTAATACCCCTACCTAATATGGCTATACATGGTGTCAGGTTCCAAACCCATCAGTACCACAAAACTGCTAGACAGATTAAGGATTCATCACAAAGGTGTGCTAATTTGATATGACAATAAAATTATAGTTCTATTACTGTCAGTCTTGTAGAATTAATTTCAAATTTTAAAGAGCAACACTATAACAACTTAAACATTAGATTGATACCAATTCTGTTTCAACTTTTCTAGATTTTTTTTTTTTTTTTTTTTTTTTTTAACTTCTCCTGCTGCTGGTCTAAATATTGTAGATAAATGCAGCAATTATTTCACAGCGTCTTTCAAAATGTATCAGATTCCCCCTCTATGTACACAACTGCCGTATGACAATCTGTTGTCATGAAAAGCACTAGGATAACAAACGCACTGTGAGGTTAATGGGAGAGGCAAATGTTTCCTATACAGACAATTGTAGATGCACTACCAAGATGTGCTGTAAATCTTGGAAAGGAACATTGAAAATTCAAAACATGTATTCACTGTGACAGCAGAAACAGCTTATTTATGAAATCACATGCTGAAGTGCGGAGTTGCTCTTTGAATGTTATTTTGGTAACTGAGTAAGGTCCAATAGGCACAAGTACCTGTTTTCAGGGGTGAGCCAGGAGGTTAAGTGACTTGCTCACAGTTGCACAATTGCAAGCAGCAGTTGTGGGAATTAAACTCTGGTCTGCTGGATGTACTGAACCAAGCTTATTCGTATCTCATTTCGCTAAACTCTTGGCTATACTGCCAGCCCCAAATTCAAATGTTTTACCAAGAGAGTCGTACTGAGCTGGTATCAACTTGTTTCCACATGTGTCCGCGGGGGTGAGACAACAGAACAGATACAAAGTACAGTGTATAAAATAAAATTAATTGCAAAAAACGTTACTGCACAAGTTAGGGTTAAAGGGACCAAAGTAGGGAAATGTGGTGTTAGGGTTTCCAGCCCTAACACCCCATCCCCCCACTGCATGCAGCAACAGGGGTGGGGTGTGCCCACTCACCCCATTCTATGTGTAAGTAAGCAGAGATGGGCACAGTATAGGAGATGGGGTGAGCATTAGGGCTGAAAACCCCAAGGCGCACCCCACACCTGTTGCTGCCTGCAGTGCGGGGGTGAGGTGTTAGGGCTGGAAACCCTAATGCCACATTTTCCTACTTGTGTTGCTTTAACCCTAACTAGTACATTAATGAACATTTTTGCAATGAATTTCCTTAGTTTCTGAGGTAGTATAATGGTATTCTTATTCGCCTGTGGGAGTGCAGGGCCATAATTATATCCTTATTTGCATGTGGAGATCAAGGCCCTCTGGGCTCTGCACTTTTATCCCTCCATAGATGCATACATGTGATAAAAACCGCATAGTTTCTGTGGTGTGCAGCACCAAAGAAAAACACCTCACATTATGTTATCCTACCAGAAATGAAGTAAAATTTCAGACCATATAACTCCAGACCAAATTAATACGTTTTCACCAAACCAGCAAAAAGCACATCTGTGGGGCAAGCCCTTTGTAACCTGAAAATTTCAGACCAAAATTCCAAACAGTTTCTTCACTGTGGTGTTACAAAAAAGTCTGTTATAATCCTTTTGCACGTTTCAGATTTGTGAAACAGATTCTTTCGTGTTTTTTTGCAATTTGCAAGAAAGGATTCCTGAGCATGAAAAAAGGACATTGAAGGTTTCAAAACGCTGAGAAAAAAAAAAAAAAATTATCAGGTGAAACAGGTCAGATTAGTAGAAGACGTGTTGCTTTCTACTAAACACATTTTTTTGATTTAATTTTGTTTCCCCTCGCTAACTGAAAAACAAAATGGTGGCAGCACAAAAAGAGAGTTCCCGTTTGCAACACAGGATGACAGATTCGCAAATAAGGATCCTTTTTCGAGTGGCACATCTAACAAGAGTGCTACTGAGCATGCTCTGAACCCACATTTTCAAATCCTTATAACTCCAGACCAGATTATTTGTTCACCAAACCAACAAAAGTCACATCTGCAAGGCAAGCCCTTTCTACAACTGAAAATTTCAGATCAAAATTCCAAACCATTTCTGCACTGCGAAATGACAAAGAAACTGCCCAAAATATGGTAAATTACATACTTTTTACACTCCATATCTCTGCACCTACACATCCCACCGTAATGAAACTTGCCACGTCAAGAGATCTTGGGTCCCTGATGAGGCACGTAAAATTCCAAGCAAATTTGTTTGGTTGCAAAGTTAATACAGTGCAAAACTTCAAGGTAAACATAGAAGAGCCCAAGCAACCCTAACTATAGGGCTGTGACCAGACCCTTATAATATGGAAAAAAAGTAAGTATAAAACAAAATAAACTGCAAGAAATGCTTCAAGAATAGACTGCTGTACAGTAACAATGTCATTATTGCACTGTAGTGAACGTTTATTCGACCATGCTGGACAGTTTATAGTCTCAAAGAGACACTCAGTACTATTAATACATCCAACACTCCAGTATAGGTTTCCCTTACAATAGCATGCCTTTGAATAACTGCCCAACTTTAATATCGAGCTGTACTGTGAACGCAGAATAAAATTACCATTGTTGGTATAGGCCAAGATAGTGTCCCTCCAATCACACCCAAACAGGGGCCACTAATCAAGATAGTTTGCTTCTATAATGACACGTTGCTATTTTAGCTACACTGAATTGCAGAAATGTTGCATCCTTAACACAAAACCTATTTATTGGTAGTAACAGTAGTATTTTGCATCTGTAGTTAGCACCGGTTGTCGCAAAACTACATTTCAAGAAACATTTGTCAAAAAGAGAAATGACAAATTCGTATGCTTCACCTTCCCCCTCCTACCCAGCCAGCCCCCATGCCCCCCAATCATCCACAATCTCTCAGGCTTGTTCCTTACATCCATAGCTTACCAGCCACTGTGGTTCTCCAAGTCCCTTCAGCCATATAGTGTTCGGTTGGAGGTAGGTATGCTGTAGGCAGTACCACTTCTTCCTGCTCAGTAATGTGAGGTTTCCTTTTTTCGGTCCACTAAATCCCCCCTGGACACCTCGTGGGCTTTGGATGGCAGTGGCATGCATCCACATAGCATGTCACTGCCCATCCTTTGTGGCCCTGGCATGAAATGCAACCTGACCTGGAAGGCAGGAGCATAGCAGGTTAACTTCCCCCCCTTCCAAAGTGGAGTGTCCTGTGGGATGCTCAAGCCTCCTCCTGGTCAGCCCCCAAAGACCCATGCTTGTGCCTGAACCCAGACCACCGGTGTCACAAGCAGTAGCGCTACCGCTGTGCAAAAGGCCAGCTGCCGATTGCACCTTATCAATATATCTGTTTGCACTATGGTTGGTCCTACTCTAGTGTACATGAACCTACTATAACGATTTTGAACACAAGATCTTGTCTCCAGAGACTGTAGCACCATTAAAGAAAATCACAGCAAGCTGTATTAGTGTTTATAAAATGGGTTACTAACTCCTAGCAATGTCATTGGTCTAGAAACATCAGCTGACCACTGATTAATCTCATACACAGTTCATAACTAAACTACCCTGAATTACCTGGAGACAGTCTAACTAAATGAAAATAAAACCTTTTCCATTAAATAAACCTTTTTTCATTTTTCCAATCCAGATGGGGTTTCTTGATAACTGATGTACTTCCCAGGTGCGTTGAACGTTAACTGCCATTGGCCTTGTGCCTTCTAGATCACAAGGGGCATGGATCAATTCTTTAAGAAATAATCTGACAGGGCACGCATTTCTGAACGCTTATGAATATTTGTTACGTTAGAGCCATAGCTCACCAACAGTCAGAGAAATAAGGGCTTAGTTTTTGAAGTCCCCAAACAACTGGGAGTCTGTCATCTGAGGCGACATTAGCAGCATCATGACAGTAATAACTACTTTCCCAGTTACACTCCCATACTCCAGGCCAGCTACTACGGTCAAGATGGGATATGCCAGTGGATGCGCTAGTCTGCGGGATGCCTGCTGTGGCGGCAGAAGTGGCTTTATCTACCACATCGGCGGGTTTTTTTTTGTTTTTTTGTTTTTTTTTTTTATTTATTTATTCTAGGATTACAAGTTTACCTTTGAGCCCAGAGCTCTTTTACAAAGGTTCCACGTCATAACATTGGTTTCACATCATAGGTTACAATAACAAATGTTGCATGGAAGAGACATGGGTGGAGATCAGAAGGGGGAGTAGGAGGATAAGAGGGGCAGTAACAGGAGGTCAAAGGAGGAGCAGGGGCAGAGGATGGTAGAGTGAGGGGACTGGGGGTGCAAGGGGTGGGTGAGAGTCCTCTGCAGCCAGGCGGCACCCTGTCAGTTGCAGAAGTGCGAGAGGGGAGGAGGCCTGCTAGGGCAAGTGTGATGGGCACTGGGCCCGGTACAGGAGAGGAGAGCAGTGGTGTAGAGTAGTTATCCATGGCAGTCGCAGGTGCTGGAAGCAACAAGGGTGTTACGAAGCTTGGATTTGAAGGCACCTAGACCAGAGGTAGTGTTAGTATCATAGGCAAGACCATTAAGCCAAGTGGGGGCCCTGTAGGCGAATGATCGTTGGCCTAGGGTTGTGCGGCAGCGGGGGGGGTGCAAAACAGTTGTGGCTTTGATCTCCTGGTGATTCTGGAGCTGGTTTTTGTTTGAAGAAGTGAACAGACTCCGGGAGGGGAGAGTCCCAACTGTTTGGTGTTTTTTTTTTTTCTATTTACAGTAGTAGTTTAACCAGGAGTAGCACACTAAGCTGAAAGCTTTTTTACAGGAGCGACCTGGGAGCACAGGGAAGTTAAGTGACTTGCTCAGGTTCACACAGTATGCAAGTGGAAGCTGTGGGATTCAAACCCAGGTCTGGTCTACTGGATGTCACCAGATTTGCAGCTCGGAGCTTTAAACCATTGCGCTAAACTGCCTCCCAAAAAGGGCTGGCCTTGAAATGTAAATTCTAACCTTTTCAAAATTTGCAGTCCTCGCACTGTCAGTGCCACTCTTCTGAATCCTATTCTCAATTGCTTCCTCTCCCTCACGCAAATGAGGACACATGTAAAATAGGAGTGGCTTTCCAATTGCCTAGCGGTAGCACTACACAGGCACTATCAGGATTCAGGTGTAACCCTGGACTGCAGCCGTTGGGTTATGCTGCCGAGTACGCTTTCCTAACCATATAAGGCAACGTTGTACTTCTTCAAAGACCAATGTGGTGTTTCAAGGAAGGTTCCCCCTTATGCGAGGAAAGGGGAGTAGAGTTGTGTGCTCATGAAGCAAGAGGAGCCTGCTGTGAGTGGAAAGAGGGAGCACTGCGGTAAAAATGCCCACAAATATCTGAATGATGGTCATACTCTCTGGACCTGCATCTCAAAACTGCAGGATCTAAAAACAAATACCATGAAATGCAACGGACCAAAACCAGCTGTGCAGCACTTCAATCAAGGCAGCCGAGCTTTGCAAACGTAAAATCCACAGAAAATGAAGTGCTCAACAAAGCCTTACCCACCAATAAATTTATAACTCAAAAAGGTAGGAAAAAAACAGTCCACAAATTGTATCCAAAACAGTGTAAGGGACTGCAATTTATTCCATTTAGGTATTCCACAACAGGTTAATTAACTTCACATATGGTGGGTAAACAGGAACTTCTGCAAAATGAACAAACACCCCTAGCGCCTTGACTCTCGCAAGTCTTCATCGGAGGTAAAGCATATAGACATTCGAGTCCATTTATATTCCTGACTCAATACGCAGAAGTTGTTTAACCCAGAATTTAAAGAGCACCAGTGAATCTCATATAACCAACTTCACATTTCTACAAATCTATTTTATCTAATAACCACAAAGTGTAGCTACATATCAAAAATGCAGATCTAAAGCTTAAAGCACAAAAAATCATATCACTCTAGCACATGTATTGCACTTTTATATGATTCAGGCAGGAAGCAATCTCAGGGCCTGAATTCAACTAATATCCTGTTAAAGGGAAAAGAAAAAAAACATAAGACAAAACTGTAGGATGCAGGTGGAGTTAGGGCTGGTAGATTGCAAGGCCCCTAATAAGGGAGAAGGCGGGTTGGTATATAAAGAAAAACTTTATAAACAAAATAATTTAAATAAGTCAATGGTTTCTTCATCAGGTCACTGGAAAAGTACTACAGTCCTGCAACTAACATAAGGAGAGAATGAAAACGTGCAACACCTCTAACCATGGAACTGAAGGTCTGAAAACTGCGGCAAACTGCTTCAGTGCTCATGAACTTTAGTGTTAATGGAGTGTAACCTACGAATTTCTACTTTCATGTCAGTAGAAATTGTGGGATGACATCTCTATGCAGAACACAGGAATCCTGCAGGGCAACGGAGGACACAACTAATGTGTGACAGTGGAAAATTATGCTAGTTTACGCAGTACAAAGTCTCTCTATTGTTTAGCTATAATTAAAGACAATCCTTAAATTAAGCCACTAGCATTTCAGTTTAATTTTCAGCAAGAATACGATCATTCTTGAATGTTTTATTAAAAAAGGATGGCAACGCCCACCCCAACCCCTGGTGCACCAACACTAAGCATTAAAGGCTGCATACGGTAATAACCTTCCCTATCATCCAGAAAACTGGTCTATAGCCAGCGTTTGTTTTTATTATTGAGGGATTAACATGTCTAGAACAAGATTAACAAGTTTCAACACTGCTTAAAGGCAGAGTATCCCCTTTAACGAATCTTTTGGCTTTAATTATGTATCAATCTTTGCTAGAAGTTAACAGTGTAGTATATTCTCTTACTTGCAAATACAGAACATTTACCCTTGGTAAGTTTGTTTTCAGTACAACATCTTCTAGAAGGGAAAAGAATCTTTCGTAATGTAGAAATCATGTAAATGCAGCCTGTGCTGAGACTGTCTCCTGCATTGGGATGACACCATCTATTTCATCTAGCAGCATGATAAACTGCTACATGCAACTCAAGTCAATCTTTATATAGCACCTTTCAATATCAAGGCGCTGTACAGAATATAGCCACAATATACAAAAATACAACAGTATAAATTAAAAAATTCAGTCTGGGAACGCCAGAGAAAATAGGTTTTCAACATGGATTTAAAACCGCTGATGGTCAGGCACTCTCTTAACCACAGTAGAGAATTCCATAGGGTCAGTGCTGCAAAGGAAAAAGTCGAGCTCCAGATGTTTTTAGACGAACCCTGGGAGACTCCAGCAATCCCTCTTCGGCAGATAGGAGAGGACGACTGGGGAAGTAGGGAACCAGGTGATCTTTCAGGTAGTCCGGTCCCTGTTCATGTAGGGCTTTAAAGGTAAGCAAGCCTACCTTATAGGTGATCCGCCACTGAACTGGCAGCCAGTGCAGTTCACGTAGCTCAGGTGTTATGTGACTGGACCGAGAAGTACCAGTCAGCCTGGCAGCAGCATTCTGCACCAGCTGCATGCAGTGGATATCAGCCCCAGACAGCCCTAGGTAGAGGGCATTGCAGTAGTCAAGACGGGTGGTAATGAAGGCATGAACCAATGTTGGAAGGTCACCCGGGGGAATGCGTTTCTCCAGTGCGATATTCCTCAGATGATAAAATGAGGACTTAACTACGGTTGACACCTTAGATTTCAGGGTCAAACCATCAAAAATAACACCCAGGTTCCACATCCGATCTGAGGTAATGAGCTGGATATCATCAAGCCATAGGCCAGACGCATGCCCAGCCCCCAAACCCACCCCCGGGCGGCCCGGGTCCACAACCAACACCTCAGTGTTCTCCAAATTCAGTCTCAGCCAACTGGAACCGTCCAGTCTTTGATCTTGGAGGTGCAGTTATTTAGCACAGAGACCGCGTCAACCTGTCTGGGCACAAAGGACATATACAGCCGAGGATCATCTGCATAATAATGAAAACTCAAGCTGCATCACCCGATCTCCCAATGGCAGCATACACACTGCGAACAACATGGGTGCCAATATGGAGCCCTGTGGCACCCTGCAAGACAGAGGGAAGGAGTCGGAGGAATAAATTCCAGTGACCACCCTCTGAGATCCGCCTGTGAGGAACGACAAACCATTCGAGGACTGTACCAGACAGTCCACAATGTAACCACAGGGTCTCCAGAAGCACTGCATGGTCCACAGTGTCAAAGGCTGCTGAGAGATCAAGAAGGACCAAGATGGTAAGAGCCTTTCAATCTCTCGCAATTAGAAGATCATTAAGTACCCGAACAAGAGCATTCTCCGTGCTATGCCTTTTCCTGAAACCAGACTGAAGGGTTTCATAGACATTGTGAGCTATATGATGATCATCCAGCTGCAATGCAACCACTTTCTCAATAACCCCCCCCACAAAGGGAAGGTTAGAGACAGGTCGGTAGTTAGCTGGATCATCTGGGTACAAGGAGGGTTTTTAAGGAGTGGTCGAATAACTGCCTCTTTCAGGGGTCCACACAATTTCAGCTAGGATCAGGCAGATAACATCTACACACCCCACTAAAAGGGGTGGGGGAGGCCAGATCCAAATGACAACAGGTACAGCTATAGTTATAAAACACTTCATCTCTCACCTCCACTACTCTGGCAGTGACACCCCCCCCCACACACACACACACACACCTAGATGCAACTAATGCTCCAGGACCCCCACCAACAACCACATTTTCCTCTTAATACTAAAATCAGAAATAAGATTATTCTGATAAGTGGATTGTGATTTCTTTTGCACAAATATTGTGGTGCCAACTGTCAATACTTGTGTGACATCCACAGCGCTGCACTGATGATCCATGTTCCTTACAGGATAGGAGGCAAAGCTAACCTCTATGCTGCAACTTCAACCCCCCAAAACAAGCAGCCCAGTTTTTGGCATTTGATTTGAGGCAGCACTATAGGAGTGAAAGTGGCTCAAAAGGTTGCATGCTTGCCTCAGAGGCTGGAAGATTTACAATTAGGAAAGGACTTTCTCACTCTATGCACCTATTCTGTGGCATGCTCCTCCTTGGAAGGTCAGGAATGCCACTTTAATGGCCTTGGTCAAGTCTAGACTCCACAGGCACCTTTAGGTGCAGTAAAGCTTTGGTGGGGGTAGTACTGCACTGCTGAAGCTACATCAAGGTCACTTCTCACCATAATAGATGGCTGCTAAGGTAGAAGTTACAGATCCTGTGGCAAGTGCCTTCCTTGGCTGATTGGTATTGGCAATGTAAGAGCGATAATGGGCTGTGTACGTGGATAACATCTACTATAATAAAGACATCCTCTGTGGCTTTGCCTGTTCACAAAAGGCTGGGCACAAGGGACTGAGTTGTTGCGGTAATGGCCAGCAAAGGAATGCAGAACAGCCAGATAAATCTAACTATAGCAGATAATAAGTTACTAGAAATTCCACTTGGCTTGCAACGTTATTAAATCAGGACATGGATAAGGACAGGCACTTGATTGAAAATAGTAAACCAGCCCTTACCAAGTTAATGGTCTGATACGCATCACTATCACATGGGACAGGCGACACTGCAGGTAAAGGAATGGTAATAAAATAAAAATAAAAATTAGAGATCCCAGGGGCCATAAAACCAGTATACAAATTTAGACAAAACTAACAGCAAAACAAAGGAGTGCACTAGGACTACAGGAAAAATCAAAAACCTCTGCACAATACATTTTGACTGCTAGTCTTATTTCTAAGTGCTCCTTCCCATGCCACCCCCCCTTTCAGGCTGCCTAAGGACCCCCTCACCCACCACCATCATCATCACTGCCCTGGGCAGCCCAATGTATACCTTCACTGAGGGGTGGGGCCTCCTAGGGCCCAGAGGAGGAAAGACTTGGCATTCAATCTAGACCGGGCACACAGCGGAGAACAGCTCAGAAGGCACCCGCCAGGGCTGCATGGCATGTGGTGGGGATCCAGCGACCATCATCCGGTCGGCCAAGCGGGCAAGTTTTCCCCATTTTCTCCCTCCAATCTGCCCACCTCGCTTGTGGCAGTAGACACAGCATCTAGGTGAGACAACACTACGCGTGGTAACCCACGCTGCAAATACACCACCACTACGGGTCACCATGAGCCACTCAAAGCAATGCAGGATTGCTCACTTCCCATCAAGGAGGAGCGTGTCTGATGGATGCTCCTAGCCCTCCCTAACGGCCTACGCTCCTGCCATCCTGGGCATGCACCTGGGTTGCCAGCGTGCTGAGTGATCCCCTATTGCTCAGCACCATGGAGCCGGCATGGTTTCCTTTTAATGTAAGAGACACTGAGGAATCGAGGGCTGGTATCATAGAGGGGTAAGAGGGGGGACGAAAGGAGGGGTGGGAGCCAGAATTTGGAGATAAAGGAAGCACAGAGAGACATCTGGTTTCTATGTGTGGGAGAGAGAGAGAGAGAACGAACAGAGGAACAATGATGGGTGCAAGAGAAGCACTGAAAAGACAATAGAAAAGGCAACCAGTATCCAAGTGCTTTGGTGAGGAAGCAGGGTTATAAGGGGATAAATGAACAGAAAAATAGGAAATGAGCTGCTCAACTCACCACTTAAATAACATTTCAGAGGATTTTATACACAAAATTATAAACTGCCCTGGTGCTGAAGACACCCAAGTATGCTACGTGGAGTGTTCTGAATTCCTGAATAAAGCACACAACACCAAATAGTGATAGAGGTGTAACGTTATGCTTATGTGAACCTTGAAAAGCACACCCGCCTTGAGAAAAAGAGTGAAACAGTTCGCAATAGTGACTGCACTTTATAATCATGAATAAAAATATTTGTAAAATGGGTGGAAATGTCCTGCTTCCTGATTGTCAAGCCAGTTCCAACCCCCTCTCCCCGACATGCACATGGTGGAGCAAGTTCAAGCAGTGGAATTTGGGCAAATCATATGCAAATTCATGTCCCACTTCACTGCTCCACCACCCCGCCTTTTTTTTTTTTTTTAAATTAACAAAACATGGCTACCACTTCTACTCACTGAAAACCTTCAACACGACCCTAAAACATAACAAGCCCTTAAATTCTAAATACTTTCCTCTCATGATTCCCTCCTCACACGTAAATTCAAAAAGTATTCTGTTTTGGAGACTATGAAACATCTCCCTCCGATCCATGCCAACTTGCAGGGCAATCTACTCTTTACCCTGCCACAGATAAAACTGAGACCATGGCTCAATACAAGGTCTTCTGTTGCATTTGAGGTGGCGAACATTCTGCCAAAAGAATTCTGCACATCAGTCTGAATTTCAGAATTCAGTAAGATTCCTTCTACTGAATGCACGGAAAGAGACTGGTGGGGAGAGGCATCATTTTACTAGCTACTTTTAACAAACAAAAAATGCTTGTTTAAAACCCTGGCTTCTTTTTATATAAATGTTTCCCAGTGTGCCAATTTTATAGGCACATTGATTCTCCAAGTTTTCAGAGATTAGAAAATGGGCAAAGACAATTCTCTCTTCCGATTGGCTGAGACACTTATTTAGGTGGGCATCTATCAGACAACAGATGCCCACCAAATAAAAAGCCCCAGCCCAAACCTGCCTGATAGGCAGCAAAGTATCCTTGTGCCCAGCACCCTGCTTCCTCATTGGCTCAAGCGCTGGGCACACAATTTCAAACTGACGCCATTTTTTTTAATCCCTTAGCGAGAGCCCCCCCTCCAAACACTCACACTCACACTCACAAACTAAGTCCTTAGAGCAGACACCACAAGATAATTGAAAAAGCATCACAGCACTGTACATAGAAAGCAAATAAAAGCAATGTTTTCTGGTTTTTTTTTGTTCGCTTACTGACCAAGCGCAACAGTTCCCTGGTGCACACTCCCATTCTGCCCGGCTTTAAAGACAAAAAAAAAAAAAAAAAAGAACTCTTCATCAGTAAATTTGACAACAGTACCTTATCTGTGATAGTAATCTGCGGTTTCTCCCATGGCTCAGACCCCACCAGCCATTTCCACCATTTGCCACAGTAATTTATCTGCTTGCTAAGTGAACGCGCAAGCGAGCGAGTATTTTTTTTCTCAGAAAGCCGGACCCAACCTCTGCGCTCCAACCAGGAAAGGATAAGGTAGCCCCAACACAGAAAGATGGCAAGACTGCACACCAGTGAACGGTTAGTTTAAAAAAAAAATAACTGCTTCACGTTTTGTAAGCCTTATTCAAAAGGCAGGTTTCCTTCCGTCTCCCTACTTCCTCGCTAGAGTTCTCTCCTTCAAAACTGTAGTGACTGTCCGTAGATGGCTACTCCACAGTGCAACCGCCTGCCTTACAACACTGCACCCTGCCAATTCTATTAATTTCAACAGTTTTGCAGGTGTCCCCTCTCAATATCCCACTGTAAAAGGGGCATTAAACAGAAAGGTACCCGTTATTTTCATCCAAACTTGCCTAACCGGCCCCATTCCTCGGGCAGATTCCCAAGCAAACAATCACTAAATGAATCCTTCATTAAAGGAATAAAATACAGTGAATGATTCAATGTATGTGGAAAAAAAAACACTTAAATGTTTCAATTAAGCAGTCAGCGCCTGTGTGGGAGCAAGAAACCATGGGAAAAAAAAAAAAAAAAGGCAAACTACAGAGGCTCAACTAGGACAAAGGTCCTTGAGTAAAAAAACAAAAAGCACATACTTAAAATACAGGCGGAGGAACAATTTTATTTCAAAGTAAGAGTTTCAGCATTAACATAAGTCTTTTTTTCAAACGCAAAATACAGTCGCCCATTTTCTAAGCACAATAATACCCTCCAGGGTGGGCGGTATGGGAAATACTAGACCTTCCAGGGGCTATAAGGCCCTCTGCCTGCGGCGGGCCTTATTACGACCCTGGGCGGTCCAGTATTGCCCAATACCGCCCACCCTGTTTGGTAGGATTGCTTGCTTAATGCACTTTGTTCCTCACTATGCAACTGGCCGTGTATTAGCCCTAGACAGTCAATATCTTGTCATGTCTTGTTGCTTACTCAAACAGATTTAAGTGGCAAGCTGAGCAGCTTATTTCTCATCTTTCTGTGGACTTTTTAAAGTGCTACACAGTTTGGGCCCCTGATAAAGGACCTTCAGGTGCCATATACGCCTCATCTGGCTCACATTATTCATCCATGGCAAATTTGTTTAGCTGTTCCTCACTGCTGACAGACTTCCGGTACGTCATGAGCATGTGAATAGCTCAATATTACCACTCTGCAAGGGATATGCACATTAAACTTCCTTAAAAACGCTCAAATCTTATTTCCCTATATCTACTTAGTGTGCTAATTTGCCGATTAACATGTGGCAGTCCAGTCAGGCTTCACCGCCAGACTCTCTGGATAGAAAGGTACAGCAGAGGCTGTGGCCTCAACCACCCAAACCCTCCAAAAGAAAATGGACCTGATCATTTAATACATTTGCATCTTCCACTACAAGATGAGGTAGTCAGTGCTAAAACCAATGTTTTTCTTTGGGGGGCAGCGAGAGAATCAAAGTGGCTTTGCATTATTTGGTGATCAGCTCACCACCCAAGACACCCACCTTGATTCTACCAAACAAGCAGTCCTCTAGCTCCATGACAGTGCAGGCACTTCAGAAGCAGGCGGACAACACCAAATGCCTCACAAAAAGGAACAACCTCCACCTATATACAGTGTTTCGGAGGGTCATGAAGGAACAGATGTGCTACTTTTATTCCAACTTTGTTCAAGGCTACACTCCAGATACCACCCCCCCCCCCCGACATGACTCAAAATGGAGTAGTCTCAACGTGCCCAGGGGCCAAGGCATGGCCCCCACTATTGAGGTGCACTTCCTCAGATGCTAGGAATAAGAGAAACTTCTCTACCTAGCGTGGCAACAAAAATGAGGGTTACTCACCTGTAACCGTAATTCTAGGAGTGGTATATGATCCACACTTCTGGCAGTACTGTCATGTGTGGGCGGTCCCTGGTGAAAAACTGCTAGAAGAGCTGCCGTGCGTCACAGCGACCTCAGAATACCCAAATGTATTACCTATTGCAACAGACCACTCCGAAAAAGATCTACAGATAGTTACCCTCATTTCTAGGAATGTGGATATCGTGTACTACCCACACTTCTGGCAGACTACTAGCAGTTCTCCAGGAGGAGGGGGGCAAGGTGCACATCCCCCATTTAGGAAAAAGACCGCAGAACAGAGATCCCACAACCAGCATCCCGAAGTGACTCAATGTCGATGTGGTAGTGGGAAATGAAGTTGTGTGCGGAATTCCAGGTAGCAGCCCTGTAGATTTCCTGGGTAGGGACGTCCCTGGAAGCAGTCACCAAGACAGCAGAAAGTATGGCGGCATGAGCCTCAAGACTGAAGGCTCCCTACCAGCAAAACTATAGCAGAGGTCAATTCAGGAGGAGACTATCCACAAGCCAATCAGCCACCAAGCTGCCAGTCTGCCAGGTGTGGCTTTGGCATAGGTGACAGAGCTGGCCAACCTTTCCCCAAACTCCAGCTGTATGTTCCTTGTAATAAGCGAGCATTTGCCTCAGGTCCAACGTGTGGAGCCTGTGCTCCGCCTCCAAGGCTGGGTTAGTAAAGTATACCGGGAGATGCATCATCTGGTTAAGGTGAAACTCCTAACCTTCGGGAGGAACTTCGGGTTGGGGCGGAGAACAACTTTGTCCTTGTGGAAAACCAAATAAGGAGACTCCAAGGAGAGCACCTGGAGCTCACTGATCCTTCTGGTGGAGGTGATTTCCACCAAAAAGGCAGCTTTCCATGACAGGCTGAAGATGAGACACCTGTGCATCAGCTCAAATGGCTAGCCCGTGAGCATAAACAAAACCAGCAACAAGTCCCAAGGTGGTAGTGATTCACGCACTGGTGGGGACAGATGGTCACGGCCTTTAAAGAAGCACCCAACCACCTTCTCCTGCACCACCATCAGCATACCAGTTTGCGCCAGATATGCAGAGATGGCTGCCAGGTGCACCTTGAGGATTGACCGAAAGCCTGACAGAGGTGTACCAAATATAATCCAGAATGCTTGCCACGAAGCAGGACAAGGGGTCTAGCTCCTAGACCTGATACCAAATGGAAAACCTCTTCCATTTGAAGGCATAGCACTAGCAAATCAACAGTTTCAGAGAGGCCTCCACTACATAGACTTCAGAGACACCCAAAGCCTGGAACTCTAGCCACTCAGGAACCAGGCTGTCAGGTGCAGGGACTGAAGATCCAGGTGAAGGACCCTACACTGAGAGCAAGAGAGCAGGTAGGGACGAAGAGGCAGCTGCCACAGAAACCTGCTGATGAGGCTAAGGAGATCTGGGCACCAGAACTGGTGTAGCCAGTCCAGAGCCACCAGGATCATCTACACCTTGTCCCGCTGAACCTGATTAGAGCTTTGAGGAACAGGGGAATGGAAGAGAAGGTATACAGGAGGCCCAGGGCCTTGAAGGCATCCCCCAGCAGTGTCCTGCACTGAGGAGGGTGGGCACAAAACACCCTCTGTTTTGTGTTCTCCAGGGAGGCAAACAAATTGACCTGGGGAGTGCCCACTGGAAGACCAGGTGACTACCTCCTGGTGAAGGGAGGACTCATGAGATGCCTCACCCACTTTGCTGAGAGCATCTGCTGGCTGGTTGGACACCAGCCACATGAATCGCGAGAAGGTTGGCGTCCAGACTGAATGAGGGTTGAGGTGCAGAGAGCTTCCCGGAATAATGAGAGGGAATGCATCCTGCCCTGCTTATTGAGGTAGTGCATAGTAGTCAATACTGTCAGTCTGGACCTGAATGACCTGACCCCGCACTACAGGAGTGAAGGCCATCAGAGCCAGACGCACTCCACTGAGATCCACCAGGTTGATGTGACGTCGAGACTCCATGGAGTTCCACAGCTCATGGAGTCTGTGGTCCTCCCATGTGGGCTCCCCATCCCATCAGAGGTGGTCATGCGGGTGGCCATCAGCTCTGGACAAACAGGACTCCTTTATCCAGATGTGCTGGGATGAGCCACCACTGGATGGCATCCCACATCAGCTGCGTTATCATAACCGGCTGGTTGAGATGACTGACACAGAGACCACTGATGGACCAGCTCCCACTGTAGGGGGCACATCCTCCAGCGAACCCACCAGATCATACTGGTGCAGGACACCCTGTACCCCAGCAGGCACAGCAAGGCCCTGGCAGGGCGCTGACTGGGCAAAAGTGGTAAGATACTTTGCCCTGTCCACCAGGAGTCGGGCTGTGGTCAGGGGGAAGTCTAGCTCCATCCCAATGAACCGGATGACCTGTGAGGAGCAGAGTTCTGACCTTGTCACACTGACCAGGAGGCCCAAGGCAGGGCAGGTCTGAAGGGTCAGATCTCTGGACACCTGCACCTCCAATCAAAAGGAACCAGCAATCAGCCAATAGTCCAGGTATAGGTATGTCCAGACAATGGTGCCTCAGGGAAGCTGCCACCACTACCATGCACTTGAAGACCCTGGGCGGCCAAGGAAAGGCCAAATGGCATGGCCTGGAACTTGCACAGGATCCCTTCCAAGCAGAACCTCAGGAACCGCCAGTGCGACTGGCACATCGTGATGTGAAAGAAGGCGTCCTGAAGGTCCAGGGAGCAAAGCTACACTGTCCTGCTCCAGGGAAGGGATGATCAGATTCAGAGTGACCATCCTGAACTTGTGCAGCCTCAGGAACTGGTTATGGTCATGAAGATCTAATATGGGCCACCTCCACCCCACTCTGGAACCAGGAATATCTGGAAACTAATCCCAGACCAGCAGTGATGTCTCAGAAGCAAGCCACAGCTTCCTTTTGGAGAAGCTGGGCAATGTCTTCCCAAAGGGTGGACAACATGTCAATGAATACCATGCCTTCCCATAGGACATAGCTTGGCAGGGTGGGAAAACCCTGAATTCCCAGAGCCAACCCTTGACCCACCACTTCTAACACCATTTGTCTGTGGTGATAATGGACCAAGCGGAAGAGAAGTGGCAAAGCCTGACCCCAACAGAAGGTCCAGAGCTAAGCAGGACAGGCAGGGGAGGGACACCCCCTAACCCATCACAGCTCAGCCCTGGAGGCAGCTCCAGGACTGGCTGAGGGAGGGGGCAGCCCCTCAGCTGTCTAGTGCCAGAGAAAGTTGGACTTTGGCTGCCATGCCTGCTGCTACCCCGCTTGGGGCTGTGGTGGTCTTGCCTAAAGCACTGAGATCTGAAACTGAAAGTGCTTCTTCCAACGTTTCTTACTGGGACAGAGTCCAGGGTGGCGCTGGACTTTATGTGAATGATGTCCCTCAACCCCGGGCACAAACAGGTCGGTACCCAAGAAGGGAGCATCTGTGTACAGAGTCTGCCATAAAGGTAAAGATTCTCAGCCATGCCCAGCGACCCATAGTCACTGCTGTGGCTATGGACAAGGCACAGGAATCCTCAATGTCCATGGCCATCTGAAGCTGCTGTATAGCTACTGTGTGCCCCTGGTCAAGGATCAGCTTAACTGGCAGCTGAAGATCAGCTGGCAAGCAGGGAATGACCTGATCCAATATTCTCAAAAGGGCATGGGAAAAATTGATCACAACAGCCAACTGGCCTGCCCGAAGGCAGTGTGTCCTTTCTGGCCCCATGACCAGTTTCTTGGACTCCTTGTCTGTGGGCTTGTTGATGTCACCAACACCGCCCATATGCCGAAACACTCAGTCTGCAACCAACCCTTCAGTCGAAGGGTGCTCAGTAAACCCAGGCAAGGACCAAGTAGGCACCGCATACTTGGGAACCATACAGGTGGATGGCAAACAGGATGCTGGGTGCTGCTACAGCTCTGGAGTGGGACCAAGGATGGCCTCCACTATAGGGAAGGTGACACCAGGGGAGTCACCAGTGTCAAAGATCTCAGTCGGTGGGTATTTGGCCCTCTTTTGAAGTGGCTGCAGTGGAATGCCCATTGATTCTGAGATCAGGCGGAGCAGGGCCCCAAAGGATGTCAACCTATGATCTGCAATGAGCTCTTCAGTGCACTCAGTCGAAGCCTGGAATCTGTGAGGAATACGCAAGACTTCCAAATCTGAGAACTCCTCCAACACGACCTTGCTGGGCTCCTGGTGGACAATACTGGTCTCGGAGTGGTGTGAATCTGCACAGACAGCCTACTGGGAAGCCCACGCAAAGGTTGTGGAGACAGTGGTTCCACCCCAATAGGTGGTGATGCAGGTGTCCACCCAGCTGGGGAGACTGAACAGGCCGTGGCACCAGCATCCAAAGGAGTGCAGGTAGATTGTGAAGCCCGACCTTGGCAAAGAATCTACTGCTGCCAAACAAGCTCCTCATACCAGCACCTCAGTTTAACAGCAGAGCCTTTCCTCGCTGGATGACTAAGAGAAAGAGGAGCATCAACTGTGCTTTTTGGCCAACTGGCGAGAGCAGGTCCAGGACCTTTAAGAACAGAGAATCCAGAGACCTCGATCTAGAAGTGGCTCTCTATAAAGACCTTGACAGACATCTGGTCGAGGAGACGTGGGGGTAGGCATGGGACGCCAAGGAAGCCCTGAAGGTTGAATCTGTCGAGGACAGCCAGCCGGCTCAGCTCACTGATCCAGCCCCTCTTGCAAGAGAGCCATCAGGACCAGAGTCCTGGAAAAGAAATCCTCCCCGTCCTCCCAACAATTGGGTTGACAGGGTCAAGATGACCATCGAGCCAGCAGAAGCACGGAAACTGGAGGAATGAGCCTGCTCTCATTCCCATGACCTGTGGTAGGGCTTTGATTAAGAGTCCCATTTAGATCCTCAGTAAGGGCCCTCCCCAAGAGTAGATAGGGCAGGCACAAGCCCCTTAGCACCCCAATGAAAGAGACAGCCATGCCCGCCGGGATCAAGGTAGACTAAGCAGTACAACAGGCAGCCTGGGCCAAAGCCTACTGAAACGCAGAAAGCTGCTCAGACGAGCCAGCCACCGCAGAGATGACTTTGTGGGAGTCAGATTTAATGGGAGGGTCCTACTAGTCAGGGCGACCCATGACTAGGACCAAGTGGTGTGTGATCTGTCTGTACACACTCCTTTCACTAGGCAATAAATCCACATTATTTTTGCATTTTTTTGGTTGGAGTGGTTTCATTTAGCTCACAAGTGCAGGTTACTTTGCAGAATCATCCCACTGCTGACTGATAGCAACACGCTGCCAGCTGTAGCAGCTTCAGATAATGGGAGAGTGGGCATAGCATTGCCAACTAACAGTTTTGGGTTGCGCTGGTGTTTATGCAAAATCAAGTCTGGCACCTGCACCATTTTAACCAGTTCCAAATTGGGAATATTTCTCCTCAATTCACATACCAAAAATTGCACACACACACACAAAAAAAAAAAATCTAAAAATAAAGCCAAATCCAATTTTCTATGATGCAAAATTGTTAGAGCTGCATATTATTGCTACTGCTAAAGGCTTAAAGCTTATGTCCATAAATATTTGTAGCCTTTTACCAAAAATGGGCATGCTAAAAGCTTGGATTACCCACACCAACCCCAGTGTGCTTCTCGTGGCTGAAACATGGCTATCCCCAGCCATCCCTGATACTACCATCTCACTGGCAGGCTACGATATGTATAGAACCGACTGCCACACACAAGGGGGGGATAAAAAGTGATCTACAGCAAAGATAAAATCTCCTCCTCCTCCCTACTCACATCTGCGACTGTACCCCTAGAGTACCAGGGTCTAGCCATCTGTCTTCCTCTCAAAGGTTGAAGGTCTCACCATTACAGGATGCTATAGGCCCCCCTCCGTCAGCTCTGCTATACTACAGTTCTTACAGGACATTGCCACCACCCGAAACAAGAAAACAGTAATGACTAATCCGAATTAGGATTGCCTCACTGAAAATGCAGCTTCTGTGCAACATCTGTGCGACAAATTAGGCTTCTTGCAGCTTGTCACTGAACCCTAAAAACCCCATGAGCTCATCCCTGCTTGATGTCATCCTTAACAGACCACATAGGATACTATGACTACCATGTTTGACAATGTCTTTAGTGATCACAACCTAGTAGCTTGTGTCAGAGGCATACTTAAACCGGAGGGTAACACCTGCTATATACAGAAAAGAACATTCGCACATTTCAGCCTGCACGTACACATCCAAAAATTGGCAGCCATCAACTGGCAAAAATGTTATCTAGTCCTCACCTTCAGGTAGCCCACGGTTCTTCCTGGAGCAATTCATTGCAGTCAGATCAACTAGCCCACTATGTGCAGCGCAGAGTTAAGAAAAAGCTGTCACCCTTGTTCACCAAGGGATTAAAAACCACCCTAAAAGAATGTGATAAACTGTGGGTGACAGCTCGTGCCACTAAAACTGACCTGGCAAGCCTTCCAACAAGCAAGAAATAGGTGCACCGCATTAATTTGCGCAGCTAAATCCAACTACTACAAAGAGGTACTGTATGCCAATAAACAGTCCAGCAGGATTCTGGAGGGCCATCAAAAACCTGCAAGGTGATCCAGCTGCACCATCATTACCAAAACAGCTGCTTGTTGGTACGAAGCTTTTTGCCGATATACCTTCGGTTCTGGAAGAATTAAATAGGCATTTTGCCTCAGCTGGGAATGCTTTTGATGTAGCTGCCGTCACAACATCAACCATTCCAACCACCCCCCTGCCAAACCTACCACCAGCTAGTCCGCACACCATCTTCCAACAGGTTACCTTCTAAGATGTGGAGCACCTTCTTTTAACTTTAGATCACAGAAAAAGTACAGGTGCCGACAGGCTAGACACATACATACATACACATACACACACACACACACACACACATATATATATACATATATATACACACACACACACACACACACACACACACACACACATAGGGACATTCAGTATTTACAGTACCCACCATGCATCTCTTCAATCTCTCCATCTTAGAGTTTGAAGTCCCCCTCCTCTGGAGGATAGCCCATATTATCCCATTACACAAACCAGGAGACAGAAATTCACCACATAACTATAGGCCAATATCTGTTCTCCCCGTCTTAGCAAAATTAGAAAAACTGCTCCATAATGTGGAAACTGGAGGGGGAACTACAGGGGGGAGCGTTGGATGCATTTTTTCACTAAGAAGGTGGTGGAGCCATGGAATGCATTGCCTGGAAGGCTGGCGGAGGGATTCAAGAAGGGGTGGTACAGGTACAAGGGGAAACAAACTAAAGAAGATCCTATTGGGAGCTGGGGGGGTGGTGGTAAGGCGAGCTGCCACTACGTTGCTGGCTTTCGAGCAGACATGACAGACCATTTGGCCTATTCTGCTGGCTTTTTAGTATGTTAGTATAATCAAATGAAAGACTTCCTGAAATCTAACTTATCAACCAACTACAAATCAGGGTTCCATGCAAAGTACAGTACCACCTCTGCCCTGCTTAAGGTCACCAGCGACTGGCTTACAGCATAAACTGCAAAGAAACTACTGCAGCCCTATTCCTAGACCTTAGTAAGGCATTTGATACTGATCACAATATCCTGCTAGAGAAATTAGCCACTATCGAACGTGGCAACAGTGTGGTACAGTGGTTCTTCTATCTTACAAATAGGTGACAGCAAATAAAGGTAGAGAGCCTTGCTTCTACCTGTGCACCCTCTGCAAAGGGGCTCTGCAGGGGTCTATAATGGACCTGCTGCTGCTCCTCATATACAATCAATTGGGACACAGTATCACCAAGGCCAAATTACATTTCTATGCAGATGATATGGTGCTCTATGTGCTCAACCCAGATTCCGATGTGGAAACGTCAGTACTCCAGGAAGATTTCAACCTCCTCCAACACAATCTCATACAAGCTGAACTTTTACTAAACGCATCAAAAACTAAATGCATGATATTCTCGTCAAATTCATGCCCCAACCCACATGTGGCCTCCCTACGTACACTTAAAGAAGCTACTGAGGTCGTGCACACCTTTAAATATATCTAGACATGTTAATAGATAACGTGTGCTTGGAATGCAAGTGATGCCCTCTGCAAAAAACTGAAGCAAAAACTAGGTTTTCTATTCCAAAACCTATCCTGCCCATATGCAGAAGATAGGAAGCACCTAGTACAAGCCACCTTTTCTTCCCCTTTTGTACTATGGGGATGTTCTATATGGCAGCACCACGGCCACTCTGCTTTGTAGTCTTGACATACTATACAACAGAGCACTCAGATTAGTAATGCTTTGACCCTCACCCATCACTGTCTGCTGTTCAAAACTGTCGACTCGACCTAGAAGGTTAAGGCACATTAACACCTGGACAGTTAATGTACTGAAGGATTCCCTACCCAATTACATCTCATTACTTTGCAGGGTGCAAGGCCCCTATGCTCCTAGAATGCATAAATCCATCTCATTGGAGACCTCCCGGCACTTCAAGTATGGTAAAATGGCATTTAGTTGGACTGCTGTGTCTGCCTGGAATTATTTTCAGAAATGTGCCAAATTATCCACTTTGATCTGCCCCTCATTTTTTTCCTAAAACAGCACTGTGCTAGACACATGTAACTGCATCTAGCACCTAAATCTTTGCTTTGAGTGTCCCTGCTTGCCTTGGCTGATATGTTGAACTGCAGCAAAACAACATATGCATCTACACTAGACCCAGCGCTATTACTGGACGCGAGATATTTTCAGTGCATACTCCTTGTACAAGCCTATGATTAGGTTTTATTTCTCCTTATCCCTTTGTTATATTTTCTATGATTCTTTTACTGTATTCCTATGATTCTCATGCATCTCTTAAGATCTGTATTTTTCAATTGTGTTAATCTGTCATACCCCGGGATCTCCTTGTAAATGAGCTTGCTCAATGGAGCCTTTCCTGGTAAAATAAATAGATCCCAGACCCCACCAAAGTCTGCTCTTCTGCCTATGGTCACATGCCACATAAAATATAGCAAACCCTTCCCTCACTCATATCAGCCCAACACCCTTTCCACCAAGCCCTTTCAAGTCTTCTCAGCCAGCGATACAGACAGTACAAACTGTCCAACACAGCACAAAGGTCCTCATACTGTTTAACAGCCAGACCTGAATTCTGGTGAGATCTCCTAGTACAGTTTCCGGTCAGTGCAGCAGTATTCCTAGTGCCCATAATGCAGACTACCTGCATTCGCAGACAAGCTTAGGCCATCGGTGGCCAGCTGGAATGGAAGGACTGAGTGTCCCAAGGACTGCTCTCCTTCCTCAGGGGAGGAGGATCACTGCTCATTCCATTTGTCTGCCATCTGGTAAAGACCATGTGTGAGCACAAAATGGGGTGGGGATAGCTGTTGGATCCATTTCCTGCATTCATGCTTGCATAATTGCTTGCCAGCGCTCCTTGGGTGAAAATCAGGAGAATGAAGAAAAGGCCCCGTCTGGTCATGCTGACACCTCCCACAGACTCAACTGACATGGCAGGCCAAACAATGTGGTTCTGGGTAACTGGTTAGTCCGTGAGAAGGTCACGGACTGAGCTGGGGAGGTGTGGTGTTTAGAGTTAGAAGAATAGGGGTAAAGAAGCTTGGTTAAAAAAAAAAAGTTGGTGACTAAAGGATCTGTTAAAAACTGGGTTGAGAAGAGTATGGGCTGGGGGGGCATTACATATTTTAAGTGGAATAGGAGGAAGAATAACTACGCTGTAGGGCGGGGGGGGCAGATCTCTGGAAACACTGTATCCAAAGGTGCTTAAATGGAGAGCAGAGAAGACCATTGGTTGGAGGGGTGGTTAGAAAAGCCACTCTGCATACCAAAGCACTTTACATTATGGCTGGGGAAAGAATGCTGCAGCCATTAGGCCGGGGTGGGGGATTAAGAAACAAAAACAAAAAAAAATGACTTTATACCAAGTGCTAACAAAGTTTAGCTGTCAGTATTCAAGATGCCATTTTGTATGACGGTAACTGCTGCACAAAGATTTTATATCAACATTTTCCCTGACCCCTTTTAGGTATCTGCGTCTGGGACTGAAACTACAGAGGATGAAGTTACTAGTTTTAAATACCAGGTCATTTGAAGAAATCCCACGTTTCCCCATAGGTAGGGGTACCAGACTTTGGGATGCCAAAAATAGGACACTTACTCCCTCCCTTGAGTCCTTGTGCCAGACCCCGTGTAAATAGGTTTGAAGTCCCCACTGCCTTCACAGCTCATTTATAAAGAGGTCCTGGGTAGGAGAGAGTTAAAATAACAATAATACAAAAGGACAGGGAAGGTACATGAAAAATATTTGTCAGCTGGAAAAGAGGATATGTTCTCGTAAAAGGGGACATCTGGTAACCCTACCCATAGGAACAAACAGGAAATCTTTTACACCCCACAACATGCTTAAAACCCCTGGTACGACACTACAAGGTGCTCTGGTCCTGCACTCAGTCTGGCGCACAGAATTTACTGGAAGATTGATTTGTTGTGCGAGCTGTTACTTTTTTTGGATAAGTAGACATTTACACTTATTAAACATTAACTCACTGGGTTATCCATTACAAATCACTTGTGATTTCGGTCAATCAGCACAGAGCCTCTATACCACGCATCGTGTACAGTCATGTTCGGAGTGGAGCACTCCTTCAAAGCGGGGGCCCCATTTTACTTCTGATATTTGGGGAGGGGGGGGGGTTGGAAGATATTTAAAGCAGGAGCATTTGTTAACTGGCAAAAAATGTCTAAGTTTTGCAGAAATATATTTATTTTTGACATGACCTGCTGCAAGAGATTGTCTAGAAGATCTAAAGATACACTGACTGAATCTGGATTATGAAATGGTCATCATAAAATAAGAGCTCAGATTGGCTGCTAGAGATGAGATATTCATTCTGATGCACAGGACAAAGGTCCAGCACTGGGCAGTGGGCACTGATATAGGTGATGCTGCCCACTCAGAACCTTAAAACGCAGCCCTCTTGTTTGTGCCACAAGTGGTGCCAGTCGAACTGTAACAAATAAAAAATACCTCCGACCTCCTGTTCAGATTGCCTCAGTGTTTGGATATTTCCATTTTTATAAAATCCTTCTGCCTCTGGATGTACCATGAAATGAACTGCACACACGCTAGTTCATCGGTAAAAAAAAAAACGGAACAATCGCGATCTGTATACCTGCACGCCCCTCTATCTGTCTTCAAGCCCGCTCGCTCTTGAAATTCTTATTTTTATTTCTAAAAATCCATCTACATGCGGATGCAGCATGAAATGAACAGCGATGTCTCAGCCCACACGCTCGTTTGTGCATTATAAATAAAATGGAACACCCGCCCGGCCCCTCACTCTCTCTATCAGCCTGCTGTTTTAAGTTTTGGTTGTGTCTTTTAATTTAAAAACAAAAGAAAAACAGATTGCGGCTATTTCTCCATACAGCATTGGGGGCGGGGTGAATACTGCCATGACAACGAGACCTAAAATACAGAAGCCTTTGTTGGACAAGTCCTTCAGTGCAAAAAAGAAACACACAGGACACAAGCAGAGAAACTATTTTATTAAAACTGACACAAACATACAGGTTTTTTACTACTTAAAATTGAATTTAACCTACCAAATGCAGTTGCACTACAGATAGCCATTTCAACAGTGCAATAAACCAATCCAGTGTGTGCGTTAGACACTAACACAAGGCTAGGAAGCTGGATGCACTCGGCTGGTGGCCTTGTGCCTCACTACACCTCCTAGCCATGTGATAAAGTGTCTAACGCACACCCTGTCATGGCTTATTGCTTACGTATAACACATGGGATATCAGCCGCAGGCATCATCTCCTTCAGATGACTTCTCAGTCAATCCTGGGACCTCCCCACCAACACTACCAAGTGATTTCTGCATTGCAGGTATAAAAGAGGAGCCCCCAACTACTTCCCAGTTCTTTTCAACTGCGACCTGCATGCAACAAGTCCTCCCTCGGAGCTCTGCTTACCAGTCGTCAACTAAGAGTTCTACAGACCAAACGTTCATTCTAAACGGGTTCGTCTACTGATGTCTTCAGATTCCTCATTCTGAAAGTGTTCCTGTGATAATCTAAATCGCCACAGAGAACCTCCAGAACATCTGTTCGGTGCCTTGACCCTGTACACACCCCCCAGGATTGTGCCTCTGAAAACTGTTCAGCACAGGTCCTCCTTGGAGTCTCACACCTCTGCTGGTGTACCCTCCTTGTCGACGGTCTGGGTAGGAACCATGCTAGCAAGACAATGCATGTTTCTCCCAAACCCTCATCGATGAGAGCCCTGAGCTCTACCAAAAAGTTAAGTATCCGAGACAGTAGCCACTGTTATGTTTCCTACACAGTCCATGACTGCTGGCTCCTCTTACCTCCATCGACTGCTCCTCAGTCGATTGAGAGTTCAGGGGTTCCCCTGCGGCTTCCATCGCTGCCTCCCCCTTCTCAGAATGCCATTGTCAGTCGAAGATGGCTTCTGGCTGGTCAACTATTGTCTCGTCGATGACCAGCCTGGTCTGAGAGCTCACTGCTGCCTACCTTGTCGGCGACACTGGGGGTCAGACAGTGGAACTCATGCAAATTTATGCTTCGTTACTATACTTCTGGACCATTGACGATTTGCTCGTTGACGACTGGCCGAGTTTCTCAGAGCTCAAAGCAGACTTCCTCATTGACTGCACGACGCGAGTCTTTGCGCAGTAGAGGTACAACTGTTACTCAACAGATTGCACATTTGCATGGTGGCCCTACACCGTGCTGCCGCTATTCTTTTGCATGATCGCCACTGTATACTCACCCTTCATCGGGGTCGGTCAGGTTGGCACTACTGCCTTCCTCTATTCCTTCAGTGGTTCCTACACTGTCCATGCTGTTCCTACCATGTTCGCAGGGCAGCTGGCCATGGTGGATGTCCAGGCTCTAGTGCAAACACTATCCTGGACCTTCTGAAAGTCCGCCCATCGCCATAACCGATCTGCCTCTGCTCCCCCCAGGCCTTCTTCGATCTTGAAGGCATCCAGCTCTTCCCCATTTCCTCCAGATTACATCTGAGGAATGGGGACTTAGCGGGCCAGTTCCTACAAGCCAAGGATGAGCCAGCCTCTGACATGACTGGTCCAACAGACCTCAACTACCAGGGACTCCCAATAAATTTGATGTCTTGGGGATGAGTGTTCTGCACTTCACTGGAACCATTCCTGCTGGTACTATTCAGGATGATCTCCCTGCAAAGTTGTCTGCTGCAGCGGCAGTATGCAGTCACATCTTAGGGCCACATATGACACCGATGACATCGGCTTGGGCTTCCTCTGTGGGTGTTTGTCTCAGACACCATGCAAGCTCGCTGAGAGTTTCAGGTCTCTCACAGGATGTACATTAACTCTCCTTAATGCACAAGGAGTCCTTCAAAGCAGCTACCCTCATGGGTCTAGACCCAAGATTCAGAGGCAACCTGCTACTAAGTGTAAGGCTCTGTTAACCCTGCAATCCGTTATGTCCCTGCAGCCCCCACACAGGATTACCTTTCTCCAGTCATGAGGCGGGAAACCTTTAATTCCCACGACTGTCGGGGGCAGGTTTCCCATGCACCTCCCAGAGAGGACAAGGCTTACTTTAGGTCTATGAATACTCCACTCTCGGACACCAGGTTCCAGCATTGGTCTAGCTAGACAAATTCAATGCTCTGCTCAAAACAAGCCATAAAACCAGTTCCCCATCCAACAGAAAGGTGCAAGAATTTATTCCCTTTCTTCCTGGTTCCCAAATGGGCAGCGGACTTGCACCCTGTTTTGAACCTCAGGGATTTCAACCTCTTTATTAAATATGAAAAATGCAGGATAGTGTCTCTTCCAACACTTCTCCCCTTGCAGAGCATGGCAGATTGGCTCTGCTCTATCACTATGAAGGATGCGTACCTCCATATCCGGATGCACCCTGCTCAAATGTCAGTTTTGTTCCAGGGCCATCATTACCAGTTTAGAGCCCTCCCATTCGACCTTTCCTCAGCCCCAAGGGTATTCACACAATGTCTAGTGGCAGTCGCAGTGGCCCTCCGCAGGGAAGGCCTCCGTGTCTTTCATTACTTGGACTGGCTCCTGAAAGCATCTTCATCCAATAGCTGTTATTTACGCTTTCTTGAACCCTGCAGTTCGAAGAGGTAGGGATAGCAGTAAACTATCCAAAGCCCAAAATGGACCCTGCACAATGCCTCCAATATACTGGAGCCATGTAGACGCTTCCGTGGAGATGGCACATCTGTCCATAACTTGGGCGGATGCCCCGACTGCTTTGGCACACAGCCTAGAATCCAGAAGCAGACTGGTTTCGGCAAGGGAATACCCGCGCCTCCTGGGACATTTGGCAGTATCGATTCCAACAGCTCCCAATGCCAAGTTAAATATGAGGGTCCTTTCGTGGTCCCCGAGAGTCCAATGGGACCAGGACAACTATTTGGATGCCCCGTCTATGTCTTCCCCGGCTCTTTGGGTCCTACAATGGTGGAAATCCATGGACAACGTAATGTGTGTGTGCGTGCGTGTGTGTATATGTATGTATGTATGATGTATGTATGTATGTATGTATGTATGTATATGTATTATGTATGTATATATATATATATATATATATATATATATATATATATATATATATATATATATATATATATATATATATATATATATATATATATATATATATATATATATATATAAACAAAAAACTCTAATGCATCAGTTAGGGTTGTTCCACATTGATAAGCGAGAAGTTCGTTGTTAGGGTTTGCAAACCCCCTTGGACCCCTCAGCCACCCCCAACAGCATCGAGTGCGGCGTTGGGGTGGTCTGCCCCAACTCACCCCATCACATGTGTAAAGCTGAGGAATAGGAGAATGGGTGAGAGTTGGACCAACAATCCCAACGCTGCACTTCGATGCCAGTTGGGGTGGCTGGAGGAGTTCAAGGGGCTTGTAACCCTAACACTGATTTCTCACTTTTGTCACTGTGGAACAACCTAACTGATGCATTAAATGGATTTTTTTGCCTCTAATTTCCCTTCTTTTTGAGAATGACGAGAAATAGTGAATGTAATGTGGTGGCGGGAGTGCCACATTATGTCTTGTGACATAGTACCAGGAATAGCAACGCAAACACAAGCGCTAACAGTGGCGCACATGGTAACGCAAACGCAAATGGTAAAGAAAACGTTACTAGAAATGCAAGCGCAAAGTGACGCCGAAGCGAACAGTGGCACAGACAGACACTGAAGCGCGTACGAAAACGTAACTGGTAACGCGAACAGTGATGGCAGCGGTATTTTAAATGGAAATGTTAAGTGTCACAGCAAAAAAACAGAAATGGAAAAGAGAACGTAAGCGCACACGTAAACGCAAATCGTAACACGCACAGGCACGGTACTGCAATTGTAAATGCAAATGGTAAAGTTAACATGAAGAATAACGCCAAAGGAAACTGAAACAGAAATGGGAACAGAAGCACAAACAAACGCGCACGGGCACAGTACCGCAATTGTAAACGGAAATGGTAACAGCAACAGCAGCAAAGGAAACAAACGCAAAAAGTAAACGCAAGCACACACACACACACACACCCCCACCCCCCATAATGCGCACGGGCACAGTAACGCAATTGCAAACGCAAATGATAACATTAACAGCAAGGAAGACGCAAAACGAAAGAGAAACAGAAACGCAAATGAAAGGGCTGCCGGAAATGCAAATGGCAATGCACACAGTGACAGAAACAGTAGTGGAAACACAAATGGTAACAGTAACGCAAACGAGCGCAAATGACAACGCAAAGGGTAACACATGGTGGCTTACCTGGGAATGGTAGCATAAGCGGGACATAACGCAAGTGTAATTCTCCTATACTTCTGCTGCTTTACATGTCATGGGGTGAGAGTTAGGGCTGACTATCCCAATCGCATCCAATGCGGTTGGGGGGTGGGCGGAAGTCAAGGGTTTTCAACCCTAACAGCGAATTTTCTCACTTTTGTCACTGTGGAACAACCCTAACTAATGCATTAAACAGAGTTTTTGCCATATAGATATATAGATATATATATATGATATATATATCGTATATATAGATATATATCATATATATAGAGATATATAGAGATATATAGAGAGATATAGATATAGATATAGAGATATATAGATATATATATAGATACACATATAGATATATATAGATATATAGATACATATATATATATAGATATATATACACACATATATAGATATATATATATATATATATACACACACACACACACACACACACATTATATATACACATACACACAAATTATGGTAACACGGTAATGCTACCATAGTTAGGGTTGAGGAGCACTTTAAGGTTAAAGGGTGAAATTTTGCACCTTAATAACTTTGCCACCGTTGAGCGGATTTGCCTGAAATTTGGCAGGCACGCGGTTGGACATGGTAGATCTTGGGATCTGCCAACTTTAATACCAGTCGGATATACAGCTCTGCGGAGTTGATTAGCGACAACAAAAGCGCAATTACATTTACACAAATTCTTTGCTCTACGCCTACAGGTCACATGGTTTCTTGCCGACCGGTCAAAAACTTCAGGGAACATGCGGCTGGGGTCCCCAATGTGCCCTTTGAAGATTTTGTAAAAAAATATTGAACTGTTCAAAAGTTATTCAAAAAACAAGTTCCCATTATAAGTCAATGGGAAAAGTTAAACAGTTCAACACTTTCACAAATGCACTTTTTAGTGTTGCAAATTGCCCTAGTAGTGTCACAGATCCACCATTTTTTTTTTCAGTTACTGATCAGAAAAATGCTTGACATTTAAAATTGGGACCCTCTAGGAACACTATTTTTTGCGTTCACCTAGTCGGACCCTCAGGATGCTAGCCATGTCTTTATTTTGGGGTTAAACACCCCAGAAATATGATTTTCAAGTTTCTGGAAAAAGTAGTGTCGCACTTGCGACACTACTTTTCCAGACTATGACCAAATGACAGGAGTTATTTGCTACCCTGCTGCAAAAGAACAGTTTGGTCTTTTGGGCTCAAATTTGGAGGGAAGGCAGCTAACATCCCACAGATGTGCCTTTTGGTGGTTTGGTGAAAAAATATAGTATGGATGGCAAGTTACGGTACTCTGAAGTTGAAGTTTTTTCCCCATAGACTAACGTGGTGGCGTACGCCGCGCCTTTCGGGGCTCGTATCCCAAAAACGGTACAAGATATGGAATTTTCGTCGTGACAATGCACAGTCTATAGCTACGCAGTCACTGAAAATGTAGCCTGGAAAATCATGTGAATTTTTTTTTTTTTTTCTATGTCGCACAGTTACTGAGATACAAGCAATTTAGTATTCCAACACCTCATTTTTGGCTCCAAGGCCCATTATTATGCATACATTCTTTGTACACACTGCGTTTCTCTATGTAGCTGTTGGGGGAAAAACAGGGTATGCGCTTCTGTTAGTTACAGTTACTGTTTCCACTTGCGTTTACGTACCCATTTGCGTTACCGTTCATCTACGTCACCATGTGCATTACACATTCCGTTCTCATTTGCGCTTGCGTTACTGTTACCATTTGCATTTCCACTATTGTTTGTGTTTTGGTTTGCGTCACCATGTGCATTAGCGTTTAAGGCAGCCCTTTCCTTTGCGTTTCTTTCATTTTGCATTTTCGCTGCTGTTACTGTTACCATTTGCATTTCCTATTGCGTTACTGTGCCCGTGCACATTACGGTTTGCGTTTCCATATGTGCTTGCGTTTCCTTTTGTGTTTGTTTCCTTTGGCGTTATTGTTGCTGTTACCATTACCATTTATGTTTACAATTGTGGTAACGTGACCATGCACATTACGGTTTGAGTTTACGTACGCGTTTATGTTTCCTTTGGCGTTATTGTTCATGTTACCCAACATTTGCGTTTACAATTGCAGTACCGTGCCCGGGTGCGTTACAGTTTGAGTTTACGTGTGCGATTCTGTTTGCGTTTTTTCGTTTGTTACGTTTGGCGTTCTTGTTGCTGTAACACTTAACATTTGCATTTATAGTACTGGTGCCATCACTGTGCGCATTACCAGTTGCGTTTTCGTATGCGCTTGTGTGTCCGTTTACATCACTGTTCGCTTCGGCGTCACTTTATGCTTGCGTTTCTATTAACGCTTGCTTTACCATTTACATTTGCTTTACCATGTGTGTAACCGTTGCCGCTTGCATTTGCTTTGCAGTTCCTGTTACTATGCAACAGGACATCACGTGGAGGGCTGGGGGCCCTTGGGCCCCATGCTCCCGCTCACCGCATCCCATTCACTATTTATCGTCCTCATTTCCTCAAAAGAGAAATTAGAGGGCAAAAACTCTGTTTAATGCATCAGTTAGGGTTGTTCCACAGTGACAAAAGCAAAGGAAATTCTGTGTTAGGGTTAAAAGCCCCTTGACCCCCACCCCAATCGGCATCGGGGTGCGCATTGGGGTCGTCTGTCTAACTCTCACCCCATTCTCCTATACCTCTGCTTATTTACATGTAATGGGGTGAGTTAGGGGCGACAATCCCCAGCAGCACCCAATGCCCGTGGGGGCTGAAAGTCAAGGGCTTTCAACAACACCGAATTTCCTGCTGTCGCGTCAATGGAACAACCCTAACTGCTGGGAATCCTCTGTAATAATGCTCCAACACTCCTCTAGAACCCTCGCTCTTGTCATTATCTTGATGCTATGTAAATTGCTATTGTATCTACGGTCATTTCTTTCTTTGACCTATATAACTTGCCTAGGTACATCTTGTAAATGAAACCGCCTCTCAATGATGTTTCACCTGGTAAAATAAATAGATCGACAGATAATGCGAGGCATGCAGTTTCATTATCCTGCCCAGTGTCTAACTACAGACACATCCTTGACAGGGTGGGTTGCTCATCTTATGAACGTCTAGTTCCAAGGCTCCTGGATGTCAGGGGAGGCTCGCTTCCACATCAGTGTCTTGGAGAGGAGAGCAGTTCTCTATGCCTTACAAACGTTCGAGACTCACCTTCCACCCAGTTGCCTTCACGTAGCAAATCAGATAATTCTGCGGTAGTTTACTAACTAACCAAGCAAGGAGGCATCCATTCATACCCTCTCTGCAGAGAATCGATGAGGGTATAGTTCTGGGAGATCCAGAAAAATATCTTCTAGGGGTCCACATCCCCAGGGTATCCAACACCCTGGCGGATGCCCTGAGCAGATACACTGCACGGCTCACAAATGGGAAATCTTACCAGACGTCCTACACGATGTCTTCCAACTCCGGACAGCCCCATATGTGGATCTATTTGCCTCTCTGCAAAACTGCCTCTTTACTGCTCTCTCGAGGGAGGTCCTGGAATTGTGTGGCAGGATGCGTTCACTTTCCTGGACAGAAAGATTTCTTTACACCTTCCCACTCTTCTCTCATTCAGAGAGTACTACTCAAACTGGTCCGGACAGCGAGTCTATGATTCTCATAGCACTGTTCTGGCCAAGACAGATTTGGGCCTGCCGGTGGTGCAGAGGTTGAGGCATTGGGCGCACACCTGCGCACTGCATGGCTATGGTTTCGGAAGCAGGCGGTCTGCTAGAGGTCGGCAGGGGAGAGAGATCGGCGTCAGAGGACTGCTCTCCTCTGTCGAGGAGGAGCCAGGGCAGCCGGCGTGGCAGCAGCCACCGGTGGAGACTGGCGGCACTACGGCGCATAAGGGCTGCAAAGCAAGGGATGATGTCGGGAGTCTGCCCTCTGGATGTGGGTGGGAGCATCCACGTCGTGGGCTGGGTGGCACTGCACATCCCACGTCGAGGGCATAACTCACGAAAAAGTCCTCCAACCCGGATAGGAGACTGCTTGCAGCGCCTACTGCCACATGCCCATTACCAGATTTCCGTCCCCTCTGATGATCTCGCAGACCCTGGCTGGAGAGGGTTCACAGAGGAGAAAGTAACACCCTTGAGGGGGTGGGATTACAGTGGGCAGCAGAGCGCTCTGTAGCCAGAGAGAGTTTCAGTGCCTGGAGAAGAATAAACAGTTAAAAAAAAAAAAAAAAAAAAGATTTGGATCCCTTTGCTTCTGTAGCTCTTGGAGCCAGATCCCTTAACCTCTGCCAATCTGCTGGGCTCTGTTCCAGGCGCAAGGCTCCCTGCTACACCCAGACCTTCACTCCCTCCATCTGCACACCTGGCTTCTGAGGACATAGTCCTCTCACGCTTCAGGGTGTCCCCAAAGGTGGTGGAAAAAGGGTGAAGAGGCAGATTAGAAGGATTAAAACAGGGGAGGGATGGGCACAAGACCAGGGAGCAGGCTGAGGTACTAAATGAGTACTTTGCCTCAGTTTTACTGAGAAAATGGGAGTTCTGCATCATACATGAGAGACAAACTGAGGAGGGACCCTTACCGATCAGCGGGTCTGGGAGAGGAGGCCATCACTGGCAGGAGGGGGAAGGCAAAACAGGGGGCCGAGGAAGCAGAGTTGGAAATCACGGTAGAGAGTGAGGGAAGCCCTCAAGTCCCTTAAGATGGACAAAGCACCGGAGCTGGATAAATTACATCCCAGAGTACTGAGGAACCAGTGGATGTCCTGGTGAAACCCCTGGCGTAGCTTTTCAGCATCTCCCCGAGGACAGGGTGGGTGCCACAGGACTGGAAGGTGGCGCATGTAGTGCCTATCCACAAAGGTGGATCGAGAGGCGGCAGAAAACTACAGGCCCATTAGCCTGACATCAGTGGTGGGCAAGGTGATGGAAGGTATTGTCAAGGAGGGGCTGGAGGGGGAGAAACTAGAAAAGTCTGGGTGCCTGGACGATAGACAGCATGGCTTCATCCCAGGGAAATCATGTCAGAAACCTTGTGGAGTTCTATGATTGGGTGATGAGTGCCTTGGACCTGGGTAGGCAGGTGGACGTCCTCTTTCGACTTCAGCAAGGTGATTAACTGTTCCTCACAGGGGCCTGCGGCATAAGCTGGGGGAAATGGGGGTGGGAAAACAGATCAGATGGATGGGGAACTGGCTCCAAGACTGGACCCAGAGGGTCGTGGTTGGCGAGAGTCTCATCTCCAAGGAAGGTCATTAGTGGGGTCCCTCAGGGATCGGTCCTTGGGCCCCTCCTGTTCAACACCTATGTCTCTGACATAAGGAATGGTATCAGGAGTGAGAGGAGTCTCTGCGGATGACTCAAAGCTGGGGCCAGTGGTGGATGGGGAGGAGGGGAAGGTGGCCTTTCAGGGGGACTGGAGGCTCTGGAAAGGTGGCAGAGAAAGTGGAAACTGAGGTTCAATGCAGGGTATGCACCTGGGAGTCAGAAACCCGGACCAAGTGTACACCCTTTTTTGGGGGAATGCTACAAATCTCGAGGCTGAGAGGGACCTGGGGTGGTGGTGGTGGATGTTAAGATTAAACAACTCAGACTTTTAGGAGGCAGCAGTCAATGCCAACAGGATGCTGGGATGCATCGCTAGGGGATCACCTCCAGAAGGAGGCAAGTGATGTTCCTTCTCTATAAAACTGCTTGGTGAGATCACACCTCAAGTACTGCATGCAGTTTTGGAGGCCACACTTCAAGAGGGACAGTGAACTCCTGGACAGGGTCCAGAAGAGGCCAACCACAATGATCTGGGACTTGAGGGAAAAGGACCCATGGGGAGAGGTTCGAAGAGCTAAATATGTACATATTAAGAGAAGGGACAGGGAGAACAGGAGAGAGGTCTTCAAGTACATGAAGGGGGTAAATGGGGGAGGCACAGTCGGGGAGCTCCAAAAGAAGGATGGGGCAGCTAGAGGGCATAGGGGGAAGCTGTAGGAAGAAAGAAGGAGGTGCTACTTCACTGAGAGGGTGGTAGAACCATGGAATGCGCTGCCCAGGGGGCTGGTGGAGGCAGAAACTGTGGAGGGGTTCAAGAGGGGGTGGGCCAGGTACAGGGGAAGGGTTGTGGAAGCAAAGTCCAATGCAGGGCTAATACCCTATGCTGGAAAAGGAGAAGTCCGGGGGGGGAGGAAAGGTCAGCTCCCAGGGTGGGGGCTGACTAAACGAGCAGACACTAAAGACAGCTAGGCCTATTCTGCTGGCATTTTAGTATGTTAGTAAGTCCTCCGGGCTGCTAGGACAGTCTACGTGGTCTTCCTATTCTATGAAGTGGAAACGCTTCATCATTTGGAGATCTACACAGGACTTAGACCCTTAGGAGTGTTCCCCTCAGAGCATCTTAGACTATTTGCTCTTCTTGTCAGACAGTGGCCTGAAATATCCCTCTGCAGGAGTCCACCTTTCGTCCATTGCCGTATTTCATTTACCTGTGGGCAACAAACCATTGTCCCAGTTCCCTTTGATTCAAACCTTTTTAAAAAATGTATTCTGCACTTTCACCCCCTATCCGGGATCCAGTCCCTGTGTGGGATTTAAATTTGTGCTTGAAAACTTGACTAAGTCTTTTTGAGCCTGCTGAATCCAGCCAGCCCAGTTATCTTTCTTGGAAAACTATTCTTAGTTGCCTATGTTGGATAGACTTATTTCAGAGCTACAGGCACTAATGTGCAGCCCTCCCTACCTGCAATTTCATAAGAATCAGGTGACTTTATGCACCAACCCATCGTCTTTGCCAAAGGCTGCTTCTGAATTTACTTTAAAATCAGGCTATCCACTTACCAGTGTACTATGCGAAGCCTGCGAATCCAGAGGAATCCCTGCTTCATGCCCTCAATGTGCATGGAACTTTAAGCATCTTCTCCACACCTTATAGTTAAAAAAAAAAAAAAAATTGCACAGTTTTTTGCATCTTTCACCCCTGGAAATCAGGGCATTCAGGTTTCAAAGCAGTGCTTGTCCACATGGTTGTCCCACTGCATTTCTTTTATCTATACGAACTACAACAAAACTCACGGGGGTTGTAAAACCCCATTCTACCAGAGGCATGGCTACCTCCATGGCGCGTTTCTGGGGCGTGTCTGCATTAGAAATCTGCGAAGCCATCACGTGGTCTACTGTACATACATTCACAAAACATTACAGTCTAGGCATCGCTTCCAAGAAGCGAACTGCTTTTGGACAGGCAGTTTTACCAGGCCTCCTGTCCAGAATTCTGATAGTTTGCTTCCTACTCCCAACCTGGCATAACAACTGCTTGGGAATCTTTCCATGTGTTATGAAGAGATTGTCTTGAAGATAGTACAGTTGCTTAAGTACTTACCGAGTAGATCTTGGAGTATCTCCTGCAGCAGGTCATGCAGTCCCACCCACCAGCCCCCTTGCTGTTACTGCAAAAGGGTTCCTTGCTCCTGTCCTTACAAGACTCCACAAGCTGCTGCCTTATTTCTCTCCTCTGTTCTCATCGGAGGTCTGAGAATGGTTTCTCATTTGGTCCCTGGGATGGAAAAGAACAGAGTAGTAGCTGGGACCTCCCCTTTTACACCTGCCATACAGACACCATGTGGTAGTGTTAGGGGGAGGTCCCAGGGTAGACTGCTGAGAAGTCATTCAGAGGAGCAGACGCCTCAGGCTGATATCCCACGTGTTATGACCTGCTGCAAGAGATCCTCTCGAAGATCTATGGTTATGGTAAGTTCTTGCGCAACTGTACTTTATCTGACAATTCTGTCATTAATGACAAGTCAATTAAAGATGGCACCACTCAATTTAAAAATTCCTTCCGCTGAGGTTACCTATTGAATGTATATGCTAGATTCGTATTGTAGATGCATTAGGATGGTGCTACAACATGTCTGATGATGAACAGCACAACACTGTACCAAGACAATTTTTTCATGTCTGACATGGCACAGGAGTAGGAATTTCCCATATCTTGGTTCAGGAATGCAACATAAAAATGTGTACCTTGATATTTTGCTAGACAGTATTACTGCCCCCCCCCCCCAAAAAAAACTATACTTTTTTTAACAAATACTGCCGCTTTAACTAGTTACAAAACTACCATCTACCATGAGTATTTTACTGTAGGACAGGAAATATTCACCTTTTATTTTTGCTGGTTCATAATATTAGGTGAATCTCTGTACAATAGCAGCACTAGTGTTCCAGTAGAAATGCCCAGCATCACCCCTCCTGTTTGCCATCTTTAAAGAGTCCCTGGCATAAGCCATCAGGGAAAGTACCTCTACGACAAGCCTGCAGGTGGCAGGCAGGGTGGATCTTTACATAGATGACGTTCTCTTATATGTGGCACATCTGCAGACAACCCTCCCTGCAGCTTTCAGATTCTTGATTAGTTCGCCATCATCTCAGTGTACAAGCCAAATACAGCCCAAACCGAGGTCCTTTCTATTAATTTGACCCCCACCTCTGAATTGCGAGGTCGGTTCCCCTTTAGCTGGGATCTTCGCGATAAACCATTTTAAAATATCTGGTATCAGACCAGAGTTCGACCTTAACATTGTTTTACTAGCCCTGAACCTAGTGCAAATTGGCCAGGGCTAGTGCAGCTAACCCTCTACTTGTCCATCTTGACTAGTGCAGGTTTTTCATGGCTGTTAATGAAGTTGAAAAAGTCCCAACTTTAACAAGCTGTAATCCTTTTGTTAATCTCCTTCAGTGTTCCAGGTGGCCTGGTGTGATTAACAGCTCATTAAGAGCTGCAATTATCTTGCAGTTCAAGAGGGGGATCCAACAAAAGACTCAATGAGAGTCATTATCACTCAATTGTTAGGACATCTAGCTAGTGTGCATGCTGTGATCAAGGGCAGAGTGTTGTTAAGTTACTAGCTTCCAGTTTGCTGAACTTGTCTTTGATTTGTCCCACAGTATTAAAACCAATGCACCTCATTTCCCAACCTTTTGAGTGTCTGTATCCAACACTGCAGTGACAGAATGCTATCATATATACACTGTCTGCCCAGCCAGGTGATCTGTCTACTCTGTGCTTTCTCTGGACACCACTGCAGTTTACGCTCTTAAGTGGCCATCCATAGATCCATAGCTGCCATTACTGACTGGTGTATGGTTCACAATCACAGCTCCTCTTAATGGATCACACCAGTCAATGCCATCAATGCAGTACCACCAAGAATGTCATTTCATCTTAAAAAACAATGCTTTGGAGTATGTACGGTACAAAGCAAAACCTTAGTAAAATGTATAATTTGAAATATTAAAATAAGTATTCCTGGTGTGCATAGATCACCTATATAGAAAGAGAGTAGTACAGCATCATACCTGTATACTGTTCCTCTGACTGATAAAAGGACACTTAAAAAATCTGTTTTTGTTAGGGCAGAGCATGTTAAATCAATATTTTTGTGCCTGGCATATATAAATAAATATGTCAAAGTTTCTTACTTCCCAAGCCCCCTGTGTTTAATTCGCTCCGAAGAAATCCTAGAACTGCCCCTGGCTCACTTCACAGTGTAAAAAAACTTCCAGAAGTGCAGGCCTGGTTAATCACAGGGTGGGGGATGAGAGTGTCTTTCTCTGCCTGATTCTGTACATTGCCCTGCAGGTCAGGGTGGGACTGATGTGACATGCATGATGTGGCTATTGTGTGTGCAGAGCTAGAACTGTCTGATAGAAGATTTGCTATTATGGTATTCTCTGGTTTGGCGGGAAGGGGGTGAAGAAAGAGGAAGCAAGGGGCACATGGTAAAAAAAAAACAAACAGCGGCGGTACACACTGCATGTGATTGGACTGCAGTCTTTTTTTTTTTTGCAGGGGCAGGAAGCAATGTGGGAGCAGGATAAATATGCAATAATCGGAGTTTATTTTTATTTGCTTTTGGTAACCGGGTAAGCACACTAGACAGCTGGTGCCCATTTTCAGGTGCGACCCGGGAGAGTTACAAGGCATACATGGGAGAAATACATAGTTACATGGTATACATGAGAAAATTACATGGTCACAGTACAAACCTGGAGCGGCATGCTCCAACTATTTCTTGGCTTGCATTTTTTCTGTTTAACCGATCAAAATTGACCATTATTATTGTGGGCTAGTGCAGTCATCTGCGGGCTAGTGCAATTTTTAATCAACTTGTCCAGCTGGCTAGTGCAAAAAAAGTTAGGGTTGACCCCTGTATCAGACTCCCAATGTGCTTGGATCACCTTCATGAGGTTAATTATGGCCCACTGGCCAGGCAAAACTGGATTTGCAACAATGGCACACTACCACTTAGTCTTGTATGTTGTGTAAACTCAGTATGTATGGTGGTCCTGCCACACTTTATATTTTTCAGAATGCGCCAGTTCCGGTCCCCAATGCAGACTGGAAAAAATGGCAGGTAGACATCTCCAGATATATCTGACAGGGGACATGTCCCCAAATTCAACATAAAACCTTACTTCTACCCAAAGAATGAGGTGGCGTGGGCTTGCCAGACCTCCGATTATATTGTATCACTGCTCAATTGCAGATACTCTTCTATTGGCATTAACTTGGGAGTGGTCCCCAATGGCTAGCCATGGAGGATTCCCCCGATGCCCCTCACCACCACCAGAGATGACTGAACACTTCTGCACAGAGGCCTGCTTGACAGCACAGCTGGAAGAGAACCCATGGCTCCGATGTGTACAGGAGACATGTCAGAAGGTAGTAACTACTGTATTTCATTTATTTAAAATTTTGGTATTTCGGGAAAGACACACCGAGCCGCAGCTCATTTCCAGGTGTGACCTGGGGGGGAGAGGGTAGCTAGAGAAAATACATAAGTGGACATCTGAGATACACAGCACAGATGGAATAAATACATGGTGATTAAGCCACTGATAGTAACAGTCAATAAATACAAGCGAGTATATACATAGGTGAAGCCCGAGCATTAGTACATAGGAGGTTGCCTGGCGCTAGTGACAACAAAACAAAGCACAATAAAATTCCAACTATATACAGCAAGGTAACAGAATATGGCAGATGCGAGCCGAATGAGCAAGAACTGTAATTAAGCCCGGTGTGTACACTCTGGTAAAAGTAACTGGGGCCTAAGAAAGGCGTCACAGGTAGGGGGAGGGGTTCAGAGAGGGAGCAGGCAGACTACCGACCTAGCCGTTCACATCAGCATGCCTGGATCCTTGTTTCTGGGAGTTGCTGCAGGCAAACCTAGTCTAGCTCACCCAGATATTTATGGGGGAACTCTTGAAACAGAGTTACAATGGTTATTTGGTCTGCAATGGAAAGTCCACTCCAACTTCATCACTACCTTGCTACCAGACCACCAGGGACCCAGCATTACACAGATTTCTGTAAGAATACAGGCCTTGTTATTGCATATTAGAACACGATCTGTGGACCACCTCATCTTTGTCCTTTATAAAGTCCTGCAGGACATGCAACAGGGAAATATACAGTATGTGGCTGGTAGGTGACAGGAGGAGCTACATATTCATATATAACAAGGGGACTGTGAGAGGAGCAGTCATGAATCTTGCAGGATATCACCGCATGTTTCGCAGGAGTATGACTGGAAGCATCACATTCTATATTTTATAACACCTGCAGTGACTTGTAAGTATACAAGGGGTGGCACCACAGTATGCTGGACAAATTGTAGGCACAGTCACACAAGTCATGTGCATATCATGTGGGAATGCTCAGGCCTGCAACCCTTAACAGAAAGAGCACTGAGGTTCTACTCATCCATCACCCTAACACCCCAATTAACCTGTATTAACACCCCAACTCTATTTTACTTGCATCCTATAAGACTGAAAGATAGGCACGTCAGATGCATGCTGGGCATTATGCTGCTTACAGTCAAGAAATGTGGGGACAGGGTTGAATAAGGCCCTGCCCCATTTGTTATGCAGAAAGAGTTTAAACGCAAGGGTCTGTTCTATCCTTTTCTTTTCTGTCTCTTGTCTGTCTGGTTGCACAATCAAATTTTCTTTTGAGACCTGGGAACTGATCATTTCAACAGTTTTGCGATTCTCTGCCTCTCGCCTTCTCTGCAGATAATGCAAGGGGGAAAGAAGAGACACAAATAGCAAGGGAAGGCAGTTATAAAAATATATGTAAATCTCTCAAACTATAATACTGAGATTCCTTTGTTTAAAACTGTATTTAGTTATACTGCTGAAATTGCAAAAAGCTATTTGGAACTCAAGGGGTTAACCTGAGATGCAGTAAGTCCCTTGCAGAGTTGTAAACAAGAGGTCAGTTCTGGGCTATTATGCTCTTTTTGCTGCACCTGCTAGAACACTGGAACCTGACAAGAACATTATGTCTTCTAACAAGCTCCCTGCAACGACTGGTTACAAAAAGAGAAGCAGTGTTTTGCAAAAGTGAGAGATTTGAAATTAAGAAACACTCAGAAGAAAGACGTTGTTTCCTCTGTTTGTACTGACTTTGTAAACAGTTTTTCTGAACAACTGTATTTTACTGTTATTGGAACAAATAAAACGCTATTTGCGAATTTTGAAACTGCTCCTGGTTTTCCTATGCTTCCTGACCTGTGCCTCGATGACAATGTCTCACAAGGAATTGCCCCCCCATCAACACTCTGGACAAGTAGAGAGATAGTTAATACTATCTACAGCATAAAGGAACAAAAAAAAAAATCACCTTTAGCTAAAATGAGAACGTACATTTGTTCACCTCCACATGGAATGCCAGAGAACCTATACATGATGCTATATGACCCAAATGTTGTGCCCTAGTACAAATGGTCTTGGGAATGAACATGAGGAACTTGCTCCGGGATGACCAGACCTGTCTTCTGCAGAATGAGTTTTAGTGGCAAAGTATATGCCCTTCTTCCTTGGACTTGCACTCCCCCCACCTCCGGCACAGTAAATGTATGTGCAGGCACAGGAATTCTAAGAATAACTGCCCCCCCCAAAAAACAAACACTGACCCGGATGTGAGTGGGAGGATGGGATTAAGTACCATTATTAATACCTGTTCTGTAATGGTATGCTATATGATCTGTATGAAATTATCCTGAATTTGTGTGCAGGAAAAAAGTGCTTTATAATAAAGATATTTACAAAAAACGTGATGGACATGTCAGGTGTGCTCGGAGCGCTAAATATAACAGGCATGAATGTTACGTTTTTACAGTATATTAAGTTAACAGGGCCTCAGTGTGATGGACTCCTATCATGAAGTTTTGTACAGTCAGAACACTCTGATTCACTTTGTGGTCCTCTTACCCATACTTCATACTCAAAGCCTTGAACAATCACAGAGACCCTATTAACCGATATGAACAAACAACTTTCTCACCTCTGATAAAGGGCAGCCACACTGCTGTTGCTCATACTTTTATAGCATTTGGAACAACTGTCTCGCTGATAAGCAAAGTTACATTAAGTAAACAAATGCTTTTTCCTCCCCTATTAAACAAGAGTGCATTACCATATCAGAATGTCAGACAAAATAAAACTAGAGTCTAAGCCAAGTATTACTGCTTATAATCCAATTCAGATTTAAACTTAAAAAATCTGAAGTTTTTGCCTTACCTACCATTATGCACCATGTGCTGTTTAGGACCAGAAGTGTGCGCTGGCCCTACAGTGTGAATTTATCTATTACATTAGTCAAACATTAAACTCAGGGAAAGATAATTTTCCTAAGCTGCTGGTGTCGATATTTATCGACTAGAGTCCTTAATTACAAAACTAGCATTAAGAGATTTAATAAAAATTGAGGGAATTAATACACAGGTTATGAATCTAAGGATATAAATGCATAAAAACCTTACCATGCTGTCATTTTTACACTTACTGTGCAAAGAAATCAATGCTCCAAAAACCTATTTTAAAATGGGACCTTGGTTTTATAGCATACATTAATATTGTACTTTATGTATTTGGTGTGTTTTAATTTACCAAGGCCTATTTCCTATGTGATAAACAAAACTGTACTAAATACCACTCATGAACTCCAGTCAGGCAGTTAAAACACACTGTACTACCAAGGTTTTAAAAAGAACTGGTTAGAGTACCAGGGGAAGTAAAAATGTAACCCATCGACATAAGAGCCAGAGAATTTTAGTATTTCATCTTTCTTCCATAAAGTGTATTACAAAGCCAACGAGATTCTGGTTGAGCCGTTTTTAAACTTAAGATGTTCAAGTTTATTTGCAGGAACGCTCCATTGAGCATGCTAGTTTACCAGGAGGTCCTGGTAGGACAACAAGGTACAAGTATACAATAAAAATACAATACAAAACAGTGGTATACAGCAAGTTCAAAACAGTAAAAAGACAGGTAAACGTTGTACAATAGAAGAATAAATAAGGCTAATTTATGCAGATCTGAGTTTAAGCTAACAGGCAGGGAAGGAGGAGAGGCGGAACAGAGAAAAAGAAAAAAAAGTTTGCCATTCAAGTGCTTAAGGAGTCTGTGGCAGTTTTGCCGTAAAGGTATGCTAGCCGTTTTGGCAGAGGCAAATTTCCATAAGCGCTTTACTGGCCAAGGTTAATTACATTTAAAAGGAGACCAATTCCGGGAGCCTTCGTATAGACTGAAGTTTGTTCCAGGTGGATGGGACGATGTGGCCAAATGTAGCTTTACCATAAAGTGTGCAGAATTTGGGGATGTCAAATAATATGCAATTGTTTTTCCTAAGGGAATAGGAGCTATGGTAGCAATGAAATAGGGCGGTGCTGTATTCTGGAGTGTTTTGAGAGCCCAATGCTAATATGAAGCATCCTTCTTGTGGCCAGGGGTGTCCAGCCTACTACCGAGTAGAGGGCACAGTAGAATTTTCGGTAGGGTGCATTGGTAAAGCGAATAGCGCAGTGAAAAAGAATATCCAGTTTACGAAGGTTGGTTGCTGTACTATTATAGATGATTGCAGTCAAGTAGAGGAAGAAAGGTGGCTTGGACCAACCTTTTCTTAATATTTAAAGGAAAAAAAGGGATACATTTCTGTGGAAGGACCCCAATCTTATTTTCAATTTTTTACCAAGGGATTCAATGTGGTATGAAAAGGAAAGTTTATGGTCTAGCCATACCCCTAGGCATTTAAATTGCTTAACTGACTCTAGAGTGTCTCATAGCAGGGTTATGATGGGGCGCGGTGCGGCCTATCTGCATAAAAATGTTGGGGGATGTGGGGTAAAAAGTACATCTCTTTGGTTTTATTGGCATTTAATAATAGCTTTTTTTTTTTTCAACTTAGCAGGTTTTGTTGCAACTGATTAAAACTGGTATGTAGTTGATTAAAACTGGTATGTAGCTCAGTGACCATGTACGACAGTGAGGGTTTTGAAGTACATAAGATGGTGTCGTCCGAAAAGAAATGGAGTCCACAATTATGAATGCTGATGTTTCAGAAGTTGATGTAAACTGAATAGCAGGGGTCCAAGGATGAAACCCCATGGTACTCCTCTTGTGACTGGGAGGGGAAAGGAGTCTGTTGGCTTTGATGCATTTGAGTTGACCAGAGAGGCAGCTAGTGAAATACTTTAATGAACGGTTGTTCAGACCATGATCCTGGAGTTTGGCTAACAGATGGTTATGATCAACAGTGTCAAATGCCTTGCTTAGGTCTAGGATAACAGCTCCAGTGGTGCTTTTGTTATCCAGGGCTGTATATCAATTATTCGTTACTTTAGGGCAGACGCCATACTGTGGTTTTTCTGTAAGTCTGATTGGAGTGGGTTAAATAGGTCTGATATTTCAAGGTGTTCCTTCAGCTGGTTGGCTAACTTTTCTAGAAACTTCGATAAGACGGGCAAGATGGAAATGAATCTAATTATTGAGGTCACAGGGGTCACCCGATTTAAGCAGGGGCAGTATGAAGGCAGTTTTCCAGCAGGAGGGGACTGTTCCAGATGACTGAGGTTGAAGATGTGTGCTATGGAGGCGGTAAGGGTGTGGTACCCTAGTTAAAAAAAAAAAAAAAAATTTCTATCTGTGCCTCCACTTTTTATATCGAATTGTTATTAAGTCCTCGACTTGTTTAAAGGGCACTGGGGAAAAAGAAAAAGAGTCCTGGGTCAGAGGATCTAAGGGGACATCTTTGTGTGAGGCATGGTCAACAAGCCCAGCCGCTGGGAAAGAGTCGGATGCTAGACTTGCCGAAGTGTTCATTTAGTTTTTCCTAGGATGGTGCCTTCAGAGATTGTAGTACTGTGCATAGCAATTTTGGTGGGGATTGACAGTTTAAGATTGGGGCCGAGTTGCACTTGGAACCCTCAAGAGTTTCCACACAAGTTGTTTTGGCTGTCCTAACCAGCTTAGTACAAACATTTCTCATGGTTCTGAAAGCTAACCATTCTGCCAGGGCTTTGGACTGCCTCACCAAGGCCCACAGTTTATTCCTTTGGAAAAGGACCGTTTTCAGAGCGGTCGTGAACCAAGGATAAGAGGCCTTTTTCACCTGCATTTGACAAATGCGGCATGTTTATTTGCTAGGTTTGCGAGGTTGGTATTAAGGATATTGACAGCCTCATCTAATAAGTTGGCCAGATAAAAATGTTGCCAGTTTGTATCCCGGAGGTCTGCTAGGTAATTATTGGGTTAGAAATTACGAAAGCTTCACTTCGAGATAAATGTAGTATGGGATAGTAGTTTTTCTAGGCTTCTCATACAAACAACAATGTTATGATCACCAAGGTCATTCATTGTGGAAGCTGGCTGTATGTGCAATTTTATGCAGACTGTAAGAATTAAATCTAGGATGGAGCTTTTAGAGCAATATTTTACATTAAGTCTGGTAGGTTCTGTGATGAGCTGCGCAATACCCAGGTCACCACACAGGTCCTTTAGTGTATTTGCTCTAGGGGTTAACCAGTCTGGCCAGGATATTCAAAGGGATTGAGCCAGTGCAACCCCACATTGAGCCCCGGTGGGATATTGGGAAGGCTGCCTGGCACAGCGCAAATCCCAATGTGCTGGGGTGCAATGATAATGTATGTGGCGCAGGTGCAGGGGGCGTGCCCATGCATATGCGGCAAATCCCACTATTCAGCCCAGGATGTGTGGCGCATATGTCAGAGAACCCCTGCACTGCGCCGCATAGGGGGCTCAAAGTTGAGCCCCTGCAGAGCAGGAGCAACCCCCGGCCACCCACAGGCAGGCTGCTGTATTGTAGGTTGCAACACAGCAGCCCAGCCATGGGTGGCCACCGCCCAGAACACCGTCCGCAAGCACACACATCCCTGGCGGTCTAGTGGATCCCTGCCCAAAGCCGCAATCATGTGGTAAATATACCTAAAGATAGCCCTGGTAGTCTAGTGGCCCCCCCAATCCCCCGATTCATGCTAATATGACCACCCTGGTGGTCTAGTGGAACCCGTTGCTGCGATCGGCGGAACCATCCCATATCGCAACACCCTGGTGATTCAGTGGTACCCCCCACCCCACTCTCCAGGTCATCAGCAGGCGGCTGCATCCCTCCCACACACCACCCAGCTGCCCGAATGACTGGTACAGTATGGGCTGTAAGCCCACTGGTCCCCAGTGCGGATCAATGGACTTGCAGGGCATACTGTACTAGACTGTCCCAAATATATGAATGGAGTCATTCACAGATGTGGGACTGTCTAGTACCAGTATGCCCTGCAAACCATTAGTCCACACTGAGACAATGAGCCACAGCCCATAACACTCGCCATTAGTGATGTCTTGGTGCGTCTGGATGCAGCCACCCGCCGACGGGGGAGGTGGGCAAGCGGTTCTGTGTGGGTGGAGTGAGGGTTACCAATGGATCACCAGGGCGCTGCCATATGGGATGGTTCTGCAATTGCGCCGACGGGCAGGGGGTTTCCACTACACCACCAGGGTGGTCATATTAGCATACATCGGTAACTAGTGGGGACCACTAGTCCACCAGGGATCAACATGTTGCATACTCATCGGGGAGGGGGGGCCACCAGACAACCAGGGTTATCTTTAGATACATTTACTACAGGGCAGGGGATGCCCCAGGATCCCCACAGCACAGGTCATGCTGTGCAGGGCGCCAGGTGCAAGTTGCCAACCTGCCCTGCGCAAGGCACGCAAATGGGGCCGTAATGACATGCAAATGGCCCCATTTGAGCCTTGCATTTATTATGGCCTCATTTGCATACCCCCTGCTGAATATCACAGGTGATGCGCCTAGCATAACTGCACTTGTGCTAGTTCATCCCTGCGCTCCCCATCAGTGGCTTGCGCTTGGCACAGTACCACTGCACCATGCACTGTGTGTGTGCTGCCCATGCCATATTCAACAATGCTGCGCCATGGCGCACCACCATTGAATATCACCTGTACCTGGCCCTGGCACATAACAGATGCGCTGCACCCAGGCTTGCGCCACTGCATGGCGTAGTCTAAATATCCCAGCCACTATGTTTAGATCTCCAAGAATAGTGGCTTCATTAGGAATAGTTTCAATGAGGTTTCTAATAATTTTACACCCACTGCTGGTGGGTCTGTAACAACCTATAATGTTAAGTGCCTCAGATGAGGGCAGGGACAGTCTTATGGAGACATTCGAATTCCCTTGGTCTGGTGACAGCAAGGATTTCAGTGGAGATTAATTTTAAATTCACATAGTTACCCCCACTCCCTTTGTCGGCCTGTCCAGTCTAAAGGTGTTGTAGGATGGCAATGCTATTTGTTGGTCTGTGAAGCTACCCTCAAGCCAGGTTTCCGTCACTACTAAAATGTCCGGGGTTGTGTGGATAATCCAAACTTTTATCTATTTTATTTGTAATGCTGCAGACGTTGATCAGCATCATTTTTAAGCCTGGCGTTGATGCAAAGTCTGTAGGGGAGGTAATAGGAGAGGTAGAGCCTGGGTTTATTTCTACGTTCCCTGAACATAATAGCAACAACGTGATGAGTTTCTTTAACCAAAATCACAGAAATACAAGTTCTTTCTTGGCAGAGGTATTAATAAGGGGCATTTTTTGAGAAGTGTGCTTGGGTGTAGGATATAAACAGAACTGGGCTGTAGCAAGGCAAATTAAAATGGCTCTAACTGCAGATTTCTGAGGTACCAAAAGGGTGTACGCAAGGGAGATAAGAGAATGCATCCCAGCTGGGGTGAGGGTTGGGGATGCAATAGGTGTTTGATCGTACCGGGGGCCAGGTTCGTTTAACAATGGCTTTGTGTGCAGCACCATAACCCACAGGGTTTGAATCCCACAGCCCCCACTTGCATACTGTGAGACCCTGAGCAAGCTACTTAACTTCCTTGTGCTCCCAGGTCACACCTGTAAACAAGCTTTCAGCTTAGTGTTTCTCCTGGTTAAAAAAATAAATTTTATGAAGATGCAGCATAAACACAGCTATTAAAAGCTGTACCATAGTGACTGATCTACAGGATTATTTGGGGTAATCACAATAAGCTAAGGCTTGAAGATAATTTAGAGCACTGTTAAGTAGAGTATGTACAGTACAACCTGAATGATTCCAGGCAGAATACAAAATAAAAAAGCCAACCTCCTGTCTGGTTCATTGGTTAACACTTGTCTCTAGGCCAGAAGTCAAACATTTTGGTTATTACACAGGTTTATAATCACTGCAGTATTATTACAAAGGTGGTGGGATGTGCCACCCTGTTGTACATGCCATTCCCTGGAGCTATTAAACTAAAGTCACTTTATTCTAGGCAGACTGTTCCTCTGCCCACTGACCTGAGATCACTGATAGTGTGTCTGTGTACTAAGAGTATCTTGCGTCAAGAGATGCTTTTTCCTGCACTTCGCTATGTATGCTTACAGCACAATTCCAACTCCATGCTTCAATAGAATACATACTGAAATCTGGCAGTTGTTTTTCAAAAATCAACACAAAGACAGGGTTGAGGGCACACACTGCCGGGGCAGCATGCGGAAAGCTTGCACTGTGATCATCCATGCTGTACTGGTTATGTGGTTAAGCAGAGTAAGTCAGGTTCCAGCACTAACAATCCAGCATGTTTCACTTTCACACGTACCAAGAATTCCCTCAGGAAAAGAAAAAAATTTGAATATAAAAAGAAATGCGAGGGTTCTTTTGATAACTTTACTCATGTTATAGGATAGGGAATGGGATATAAAACTTCACACTTTGACAGTTCCACTAGGCATACCTCAGTCACTGGATGTTTACAAGCTTGGCACCTCCCACCACCCCTGGTGTGGTCCCCTGGCTCTGCCCCTTGCAACATCAGCTCTTTAACGCTGAAAGCAGAAATCTGTGTGCTTGCTCGAGGAAGTCAGGTAGGTTGTGTGGATGTGAGCTGAATACTGGTAGCACTTATTTACTTATTGCCATAGTTCTGTTTTTGTCAGCCCAGATCCCGTTTACTTCAAACACGAGAGTGAAGTCCTTGCAGTCCTCTGGGAAGGGGGGCAAGGAGTACACCATAACTGTTTGGTGAACAGAGACAGAAGCCCCAAACGCAGCATCACTATGACCAAGCACGTCAGTGCTGTAGTGGGATATGAACAATTGTGCACTGGTCCAAGCAGCAGCCATGCAGAGCACCTCATAGACATGTGTCCAATAGCAGCAACAGAGTCAGCAGTATGTCTGGTGGAACATGCCTTCAATCCCTTGGGCCACTCCCTGTCAACACATGTCGATGCAGGTGGTTATCCATCAGCATATCTTCTATTAAGCTGCCAACTTGCCCAGAACAGCTTCAGTGTAGGTCACAGACAGCTGGTGAGCCAGTCACAAACCCTTGCACTGCTATCCCAATAGTGAAGGAGTGCCCAGTGCACTCAGAGTACGGAGCACATGCTCCATATCCAAGCAGGCTTCAAAACGTAGACCAGGATACACCAGCTTAAGGTGAAACAGACTTCTATTGGCAGGAACTTCCCATCAAAGTGAAGGATGAAACTGACCTTGTTAAAAAACAGATACAGACTCCACTAAGTGCCTTCACCCCGGCTGAGGTGACAGCAATAAAAACAAGCATTTGTCAATGCCGAATGTTTGCTTGCTGGCATTAGAGGTGGAAGTGCAGGAGTTAGATGCAGTATAGAAATGGCAGTGATATACTTAACTGACGCCAACTTCACCCCCACCCTGCAGAGATGGACAGGCATTGGGGTGTCGCCCATAAAAGTCACGACATTTCACCTCACCCTATCCCTCACCTTACCCTGCAGACAGTGACAAGTGTTGGTGTGCCTTGGGGTGTTCTGGCTTTACGCTCACCTCATTCCATAATGAAATACGCTGAAATGGGTGCAGTATAGGAGAATGGGGTGAACTCTGGGGCCAAACAGTCCAAGACTCACCTCGATGCCTGTCACTGGCTGCGGGGTGGGGGTGGAATGGCATGAGCATTACTGTCGACAATCCCAAGTCACACCCCTGATGCCTGTCTGTCCCTACAGGGTAGGGCGTTATGATCGGAAACCCCAACCAACGCCCTGGGCGTTTCCTTACTCCAAGTCTTCAACATGGGCTTTTTGTGACCCCACTGCATGAACAGTGACAGTTTGTTAGCCAAAAGGTGATTCTGCACAGTGACTGCACCATTTGGCACAACAGGTACGAAAACATATTTAGAACACAATGTGAAAAATGACAGCTGTACTATTCATGAGGTGTGAAAAAAAAAAAAAAAATGGTAATGTTGAAAATCTGGAGTGAAAATATAAAAAAAAACTGGACGTCATGAGCATGCACAGAAACTGTGCAACACACCCATAATGCAATTATTGTGGGGATTTTTTGCACCAGATTTTCAATATAGACATTGTGGGACCTCAGCTCATGAACAATTTTACTGCGATTTTCTCGATCTGACTGGAACAATGATTTCCCATAGCAACTGCGCTGTTCTGCGCCGGAAGTGCGCAAACATATTTCCGCCAGGATGTGAAAAATGACAGCTGTACTGTTCATAATGATGTGTGGGAAAATGCCAATGTTGAAAATCTGGAGTGAAAATACTACAAATTCGTGAAGTTACGAGGGCACGTAAAAACTGCACAACGCATGCTCGTAAAACAGTCATTTTTGGGAATTTTTTCACCAAATTTACAACATAGGCTTTTTGAGAGCCCACCTCATGAACAGTCACTCGTTTTGTTTAAAAAAAAATGGTCCCAAAAGGTGATTCCATGCAGTGACCGCGAAATCACCTTTCGGGACCAAATAACCAGATGACACTGACAGAATTCATGAGATGGGGTCCCAAGAACCCCATGTTGAAAATTTGGTGCAAAACTTCTGAAAAACTACCGAGAAATGAACCAAACTTGAAAAACCCTATTTATGCTATTATAAAGCTTACCAGCGTTTCTTCAGTTTGCGGTCGGCTTTGAAGAGTGCAAACATGTTCCCGGTCCACTGAAGATCATCGTGCTGGCCTCCGGAGGCAAATATGGGGTGGGTGTGTGTTTGTGGGGAGCGCAGAGAGTGGGCACAGGTTTTTTTTGGGGGCAAGACTGTCAACCAGGGACCATTTTCTTTCGTCAGGTTTTTTTTTTTTTTTAATATATAAAAGATGACAGGATTTTTACCACGCTGGGGTGGGCTCCCAGCGTGGCACCTGGAAGTTTGTTTTTTTGGGGGGCCCTAGAGCCGACGGGGATTGGGCATGTCAGACATACAGTGTGCCTGGGTGGGTAGAGTGTGCATGTGCCGAGAGGGGTTGAGCACCCCCTCAGCAAAAAACAAAATCGGGGGTCATCATGCCAACGGGAGGTGCACTGGCATAGAGTTGAAAGACTACTGCCAAGGTGGTGACGTATAGGCAATTTGCATACTGCTGGCGGCATGGCAGCATGCAAATTGCCTACCCATTACCACAGCTGACTGTAGCGGGCGTTCTCTTTCAACTGTACGCCACTGCATCTGAACTGCTGTCAGCTCGGACATTCATTGGTGTGGTGCGGCTGCACCTGCAAAAACGCTCAGGGCACTGGAAGCAGGTGCCACACCTACGAAAACTCATACGGTGGCACTATGTTTCTTGCACATGTGTGCAAACATAAAAATTATGTTTTTTCCACAAATTTGACATTTTGCTCACATATACAAGTACAATTTTTTTTTAATTTTTTTTTTTTTTTTTTATTATACAGGAATGACACTCAGGCCGAAGACCATTTTCAGATGAACCCTGTTGATACAAATACACTAATCCTTACAAACATCCATTTAAATATAGTATAGCCAGTATCCACTCAAATCTACATCGATATTAACATTTAAAAAGCAGTTTACTAGTGAAATGTGGCATGCAAGAATGTCGGTTTTTAGTAGTGGATAACATAATAGCTTGTGTCTTGTGTGTGGTTTTTATGTGCTGCTGTGTTTGGGGGAGCTGTTACAGCAGTCCTCATGCGCAGGCTGGGAGTGGAGAAAGACCGACCGAGAAGAGCTGTGAAGCCAGAGTTTCAACAACGTCAGTTACTGTAATCTGACTCTGGCTTCATGTGCTGGGCAGTGGTGCAGCTGCGCTGACCTTAAAACGGTTCAGGCAGTGTGCGCAGTCCCGTCTTAGTCAGTGGATCAGCTGTTCTCAGAAATCAGGTTAGAATGTCACTTGTGAGAGAAAGCTGGCGCATGAACAACTGATCCCTGACAGACTACCGCCACTTACCAAAAAAGGTATCTTGACTCCAAGAAATAAAAAAAATTTGAACTGGAGGCATAAATTTTGTAGTTGGATCTAAGGAGGGGGAGCAGTACTGCTGAGCAAAGCACAAGCTTAGCTTTTCCAAGTCCTGCCAGAAGTGCTAATAATACTGTCCGGCAAATGAAATGATTTAGTGTTGTATAAACTTGACTTTCTCAGTAGAAGGGGCCTTGTACCTGGTGTCTAACTCACCAGACAATACTAACCCCACTATTTAGCAAAATACCCACAATGAATCTTTTACTGACGTTGCTGACAAAGTGAGGTTCCAAACAAATCAAACAAATGCCAAAAAATGAAATAAAACTGATATAGAACAGAATGGGTCGCGTGTTTTTAAACACTTTATTGCTTACTAGTAATGACCTTAATGGACTGCAAAATATTTGGTGCTGGGAGACTGGGCCTCCAGAACCAGTGCATATGCCAGTTACAGTGCAGACAGGAATCTGGCCATATACGGTACAGCCAAAATGGCTGTCGCTATTATTTGCTAGAAGGTTGTGCATAGCAACAGCCACCGCTGTCAACTAATTCGATACAGCCGTAACTGAAATGTCCCCTCAAGCACGTACCTATTGCCAACTGCGATAAATTGTATAAGACCCCTGTACTTTCAGTTACTGTACAAATTCCTTTGGACCACTTTGATGCATCATAATTTTACTGTTTAATGCAAACACTTTTTAAATAAAATGTTAGAAATGTTCCTAATCACAGCTAAAACAATGCAGAAACAGCACAGCTTTACGTACTCTCCTTTGTTTACTTTGTATAATTTTGCTTATCAGCAAGACAGTTGTTCCAATTGCCATAAAAGTATGAGCAACAGCAAAGTGGCTGACCTAGATCAGAGGAGAGAGTTGTTTTGTTTGTAAGTTGTTCGCCACAGCGTGTCTCTTATAAGTGGCTCCAAGCATGAAGTATGAGCAACAGGACCACAAAAGTGAAGTTGAGCAGTTTTGACTGCCCTCAACTCCTAATAGGAGTCTCATATTTTAAAAAGGACAACTTTTACTTTTTTTTTTTTTAAATAAATATTTCCAAAGTTATATGAAGCTGCCCCACCGGGAAGCATAACACTCCACTCCCAACACTTCTGCATGAGCAACTACTGTACGCAGGAGAAGCGGTACAGTCGGCAGTTCTGTGCACTGGCTGGCTGCAATCAAGTGATTTAGAACATAATCCAGCGAGTCACCATGTATGGTAATAACTACCATCAATAAAATTGTTTGAATATTCGCCGAACCCTGTTTGTTTCTAATGGAACATGTCACGCAATGATAGAGCCTGTCTGCCTTCATCAGCCTTGATGCCAAGAAGGCCTCTGATAAGCTCTTCCTGGAGATTTTTATGGGAGGCCCTACCAGTGTTTGGATTCCCTCCCATCTTTCCGATGCTCCTTCAGAGCCTATATAATAAACTTGGAGCCTATGTCCATATTAATGGCACTCCGGTATCTCAGAAAGCTCTTCAGAGGCACACGCCAAGGTTGTCCTCTGTCCATTATTGTTTGCAGTATATATTGAACCTTAGGCACAGGCCATACAGACGGCACTGTTAGTCGAAGGAATCCCACTAGGAGGTACCCAGTATAAAATATCACTGTCTGTGGAGGACATATTCCTCACCCTCCTCAATCCGGCACTATCCATTCCAGCAGTGTGGAAGATTCTCTCCCAATAAGGTCTCACGCCTAGCTTTTCCCTTAACATTTGTAAGACAGAATTTTTACTGTTACACTATTTTATGGGCTTGGTGTTTCTGAATGTGAAAATGGCTATTTTTTGTTTTAATACCTGATCCAAGACTACTGAAGTCTGCAGTGGGAGCTTCTTAGTACTCATCTGTAGTAAATATCTCAGTTTTTTTTTTGTAAGGGTTTTTGGCAATTAGAGAACATGGCTTTTAACCTCGGTCGTTCAGCTGTTTTAGCCTGGAGTTTCTGAAAGCTAGAAAAGACCCTTTTTTACATGGTCAGATTAGCATTGGAGCAACCAGAGGGCTTGTGTTGTTTTGGCGCAAAGACTTCCATGTATACACATTGGGATAAGTCCATCATTACGGCACTCCGGGATCCTCAGAAGAGTTAAGGACACTGATCTCCACAACACGGAGCAAGCAACTTAGGCAGCCATGTGGACGTCCTGCACCACTGCACAGATATAGCTTAAGGGGCATGGTCAGTTATTTGTCAGATTTAAAAGGATATTTCCTCCCAAAAATTAAATGTGCAAGAGTGCTCGGTATCTGGGACTAACCCTGCTGAAGAGGAATCTTTGTTCTAACAAGCACACTGTCATATGGCTCCACATATGTCTGCCTCATTCCTGAACACGCTTACCTGGGGCTTGGTGCCACTTTAAGCACACAGATGCATGGGACCTCTGGGCAGCCAGCATTGGTCACTTAAAATGTGTGTTTTATCAATGAAATCCTAAAATGTTACTTCTCTGGCAAAGCAAGGATACTTTTAGCAGACATTGAACAAGCCACAGGGTAACTAACTACATATTTTAAATCTGACAAAAAGCTGACAGTATCCCTTTAAGTGTGCAATCTGCCTCCCAGGATCCTCCACTGCAGTTTCCCATGTGACCAGATGCCCCCTCCAGTGTGGCTTGCATCAGCATCGAGAGGGGCCATCCAGACACAAAAAAAAAGTTATCCCTAGCAACTGCAGCGCTGCAGACACTGCAGTGCACCAGCTGTGTAAATACAGCCAATGTGTCCCTGGCAAGAAGCACATGCTCCAAAAACAATAGGGGCACAGCTTAATCAGGAGGCAGTATAGCCCAGTGGGTTAAGGCTCTGAGATGCAGATCTGGTGACCTGGGTTTGAAACCCACAGCCACCTAGGTGCATACTGTGAGATCCTGAGCAAGTCACTTAACTTTGCGCTCCCAGGTCACATCTGGAAACAAGCTTCGGCTCAGTGTACTATTCCTGGTTAAATAATGTTCCCTTTACCATCCCTTAATCAGGTAAAAGGAGAAAGCTTTGACAAACAGGATGGTCTTGAGGTAATTCAACCCAGGCGCTGCTCCTAACTGAAAACGGTGAAGAGTTCGAATGTTAAGCTACTGCAGCAAACACCCAGTCACGACTTTCAGTCAGCAGCAAGGTAAAATTAAAAATACACATTGGATGAACGGAGAGAGCAGGGTGGGACATATGGTACCTAGCTATACTTTATGCAGCAGGGGTCCATGTGTAGGGCTTTAGAGGTCTGCAGAAAGATGGGAAATGATTCAAGTGGCGAGCTGAGTAGTTCAAAGTAAGCAATAAGATATACCAGGGTATTGGATATCTGGGGTCAATGCACACACCCAAGTCTGTAGGGAGGTGCAAAAGTCTACGCAGAGCACCTGGAGTGTCTTAAGTTTATAAAATTGGTATTGAGAATTTACTAATCAAAAAGGAGCCTGACCAATATTAGTTGAAAAGTAGTAAATTCACCTAGGTTAATATATGTTGACATACCAGGCAAATACATTTTAAATGGAAAAAAAAAAAACAAACACTACAAGTTCAGTTAAGATGGTAAGATTCCTCCTCCACTTCACAAAAGGCATAGGCAATGCAAATGAATTCTGCTGAAGCTGCTTAATCTGTTAAGAGTTCTGTAGCATGTATCCTGGTCTCATCATGTTTACACAGTCTAGTTATAATTTCCATGGAAACCAGGTTAAGCAAACAAAGCACACCTGAATGTACAGAGTGAGTCAACCAGAAGGCAATAGTCAGACCAAAGCCAATGTTCACCACAGATGTGCCATAAAGTCTCTGTAACCGATAAGCCATCATACCTCAACCTCCTGCCTCATAAATCAGGGACAAGGCTTTAAAAAAAAAAAAAAAAAAAAAAAAAAAAAAAAAAAATCAGGGACAAAGGACCAAAATCGGAGCCACATCTTCAAAATTGGTGATATCCTCTCAGGAAGCTGGGAGAATAAGGGGCACAGTGTAAAATGTATTTTCTACTGAAGAACAAGTCTGTAACTTTAATGTTTGACATTATTTTGTGTTTACAACCCCCACTGTTTGGTCATGGAAACACAATTTTTTAGGAGGGACAGAGTAAAATTTTGAAGCAAAATCAGGGACAGTTGAGAGGTATGTAAGCCATTAATGAAGTTTACAAGTTCACTGCCTCAGATCTAGGAAGCATACAGTAAATCATGCTTAGTGCTACATGAGGGCACAGGCAGTTGGGATATTAGACGTCACATGTGCAGACCCAGCACCCACATTAACTGTTAATGTTACAGTAATTTAAGAAAATCAGAACTAGTTCCAGAATGTTTTCCCTCCTCCAGCTTCATTAGCAGGGAAGAGTAAGTATGCTATGCACAAATGTAATAAAGAGGGTTCCCTACTAACTGTACTACCCAGGGTACTCTGGGATTCTCTTGACAAGCACACATCTGTCCAGGCTTACCTTAAAGTCTTGTGCTGTCCCAAGTTACATCCACAGTCTCGGCTGGCAGGCTGTCTCACAGGTATACATTACATCCTGGGATAAGCATCACTTGCTAATGTTACCCTTAAATGTACGGTCTTTGAACTTCAGGGCATGTCCCCATAGCCTGCTGGAAGATACCAGAGCATCTGTTTGTTCTTGTTGATGTCCTCAAATATGCGCTGGGCCCCTGGTGTTCTGCGGCAGCATTTTCTGATTTCTGAGGCATGATTTATTCATTTCTCTGGCAGAATGCAGTCCTGTCCTTGGCTAAATACGATGTGACGTCATCGATGACATCATATGCTAAGCATAGAGGAGGGGCTTCAAGATAAACGAGGTGAGAAAGAAAGCCTGACACTATGGAAAAACAGTATATTTATATGAAAATTCACCAAAAACAATTCTGCGGCATGATGCAAATTCCGCAACCGCAGAATTCCAGGGGCCTTGAGTATGTGGTACACCTGATCTCATGTCCCTTTCTCCAGCCTCCCTTTCTCCTGGGTGAACATGTCAATTAAGGGTCATCTTCGCAGTTTTTGTCACCAACCCCTGGCCCTGCACCCTCCCGACTGCCACCATGCATTTTGTTTTTTTTTTTTTGCTTGGAGGATCCCAGAACTGCACACAGTATTCCAAGTGGGGCCTAGACAGGGCCTTATAAAGTAGCAGGACTACTTTGTCTACCCTACTGGGCACACCCCTTTTGATGCACCCCAGCACTCTGCCATCCCTTGACAGTGGCTGCATCACACTTCAACCCCTTCATTTTTAATGTCCTCTCCCCTCCACTGCAACAAGCGCAGCCCCACACTTTCTTCTCCAAGCGTACAACCCTGCATTTGGCTACACCGCATTTACTGAAAGACAGAGTAGAGGCAGTACGGAGGAAGGTAAATGGATACAAGGACTTATGAGGAGAGGATGCAGCCCTACAGACCTAGACATGTACACGCTGGAGAGGAGGCATGACAGACATACAAACACCTCCATAGGGTAAACCAGCCAGATAGCAAGGACTGTTGAAAGTGAGCGGGAACAGAAACACCTCGGGTAACTTACTGAAAAGAGGGGGGAGGGGGAGATTTACAAAGGATATCAGGAAATATTTTTCACTAAAAAGGGCAAAGGAGGGGTGGAATAAACTACTAACAAGGAGGTCTGTGTGCTGGCCCACCGGTGCAGCGGCAGAGCTACCACTTGAGACGTCAGTGACCTGGGTTTGGGAATGAACCCGGATCAGAGGGCCATCTGAAAGGAAGATGGTTCAGTGTCCCAACGGATGCTCACCTCCTCGGGGCCTGGCTTTCACTGCACCACCATCACCACAAGTGACCACAGACAGTGTTGCAAGTGGTGTCAACAGATGGAGGGAGGGAGGGAGATGTTGCTGCCCTGATGCACACATGCATGCAACCAAGTGTCAATCCAGGGCTAATCCAATGTCCTTGAATGGGGAGTAGAAAGGAGAGAAAAAAAAAACAACCACATGTAGGATCCTGCTCCCTGCACAGCCAACCAGCTTCTGCTCCAAAACTGAAACTTCCAACTCCACCGGAGGAGCTGGGCGAGCCTCTGGTGGCCCTTTCCCTAAGGGTCATCCAAGTGGGGAACGTGAAGCTGGGTAAGTCCCAGGGATCGCCACTGGGAGGTCTGGGCGGAGAGGTAGGGCTGATGGAGGGCCAGTTGGTGGAAGGGGGCATAAAGCATACTAAATACTAGAAAAAAAAAAAAAAGGACATGATGTGTGTGAAGTCAGCTGGTGTTATACATCACTAAAAAGTGCTAGTTAAGAGTAATTTCAGGCAATGTAGAGGCTCCAGGTATACATTACCTCATCTTTCTGGGAGTTTACAAACCATACAAACAATATCATCTTATTCATTCATGTACCATAAACTACCTGAAAACCCTGAAGCTTCCCAAGGTTCTGCAGACCATAACTTATTCTGAAGTCTATATTTATGCATTTAGTACAGTACACACGCACTGAACAGATACAGTAAGTTTACTGCAGTTAAATACAGAATTGCCATTCAGTGTTTCATCAACCCTTAAAGTGAAAGGGATAGGTTTCTATGAACACCGCTAGCAAGCATTCAGCACCTGCAACTCTTGCAAGGTTGTTTTATTTGCATTTATCTACTCAGGATTGTGAAGGCATTGACACAAGTGCCTTCTGCTTGCCCATAATGAAAATAATGTATTGCTACAGCGAAGTTCAAGGAGAGTCATTTTCTTTTATTTAGTAATTATCTTTCTTCCAAAACAGATTCACAGTTGATGTTTTGTAACTTGTAATTAAGCGACACTATCAACGAAAGGTGATTAAAGCTTTCAGTTATGAAATTTCTCAAATGTTCGTTTGCTATGGTTCAAAGCTCACACTGTGTCCCTCTACTCCAGATCACTTACTGGGCAAGTAGCCTTGTCAGTGCAATGACATTTCTGCTCTGGGGTGGCTTCCTCCATCTGCCCGTTGCTCCTGCTTGCCTGGCTGCTTTCTTAACTTGGGTCTTCCTCTTCTGCCTCCACTGCATCATATCCCTCACCAGGCCTACACCGCTCTGATCCTTTGATATGTCTTCAGGAAGATCAAAATGGGCGAAGGGGCTTTCTCTGCATCTGCACCTTGGCTCTGTAATTCTCTGATGCAAAGTGGTATTCCATACTGACCATGGCAATCATTCAGAAGAAAACAGTACCTACGGGCCTCCACAATTTAACTGCACAGGATTAAAACTCATGCCTGAATGGTTATTTTCTGCATACCTCCGCCTACTGCTAAATGCGTTTGGTGGAAAACAACCAGGGGCCCTGAAGCGTAACTGGCCACTATTCATGTATTTAGTCATACACGGTTTCATCTTGTAACTGTATAAGATTAGTATGTATAGCATGGTACCTTAACTGGGTTTATAAAATGGGGTCTAATTAAGGCTGGCCTGCAGTGGCAGTGCTACCACTTGCAGTGCGGACAAACCAAGTTCAGGAATAAGCCCAGATTGCCGGAGAATGAGAGCATCTGGACTGCTCTCCTTCTCTAGGGTGGGAGGGTTGCAGCGCCTGGCAACAGCCCGACCCCTAGCAATGGCAGAGGGTCCATAATCCTTAAACTAGAGGCAAACTCTGGATTAATGGAGTGGTGTATGTCAGTGCACCGTGTGTGGGTGCATGCCTGACACAGCCCAGTTGTCACTGCATGTCCATTCAACTAGTGAAATCTAGGAGAGAAAACCCACTCGGCTGTATGCAATAAAGCCTGGATTCCCTGGCTCCACTCACCACCAGGGCCTGAATTAGCATATCTCTGCTTTCTTCCCTTCCTCTCTCAGCCTCCAGAGGAGAGGGGGACCTACAATGCATGTCACACCAGGGGTCAGCAAACCCTGAAATAAAGTACTTGTCCATGAATGAGTGGCTAGATTAAAATTAGTAGCCCCAGTGCTCAAAAAGGTTGCCCAGTTAGAAAGGACAGTGCAAACCACAAAGTAGTATGCCTCCTCTGTCTTAGTCCCCAATTACTGACCTTGACTAGGCACTGTTTTCCCAGATGACTAGCACTCTACTAGCATAAACTGCCTTCCTCCACTACAAATTACACAGCACACACACACACACACACACACACACACACAGACACACACACACACAGACACACACACACACACACACACAGAGACACACACACACAGAGACACACACACACACAGAGACACACACACACAGAGACACACACACACAGAGACACACACACACACACAGAGACACACACACACACACAGAGACACACACACACACACAGAGACACACACACACACACACACACACACACACACACACACACACACACACACAACACACACACACACACAGACACACACACACACACACACACACACACACACACAGACACACACACACACACACACACACACACACACACACACACACACAGACACACACACACACACACAGACACACACAGACACACACACACACACAGACACACACACACACACACACACACACACACACACAGACACACACACAGACACACACACACTTCAACAGCCATTCTGCCAGTCCTATGTGCATTTCCCCTAGTCACAGTACTGCCAATTACTTGGGGGCAAATGCTGTCGTCAGCCTGCTGGCTGTGTGCTTACTCCCGCCATCATCACAGCTCCCCATCCATCTCACCTGGTCCGCTTCTTTCAGCCAGCCCACCTTCCACTTCAGATCCAGGGCACAGAAGCAGGAAGTCCACTTTATCGTGTGATGCCTGTCAGCAACACAAGAACTCAGACACTCAGCCACTCTTCCTCCTAAAAAACACAAACTGTTTGGGCTGCATGACGTGACATCCCCAACTGGCCATGCTGCTCCACTTCCTGAAATTAAAATCAGCTCCTGACTGCAGTCCTACACCCCCACCCCCTACTGGTTGGCAAAGGTTTAAAAAAAAAAAAAAAAAAAAATTTAGGACTGTTGTCCGCAGAACAAGTGGCTGCCTAAGTCTGCGCTTGTCTTTGGCAATATAACGATAGCCCTGGACATCGGACTAGAGGATTTGTCGACTCCTGTGTCACACCCACTTAGTCTTGGGATTATGGGGGTGGGTGCTGGAAGGACCCTACAGGGCTGATTTAGGGTTAATCCCCGATAACTCATGAGAGCGTAAACAGAAGGAAAAAAGGGCAAGTTCACTGGCTCACTGTCAGGACCATGTCACATGGTACTGTTACCCTAGCATACACACCCTGCTCAGAAGACATGACATGGGTGCATTAAGAAAGAGCACAACTAGTCAGGGTCAAAAAAGGTCAATATGCTAATTACATATCCCAAGGGTCAAATAGGGCACAGTGCAAATCAAGCGAACCAGCATCAAGTAAGCAGTAAGACAGGACAGGGTGTGGGGAGTGCAACAGTCACAGGTCCAGAGGCGTAACGAGGCATGCCGCTGCATGCAGAGTGCCTTACAGCACTGGAAGTACAGTGATCACATTACTACCCACACCCCTGATGTATCATTCACTTATACGGCATTTTGCAAGAAAAGTAACTTTTCAGACATAAAATATGCATTTTAAAAGTAAAATTATTTTTGACTACATAATACGCTAAAGAAAGTAGTAGCAAGTGGGGGGCGGACAACATAAAGAGTATTAGTAAGTGGCAGATTTTCATTTATTACAAATGGCTTAAGAGCTTCTGTTATGAAACAGAAGCACTGCTGTTATTTGTCCTAGTAAAGCATTCCTGGCTTTCAATCATGGTTTTAGCACTTCGGGTTCAAGAACTGCATTTGGAGTCCAGAAGCTCAGTTTAACTTTTTTTTTGAGTTTCACAATTCTCTTGGCAATTTCCTTGTGCAATGTTTACTTTTAAGAGGGGCATTTTCAGTAATGTGAACAGAGACTCTGCTTTTCATGGTCAATGTCATTCATGTGGACATCACCATAGACACTCCGTTAGTTTCAGTATTTCCCTACTTGCCTGTAAAAATATGCACAGTATCCCTGTCAAAGTGATCATTTTGGGAACAGTCCACATGTTGATGAAAGATTATTTTTCAGACAGATTTAAAATACTGTGCTTGTTGCAAATGTGCGATCACTACATGGCAACAGATTTCCAGGGAGAAACGATATATACGTTTGTGCTTGTGCGACCCAGAAGTCTTCTCTTGGGATTTGGAAGACTTGGACCTGGAGGAATGAGCTGGTGAAGTGGCAGAGCTCTTTTGCAGGAACTCCTTTTCCATTCGGGCTACCTGCTGCATCTTTTCATACCCATGATGCAGCAGTTCCAGGCTGCCACAGGATTTGATTTGGAGGAACTGGACACAACCAAGAAAAAAATTTTCGATTTCATGGAATTGCCAGATATTCCTCCTCGCCTCCCTGCCCTTTTAAAAACAGGGCCACCTTGAAAAACAGGACTTCAGTCCCAGTGGTGCAGAAATGTACCATCTAAATTCCTGTATAAAAATAAAGACTTGGCACCACCACTGCTACTACTTGAGGATGCCACATTTTCTGCTCGGCATAGGCCCAACATAGCAATGTCAGTGGCTCAGCAGGTAGCACACTCCTCTGAGGCCGGGAGATCAGAAGGCTGTGGATTCTATCATATATAATGCCCTATCCAATAAAAACATCCCCAAGAGGCTTTTTTTTTTTTTATATATATAAATAAAATGAAAGGCTTTCTCAAAAAGAAGTATTTAGAGAGGCTTTAAAGGCCTCAACCGAGCTGGCTGCACATATGCAAGGTGAAACAGAATTCCACAAACATGGTGCAGCAGTACCAAAAGCTCCATCACCAGATCTCTCAAGGCGAGAGGGTGGTACAACAAGCAAGCCACCTTTGGCAGAGTGTAGGAGGTGGCTATACAGTTCCAGGAGCTCTTTGAGGTAGTCAGGTCCTGAACCACGTAGGGCCTTAAGTTAACAAGCATATCTTGAAGATGATGCGCCAACTCACAGGCAACCTCTGTAGAGCATGCAGAACAGGAGTGACATGATCACTCAGAGGCACCCCATCAACATCCTGGCTGCAGCATTCTGCACTAGCTGCAGTCAATGCACCAAACCTCCAGACAGCCCCCCCCCCCACCAAAATCCATTTTAGGACCAAGTACCACCTGGACTCATACCCCAGATTTGCTAGGGTTTCTGAGACACTGGTTTCTGTTCCTTCCAAAAGGAGCCAAGCAATGTTCTCCCTGAGGGCAGACAGTGTGTCCTGCAACACCCTGGATTCCATAGGAGCGTGGTGTCATTGAGGGAGAGATCCGAAATCTAGAGGCAACCCTCAGTCCAGCACCTCTAGTACCTACTTGTCAGTAGCAATGACGGCCCAATATGGCCCAAAGTGGTGCAGATGACCCTGAACTGGAAGCTTGGACAGGACAGGACAGGCAGGAGGATGACACCCTCCAACCAGTCACTGGGCAGCTCTGGAGGAGGAACCAGCCACTGGGGCCAGAGAGGAACCACTTTACCCTACCACTGCTTCTTTTAGGCCCCTGGCTGCTGAACTTGGTCTTCAGGCACCATGTCTGATATTGCCCTTATCGAGGCAGCTGTGGCAGAAAGGACCTATACTGGAAGAGCTTTCTCAGGCTTTTGAACCTTTTGGGTCATTCTGGGTGACATCACAACCTACGGTGGCAGTGGACTTCAAGGCTCATGAGATATCCATCCACACAAGGGCCAAAAAGGTTGGTGCCCAGAAATGGGACAGCCAGTTTATGTTGGGTATCCGCCATGAAGGTGGAAAGCTACAGCCAGGTCCTGCGAAGCATCGTGATGACTGCTGCCACGGCATGGGCACACGAGCCGACCATGTCCAAAGCCATCTGAAGCTGGTGTTTAGCGAGCAACTGACCCTGGTCTCTGACCAACTTCACCAGCAACCAACATTCAGCTGGAAGGTAAGGGAGGACATCATCCAGCACTCCCAACTAGGAGTGACCAAAGTTGGCCACTATGGCATAGTTTGCATGATGGAGCCCCAACAATGCAACAGCGTGGTCAATCTTGTTGAAGACATTTTGTCCAGAGGCTTGCCACATTCCCTTGGCCACCAAATTTCCAGAGGACAGTCAGAAAACCACCCCTCCACCAAGAGGTGATCAGAGAACCTCTAAAGGGACCTAGTAGGGACCACCTACTTGTGGACCATATGGGTGGAGGGTGCCGTCAGGATACTGGACACTGCCAAAGCTCCAGAGCCAATCCACCCATGATGGCCCCAGCCATGGGAAGGACAAGCACTGGGGAGTCATCCCTGTTCTAGTTGAGTTTTTAGCCCTTTTCTGAACTAGCTCCAAGGGCTCACTCATGGACTCCAACATGAGGCAGAGTACAGCCCCAAAAGACACCAGCCCATGGTCAGTGGACACTTCGACAGAGTCTCGGTCAAAAGTGCGGGTCTTTGAGTAAAAGATAGATGACACCTCAGAGTCTGAGGACTCTTCAAAAACCAGCCCTTGACCAGTTACTGCCGTTGACCACCTTGGTGTCCTCAGACTTGTGATCTCTCCCCGACTGCTAGCATGGCAAGCCAGCAGCATAGGAGTCTTTCTTGGTTGCTCCCCTCAAAGGCTGCGGCTGCGACAGTTCCACCCACAAGGCTGGAGAAGCAGACACCGGGGCCATCTGTCTCAACTAGCATGGACATGCCTGGCAGTTGCCAGGTGACTGAAGGTCTGGACGGCAGAGCCCTACCCCATACAGCAATGGTCCACTGTTGCCAGAGGAGTTCCATGGCCTCTACCAAAAAAAAAGACAGTCAGATCAAGGATCATCAATGGCAGTGCTTCACAGTTGAGAAAAATAGTATGAACGGTGCCTCAACCTAGACAGGCAACCCATGTGCAGTCAACAATGGTCCTCCAAAGGGTCATGACAGACCCCACACAAGCTACATTAAGCAGCACCGGCTTCAGGGGCACAACACCTGGCTGAGGCCACTGAGCGACTCAGTCAAGAGACAACCAAGTCATGTCCTCCATGTTCAAGGAGGGAAGGAGAAGATTCACTGTCGAGCTCCAACAACCAGTCGACAAGCCCAGTAAGGGCACTGAGGAGCTCTCTAACTGGCCATCGACTGAAGGCAGCCCTACCAAGGCCAAACAGTCGGGGGAGTCAAGGGAGTAGGAAGAATCTGATCTCTCCCGATCTCATGACCTGCGCTGGTGGCAACTGCACTTTCTGTTCCAGTGAGATCGGCTCTCCGAATGTCTGGAGGATCCAACATATTTCATAGAATTCTTCCCTCCGACACAGACCCCAGCTGGGAGCAGCACCAAGACTGATGAGAAACTCACTGCGGCTGCAGCTGCCTCCTCCTCTTCAAGGGCTACAAGATGACCTAGCAACCGCCAAGACCTTTTTGTGGCATTTGGGTCAATCCTTGGGGTCCCTCTCCAAGGGTCAACCAAGGAGTAAGTCAGGCCTGCCTTTCTTCCAGCGACACTGGTAGCACTGCCTGGCAAAGTCCAGAACCCATGTGGTGCTACCCTTTCAAGCAGCAGAGGCTGGACATGTTGGGGGCAGTGACTCATGCTTTCTGCCAACAGTGGACACAGAATTTGAATCCACATGGCTCTTCCATGTGCAAAACAAATTATCAAAGGCAGAGCCAGAATGAGCAGAGAAAGCAATATCACTGATAAGGAAAGTTTTTGCACCAAAAATGGTAAACACTGTCCTCGAATGCTGCAGTGCTATGAAGGAGACCCATCGCTTGCAGCGGAAAGAAAGATCTGACCTCAGGTGGATCTACTACCCAGATTGTAGGAGAAGCTAGAGCTTGAAGACATCTGATAAATCAGCCTGTTCCAGTGGAACGACTGAAGTGTGGACCGCGAACTGTATCCACATCCTTATAACAAAAGTATTAAGTGAAATAAAATACATGACTCGTGAAAAAGTTGATACAAAGCAAGGTTGGCAGACACCCCCCTTCCCCACAAACAGAGGAAACCAACAAAACCAGAGAAGTGGTGGTCAGGCTCGTGTGGTGGGAAGATGAGGAGGACAAGAAGACTCTTACTGAAGAAATACTTCTGTTCATTGTTCTCAGCAGAAGACAGAGCCCACTGCTTAAACTGCAGCATTAAAACCAGTAAGGGGTCATTAGTAGGTGCCAACATTGAGCCCATCAGGGGATAGGGTGTTAAAAGGCCTACAGGCACTGAATGTGGATAAATCTGTAGGCACTGATGGGATGCACTAGAGGACATTGAGGGGGATGAGGTAAGTCAGAAGGACCACTTGCAAATCTCTTCAACAGCTCTTTGGGAACAGAGAAAGTGCTGGGGGACTTCGCAGATGTGGTCTCCCAGTCAACAGTGTAAGGCGAGACAAGATGGGGACACTACAGACCAGTCAATCTGATGTCAACTTGGGGAAGAGAGACTATTAGAATCATTAATAAAGGAGAGGCAGTTAGTTTCTCAAGGCAAATAGTCTACAGGACACCTGGCAGTGCAGATTTCCCAGTGGGAGGTCTTACCAAATGAACCTGATCGAATTTGACTGGGTGACAAGAGCAGTAGATAAAAAGGATCAGCCAGTGGAGGTCCTGTATCTGGGTCTTTAGTAAAGCCTTGGACTCAGTCCCACATGAATGTTTTTTCAAGAAACTGGGCGACATAGGCCCTGGGAAGAAATAATTTGATTAGTAAGAAACTGGCCGAGTGGGTGGACCCAGAGTAGGGTTACCAGCAGTCCCTATTTTCACAGGACAGTCCTAATTTGGGCAGCTGTGTCCTGCAAAAAAATATGAAATACTACATGTCCTGACATTACAGCAGAAAAAAATATTTTCCGACTTTCCTCTAAATGCTGCAAAACAATATAATACCTTAACTAAAATACCTTAAAATGATAAACACTAGAAACCGCTAAAAACTACAACATTTAGTCTCAATTCTGATTTAGTGAACACATGTCTGTTGCATTGGTCGAGATTACACATTGTCCTGCGAAAAATCATGTTTCAGTAAGAAATGTCCCACTTTGGGCTTCTTAAAATGTGATAACCCTAACTCAGAGGGTGGTCCTGAACAGGGAGAATTCAGAGGTGGGGGACATCACAAGCAGATGGCTACAAGGATCGGTTTTTAGACCAGTCCTCTTAAAAATACAGTTAGTGTCCAGGGAAAGCCTACTCACAGGTGTAAGTGTGGTCTGCCTGGAATAAGAAGTTTAGAAAACCAAATTATTGTTTTGAAGTTTGCTTTTAGGTCAGTATATGTGGTCCATAGAGATTTTTTGGTATTGTAAAATATTAATTTGTTCATGGTTTTAATGAGGTTTTATTATACGTTTTAATTTATTGCTGTATATTTTACTCACGTTCGGCACCCAGAGCCTCTGGGATTGGGTGTCTTATAAATAAAAATTGCCTTGCCTTAATCTTTACTCACTCTCCTTCTGAGTGCTCAAAATTCTGCTTTGCTGTGGACAAACACATGGGAAGGGACAGCTGGGATGAGGGCATTTTCCACTAAAATCGATAGGCTCTGGATAGACTGGCGGGCACACAAGGCCTTTATCTACTGGCAATATCGATGTTTCTATGTAATATATGTTGAAATCAAGGCCCACTAATTATTCTGTAGCTGGCAACATTCTTGTGAATAATCCAGAGCATATGATGGGCATCACTAAAATATAGTAACATGGCACAGATCTGAGTAGTATACTTTTGGATGACATGTTATGGAGTTACGACTCGAAAGGTGCTCCTGACAGATTACCAGAGGCTACGGCGGCAAGACTTGCTTCATCAGCTGTAAAAGACTATGGCACTGTATGTCAATTACTGCATGGGCGTTTCCACATAATTAAGTGTGATACAGTTACGCCATGTTTTTATTTCAGAACTAAACTACTAGGAGTACCAATATATTGGTAGATTTTTAAAAACAATGTCCATCTATAATCTTCTCTCTGGACACATAGCCTTATCATTTCACTATTACTACTCATGTAATGTTTAAACACTACAACTTTTGTACCTGCTCACACAGATTATGTCTATGAGAGAAATGTACTGTTATTGTACATACCCTCTTCCTTTGTTTTACAGGTATATGCATTCCACCCCAATACCCCTTTCCAGCAGGTTGCAACTGAAAATAAACATTGGCTCAGTGAATTCTTTCAGCCATTTCTAAACAAATCTCAGTTTGACAGGACAGAACTTACTCATTTACTGGCAGACAGTGCTGCCTAATTTCAGCCTTGTCTGGGGGGATGGGGGATACAGATGCAAACCAACTGAAACCGAACCACGTCAGAGAAGAGAAATTTGGCCAGGACACCTGGGGAAACTCCTACTCTTTGAAAGCTGCCATGGGATCTTTAACATCCACCTGAACCACCACCTGAACAGGCAGATGGGACCGCCGTCTTAAAGACTCATCCGAAGGACACTGCATTTATTTCGCACCCTTCTAAAAATACTCGAGCACTGCATGCAACAATACAAACATGCAACTGCAAAAAATTAAATACAGGACTACATAAATACCCAGAATATCTGCATCCAAGTAGGGTAAAAAGTACTGTGCTGGGCCTGCAAATTACTGTTACTGTAGAAGCCGTTCGCTTGTTTTTAATCTATAGATGCTGACCAGTTCCACCCATTCCACCCCTTACTGACGGTAAGAAACTCAAATGGCTAATTTACACATCAGTGACGAATACTTTATAACTATGATCCAACTCCTGTCCCTTTCAACGAGTTCTACAGTAGAATGTACAACAATGCAAGAGCTAAATCACGAACTACACCACACATTGAAGCAGTGGTGTAACGAGATTAGGCATAAAATTCTACCCTACACTTTTCACTATAAAGATTCTTGGCATGTTCTAGTTTTATTTGGTGGTAAAATGTTCCAGCTCCACCAAAACATATTAATGTAGCTTTTCTCAAGGAAAAAAAAAAAAAAGGAGATGGTCACCACACGACTTCCAAATTACTACTACAGACCTAGTAAGATTTAGGATTGAGAAATGAATAAAAAAAATTGAGTGCAGCGTAAGAGATGCCTAGAAAAGAGAATACTGGTTGGGCTACCATGCACAACCAACCTGTGCTGTCAGAGGGCTCATATTACATCAGACAGAGCAACGCTTAAAAGGTCAACTGTAATTAGAAGTACACGGTGGTAGCACAGGCTGGTTAGAAATATGGTTGCCCAATCAGTACTTTTAGTACATTTCTTTAGGGTTTTTTTTGGTTAACAAAAGTGGTCTCAGCACTCGACAGAAGCAGCAAACATGCCGACAGTTTGTTCAAAACTTGGACACTGTGCGTGGTGCAAACGCCTGGTGTCAGGAGGATTTCTTATTAGCTAAAATGTTGCTGTACCATAGAAGGGTACAAAGATGTTCCATGACCTTTGAACTGTGGTACAAAATATTTCAGTTGAGGTGGAAATCCACACAGAACAATGGCCAACTATATAGTATAGTAGATGTAACAAGTAACCTAGTAATAGTACCTAAAATTAACTTTTTGGAAAAACATTTTTCCTTGCACTGCCACTTTAAATCTGTTCATTCTACAGGTATGGAAACTGATCAGCTGCTGGGTACAGCCAAAGTCAAACAGAATTACAGAAAACAAAGGAAAGAAAAAATATCAAAGATTCCATGCTAGGCAGCGAGCTGTCTCCAGCTAAGGAGGTTATGGGATAGGGGGTGTGTCCTCATTCTGACTTAACCTATCCATCCCACTCCCAGCCAAGAGGGAAAGACAGCCCATACCTTCTTATGTCTGCCCACAGAAGCAGACACCCAGCATCTATTAAAACTTACTAAAAGGCTAGTTAAGATTGACACAATGTGAGCCAGTGTTCATATCACAGCTTCTACAGTCAAAGTTACAGGTTCAGTAGAGTTCTTCTTTAAAGGGTCCCTGACAGAGGGAAATTTCATAAAGCATCCTGTTTAACATATTTCCATTTACATTGCATCCATTTTCTGTAGTCTTCCCTGTTCCTTTAGAAGCAAAAACATGAAAACAGGACATCGCCACATAACCTTCATCAGCTTAGGTCCATACACATCATAATCGCTGCTTGTAACATCATGATTCTTCCCCTGGCTACAATATTTTCATGTCATGTGAAGAGCTAGATTAAAGGAAGTCTAAGGATACAATGATTCTGTTTCATAATTTGGGGGTTTGGAAGGGCGCGCCAAATACAAAAACATCTAAAAATGTTCCAAGTGTTCCAGAAAGATCAAGGGTCCTTTGAAGACGTCAGTGGTATAACAGTTTTGATTCAACACCATCTGCAACATGGTGTGTGGCACTACACCTCTGGAAACATCTACCCCATTAGTCTGTGAATAGCAGTCACTTAGTATGTTACTGTTCGCAATCTCCCCCCCCCCCCCAAACCGAACAGTTGTATCGTCTCCCCTGCCCAAGGTAAAATGGTTTGGGATGCAGTACGAGTCTTCCCTGCCCTACCCCCATCCCCACAGCGGAGTATTCTCAGTTCTCCAATACTTCTGATGCAGCGTTTCCAGATATACCCCACCTATAGGCTGGTTCTACTTCCCATTCCACTTTACATCAAGTATTTCCACCCTTCTATCTCAGCCGCCGCACTCCCCACCCAGCCCTTATAAGCAGGCATTAACCCACAAGACAGCATGTGTCTACTACATAATTAAGCTATGTCTGTGTGTGTGTGTGTGTGTGTGTGTGTGTGTGTGTGTGTGTGTGTGTGTGTGTGTGTGTGTGTGTGTGTGTGTGTGTGTGTGGGGGGGGAGGTTGTGGCACAAGTGCTTCCAACCATCTGGGTTGGGATTAATTCTACAGTAGACCCACGCTATCGAGTGGGTTAATGCACTTGCAATATGGCTAGCGCGAGAGCCCTCACAGCACAGTGCTGAAGTCTGCGGAGACTTGCATGCGTGAGCCCTGCAAGCACATGTGGGGCCCGTGAGACTGTGCGCAGACTCGCTCTCTTGTGCTGCTGTGCCAACTTCTGATCGGTTGCCACAACTACATTTTGTGTTTCAGCTTTTCCTACTGTGTTTTGCGAAATGCATGAAAGGAAGAACCTCAGCAAGTAATAAATGTACTGGAGATTTTGTTTTTACCAGAGGTTATGGTGACTATGCCTGCATAACAGTACAGTATTCCAAGCAATCCGGATCATCTGCAGCAGGGCGCACTCACAAGGAGACCTTTCTCCCCTCCCAACACACGTTAGCTCTAGATGGCCAATGAGGACCGGGCATTTTGTCTAGCCATGTTAAATCCCTTTAGTCAAGGCTGCCTCCAGTAATTTTAAAGGGAAACTGTCAAACCCCCATTCCCCCCACCCCAGCCTCTACTCACCTGCCAACTTGCAGTGAGAGGGTTTCATTTCTGTTGCAGGGCAGGTCTTTAGTTTAAATTGTGTTTTTAAAGACCCAGGGTGAGAGGCTCCATGTCACAGCTAGAAGCAGCCAGAGCCACAACCTGTATGCAAATAAGTTTAGTATTGTTCCGGCTGTGTGCCGGCAGACTCGTTCATGACGAGCGGGGCACAGTGCCACGAAGTAAAAAGAAGCAGCGTGCCTTGTAGTAGTGTTTGAGCTGAGTCTTTAGAAACAATCCCGGTCGAAAACGGAGCAGTCTAACCTATTTAATTTTTAAATGTAAAATTGCAGCCTTGAGTTTGGGCATGCTCAGGGCTTCTCATACATCCCTCGTAGTTGGACTCATATGGGGCACAAATTAATTGTTTCATGCTTCAAGTACTTAGAAGTTCTCCTGGATCAATCCCTTGATTTCAATCAACATATTCAGTCCATCAGTAAATCAGTGAATGTTAAACTAGGGGTAGCCTATAAAACCAGCTATACGCTAACCCCCTCAGCCAAGCTGGTTATTGCCAAGGGTATCCTTCTCACTGCTTTCAATTGCGGTGTTTCAATTTTTGCTTCTGCATCTAAAAAACTACCCTCCACAAATGGGACTTCGTCTATAATATATGCAGATACACCTCTTCGTCACCACGGTTCAAGCACCACTATAATCTTTATAGTGACTTGGGCTGGCTCTCCCCTTCTGCGTGCCAACACCACCATCTAGCGCTCTTGTAAACTAATTAGAAATAGCGCCGCTCTCGGCTGGTTGCTTTGCACCCCACACCCAGTCCTCCTTCCATGGACTATGCTCAGCTGGTAAGGAGCTACTTACCGTGCCCACACTAGCTCTTTGACAGGCCCCATCCCACAGTTTTAAAAGTGGGCGGCGACGGTATCAGTCTTCAGAAGACCAATGTGCTCATTTTGACCCCACCTAGCTCTGCTTTGCCAACACTAACGTTTCTCTGTTAAAATCATAGCACCTTCCAGACTCTACCAAAAATTTCCCCTCTGCCCACTTGTACTTTCATTCCCTACTCTCTCTTCCCCCCTCTGTCAATATCCCACCCCTACCTACTGGATACTTCTGCACTAAGTCTACCTCCCGGGGTTGCACCCTTCTGTCTGTTTCAACTACTGGATCCTACTTGGACAGCCCTCAGTCTTTCCTTTTCTCTACACCGCTAGAACCTATTCTCTCTCTACCAGTTCCCATGGTTTGTACTATTGTTTTGCTTGCTTACTCAAATGTAGGTAACCCCTTTGGAGCGTGTAATATCTTACGCTACGATTTGCTGCTTTCATTGTAAATTTCCATCAAGTTTTGTACTCAAACTGTTTGGTTTCACTGCTACCTGCTGCTCACCCATTATGGACTGTAAAATGTTCTAATCTTTCACACGTTATTTTCTCTATGTATTTTCCACTGTTAGCTATACCTGTTGCGTAATGTTTTGCACGGATGTAATGTATTTGTCCAACTATCTGTTGTACTCTCCCAAGACGTGCCTGAAAATAATCATTCTATGGTTAGTGCACTACCCGGTTAACAAAAACTAAATAAACTATAAACACTCTACAGTAATGGTGGGCGAGTCCGACACCCACCACAACCTAAGCAAGCTGTTACAGCTGGTAGTGCTTTGCAAGGAATCAGGAACGAAGTGATCACTATTCCCATACCATCTACAGAAGTTTAATTCGAGGCTGCTCTGGCAGGTTTGGCTTGGATTCCACTAGAAACGGTTAGCATTTGAACAATCAAATGATGGGAGTGGTTCTGTGCCTGTTGAGTGGCAGCTAGGCTGACTGGACAGATGCAAAACAAGATGTTCTTTGTACATCCTACATCATGTACAGAGTTCTCAAATGGTGTGTTCACATTTGTGTAGCAAGCCATAAAACCTAAATGGTATAGACAGCAGGTAACTTATGTGCAGCATTTTGCACGTCGGCTTGTGCTAAGCAATTGTACAGCCACATCTGCATGAAATGTGTTTTGTAAGTCACTGCTACACATAAACAACTTTGTATAGCAGCTGATGCAAACTGAATTGTTTTGCTACACAATAGCAGGTAAACATCTGTCACACACACCCACCCACCCCAACCCCACACACCCCCACCACACCCCTCACCCAACCACACACACACACACACGCACGCCCCACCACACATACACACCCCAACACCCCAACCAACCACACCCACCCACATCCACAAACACTCCACTCACAATTTCTACATACCCCCACCCCCAACCACCACATCCACACACCCACACTGGCCGGCAGGTGAGGCAACAGTGAGTGTGTTAAGTCATCGGGCAAGCTGTCTGTGACCATGTCTGCAATGCTGTGTCAATTTCTACTGCTCTGTGTGGTCGGTGTTGTGGAACAGGGACGCAATGAGAGAGTGGGATAGAAGCAACACATAGTAAGAGACTGAGCCAGCTCCCGAGATGTGCAGTCTGTTTTTTTTTTGGGGGGGGGGCATGCTACAGTAAGGGTAGTAGGCAACATAGAACACTTATGCATAAGAGAGGCCACAGATCAGATCAGTAGTAGTATGACATTTCTATGTGCATAACAGCAATGTAGGCTGCATTATTTGTTAGGGACCATCTTGCAAGGTGGCAGGATACAGTACCTTTTTTGCTGTTTTAAACTAAAAAAACAAAACACCTTTTTTGATATTGTTTTGTTTAAACATAACCTATGTTATAAGCGTAATAACCCACTCCAGGGTGTGTGGTTATTGGGATTAATGCACACTCTGGTGCTGGGAGTGCTCTCAGCCTGCGGCCTCAACACACCTGGGTGAGCATTAATCCCCATTAACAGCACATCCTGTTGTGGGTTATTGCTTACTTCTTAAATTTTATTCTGAAATGCCCCTTCAATGCTGTAATTTCCAAACTGTATATTACTGTATTTAAAGTGCCTCATTGTCTCCCCTCTAATCTATTAAGCTGCCTATTAAATAAAAGGCAAATGCAAAATGCACATGTATGCAGATGCCCTGGCCTCCTTGTCCTTCAGCACAGATGTAATGGCTGTTCGACGACCTTCAGCTTAGTTTTGATAATCTACAGCAGTGGTGCCAAGCAGACTGATAATCAAGTAGACCATGACCATGTTGTTCAGCAACATGCGATAATTGGCAGCGCAACTATGTATAATGTAAAATCACATTTATACATAGTCACTACATTAGGATAGATTTGTGCACCTAGTTTGTGAGAATGCTGGCACTACTTCGCTATTTATTTTCTGTTCCCTACTGCATCCAGTAACATTGCTCATTGCTCACTCCTCACACTCCCCCCTTCCCCCAAAACCTCCATCACACAACAATTCAGAAACCAGGCCGATTTCAGAGTATTACACACACTGCCTCTGCCATGACTACCAATGATTTTTCATTTTATTTATTTATTAAATCCTCGTGCCGTTCCTGCCCCCCCCCCGAAACTACACCCGTTCCCAACTTCTCACAAATCTAAACCCAAGACAGACACAAAGACAACTCCCCAGCTCAAAAAACACAGTAAATACAACTCAACCCCACAAGTCATTCCAAAGCCTCTGATGAATGCTCCTCAGCTTGAGCAACTCCTGGAGAGAAAAAAAAAAGGAGAGAGAGAGAGATGGAAAGAAACACTCTACCTTGTTAGGTTTGATACACATGTGCAAACCTTTTGTTATGAGTGGAAGGTGATTTCAGAGATGTGTGAGCCTATTGCAATTTATTTTTATTTAGTGAAATCTTGGATACACCTGTGAGAGGTTCCATGTCATGTACATAAACAATGCAAGGAATTCAGGATAATATACAGATAAAACATTGCGTACACAGTAAACACATATTAACGTAAGGGTACATAAATCTTAGCCAAACCAGTAACTGCTGCAATGTGCAAAGTAAGCCAGAACGAGCAGAAGTAGAGGAAAGAAACGAATGGGTGGGATAGACAGGACAGTGTGGACGGGGGAGAAGGCTGGGATAAAGGGGTTGGAGATGGGGCTAAAGTGCCACGGTTGCCTATCCCAGAGATAGGGGCTGGGAAGTGCTGGGGTCCAGTCACTGGGTGCGTGAGGGATGGCCTGAAGGTGGCACCTGCAGATACTCATTATGAAATAAGATGCTGGGCGCAGTTTAAGTTAGAAGAATCCAAGTGTAGCAGTGCCAGAGATATTCGGTGGTAGTGAGTTTGTCCAGAGCGGTGCCCGGTACCCAAAGGCATGTTGTGCCATGGACATGTGGCATCTGGGTACACAATGTTCACGTGGAGGAGCTCCTGGTTTGCCTGGTATTTATCGAAAGGGACAGCAGGTTCGGCACTCCAGGAGGAAGCTGGTTTAGCGCAACCTCTTTGACGAGAAGGAAGGCTTGATATCTTATTCTGTCGTTCAGCTGGAGCCAGCCAGTATGGGAACAGAGTTCGCAGGTGTGGGTTAGTTTAGGTGCATTAGTGAGCAGGCGGCAGACTTTATTTAGTGCAACAGTGATACGTTGGAGTGCAGAGTCGGTTGCAGATACATATATTACCAGTCCATAAATTTATAAGGGATACAATCGAGCTGTTAATTGCCAGGTTCAATGCTTCGTGAGTAAGAATGTGTCGGGAGAGGATGCCGATTCTGGTGTTGATGACTTTGGCAGTGTTGTCAATATGCTGTGTAAAGGACAAGGTGGAGTCAATAGCTACTCCCAGGTATTTAAAGTGTGGAACGAGTTCCAGGGTGCTGCCACTGACATTCCATATGGCCAAGGGGTAGCTTTTATGTTAGTTTGTCGTGGGTTGATGCGTACAGCATGGTTTTGGTCTTTATAATTCAAGACCAGTTTTTTTCCTTTAAACTGGTTTTTGGCTGTTGCGAAGCCACTCTGGAGGTCCTTTGAAGAGTTCCAGGCACTGGTTGCTGGCTAAGATTACTTTGTCATCTGCATATACATACATGCAGCATTGGTAAGCTGCCATGAGATTTAGGAAAAAACACTGAATAGCAGCAGTCCCAGTATAGATAAACCCTTGTGGCACTCCGGATCAGACAGGTCAATTTGTCAGATAGGACTTCCCCAATCCAGACTTGTTGGGAGCGGAGGCTCAGGCAGCTGCTAAACCAATTTACGGTTTCTGCTGAGAGTCCAATTTCAGAGAGCTGCTGTAGGAGGAGGGCATGATGAACCATGTCAAATGCCTTAGATAGGTCAATGAAGGATGCCCCTACTAGGTGGCCTTGGTCCAGGGCGTTGAGGAACCCAGTGAATTCTAGAAGGGCAGTGATGGTACTGTGGCCACCACAGAATCCATGTTGTTCTGGGCAGAGAGAAGCTTGTATTGGTCAAGATACTCCACCATCTGGTCAGCCACTATTTCGCTCCAGAGCCTTGGAGAGCGGCGGGCGTATGGAGATTGGCCTGTAATCGTTTTGTGCTGTTCGGTCCCCACTTTTATGGACAGGGGATACTATGGCAGATTTCCATCTTAGCAGGAATTAGGAGTGGCAGAGGGAGAGATTATTTTTGTCAGTGGTCCAATTATTTCATCCAGTGCCAGATGCACAAATTTAAAGTCCAGTGGGTCACCGCTATGCCTCGACTTTCCTAGGACCTTCACTACATATTTTCGTGCATCAGCTTCAGAAACTATTTTGAAGTGGAAAGGTGGCCGGTTGGGAGGTGGTGTAGGAGTCCTTGTAGTAACTCTTAGGTTAGGGGGCACTGAAGAAGTCAGCCGGGAGAACAATTCTGAGGTCAGTAAAAGCCCGATTCAGTGAGTTGGCTATGAGTAAGGGGTTTACGGTAGGGACACTCGACAGTGAGCACAGCAGGGGGTGTTCTTGGGCCCTTCCCTGTAATATCCTATAGGTTTGCCCAGAAGGATTTGCTGCTGTTCCATGAGTTGGAGAGGGCTTCTTTGTAGTATCTACTCTTAGCCAGTTTGTTTTTCTACAGTTGTTATGGGCCTTTTTACATAGCTGAACATTATGGCTCTGGTTAGTGGCTTGCAGTAGTTATTGTTCCATAGGCATTTGACAGGGGAGTGGTCGCTCATGCCATCAGGGAGAACAGCAAGATAAGAGATGTGTGCCAGGCGGTTTATCAGGACCCAGTCCAGGAGTGTGCTGGTGCCAGTCTTATAGCTGATTCTAGCTGGAGTATTCACTAGTTGGGAGAAATGGATTGTGGAGAGAGAGAGAGTATCCTTTATAGCAGGTGACTGCCAGTTAATATTAAAGTCTTCTAGAAGTACTATTTCAGAGTTTAGGCTCAGTGTGCTGATATAGTCCTGTAGGTTGTTGGCGCGAGCCTGGGTCCATTTTGGCAGAATATAAACTGAGAGCATGGTTAGCACTCTGTTGTGGGCCCCTAGCAGCAGTTAAAAACTGTAGAGGTGAAGCAGTCTAGACCAATAACCATGCACTTTACCTGTGACAACACACTTCGGCTGAATGCACTTCAAAAAGAAGCAAGCCAATAAATTAGAGGGCTTCAGTCCTCTTATGTGAAGGAAGCTATTCAAACAGCTGATGGGCTGTCAACACCAGCAAGCAGCCTGCCATTAAAATCAGCAGCAATGACAAGCTGAACAGACTACATCAGAAAATTGAGGGGAGATCTACAGAAAGTTTGAACTGTGTTGTGCCAGTCTATTTTATTACTGTTAAAGGTTTTCCTACCTCGGCCTAGCCTGTAGGCAATTTTGAAACTGGCCATGATGTCTCAAATTACAGCTTTTTCTCCTAAACTAGCAAGTCTCCAAAAGGAAAATCAACCCTTGCCTGCATCTCTGTAGTATGGAAGTTAGTCTCCTTACTGTGGCAAGTTTTAAGTATAGGGAAAAAACTACCTCCCGTTTCTCTCCACCAGTAAGTTTATATTGCAAACAATGTTAACCTAGGGAAAGACGGTCACTCAACTTTTCTGTGTCTGTATTACATGAATGCCATTTGAAAGGTGAACCCACACTTTTTGAACTGTGGGTATATGGATATCACAGACATTTGTAATCCTCTCCTGCCCCCCCATTTCCTTTTCACCCCTTCCATAAAACTTTTATGTTTCTCTCTCCATGCCCAAGCCATCCATACCCCTCCTCTGTATGTTACCCTTACCCCTTCCTTTTAGCTCTTGCATTATTTGTCTCTCCGTCTCTCAAGACCTGCCATGATCCGAGTGATGCACAGATCCTAACATGGTTATGTTACATATTGAAATTCAATAAAAAGAATAACCGTCAGATCCTACGTGTATTCTTTTTCTTGTGCACAACTGTTTTCCTTGCCATCCTTCCTGCAGTGATCCCAGTATTTGCCTTCTGTCCATGGAGATCCTCTGCACCAACTCTCCCCTATCCTCAAGACAGTTATTCTCCTAAATGCCCCATCTATTTAGTACCCTTGATGCATGTCTAGGTGTTAAGGAAAAAAAAAAAATTGGATTCCCCCCCAAAGTGAATCTTGCGTATTCTTGTTGTCCATAGGATCCTGTAAGAGAGCAGTTTGCTGTACCCAAAATTCCTTGCACTCGCAGCCCAAGTGCCCATGTAACATCTGAAGATGTGCTGGTGCAAAGCATCAAGCCTTTAGCGTGGACAAATGCTACTATTTCTTACTGGTGCCAAACTGCGATCCTGCCGTTTCCTCAATGCTCCTGCTCGCCTGTGGCTCCCCTAGCTTTCCAGGCCCATCACACAGCCTCATACTCCACAGTCAAGAGAAAGAAATTTTAAAAGGAAATACTGAAGCCGCCAACACTCCCACTCAACTCGATACCCGTCACTCACTGGCTGCTTTAAAACGGAACTGCTCCCTTTTCCTCATCTTTCCAACTGAAATCAAATGGGCACATTGGGGTACTTAATTTAAACCAAATCATTCTGACAAGTTCTACAGATTCTAATAATCAGTTTCACCGATCTCCCTTTCAAAACATGGCAGTACCCGACCTGCTAGCACACTAACCACAGGCACCATTTTTACTGAAATTCTGAAAAGCCAGTTGCTGCACCAGTCAGCAGCAATATCAGCATAACACTGCATCTGCACAATGCGCCCTAAACACCCTTAGCAACTGAGCACAAACAGCACACAGTTCATGGATTTATAAAAACTGTACTAATCGGGGTTTTAAATAATTGATTAGCAGTTTGTTTTTTTTCTTGGGACGAATCTAACTGTACAGAAAGTATTTATATAGGTTTTGTAGAAGTGTTAGGTTTGTTAACCACAGTGAGGCAAGTGCTATACATTTTCACAATATTTTAGCACTTTTATGAGCAAAATGCTAATCAATTTTTAGAGATAAATAAAACCCTGCTAATAAAGAAATTTAAAAAAACTATCACAAGGTCTCAGCCTACTGCATGAATTAAACATGCAATGTGGACCTTGTGTGATGCATCATTTATCAACACTTGGGCTATCTAACTCGCATCACTCGTTGCTTACCACACTCATGAATGTAACCACCCAGTTCAAGGTGTTACCAGAATCCTATCAGTATTATTGCTAGGAAGGTAACAGGCAGCTTGGTAGGGAGTTCATTAGGGGCTCCTTACATAATGACGTCATTGTTTACTCAGCTAGCCTGAGGGAGGAATGATTAGGTCATCTTAGAACTCTCGCAGCAGCATAACCCACACTGTGTGGATAGCTGCTCTGGGAAGCTTAGAATGCTCAGTTTTGAGTTGGAGTCTTGGTAGAGTGCGAGTTTGAGCGAGGTTAAAGTGGCAGAAGGACTGCCAGTGGGCTCGGACAGAGGGCCCAGGATTTCTCACCCTAAATCGTATGTCATTTCCAGCTTCTGGTGAAGTGGTGGAGAAAAGACTACAGCAGGTGTTCCTGATTTCTACCCCAGTGAAGTGGAAGGATCTGCTTGTTCTCCGTGGACTCAAGGGGGCAATCCTCTAAATGTTCTGAGGTATTTTCAGCCGCCTTGGTATAGGACCTGAAATAGACCATGTGGACCAGCTACCCAGAAGAGTGCTTTTCTGGTTTCTTTTTGGTTGTTCTATGCCCAGTGGAAGGAACAAGTTCTGCGGGTACTGAAAGGGAGACTAGATCTCCACAAATTTTCTTAGGGGAGTGGATAGTCTGGGGTGCGTGTGCCCATAGATAAGACTGGATCGCACCTGTCAGTGCCCCTAGTCTCACCACTGTGAGTGAAGAAAGTTAAAATGTGGACTCTGGTGTGTACAGTTTATTTTCTCAGTGTCACCCAGCTTGTGACAAGTATGGGACCTCTAGCATTTCAGTGGGGAATGGTGTACCCCTGAAGAATGGCAGAATCTGTCAGTTGGGGCCAAGGGTGGGAGGAACACCATCATCTAAACGCTTACAAGGCAGGGCTTCCTGGTTCGTAAGGGGCACCAGTATTTTTACTGGAGTGAGTGGCCATCTTGCAGGTTAAGGTGTGTGGCCGAGTTTTCACATATTGCACCCATGTTTGAAAGGAGTTCGGAGTGTGTGGCTTTGATTCATTAAATAACACTCGTGGGAAAGAGATGTTATGTGTGTGGCCCCGTGTCCACAGATGCACTTTTGGGAAGAAGATGTGTGTTTTGTAAATGAACTGCAATGCAAGGAGTGTTCTTGGACTTTTGTACCTGTCCAGCCTAGACCAACTCTTGGGGGTCCACTTTAGCTTTACTTGCCATCTTTGAATAAAGATGTACTGCACAGTCCCAGACACTTATGAACTTTCCGATTTATTGCTTCTGTCTGTGTGGATTTACTGGGGCCATACTGCACAATCCCAGTCACTTATGACCATTCCGATTTATTGCTTCTGGCTGTGTGAATTTACTGTGTGCCCCCTCAGCAGTTTAGATCAAGCATGCGCCTAGCAGCCTCCACCCAGGACCTGGGTTGTGTTTTTACACAGGGTTTAAGTTGTTCATTTCTGTACCCCCACCACTCTTCCTCTAGAAAATGAGCCAGGTATACAACCCAACGCCAAGGGTGGTATCTACCTTTCTCAAAGTAAACAGTATGCCACTATAAGGGCACCAGTTTAGCTAGGTGAGCGCAAAAAAAAAAAAAAAAGAACAGTGTGTGCACACTAGTTAAATAAGTGGCCTGGGGGTTATCAATGCATCACATGGTCCCCATCGCAAGGCCCTGCACCTAGTAACCCAACCCCAAAAGACACTACGTTTATTAAACTGCAAAATAACCAGCCAGAACATGCTGGAAAAGCCTTCCCTTACAGGACCCCTCTTCCAGATGCATTTCACCCCTAAAGGCTGGTGCCTTCTCCAGGAAGTAGCCCCAAACAGGACCATCAGACTTTTATACAGTTCATTTAAAAGCAATGTAAGCACTTTGTTTTGTACAAAGCCTGCAGTATGTATATTGAGAAACTCTACTTCAAATAAATGCGCACCACACTTCTTGTAAATAATCTAATAATCTAATTCCGATTTGTGTGGCTCCAGGGTGTGCCTGGAGAGAGAGTGCCTTTGGAATTCATAGGTTTCCAGCTCCGAGAACAGTATTCTCAAATGGTCTGGGTTAAATTCTCCCCCTCCCCACTACTGTATGTGGGCTATACTTGACAATGTCCCACAATACAAATCCCTTGGCCTAACCCTCAACTAACACCAACTGCTCTGCTCACAGTTACCAGGTGATTGCAACCCTCTACCCCAAACTAAACAGACTCATCCTAAGGGATGTATTGGAAAAAAAAAAAAAAGAGGGAGGATTAGAAGTGCACTCAGAGGTCAAGATGTAATATTTATTTATTATGGCCAATATGTAGCTCAGAATAAGTAATAACTGTCAAGACTCATGGAATCTAATGAAACAATTATTCATGCAAAGCACAGCCGACATTTAGGCCAGTTAGGACAGCGGCAGTGTTCCAATGTTCCAGCTCACAAAACCACATTTGGCTTACAACCAAAAAAAAAAAAAAGCTACAGATGGGGAAATACCCCACAACATTTAGACTAACCTCCCATAGTGTGCTGCCATCTGGACTCTGCCCCAAACACTTCGCTCCAGGAGCTTGCTATATGTCATTTCCAGCTTCTGATGAAGTGGTGGAGAAAAGACTACAGCAGGTGTTCCCGATTTCTACCCCAGTGAAGTGGAAGGATCTGCTTGTTCTCCGTGGACTCGAGGGGCAATCCTCTAAATGTTCTGAGGTATTTTCAGCCACCTTGGTATAGGACCTGAAATAGACCATGTGGACCAGCTACCCAGAATGCAATATCGGACAGATCCCATATTTATTTTATTTAGCTTTTGTTTACCGGGTAAGCATGCTAGACAGTCAAGTGCCTATTTTCAGGTGCGACCCGGGAGAATTACAAAGGTAACATTACAGAGACAAGGTAACAGCAATTAACAGGGTATAGTCGGGTACAGGCAGAAGACCTCAGGCAATAGCAACTTCAGAGACAAGGTAATGGCTATCACATAAGGTATTGACAGGAAACAGGCAGAGAACTACAGTCAGGTGCAGGCTGATAACCAATTCAAGGCAGTACAGTGTTAGGACATATCAACCGAGAATTTCAAAGGTACAGGCAAAAACAGAGACAAGGCAACAGCCTTGCTGCTCCTCATAAACCCCATCACACGTCATCTATCACCACATGACATCTGTCAGTGGCTCAGAAGGTTGCACTCTCCTCTCAGAGGCCAGAAGATCAGAAGGCTATAGGTTCTATCCCTGCTCCAAGCACTTGGGTTAAAATCCCAATACTGACACTGTAGTGAAGCACAAGGGCAGCACTGCACTCCCGAGGTGCCGTCTTTCCGATGAGACATTAAACTGAGGTCAAATCTGCCTGTTCTGGTGGTGGTTCAGATGGATGTTAAAGATACCATGGCACTTCTCAAACAGAGTAGGAGTGTTTATTGAAGGAGAAAAACAACACACACACACACACACACACACACACACACACACACACACACACACACACCTCATCAAAAACAAAAAATGTTTGTGCTTATACCATTTACAAAAAAACTGGTTCAGAACACAAACCAGTAATTACTTCATTATACAAAAGTGAGACAAAAGGAAAAGATCAAAACTGAACACTGCAAAGGTGTATGTGAGAATAGATATTTCTAGAGTGCCCTCTCTAGCAAATCTTAGTTAAAAATCAGACATTCAGGTAACTGGTACATTGGAATTTGTAATCCATGGCAGATTTCTCCACACCATGCTTAATGTTCTCGCCCCAGTGTTCCTTCTTTCATTCTGATAAAAATAAAGTCAGAAATAATTTTACTGAATTTCAGTAAGTTCTGTTTGCTTCTGCTGCAAATGAAAAAGGCTCCTTGCATTCCATATATGCCTTTTTATACACACCATTATAACATGTAAAATACAGGTTACTCACCCGTAAACAGGAGTTCTAGCAGTGGCATATGTTGTTCATCCACACAGTCTGGCAGATACCTTGTCGCTTTAAGATGGGCCAGAAAGTTTTCAAGATGGCTCCTCCCACCCGGGTGATTAAACTCTTGGCTCCGCCCCATGATGCCAGATCTAGCCCGCTGGAAGCCAGATTGTGTGCCGAAGCCGGGGATGTCGGATGGGTCCGTGTGGATGAACATATACCACTCCTAGAACTCCTGTTACAAGCGAGTAACCTGTATTTCTAGGAGTGTGGATATGTTCTATCCATACTGTCTGGCAGACTCAGCAGTTCGCTGGAAGGAGGTAGGCAAGGCGCACACCCCCTACTTAAGGAACAGGGAGGACTGGAGAACTGAGGTTCCAAAACCAGCATCGCAGTGTGACTCAAGGTTGATGTGGTAATGGGAAATGAAGCTGCGTGCTGACTTCCAGGTAGCAGCCCTGCAGATTTCCTGGATAGGGATGTCCCTAGAAGCAGCCACAGACGCAGCAGTATGACGGGTGGAATGAGCCCCAAGCCCTACGAGAGGCTCCTACCCGCCAACCTATAGCAGAGACCAATGCAGGAAGTGATCCACTTGCCAGTTGTCCGCTTTGCTGCAGGTCTGCCAGGTGCGGCTTCAGCGTAGGTGACAAACAGCTGGCGAACCTCTCCCCGACCTTCCGCTGTACGCTCTGAAGTAAGTGAGAGCTCTTCTCAGGTCCAAAGTATGGAGTCTGTACTCTGCCTCCGAGGTGTGACTGGGGTAGAACATCAGCAGAGTCAACACCTGATTCAGGTGAAACTCCGACACCACCTTCAGGAGAAATTTCGGGTGAGGGCGCAAGACAACCTTGTCCCTGTGGAAGACCAGGTAGGGAGCTTCGATGAAAAGCGCCTGGAGCTCCCCAGTCCTTCTGGTTGACATGAGAGCCACCAAGAAGGCAGTCTCCCACGACAGGCGAGAGATGTCATACCTATGCATTGGTTCAAATAGCTTGCCCATGAGCTTGGACAATACCAGCAGTAAATCCCATGGAGGTGGTTGTTCATGCACCGGAGGGGAGATGTGATCTAGGCCCTTGAAAAAGCCCCAGACCACGTTCTCCTGCACCACTGACTGCTTGCCAGCCTGCGCCCAGTAAGCAGAGATGGCTGCCAGGTGCACCTTGAGGGTTGTCGACCAAAGCCCCTGCTGGGAAAGGGACCATAGGTCCAACCTCTTTCCCCGACACCAAATGGAGAATCTCTTCCATTTGAAGGCATAGCATTTTCTAGTCGACTCCTTGCGGGATGCCTAAACGACGTTCAGGACCTCGTCGGAAAGACCCAAGGCCTGGAACTCTAGCTGTTCAGGAACCAGGCCGTCAGGTGCAGGGACTGAAGGTCTGGATGGAGTATCTTCCCCTCGCTGACTGACAGCAGGTCCGGGTAGGCTGGAAACCACCTCAGGAGCCTAGAGCTGAGGCAGAGGAAATCTGGATACCAGAACTGGCGAGGCCAGTCTGGGGCTACCAGGATCACCTACGCCTTGTCCCTCCTGATCTTGAGAAGCACCTTGTGGATCAAGGGCAGGGGAGGGAAGACGTAGAAGAGGCCTGGGATCCATGGCCCGGAGAAGGCATCCCCCTGCAGCGAGCCCTGCTGAGGGGGGCAGGCATGGTACAGCCTCAGCTTGGCATTCGCCCTGGAGGCAAGCAGGTCCACCTGAGGTGTGCCCCAGTGCGAGAACAGGTCTTGTCCCATCTCCAGTAGGAGAGACCACTCGCAAGATACATCGCCTGTCCGGCTGATGGCATCAGCCAGACTCTTCGAGGCTCCTGCCACATGAATGGCTAGAAGATCCACTTCCAGGCTGAACACGAGAGACCAAATGTGAAGAGCTTCCTTGCACAGAGGCAAGGAGTGCACCCCGCCCAGTCTGTTGAGATAGTACATGTCGTGGTGTTGTCCGTCTGGACCTGGACCACTTAACCCCGAACAAGTGGAGCGAAGGTGGTCAGGGCTACCCGGACCACTCGGAGCTCCAGCAGGTTGATGTGGCATCGGGACTCCTGAGGGGACCAGAGTCAGTGGGCTCTGTACTCCCCCAGATGGGCACCCCAACCCAGAAAGGCATCAGGCGTCAGGAGCATTGTCGGCTTGGGGTGGACGAATGGGATTCCCTCCTGCAGATGAGCTGGGACGAGTCACCACTGCAGGCTGTCCCACATCTCCTGGGTCAGAGACTGGCTGGTCTAGATGACCCGAGCGCCAAGACTACTGGCGGGCCAGCCCCAACTGCAGGGGGTGCATATACCAGCGGGTCAAATGGACCACGCTAGTGTAAGCTGCCATGAGACCCAGAAGGTGCAGGAAGTCCTGGGCAGGGCACAATTGCCCAACCAGAAATAACTGGACAAAGGAGGAAAATACTTCAGCCCTGTCTGCTGGGATCTGACTCTGAGAAAGTCGAGCTCCACCCCGATTAACTGAATCACCTGCAAGGGCACAAGTTCCAACTTGGCCTCACTGATGAGGAGGCAGAGTTGAGAGCAAGTCTGGAGGGCCAGATCTCTGGACTGCTCCACCTCCAACGTGGACGGACCTGCTATCAGCCAGTCATCCAGGTAAAGGTAGACGCGGACCCCTCTGTGCCGAAGGAATGTTGCCACTACTGAGATGCACATGGTGAAGACCCTGGGAGCTAATGAGAGGCTGAAGCGCATGACCCGGAACTCTTAGAGGGTTCCCACTGCCCAAAAGCAGAGGAACCGCTGCTGAGACGGACGGACTGGGACGTGAAAGAATGCATCCTGGAGGTCCAGAGAGCAGAACTACATGTGCTGCTACAAGGATTTTATTATCTGAGCCAGGGTTACCATCCGAAAGGTGCACGGCCTTAGGAACTTGTTCAGGTCATGCAGACAGAATGGAGCGTCAGCCCCCCATCCGTTTTGGAACTAAGCAGTACCTGGAAACAAACCCTGGGCACGGAGGAGGATACGCAACCTTGCTGACTACCCTCTTGTGGAGGAGCTAGTCAATGTCATCTCAGAGAGCTGACTGGGAGGCTGCGGACCAAGAAGCCCCCCCCCCCCGTAGGGCACTGGCTCGAAAGGGAGGGACCTGCTCGAACTCCAGAGACAGGCCCCTGTCAACCACACCCAGCAGTCCATGGTGATAGCGGACCAAGCAGAAAGGAAGTAGCTAAGCCAGCCCACCAGAGAGGGACCCAGGGGAGGTGGGTAGACTCAGAGAAGGAGGGACCGGCCAAGGAGCCCCCGGGGCCCTCCCCCCGGGCTTCCTGACAGAGGCTCTTTAGCTCTAGGGCACCAAGTTTGAGCCTGCTGGCCAGGGCTTGCCGCAGGAGTGGAGGGAAGATAGGGCTTACGCTGCCGATGGTGGCCTTTGTCCTGTACAGATGTGACCAAATCTAGGGTGCCACTGGATTTTTCAATGCGCTAGAGGTGGCCTTCCAGACTGGGCCCGAACAGGTCGGTGCCCAGAAAGGGAACATCTGAGGGCTTGTGTTGGGTGTCTGCCGTGAAGGTAGAGATCCACAACCAATGTCCAGAGCCATCTGGAGCTGCTGCTTTGCCCCTGCCCTTCCCTAATCCCGGACCTGATTGACTGTGGTCTGTAGGTTAGCTGGGAGACGAGGGAGCACCTCATCCTGAGAGCCCAACAGGGCGTGAGAGAAGTGTGCCATCATAACAGCCGAGCTGGCCTAACAAAGGCCCAAAGAGACGGTAGCGTACACCTTTCTCCCCGAGTAGTCTAATTTCTTGGACTCCTTATCTGTGGGTTTGTCCACGTCCCTTGTGTGCCTGAGCGCCTGAAGACAGACTGCCACCAAGAAACCGGAGAGAGAGCCAGTAGGGACCGTGTACTTGCAGGCCATCCTGGCCGATGGTGCTGGGCAGGAGGCTGGGCGCTGCCAGAGTTTAACACCGGGCCCACAAGGGCCTCAGCTATGGGGAAGGCCTTCGTGTGGGAGTCCCCCTTGTCCAGAATCTCCGTAAAGGGTTATCTGGACCATTTCCGCACAGGTTTGAGCGGCGTCCCGGTGGACTCAGAGATGAGCCGAAGGATACCGAGGAAGAGGTGAGGCTCTCATCCACAGAGAGACACCCCTCCCACCCCCCGACCATTCCAGGTGGGATGGGAATGCAACAGAAGTCTGACTCAAAGAGTGTCCACGTGCAGCTGGTGACCACCTGAGCCACTTTCCACTCGCCGAGGGCAATCGGGGGTGAGAGTGACAGACAACTGATGGGACAGACCTTGAGCCGACAGAGAATCCTTGGTCAGTGCCACATTCTTCCGCTGGGGAGGCAGTGGTTCCACCACAATGGGTGGGGCAGCCGGTTTTGGCAGAGGCGCCAGGACTGGGTCGTCAACCGGGGAACCAGCAGTGGGAGTCTGCTTCAGCTGTTTAGGTGACAGCCACTTAACTGGTCGGTGTGGAAGCTGGTGTCTGCTTGCTGTTAGCCAAAAGGAGCCATTGCCACATTAGAGCCTCATAGCGCCGACGCAACTTGCGCCGGAGCCTCTCCTCAGCCAAGGAGGATAACAAAGAAGAGCGGTGGCGCTTTCCGCGATGTCTGGACACAGACCGCAGACAGACATCAGCAGGATTTCCCCAAAGCAGAGGACGACCGAGACCATTGGCGGTGCTGGCAGTGGTCCGAGAAAGGAGTGGAAGAAACCCACTGCACCTCCGGGTCAGGGTCTTCAGCTCAATGGTCTGAGCCACGTCCTCGGAAGGCACCGGAAGCACTGGTGTGAGCGAGAGAGAGAGCGCGAGCGAGAGAGGTAGGTCTGCCTCCTCGGTAGACAATCCAGTGGGATCAAGAAAAATCCTGGCCGCGTCAACAGGCGTCTCGGCAAGCTGGTCTGACGGGGACACCATGAAACCAGCGGCCCAGGCTGCAAAATCGACTGAAGTCGAGAGCCAACGGTATGGAGAATGAGATCACCTTTTTTTGGATCCTTCTTCTGGAACAGAGGGGTGTGAGCCCCCGAAGGACCCTCCCCTTTAGTCGAGAGGGACTGGCACAGCTCCCACAAGGAAGCCGTGTAAGAAGAGCCCAGTTGAAGCAGAATAAAGGCCGAAAAGGAGCTCGCCACGGCCTGTGCCGCCTCCTCGAGGGCCGTGAGCTGTTCCAGTTGTTCCAGAGCCTGCCAGACACCACCCAATGGGCCTCCTTTGATTTGACCACTGGGTACAGTTTCTCCGCTGGAGTCTGGCAGCGCAGTCTTCGAGCACCAGAGGAAAAAGGACAGACACTGCAGGCCTGCGGATCGTGCCCAAGGCAATAAATGCACGAGGCATGGGGGGTGCGCAACATCTTCTGCCCGCAGGGGCACCAGCAGAACCAGGGGACAGTCTTGTCCTCCATCGCGACCGTAAAGGAGGAGTGAAGACTGAACTCTAACGAGTTTCAAAGTTAGTTTAGGAAAAGAAGTTTTAAGAGCCAGTGCCTGCAAAACACGAGAGTGCTAAGAAAGGAACCTGAGGCATCCAAGCAGTAAGGAAGATCCAGCGTCATGGGGTGGAGCTGACAGTTTCACCACCCAGGTGGGTGGGAGGAGCCAGTATGAAGACTTTCTGGCCCACCTTAAAGCTGCAAGGTACCTGCCACACAGTGTGGGGCTAGATAATCATATCCACACCCCTAGAAAGTGCCCCCCCCCCACTTATTAGCTACCCCTCTATAAACTCCACACACGACACCTTCATAAGTAGCTGTGTAAAAACATGCCTCTTTCCACTTATCTGCTAAAGTAGTCTAAAAGCCCATAATATAAGTACAATTAAAAAACAGATGTTCAATTGTTTCAATTTCCTGCTGGCTTACTACAGTATCTCACCATTGTTTTGTACTTTTGGTTACTTTTGACATTCTGCCTGGAGTGGCAACCTAACCAACACATGTCCCACATTTTAGGCGATATTCTTTTTCCTTGTAGCAAACTTTGCAAGTCTGGCAAATATTGTTGCAGGCATTTTGTGAATACTTCTGTTTCATGGAAGTTATTTTTCTGTATCCGGGCATATAAATGCTTTTTATTTTTTGTTAAAACTAACTGGCTAGAAACCTTTCAACTTTTCATTTTGACAAGAGTAGGGGAATTTCCCCAGGGTCTTCCTGGCCAAATTTCCCCCCCATTCACTAAAAAATAATAAATACCACCACCAGCTTAAAAACTGGTTCAAGTTCAGTTGCCATCCATCGGTATCCTCTTCCCCAGGACAAGGCTGAAAATAGGCAAGAAATTGTCTAGTCCTTCCCGATCAACAAAAACTAAATACATAAATAAATCTCTAGGGCTCATCAAACCGCTGCTGTATAGTGCCCCATGGATCCCGCCTCCCTGTGGCGGAGCCTCCCAGGGACCCCAATTCCAGGAGAAGGCTAGGTAAGAGATGTGGCAGTGGGGCAGCCCAGAAGACTGTGCAGGGCCTGCAAGGGAGTGCGGCATCACCCGGCACAGGCTCTGCTTTTGCTCTCCTCAGAAGCCCGACTAGCAAGGACTGAAGGAGATTCACACAAGTGTGTGTATCTCAGTCATGAAGCACCCTCCCTCCCCTAGTGGCTCCGCCTGTGCTACTACTGAGGTCACTCAGGTGGCAGTACTGCAGCAAAGCCAGCAGACTTCCCTCCCTGGAGAACTGTGTCCTGTGAGACTATCCCCCCCCCCCCCAACTGACCCCTAAGCAACGCAGGTTCATTCCCTAACACGGGTCATGAGGCGGCAGCAACTCAGCCCTCTGCGCCACTAGGCCAGCTTGCTCATGGAGATGCCCCAAGGGCTCCATCTCTAGAGACAGAGTCTTTCAAGCACATTCTACTGCCTTCCCTGGATCCTGGTGATTATATATATATACATATATACATATATACATATATACATATATACATATATACATATATACATATATACATATATACATATATACATATATACATATATACATATATACATATATACATATATATAACCACACCTAAAGCAGAGATGAACAAGCTGTATGCTTTACAACTACACATGTCAATTTGTAATTAACTGCCTTATTCTCCCCTCCACCATACTCACTGCTCTATGAACATGGAGTTAAGCTGCCGACCCCCAAAAAAAATTTCTAAAGAAAAGCGCACACCATGTACAGCTCTCCTTGGTTCAAAAATATTGGCTTGGAAGGTCCCACACTAAGTAACCCCCCCCCACATCTACTAACCTAGCCTGGCTGCTAATACTCTCAAGTCTGCAGGCTGCAGCAACCCTCCACCCCAAAAATTGTCAGGCTCGGGGTTAACAGCGGGAGCAGGGACTGCAGAGATGACAGAACATGGCCCACTTGAATGTTGGAGTGCAGAGTTTTTACTGCACTAAGGAGTGAACGCCAGCTGGCAGGAGCTGCAACAGCAGAAACCTTCCTCTCCGATTACTCTGGGCTCATGGTACATAAAAAAAAAAAAATGTGCATCATCCTGTCCAGTCATTAGCTGCTCTGCCTGCACCTTGACTTAGTGTGGGTTCAGAAAACCCTGCAATTTGATATGTCGAGCACAGCTGTTTAATCTAATATAACCACACACTTTTGTTGGGGCTCACTGAAAGTTTCAAGGAACCACAACACACACTTGAAAGATTAAGCTGTGGAACAGCTGAAGTGCTTTCTAGAAACCTAGAAAATGATGGTAGAATAAAAGGCTAGCAGCTCCTTCCAGTCTGCCTATGCTACAACTGCCCTAGGTAGGCCCTTGTAGCCATCCCTTTCCCTTACCTCTGCTCTCTACCCTCTTACTATGGCCACATGCCAGTCCCACCCTAATTTGAAATCTCCCCACCACTGGTCTGGTAGTCACTACCTCTTCTGTAAACCTGTTTCACTTGTCCACTACTCTCGAAAAGCTTTTGGATATCCCTCCTGAAGCCCCCCCACTCCCCAAAACCAGTTTCTCTGAATCCCCCGGCCCCATTATTTGTACTGGGAGATTATGTTTTTGCAAGCCACCCTGTTTGCCCCTTGCTTCCAGGACACAGGCTATAGCACCTTTCACAGAAGCTGAGTGACATCCTCCCACATGGTGGACAGTGTGTCCTGTGACACCAAGGACTCCCAAGGAGTGTGGAGTCAGTAAGGCAGGACAGCTTCAAAGAGGCAGCCCTCTGTCTACCACCTTGAGAACCCACTTTGTACACAGTGATGACAGACCTGTGTGGACAGAAGTGGCAAAGCAGACCCCCCCCTTCACCAACAGGGAGCTGGGTCAGGGACTAGACAGGCGGGAGGTAGACAACCCCTGACCCAGTGGGCAGCTTTGGAGGGGGCACCTGCCACTGGGGTTGGAGGTGCACCACTACCCCTATCCCCACTTCTTTTGGGCCCCTGGCCATAGAACTTGGCTTTGGAGCACCAGGCTTGGTAATGCCCCTTCTGGGGCTGCTGCTACCAAGGCTGCTGTGGCTGAAAGGACTGCAATTGAAGTGCCTTTTCTTGTTTCTAGGCCTTTGATTCCTTCTGAGACAAAGCCACAGAGTCCACGACGGCACTGGACTGCTCAATCCTGGTGAGATGACCTTGCACTTCTGGGCCAAAGAGGGCGGTATCCAAAAAAGGAACATCAGCCAGCTTGTGCCAAGTGTCAGTCGTTAAGGTGGAGAGCCACCACCAGGTCCTGAGATGCATCACTATGGCTGCTACCATGGCACTGGTACAGCAGTCTGTGTAAGGCCATCTGAAACTTGTGTTTAGCCAGCATTTGACCCTGGTCTCTGACCAACTTCACTGGCAGCTGCTTGTCAGCAGGTAGGTGAAGACATTATCTAGCACCCCCAGCAGGAAGTGACTAAAGTTGGCCATCCTGTCATAGCCCACCTGATCGAGAGGAAGCAGCACAGACCTTCCTGACTGCATGGTCAGGATTCTTTGATTCTCTGTTGTGGGACTTGTCCACGTCCCCTTGGTTTCCGGGCTTCCAGAAAGCCATGTCTGACACCAGACCCTCAGCAAAGGGATGGTCCAAGAACCTGAAAAGGGAGTCAGTAGGGAGCATGGACTTGCAATGAGCAGAGGATGCTGGATGCTGACAAAGACCCAAGGCTGGTCCCAAAATTGACTGCCATGAAAAAGCAATCCCCCAGGGATTCATCCATATCGAGGATGTCTGTAAAAGGGTACCCACTCTTTTCTGAACAGGCTCCAGATGGACAGGCATGGACTCCAAAATGAGTTAAAGTAGAGCCCTGAATGACACCAGCCCATGATTGGTAGCCAGTTTGACTGTCAGTCGAAGGTATGGGACCTTGATGGCTGCATTGATAACCCATTTGAGTCATTTGAAGAATCCTCAAAAAGTGTCCCTCAACCGTCTGCCGAGGATCACCTGAGTGTCATCCCACTGGCAAACTGGCCGCAGCATGGGGGTCCAGAGCTCCCAAAGCCTGTACTAGAGGCAGCTCCACCCGCAAGGGTGGTGAGACAAGTGCTTGGGACAACTGTCTAGGATATACTTGCGTGTGTATACCTGGCACCTGCCAGTAGACCACAGGGGTCGTGGCCAAAGCCCTACCCCACTCCACCATGGCCCACTGCTGCCAAAGGGGGTGGTTCTAGCATCACTGAGCCTGTCAGGCTGGCAGCAGAGCCTCTCCTCATCCGAGCAGGTAAAAGAAGGTCAATGATACCTCTTGGGCGAGTGAGCACCGCCTCGACCTACATTACAACTTCGACCATTAACCTCAGGGCAGATGCACAGAAGCCATAGGTGGTGCAGTATGGACGACATTCACCGGCTTTGGTGGAACAAACTCCAATGGAGGCTGTTCCGGGTGGAGCTGGTCAGGGACACAGACAAGTCCACATTCTCCAGAGTGAGGACTGGCAAGATCGGGGTCTTGAAGATCAGCTCCCATCAACAACTGGTAGACGTGAAAAATCCGATTGCCCAATTGGCCAGTGTCGAGATCAACAAGCCTGACAAAAGTACTGTGAACCTAGAGACCTGGCTCTCAACCTCAGAGGACTTGACTAAAGTAGAGCACTCGACCATAGTCGAGACCTTGTGGGAGTCAAGGGAGTGCGAGTACTGTGGCCTCTCCCAATCCCATGACCGGCACCAGCAGCACTTATTTCTTACTGTGGCAGGCAGGGCTCTCCCTGAAGGCCTGGAGGGCCTGAAAGTTCCTGGAAGTCTCTGGTGTAGGACACACTGATGCTGGCCCCAGATGGGAGCAACGCCAAGGCAGACAAAGTGCCCACAACACTGTCCACCACCTCTTCCATCAGCTGGGTCACAGATCACAGCAGGAGCCTTCTTGTGAGCCTTCAGATGAAGTTTTCGGGTTTTGATTGGCCAGCCGGCTGATAAGCCGGGCTGCTCAATCCTCCAGAGAGGAAGGGAGCATTGTCTGGCACAGGCCACAGCCTGAAACATCGTGTGCCACCCCAAACAGTAGAGGCAAGACACAAGAGGGTCCATCCGTGACATTTTCTGGCAGCATGTGACAGAATCTGCAGCCTGAGAAGGCTTCACTTCGTGTTCCATCTTTGGTTGCCAAGGATGCTGCACAGAGGAAAGTACAGTTACATAAGAACTTACCATAACAGTAGATCTTCGAGAGAGGCTCTTGCAGTAGTTAATCACCTTGGAAGACTGCACCCCCTGGTGTCAGAACCACATGGAAAACTAGCCAGCAATGTCTGATGGGGACCGCCCACCCGACATCACGAGATTGAAGTCAGTGTGACCCTATATAGTGGACGGTCCCCACGCCCGCCTTCCAGTAGATCTCTGAGGAGTGACAGGAGAAAAGGAAACTGAGGCTCCTGGAGCCCTGAATAAGCTCATAAAGAAAGCACAAAAAAAGAATTAATTTGAGGGAGGGAGAAAAAGGTTCCCTACCGTAAGAGCCTCTCTCCAAGATCAACTGTTATGGCAAGTTCTTACGTAACTGTACCATCTTACTTAGAGATGGCTCTTGCAGTAGGTAATCACCTTGAGGACAGAGTTCCAAGCAGTGTGAAACCAGAAGAAGCTGAATGTCAGCGGCTGACATTCCTGAAACAGGCAATAGAGGCAGCCATACTCCTGGCAGAATGCCCCTTGACCTCCCGCGGAAGGGTTTTACCATACTTCTGGTGACACAAAACAATGCAGTTTGCCAAACATTTGGATAAACACTGTTTGGAAACTGTGGCACCTTCTCTCTTGGGTGCAAAAGAAACAAGAAGCCGATCCGTTTTCCGGACAGACTTTGTCCCGTTAGTAATAGTGCAAGATTCTATGTACATCTAAAGTATGAAGAATCACTTCTCCCAGATTAGATACACTGAAAGTTGAATTGACTGGTTTAAAAGTACATTCAGAAACCACCTTGGTTAAGAACTTAAGGTTGGTACAAAGCCACCCGGTCTCTATGAAAAATCAAATTAGGCTCCTTACAAATCAGGGCCTGAAGCTCTGAAATACTTCAAGCTGAAGTAACTGCCACTGAAAAAGAAAGCACTTTCCAAGACAAGTAGCGCATATCACAGGAACCAGCAGGTTCAAAGGGAGACTGTCAATCTTTCTAAAACAAAATTAAGATCCCAGGGTGGCGCGGGACTGAGATGCAGAATTCCCTTCAAAAATGTTTTAGATTCTTCCAGTTGAGTCACTGTCCTCCATCTACCAATGAATGACAGGCAGAGACAGACAGATGGACCTTTAAAGACTAGCAACTCTGTCCCAAATCACACAGGTACAAGAGAGATACTCCATGACAGACTGAACAGAGCATGAAAAGGAGTTCCAACCCTTCGAGGTGGCCCAAATGGGAAAAGTTTCCATTTCACAGCACAGGTTGTTCTTGTAGGATGCTTTCTAGACTCTACGAGGACTTGTGCCACCCTGGGGAAAACTCCAAAGCACAAAACTGTTACGTCCTGAGGTGCCACGTGAAGGTGAAGGGATTTCAATCCCAGATGAACCAGTGCGCCCTCCTCCTGAGTCAGATCATCTGTGCAGAGGGGCAGGGGAACCGGAGTTTCCACTGTTAGCTGCTGAAGAAGTGGAAACCAAACTTGGCAGGGCCAAAACGGGGCAATCAGAATCATATGGGCCCCCTCTGCCTAAAGCTTGAGCAGAGCCCTCTGCAGAACTGGAAAGGGAGGGAAAGCGTGCAAAAACCTCCCTGTCCAAAGAGATAGCGTGTCTCACCAGAAAACACCACGCACTGAAGCGAGCAAAACTTGGGTAGTTTTGTATTGTACGGGGGAGGCAAATAAATCCAGTTCCGACTGACCCCACTGGTCGAAAATGTGGCTGACCACCCCTTGCTTGAGCTCCCATTCATGGGCTCTGACTCTGGTGCGACTCAGATGTGAACAGCTGTGAGGTGGATTCGGTGCAGAACAGCCCAGTTCCACACCTGCACTGCCTCCCTGCATAGGGAATACGAGAGAGTGCCTCCTTGCTTGTTGAGATACCAGACTATGCACATGTTGTCTGACTGGACTAATAAACAATGTGCCCTAGTGAAGCAGGTGCTGAAAGGCCTGAAGAACATACAGCTTCACCCTCATCTCCACCACATTTATGTGAAGAGAAAGCTCTGCATGGAACCATATGCCTGGAGTTTTGTGGTCTCCCAGATGAGCACCCCAACCCATCCCTGACACATCTGTTAAGTCTGGGAGGGAAAGCAGGGACTGGAACGAACCCCCCTTGGTGAGATTGGAGAGATCCTGCCACCACAAGAGATCCCTCTGCATCAAATCTGAGACCATGACCATCTGGGCCAGGTCATCCAGTCTCCGATCCCATTGTGCCCCAAGCGTCCACTGCGAAATTTGCATGTGGAACCTGGCTAAAGGCACTGTGGGATAGCTGCCGCCATAAGGTCCAGCAGTTGAAGAATCAACCTGGCCAAGACCTTCCTGCTGGAGGCCACTAAATGGGCCTGTCTAGAGAGAGAGGAAAGTCACTCTGTACAGTATCCATCACTGCTCCAATAAACTGGAGACTTTGTGAAGAGGCAAGCTGGGATTTTGGGAAATTCACAGTGACCCCAACTTGTGCAAAGAGATCCAGGGTAGCTGATGGGGACAGTTCCAGTTGCTCTTTCGACGGGGCTGACAGAAGACAGTCGTCGAGGTAGGGGAACATAGTGGCCCAGACATCTCAGGGCAGCCGCCACTACCACCAAGCACTTGGTGAAAACCAGAGGTGCCAAGGACAGGCCAAAGGGAAGGGCCCTGAATTGGTAGTGTTCACTGAAAGGCAAACTAGAGGTAGCGACAATGGGCCTGAAAGATCGGAATATGCAAGCAGGCATCCTGCATATCCAGAGTGCAGAGCCACTGCCCCTTGTGCAAAAGGGGCAGCGAGCCTGGAAGGTCAGCATTCGAAACCTTTTGAACTCTATGTACAGGTTTAGAGCACAGAGGCCCAGAATGGGATGCAGATCTGTCTGTTTCGGGACCAGAAAGAAGTGCGAGTAATACCACTTTCCTTCCTGGTGGTATGGGGTGGTCTCTATTGCTTCTTTTTGTAACAGAGCCTGGATTTCCTCTTGAAGAGGGATGTGCACATTTGGATAATGTGACTGCACTGGAGGCCTGTCTGGGGTTTCTAGAAACTCCAGTGTGGCCTTGCTCTATGAGCTGAAGGACCCCATAGGTCGGCTGTCACTGCTCTGTATCCAGACAGGCAAATCTTCTGTCCACTGTCTCCTCCAATGGACCCTGAGAAGGGAGGGAGGACCGCGAGTCAAGCGAGGGGAGGGGGGGGAGGGATTTGGGAGAGCTGCACCCAAAGCTCTCGGGCTTTCGCCGGAGGTGTGACTGCAGCTGATGGAGCCCAATGTTAGGGCTGATGGCAGATGACTGCTGCTGTTTTGTCTGCCTTTTTCCTTGCCGACAAAAGGTCTTTGCCTGGAACCGGGGTCCGTGCATACCATGTACTGACCAGAGAGCCTGGCCCTTGTCTTGCAAGTCTGCTCCACATAGGACAGAACCTCCAAAAAGGGTCATCCTGGATGGCCGTTTGGACATCTTGAGTCAGACCCGACACCCTCAGCCATGACAAGCTGAGGCCAACAGCTGTAGCAGCCCCCCCTCGTTGAGGAGTCCACTGCGTTGTATGTGGCCTTGAGGGAGTGCCTGCAGGCCACTTTGGACGACTGGAAGGAATCCACCAAGATGGACTTTGAATCAGAGTCCAGTAGAGCCTCTATGGCCAGTTCTAGCTGGGTGAACAGCGATTTTTGATAGACCAGCATGTGGCCCACATGATACATGCCCTCATGGCCAATGTGGAAAGAGTGTAAAATTTCCTTCCGAATTGGCCTAGCTGCCTCGACTCCTTGTCAGGAGGGGAGGTGCTCATGTGCCAGGGCTTGGAAGACCAGTCATAGGCTGCCGCAATAATCACCAAGTCCACCTCTGAGTGGGCACTTGAGTGGTCTTTCCCCTCTGGCGTCCGGTAAGTGCAGTCTGCCTTCTTGGCCACCGCTGGGATTAAGGAGGGCATCATCCATATGGTGTGTGCCAGGTTCTCATGCAGCTCCAGCCAGGGGAGAGTAGGAAGAGGAGCTGCCTCCTGCATGTCCAGGTGTTCGGCTAATCTTTGGCGTTTTTGGATCCCGGGCACCCGTTTTCCAGTCGTAAACTTCTATTTTGCAAAGCAGGTCTGCAAATGACTGGTCGGAGAGAAGAAAAGATACTGGGGGACTCGCCGATTTGAAACAGAGGCCCCCAACGAGGAGGAGGAGGAGTCAGAATCCTGGTCCGAATCTGACGAGTGGACGTCGGGTTGACTCTGTTCACCAGAGTCTGGAGGCATCCTCTCTAGCGTCATGCCTAATGGCAGCTCCTTCAGAAGGGCCAGTGTCTGGGGATGATGCGGGAGTAGGTGCCAGCCTAACCGGGCTGAACCCCATGGCTTCTAGGGACCTCCTTAGGAGGCGGATGGCTGTCCAGCTCTTACGCTGCGCTTTGCTTTCGGACCACCAGGCCTGAATAATAGCTTTAAAGTCCATTGGGGTCTGAGGAGGAGTCTGTGGGGGCCGGTAGGTAGGCATATAGCCTGAGGCAAAGCCCAGCACTGGGTATGCCAGCGTATGATAATGAGACGTCGGGTACCCTGGCAAAAGGTAGGCAGGCGCGTACCCAGGCACATGAAACCCTGATTGGGGGGGTAGCCCAAAAGGTTCTACATGTGGAAATGAGTCTGGTACCCCAACTGCGGGAACCCTGGAGGGCAGCCTGGCGTAAGACCTGACAGTGGTGCCAGGGACCCTGTAGAATTCCGAAGCCTGTGCTTGAAAGGCCAGAAGAACCAGGTCCAAATCGGGCCGGCAGGTGGCAGGGGAGTCCCTACAGGGGAGCAGGTGGCTGGGTTCAGTTAGGACTGCCAGAGGTGGCCGACCACAGGGGCCGAGGAGAGTTAGGTGGTAAACTGCCTGCTGGAAGTCCCTCATCTTCAGTCTCTCTGGGACTAGGGGAGGACAGAGGAACCACTTCCAGTGGTGAGGTGGGGGTACACCCATATGGGAAAACTCTCGGGGGAGGTTGAGGAAAGTCTGGTGACTGGGGATTAGTCGGGGCCATTACCGGACCCAGAAGCCAGGTCAGTCGAGCATCGGCAGAGCAGACTCCAGACTTATCGGCCATAACAACTGTGTGGACGTCAGCCAAGCCAACGCTCAACTTGTCAGTCAAAGCCAGGAAGGCTCCGGATTCTCCAGAGCCTGACAGAACAGCCAGACTGGGCGGTCTTCAGGAGGCCCAACAAGCATTAGCCCCTTTCAGAGCAATAGACCAGACAGAAGAAATGGGTCTAAATGCGGCATAGCCCTCAGCCAAGGTGCGGAGAGCAGAGGAGTGCTCCTTAGGCGTGGCAGGCTGGGCTGTGGCAGCCAACTCCCTAGAGAAAGAGGACTTCCGCTCGCCTGAGGGGCCCATAGGCAGCCTCAGGAGGGGGACCTATCCTGGTCCAGGTGCTTCTTTTTATGCCTTGATTCGGTGGGCGAAGATAAAGCGCCATGAAGTTTTTAGAGCCCTTTCTCCATGGTGGCCATTCGTTGCCTCAGGAGGCGAGCTTAGAGGGCCTGCCGGCGGCGCTTCCGTGTGGCCAGGTTGAAACTGGCACAGGTCTCGGTTCTAGACCCTGTGCTCCAAGCAGAGGCAAATAATGTGAATCCTTGTGCAGTAAGTTGCACGTACAGAGTACAGTTAGTTCTTGTGCTCAACGTTTGATGACGACATGCACAAAATTACAATAATTCACACAAAAAAAAAAATGAATACTCATCCGAAAAGCAGTCGAACTGCAGTGTACGATCTCCATGAGGTTTAACATGATTGGATCGACAGCAAGAAGCTGGAAGGCAGGCGTGCGGACAGCCCACTATATAGGGTCATGCTGACGTCAGGTGGGCGGTCCCTGTCAGACACTGCTGACTAAAGTTTCCCATGTGGTCCCGACGCCAGGGGGCACAGTCCTCAAGGTGATTACCTACTGCAAGAGCCCTCTCGAAGTAAGATCTCTAAATATTGAAGAAACTCCCCCCCCCCCAAAAACAGATGCCAGTGGCACACTTGGTACCCTACAATGCGCAGAACTGAAAGACTGAACTCTTCCAGTGGAAAGGAAGATCAGACGTCAGGGTGGAGCTGGAAGTGGTGGAGTACCTTAGCCTGATGTTCTGACAAATCAGCACTTCCAGTAGAACTAATAATCTTTGGATCGTAAACTAAATCCACAGAATTTCTAACAGAACCATTGGACATCGCTGCCTCCAGTGAAGACTGGGGTCACCCTGTGGGACTTGTATAGCTCTACACTCCACACCGGAGGGTTTCCACTATGAGCACCATATCAGATCACTCCTCTGACAGACACCCTTCAGGTGACTGCCAAGCCCTCACCTTTGGCAATGCTCCCTATGTAGTTCCACAGCCTAGGACAAGACCCCAGAAACCTGGAGTCTCAACCCCTTCTAGATGGACTTAGATTCCAGGAAAGGATACCATGGTTGATAGACCCCAAGAGGCTTCTAATGTGGGAACACTGGGCATGAGTTTGTGCTTTAAATGACTTGTACAGGGAGTCAGGGTCCAGCACAGGCCCTTCTGTCCGGTACCAACCCAGTCTGGAGTCTGTGCCTCATCTCCAGCGACATCCTCAGATGTCCAGCTCCCTTCTGCTGTGGGGTACACCCTGTACCAGCAATTCCTGGTGGAGGATCCAGGCCTCGATCCTGAAGCCCATACAGGCCACGTTCCAGTAGCTGTACCACTGGGACTTCTTGGAATTCAACACAAATAATGTAATCTTTCTTCCTTGGCCTAACGCCATGAAGGCAGCTTCCAGAGTAGGGAGAAGGCATCCCCTTCACCAGCCCAGCCATTACTAGAGACTTCCTAACAGTACTGTGCACCCACAGGGTCTGCAGGTGAGGTACTTCACCTCAGTTCAGGGTTTCAAGTACCAGACACTCAGGGCCACAGTGCCTTGTGTGTGACCGACCCCCAGATACAGATTCTACTCGCATGAAATTCATGGAGAAAGGCTTTCACCTTGGCCTGCGCCCTCATGTGCATCTCTGCACATCAGGCACATAGGTGACTGCTAAGGGTTGCCATATGGTTGCAGCTAGACTGCCTGCTAGCTGCACTGCCACCACATGAGTCAGGAAGGCCACTGACATTTTCACCCTGGGTCTGGAGGTAGCACAGCACCAGGCATGAGCACCTTACACCAACAAGGTGGCCTCCAGACTGGTATGAAATGCAAACTGCATTAGGCGGAAAACATGGCCTCGCCTATCCCAACTGTCACCTCTGGCTTGGAACAAGGTGCTTCCTCGCACTTCCAGGAGGCTCATTTATTCTCCCACAGGTTAGGCTGTATCTGTCTGGGAACCCTCAGGGCTATCAGGGGCACTGGTATCAATGTTATTTACTCACATTTTGGGCTTTGAAGGTATTTCCCCCTCCAGGAGGTCCCCAAGATGTTCAGTATTGCAGGCACAGAGTCCCAGCGTGCCAAGATTACTGCACATGTGTGAAATGCACATTTTTCCTCCCCCTCTCCCACTTAATCACCTGGTGAGATTTCCATGCCATTCACACCAGGGCAAACCACTGAAGTGAATGGGGAGAAGAGAGACGACAAGATGAACACTTAAATTAAAAAAAAAAAAAAGTCGATACATTCCACTGTGTCGCTTACAATTAAAAGGTTACATGCATGTGTGATGCACATTGAAGAGTACCCCAAACTCAATCTTGCATCATAAATTGGGGGCAGTACACATCTACCTCTCCCTCCTCTCATTTTGACAGCACAGAGGTGATCAGGCTGTACTTCATAGCTGTTCTACCTAGCTAAATCAGTAAGTGACGCCTATGATGTTTTGCACGAAATCATAGCCAGTGCCCTAAACACCCATGCTCCTTTGATCAAAGCTCGAATAAAAACCAGGACCTGCCGTTGGTTTTCACCAGACCTGAAGAAAGCCTTACTCAAAAGAGACCAGCTGTGGAAAAAGGCCCGGAAGTCACATGCCGATGCAGACTGGTGTCTTTAGGTCAGCTAGGAATGCCTGTACGAAAATGATCAGGGAGGCCAAGGCCACTTTTTATCAAAATGAATTGTTCTCTGCATCCAACAACCCTACCAAATTCTGGTCCACTATAAAGGAATTGTCTGGCTACTCACCAGGTAGTGTGCTTCCATCCAAAATTACCATTGACAATGTCACTGTCACTGATAAATCTGAGATTCTCCAAGCCTTCAATAACCATTTTGCCACAGCAGGCATGGCATTCGATAATGCACCAGTAAGTAGTCTTCGTCCGCTGCTCAAAGCCCAGTCACCCGAACCAAATAACAAAAGTATGACCTTCTCCTTTTCCTCAATCACCATAAAAGAAATTGAAGACCTTCTGCTACAGCTAGACACTAGAAAAAGCACAGGAGCCGACTCATTCGACCCATACTTTCTGAAAATAGCATACCACATACTAGCCGCACCTATATCACACTTATTCAACCTGTCTCTAGCCCAAGGCTCTCTCCCCACAGAATGGAAAACTGCTCATGTTATTCCTCTTTTTAAAGCAGGGGACCCAAGCGACCTGAACAATTATAGGCCAATCTCTCTACTACCTATACTGTCGAAAATGCTGGAAAAAATTGTGTATACACAGTTGAGATAATTCCTAGACAGCTCTGCATTGCTTAACCCCATGCAGTCTGGATTTAGAGCCAAGCACAGCACTATTACAGCACTGGCCAAAGTCACTAATGACTGGCAACGGGACCTCGACAATAAAAAATTTGTTTGTGCGGTGTTTTTAGATCTCAGCAAGGCTTTCAATACCGACCATTGCCTACTTCTCTCCACTCTAAATACCATAGGCATGGACTCTGTCTCAATGGATTGGTTCCAGGACTACCTCACTGATAGGCAGCAACAAATCAAGGCCAAAGGAGAGCTTTCTCCACTCAAACCAATAAAAAGAGGAGTCCCACAGGGATCCATATTGGGCCCCCTACTGTTCGCCATCTATATTAACAACCTGGACTTAGGAATCAAGGAAGCCAGTATCCACTTGTTTGCCAATGATACAGTGCTCTACCCAAGTTGTGACTCTCCTGGAGCCGCATGCTCTGAACTACAAGCCGAATTCAATACGCTGCAGAACCAGCTCATCAACAAAAAGTTATTGCTAAATGCAAAAAAACCAAGGCCATGCTGTTTTCACCATCCAGCTCTGGGGCCAACACCGCGGCCGCTGGTACAGTTCCTCCTATAACCACCATACTAGGCGAAAAGCTCGAGTTTGTGCCTAAATTCAAATACCTGGGTATATGGCTGGATAACAAACTCCTTTATGGAGCACACAGAAGAATTAATGAAAAAGCTTAGGCAGAGGCTTGGCCTCTTTTACAGAATTAAACATCTCCTGACTGCAGACGCAAAAAGACAGCTTGTTCATTCTACATTCCTTTCATTAAATCGACTACGCTGACATTATCTATGGCCAATGCTCCGTCTCACACCTTGCAAAACTGGATATACTGTACCACAGAGCCTTAAGATTCATAACTGGCCTCCCATCCTCCACACACCACTGCTCTTTATACGCTGCAGTAGGGTGGCCTTCTCTGCAATACAGACGGCATAGAAATGCAGCTCTCTGGACACTTGAGCACTCACCAACAAACTCCTGACTACATTGTTGCCTGCCTCCCTTAAGTCCACCAAGTAGCTATGCCGTAAGAAGCCATTCGCTAATTTCCCTAAAAATTCCCAGGATCAGTAACCACTTTGGTAGGGCAGCCATAAGCCACGCTCTGCCCTCACTCTGGAAAAGGATTCAAAGTTCACTGAAACTTAGCTCTCCTGTCAGTATTGCTGTGTTTAGGACTCTTTATGACAAAAGATTTGCCCAAATCTGTAAATGTTTCCACAGTACCTAATGGTTCCCTCTCTAGCCTTACCATATGCAGCCATGAACCTAAACCCTCTCTTCCCTACCTAACTTGTTCAATAGTCAGCTGCCATGCTGGCCCTCGGAACCCTTGGCACTTTTCCTCTATCTACTCCCTTACGCCACTCAAATAGTTGACAGTTTTCATCATGGGCCCTTCTGAAGCCTTAGTCACCTTCCAAGCATATAAATGGTTTCTGAGGGCTGAAATGTTCATAATTTGTACCTTTCTATAGAAGCCTGGATAAATGTGTTACTTTAACTTCTATATATGTGAAGGTTGTATATGCCACAATAATGTTATGTGATGCATGTATGCTCCCACGTGAATACTTGGAATGTATATATTGTACCTACCACTTATTTGTAAGTCTGTTTTTACCTTAGCACATTTTGTATACTGCACCTCTAATCTATGTATGTATAATTGTCCTTGACAACAGCAGGTCCACCTTATAAATGAGCTTGCTCAACAGTGATCGCCTGGATAAATAAAGATTTGATTTGATAAGGAGCATAGCACCAAAAATAGAAACCTTAACAGTTTTTATTCATAATGGGGCCGAAGGCTTCCATTCCAAGGTGGTGGGTTAGGAGACCCTTGGTAGACACTGACCGTTTTGCACTTTCGGAAGGATCATTCTAAAAGTCCAAAACTGAAGTGTTCCAGGGCCCGATCCAGTTGCTCATTTTCTGAGCTCACAAAAATGGCTGCAGGCTCCGCCTACGCAGCCATAAAAATGAACACATGTAAACTGCATACTTAATGCACAGTCCAAAATTAACTTCACTGACTGTTGCAATACCGGAAGGGAGGGCAGAGAATTTCAGCACAACTTTTAAATGTTTGTTCTGCTAATGCAGGTGACCCTATGAAGATTATCACACTAGCAAGTGATGGTGCAAGTGTCATGACTGGAATGCACAATAGGGTGGGGGCAAAGTTAGGACAACAAGTAAATCCAAGGCAGATTTAGATCTATTGTGTTGCCTACAGAGTGGCCCCTGGCAGCAGGGCAAGCACACAGGGATAGTTTTCAACCAATACCAAGTAACCATAAAAAAAAAAAATGTATGTATAGGCAACTACAGCAACTCAGCAGTACGGTACAATGCCTTGCGTTTCATCCAAGAAACGCTCAATGACTACATTATTATATATCGGTCTCTAAAAACTTGCAAGTTTTGGGTGGCTGTCACTACATACTGCAGTTCAAGCAATTTACAGATCATACCCTGCACTGCTGCATGCATTAAGAGCATGATGCAGCAAAGGGTCTTCAGACAAAAATAAAATCAGTCTGCTTAATCTTATGCACTTTTTCATGGATGTCTTGAGTGTTGAATAAATGGTCTCTAGTCATGCAGCGGGACAGTGCTGACATTTCAGTGGCCAGCACAGCACGATAGAAGCCACTGCAACAGTTAAAAGAGCAGAATGGGGTGGAGCTGCAGAAGACCAGACCTTTCAAGAACTTGACCGAAATCCTGGCATGTGGCAGGATCAAAAAAGTGAATGACAGACCAGCACTGCATATGCAGTTCCAGACATCTCAGAATACCAGACGCAGCTCACTGAAAACATTCACACAAGATTGGAGACATCTTCAATGGAGCTGCCGCATAACTTAAATGCTCTTATAAATCCCAAGTTTTATTGACATGGAACCTTTGTAAAAGAGCCTTGGCTCAAAGGTACTTGTAATCCTAGCCTCTAAATAAATAAAATAAATAAGTGTTTCCCTGATGACACCAAGATAATGGACCATGGACTGCAGGAACTGAAGGATGTGTGCACTTGGATTCCAAGCCGCAACCTTCAAAGAAGAAAACCCTGCCAGCACTTACTGGCTGAGAAAGATTACGGACAATTCAGACTTGTTCAGACATCTAACAAAGGACATACTTTGCTCAACAGTGTCTGCCAAGACTTAATGTAGATGTATTCCCAGATTTTGTCACAATGGCCAAGATGTAAGTGTCACCTGTTGCATCACTGGCCTGTGGAAGAAGATTTTCTGTGCAAAATATAAGACAGACGTTCCCTAAAGGCGGACACTGTGAGCAAACTCATATGGACAGCCCAAGAAGGAGCTGAAGCTGAAGACCCTCTTCCAGCACTTATGAAATTTAAAGCCATTGGGCTGCACAGAAAACAATGTTCTAAAAATTGTCTTAAATTGTGATTCTTTTTTAGTTTGAGTCCCAGACTACTGATTTAAGAGAGACAAAAGATGACTGATGGAAACTTGGGCACAGGAGCGAAGATAAGTATTTTTATCCCCCCATTTATAAAAGGGGTTGGGGATGCTCATAGTCCTACTCTTCTCTTATTTCACAAGATCACTGGGTTTCTAATTCGGTGGGAGGGATATGTCCAACATGTAAACTAACCCCATTCTGCTCTTCCTAGTCTGTCAACAGTGGCTTCTTCTGTCATCAAACTCCAAACAGAAATAAGAAATGTGCAGCACAGCTATATTAGAAGTTATGGGCAGGAGGGTGTATGGTGTAAAGAGAAGTTATGGTCAGGGAGGTGTAAGAAGTTATGCCAGGTTAGAATGTCATGAAAAAAGAAGCATGAAGAAAAGCAAGTTCACACAACCACCATGTATAGTAGATTGTGCCACTGTTAACCTCTCAGATTGGGAGTGGGTGAGGACAGTTTAAGTCAGTAAAATATTTATGCAAGACATGTGGAAAGAAGTATTGCACAAGAGAGATCATAGATTGTGCCACTGCCTTAACCACGACAGACTGGGAGTGGGTGGGTGGTGGGTACGTACAGTTTTTTTAGTCAGTAAAACTATGCAAGACATGCAGGAGAGGACTGGGAGACAGGGGTGACTGTCAGCATCTACAGTGTTTAGCAGCCCCATGAACATTTATGCTTTTTTCTCAACTAAATGGCCTTGCCTTTTTTTGTAGCTAGGATGGTACATATCTGCTTGAGGGCCAGGGGAAGAAAGAATTTCCATGTTAGAACAGGCAGAAATGACTGCAATACTGTTACAGTAAGTACAATTTTTTATTATACTGTGAACCTACAAAAGGTGCAGGTTTAAAAATTCTATTTGGCATTTTGTAACTGTGATCATTCCTATTGATATGGTTTATCCACAAGTGTTTTACGGCGCCTCTAAATGACACTTATTGACTATGCAACCCTGCTGAGAAAAAAAAAAAAAAGGAAAAAAATCAATCAAAAACTAAAAAATATATATCTGCATTTCTGATCCAAGAATTGCCTGAACAATATAAAAAAGGATGGGAAAAATAAAGACAATGGGAAATTAACTTCTCCAGACTCATTTCATTCATTCCATTCGGAAACATTTCCTCGATAGGGACACCAGCGGGCTGGGTCTCCTCATCAGGAAAAACAAGGACCGGAGTCCTTTCCAAAGAGTCGACCAGGGTCGGTGACAAAGGGTCAATTGGGTAGAGAGAAATCTCTACCTCAGCCATTTCCTCAGTCCCCTGGTCAGACGGGAGATCCGTAAAGCCAGCGGCCGTGGATGCGAGCTCAACCGAAGCAGAGACCACTGCTCTTTGGGACTCTGACCTTTCTCAGTCCCAAGAACGTCTTTGCTTGGATGAAGATTTCTGGTCCTTATTCCTCTTGCAAGGGCGGGGAGGAGTGCGAGCCAGAGGGTGCCTCACCCTTAGTGGGGAGAGACTGGCACAACTCCTTGGAGGAGCCTGTAAAGGTGGAGCCAAGTTTGAGCGGAACAAAAAAAAACTTTGATTGGCCGAAGCTTGAGCTGCTTCCTCCTTGAATGCCTTCATTTGCTCCAGCTGCTCGGCGGATCCCGTGGCACGGAAAGAGCCCACCTCACCTCCTTCAATTTCACCGGCAGGTTCCTTTTCTCCAGTCTCCCCAGTTGTAGGTGCACTTTGCGGTCGACCAGGATGTTGGAATGGAATTCCAGGCAGAAAGTACAAGACGAGGTGTCATGTCCGACACTTAGGCAATAAACGCAAGTTAGGTGGGGATCGGTGCGCGACATCTGGCCGCATGTACACCGGCGAAATCCGGGGGACCATTTATCCTCCATGTCCGATGTGCTACAAATCGGAATCGCTAACTCGAACGAGTTTTAAAGTTAATTTTGGTAAAAACCAACACTTTGAATCCAGGGCCTACAAACTGCTGTGAGAACATGAGGGAACCCATCTTCCAGCAGAAAGGAAAATCTGGCGTCATGGGGTGGAACAGAGGTATTTACCACCCGGGTGGGTGGGAGGAGCCAGCTTGAAGACTTTCCAGCAAGATTTAAAGGGGAAAGGGACATGCCAAGAAGTGTGGATGAACAACATATTCTGGCCGCGACAGACTCCTAGATCACCACATCACATATCCCTGCTTTTGATGGTGGAACCCTAACTGATGCATTAACCAAATTTTTTGCCAAGAATATTTATTAAGACATACTCTGCAAATCCTTGATACTGCAAACTGGGACAAACCCAGACACCACATCATACCAGGAGATGCACCTTCCAGATCTTCTTTCATTATATAGCATCAAGCAGAATTGGCTGATAATGCCAACACTTTTCAGTCTCCTTAGGATAAGTTCATACAGCTTTTACAAATTACAAAATGATTTGCCAACCCTAAAATTTCGCAACCCAGCCAACAAAATACATTTCTGCAGTTGCACTATGCTGCTGTAAAATAACCAGAATACATTCTGATTTAAAGGGCAAAATTAAAGTGTTAGTATAAATTATGCTAAAGAATGCTTCCAGAAACTTAAAGGATAACATACATTTGTACCCATGTAATTTCCTACAGAAGTTTTTGTTTTGTTAATATATATACTGGTTCCAATCCTGTTACTGTTTCATATTTACTGGCATTTCAGCAAACCTAATGGGTGTTTCCGATTTACACACTAGTGGTAACTACCATTTTATATGACATGCCTATGTCCTTCCTTAACAGAGTTCTATAGCAGAACACAGATACAGAGTACGATATTTGATAAAAGTCACCTGCCCACCAGGGCATGGAAGTTCTACAACTACCGTACATGGCCACAAATCTCTTTATATGTCCATATTTAAATGTAAATAGAGGGTTTAATATGAATGGTCTGCCCAATCTCCTGAAAAAGGAGTTCTACTTCAGCCTCAGCCCTTAAAAGAGCGTTTAAACAATTTCTCTGTCTTGCTGCCGGCAGCCTAGTCCTTAGAAAGACATTTTTAAAACCAACAGTCCTTAAAAAGGCTTTTCTTTTCATTACACACTCCCCACTAGTGTGTGGCTTCCCTCCCCCCACAAGAACATTCTGGTGGGGTTTACTCTTCTTACACAAGACAGTGGGGGCCAACTGTTTCCTCAGCAGTCGGTTGTGCTCCACTACTGCAGAGCAGGAGAGTCTTTGTGATCACTCATGATTTCATGTGTGTGCTGTCATATCCCCACCCAAATGTTGATGCACGTGTGGAATAATGAGCAATCTACAAGACACTGCTAATCTGACATATAAAACGCGGGGGGGAGAGACAATGTAGTAGTCAAGCACACAGGCACAACATGTAGGTGTCTGGTATCAAAACTGCCTGCCCCGAGACACCCAATATCTAGGAATTCCTCTGCCTGGACAGGTGCATTGCAATTACAATGGAAGAGCTCAAAGGACAAACTGTGTTCTAAGACAATCCTTAACAGTGATTAAACCTGAAACTCTGAAAATACTAAGACCAGTACAAATGCAACCATAGCAGAACTGGAACCAGTATTTAAAATTTTTTAAATTGTCTACTGGAGTAATGACTAGGAAGGTCAACACAGTTATTTAAATCCTACAACACAAACATTAAACATTTGTAACATCTTTGGGTCCAAGCATAAAAGTAAATGTGTAATACTAGAACTGATGTGCTGCTGTCCAGCTGTGTGCTTGAAGATGGATGTCCTTTCTCCATAAATCAAGACATTATGGAGACTGCAACCATTCTTCCATTAAGCAACATGCATATGGGTTTCATAATTGCCATTTCCCTAAGACTAACTTGGGCTTATGTCCCTCCATTTCAAACTCCAGAACACACAATTGCAAGGGTTTATGGTACTCTTCTAGTCAAAGATCTGGGTTCACTGGTTAATACTCCAATGGTTTCAACCGTGTGTTTGCATGAGTTTCCTTCCTCCACCACATCATCTCCAAGCACCCAAAACAATTTTTTCAGAGCATCATTTAGGCCCCGTCCACACTACACCACTTACAGATCGGAACCATTAGTGTCCACACTGCCGGCAAACAGTCTCTAAGTTTGGAACCGTTACGGCTGCACCCTATCCCACAATACAGTTCGTGCTGCACTGGGGGAATGCTGGAGCTACAAGCTCACCTGTCCACACTATGGCCAGTAACGTTACAGGGGCAGAACCGTTTTCGTAACCATTGTTGAAACCACCTCATAAGTGGTTTCAGCAACAGTCTGACAAATGCCTTTTATACGTTACAGGTGTATGAACCGTTGTAGTGAGTTTAGAACCCTCTAACGTTAGAGGCATAGTGTGGACAGGGCCTTACGGTTCGTGGAACTACATCATACATTTCAGCCTTGTCGGAGGGAGGCAGAGATAAAAATGTACTTGTACTAAACATTATCTGCTGCTGGAATAGAGAAGTGGTGGGGGTAATCTGCAAGAAAACTGGGGAAATTCCACTGCTTTTCTTCAGGAAGTGCCATGGCATATTGAACATCCACTTGAGCAGCCAACAGAAAGAAGTTCAGTACTTGCCATAAATGCAGACCTTGCCGAATATCTCCTCCAAAAGTACCACTTATGGGACTGAGCTAGAGGCACTAGGACCCCATGGGAGGCAGAACACCTACAGCCCTGCACATGCCTCCTGTGCATGCTCACCAGTATGTGGCGCCCCCCCCCAACTGCCTCAGTAACATCCCCCCACCCCCCCAGAGAGCTAGAAAGAGAAATTAAAACCTACAAGCAACATGACCACTACCTAAGGGCACATGTTGACCCCTGTAAGAAGGGCATCTCCAGAACAGTATCTTTACAGACCTCGCCTGTTTGAGGAGAGAGGACGACCACACCACAACCACTATAGTAAGTCCACAGGATGAAGGGTGGCCGGCTACTGGAACCTCAGTCTTCCTTTTTCAGGCAAACTAGATGGGCCTTATCCAACAATTTCTACATTTCCATGTTTCCTATAAGTAATATTCTCTGTATGGAGACCCAGTTATGGGTCAGAGTATCAAGTTTCAGAAAACAGTCCCTCAGACTGGGGAGGCTGGAACCTAGGACTTACTTAGGACAGCAAGCCTTCAACACAGCATCGTCTAAAACAGGTAAGCTGCCTGGAATGTACTGTACCAGGCACTGTGCTGTGTAACTAAAGTATGAACAGAGCTCCAAGTAGCAGCCCTGCAGATCTCTGCAGCAGGCACTGAATGAAGAGTCAGTAATGAAGAGGCTACTGCTCTAGTGGAATGTACCCTAAGAGAGCCTGCCTACTTTAACCCCTTCATGGTTTAGCAGTCGGCCACTGCAAACTGACTGCTATTCTGGTAAATACCAAGCCCCTTCCACTTGGTGTGGTATACTCATTTACCCCAGCACCTTTAACAGTTATCTTCTCAGAGTCCTTAAGGGCTAGTTCCACATGCTGTCCAAAGAGGCAAGTGCTACTGAATGGCATGTTCACTTATCCGCTGTTGGACTGAGGGCAAAGTCAGCAGTTCACAGCCAGAAGAGCTGCAGAATACACTACCGGTCAAAAGTTTTAGAACACACCCATTTTTCCAGTTTTTATTGAAATTTACGCAGGTTAATGTCTCAATGTACTCTGAAATTAAAGCATAGAACAAATAAACAATTGGAGATAAAAAAAATCATAGAATCATTTTGTTTAACAAAATTTAATCTAAATTTTTGACTCAAAGTAGCCAACTTTTGCAGATATACTGTAACCGCCGAACACACTTGTGGCATTCTTCCTACAATGGACATCAAATATTGTTCGGGAAGTTCTTCCCAATACTGTTGCAGAAGTTCCCACAAATGTGTTGCACTTGTAGGTTGCTTTGCTTTCACCCTTCTGTCCAGTTCATCCCAAACCAGCTCAATGGGGTTTTAAGTCTGGAGACTGTGCTGGCCATTCCATGATTTAAACCTACCGTCTTTGTTCTTTTCCTCGAAAGGTAGTTCTGACATAGCCTGGAGGTATGTTTTGGGTCATTATCTTGCTGTAGGATGAACCCTGACCAACTAAGGCGTAGACCAGAGGGTATTGCATGGCGCTGCAAAATGCTGTGGTAGCCCATTTGGTTCAGGGTGCCAGTCACTCTGTGCTGTTGTCCTGTGAGCCGCCTATCACGCAAGCTGTTGACTCTCAGAAACTTGTCTTCTGATTCTGTTGTGGCTTTGGGTCTGCCAGACCTCTTCCTGTCAGAGTTTCCTCCAGTTTCCAAGTGCCTTTTGATGGTATAGGAAACTGTACTCACTAACACCTTGGCTTTCTTTGCAATTTCTCTAAAGCAGTTTTTGCTAACCTAAACTTTTTATTTATTTATTTATTTTTTTTTAACCTCTAGCAGTTTACCTTTGTACCATTTCAGGTTATTCACTGGACTTGAATTGCTTAAATTTCAATAAAAACTGGAAAAATGGGGGTGTTCTAAAACTTTTGACCGGTAGTGTATGTCAGCCCATAGATGCAGCAGTAGAGTACTGCTGTAACACCAGCGACCAAGGTTCGGATGTGGAATCCAGTCGTCTGTGTGTGTGTGGGGGGGGGGGGAGGCTAGAGCATCCTTAGGACTGCTCTCCTCCAGGGAGTGAAGGCAGCCATCCCCGCTGCAATACTGCCACCCAGGTGACCACGGGTGGAGGTGTAACTCAGGGATGCCGTGGGAGGGGAAGACATCGGCAGAGTTCTGAGATGGCCAGCACGCCTCGGCGTGCTTATGTCCCTTGTTCCTCTCAGTGCGCCGACTTCTTCACGGCGATAGGAGAACACAGGAAAACTGCCCCACAGCTGAACCTGGTGATGGCCTCCAGCACGTAACCAGACCACTCTGGATGATCCCAGGGCTTATGATGGAGACTTCAAGCAGGTAGGTGGGGGGGGGGTGTAAAGGGGAGCTGCTCCCTCCCTTCCCACCGGGGGGTAATCCTAAGCAGTGTGAAGGAGACCTAGGGAAGAGGTCCAGGTGCAGCCAGCCAGATGCCTTGGAAGACCGTAGAGACAAGGTAAGGTTGTGGAGTTCTGAAGGAGGCATACAAAAACAAACACAAATATATGAATGAATGAATGAATGAATGAAGGAAAAGGAAGGCTCAGAATGCAGATCCCTGCAGTTGCAGAGTGAGCTGCTGCATCGGACAAATCCACTGAAGCCTTTAATTGGCATCTATTCAACTCAGTCCCTCAAACAATGGCCATAAGCTCTCGTTTCGACGTAGGAATGGGCAAGCTTTAACTTGTACAGAAATGTGGCTCGGCAACTTGCCATCATCTGACCCAAAGTGGCCCAAACAAATACCCTTTCCCATACTGTGCACTTTACTGTGATCTCTTCTGGGTATAACCCTGTTATTATTAACCATAATTACAACAAAATCCGATAGGCTGGGTGTAGTATACCAGTTATGTCCTGGGAACCAAATAAGTCTCATCCAATTGCCAATCTATGACAGTTTCCAAAGTACAGTGTGCATAGCAGTCAGGTTATTAAAAAAAAATGTTCTAGATGCCCGTTTCTAACTGTAAACTACAGTCCAAGTTTTTGATCAGTGCTCAAAATTAAGAGGGCCTCCTGGGGACCTTGAGGAAAGCCGAGCTAGTTCCACTGGCTCCAGGGATCCTTGTCACCAGAGGATCCTCATCGCCAGTGTCTGTATCCGTAAGATCTGGGTCGTCATCCTCATCACAACAAAGGCACAAACTTGGGCCTCGGCACAGTGTGCAGCGCTGTTCAGCAATGGTTCAGCGGGACGCACCAACTGTGGTACAACAGACTGCACAGGCTCTTGGACTCTTGACTCTTGACAGAACCAAGGTTGGTCCCAATGGCTTAGTCAGACAGCACAAGCAAGGATGCTGAAGGCCCTAGCACCACAGCCAGAGTCAAAGTGACCAAGAAAGATGGCAAAGGCAGCACACTGGCTGTGGCTTCAGCAATAAAGGTGCTACAGGGCCAAGGACAGCAGAGTTAACAGTGCCACCGCTCTCAGCATGGGCTGGATCCATTGCTCCACAGAAGCAGCCCAAGAACCAACATACACACCTGAAGGCCCACAGCAGACAGGGAGCAACTGAGACTGAGAAGGCTCCCTCCAAGAAGACCTACTGGTCAGCAGCACCATGGCAAGTAATACTGAAGGAGAAGCTCCATGGAAATTAGACTGTTACTGCACCACGTTTCAACTAATAAAAATGGAGTATTGGCTACAATTTGGACTTGTGCAGTTACTGTACTTGAAGCCTCCAACTTCAGGTAAGAGTGCTCCTTCTGCTGTGTTACTAGATTGGTTTGCTGCCCAGAGTGCACCATGGTCCCTGCACTATAAGCACAAGCCATCTTTGGAACGTTGATGGAGGATCGTGCCTACAGGACTCAGTCCAGTGTCGACTGGGAAAACTGTAGAGATTGTGGGATTACAAGTACACAGGGTCTTTGTGCAAAGTGGCATGAACTCAGCCAGTGCCCATTTTCTCCGTTTTCTGAGAAGAGGCTGAATGATTCCTGGAACCTAATGCAGAGCATGAGCAGAGTCCGGACTGGGAGACTCTGGGAGGGCTGCCTGGAGCCAGTACACTCACCCAAAAAGTAATGGTAGTTTGACACAACCTTGCTGCAGGGGCAACTGCCGGTCAGGCTTCCTGCAGGCCATGTCAACAGTTCTCAAAATGCAGGACTGGGAGGAATTTATTTTAATCTAAATGGACTCGAAAATAAATCTAATAATGTGAACTAGACAAGCATACTATTTGCAGGCAAACTTGAAAGTTCTGGTCCCTGACGAAGAGCAATGACAGCGCTGTGCTAGGACAACCAGAAAAAGGGAACTTAGTTGGGGCAGGTTCTGATGTATGCCAGTGGGCAAATGCATGCATGCAGGGGTTTACCCGTGCCCCTAGCCTCCAAAGTTTCCGGCTAGGTCATAGCATTTCCAGCTCAGATCCATAACTGATATGGAGAAGCCTGATAAATTGAGGTCCATCTGCCCGATCTTAATAAAATAAAAGCCAGCATCTCACACAGCAAAGTGTCCCCACAAACACCATGCTGGGCATCAGCATGGTCATCTTTAAGCAAAGGGAGAGTTCCCCCCTGCAGAACTACCAATACACCACTTAATACTGTGCTAGTGGAGGTCTATAAACCTGTAAACATTAACTCTGTCCATGTGCTAGAGTATTGCGATAGTCTCAACTATGCATTTTATCAACTGACCATGTGTAACTACGCCAATGACCAAGCCCCAAAAAAAAAAAAAAAAAGATTCAGGGATGTCAAAGCAACAATATGCTATTATGCCTTTTTTTTTTTTAAGTAATTGTTACTGTAAACTCAGCCACGTTTTTATTACTGAACTAACCCTTGTAGTTTTGAAACGTGTAAGAGTTACAGCTCTTGCCATGCCCCAAAATGAAATATTTGTGCGGTGCTATGCTATTCATAAGAAACTTGTGCCATCATCATAATGCATCCACAGTGTATATTGTCTAATGTCAAAAATGAACCTCAACCAAGAGATTCAAATACTGGTTGCGCCAACACGTTTAACAACTCTAGTCATTAAAAAAATATAAATATCACAGGGAATTTTTCATACTGATGACTCAGATTCTCAATCCCAATGGTTTACAATGGAAAATGGAATGCAAAGTACTGCTATGAAAAACTGCTTTATTGAGAAACTAAGATCTATGTTTGGAGTTGGGACCCCCCCAAGCAGATAACTTACAAAAACATGGTTTACAGACAAAAGGTGCAGATTACCGCCACACAGGAATACACATGTAGCAATGCCATGCATGTAGAGGGGTGTGTTGTACAGCCGGGAATGCCCCCCCCCGTACCTCTGGGCCATTTTTAGTCCAGTACCATTTATGTTCCCTGTCCCTCTATGGTCTCCTTGGCAGGCCAGCAGTAACCGCCCTGTTCCCACGTGCATCCCTGCTGCACGACTGGTCCCATCAAGACCTCTATTCCCCATGACAACTCCATTCTGCCATCTTTTATAAGTGGTAACTGGAGGTCATCGTACAAGTGCTGCACTGGGACAAGCAGGCAACAGGAATTTACTGCACCGCATGCCATTTCAGGCAGTTCAGCCCCCTCCTCTGCACACTGAGGTGTGCAGGCAAGAAAGGATGGCAGCCCCCCTCAGAGCATAGCATGAGGGGGTTTCAGCCCAGGGACTGTCACAAAAATCGGAACCAATTTTGTAATAGTCCCTTGTGACATGGGCTTGTGACAGAGGATTGGGGCCATCATTACCAAAAGAACTAGGATTATTTTTAATTACCCCAACAAATAATGCTGCTTTAAAAGTACTTTTAGCAAGGTTCAGGAAACATACAGGAGGAGAAATATTTAGTGCAAGGAATAACAAATACCTCAGCTGAAAAGCATTTATTAAATATTGTGGAAGCTGCCTTGAAAGCGATGACTAAGGAGTCCAGTTTCTATTCACAAAGGAACAGTAATCTTCCCCCCCCCCACCCATATGAAGTGTCCTTAGGCTAACAACCTCTATGTTGAGACTTTTGTCTCAATTAGTAACATGAAGGTGAACCAGCAAGGTACACCCCTTTCCCTTGCCTGCTACTGTCTTGACACGTTAAGGATGCGCCCTTTCCGTTTTATTCCGCAGGGCCAAATTAAAGCTAAGCAGGTGGCCAGAATCCTGTTGCAAAACACATAAATAAATAAAAGTGGCAACACCCATATTCATGTTCGCAATTGCAAGCCTCTTTCACAGAGCCAACATCTTATGTTCCTATAAATGCATACTCACTGCCATGACAAAGTAAACTGACACCTGGCAGGTCAGAACATATTACTGCATAGGTTTTCTTGCTTTATTTGCTTAAACACGGCAATAGGAGTATTGCTGGAAAGGTCATTCTACAACTGGGCTAGCTCGTTTTTATTACTTCCTGCTGTAAAACACACAAAAGAAATGTTCCCTTTATGGTGATCTTACTCTCCATTCCATAAAGTTCAGTGGACAGGAAAAATACAAACATTTGTCTGAACTATAGCTTAAATGAAAGCCACACATCTTGCTATTTTCTAAAATGGGCAATTTCTTGGGAAAATCTTAGTACTCCACTCCCAAAACAGTTCAAAATCAGAATGCTTTACACTACAGATGTGGTGCAAACTTTGGGGGATTTACAACCATGTAAGTGTGGCTCAAATTGGTCTTATATGAAAGACGGACTCTTAAATAAATGGCTAGTTACATTTTTAACCCCCGTTTTTCTGTTTTGTGGGAAAAGGGTGGCCCCAATAAAAATACTCAGGTATATAGAGCATTGTACCAGTGTAGAACAATGTACTGGTGCTTTTCCCTTGCTGCTGAATCTCAGGTGTTCAATCTGCATTTTTACAGGGTGAGTGGGATTTTCTTCCAGGTGTGTATAGCACTGGGAACTGATGTGAAGGCTTCTGTGAACAGGGTGTGTAGGCACTCTGCTTGAGGTGGGCTAATACAAAGAAAGCCAGAGGTAGTCACACCCACTTGTGGGACTGAAGTTGTTCATACAGACGATAAGCAGACCATCAACAGATGTTAAACCTGCACAAAGTTACGTACTTGCCAGTAACAGTAGATCATCTCCTACGCAGAGCAACATTTGGAACTGTAAGTCAGCATTAGGACCACTTGGAAACTTACCTAGCTGGGACTGCTCCATAATTCCACAGTAGTTTCCCACTGGAGACCAGCTCGAAGCTGTACCATACCGATAGGAACAGGAGACAATAACCCCATCCAGGCTACCAGGAGAGGTGAAAGTCCCAGAACAAAGCCCTTTAAAAGGATGAAGAAAAGGAGAAGACCATTGGGCAGTAACAGTCATGTCTTCCAGAGTATGCCACCTGAATACAAGGGGGTAGGTGGGAGCATGTACCGTGGCTCCATGGAGAATATTCTCACATACTGTTACATAACAAAACTGCCTTCAATAACATCTCTGTCCAAAGATGCACTTTTGGAAGGATGCCAAAGCAGTAAACAGTGTGAGACAAAGTCCAGGCAGCAGATTCCAGGATCGCTGTTGTCTACACAGCTTGGTGCTCCAAGCCAGCAAACCGCAGTTCAACTATCCTAGCCTGCTGAATACACTAGCAACCTGATTAACGTCTAGACAAAAGGTGCTGATAAAACTGTAAATAAAAAAAAACTGCCAAGTGCAGACATCTCTACCCATTGTGAACCATGACTGAACGCACCTCTGAAAAAATCAGCAGCACAACAGGCAGAGAACTAGGACAGAAACTGAATCTGGAGCAGGGGAGGGCACTGCAGAGAGCTTGGCGGGACTCCCACGGTAGCACAACGAACTCCTCACAAAAGTGCTGCTCAACACCGAACGATAATCGAACATTACACAAATTACAGCTAAAAAGGTGTGAACCTGCACAGCAGGATCAACACAGGTCAGTACTAACAAGGACAGTACAGCCCCCATGGAGCTTTTGGTCTCCCAGCATGAGCAGGCAATTTCATTACTGCAGCAGAAAAGAGATTTGTGAACATTAGCCTGGGAGAATAAATAGCTGGCCTCAGAGGGTATGGAAAGAGCACCCTAAGGTTTCTTCAGCCAACTGTTAAAGGACTTTATATTCAGAGGAATATAATGGCACCATGGTAACCGATCAAGCTCGCAGGGCTGAGTAGGGACACCAGCACAGACTGAAGACATGGTTTCTACAAATGAAGTTCCACAACCACACCAAAAAGGAAAGGGTTATGAGAAGAGCCAGCAAGAAGGGGAGAGCTATATCAATCTTTTTAAAGTTCATATTTCCCCTAGTACACAGGGAGTTTACGGAGGCAAGACATGCTGAAACACACAATTTGCTCTGCTCATGCCAGTCAAATTAAAAATGATCAATGGCAAACCCATTTAAAAAAAAAAAGTGGTCTTTTTGTTACAGATCCTCAGAAGGCTAAAGATGGTCACATCACTGAAATAAGGTGCGTTCACATTATACTTTCACAGCATGGAGGACAGTCTTTTAGCCAGACAGCTTAGTCCTTTCTATAACCTACTCCTGGTGAGTGGAAACCCATAAGGCAGTAATCTACCACCCCATACATCTCCCTCGATGGTGTAAAGGGCATCCCTAGCTCCTTCCGAGTGTGAACCATATGACAGATCTTTATAAAAAGGTGGCCCAGGCCAATAGTCCCTCCGATGTCAGTCTGATCCAGCCTGTAAGGTAACTGCCGGACTCTTTCACCTAGGCTATGATTTATGTACTCCCCAAACCAGAGAAGCCATGGGACAGGGTTGCATCATACAAACCATCTTATTACATGCCAACTTTAAAACGCATGCAAAAATCTTAGCTGAGAGACTGGAGAATGTTCTCAAAAATGATTCAGGCGGATCAAGCAGGTTTTGTTATGGAGTAGAGGACTCCCCATCTCCATACAATCTTACAGGCAATTACAAGGGAGAAGAAAGACACTCAGGCGATTGCCAGGTGGTGGTCTCAAAGGCCTTTGATCAGGTCAAGTGGGACCACTGGTGGCACACTGGTGTCTCTCCCCCCATCTTCTCTTCCTTGGCTTGCAGGCAACCCTCAGTCCTCAGTCTCCCGGCTGCCGCTCCCCAGGTACCCCCGAGCCCCGTGTCCTCCACGGATTACCCCCATGGCGGGGCAGAGGGTCTGTCCTCCCCCCAATTCAACTATCTGTAGTGGGCAATACTGGAGGTACCTATGGCAGTAGTGCCGGCATGCTGGAGGGGCTTCAAAGAGCCTGCAGCCATATTTTTTGCATTTTTCCTGTTCCCTTCCCTTGCATTAGTGCCATGCTCGTCTCCCTAGACTCTGGCGCTGCTCCCTATCCTCCACCAGGAGGCAGCCAAGGAGCAGGACGACATGCCCACCCATCCCCGGGAAAGGACAACTGTTGGACCCTCAATATTCTCCCTCATCTGTAAACCCCCAGCGGCCCGAGCTCATGCCAAAATGCTGGTCCCCAATGTGGCGCAAGGTGTGGCATCCAGTGCCTCAACCCTCAGCACCACTGGGCCAGCTTCTCAAAGGAATGTTTAAGTTGGGTCAAGGCCAGGGCTCCAGATAAGATTTTTTGGGGCAGAGTACTGTACTTCTCATTTTGAAAGTGAGACGAGTAAAACCAAATTCGGATGTGTATAAATGTCTGGACAGAGTGGAGTAAGAGTAAACATTTTTTTTCCAAAATTTTTCTAGGAAAGAATTACTCAAGTGCCAACAATGTCCCAGATAATGTTGGCAAGTAGGAGTAATTTACTCACCAGTTTTAAAATAGTGAGTAACACACTTGGGATGCATAAGTGTACTGTAAATCTGTAAAAACATTTTGAATCACCAATTATGTTATGAAGCACTATTTGGTGTGGAGTAGTTATAAATGTTGGGTGAGTATTGGTACTCATTGAAAAATAAATATTTTGAAGAGTATTTCCTAAAATGAGGAAAGTAAAACAGGTCAGTATTCCTCTGATCTGGAGCCCTGGTCAAGGCGATATAATTCAAAAACGAATGCGTGGATCTGACAATTTCATACTCTGTAAGGAAACCAGGCAGGGGTGCCCCCTAATCCCCTTTGATCTGGCACGGTCACCTCTAGCGCAGGGACCGAGTGACAGAAATACAGAAAGGGTGCTACCTAGAAGGGGGATCTTGGCAAAAGTCTCACTATATTAAGAGGACCTTAAGTCTGTCACTCAACTGAAGACTTGCCAGTCTTGGCCAAACTTTTTGGGCCTTCAGAGCTTGTTCCAGTTACAAGATAAACCTTGCCCAGTGTTTATTCAAGTCCAATTACCAGGTAGGTGTACTGATCCAAGGGACCGTTTTAAGGCACGACCCGGGACAGCAATATGGCACAAGAGATACAACGGAAAATGGAAGAACAGTTGATACAGTAGAGTTTACAGTGTGTTGGAGGAAAGCAATAAAATACACTACAGTTCAGAATGACTTAGGGGGTATAGTAACAGCACACAGAGAAATCGTACATTTTGAGCAAAATACAAAGAACATACCGTAATTCACAGCCAGAGTAACAGGCAACAAAAAATGGAAATAACGAGTAAGAGGGAAGGCACAGAGTGCTATGTGAGGCTGAGGCAAGACAACTATAAGAGCTGAGTTGGCACCCAAGGGAGACAGGAAAGGCAGCAAGTTGAAGGAGATTACCCTGGAGAGCACAGGCATTTTTCCTCATTCAACAGCCAGGCTTAGAGTCTGCGTCTGAAAGTGCTACGAGTGTCTGTGGACCGGAATGGGGCAGGGAGACTGTTCCAGAGTGTGAGCAGCAACTGACAGTGCTTTGCTACCCATTACCACAGAGACTTTAGGTATTTCCGTAGGGGGAACAGGATGACACACATAGGCATCTGAGAGCAGCTCTGTCCTTCAGAAAGGATGCCCAAGGTGCTACACTGCCACTTCTAAGGGTGTCGTCAATGACAGCCTAGAGCATAGTCACAACAACCGGAGAGTGGGAGCCACCCTAGCACATAGTAAAGGCTACAGTGGTGTGTACAGTAGGGTGTCAGGAGTGCAAAACTACACTGTTGTAGACAATTTAAATGTGTGCGCTGGGCCGAGGACACACAGGAATATGGGTGAGCAGTAGTCGATAATAGGTAGCAGGTTGCCTTGGGCGATTGCTAAGCAGGCCTCACCGTTCAGAACTGCTTTAACCAATATGTAGCCCTGAGTTTTTGATTAGCCAGACGTACAATGGAGTTGACGTGCTCTGTATAGGAGACAGGGGGTCGAGGATTACGCCTAGGTATTTGAAACTGGGAACATTTTGTAGCACCAGGCCATCAGGTGTAAGCACCAATAGAAAGGAGCTGGACTTGGCAATACTGGCCAGGTACAGTTTGGACCCAAAAAGCATCTTTTTTTTTTCTTTCTCCTCTCTCCATTGAAAAGGATCCTATGTCACAGGAACCAGTTGTATGCCGTACCATAGTTATGGGACAGGTAGAAGATATGTTTGCCAGGGAAGAAGAGTCTCTGCACACAGAAGGGCTTCACAGGTGAGGCAGTCAAAGGGGAGAGAGTTTATAAAAAAAAAAAATGGAGTGCAATAGCGGGCCAAGGATGGAGCCCTGAGAGACACCCGTTAAGACAGGAAGGGCAGGGCCAAAACACTGGGATCGTCCAGAAAGATGGCTCCTAAACCGCAGAGAGGTCTCCATTGAGCAGCCAAGTTGGTGGAGAGTGTAATGTAACAGGGGGTGATTAACCAGATCAAAGGCCTTGATATAGGTCAACAAATCAAGCACCCATGGCTTTCGCCATGTTCCTGTGGACATGGTTAGTAAACTGGGCCAGGGCTGACATGGTGTGGAATTTGTGGAAAGTACAGTTACGCAAGAACTTACTGTAACAGTAGATCTTCGAGAACAGCTCTTGCAGCAGGTTACACTATTAGGACTGAAGCCGTCAGGTGCCAGGACCCCACGGAAATTTTCTAGCTAGCAGTATTCAGTGGGGACCGCCCCTGACATCAGGCTCAGTACATAAGGGGGCGGTCCCCCAGAATCCCCAGTTCTCCTGCCAGAGACTTCCGGCCACTGGATGACATCAGAAGGACACTGAGGATCCGCCATCAAATGGCAGTCAGAGAATTGCTGAGACACCTGATCCTAGGAAAAGGATGCTGGAACTAGAATCTACCTCCAGCAGGGATGGTGGGAGGGAAAGTACCTGTTCCAAGAGCTGCTCTCGAAGATCTACTGTTACAGTAAGTTCTTACATAACTGTACTATGAGAAACAGCTCTTGCAGCAGGTTACACCATTAGGACGGATTCCCAAGCAATCATGGAAATCCCACACCATTGGGAGGAGGGAAGGTAGAAATCTTTAATGAAACCAAAGCCTAGGACAGAAGTCCTTGAAGGACTGCTAGACCAAAACCTGCTCTTCACCTCGATGCAATATCCAGGATATAATGCCTGATGAAAGTGTGCACGGAGCTCCAAGTAGCTGCAGCACAGATGGCCGAGGTGGACACATTCTTAAGGGCTGCAAAGGAGGTAGCCACCCCCTAGTAGAATGACCCTTAACCGTACCCGGTAAGGGTTTGTTGCGTTTCTGGTAACAGAACGTGATACACTGGATGAGCCACCTGGACAGCGACTGTTTGGAAACAGGAGCTCCCATCATCCTGTGGGCAAAGGAGACAAAAAGCTGGTCCGATTTTCGGTGGTGTTTGGTTCTGGTCAGGTAGTATCGGAGACACCTATGCACATCTAAGGTGTGCAACAGGGCCTCTCCTCAATTCGAATAGTTGGGAAAGTACACTGGTAGATCGATGTCTTGATTAAGGGTGAGAGCTGAGACCACCTTAGGCAGAAATTTGGGATTAGTCTGTAGGGATACCCTGTCTTGGTGAAAAACCAAATAAGGTTCTTTGCACATAAGTGAATGGCGTTCAGAAATTCTTCTGGCTGAAGCAACTGCAACTAAAACAACATCTTCCAAGTGAGAAGACATAGCTCACAATCCGCAGCTGGTTCAAAGGGTGGCAGCATAAGCTGCTCCACGACAAAGGGTAGATCCCATGGCAGAACTGGATCTTTAATCAGCGGTCCAAGGTGGAGAATACCTCTCAGGAAGGCTCGTGACGTGTACAACTGGGATATGGTGCATTGGCCTATTGGACAATGAGAGGCTGATATGGCACAGAGGTGTACTTTGATCAAGGAGTAGGCCAAGCCTGTCTGAAAAAGACAGACAGGAGTTAGTCCAAGACAGACTTTTCTGGACAGTCTAGAGGTGAAAACCCCCGCGCTTGAGCCCATAGGCAAAAACAGCGCCATTTCATGGCGTAGGTAGCATGAGTGGCCAGTTTTCTCGCAGCCACCAGGACATCAGCTACCTCTTGCGAAACCACGTGTCGCAAAATGGCTATGTCTCTAGAAGCCAAGTGTGCAAGCTCAACGAACGAAGGTCCAGATGGACCAAGGAGCCCTCCTCCTGAGACAACAAGCGAGAACTGACTGGCAGAGGTACTGGAGGTTCCTGGGATAGCTGGTGTAGTAGAGGAACAAGATGTGCCTGGGCCAGAAAGGCGCGATGAGTATCAGCATCGCTTGCTCTCTGCGAAGTTTCAGAACCACCCTCTGGATCAACGGAAAGGGGGGGAAGGCATAGAGGAATCTGTCTGCCCAGGAGAGAGACAACGCGTCTCGCCAGAAAACACCAGGCCCTGGATCTAGTGAGCAAAAATTGGGCAGTTTTGCGTTGGATGGGGACGCGAAAAGGTCCAACTCTGGTGTACCCCATCTGTGAAACAGATCCTCTACTACCTCCTGGAGTAGTTCTCACTCGTGGACTCTTGGCCTGAGAGCGACAGACCATCTGCGATGACGTTGTCCACGCCTGGGACATGATCAGCAATGAGGTTTGCGCCGTGTTGCAAAGCCCAATCCCACACACTCATGACCTCCCTGCAAAGCAGGTAGGAATAGGTGCCTCCTTGTTTGTTGAGGTAATACATCACCGCGGAACTGTCCGTCTAACAGAAGAGTACCCGGTGAAATCTCCAACTGGAAGGCCTGCAGCGCATAAAGAACTGCTCTCATTTTCAGGATGTTTATGTGGAGATGAGTCTCTTGGGCTGTCCACAAGCCCAGAGACCGGACACCTTCAAGATGTGCTCCCCATCTGAGCCCTGAGGCATCTGTGGAGTGTGTCACAATCCGGGACGGCGCAACAAAGGGGACCCCTGCTGACAGATTCTTCGGATCTAGCCACCATTGCCAATACCAGATTACAGCCTTTGTGATCCGGATTGGGAGCTGCAGATGGTCTTGCTTTTGATCCCATTGGACCCGTAACATCCACTGGGTAACCCGCATGTGGAGACGAGCAAGCAAAGGACCAATCTGGCAGGAATGGTCTTTGCCAAAATGTCCCTGATGAGGGATCTGATGTGTTCTGTTCTATCCTGGGGAAGAAAGGCTTTCCCTTGGATGGTGTCCAGAACTGCACCTATGAACTGCAGAGTCTGAGATGGAACCAGACATGACTTCTCTTGATTGATCAAGATGCCCAGCGTCTCGAACAGAGACAGAGTATAATGAATGGCGGACATCAAGGCCTCCCGAGAGGGTGCCATGAGAAGCCAGTCGTCCAGGTAGGGGAACACATAGTGGCCTTGCCTCCTCAGAGTCGCCGCTACGACAGCCATACACTTCGTGAATACCCGAGGTGCTGAAGACAGTCCGAAAGGAAGGGCTCGGAACTGATAATGGTGGCCCTGGAACTTGAAGCGCAGAAACTTCCTGTGCGCTCGAGTGATGGTTATATGCAGATACGCGTCCTGCATGTCCAAAGACGCTAGAAAGGTGCCCTGCTTGAGCATGGGAATCAGCCCTGGGAGGGTCCAAGCGGAAGCATTTGTACAGGACTGACTCGAGGTCTAGTATTGGATGGAGGTCCCCTGTTTTCTTGGGAACCAGAAAGAAGTGAGGATAATATCCTGTGTCCCTCTGGTTCCATGAAACGTGCTCTATTGCTCCTTTTTGCAGGAGCACGAGCACCTCCTGCTGTCTAAGCAGAGCGTGCTGACCCGAGTAACGGGAAAGCAGGGGAGGTCTTACTAGTGGGTGGCTGAGAAATTCTATGAAATGGCCCTTATTGACCAATTGGAGAACCCACCAGTTGGTGGTAAAATCGACTGCCACCCTGAAAAGTGGCAAGCGATGCGACCCCACGACCTTTTGCGCCTGTAGATCCAGAGGAGGGGCGGGGGCCGGGGGCCGGGGAAGGAGTCATGCTGTGGCAGCACTGGTCCCCGCAAGTTGGGCCGGTTTAGTACAGTGTTGGGCTCTGTCTGGGGACAACTTAGCCTAGGCTTTTCGCTGAAAGGTGCCCCTCTGTTGCTGGCCGGAACGTGGCTGTTGTCTTCGTTGCCGGCTGTGAAAACGACTCTGGTTCCAATTAAAGGAACCGGGCCTGGGTCTGTACATTGCCTGTACAGACCCGAATGCCTTCCCAGCATCCTGAAGTTTGGTGATCACCTTCTCCAAGGGTTCACCAAACAGTACTTCGCCGTTGTAGGGGACGTCAAGAATGTTCTTCTGTACATCCGGGGTGAAGCCGGAGACGCGGAGCCAAGAGTGTCGCCGGAGAGACGCCTGACGCTGCAGCTCGTAGTACCTGGGTCCCCACATCAGACCCTGTGCGGAGAAGGTTTAGGAGCTCCACCTTCTGCTAGACATCCGGAAGTTTATCGACCAGGTCCTGGCCCTGTTCCCATAGCGCATTCTGAAACTGTACCTTGTGGGTTAGGTAGTTCAGGGTCCTGATAGAGCATGTAGCGGCCACATACATGCGTCTCCCCAGGGCGTCCAATTGCTTGGATTCCTGGTCCGGTGGTTGTGTGCTTATGTGTTGCGGTCTTTGGAACTGGTCATGTGAGGCCATAATGACCAGGGAATCAGCCAGAGGTTGTTGAGCCAAGTACTGGTCTTCTCTCAGGGCCTTGTACAGGCCAGTCAGCCTTCTTCAGCACTGCAGGAGTCGAGTGTGGACACTTCCACGCAGCCTTGGTGACGTCCGCAAAAGGTGTCCACTAAGGGTGGCACTACCACAGGCTTTGGGTCTTTCTGCCGAAGATAACGGGGAAGGCGCCGTCTTTCGGAGTCGAGGTCTTCATCCCACCCCATGTTGTCCTGGATGTGCCTCGTAATCTCAGAGAAAGAGGGGTCATGAGGAGACCTGGGAAGGTCATGTGGGTCAGGTGATGAGATGCTGAGTGGAGAAGGAGATCTGGAGTAATCAGAGGTATCCAATCTGGAGTCCTCCCCAGAGTATACCACCATCTGGGTCGCTTGGGGCTGGGAGACCCTGATGGAGATCTTGAGAGAGGCCTTCTCCGATCCTGGGATCTACCCCTAGGAGATGAAGTCTGCTCCTTGGGGGTTGGTGGTTGTCCTGCAAGCCCCTGTGGTGGAGAAGGGGGCGTAGGAGGTGAAGGAGTGGGAGGAGATTTCACTGGGACCATGTCTTTGCGGATGGTGTCCCACCAGAAAGTAAAGCATTCCTTTACTTCTTGAATGTTCATGCCCAACGACGGGCCTGGTGCTGGTGGTCTGTCGCCGGGTCGGGCGTCTAGTCCTCAGGTGCCTCCGGCGTGGGCGAAGGTTCCCTCAGAAGCCCAGCATCCTCTGTGTCGCCCGCCTGGTCTTCAGGCAAAGCGGTGTCCTCCTCCATAGAGTCCCTGTGATCGGTGTCTACCGGTGACTGGGGGTGATCTTCGGCTCCAGTGAGGCTGTCTGTTGCTCGGCCGACTTCGGGTTCGGTGAACGCCTGGCTGGCATCTGGTGCTTGGCCGATGTTCTCTGCTCTGGCGAATGCCTGGCCAATGTCAGGTCTTTAGTCTCCCTGGGTGGAGGATCCGGGCCCCTAGGGGGCTGGGAGACCAACCTGAAGTCTGGGTCCCGACGTTGGGTGGAATAGGAAGACTTGGCGTTAAGAAGATTTTGAAGAGGCCCGAGAGGGAGTAGAGGAAGCCAAGTGCCTGGAGGTCTTAATGGGCTGAAGAGTGGAAGAACCGCTGGAAGCTCGTACCTTGACCAGAGGGGGCCAAGACCTAGCCCTGGAGGGAGAGTGATCCGATCAGGTGGAGCCTGAGCTCAGTGAATCCGAGGCCCAGTTTGGGGACCTAGACCTTGCCTTCTCCTGGCGCTTATCTCGGTGTTTGTGGACCTCGGAGGAAGAGTCGCCCCTGGAGGAAGGTTTTGTCCATCCTATTGAGTTTTTCCTCTAGCAGGTAAGCCTGAAGTGCCTTATGACTGTGGATCCTGGTACGGCTGTTGAACCCCTGGCAAAAGGTGCAGGCCTTGGTATTGTAGTCCAGGCCTAAGCACCGCACACAGAAGGAATGAGGATCCTTGAAAGGGATCTGTTTTCTGCAGGCACACTTTGAAAGATGACCCTCAAATGAAGGGGCTGGAGAGGACATTAGTCGTGTAGAAACTCTGGAAGTTCTAAGTCGTCGTGCACTAGGTACAGACCGAGAGGCTGATGCCAACGAGCTGACGGCAGGAAAACTGGGAATGAGGGACCGGCCCCTTATGTACTGAGCCTGACGGCGGGGGCAAGACAGACATCGGGGGGCGGTCCCCGCTGAATACTGCTAGTTAGAAAATTTCTGTGGGGTCCTGGCGCCTGCCGGCTTCAGTCCTAAAGGTGTAACCTGCTGCAAGAGCAGTTTCTCGAAGTAAGATCCAGTGTTGCTGGCTGCACAGCAGGTTATATTTCTTGATGTGATCAGATAGCTGGCAGTGATCTCCAGGAGTTTGCTCAGGTGGGGAAGCAAGGAGATTGGCCTATAATTATCAGGCCAAAGAGGGTCACCTGCTTTGAAAATGGGTATTACCTTGTCAAGCTTCTAGGAGTCCAGCATGGTAGAGATGGTCAATGCCAGATTAAAAATAAAGGTTGGGGGTCTGCAGATGGCAGGGGAAATCAGCTTAAGCATTGAAGGGAAGCAACCCATCGCTGCCAGGGCTGCCTCAGTTTGGGAGACTTAAGGAGTTTGACCGTGTCCTTGGTGGAGATGGCCCTAAAGTAGAAGGGGGGGGTGCCAAGAGGGAGGAGGAGGAGGAGGAGGAGCAGCAGTCGCAAGGAGCAGGTGTGACTGAACATTCCACTTTACAAAAGGAGCACCCATTTCAATGGACCAAGGAGGGAATACTTGAGGGTGGCATATCCTTAAGAAAAAAACATGATAATTCCAGCTATTCCACCACCTTAAAACAGCATCCGCCGTGTGCAGAATGGTAAACCCTCCCTTTATCCCTACTGGATTGCTCAAATGTTTTAGAAACACAGCAATTCTCCCAGAGTTTTTATATTTAAGTGTTACCATTACAAATTCCATCACATGACTGAAGAACCGAGCATGTGCTACAGCCTGGTTCCAATAGGAAAACACCTGGCTCTAACAGGAAAACACCCAGGATAAATACAACCAAATGACCTAAACCCCAGAGAGATGAGGCATTGAGGCTCCTCATCTTAAAGGGAAGGTCACCTCAGCATTTTATTGTTTACCTGTGTAGTTTGCTGGCATGAACAATGACTGCCTTGACTGCACCCTCCTAATTTCATAAGGATTTAAACGTAAATGAAGTCTGGTGTGAAAACCTGCTCGACTCCATTGCAAACATTGCAATCCGACTCATAGAAGGCATCCTTGAATTTCATGACGTTTTAGTGCTAAAGCCTGCACCAGTATTGGTCTGTGCGGTTGCTGCCTCTGCAGTTCTTATGTTCTCATTTTATGCTGGCCATGAAACCTTTCAAGGCAAAGTAAGTGCCCTGCTGTTTTCTGTACTTTAAAGTGTTATCTGGGTTAAAAAAAAAAAAAAAAATGCTTTTAGAAAATACAGGGACTTCATGAGACGTGTAACAGAACTTAAAAGTAGAACTTCTGCTGGCTTGTGCAGGTATGCATCAATTCCCATAATGCCTTGCAAGAGTAGGGCCATGACCAAGGCCCCTGGAATTCTGCGGTTGCGGAATTTGCCACATAATTTGCATCATGCCGCAGAATTCGTTGTTTTTGGTGAATTTTCATATAAATATACTGTTTTTACATAGTGTCAGGCTTTCTTTCCCACCTCGTTTATGCTGAAGCCCCTCCTCTATGCTCAGCATATGATGTCATCGATGACATCACATCATATTTAGCCAATGACAGAACTGCATTCTGCCAGAGAAATTAATAAATCATGCCGCAGAAATCGGAAAATTCTGCCACAGAACACCAGGGACCCTGGTCATGACCTTTACAGTGGAGACAGATTTTCACACTAAGGCAAAACAGAGTGAAACAACCTCATTTATTTTTAAATTCAGATGAAATCAGGGGACCCAAAAGAGGGAATCACTGTTCATGCTTACAAGCTACACAGGTATACAGAAAATGGGTTGAGGGGGACTGTCACAATTACTAGACAGGTCAATTGACGAGCTCAGAGTGACACTACCTGAACTAGAATAATACTGGGAATATAATGAAGGAATGGGCAAGGTACTGTGGCCGACAGACATTGATGCATTGTCTAGCTCTCTGAGCAACAGTCTAGGAGTGAAGCAAAGCCCTGGTATGCATTTTCTACATGTAGGGCATGAAGTCCATAAGTTCAAGCAGCTGAAGGTTCAGTACATGGTGCCAACACCTCTCTAGAGCAACCCCACCCTTCCTGCTTTAGGAAAGACCCCGGATACAGTGAGAGACATTAAGGGCATCCATCACTAATGGGACACATCTATACTCTGCTGGAATGTTGACCAAATGCTGATGCCATTTCAATATCTGAGACACCAAGCCACTTGCTGCAGACAGTTTTTCAGGTACCTATAAATAAGACATCTCTAAGTATCCTGCTGGCAAAGATTTCAAGAGCCATCAAAGGGTAGCTAGCATTTTAGACAGTGCAAGAGACAAAAGGTCTGAGTCACCAAATTGTACACAAAACCTGTAGAATTCCATCCTCAATACAGGGGATCACAATACATTATAATGGCAAACAGAGTTGGGGCTGGGAACAATTACATAAGACATAGATACGTAGACAGTGTCGGCAGATAAGGGCCTATGGCCCACCCAGTCTGCCCATTTGAGCTTGCAAGTTCAGTTTATGTTTTCCTAGAAGTCTGTTGCCCCTTACCCCTGACCTCCAGAATTCTTTTATGTCTATCCCATGCATTCTTAAATCCCGTGATTGTTTCAGCCCCCACCACTTCCTCTGGCAGGATGTTCCACTTGTCCACCACCCGTTCTGTGAAGAAATTCTTCCTCATGTTTCCTCTGAATCGTCCTCCCTCCAACTTCATCCCATGCCCTCTAGTCCCGGTACATCTTTTTCGCTTAAAAATAGTGTATTCCTGCACCCTGTTCCTCCCTGTGAGATACCTGTATGTCTCGATCATATCTCCTCTCTCCCTCCTCTCCTCCAGGGAGTACATGTTCAGTTCCTTCAACCTGTCTTCATAGGACTTGTGATGCAATCCATGCACCATCTTTGTTGCCCTCCTCTGAACCTTCTCTACCCTGTCTATGTCCTTACGTAGGTATGGTCTCCAGAACTGTACACTGTACTCCAGGTGGGGCCTCACTAGTGTCTTGTATAGCGGAATTATGACCTCCCTTTTCCTGCTGGTGATGCCCCTGCCTATACATCCCAGCATCCTATTTGCTTTACTTGCTGCCTTGTCACTATTTCCCTACCTTGAGGTCATCAGAAAGATAACCCCAAGATCCCTTTCCTGTTTGGTGCATGCTATATCCTCACCCCCCAACTGATATATTGTGCCAGGGTTTTTGTGCCCCATATGCATTATCTTGCACTTCTTTGCATTGAATTTCAACTGCCAAACCCCTGACCATTCTTCAAGTTTCTGCAGGTCCCTTCTCATTCTGTCTACACCCTCTGGGAGGAAATGCTGGAGGAGTGATAGCAAAGAACTTTCAGGTGAGGAACGGGCTTACCCAAGTGTTAGGAGTCCTGGGATATATCTAAATACTCTGTAAATCGACACAAGGCAGCTGCCATTTCACGTAATCTTAAAAAGTGATGTCACTGAAGGGCAAGCTATAACTGAAAGCCTGCCCTTCAGTGGCAATGTTTTTAGACTACATGAAATGGCTGCTGCCTTGTTTGGATTTAAAGAGGCTTTAGATATTCATATCTCAGGTCTCGACACCCACAGGTAAGCCCAATGTTTTGTTTGAAAGATCTTTTCATGGGCTTCCACAATTTTAGTGCCCCCGCCAAGCTTTATTCCCCTTTAACTTCTCATTCTGTGCAAACGTCAGACACACATGAGAAAATTCAAAGTATACTGCAGAGAGACAGTGGGGATTTATGAGACCTTTAAGACAGCAGGCTTTTGAGCTTGTATTGCATTTTCCTGAGGTGAAAGGCTGTAGACCTGACAATCTGTATCCAAGGTTATTAAAGATAATGGCTAGCAAACATTTGGAGCCTTGACTGCATTGTTTAACTTATCAGTGAGGGTGGTAGTTCCTTTCCAATGGAAAGAATCTACCATAATCCTTTATTTAAGGCAGGGGATAGATCAAGTGTCGCAAATTAGACCCATTTCTTTGCTGCCAGTTCTGGGAAAGGTGCTGAAAAAAAAAAAAAAAAAAAAAGTCTTTGCCAGTTAATGTCCTGCTTGGAGGAAAACTGAATAAAATGACCAGCAGCATGGATTTAGAAGGGGTAGTCCACCACAATGGCCCTGGCTGGGCTACTAAGCACTGTACTCACAGCTTGTGAAGAAGGGTTGGTTGACCTAGTCTGGGCCTTCGATACAGTCAGGCTGCTTTTAGATCAACTGGAAGGGACTGGATTGAAGGGACAGAATTTGTTATGGTTTGAAAATTTTTGAAGTCATCGTATTCGAAGAGTTAAAATATGCAAGTGTTGACAAGGCCCAGAGAAGTGAAGGCAGGGGTCCCCAGGGTTCGGTACAGGGCATCTTGCTATTCTCAATCTTTACTTACCACATATCTTCCCTAAGGGAAGTAGTTTGTTGTATGCTGGTACAATTCTGGACTCTGGACCCTCTAAAGCAGAGGGGCAAGTTTCCTTACAAAAAAATAAAACTGAATAAAATACAGCAATGCTTTGTGGCTCTTCCTGAAGACTTGCCCGAATTAAGGATAATCTGAAAATTGTTGGCAGAAATGGAAATGCAGTCTGTGGTTCATAATATTCAGGGGGTGCTGTTGGATTCTGCTTTTGGTATGGTACCATTTATTGAAAACACGGAAAATGTGCAGTCAAAAACTGGGCCATCTGTACCATAACATCAAGTTATTAACAGATGAAGCCCAAATGCCAATTGCAAAACTGGTCCTGATTCCTACTCCACACTATGAAAATATCGATTTGTGAACCCAAATAATGCCAGTTTAGAAAAACAACTAGTTTTAAACATCTGTCGCACTGCTCTTAAGCCACCTTTCAGAACACACCACTAATTTATATAGTGGAATAGGAATTCTGACTCCCCAGTTTAGGGCAGAGTATGACAGCAGTATTTGGACCAGGGTTTTTAAATACTGGATAGGCAGACATTTTATTTTCCTCTTTTAATCTGTAAAAAGATCACACACCAGTAAGAGTAACTCATCTAAGCTTTTTTCTAGCAATCCCACAAAGCTAACACTGGGTAAAAAAAAAAAAAGAAACCAACACCACCACCACCAACTCCTTGGTTCTGCCCATGTATCCCAAATGATTTGTCAGGCTTGGGTATAACAAAACATAATGAAATGCATTGCAAACATCTGTTAAAGAAACCACAGAATATGAATGTTAAATGTCAATGTAGTTAGTTTCTTCATTATTGTTCTTGCGTACTAATGTATGCAATCGTTTATTGTTAAATGTCAGGCATAACTGAGAAAAGGTCTGTGCCCAATTCACTTCCTGATAAAAATACAAAAAAACAAAGAGACAGTAAAACCAAAGCCAGTCAACAAGGTACCAGGTCCCAACTGTACTGTTTAAAGTGTGGACAGAAATCCATGTTGCAGGGCAGCATATTTCAGCTGTCAAGACAGAACACACACACACACACACACACACACACACACACACACACACACACACACACACACACACACACACACAATGCATGACCGGTCCAGACCAGAAAGCTCCTTCCCATGCCCTGAACAAAGAAAAATACATGATGCCAACCATTTAGAGACAGGACACCCACTATCATAACAGTGAACTAAAAGCCAACTGCCCTGTGGACAGAGTGAATGCATTCTGAGGGGAAGGAAGGGGCAGAAGGTGAACAGTGATTTGGTGTGAACTCAGAAACCATCTAAGGAAGAACAGAAGATGGATATGCTGCAGTCTAATGGGCTGAGGTTCTGCACACTCACGCAGACTAGACAGACCATAAGACAGACCTGTATCTACTGGCAATTTCGTAAGTTCGTATGCACAGAAATCCAAGCCTGGTGAAACAAGGTACAAGGGATCCCAAGCTTGTAAATCAAAGTCTCTGTGCAAAGGTAAGAACCACCATGAAAAGAAATGCATGTGAAGTAGAACCTGGTTCCAGAACTATAGATTGGGGCGCAAATACAGGATCCCTTTAAAAGGAACTTCACAGCACACGTCTAATTGGGAAACAGTTCTTCCCCTTAAAAGGACATGAAAGGCCCAACTGGGAAGGAAGATCCAGTACAGCAGATGCTCTCCTTCAGGGAGCGACAGTGATCCTAGATGCGACCACCTGGGGTATCTTGGTTGGTGGTGCAACACAAGATGCTAAGGAAGGGGGGGGGGATGCCACTTGTAAGGTATGCACAAGCTTGCCTGCATAACTTGTACCAGTGTGTGGCATAAGCAGGCACAAACCTAGAAGAAACTGTTGCTGTGCATCACCAGGATGAAGTCAAGGTCCCGCCCCCCCCAATAGGCTCCACATCACTGACCATGCCGCCACTTTACCCAAACATTCCTGAACCTGAGGGAGAAGAATGAACAACCCTAACCCTGAAGGAGGAGAATGACAGACTCCTGCTGGGGGGGGGGTACAATACCCAGACTAGGCAAGTGCTGCAGAAGGAGTGCACCAGCCACGGACATGACGTAAAAAACAAAAATGTAGTTGTATTAGTTAAGGTGTGCCTCCCTTCCCACATGACATGAATATCTTATTCTTACAGTGCGCATGTTTGGTTAGGTGTGCAGAGAGCCTGTTAGATGTTACAATCATCATCCCACAAATAAAACAATACAGACATAAGAGCTGACTCCATGGGTGCTTGGGTGCTCAAGCACCCACAAAGCTGACTTAAGCACCCAAATTTTTCCAGGGCAGCCTGCACGCGCGTGCACACACACAAAAAAAAAATTACTAGGGAATCTGGTCACAGGAAAACCACCACCTACTGGCAATGAGCACCCACAAAGATTCCTAAAAGCTGGCATTCCTAAATGCAGACAGGAGTCTCAGTACTGGATTTTCTCATTTTTCTGTTCGCTATTCCTCTAGGCATATACGATAGTGCTGGCCTTAATACATCCAGAACACTATTCTCAACAGCAGCCACAGGCCTGTAGGACAAGGTCAGCTTTGTCCAGAGGGCGTGTCCGTTCCACTACTGCAAACAACTGTCCCTCACTCACTGTGAAGCAGAGGCACACAGTTGTCATAGGGTGCTCTTGGGGCTGCTGTGTGCCATCTGCCTCCCCCTTTCCTCCCACTGGCTTAGTCTGGCTGCTGTAAAGTACCCCAGATTCTCACCATGGGGCATCTGGCAGTAGTAGTATGGCAGGTTGGATTTCTAACAGCTGCATGTCTGAAAGTTTGCCATACCTTTTGTTTGTACCATTTGCACAAACAGTAATAGGATGCACTTTTGCAAAGTACTACTGCCTTTTGTGAGGCTCCACAAGGGGAGGGCAGCTATGTTTTTGTTTTGTTCTCAGGACAGTTTTGAATCTCGCACCCGCTATGTACAAGTGGGAAATGGATGCAGTTAGTGATCTGGAAGTAAGGAGCATCTTTAAAGATGTCCCTGCATCAAGGGCTTTAAAAACTGGTCCTATGGCTTTAAAATGAATCAAATAGTTATGCTCAATACCACATCAAGGCAACCCCAGTAGTCTCTCTCCACACTAAATTACAGAATCCCATGACAGAAATATACCACTGAAGTAAAACGGCCATTTCTATAAAGAAATGCTTTAAGATGCTATTCTATCCTAAGTGCCATTTTAAAGTGTAAACTCTTCCACTGCTATGCAGTCTGAATAACTACTGCAACAGTTACCTGTGTTGCTTGTTTGACAGGATTTTACCAACTGTGAATGATTATCCAAAGGGTGGGATAACCATTTTCAATAATCCACAAAATCTGCCAACTAAGCAAAGAAGGCTTCACACAGATACAGTGTGTAAGATATCTTGGCTCCAAGCCACAAAGTCGTGAACAGCTGATCTACCAGCTGGCCTTGGAAGTGCACATCTGGTTATTCAGTTGCATCGCTTGTACTGGACTGCTCTGAAAGAAAAGGAGAGAAGGATTTAAGAAATTCAAAACAAATTCTAATTGCTTGAGACCAAAGAAAACCTCTTTGGAGATTTTGTATAAAACTGACCTTACTTACATGGCACCAACAAAATTTGCTCAATACACCCAATCATGCCCACTACAGTAGAAAAACCCCACAAATTCTTGTCTTAAAGGTCAATCAATTCAAAACATACGTCTGTAGTTGGTCATTCTCAGCCAATAGCAATCAGCTGTACACGCCTACTGATAATGGGATTTCTGTTCTGGCGAAGCCGTCTCAGCCTGTCTTGTACCAATACCCATGATGCTTTGCATTGTGACCGAGGCACTGTATTGGCCTGCAGTTTCCCCCTCCACATTTTTCTCCCAGCCACCCCCATGACATGAAGTCTGCTTCCTCCTGATGGCAGCAGGGAGCCCCTATGCCAAGATAAATCAGTGACTTCATGCAATGAACTAAGGTAGCTATACATGACTCCAAAGGGTCTGTGGTGTGCCCTGATGGGCAGGGAAAGTGAAGGAGTGAGGGCACTGCAGCAGGACTCTTGGAGATGGGGTATCACCATCCATTATGGTCAGTGAGGTTCTGGGCACACGTGGGTACTTTGTACATTGCTAGGACATACATACTCACTTGGACAAGGACCCTGCTTATAGTTAAACCCATCACACGACATCCATTTAAGCCCAACCACACTCACCCCACCCTTTCTCCCACACTGTCATGAAAAACTTACTCTGCCCACACAGTGCATCACTCTACACACACACACACACACACACACACACACACACACACACACACACACACACCTCTGAGGGCCAGATCTCACTGAGGCAAGGAGCTGTATTTTTCGTGGAAGTGTTCCAACACAACTGTGTTTTTTAAGGGTAAATACTACTTGTTGGATATTATTCACCTTTCACAACAAACTGGGCTCAAATCTAAAGGGGTGTGCCACGTTTTGTACTACTTTTTGTGGCAGAATACCGTTACATCATGTTGGTACACCAACTGAATTAACACTCCACAATGCAGTCGCTGTGCTAATCTACAGCACTGATTCTGCCTCCCAACAATATTTTCTTAAATTATACCTCTGCAAACATATGCAAGTATTTTTCAAAGCTTAACAGGGCAGAATAGAGCATTTAGGTACTTTTAAAATATGTCAAAGTTCCCAGTAGCTCAACGGTAGAGCTATCTCCCATCACGCTGGCAACCCAGGTTCAGAAGGATATTGAGCATCCCAAGAACTACACTCCTCTCCCAGGGAGGGGAGACATGCAGTCTCACCTCTGGCAGTACAGGCAAGAGAGACACAGAAGGAAGGGGCTGCAGTTCCGGAATGTGTGCCTCCACATGCATGAACTTGCGTGTCGCTGCCACAGGGGTCCTGGGAGAAAACAGAAAGGGCACAGCACCACTGCCTGTCTGCCAACTTCTGAACTGTGCACTCTTCCCTCCCCAGCCCACCACAGGGGGAATATGTAGGGGACTGATCTGGTGGCAAGAGGACGTGGATGCCAGTAGAGGGGGCGTGGAGCGGGGCTACGGCTGATAGTCGCCAAAAAAACTATAAAAAAAGGTCATGGACACAGACAACGTAAAATCTACCCTTTTAAATGCCATCATTTAAGGACCCATGTCTGGTTAGCTGTGTACCTTCAACTCAAATGTTTAATGCTGCCCTACTCAGATTTCTCAACCACCCTAAGGGCAACCAGGTCATGGTTTTTAATAAGAGTGTGGTGTACTCCAACTGGGCAGTGAGATTTTCACCAAGTTTGGGAACTCGGATGCAAACCAATAAGATTCTAGTGTGCCCGGGACTCTACAGAAAAGAAGAGTGGAAGAGTCTCCTCCACCAAGGACAGAGAAACTGCACAAAAATCAAAACTAGAGACAGACTCGCTACATTGTACTGCCACTGCCATGGCCTGATTCAAGCCTGAAAAAGGTCCTTAGACCAGTACTTTTACCCAGTTAAAGGAAAGCTGACCTGGAGCCCCTGCAGCCCCTGCAAACTTTACCCTCCCGGTTTAGCTTTACTGAGAAAAAAATAAATAAATAAGCAAAAATCACAGTTTTCCTCGTGCCACCAAGTAGTTTATTTTAATTCTGAAAAGTCCGCTAACCAAAAGTACGGCGGACACTTGCACGACTCCATTAACTGTAAAGGTGCGGCACTGCACCATGCACTTCAATGCATTTCTATTGAAGCGCACGGTGCGGCACCGCACCTTTACAGTTAATGGAGCCACCCAAGTGTCCGCCATACTTTTGGTTAGCGGACTTTTCAGAATTAAAGTAAACTACTTAGCGGCGCAAGTAAAACTGATTTTCTCAGTACAGCTAAACCGGAGGGTAAGGTTTGCAGGGGCTGGAGCACCTGCAAAGGACAGCTTTCCTTTAACAAATAAATGCAACATGAAGACTAAACTATTTCTCAAAAGAGGATACATTTGTAGAGAAAAAACACATCTACAAAGGTATTGTATCTTGAAATATTTAGTGAGTTAGTGCCTCCAGTTTCAATTGTGTGCGCTCTAGGATGCGAATACCTCACTAGTTTCCCCCCAGAGAGCTGCTGCAGTGCAAACAGTGATCAGAACTCCTCAAAAATGCCCCCACCCAAGAATAGAAATCTGATATTTAGATCCACAGCTCAAGTACGAAATCTCTTGTTTACACAGCTTTTTGTATGAAGCTCTGCTTCCAGTATTTCACTTTCCCTCAAAATATGGCAGCTCCATGCCATCTCTGTCTTCTGGTCACTTGAAAGTGTGCAATTCCCTTAAAGGGACACTGTCAACCCCCTTAGGCCTCAAAGTGGCCCCAGTTTAAAAAAAAAAAACAAAAAAACATTAAGATTATGGAATGTGAACAGAGACTGCTGATGCAGCTGGTAGTTTGATTCTGATCCCCTTTATCTTTCTGAAAGTGAAAAACCAACTGGGCACCTCCCCCCCCAAAATACTGGTGTTACCACACAAAAACGTGTTTGTTTACATTTCATGGTCAACTCCCACTGCATCTTTCCTAGAGTTAACACCCCAACAAAATGATTACTCAGAGTACAGGAGACTATTGTATCATGACTGTCTGCATTTCTTATTTAATCAGAGCAGTTCAAGGATCTGAAGCAAAATAAGGCCAGTTCTAGTAAGCAAGAATTTCAGAGACGATAAGCGATGAAACTGTGGGTTTACCGAGAAACAATATGATGCAAAAAAGGTTGACCGTGTCCCTTTAAAGTAAAGTTGCAGGACTGCCATAGCAAATGGGAGTAGTAACCTGTAGGTGTTGTGAATCGGTCTCTTACCAATCAAACTGCCAAACAGTGCAGTTTTCCATTAAAAAAAAAAAAAAAAAATTTGTACTTTGGTGTTCTGCCTCATTTGCATAACCCGGCCTTTTCCCTCTCAGTGCTACAACCCAACTGTGACATCATGCCAGGAAACGAGTCGTTAATGGGTCACTGTCAGTTTAGTGTTAGATGGTAGATTTCTCTATGTACTGTACCCACAGTGCCTCACTATGTAAATAGGTATACAGGGTATTATATTTCTGTGCTCACTGCAGAAATAGACTATATCTCTCAGTACGGAAGTCTTGTAACAAGATACGATATGCACAATGCATCGTTGTGGGGAAAAAAAAAATATATACAAAAGCTTATCATGTTGACACCACTACAGAAATACGAGACAGCATCTCACAGTAACGAAACTGGGAAAAAAAAAAAAACATTTTGCCCACAAGGCCTTGCTATGGACATTTACATATTAGTGCTCCCCACTACCATATGGGACTGTACTTCTGAGAAAGGCACATTTAAGTTAGTCATAAATTACCTGTTGCTGTATGTTAAACATTGACAGCTCCCTGGTATGACATCATTCTGGGGGGTGTGGCCACACAGAAAACTGGAGGACAAAAAGCAGATAAAACAAAAATGAGACACCCCCCCCTCAAAAAACAAATTACAGCTTCAACATCTGCAAGTCTGGCAGGCCAGCCCATTGGCACAGCGGTTGGATTTCCGCTTGCGATGCCGGCAACCCGGGTTCGGGAGTGGACTTTGGTCATAGAGCCGGCTGGGGTAGCAGGATCAAGCATCCCCAGGACTGCTCTCCTTCTTCGGGAGGGAGGGGGTTTGTGTGTTTGGCGTACGAGTGGCACCCAGCGGAGGCTGGGTTCGCCGCAACATGCCAACATCAACAAGACTTCAGGGCGAGGCGGACGCTGGTCATCACTGCACGTCCCCACCCTGCTTACAGGGGACAAATGCTGCTGGGTCGCTTCCATGGTGCCCTTCCCTCAGGGTCCCAATTAGCCTCCGGTGTCAGTGCTCTCCCGATCAGATATTTGTAGTGCGGAGCTGGTAGGGGAGCAGCTCTGCAACCCTGTCCTCTGGGGAGCAAGCCAGAGGTGACCATAGAGAAGCCTGGTGATTGCCAGAGGTGTGGGTACAGAGGGGCCGTGACCAAGGGCCGAGTTACCAGCAACCCAGCAGGCAAAAAAGCGTACAACAACAAAAAAAAAAAAAAAAAAGTCTTTCCTGATGTCCTTTATTAAACTGGGATACAGAGGAAGAGAAACAAAATCTAGAATTTTATGACCAATGCGGACCAACTGGCCCATCCAGTCTGCCCATTTTCCTTCTACCAACAGTATTATCGCAGATCCTACTTGATCTTCAGCTCTCCACCACCACCCCGGGCCCTTTCCACCAAGACTTATGCCTATCCCACGCATTCTTAAACCCCACCACTGTTTTTTTTTTTTTTTGTGCCCCCCCAATCACCTCTGCTAGAAGGCTGGTTCATGGAAGGCTGGTTCCAGGAATCCACTACTTTCTGTGAAGTACTTCCTCACCTCTCTCCTGAACCTACCTACCTCCCTCCGGCATAATGGCATGTCCCCTTGCTCAAAAGCCCCGTTTTTCTGAAAATCACTTCCCTCATGTACATTATTTTCCCTGTGAGGTATTTAAAGGTCTCTAATATCCCCTCTCTTTCAGAGTATACACAGAGGTCCTTTAGTCTCTCCTCAGGGCTTCTGATGCACACCCTACACCATTTTAGTTGCCCCCCTCTGGGCCACCTCCACTCTGTCCATGTCCTTCCAGAGATGTGGTCTCTAGAACTGGACACAGTACTCTAAGTGGGGTTTTACCAGCAATTTATACAGAGGCAACACCACCTCCCTCCCTCTTACTGCTAATGATACCCCTCCCAATAAATCCCACTAGCCCTCCCAAATGCCTTGTTGGTGGCCACCTTTAGGTTGTCAGATATGATTACGCCCAGATGTCTTTCCTGTGCAGTAGTCATCAATACTACTCCACCCATTTTGCATTCCACACATGGGTTTCTGTGCCTTAAGTGCATTACTTGGCACTGAAACTCAGGTGCCCTACCCGTGACCATTCCGAGTTTCTCAGGTCTCTGCTCATCCTTTCCACGTGCCCCCCCCCGCCCATGTCCACCCATTTGCAGATTTCAGTATTATCTGCAAAGAGGAAGACCTTCCCTTCCAGCTCCTCTGCAATGTCACTTAAAGACACTGAAGAGGACTGATCGCAGCAATGATTCCTGAGGCACCCTACTGGATACCTTCCCTTCACTAGAGTGAACTCCTTTACTCCACCCCACCCCCCAATTGCCTACCGCCTAGCCAAATTTATCCAGTTTACCACGTTTGGACCCACTCCTAAGCTAGCCAGCTTGCTTATTCATCTCTTATGTGGCATGGTGTTGAAACCATTCCTAAAAATCCAATTGTAACATGGCAATAAATGTTATGCTGAAATAGAAAAACTACATTGGTGGGAACAGAACACATTGTACAAAATGAAGCAGGCATTAATTCCCGCTTCATAATGTAATACTAGTCCAGCTGCAGCAAAATCGCCACCAGTGAATTATAAAACTAAATGACATGTTAATTCCCACCCACCTCGCGGTACTCGTACAGCTGCCAACGCGTGTCAGAGCAGATGTCGCGAAGACAGTTTAGAAAGTTCACCTTATTCTTCTTCTTCAAATGTTAATAAATGTTCATAGTAGTGTAGTTTTCGATCTGCTCTGGCTAGCTCCACAATTTAAAAGCTGATCGGTGTACCGAAGTAGCTGTGTTTGCAGGTCGCAATATGGAAATAATCCCATACTGCAATGCACCTGTTTACAGACAGTGCAAGGAATGTTTTGAGTACTATAGCAAAGTGATTACTAAAGTTAACAGAAAGTTTGATATTGTTGGTAGCAGTAACAGAGTTACTGAACAAATCCAGTCAGTCCCATTCATTCACCTTGCACCCTCAATTCCTCCTACCTGCCTCACCTTGCAATCCCGTGCTCCATCCTACCTACTTCACCTTGCACTCCCTTCATTCCATCCTGCTTACCTCACTTTGCACCACCTTTCCAATCCATCCTACCTACCCCATCCCCACAATGATCCACCCCATCCCACTACACAACCAACCGCTAGTACTTAACTCCCTCACTCTGCTCTTAGCCTCCCCACACCTGCCTTTACTCCCTCTCCATGCTGACACCCCACTCTCCTATCTTCCATTTCCTAATCGCCCGACCCACTATTTACCTCCCCTCCACCATTTATCACTCCTCCCCACCTAATGCATCCCTCCTCCGACCACAATCTAGCAGCATGGTATAAGCACTTCTATTCCCAGTCTACTCCTCTCTTTTTTCACTTTTCTTACAGAACCTTGGATCCTTTGTATCGCTGTATTAGAACAGTCACCCCTATTTAGTGCCGCATCTCTACCCTTCAGGTATACTGATGCTCAATGTAACTATTGTCCAAGGATTTATTGTAACTTTTATCCTTATGTATTATAAGTGTATTATGTTTATGTGTGCACAATGTATGCACATTCAGGACCTCCTTGTAAATGAGCCTGCTCAATGGAGTATTTCCTGTCGAACTGAAATCCTGATATATCTGTAATAGTAACAAGTAACAGTCGTAATATAAATGAATGTTAGAATGGTAAAAACAGCAAAACCATTCAAACACTGTACACCTGTCTTATTCTATGCAAATAACATCAGCCTGTGTTAATTTAAGCGCCTGCCATGTTACAAGTGCATTAATCCACTCCAAAGTCGGGCTCTACTAAGGAATTGATGCCTGGTTGGTAACTGGACACACGAGGTCATGGCATTAATTCACTAGTAGAGCCTTCCTTTGTCGTGGATTAATGCTTACATAGGCCATGTCCACTACTCCACCGTGATACAATTCCTTGGTCCCAAGGGTGTTGTGATGTCACTGCCTTACCAATGTTAACAGTGTGCAGTGCAGCTGGCGAGAACGACTGGGTTGTATTGATAGGGATCATCTTACTTTGCAAGAAAATCATTAGTTTTTGGGGATATTATTTCTAGGGCCTAGTAATGTTGGAGGTTTTTAGTGAATGAAGCTGGTAGCCAGGTTTGTGATGGCAAAAAGGGGAAGTGAAGTGGCTCACCAAGTCCTATGTGATGCGCCTAAATTCCAAATGCCACAGTCTGAACTTGTTCCAACTATGCATTTGTGGGTGGGGTTAACCTATGGACCTCATAACTCAATCAATCAATGAAGCAGGAAATTCCAAACCTATTTTATAATTTAAAATCTTGTGGCCATTAATCTCTAGTGCCTCTAGCAGAGAAGACAGTCATATTTTAAGTATAATTTTCTGTTAAGTTAAAAAGTGGAATTACAGCATGTATGCCAACTGTTCATCCTATAATTGTGCACTAGGATTTTTTTGGCAACATCACTCCCCACTATTTCATTTTTGTTTACTGGGTAGGTGCACTACATAGTAAAAACGCCAATTTTCAGTTGGTTGAGAACATCAAGGCTCACTGTGACCTTGCAAAGGGAAGGGTCGTTGTCACGGATGATTTTAATATGCCAGGGGTAGACTGGGACACCATGACATCCTCTGTAACGAGGGAACAGAGACTGATGGATGTCTTTCAGGATGCCTTTTTGGTTCAGCAGGCAGGGGAACCTACTAGAGAAGGGTGGATATTGGATGTTGTCCTAGCGGACAACGAACAAATTAGGGGCCTGGAGGTGTGCAGTCCACTGGCAGGTGGAGACCATGCCACAGTTTGGTTCCTGCTGTATCGAGGGGGGGGGGACCATACTCATACATTAGTGGCGGACTTCAGGAGAGCAGACTTTGTGGGTATGGGTAGGATTCTACGGGAAAGGTTGGACATGGTTAGACCGGATATGGATGCTGAAAGATTGTGGGAGACCATTAAGGAAGGGGTACAAGAGGTTACTAGGTCCGGTACTAAAATAAGGCGCAAGCATGGTAGAACCGACAAGCCATGTTGGTGGACCAGAGATCTGCAGGAGGCGGTGAGGGATAAAAAGGCTACATACGTACGTTTCAAATGTTCTAGGGGTGATAACGAGTGAGGGGAGTATGTACTATTGGCCAGGAAGGTCACCAGAGTGGTGAGGGGCGCTAAGGCAGGGATGGAGAAAACCTGGCTAGGGATATCCGGGGATTATATAGATACAGAAGAGAGAAGAGAGAGAGAGAGAGGACACATTACAATAGGATTAAGATTGTTGGGGGATGGGCTCAGGAAGCAGGGAACAGGCAGAGGTGCTAAATGAGTACTTTGCCTCAATATTTGCAGAGGAGATAAGAGATCCCTACAGCCTGATGGGAGAGATGAGGAGCCAGTAAAGAGAGAGAGAGAGAGAGAGAGAGAGAGAGAGAGAGAGAGAGAGAGAGAGAGAGCAGAGTCACAAGATGGGATGGCACATCAGTACAGGCTAGACCAGACCAAGAAAGAGTAGGAAGTTACATGAGTGAGTGTTTTTTTTTTTTTGGGGGTCACAGTGGATAGGTGAGAGAGGCACTTCGAAATCTGAAATCTGATAAGGCACTGGGACCGGATGGAATACATCAGAGGGTTATGAAGGAACTGGCGGATATGCTGGCAGCTCCAATCGCTGCACTCTAACTTCTCTTTGTGGACGGGATGGGTGCCACAGGACTGGAGGGTAGCTTATGTGGTACCTATACATAAAAGGGGGGGTTCTAGGGAGGAGGTGGGGAATTATAGGCCGGTCAGTCCGACGTCTGCAGTGGGCAAAGTAATGGAGGGCTTTATCACGGAGAGGTTTGGGGAGGCAGTTGGAAAGGCTAGGACATCAGGATAATAAACAGTATAGTTTTGTCCCAGGGAGATCATGTCACACCAACCTCGTAGAGTTTTACGACTGGGTGACTGAGGCCCTGGATAGACACAGCCCGGTGGATGTCCTATACCTAGATTTCAGCAAAGCATTTGATTCAGCACCCCATAGTGGACTGATAGCAAAATTGGGGAGATTTGGGGGGAGGACAGGAGCTAAACTGAGTTGAAAATTGGCTTCGGGCGTCTACAGAGGGTAATGGTGGGTGGGATATTATCCTCCCCTAGGAAGGTAATCAGTGGAGTTCCTCAAGGTTCAGTATTGGGGCCACTCTTGATCAATGCCTATGTCTCTGATATTGGGGGGGGGAAGGGGTAGAAATAGGTTGAGTCTTTTTGCGGATGATTCAAAATTGGGAGCACTGGTGGATAGTGAGGAAGCGAGGGAGACAGTCCAGGGAGACCTGGATACCCTGGAGGGGTGGTCAAGGAGGTGGGGACTGAAATTTGATGCTGGGAAATGTAAGGTTCTTTATTTGCGGGTCAAAAACCCAGCCCATGTATATACCCTGGGAGGGGTTACACTGCATACCACATTGGGAGAAAGGGATTTAGGGGTGGTGGTAGATGTTAAAATGAATAACTCTGAAAACTGTAGAAGAATTACAGCCAAGGCAAACAGGATACTGGGTTGCATAGCCAGGGGAATTACATCCAGAAGCAGAGAGGTGATTCTCCCTCTATATAATGCTTTGGTCAGGCCGCAGCTGGAGTACTGTGTGCAGTTCTGGAGACTTCATCTGAAGGAGGACATAGCGCTGCTGGAAAGGGTCCAGAGGAGAGCTACCAGGATGATTCAGGGTATGGAGGGGTGGTCTTATGAGGAGAGACTGGAAGAGCTCGGGCTTTACTCACTGGAGGAGAAGAGGGATAGGGGAGACATGATAGAGGTTTTCAAGTATGTAAAGGGAATAATTTGGAGTGGAACCAGAGAGTTGTTTAGGCGGAAGAAGGTGGGAAGTGACCAGGGGACATGAGTGGGAGTTGGATGGGGGAAATTACAAGGGGGAATGTAGGAAGCATTTTTTCATGGAGGGTGATAGAGCCGTGGAATGTGCTTCCAGGGAGGCTGGTTGAGGAGGGTACAGTGAGAGGGCTTCAAGAAGGAGTGGGACAAGTACAAGGGAAAAATGAATCTAGAGAAGTCACTCATGGGGGTAAGGGGGGTGGTGAGGCAGGCAGCCATTAGGTTGTACTGGCTTTCGAGCAGACAAGACAGACCATTTGGCCTATTCTGCTGGCTTTTTAGTATGTTAGTATGTTTATATTCTCCTGGGCTATGCCTGAATATAATCAAACTCGTGATGAGCATAAAAAGGTACTGTGAAATTTCAAAAGCCAGCTGCAGTGGGCGTCTGCCTGGCAGTCTCCTGGTTTCAGTTAAAGGGAATGCATACAATTTCCTATAGGATTATCAAAGACCCAGTAAGTGAGCTGTTGGGTTTAATATTTAGCATATTCAGTGAAACAAAAACACACATTTAAAACTAATGTAGAAGTGTCCATTTTGTGGACAGGAAAAGTGATGGATGGCACTGCCTCACCAGTTCCAACAGTGTGCAGTGAATTAGTTTGTAATACAGTATATGGATAAGTAAAATCGTATCAACTCATACAAAAAAAAAAAATCCCTGTAATACACTACTCTCTTTCCGATAATGCTACTCTTCCTCAACTGATAATACAATCGTTCACTGCTGATACTATCGTTTCAGCTGCGAACAGTATCACTGAAATCCCACAGTGCATGCGCCAGTCTGTCACAAAAATGCGGTTGCCATGGTGCCACGTTACATCCTGTGCACCCAATGTAACAGTGTGCAATGCCACTGGCTGACGTTTACTCTCGCTTAGCGAGACCAATGAGAGTTGCGACCAATTCATTTGTTCTGTTTTATTTCCTCATAAAAAACGTACAGTGGATTACCTGCCAAATGAAGAAAAAAAAAAAGTAAAAGGTAGGACTACCAAATTAAAATAAAAACCATCAGAAACCTGGGTGGGGCAGAACTTCAATACTGCGGGCAGTCGGCCGAGAGCGAGCACATCTTCAGTGCAACATGCGGCCAGCCCGTTTCACAGAATTTAAAAAAGCAGCACATTTTCCGAATCAGATCCATATACTACAAAAAATAAAAATTAGGTTACAGTAAATTACTTGGCTGAAATTCCATCTCGAGGTTCTGGGGACACAGGTAGAAACCTCTTGAGCTTTGCTCTCAAGGTTATCTATGTCCCCAGAACCTCTCAATGGAATTACAGCCTTGTAATTTCACTGTAACCCATCTATTCTATTTATAATAAACTGCTCCTACAGGCTAGGATCCTGTCAAATTGTGAAACAAAATACTGGATTATTGTTACACTCTAGCAAATGTAAAAATAAAAATAATTTCCTCTCATAATCCCCACACAAATTAGAAATTATCCACAGTTTTTAATTCTTTGAATATTTATTTTCAAAGGTCATATTATACATCAACATGGCACAGTGTTAGACCCATCATGCATCCTAACAATCTGACATAACCCTACAACTGCAACTTACTTTACAGTCTGTTACCACTGTTTTTTATATGAAGGAAAAACAGAAGGTCCCCAAAACAAGTCTTTTAACTAGAGTCTTTTTCAAGTAAAATAAATAATCTGAAGACATCAGACCACGAATTTGTGTGTCAGCTCAGTGAGGATTAGCATCCGTCCCTCCCCCCTAGATATCCCCATTACGTCCAGGAAACCTCCACCAAGTCTTCCCATTGCACTGTAATTTACAACACCTTTCAATAGTGCCAGTTACTTGTGCCAGCCATGCAGATCTACTTAATCCTGTGTGGTCCCTCACCAATGGACTATCATTCGATTCGCTGCGACTGAAGCAATAACACTTTTGAGGTTCCATAAGATCCACCAATAAAACCTTATCAGCCAATACACCTAGTAAAGAGGTTAGGAAGTCTGTGCCTCAATACCTGTCACACATTTCATAAGTCTCAGAAATGACAGACTTTCACGGATGTAAAACATATGTACCAAGTTTCCAATCTGCTCCTTGCAATTCCATGGCATCTATACATTTCTGATAAGTTATGAGGTGCAATTCTCTGTAGTAAACGGATACATTTACAAAAAAGAAATCCAATTTTGTTTGTACTGCTCATTAAACTGAACCCTTTTTATAATCGCAATGTGGTTGACATTCAAGGGTGTGTGTTTTGGGGTAATGAATGGTACTGCAAGTGGTTAAAGGCACTCAATAATGCTTAAAGAGCTAGTGCAGCCAAACAGGCAGACAGGAAAATGTTAATTCTAAGTATTAGTCAATTGTAACTATTTCTGAAGTATTTCTTGTTCCTTTTGCTCATAGAAAGTTTTATGTGATACTGTACTGGATGTGTGGAACGGCTCTTAGCCTGGCAGCTGCCGCAGCCGTCTCCAGCCCCCCCCCCCAAAAATCATCAGCAATGTGATCTCACTGACCGATATTACAGGTGACTGACCTGGCAGCCACTGAATGGCTGTTCCTAAGCAGCAGTGATGGAAGTCAGTGATGTCAATGCTGATGAAGGGTGTGGGGGGGGGGGATGACAGACAGAAGGTGTGATATGTGGGACAGCACTCTGACAGCGGACATATCTAACATCAGGTGAACAATCTTAAACAAAAGGAAAAATAAAAAATTTGCCTCACATATAAAAAGGTAATGCTGGACTGCTTCTTAAATACTAATAGTTTTAGGCAGTACACCAGCTCTTTAATGCCGCCACACACCCAGAGAAGTGCTGTTATTCCGCACAGTCGTGTCTTATTGCTTGACCTGAGGATATGGGGAAAATTCCTACAGCACTGTTCTTTACTAGGGGTTCTCATTTCAAATTGAAAAGTATCCATCCCTTACCAAGTGATCCGAGGTCTTGCTAGACATTCCCCATGTGCAGTGTAAGTGGAGGTAGAAATAAAACAACCAGGGGCAAGGTGCATGGTCACTGGTGGATACTGTAAAGGCAGGCAAAGTGAGGACAGATACAACCACATTATTGCTGTTCAATGTGTTTTGGTTCTTCCCTGAAGTAAAACTGCTTGCTTTTCAGTTGAGCATGCACCAAATCAGCTGGTGCCTCAAGTTTCCAGAGCATCCTCGGGGACAGTAATCCTAATTTTTTTCCCTGTCAGCATGGGAGAGAAGTTATTGTATTTAGGCTCTCTGAATCAGACAGCTCCTCAGTACCTGCCACTTTCTGGTTCAACAACAGCCTGTGGATTTTAAAAGTGTGTGTATTTTACAGGGCCATTTAATTCAAATCAAAGCCATTGCTCAACTTACAAGAGGCATTACAGACAGCATTCAGTCTCACACTGTAAACGGTAATTATGCTGCTGATCAAATCAATATTGTCCACCCTTCCTGCCTCACTGCACTGACCCTACCCAATCTGACTACAGATCCAAGTTGAGCAGCCACAACGTTCCCATTACTCACTATGAGTAACCCCTAATGCTCCCTCTGGAATCTAACCCCCACTCTGAAAGACAAAGTTTAAATGATATGTCTGCTGCTGGTAGCAGTTAAGTCATTTGACTATTTTAAACTGAATAGTGACAGATTTGCATAGCTGTCATGAGCCTTCCGTTACCCTTTTGTATCAGCTTTGCATGTTACTGCAACATCAGTTTTTCTTCTGGTTCTAACAATACTATTATGCCTTGTTCCTCCTGCTTTCTGTGTACTGCTATGCCACCTCGATCACTGCAGCAATTTCAGGCTTCATCTGGTTCCCAATGTGCAGTCCAACCGGATTCTCCATCTCTTAAAGTGGTAACTATTTAATTCCTCTACTTCCCCCTAGTTGCATCCCCCTCACAGACATGGCAAGGATTTTCTAAGCCTGACTAACTTCCTGCATCCTGCTCAAACGGCTTATACCAAGAATTTTTAGAGTGCAAGTACTGAGCAGAACTCACATTTTTAATCATATTCCTTACTGTTGTACCTTTTCATGGCAGGATACAGTATTAATCCTACTGGTTCTCCTACCAGTTCACCATGCCATCACAATACTAGGTAGGCCAAGCAATCCTTATCTGCAGTCAAATTCTATGTTAATACAGTTTAATCTACAGAGCAGCTATTGTGACCAGATTAATACCAGATCCAGATGCAGAATACCAAGAGGGTTGGTGTTTGCCTCCCACAACAGATTTTCTTAACATTCTACCTCTGCAGAGGTACACTACAACTCTGCCACTGAACAGCCACCATGGCAGCTCAAATCCAATTTAAAGTTAGAGCTCTGCGTTGAGAATTATATGTCTGTTTGGTCTTTAAGTCTGTATTTTCTCCTGCATCTTATTCATCCAGGAGTGTCAAACTGAAAGGTCTGGGTTTGAGTGCAAGAATAGTAAACTCAAGTGGAATGACTCCTGGGAAAGAAATAAAGGTTGCGTTTTAACAGAGAGATGTTAAAAACAGAGGGAAGTGATGAGGAGTACAACAGGGCTCAGTACAAGGCCCAATGCTATTAGGAATGTAGACTGCAGATCAGAAGGAAGGGGTGGGATCACTGGTTACAAAGTTAAAGGCAACAGACTGTTAGAAAGGTAGAAGAGGCAGATGCACAGGAACTGCAGAAAGACTTGATCATACATAGTGTCAGTGGCTCAGTAGGTAGCACACTCGCCTCTGAGGCCGGGAGATCAGAGGGCTGTGGGTTCAGTTCCCACATCTGGCACTTGGGTTAATATCCCAGTACTGACACTGCATGAGAGGGGTGCTGCACTTCTGAGATGCTGTCTTTCAGATGAGACATTAAACAGAGGTCCCATCTGCCTGGATTGGTGGTAGTTCAGGTGGATGTTAAAGATCCCATGGCACTTATCGAAAACAGTAGAGGAATTTCTCCCGGTGTCCTGGCCCAATTTCCCTCATTCACTTAAAAAAAAAAAATATACCACCAACAGCTTAATCTGTTTCAAGATCAGTTGGCATTCATCTGTATCCCCCTTCCCGGGTCGCGCCTGAAAATAGGCAGGATTTGTCTAGTGCACTTACCCGGTCAACAAAAACTAAAAATACTACAGGACTAGGCAGTGAAATGAGGGGGAGGGGGGAGAGAAATGAGGTTTAATGCCAAGAAATGCAAAGTCCTGCACTTTGGCTACTGAAACAGGTACAACTACACCTTGGATGGTGCAGTTCTGATATGGTGAGATATCAAATCTGAAAAATTAGCGTCAAGAGTTTAAGGCAGAAGCAACAGCTATACGAAAAGGTAATTTGTTAGTAGGGTAAGTGGAGAGAGAGATTCCTCAGTACCAGAGCTGTGACAGGTTACATGTGGACTAGTGTGTCCAGGTGTGGTCACTTGTATGAGAAGAGATGTGGAGCTGTTGTAGAGTGCAGAGAACAGCCTCTAGGATGGAAGGAATAACAGGGTGCGAATAAGAAGAGATTGGGGATGTCCTCCTTGGACTATAGGACACTGTTGGGAGATACAATTATGTATTAAATGCTACAGATTGTTGTATACGTTTAAAGTGATTTGTGGACAGTAGTGCAGAGAATAACTGCTTGAAGACAAACTTCAGAGTGTTATGCTCAATTCTGTTTTTTTACCCAGCAGAGTGGCGAGAACGTTGAACAGTTTACCAAGGCAGGTAGTGAGTTCCCAGAATGTCTAGTCATAAGGAGGGGGGGTTAATGGATAGGTCTGCTGGAACAGTGGGCAATCTTGCATGTTCTGTTCTACCTTCCTTAGTGTATTTTATGAACTTTTCAGAGAGGAAAACACTACTTTTAGTTAACATGGTTTCTTCCAGGGGATCCCTCAGTATGCTTGCCTAATGCAGTGATCACAGATGGGTTGAGCTGCCCTGGAGGTGGAGTCTATGCTAATAATGCCAATAATTAGACGATCAGGTTACAGAAAGAGTGCTGCCTGCAGATGCTGCTGAAAACTAGTCAGATTCATCTCTAAGCTAAAGGGGCCAAAGGACCCAAATCCCTAACCTAGGAGTAAGGAAAGAAGAAAAAAAAAAAAAAAGGAAAAGAACTGACAGGCGAACTATGTACAACATGGTAAGAAAGAAGTCGAGCATTCCACAAAATAAATCCCAACAGTAACAAATCTGGCACAAAGGCATGGACTGCAAACCTAATCTCAGCCAGGTTATGTGAGGGGAGGCTAGGTGGGAAGTCAAGCATACAGAGGGATCCCCTTGAACAAAGAATATTATGGTCCGATCCTTTTTAATTTCTTTAAAAAGTAAGATTGCGGAGGGACTGGAAGGAAAAGTATGCCTCTTTGCAGACTACAAAGATCTGCAACAGGGTTGATGTATTTGGGGGAGGGGGGTGGAAAGGATGAGAAAAGACTTGGCAAGGTTGGAGGAATGGTCAAAAAAGTATGGCAGCTTAGATTCAATGCAAAGAAGTGCAAAGTAATGCACCTGGGAAACGAAAACCCAGGGGAAGAGTGCACAATATGGGTGGGTTGGGGGAAGAGAGAGTAACAACAAAAATGGAAAGGGCCCTGGGAGTAGTCATATCAGATGACCTAAAAGTAAGTAAGTAATGCGAGAAGGCAGTGAGGAGGATTGGGTGGATACTGGGATGTATAAGAAGGGACATTGTGGGGGATAATCTGAGGCACTCCACCTTCCTTACATCATGGGCTGTGTCCACCTGATCGGTTGCTTGATGCACATACGAACATATGAAATTTGCCAGCAGATAAAGGCCTAGAGGTCTATCAAGTCTGCTCGAATGTGCAGCTAGCACCCCTTATTCTGCAGCTGCCCCTCCCTTCCACCCTTCCCCTTCATTAACCCTCCCCCTTGTCCTGTCCCATCCTCGTTTGAAGCAGTCCACTGTTCTATTGCATACCACTTCAGCAAGTAACGCATTCCACCCAGCCACCACCCCTTCTGTAAAAAAGTGTCTCCTCATCTCCCTCCTGAACCTTCCTCGCTGCAGTCTCATCATGGCCCCTGGTGGCCCTCCCCTCCCTTACTTTGAACAGCCCCTCTGTACCAGTCTTGTTTATTCCTTTCATGTATTTAAAGGTTTCAATCATGTCACCCCTGTCTCTCCTCCAGTGAGTACACGTTCAACTCCTTCAACCTCCTCTCGTATGATAAGTCCCCCAGCCCCTTTATCATCTTTGTCGCTCTGCGCTGCACCCCCTCCAGTAACTTAATGTCCCTCTTCAGATATGGACGCCAGTACTGCACGCAGTATTCATGTGACTTCAAAGTCCGAGCCTCTTTCTCTGTGGCACAACCCTATTCTCATCAGTTATCAATGTGCATCGAGACAGGCTGCTGCACTCAACCGTTCCGACAAATAAATCAATTATTCCAGCACAGAAAATAGAGGTAGGAGTCAACCTGCTGCAAAACAATGTCAGAGCAGGATGCCATCTAACAGAACAGACTCATTCGATTTGTTTTGCACTGTTGGAAGATGTTACATAGTTAGCTAGTCCAACAGACATTTAGAAAAAAGAGTGCATGACTAAAATACTTAAGCCTAACAATGGAACTATAAGAAATAAATAATAAGTACACCCAGTACAGCCAACACAGGCTATTGACACTGCACACCTGTAGATTCTTTCAGAACTTTTACTTGGGCCCCCTTGGACTCCCTACTAGCGAGTCTCAGATGATTGCTTAGCCCACAGCGGTCTACTGTGACCCCTTCTAGCGGTCCCAGAGTGCCTGCACCCACCTCTACAGAATGGTGGGAGGATAACTACCTATGGCTGCTAGCAGGAGCCATAGGAGACTGTATCCGTTTACAATTGCCTCCATATTTCAGCTCCTGTTGCCTACTTCTGGGGCTAGAGAAAGTTCACTTGCTGCCTTAACTTCCTGTGTGGGGGAAAGCATTCCTCTCTCCTACGATGTGCAGTCCCAATTGCCATATACCCCAGTGATTCAAATAGACCGATTGCGGCTTCTGCCCTCCGGGTCTCCTCGAACAACATGGCGCCCAAATGGCTAGCCTCCCGATCACCACTTTTCCGTGCCCTAGTGTCTCCATGAACATGGCATGTTTTCATACCTTCTTCTTTTGTATATTAGAGGAAGGTGCGCGCCATGTATTCCAGCTTCTCTTTCCCTGCACTCCTCAGATGCACGACTCACGCTACTGCGTATGCGGGCTAAGAGCGCCATGCGCCTGTATACCCGCACCCTGCTCACAAGGTACACTTCCTCTATGAGCATGCTAGCAAGGCAGGGGAGCGCCCAGCGCCTTTTGCGCTGCAATTATGTGGCTGGCTTTAAATACTTAATTACGGGAACTGCGCTTGCTCCAGAGGGAATCCTCCAGCCTAGTGGAACTCTAAATCCTCAGAGAGTATAGCACACAAGGCATTATCTTGTCATTTAAGTAGAAATTCCTCACAGAAGGGGGGGTAGCTAAGTAGGAACTCCTCACGGGGTGGGGGGGCAGCTACTTCCTGGCTCCTCCACAGACAGCCTACTTATATTCTGGGTGGATTTCTTTATATTACACACAAAAACAAAAGATTATTCCTTTATATGCTTTACTGATTCTCAATTGTGGAATGTCCTTAATTCCCCTTGTGTCTCCATTTTTCCAGATATGAGGAAGACAGAGCTGTAGGTTATGCAGCATTCCTCTACCATCCTCACAATTGGGAAGGCTGTGCCTCCTGCGCAGAGAACCCACCCTCTCCCACTCTTGAAAATCACAGGGAGGATGACGCACCAGCCACCCTGGACAAAACTCCAACCATGACAACTTACAACCTATCCAGAACCTACCACCCCTCCAATTTGGACACTAATACTATATTAATGCAGAATCAACAAGTACTACAACAACTACAACAGCAGCTGATGTCAGCCATGTGGGACAAACTGAATGAACTAACTGCACAAAAGACTACTCCCACTGACACCAACACACACACTGGGAGGCATACCCTTAAAAACAGCGGCCACCAATAATCCGTCATCCTCCCATTCTACTCAAGCAGAGAATGACTAGGATCCAGACAATGATCCACAATCTTTAATGCCAAAATGGTGTTTACCAGAACAAATTCCCGCCTTGGTATGCAGCGTTATGTCCACTGTAGGCTTTGACACACCTACACCTCTACCACAGTCAAAATTAATCCCCTCATTACAACTGTCCCAAAAGACAGCAGACACCTTCCCAGTCTGAGAGGCAATTTCAGAGGTTATTTCAAAGGAATGGGACACAGCAGACCCTGCTCACATCCCAGAAAGGAGGTCATGGGACAAAATGTACCCACTGGATGCAGACATTTAAAGACTTCAGCCCGGATATTCAAAGGGTTGCGCCACGCGCACAACAGGGATGCACCAGCGAAAGACGGAAATGCGTCATTGTGATATTCAGTTGGAGTACAAGCGCAGCGCAACAAGCAATGCGCCCAGAATGTAATAATGAATGCATGCGCAAACGTAGGTGGTGGAACCATGAACATGCGCAGTGCGATATTCAACAGCATGCGACATGCGCAATAGAGGAGCTAGCGGAAGTTGCGCGACAGCGGAAATGATCCAAAATAAAAAAGGCAGAAGAGAGAGGGGTGCAAGAATGCAAAAGGGAAGCCACAGGTGGGAGCGTGGTGACAGACAAGGGCAGTACAGAAGGTAGCAGCGAGTAGGACTGGGCAGGAGCAGGACGGGGCCCACCAGAACTTAGCCAGAAACAGGGTAGGAGTAGGGAGCCTGTGCCACTGTGCAGAAAAGTCTGGAGTTCCACAGTGGACTGAGGGCAGTGGCAGGAGGCAGGACAGCCACAGCCAAAGGCTGGATGCATAGCCAGTGCAGGGAGAGCATCAGGAATGGACAGCGGGGGTAAACAGGATAACAGCCGCGGGGAGGCGGGGGGGGGGGGAGAAGAGAGACACCAGCCAGGGACATGACCAGTGCCATCTTCCAGATGGAGGCGGTAATGAGGGGTGTGAGAAGGCAGGCAGCAGGGGGGCCAGCCGTGGAAGGGCCCATCGGTAGTACGCCCAGAACAGGCAGTAGCGAGCCCGCAACAGCTTCGAACACTACTGACAGATTGTGGGCCAGTACCGCCTGAACCGGGCGATCCTGAGGCAGCTCTGTGAGCTGTGCAGTGATGAGATGCAGGCACCCACACGATGGAGCCATGCTCTGTCAGTGGAGACGAAGGTGACAGCAGTCATTTGCCTGCTCGCCACAGGCACCTTCCAGAGATCAACAGGGGACACGACAGGCATAACCCAGTCGGCCGCATCGCGCCTACTCGCACAATTCCTCAGCGCACTGCTGCCACATGCTGCGGAGTACATCCATTTCCCTAGCACACAGGCGGAGCGCACAGCACACATACAAGACTTCCAGTAGGTGTATTGGCTGATAAGGTTTTATTGGTGGATCTTATAGAACCTCAAATAAAAGTGTTATTGCTTTAGTCGCAGCAAATTGAACGATAGTCCACTGGGTAGCATGGTTGCCTGGCGTGCCTGGGGCCACTGACTGCACCCATGTGGCCATCCGCATACCACCTGGTCCAGACGGGTGTCATACATCAACAGGAAGGGGTATGGCAAGCATCAACTGCCAGGTGGTGTGTGATGCCAGGGGGCGCGTACCAATGTCTGTGCCACGCACCCAGGGGAAAGCACACAATGCCTTCATCTGGCACCAGTCCACACTGTACCACAGGTTTGAGAGTGGGGACATCCCCACTGGCCATCTAGTGGGAGAGTATGCATATCACACAGGATGACATGAGCAGATGTGGGGGTTGGGGTGCATAGTCAGAGGTGCCATGGGTACCGGCCTTGTTGGCCCATGGCAAAGCGACACAGACCACCATACTAAATGTCCACCCTCTACACACAGGTGACAGTGGCTACCCACTACTTCTCTGGCTGCTCACACCATACCGGCACCCCACGACCTATCGCAGCTACAGTACAATGAGGTACATGCCACAAAACGGAATGTCATCAAGCGGGTGTTTGGGATGCTGAAGGCAAGATTCCGGTGCCTGGACACATCTGGCCGTGCCCTACAGTACAGCCCCTCGAAGGCCTGCAGGCTATTCCTGGCCTGCTGTATCCTGCACAACATGGCCACCGACTGTGGGGCAACCGTAGAGGTCGAAGAGGGGGACAGCGGTGGGGACGATGAGGACGCCAGTTCAGCCGGTGATGGGCAGCCACCCCCTAGGTGAAGAGACACCCGCCTGATCTGGATGTCACAGCTGCACCGGGACACCATTACAGAAGAGCACCTTGGTCACAGGTAGGTCACGGGACCATGCGCAGCCACCAATAGCAAGGGTACAGCCCACAAACAGGCAGGGCAGAACACCAGGGGCGGACGGCGGTAAGGGAATGGGTCTGAGTGTGGCACCGCACATGGCACCAGGGATGGGCAGGGCCGAACGACATAATACGAATTTGTCAAGACATGCACAAGGGGTAGGCGGCACGCCAACCCCAAATGCCACCCGATCCCCCACACAGGTCCACACATGACCACGCCCAGTGGCCATCACTGTGCGTGCCTCAGACGCTGGCAGACAGCGCAACGCAGGCATCATCATCATGCACATGCCATAGTGGCCAGCAGCCGGAAAGGTGTGCACAGGGACCATGTGTGTACAGGGCCGGGTACCCACCCGTGCATCGCACACCACAATGCACATAGGGCGATGGCAGACAGTGGCCATGGTGGGAGACAGGTTAGTCACGCAGCACAGTGCCTATGCCTCCACGGATGCGTGGGTGGCCCCGCCGAGACTTGCCAGCTATGCCAGGCTGACCACTGGCCTCATGGGGTGGCACCGACAGTCCCCCAGGGGTGACGCTGCATGAACAAGAGTGTTCGAGCAGGGGTCTGCTGCCCACCGAACATGCCCATGCCAGGCGTGCTCGGTATGCCCGCAGTTGAACCCGGTGTCAAAATAGCAGGTGTCGCACGGTGCCAGGAACGGGATGGACATGACCGCGCGGTGTCTGCGGCAGATGGCCACTGAACTGGGTGCCCAATGTGGTCATGACAGCTGTCAATGCATTGGTCTGTCTGTCAATGGCAGCGGTCACATCCGCCAGGAGCAGACCGTGGTCTCTGCTGCGCCGCTCCTCTGCCTGGCGCAGAACTGCACTGACTGCATCCACTGCCATCACAAGCCGCATCTGCCGATCTACTGAAGCCTGGAGTAGACGGCTGTGCTCATCAAAGAGGTCATCCGCCGGTCCGGCACGCTGTCCCTCGTGGTGTTCCTGGCCCTGCTGGCCAGCACCCCTTGACAATGCCATGCCGGGGGACGTCCACACGCAATGCACTGTCACCCCCATCACGTTGGCAGACTGCTGGAGTGCCCCTCGAACTGCCGTCGCCAGGGCTCACCGGTGCCGCCGTAGCGGCTGCAACAGCCCCACCGCCCTGGATACACCAGTGCTGACCCACTGAGGCATAAAGGCACAGGCTGGGACCGTTTTGTTACGCAGGTCTCCATGGCAACCGTGCCGTTGTCTGCTGTGGGACCATACTGCGTCCCACACATTACTGTCTGGGACGTGTGGTCCACCTTCATTGGTGCTGGATCCGGCACCAATCTGTGTCCCAACACACTGGAGACCGTGGGCGCTGTCACACTGGGACAGGCAGGGCCTCGTCCGCACCCGCACCACCCTCATCAGTCCAGACAGACGTGCAGGTATGCACTAATCCGGTCCCTCGGACACCTGTGGAGGTGGACGGGCGATCCTCCGTGTCCAGGGCATTCCCCCTCGGTGGACACACCCACCACCGCTGACCCATGTAGACGCTCAGGAGCTGCAAGGGAACACATTAGCGTTAGAGACTCTGCCCTGTGGCGTTCCCCCCACCACCCACACAGTGACAGCACAGGACCTACCATGCAGTGATGGGCTGCCACCCATCTGGAAGCCACCACTAGAACGCCCTCAATGGCACAATGCCGCATGCTGCCAGCCCCCCGCTCCTCCTGTGGCGTCAGGCGTGGCACATCCGGCTGGCCTCCACCGGTGGCAGCACGTGCAGCCCTGATGGCATCCACCTTATCTTTGATCCTCCTCCTTTCTGTGCCCACCTTCTTACACTCCTGCATGGACTGCTGGTGACTGCCATGCTGGTTCACGGCATGCGCCACCTCACCCCACAGCACAGGTCTGTGGCGTTCCCCGCTGTCCGCTGAGCAGCGGTTCCCTGTCGAGCTATGCCTCACACAGGGCATCTGATTCAGCCCAGGTGAAGTTGGGCCGCCGCCTCCTCCTCTTCTTCACGTTCGGTCATGATCGAGCCTGTGGGAATGACAGGTGTTACCTTTGACTGTGCAGTCCCATTCAGCCCTCACAAACCAGAGTCCCCACATCCAAACAGCATGCAACCCACCACAACAGACTGCAATACCACACCATGTCCTCTGCAGCCCCATGTTGCATTTATACAGCGCAACGCATGCAAATGAGGCGAGGTGCAACTGAGTGGATGCTAAAGCACTGGTTGCACCGTGGAATGGCAGATGAGCTGATCTGCATATGCTGGCTGAATATCACGCTGTTGCGCCTTGTGCAATGTTGAGCGTGCTCAGGCTATGGCACAGCACTATAGCGTGCACAATCGGAATGCATGCACATGCCCGGGTGCTGGCGCCGGCGCATGCGGCACTGCTGATGTGCTGTGTGCAGGAGGCAGTGCAGGGCATGGCCAACACTGTGCCTGTGGTGCTAGTGCGCTGTTCGCCTGTGTGGCGCTTGTGCCCTGGTGCGCCATAGGCACCATGGAGCCACAGCATGGTAGGCCACTGCAGGGCATCACACACAAGCACCCTACCGTGCTACATGCAGGGCTTCCCAATAGCACTGTGGCGTTCCTTGCAGACAGACCCTTGACCCTGCGGTCGACCTTTGTCCCCTAGGTGCCATGCGTCTGCATGGGTGCACCCCTATCGTGCAGTTCGGTGACAGCACGATGGGGACTGGCAGCGCAGTCCCGTGCTGCCTCCGCACATGGGGCACGTGCACTACAGAGTGCCATTTTGATAGCGATACACACTGCAGGATGGCATGAAAGAGCGCAGATGTGGAGCGCTATACAGCTGGCCAACTTGGTGGCCATAGTTGAGCCTCATGCTGGTGCCGTTTGGCCAGGATCCCCTCGACAGGCCATGCAGTGCTGTGTGGGTGGAAGAGGTGGCTGATGGCCTGGAGGAGGCAACCGGGATCGCCAGGACAGCTGAGCAGTGTTGCCACAGGTATGGCGACCTACGGTGGAG